>CM028910.1:6665628-8128128 GCA_016801845.1 Polydactylus sextarius
CAGGTGACAGGCCACTTTCTTAAAGCAGTACAGTATTCATTTCGGATGTGACAGCTCATCATGTTTAATCCCCCTTGTGGCAGTCTGGTTTCCATGGTGACACCGACTGGCTGTGAGCCTGCAGTGGCTCCTGTAGGAGGTGACCTATCGCAGTGAAGGGGGACCAGGTACAAATGATGCCGACCTCTGTGGGACTCTGAATAATCTCTGTCACTCCTTTGAATGGCCTGAGCTGACATTTGGCTCTTAGTGAGATTAAAACTATCACTCTCACAGAAAAGAACTCCAAACTTTCCAGTTGGCAATGATTTCTTATATTTTTTATATACAGGAGTGAGAGAGTTTGGGTGATGTTGTCTGTTAATCTATGTATCTGTTGTCAACCACCTGTCCAGGGTTCGGTTGCAGTAGTGTGTGTGTGATGAGATATACTGTCTAGTCTCCGTAGTGTTTTTTGATGTCATCTCATTCTTACAATCACTAACTAAAGCCAATTATCATAGCTGAGAGTCAGAACAAAGTCCATCTCACGTCCTTCCAACTCAACTCCCTCTCCACTGTAATGGTCTGACACAACATCTGCTTCATCATAACAAACCATCTCACCAACCCCCTTGTTCTCTTCTACACTTAATGTTAACAGGACCTTGATCATTTTCTGTCTATTATATTGTAAAATTCTAAAATTCAACTTTTAAGTGTACTTCTGTGTTTCCTCTATCTTTGCTGAAGCTGTGTAGAAGATCCAACGACCTACTCTGTCTGCTGGCACTGTGTGGGAGCTCAACTCAGTAACTCAACTCCACCTCTACCCTGTCAGAAGGATCTGAGCCGACATAAGGGACTTTAATGGACACATGCTGGGGAATTTGACATGGTTTGTTGAAGGGCTTACATGATTCCTGGAAGCTACATTTTCTACATTGATTGTGTTGTTTTTCCTGTGTTGTGTCTGAATTCCTCTAAAACATTTTTGTTTTGCTTTCTGTTTCCATAGTTACTTTCAATTTGAAATTGAATGATCTCTTGTTTTTTGGACTTCTGTGGTGTGTGTTTTTGTCTGTTTACCTCATTTTTTCTTTTTTCTGGCTTTTTTATCTACCTGTGATCCCCTTCCTCGTCGGTCTCTTGATTTGGTAAACTAACCCTTTCTTTAGACTCTGCAGGTCAGGGGTTAAGGGTCAGGAGGACTGGTCTGTTGGTATGACCTCCTATAAACACCGTCACTTACACAAATCTATGAATCATTCATCCTCTGGAGCCAGATGCACATCACTTTGTATCTGGACAGAACTAATGTAATTTGTCGTGTGTTCTGAGAATGTTCAAATATCATCTGGTGCTCAAAATAACAGCACTTCACTTTTTAAAATAGCTTTGAGCACTTTGCTGTGTAAGTCACAGTGTTTTCTGGTTAGTGTGTGATCTCTATGTCGCTGTTTTCGTCCACAGGATCCATGTTCTGCATTCCAAACATGCAGTGTTTTATGGCTGTTGGTGTCGGCGGTGGGGAAAAGCCAAAATCCAGGCTGTGTCTGTTGAAGTCATTAGTACTGTGACGGACAGTCTCTGAAATGTTTTACTGTTAAAGGCCTGATGCCCAAGAACTCCCGCCCTCTCCCATGTGGACCCCCACAGCCAAGACTCAGTTTGTGCACACACGTACACACAAACGCAGCTGCATGCATGGAATCTACCCCAAGGATGTACTTAGTCGGCCGTGCACCCATTCTCTTCACTGCACAAGCTGACACAGAACACATCTCAACTCCAGGCAGAACACATCAGGTATTTCAGCACACACACATGGCACACGTATGCCTCATATGAACTCAATAATACATTTTACAGTTGTCAGCGCCCTTGAAACCCAAAAGCTACGATCCAAGCTCCATCACCTCCAACCCCAGTCCTTCTTTGACGGCTTGTTTTTAAAGCATCTCTGCTGTGATGTGTTGACCAGAGAGCAAACTGTAGACCCCTCAGGCTCTCACTGTTTCCCATGAGCCGGCGTTTACAGGGGGATGGCGAGGACACAGGACACAGAGGTCGTCTCTCTCTGACAACAGAAAATTAATGGGGCGCTCGTCTGCCGACTGACCAGCATTAAAATCCGTCATCGTGGCTCTGATGTTAAACACTTTCACAGAGGTGTTTGCTAACCTCTAATCCTTTGACCACGGGAGGAGGGTGGGTGGACTGTGACAGTGCATAAACATCAAACACGCACATTTGCATCCCTACAAATAGGATGTGGCTTATCTAAATGCTTCCAATTAAATGTGACTCATTTAAAATGTTGCCTGCCAAAACAGGAAAGAGCAGAAAAAACACACAGTTACAACACACTTAATTGACCAGAAATCATCAGTGTCTCTGACGATGATGCATACCTAACTTGCAATGTTTTTTGGTTAATGCAACATATTTTCTTCCTGTGAAAATGTCAAGGCATTTAGGGCTGCTGATATGTCTGATCTGGAATGAATAATGCAAAAAAATGCAATGGGGACAAATTGAAGATGAATATAGTGTGAAGCCACAGGAAAGAAGGGCCTGAAATGCACCACGCTGGGCAAAAACACTTGCACGCGGACATTCTCCAAGGACTGTTTATTCCTCTAACCCTCTAAAAGCCCTGGTCCTAGGCATTTTTAGGGGAGGTGTCATGGCGGGAGCTCTGGTGTTCATGATGCTAAACAGACTCCAGATGTTGAAGGAGGGCAGAGGACTAGAGTGCAAGGGGCCTGACAGAGAGGGAGAACGCAGGCAAGAGATGCCGCTGGCCCCGAGGACCCCACAGGGGACCTGACTAACTGCCGGGTCACATCCGTCTCCGTCTTTCAACATAAAGTCATTTCTCCCTTTCCTCCTCTCCCTTCACAACACTACGACATGTGTCAAAGCCCTTCCGTGCAGCATTCCTCCCATCCAACCTCCTCTCCCTTATCAATACCATATCTGCTAAATTTACTGTTTCCGTTGCCAATTCTGACCTAGTCTGCTCCTTTATTCCTTCCCTGCACCCTTCTCTCTGCTTGTGGCCACTCTTGAGCATACTTCTTCACAGTGATGTCTCTGTCTGTGGAATACAGAGGAATATATTTACTGGAAACATGTATGCAAATGAATGCAGGACTGGGTTTATTCTTGCTCAAAGAGCTGGCTTGTTTTCCTGACAGCCCCATGTAGCGGATGAGGAGGATGAGAATCTGCACTTTCCATCAATTGCCTTCCATCAACATACACACATGCACAAACGCTCCTGTATCTCAACTCTATTTATATCAAAGCCCTTAACTAAGCATAGAAATCAAATCAGGTTATGTGATTATTTGCGTTAGCATTCTGTATTTGTATGTTTATGTAAAAGTGAGTTAAATAAAGTACTGTGCTGCTGCCATTTCAGGGATACGTGGAATTTTTCCATTAAGAGGATTTATCTTGGTTATCAGGGGCTTGAATTGTTGCACACATACACACACACACACACACACACACACAGAGAGAGAGAGAGAGAGAGAGAGAGAGAGAGAGAAGACGAGATGGAGAAAGACAGAGAGCTGCAAGAAATCTATGCAACACTGCCATCTGCAGAGACTCACAGCTATTTCCTGTACTGTTCCCCACAGTGTATATATACACACACATCAGCCATAAAATTATGACCACTGACAGGTGACATGAATAACATCGATTACCAGGTTACACTGGTCTTTATCAGTGGGCGGGATATATCAGGCAGAAACTGAACATTTAGTCCTCGAAGGTGATGTTGGAGTCAGGAAAAATGGACAGAGAAAGGATGTTAACATTGCTAATTCAAAGGTCTGAGTTCTGATTTAGAGTCGACCAATGTCCACTGTTAAAAGCACAATGGCTCCCTGGGCATCAACTGGACGCAAAGCAATAGAAGATGGTAGCCTGGTCTGATGATGTTTCTTTTTACATCATGTGGATGAATGGGCATATGTGTCACTTACCTGGGGAGGGCATTGTACCAGGATGCATTATGGGAAGAAGTTGAGCTGATGGAAGCCACTTGATGCTTCAGACAATTTTCTGCTTGGGTCCTGACATTCATGAGGATGTTACTTTGACACATACCAACTACCTAAACATTGTTGCAGACAAGTTCAACTCTTAATGGAAACAGTATTGTCTAAATTGCAGTGTTCTCTTGCAGAAGGATACTAATCCTGCCATACAGTGGTTCAGGATGGCTTGAGGAACAACAACAAGTTCAAGGTGTTGACCTGGATCCAAATTCCCTAGATCTCAATTCAATCAAACAGATTGTGCTGGACAAATAATTTAAGAAAGTTAGGAACTTAATTTAATCAGTCGGGTGGACTCACTGGGTGGAACCTTTATTTAATCCACCATTTCAATAGTTCAATTATGATGAGTTACTACAAATGTGTTAAAGTTAAATCACCATAAGTATTAGTGTAGAGCTGAACCAGAGCTGAACCGGGCATATTTTAATGGATCTCACATATTTTAATGGGATCCATTAAAAGGTCTATTTTAATGGACATCATATATGAGAGAGCATTAATGTGTGTAAATGTGAAAATTATTTGGTGGCACTAGTGACACAGGATGGGAAAATGCAATGAAACTCCAACCATGATAAATCTGTTATCTCTCCTCTTCTCACAAAAGAGCAGATAAAGATCATCGCTTTGCTCTTTATATGATACATCACTGGATGTACATCATATGACGGCAACAGCCACAATAACCACAACAGTGTGTGGTATTGTGTTGTACACAGGTTCTGTCATTGCTTTGTCTTAGTTAAAGTTTCATTCATGTACTGTCAGTGTTTGATTGATGATCAGTTTTATAATTTAGACTCAGAACTTTCAGTATTTTGATCAAATAGTTTATGCATAATTTTATGTTATTTAAATGTGTCTGTCAAATACATGTATTATTTAGGTTAATGTAGGTATTAAAAAGTTTCATTTACAAAGTGTTCACATTAAGAGCTGCTACCAAAACAAGCGGATCAGACAGATGATAAAAGACGAGGTGATTCAACCAAATTGAGGAAAAATATTTTTTATAGTGTATATGTGCATGCAATACAATACACTGTATATGATTGACACAGCAATCGTATATGAAACTGCTCATAAAATTCACAGTCTCATGACCTGCGGAGTGTAGCACCAAAGTGCTTGATTGAACATATCTTCCCTCCTGAATTCTGCTTGATTACTGAGCTGGTTTCCACTGACCCTGCCTCGCACAAAGTCACACCAGCCCATTGTGACTAAAAGACTTCAATCAGAGCTGTGAGCCAGAGCCGGGATGACTTCCATCACATGGGGGAAATTGGACCAAACTTGAGGCTGTTTGACCTGGTGACATGTAGAGAAACGTGCACACGCAGATCAGCACACACTTACACAACATTGACAGTTCAAACACGTTCGCATCCGCTTCACAGTCATTCCTGGTCTTCCTCTTCATTTCTCTTATCACTTATTACTCACAGTAATACTACAGCAAGAAAACCCTGTTACAAAATAAAAGCTCAGATGTCTTTTTTCATCTCCTCCCCTGCACAACATCCAATCAAAGTTAAGGGATAAAGCTTCCAACAGCAAAGAAAGTGTTTTAAAATTGCACTTCCCACAAAGCTATTCTGTGGATTTATTGATGTACTGATAATCACAGATTGTAGGACATCAGATCTTTCACTGCTGAAACAGATATAAGGGTTTATCTTAGAATTCCTCGTCAGATCTGAGGTTTAATGCAACAAATTCATGTCAAGATAAATTTCTGAATCATCTGATATCTTTGTCAAATTTGCATTACATCTGATAAAAAAGTTATTTCAATCAGTAAAATGTTCCATCATAAATACATAAAACGCTACTTTAACAAGATTTCTCAGAGTCTCTGTGATAAATATTCTTATTAACAAAAATCACCAGTCACCCAAGTGGCTGCAAGCTGGTGGCCAGAGGGGAATGTTTACGGTCACGGTAAACTATCAGCGGTCATGTATGCAATCATCAAAAGATACGAAGGCTCGCCAGGGAACTTTGTGTAGCTGCAAAGCTCCAGTCCAGATGTTCACGGAGAAGGAGGAGGTGGAAACACAAATATTAGTCTACTGAAAAGCTCAGAGGAGTGGGCTTCGGGTTTAAAAACATCAACATGGAGACACAGAACACGAAAATGTGTAAGTTCCCAGAACATTTGATTAAAAAAGAAGCTTTTGGTTGCAGCATCTTACTCAACCGGTCGAGGTCCTTTGTTCAAACTGTAAAAACCCATCTCAGGCAAAAATAAATAAAAATTACATTTAGCAGAGCTTAGCAAAATTGTTTCTGTTTTTATGCATCTTATCATTAAGTATTATTTATAGTGGGAAAAACAAGGTCAGTAGTTATTGTGAGAACATCTTTATTTTAATCAACCACACAGAAAATATAATTGGAGAGTTATCATAGGTCACTGCCCCGAGGACATCTATAGCAAAAGGATGAATTATAATGCATGGAATGGTATATATAGGTCTTTGTTCATACATAGAGGCTAGAACAATAAAAGGAGGGTGTGGCAGTTAAAGAGCCTTTATCTCTTTAACCCTGCAGGCATAATAAACTAAATTAAAGGAACAAATGGGTCTAGTATACATGTATGTGCATGTGTTCATTTACATGGAAATTCATATGTTCATGTGTGAGGTTGAGAATTGTGGCTAACCCAGTTCAACTGTCCTTGACACCACACATGAAATCAGCATGTATTTCTGCCATTATGGCAGATTTTTTTTCCCCCTTCGTGTCAAGGTCATGTTGGTCAGAGTGTTGTGAAGTTCAGAGGCCGGCCACCTCGATGAACCCTCCATCATCTCCGCTCACCACCAGTGCACACCAGCCCAAGAGAGCACCTAACGGACTGTACACCAGCCTCACTGTGCCTCGGGGGGCCCATTGAAACCAGGGCTCTGGGTGTTAAGTGACACTAGATTGAATTAGCAAATAAAACGGACAGGCTGTAGCAAGGTAATTTACCATGTCAGGGCAAATCAAATTATCTCTGAGGTGCAGATGGCAGTGTATCCATTACTATTGCTCAACTGGTAAGCACAGGCTGTTGTTATCTTTAGAATCCCAATTTCCTTGTCTTTGCTTTGTGTAGGAGGGAGCATGTTAAGTAGTGATGATAGAATAATCATTGGCTGATTAAACAGGATTAGCACAGAGGTATTTAAGACACTGAAAGAAGTCAGAGGAGAGTGCTTCTGCATCGTTTTGTGTTTCTGAGACATCTCAGGGATCCACAGCGTGTTGTCATTCAGCCTCCATTTCCTGTAGATCTCACAGCAACATTGAAACACAGAGAAACAAAACAAAATGTGATTAAGTGCAATGGGAACAGCAGTGACAAACAAATCATGATGACTTCATGTGAGTCTGATGCAATGAAACAACAATGACATAATTTCCATCATGCAATCCACGTTTTTACAATTTACATGAATAACAGCAGTGGATAGAAACTCACATTAATTTCCTCTGTAATTTTACAAATTTGGTAATAGCTTGCTCTCTAAGCTATAGGCTAATGTGATCATGTTACCTACCATTATCCAGTGCCCAACGTCCATGCTCATTAGCTTAAAAGTTAATTTTGCTAAAGTTAAGGTAATAGTTTTGCAGGTATATTGACAGAAACCAAAGCAAATCAAGAGAAATTCAAGTTTGTATTTCTTGTTTTGTATTTGGAGCATGTTTCCCTTAAAGGACCACTGTGAATGATTTAGTTGTATCGAGTTTTCATATTTTGTTTTTTCATGTTGCAACCACATGAATTCGACTTTTCTGCTCCCCCTCTAGGTCTGTATGAGATGCTACAGTGGCCCTTTAGAAACCAAACCTAATCTCTAGTGCCGGTGATTAGGTTTGGTTTTTCCATTCTGGGATTCTGTAGAAACATTATGGTACAATATGACAGACCATAGAACAAAAGTTAAAACCTATGTAGATTAAAGGGCTCATTCTAACTTAACAAAACACAGTAATTCTTGCTTTTGAATGTTTTTGTACATTTGTGAAACATAACTGTCAATATTATAATCCATTCCTGTAAACAGATACCCGAATCCTACACAGTGGTCCTTTTTATATTTGTGCTTTTCCATGTGCTTTGTTAATCTGTGTGAACCTTCAAATTTTATTCTATTTGATGTCAGTCCATGTCAATCCATCAAACAGTTGATATCTCAGTAAGGTCCAAAGCGGTGGAGCACCAAGCTGACGTAGCTGTTCATGGAGCCATGCCGCTAGCGTGGATAAAAGTATTGTTATTACAACTGTTTCAAATAGCAAAAGGTATCTGTAAGGAAAGAGTAAAAGCAAAATGTTGGTATAGTAAATTCCATTTTTGTGCCCTCTGCAGGTTTCTTGCTCAAATAATACACTGGCCTCCCACCCATCCCCTTACACAAATATTTAGGTTCCCCTGATACATCTAATAAAACTGTTTAGAATGTCTCCTCAGTGTTTCACCTCAGAGGAAGGACGTAAACTATTTCACAGTGCAAGAAAAAGAGGAAGCGAGGCGTAAAGAAAGATTGAATGTCGACGCACACCTTATGTAAATATTTGGGACATCTGCAGATTCTGGGTAACCTTTCTCCGTCCTGAGAAAGATTAACTGTTTCCTGCGATACGTTCTGTTCCTCACCTTTCCAATAAATAGTGTCCCTTTTGGTCATTGTTAAATCTGTGTTGACCACCTGTTTAATTGGTTGATTAAAAGAAAAAACAGAAAATATAATTGCACTTACATCTTTTTTTTGAAAAAAGAGTGAGAGTTAAGAGAATTGTGAAGAGAGTAAAAAGTGGGCTAGAAGGATGGATGGGAGAAATCTATCTGCTGATAGTTTTGTGTCAGAAGAGATAAATAATAGCGCTTGTAAAAATCAAATGTCTCCCATCCTTCTCCTGCACACGTGTCTCCTTCCTTCCCACTGGTGTAACCTTCTTATGTAAGTGGCATCACTGAATTAATATTTAAGGTTTGTTTTGGGGATAACACTCCTCCTTTTTTCAGTGCAAGGCTTTCCCCCTTGATGATATTTCAATTGAGCTGTTACATCATCTGGATCATAGCCACAGCTGAGATAAAAGAGTCCTGTGAGCCATTAGCACAGGAAGCGCGCTGCAGTATGGTCCATGTGATGTACATTAGGAGCTAACTGGCATGGCTGGCTCATTAATATCAATGTTCTCTTAGATGTGTTTCCAATAACAGAAAGATCTGATAATCATTAATCCAGTCATTACCACCAAGGCTATTTATCATCAGTGGATTTATGCACTCATCTGACTGATACAGTAAATCTACATGAGCATTAAACATAAGCCTTGAGTGTTTTATTTTGAGTAGAAACTGCTGTCCTTTTACGTTTATATGGTCCTTCATGTAGCAAGGTAGGGAGTGAAATAGATGGGAGGTTAAGATGCTGGTCCCTTGGTGTTACGATACAACACTCACAGCATCATCACAACCTCCATGTCTGCATTGAGGCCACAGCTGACTGAGTGCACTTCTCTCTGTCTCCAAAGATTACACTGAAGCAGGCTACCTCTCGGTCCAGTGCACCGGCCAAAGACCAGAACATTCTATTCTTTGATAGCACTTACTCATAGATTCGTCACAGTTTGCATCAAAGCTGAATGTTCAAGGCAGATGTTTCAGTTAAGCAGAGTGTTTAACAAGAGAATAACCTGGGACTTCATGCTGAAAAGTGTCATGAATTCTGATCTGATTAAAAGAATAAAGATTAATACTGGTATTTACTGATAACATGTTACAAAAATGTGATTATTAACTTTTGATAATGTTTTTTCATAGAACCTTTCAAAGCTGTGTTACAGTATTGAGACATAAAACAGAACAAGGCAATAATAGATACACAGAAGAGAAACTAACAATCAATCACCAAGGTCAGTATAACAGAGAAAATTATAAACAACTATAAAAAGAACGTAAAGAGCCTATAAAGAATTATAAAGAAAATCAATAAAACAAATGAATAAAAAAAAAATAATATGAAAATTAAATTCCCAAATCCTGAAAATTGCCCAAGCAACATAATCCTTGACAGTGACTGTGAAGTTGTAAATTTGGTCAGAATATCATTTCTGATTGTTTTGTTCTTCTAGTTGACTGTTTTAAAAATGTTCAGCTCATTATATCAGTGCTTATTGTCACTTGTTGTTACCTGACAACCTCACAAAGAAATGACAGTTCTGTCAGGAAATTATCCTTCTAAAATATGTTTCCTTATCGCAATCATGCCTTGTTATTTAGGAGGTTTGGTGAGCAGAACAGCAGTTAATTTCAAGCTTGGTTTACCACCATAACTTTGGTGCCTTAAAATGACAAAAAATAAGTTAATGTTCTCAAATCTAATTACTTTTGGAATACATTATAACATTTGGGGGAAAGACTGAACTGTAAAAGGACTTTTACCTTAAATGAGGCTGGTATTCACCACTGAAGTCTTTAAGGATGGTGGTTTGATGATGATGAAGGATGATTATTACTCACATCTTACTATGTCCATAAAACATGTGCTTTTGTTCATGAGGAACTGCATCAAACACGTACCATCGGCCGTTCGTCTGTATGGAAGTGCAGCAGTAACTTTTTATGTGCCACCTAGACGCCATATGTCACGTCCTCATTTAGTCTTTTAGTCTCTTTGTCATTTGCCGTTCATCAAAAGGAAACGGTGCCCTTACTCCTCTGTCAGGTCGGATCAGGACTATGAATAAGATTGCTTCCCATGTCTGTCCTCAACACCCTGAGGGGTTCCTTCCTGTTTTTACATTTTTTAACACTGAGCCTTTTATACCCACAAGCCTGAATATCTCCATCGACAGTCTGAGCCCAGACTCAGAGTGAAACAGAGGAGTGAGTGAGCGAGACCAATTTTGTGACAAATTATTAGAGTAACAGAGCTGTGCTCTCTTTTTTTCTGCCACTGATTGAAATGATTTCCCTCCAAGTTATGCTGTAATTGATCTGCATATTGAACAGTGTTGTTACATTACTTTTTGTACATTATTCATATTGTGCCGAGAGCGAGGACCTGTAAAACTGCAGTATATGATGTTCCATCGACCCTGCTTCTTCCTAAAACACTGGATCCACTACAGTGAACAACAGAACTGCTGCATTTCCTCATTAAGTCAAGAAACATGATAATTTAAATCCACTATTGAAACTATTACAGCAGAACACGTGTCTGTGATGATGGAATGAAATAAGTATGAGTGTACTACAAGAAACATTCTGTATGTTGTGTAACATTTCTTCATGAATTGTTAAAACTTGAAAGTGATTGCACTCTGGAACTCGTTACGCAACCCAGCATCCTGAGACTACTGGTGCTATATTCAGACATGAGCTGCTGTTCTCAAGACAAAAAGAGCGATGAATATTTGACTTGTGTTTAGGATGAGGGCTTCTACACCGTGCTGTTTCAGCTTCACCACTCAGCCAAACTTAAAACACATCTGCCTTATGAAAAGTGGAAGGTGTGCTAAGGTATAAAGGAAATCACACAATCTGTTTTACTGCCCGAGTTAATCAATGCTGACAGTTTGTCAATTTCATTTATGGGAGTAACTTTAAGGTTAACAGTTGCAATTAGGTTTGACATGTAGTGGGTGAAGGCAATCAGCAGGGTTAGACAGTGGATCTATAGCAGTGCATATGTAATTAATGCATTAAGCTGTGCCCAGGGCACACGGCCCGACAGAACAAGCAAAATGCAAAGGCTGCTTTAAAGCTGGGATAAGTACAGCTGCAGATGTGAGCACATTTTTATTGTGTGTGCAGTTTTTCTCTGTCACCCCCTGCCCTGCAGAGCCCATTCTGCATGTGTGCTTTGCTAAGTATAGGAATAAATACAGGAGGTGGGTACATCTACTTGCACATTCCTTCCTCCTCAAGTATGCGTTTTTTTTCTGTTGCATGTGCACTACTCTGCACATACAGTATATGGCAGGATATGTGTGTGAGTTGACAGGCCATCAGAGCCACTGTGGCAAATGAAAGTGATGCTCAGGAGGAGAGACGCCTGGAGGAAGGCTGGGAATAAACAGCCGGATCTGTGACGCACTTTGAAGCACACATCTGAGAGGAAAAGGGGGGAGGAAGGAGAGGGGGAAACAGCAAGAGGAGGAGGGACACAACAGGGTAGGAGGGAGCTGTGTTCTAGCCTGTATAGAGCAGAATATATAACTGACCAGACAGCAGAACTCACACGAGTTACCTTACTGCCAGGAATCCTGTCAGCATCACACACATCTACACAGAGTATAAAAACACTTAAAATCAAGAGAGCGATGAGATGTTGACCTGCAGAGCACAGCGTCAGGCTGGTGTCAAAAAAGTTTTGACCTCAGCTTATTCTTTTGTAACCTGAATGAATAAAGCAGGTAAAGGCAGCAGCTGACATGATGATGAAATATCAGATAAGACTGCCATGGCTGCAGCATTGCCCCGAGGCAGAGAATGACACAGTGACTACATTTTCCTGCATGTCCCTGTCACAGAAAAGACAAGAAACTGAGGTCCTCAGGGGGCACAAGCTATGTGATAAGAGAAGTTGACAGTTCACAGATTCTCTGCAGTGCAAATATAGAACTTAAAGAATGTATTTACAGCAGTGTTGGATTAGGGTCACGTTATTGTAGCAGCATGATAAGAAGAGCACAGATTACTGATTTTCTTATCTAAAGCCCACCACCACCACGACGGACAGGACTAGTCTGCTAACCCCAACACAGAGTAGTCTGTAGTGTGTACGTTTGTGTGTGTGTGTGTGTGTGTGTGTGTGTGTGTGTGTGTGTGTGTATTTATCATATTTATTTTCTGGAAGTTTTAAATCTCAATCATCATCAGGCAGCAGCAGAGAAGGTGCTGTGGAAAGAAAACTTAATATGTGTTTCATTTAAACATCTAACATCTGCTGGAAGTATACAGTGTACTGTTACATGCATGATGATTACAACAGATAAAGAATGAGGTCAGTGTGCTGCGAGGGGTAAACAACAGCAGTTTGCAGGTAGCTAATCACAAATAACAGGGTCACTGAGCAACCATATACCAGAAAAAATTAAGTATTATTATAATAAATTGTTTTGTCAATTACATTTTGAAAGGAAGAGAAATTGCTGTCTGGACTACACTGATCATTCATAACTTTATGACACTGCTGTGGTATCTGGCACCAAGATGTTAACAGCAGATCCTTTAAGTCCTGTAAGTTGTGAGGTGGAGCCTCCATGGATCAGTCTCGTTAATCCACCACATCTCACAGACACTTGATTGAACTGAGATCTGGAAAATTTGTAACCAAGTCAACACCTTGACCTCTGTTGTTTCAATGTAGCATGATCATTATTATCCTGCTGAAAGAGGACAATGCCATTTGAAAATACTGTTTCCATGAAGGGGTGAACTTGTTTGTTTAGGTGTGTTGTACAAAGTACTAATAGTACTAGGACTCAAGATTTCCCAGGAGAGCATTGTTCAAATCATCACACTGCCTCCACCAACTCACCTTCCTCCAATAATACATCCATGCCATGACAGTCAAACTAGACCACCTTTCATTGCTTCATGGTCCAGTTCTGATGCACATGTGTCTATTGTAGGAACTTTTGGTGGTGGACAGGGGCTAATATAGACACTCTGACTTGCAGTCTGCAGCTATGCATCCCCACACACTATATACTGATGATATACTAATAATATATCTAAAGGGGCCATTTTAACCAGATAATCAGTGTTATTCACTCCACCTGCAGTGTCATAGTGTTATGCCGATTGGTGAACACTCTTGTAACTTTCACTGTTTATGTAATAGGCTGAAAAAGTGAGTGTGTGACTCCTCTCAGGTCTATGGATTGTAGTAATTAGGTGGCTGGTTCCGAAGCACATCATTAATAACTTTGCCTGAAAACACAGCACACACACTTTCACACACACCCACAAATATCCCTCACCGCCCTGCGCGGTGTAATGAGCAAATGAGCCCCAACGCAGTTCTGGAATGGCTCAGACACAATCTCGATTTTTAGGAATGAGATGCTCTGAATGCAGGTCTCCCATTATCAGACGGTCGAGTGATGCAGAGCACAACCCGATATTAACACTAATCACTTCAATGTATTCACCTGCACATTCTGAATGATTAAGCCAGGAAGCATTTGCAGCCATCGTAATACCGTGAAAATAAGCAGAGATGCCAGATGCTTCGGTAAACACTGGGAGCGTCGTCCAGCCTGAATTACAAGTGGGAGAAAGTACGACAGCAAATGTGTGTGTTTGCGGGTGTGTGTGTTTGTGTGTATGTGACTCACATTGATTTCTTTTCATACAGGGATGTATGTGGTCCTCTGTGAAGCCATCTGCGCATTTTTGAGGTGTTTATTTGTTTCCATGTGCGTATGTGATAAGTGATAAGGGTCATGCAGAGTGACAGGGTGAACAGCCGGCAGGAGTGTGTCAGTGGTCAGCCGGGGTGAATTCTGGGTTATCTGACAGGGATTTCAGCTGGCGCTCAGGATAAAGATTTTTCTGTGAGAGTAAGGCCAATGTGGCAGACTGTGTCAGTGCCCTGAAAACTGTGGCAGTGCACCTTCTATAATCACCAGGGCCATGCTGTATAAGAAATAGTCTGCTCTGCCATACGTGTGATAATATTTTGGGTGGAAGTCAGACAGAGAGAGAGAGGAAGATACTAAGTAATGACAGGAGAATGCAGAATGATTTTTGCAACAAGATTCATACTGGGTTCTAAGGTATTTTAACCACCTATGAGGTGTTCTTAACAGCCAACGATGCTCCTCCAAATTATAATAGAGTTGAAGAGTAGATCAAATCAGTTGCACAAGTTACAAGACAGTACCCATGTCCTGTTCACCTTATGGGAGACGTGCCTCACTTTAAAAAACAAACAAACAAACAAAAAACACAAACTGCGTATATGGTGAATATATAAAAGTGATTTCATTCTTCACATCAAACTTTTTCAACTCTTCCTTTACTCATATCCCAACAGTAGATATAATCTACTGGATTCCCTCTTACTCTTACTCTCAAAAACTGTGCATCAGATCAAATTACACCATCTCTTTAAAAGAAATGATATAGTTTAAATCCATTTACCTGGGTGCCTCTGTGCACATGATGAATGTAACAAAGTAGTGTCTGATGTTCTTGTCATAATTTCACTTGATAAAAGTGCACAGATACCACGGGAAATACTTCAACAGAAAAGCAACTTTATTCGCTTAAAAGAGAAGAGAAAAGAAGTCAGAGAGGTCAGTGAAGCTCCAAAAATAACTGTGTCTGTTGAACTGAATATGTTGTCAACATGGTAATTTTACTCTACTATAGTTTTGAGAATAGTTAATGAAAGAACTATTTTATAATACAATGTAATAAGATTTAAATTGAGCATCTTTAAATGATGCTAGAAAAATGTAAAACATAATAAAAATCAAGAATTAGACTATAGGATAAAGGGGTTTATCCAAACATGACCACTCAAAACATTTGTAGAGTGAGCAACATTCATACTCACATTCATACATACTGTTCCTCCACAAACTGCTCTTCTCATGTCACACACCACTCACACTGATGGAACAGCCATCAGGGGCAATTTGGATTCAATGTCTTCAGCATCTTGCCCCCTTCATCATGTGGGCTGGAGGAGGTGGTCGAATCAAACCACCAACCCTTTGATTTGTGGATCAATACATAAATACATGTGTTCAAACCGAAATTGTTTTATGTGATTCCCTGTCATTACTGAATATAAACAAGTGTGCCAAAAGTAGCCTGCTCTGATGGACATGTACACATGGCTCACTCTTGTATGTTTCCACATTCAGTATGTGTGTGTGTGTGTGTGTGTGTGTGTGAGTGTGCGCACATGTGTGTGTCCTATATTTAGCTCAGCCTGTAAAGACTCAGCACTTTAAACTGGATTTAATCATCTAAACACTCACAGATCACAACAGCAGTCATATGAGTTATTATATGGAAGCAGCTCAGTTACACAATGACCTCTCCTCCTCCTCTTCCTCCTCCACACCCTTCACTGTAGGTTGGAGACCTTTATTTCCCTTTGTTTCACATCGCTCCCTACCTGTGCATGTGTGTTTCATCTCTTCAATAATCTATTCATGTTGTGCTCCACCTCTCTCAGAAAACTGCCTTTGTTACCAGTCGGTATAATTTTCCCTTATGTTAGATATGTACACTCCATACACTATACACACCACTTGTACACTTCATATATAATCATTTACATCATAAGATTGCTTTTGAAAGATCGTAGTCATGCATTTTTTTCTGTATCAGTGTTTATCAAAGAGGATGCTTTATAGAGTTTATCGTTTCTGTTCATTTTACCATCAGCAGTCACTGTTGGTTGTTTCCATCTGAACATCCTATAAAAGATGCAATGCAATACAAAGTTCTCTCCAGTAGTGGGATTTTATTATGCCTTGGAGGAGAGCCTCAACGAACAGTGAGTTGAGATCTGTGTGTATTGACATCCGGGGCAAAGTAGAGGTATGTGTGATGCTATTTACTCTGTATGAGGTCAAACTCACAGTCAAAGACAGTCAGACAGGATCAATTGAACAACTAGGACATCTGAATGCACCTTTGCAAGAGGTACAGCAACACAATAATGGCTCATACAGTGCATTGGCCAAGCAAAATAAAAAAACACCGTCGGGAGCTACAGTGCTTTTACCACCATCTACATATGCTGGGAAAATACTGAGCAAAGGAGCAGCAGCTGTGCAGACAGGTGGCCAATCATAGGTAAGGCATGACTGAGACTGGCAAAATAAAACACAAAGTGGGCTAAGAAGTTTTTACATGGCTGGGCTGTCATCATGATGTAGCAGAGTGATTTCAGGAAATGCAGCCTGACTTTGAGGAAACAGGAAGCTGGTTAGGCTTCTAATAAACAGAGAGATAGATCAGCACACTGACAGCCTAATGAATTCCTCATTAAAGTGTAATTAGGCACACGGTTAATTAGCAGAGTAAGCTATAAATACAACATTCTGGCCACATTATACATAATTAAGCATAATCTTTTAACGTTCCATACTTGCTTTGTAGCTTAATACTTAGAGATTCATATTTGATTAAAGAAGTGAATTAATAACAAAACAGGGCCACCCATAACATGGTTTGATCGACTGTTAAACCACAGAGCCAATTCACTGAATGTCAAACTCCATGTAACCATGGTAACACCTGCTCTGATTTGCGCAGCTCAAACAGTGTTGTGAGGGCTGTCATTAAGGCCAAGGCAACTAATTTAAACTCAGACTGCAGAATGGAAAAATACTTGAGAAAATTTGTGCCCTGGTGGAGGGACACTGTCACCGCCCCCTTATCCTCACACTGACCCCAACCACCTCCAGAAGCTGTTGATAGTCAGGCTGCTCCAAGCTGCTTTATGGAGAGTGGAAGCTGCTGACAGAAAGCTCCCCAGAGCACAGTTAGCGCTGTCAGCAGCCGCTCAGCAGGAAATGCCCCGGCTTCAGGCCTATCAATGGACCCTTTCAACAAAGATGCAGCAGGGCTGTTCAGACCAGGTAAACAGCAAGTGATTCACACCTCTTCATCTAAACACTTGAAACATCGCGTGCTGTTACTTGGTCTCATAAACAGCAACAGACACAGTGTGTAAACAGCAGTAAACAAAAACACAACTGTGATTCTATAAAAACTGAAAGGGTTGTATGTCTGCAATACCTGCACCCAGCCTGTGGGGATGTGTGAATATAAACAAAACCGTCTTCAGCCGCTGAGAAAAACACACTTGCTTATTAAGGATTATTTGATTTGAAAGTCATCTTTGCTAACACCTGTGTGCAGGATCAACTGGACAATTATAATGAAGTCAGTACTGAATTAAATGAGGCAAGGGACATGGAGAGGAAGGAAGAAAAGAAGTCACCTGAGAGGAAGAGAGGATGAGTGAGCATTAATTGAGGACCCGAACTAAAAGGGAAAGAGGAAGGTGAATAAATGGATCGAGGAAATAAGGTGGGGTGAAAAACACATCTCATAATCATCAAGTTTAATACAGCGTAACTTCGACTCGCTGTGCATTTTTGCTTTATTTGTGAGGTGAAATTAATAGATTTAAGGAAAGAGAGAGAGCTTTGAAGTCTGTACTGATGAACTGAAAGGAGAAAGAACAGGGAAAAGTTTCTCCGTGTGTGTGTGTGTGTGTTCGTGAGACAGAGAGAGAGAAAGAGTGTGTGTGTGTTTACGAGACAGGGACAAGACACAGACAGAGATAAAGGGAGAATGAGAGGGAGGTAAACATCTCCCCCAGACAGCTGTTTCTCATCGTTCTGCTTCACGCTCGGTCCATCTTCCTCGTTAGTGCCGACTCGCACGTCTTTCATCAGTATTTCTCACACATCTCACAGTTTAGAAAAGCAGTTTCTGTTGAGTGTCTGTGTATGTACCAGCCTCCTCTCCATTAGTCACCTTGCATCAGTCATTCACTCCGAAACGGCTGATATGATTCACAGCCAAAACAAAAAAGCACAGCTGCCTTAATGAAGAGTTTGTGTAGGAGAAATTAAACCAAAAAATACAGGTAAGAATTAGAGTGCTGCTCAATGCAGCTAATGTGTTATGCTGCTGAAATTAATGGCACAAAGCAGGACTTTCAGATGGTCTAATTATCATACTGAGTCATTCCCCTGTAGGCTGTAAGCCTTTCACATAACCTTGTCTAATCACTGATCTCCAACATCAGAAGTGTCAGGCTATTCACATGGAGTCTGGCAAATCAAAAGGCAGCATTCAGTCTATGCTCTGAATTATAAGTAAAGGTTGTTGCTTCAACTGGAACAAGGTGTTCTCCCATTCCCTTTTTTTCTTTCTCTATCATTCTCCCTCCTTTTTCCCCTCTCTTCTCTTCTCATGGAGGTGCCCCCACCTCTCCTTGCTGTTCTGATAAGACAAAAGATAAACAACCCCTCCAGCATCTGCCATCGATCGCTTCGGGGTAAAAGCCTAATGGCTTGGCTCAAAGTAATAACACTCCTGGAGTTCTCTCGATAGCAATGATAGATTCTCTCCCCTCAGCTGCACCTGGAGGTTGCTACCAGAGAGAGTTTGTATGTTGAAGAGAGGGTGAAAGCAGGAGCAAGGAGATCAGAGCAAAGAAAACATCAAGTATGCATGTTAAAGAAATACTTACACGAACAAAAGGAAAGCTCTCATCTCGCATCGCTCGCTGCATCCTCCCTGACTCAGATGGTTTGGGTTGTGTCCCAACACTTGTCACTCATCCTGATGAGCTGTTCACACTGAAATAGAGTCTGTGGCAGCAGCAGCTGACATACCCGAACACAGTGTTCTTATCTGTCCATGTTTTCTTTATCGCTGATGTCTAATGTTTCTGTTATAACTGGTATAACCGAGTGCTTGGTGCTGGGCATGAAAAAAAAAAGTCTGGATTGAACAAAAAACAAACAAAACAATTACAAAGCCAGTTACAGATAGATAGATGGGAATTGGGGGAAATACTGCCTGATAATGTGAAACAGGATTTCGTGGCCATTTTCCTGTAAAACAATAAAAAAAATGAGCAAGAACTCATTACTCATCATCAAGTTTAACATTTAATTCTGAAAAAAAAATACATCTGATGCTGTGACTGCAAAATTAACTTTTCATTGGTCATACAGCACAGAGTTTGAAATGTTTTCCTGTTATGGTTTGTGGTTATCTATTTTGTGAGGGAGCAAGGAGGGTGGCGGTCCTGATGTAATTTCCAGGGAGCCATCTCTTCTTCCAGCTTGTGTGACCCAATACACTTTCTCATTTAGCATCAGCATCTCTGGAAAAAGTGACACCTGTTCCTGGTGTTTGCTATCCATGTCCACAGATACACTGGAACCCACCACAGTGTTCTCAATTAAAAGTTTATGAACTTTAAGAAACTTTATTCCTTCCTTAGTAAACTCTGAGCCTCCTTAGAAACATGTTCCCCAGGACTAAGAGAAATCTGTCAAATAAAATACAAGAAAATCTCAAAATCATTGATGGTTTATGTTTTATAATGGACTAAGAGATTATTTATGTGGACCGAGACTATATATATATATATATATATATATATATATATATACTGCTGAGGGGGCCATGAAGTGATGTTCATATATTGTTTTTTGTTTCATCACCGATGAGTTTTTAATCTCATTTACTGGCGATCAGGGCCATGCATTGTCCAACAAGGCTCCAAGGTAGTGACTGATGCTGTTAATATACTGAATAGCCCGTTCAGTATAATATAACCTATCATTTTTAAATGTTTATTTATGTTTTTGTGTCACCCTACCATGTCAGATCTGCTGTCTTGACCCTTCAAGCACATCCCTCGTCCCCAGTGGAACCACAGTAGAAATAAACCTCTGGACTTTATTGTGTTATCCTGAATTTTTCCTTTTAGTTACAGATAAAATGCCTTGGCACAGCTTGTATTTGTCTGACTCACTGTCAAACAAAATCATTCAGTATACAAAAAAGAAAAAAAGAAAAGAAAAACAAATAGATAGCACGGTACCTGAATCATTATAACTTAATTTTCTCTGTATCCATAATATTCTGTCTAAAAAAATAGCTGCAGTGCTCAGTTCTCCTCCTGCTATTACCATTACTCTTTGACTGAACTCCTTAGTTGATCTGTGACATTTAAAAGTCTAAAGGTGCATTCTGATAGAAAGAAAAGAATATTTTTACTTCATATTATTCATGCAAATGAGCACTGGACTGCAACTGGACTTTCAACTTGGATGGATGTCTCATTGTGTGTTGTGTCAACTTGCACTAGTCATGCTAATCAAGTCTTCCCACTGACTTTGAATACTAGCAACTGACTTTACAACTGAATTCACTGAACTTTTCTGAACTCAAGGGAAATTATGATAAATGCTTCTAAAACAGAAATATTGAATAACCAGCAATATTATTTTGTTGTCCATATGTGGACAGAGGGACTGAACCATACAACAGACTGTGGAGTGACATCATGTTCAAAGGCATATTTTTTGTCATTTTGAGTTTCACTAATGTTTTGTAACTTTTGTAACATCAAGGGTTCACTTTGGCTCACAAGTTGCAAAGTTGTGATCATGAAAAAAATGAGGAAGAGGAGGGTAGTAGTTCTCTGCAGGTCCCTTCCTGTGTAATGCTGCTGTCTTTTAAAGTAGTTTTCCTTTAGCATTGGCTCTGATACTTTCAATAGCTTACTCCTCCAGACTCCCATGAGACAACCGCTGCTCTCCCCAGCAGCTCCTCTCAACAGCAGCTTATCATCATCTACAGAGACTCACTGAAAACATATGTCCGACTCTGTCATAGTCACATCACGATTCCTCATATGACAATTCAGAGTTAGAGCTGGACTCAGACTGTGCAGATTTGATGGAGTGACACCATCTTCTTGGGTGCACAGTCACCAACAGTGAAGCTGAGTAACACAGAGTTTTGGTAATTTACACAGTCAATTAGGGGACTAATTAGCCACTGACTCATTACAATGACTTATTAGATCGAATGGTGTCAGTGATTGAAATGGTGTCGTTCTCATACTAAAAATAAGCTTCATACTTTGGATGACTCCAGTAATTCATGCAAGCTCACAGAACCGACACAGCTCGCACTGTAAAAACTCTCCACATAGTCTGCTCAGAACAAGGTGCCTTCTTCCATTTGTTTTTACTGAAATAGGGATTACGCCTTCTCAAAAATTCATGGGGGTCAAATGTCATGAGTGTGTTGATGAGGTGACAGTAAACAGAGACAAGCCTCCTCTGCTACTGTGGGAACAGGCACGACCTCCGACCCCTGACCTCACCACCGAAGCTCTCTAGCGGTCGGCTGTGTCTCTGGCTCTGTAGGCCGCCCGATCACAAACACTCACCTTGGGGCATGATAGGCTGTGATGGATGACAGCCCATGAGCTGCGAGGTCAGCTGAGTCAGCCCCATACTGAGCCACCCGCCTGACCCCCTGTTGGTGTGTTTACGTGGATGTGCAACTCAGTTATTCATTCAGTAATACTTGATGGTTAAATAAACTTATTACTGTTTTTGTGAATTTAGATAAAATTAAAGATGAACAGAAATTTGCTTAGCAACAAGCAGTGGCTGCACTGCTGTTTCTGTTGCATTTTGAGGATGGCTCTTGACAAGAGTTTGTTCTATGTAACTTGTTAATATTCCTTATCATGTGTGTATGTGTGCAGAGTATTCAGCCTGAAGCTCTGCCTGCAGTGTCACACTGCGCTACTTCCAGACTCCTATGCACGTAACCTAATGATGATATCTATCTCTATATCTCTTAATCTTCAAAGTGAGTCCTGACACTCATGGAAGCGTCCCTCTGCGTCAAACCTTCCCTGTTCTGTCACAGGCGCATAGATGCATATATACATACCGGAGGTGGGGATGTTACATAAGTGTTCTGTGATAGATGGGAGCATTAGCTCGCTACCATGACCAATCTCTGAAATCAGCAGTAGGTGGCTTAAAGACACATTGATAGAGAGACGATAATGAGTTCAAAAGGAGAAGCTCAATCCTGGGTAATAACCAGTGAACATTACATGATTAGGCAGACCACTTTGTAAATTACTTTTTCTGGAAGCTGTCATTTAATACAGATCTGGTCTATGAGTTCAAAGCTGCAGCCATGTAGACTTCAACGGGTTTTCCTGGGCCACTTGGTAGAGGTGTAATTCTCACACGTACACATCATTAATAGCACAATAATAAGGAAACATAAGGAAAACAATGGGGCGTATGTGGTATTCACAGAAGTGGCCCCCTATTATAATTCATTACAACAACAACCCTGCCAGTGGCTACAGCTGTAGCACAACTGCTCTTCTGCAACTTTGCTAAAAACCCAATACAACAAAAACAGAAAAGTCTACCTTTGATCATGAAGGGCATCTAGGCTATTGCTGATATTTCCAGGGGTAAAATTAGACTGTAGACTGCTCTAAAAGCCCTATAAATGGAAGCAGCTCTTTTGTTCTTCCTCCAGAGAGAAAGTCACACGGTCAAACAGGGAGGTAAATGCATTGGTTTTACTACCAGAGTGGAGAGGTTTTAACAGGTCCCTTTAACAAACTCTCACTGATGTCTTCCTCTCCTGCAGACATCATACAGGAGCTCACTGAAATTATATTTACCTACAGTTGTTCCTTCAGGTTTTCCTTACAAATGCCTCTCCAAAAATATTTGGGCCCATAAAGTCAAAAGATAAACTTTCCTGATCATGTGCTGATGGACAGAGAAGTGGTTCATAGTGGGAGAAAATCACTGGAGTTAATAATGAGAAAGGTCTGCTCTCTGTGTGGAGGAGAAACAGCAGGCCAACAAGACATTGTTAAGGAAAAAGTGTGGGGAAAAAACAGAAAAAACAAACAAACAAACAAACAAACAAAAAAAACCTACAGACCAGGGCCAGTCCTGCAAAAAACCTACAGACTCCCCAGGGCCAGTCCTGCACATTATCAGCCAATACAGAGACTGCCAGAAACAAACATGCAGGACCTCTTTGTGCTGTTAGGTTAGACACACACAGCAATGCACTGCAGGATCATAGATCTTTATTTTATTTATTTATTTATTTTATTTTTTTTGGGCCCCCTACAGATTGGGCCCGGGTTCAATTGCTGCAGTTGCTACCCCTCCAGAACTGGCCCTGCTACAGACAAGCAGACAGAGATGTTCCTTCCCCTGAGTCTTCAATAAATGGAGACAGAATGGAAAGATAGTACTGAGATGATGACAAAAGAACTAGCAGCTAAGGACAGAGAGAAAAGACAGTGGAGACTGGAGAAAATTAGATTTTTCTCCCACCAATCATGATGTCTGACGATCAATGATGCGTCGACAGTGACGCTTTTTAGACCAGAGTACAGTTAGCTTCACGTTGCAACCCTGTAAGGATTTCAGTCGACAGCGATGACTCATTGCACAGCTATGACCAGGTCTTGTTTTGAAGTCACATCTTTTAACAAATGATTGCAATTAGCATAAACCACTAAACAGCCAAAACATTGTGCTTCCTGTGGCTGCTGCTTCACAATAAAATCGCATGTTTTGTCAGTTAAACGGTTCCAGTGTGGAAAAGCAGCAGCAGTAAATGTTTCGTTAGCAAGTGAAGCTAAGTGAGTTTGTCAGTAAAATAGACATAAAGTTGTTCCCTCCTGCGTAGGTTTTCCAATTTAAATCCAGTACATAAATGGCTATTCTGTTATATGAAGAAGTAATTACAGTATGTAAATACACTAGATGACGATTGCAGCCAAACTGCCAACCACAAAAATAAAAGATTATTGGTCAGTATTGAAAACACATCTCTCAATCAGAAATGAAAACCAGGACAAGTTGTACCAATGTGGGGGGAACATGCCTCCCACCTACAATAACAAGCTGTTGTTCAAACCCCCAAATGTCTGAGTCACCAGACACATTTTAGTGGTGGGAAGATGATTCATCAGTGCATTAAGGCTTTTTAACGTCAACGTTTTGTGTAGTTGTTTACAAAAATAACCAATAAAACAATAAAAAAAACTGCGCCTACAGCATGTAAGGCAAATAAGCCTATAAACAGACGCAGGCGTCAGCTCACACGTATCATCTCTCTCGCACATGTAAGCCTTTCCTGTAGCGTCGGGAGAATAATATGCAGTTCAAGGGTCTGATTTGGATCAAAGGTCACATATTGAGTCTGTCCTCTCAGCGACGTTCATCTCTGACACCTTTGAAGAGGGGTCGTACATCATGGTGGGGAGTCCTGCGTGTCAAACGAAGACCTTGTGTAACATGGGCCATCTTTCCTGTTTGTGTGTGTGTGTGTGTGTGTGTGTGTGTGTGTGTGTGTGTGTGTGCGCATGTACTGAGGACATGCAGAGGTGGAGCATCTAGTTTAACTTCCAGGTCCTTCCCACATTCTGGATTATTTTATCAGGTCGGAGGAGTTTTTCATCTTTCGCAATGATACAAAATAAAACGTGTTTGCATATATGACATAAGTGTATTCACACACACGCCTACAGTATTTGAGCATCCTTTAGAAAGTTGTGGTGAGTTATACATTTTAGGATTAACTGTAATCGTAAAGGACAGGAGATGTTATACAAGGTCAGAAGGCAGTACATTTCATTACATCAGTTAACCAAGTCTTGGCAGTCTCACGTCCCACACAACTGGTTCTCCACAGGCTGATGTTGTCTCGTTCACTGTTTAAAGAGAAAACATTGCCTGTGGCTTAGGTAGAGCAGGTCATCCACATGTTGGAAGGTTGCAGGCTCCTCTAATCTGAATGTTAGAGTGTCCTTAGACAAAATATTGGACCTTAAATTGTCCCCAATAGATGGTAAATGCATTTACCGCCAAGCTGCTCCATGCACACAAGCTACTAAAGAATAAAGCCTCCATTATTTTGCCCATAAAATTACAAGAAGCCTATGAAAATGTTTGCTACATCGCGGTTCAGTATCCCAACTAACAACCTCCATATTGGACAGTGTCCAGTGCATACATTCACCTTATGTTGCCAGGAGGGAGAGGGAAGGTGTATAAGTAGGTTCAACATGTCAGATTTACAGACTTAAAACATGCAGGAGGCCGGAATTTCATTATTCATTATTATTCATTATTTTCAGCTCCACCCATTAGTCCAGATGTTGTATAAAAGAAGAATTTAATAAAACATTGAAACGTCATTACTGAATTTAATTCAGGGTTTTGGAGAAGGTTTTGCTCGAGGTGTATAATATCTGCTGCAATCATGAGCTTAAGTAAAAAGTCATTGTGTCACTTGAATTATGACTTGGTGGAAGTGTATACTACAGACTGCAATATCCTTCAATATATCATATAATCAATATACATGATTATGCATGATGCTACTGATATGTCCACAGTGTCAGTCTTTATACCCATCAGAGCTGCTTTACTTTACCACCAGCAGTAAGTTTGGTGGAGCTTGGGCGGTTCAGCTGCTCCTAAACATGTTTTTGGAACAATAAACTCTGAGCTGTCAAATTATCGATTCTTTCTGTTGTACTCTGTTGCACTTGTAGTAAATAAAAAGCTTTTGTTTCCTCTGAGAGCTTTAGCCCACTTTCTTTTCCCACATTTTTTTTTTTTTTTTTTTTTAGCATGGAAAAGTCTCATGTCGACACATGAATTTCTGTAACCCTGTGATGAGACACAATGATGATGGAGTAAAAACAGCCTCCTTCACCGGCCTATTTTCAACTGCTTGATCCATGACACTCATTTGCAGGTGTCCAGGTTCCCATTCCTTCCTGACAGATGATCCACAGGTTCAGTGATTGCTTTCCCTTCACACACAGTTGACACATCTCTACCTCTCCTCACTGCCTTTTCCTCTCAATCCCTAAATCTCATGTTCCTCTGTCCATCTCTTTTGTGCTACTTCACATTTTCCCCCTCGCTCCGGGGCCTTCCTCTATCTCACTCCAAATTCTCTCCATTCCTCTCTCTCAGTGACTTTGTGGATTTTTGCATCTCTGTTACGTAATGGCGCTCAGGGGACAAGGGCACTTTAATCGATACTTCAAACGGCCCAGCCCCCAGAGGACTCACTTTAAATGCCACGTGACAACATGAGAGAATGACATTTGAAGAAGGGAGGGAAGGAGATGAGACGGTCCTGAAATACCCAACGCTACCAGCAGTGCTTAGATTTAATGGGGATGGCTATGACTGGGAGGAAGAAAGGGAGTGGGAGCGCTGATCAGAGAGATTACAGACCACTTGAGAGAGGAAGAAATTTCATGAAAAAATAAGAACAACAGGCAGATAAAAACACACTCAGGGACATGAGCCCAGGGTGATTCATATGTCTCATGGAGATAAAAGCCAGATGAATAAATAGAAATAGAATTATTCATACTATGACATCAGAGGAGTTCCACAGACTTTATTTTTAAAAGACAGTTAAAGTAGTAAACCCTTTGTTTGGCAAAATACAACTATAGAGATGAATGTGCACATACGCCTCCACATCTAATTTACACATGAATTGTTGGCTTGATGAGGTTGGTCTTGCCTTAGATAAACAAATAAATATATGTGATGATAATTGTCCACAGCCTGCTAAAGCACCGTTGATGTGTAATGATCCCTTGGGCCTCTTGCTCCCAGTGATGAGGCTCTTAACTGGGATTTGCTCTGTGCTCCCAGCCTGGAGGAAGGTGAAGACTCTGGGCTCCATAAATCTCTGGTTGCTGCCTGGTCTATGCTATTTCAGGCCTAAGTGGCCACAGAGACCTGACTGTGATTGTGTGTTTCTCTTTCTATAAGTCTATATTTATTTGATCCACCCCCTGTGAAGGCACAGTGTCCTCCACTCAGGGTTAATCAACTGATTCAAACACTGAGTGTGTTTGTGTGGAGGACGAAAAGAGAGAGGGGAGGGAATGCATGTAGATCTCCATTCACTTACAGAGTTATTACACTAATACGTTTAACAGTTATTTATTACGCCAGAGAGGCCTTTTGTGCTTCAGCTTAAATGTCAAGATAATTATATGATAATGGATCACTGGTGCAGTCAAGTAGAGGAAGTGGGTGGAGTTCATGTGTGCTCATGTTATATAGTGTATGCATGTGCAAGACTTCATAAAGTGCATGATATCAATGAAATATGTGGACTGTGTTGGATTAAAGATTTTAGTTCATGGCAGGTTTTGTAGCAAGGATGACTTGACTGGTTTATTTCAGGAGAGCACAACCTGAACTCTTCTCTGTGTGTGTTTCAGACTCAGACCTCCTCATTCCGTCTACAGTCCTGACCTGAATCTCTCAGCCTCTGGACAGGGTTTCTAAGACACTTGTGTCCCAAAATGTTCCAGATCATTGTGACAGAGGAAAGTTTACAATATTAGAACAGGAGTGTAGCAGGTTACAGCAGCTGGGTCAAACTCTATACTAATACATGCCTGTGTTGTTCTCTCCAGTGAGCATGAGGCATACTAGGAAAATTTTATTAGGGTATCTCTAATATGAACATTGTTGAAGGCAACATCAGCAATGCAGGTAATTTAGTTATCTGAGATAGAATTAAACTTTACCAACCTATGATCAAATGTTTCTATTCTTGGAGGGTTTTTTTTTAAATATACATATGATCACATATGTGAGGAGTCCTTGTTACCTTAGCTGTTCTGAGGAAGCAACACAGCAGGATTGTTGGCTCAGCAAACTGCCCTAAAGGCTCTATTATTTTGTGGTATTTTTATTAATTGCAAATTTGTTTGGTTATATGCTCCACCAAAGTACATATTAACTGAAAAGGTCATTTTTTAACTGGCACCTCACCTCCAGGGGCAGTAGTCTGCTGGTCCACACACACAGCTGTGCTTTCTGATAATTAGCAAATGTAGCTAACGTTGCCAATGCATTAAATTTGAATTTGAGATTGAAATTTCCAGAGTTTCACACCTCTGGCTATAGATATTCAATATATTTTTTATAGATGTTACAGCTATTTGAATCCATTGTGGGAATGATTCCATTAACAATTAAAACTACTGTATATAATTACAGAATAAACGATTATTTATGAACACTATTATTTATTTTCACACCTCTGGTTATAGATAGTTGTCAACTCATCTTGAGGAAATGTAGTTTTAGTTGTTGGTGTTATCGCTTCAGCTCATGTTGATCTAATTCCTAAATACACTTGCATTTAATCAAATTATAACCAAACTAATTCAGGGTTGGGAGGGGGTGGATTTGATTTGAGTACATGACTCATTATTGCCTCTGGGCCTCCTCCTGGGGTAAACTGACTGTGGGAAATGAAGTATAAATCAAGAACACGCATCAAGTAAATTTGTATTAGCTGTTCTTCTTACTCCCTTGTTATGAGTGTGTTTCAGTAAAAAGTCTCTCCTTTAATGATGTAGAAAATGATCCAATTGTTGATGACTTGTGTTAAACAGTATCTGATTGCTGATTATGTGGTAATTGCACTGAGATGTTACAAGATGATTCTGTAAATCAGTGAAATGATTATAGATGTATTTTATGTGCTTTATGTATTCTGTTGCAGATGAGAATTAATCCCATAACCAAACTCGTAGCTTCTTAGAATTCAATTCACATACCAAATAAAACTCCAGCTCCAGCAGTGTGAGCCAACAGCATGCCCATTTGCAGTGATTTTTAAAAAGCCACCATTAATAGCTCAGTATTGCAATCAAAATCACCTCATTACATTTTTAACCCTTCACGCAAAGGCAGTAGACGCTGGTTCAGAGTGTGTTATGCTTTCAACTGTTAATACATCAAGACATCGCAGTGGGGTTCAACCAGGACCAAAATTAAACTTGTTTCAATTGTGATTCATGAATTACTCACACCAGGATGTTCTCAGAAACAGAACATTTAAATGTCTACACTTACATGGAATTGCAAGCATGATTAGAGAAAAAAAACAATAGTCAGCACAGCAGGGTTACCATTTCCAGAGCTGTTGAGCTGTTAATGGAGCAATTTTACCTTACCGCCATGAACAACACAATGCTGCCAATTAGTGCGTCAAGGTGGGCGGAGAGCTGCAGGTTCTTAGTCACTCAGGTGGGTGAGGATGAAAAGACAAGTGATTGCTTATGCAAGGTTTTAAATAGGCGTGGGCGCAGAAATGCTTGTATAATATCTGTAGATCAAATACCTTGAATCTAACAACTCAAAGCAAAGTTTTAGTCTCAGTTTCAGTGATGGTAACAACGTGTGTGGTTTCATACTACATCTCCCAGAAACTCATGTTTCATCAAAACATGTTCCTCTAGGAGCTGCTTCATCAGCAGTAAGCATATAGCAGTAAGGCAGAGGGTGAATTTGTTTTCAAACCCGTCAACAAAAACATACATGTGTTTTATTAAAGGAGTCGATTTCAAGCGATACCGTCATGTCTTGTGTGGATGTGTTTCAGTCACCACGGTGACAAATACACTGTGTTTCCTGTCACAGCTTCACAGTCTGTGTGTCGTCAGCTGAACGAGATGCTGTGACACACAGGCAGAGAGGTTTGGTTTGCATTAGCAGGGAATAGTTAACACTGAGGCTGAAATCAATAGAGTAAAATTACAAACAGTAATGCTGGATTATATTGCAGTACTGACTGTCAATCCCTCATTAGTGTGAAAGCTATTGGAATCCATCGTGGGAACGATGCCATTAACAGTTAAAACTATGGTATAGAATGGTAATTACAGAATACAAATACACTGAATGATTACTTAGGAACTTTAAGAATTACAACATTTAATTAAAGAAAATGTTCTTAATTTATGATTCAGTGTGACTTATGTACTTTTGTGCAATTATTCTTTTACTTTCTATTTTTCCATCAATTTTCATTGTGAACAATACATGAATAACAATTTAATTGTGATCGATTCTTAACTTGTGTTCTTTTAAACTGTTTTAAACGATTTTGGCTGACTCCTTATTTTCTTTTATTGTCCCTCAGCGCCATGTGTCTGCATATGCAACTTTGTGATTTTGGGAGAGTAACATTTAATGGTAGTTTATTCTGTAGCAATTCAGCCCTGGAGTGATTCAACCTGCACTGAACTTACAATATAGGTAAGTAGTGTTTTTGCAGTGAGGCAGAAGTCTGTAAGACTGTACTTTGTTTAAGTTGTGCACAATTATTAAGTACTTATTGATTAATTCCTATTGCTGTTTATTTAATCCTGACGGTTTCCTGTAATTAAAATTACAGGAAATCAGAGTTTTTAAAAAGTCTCAGCTAAAACTTCATCATTGCTAAAAGTTGCACAACTAGAAAAGTAAAGGAAAGGAGGGATAAATACACCTTATACAAATTACAACCCTGTATTTCCATTTGACTGCTGTGTGATGAATGCCCTATAGCGCATCTCTCCTTCTCTCTCGTGTACATCTCCCTCATCTCTGTCACACTGGCTGCGTCTGAGATCGTTGCTCTCAGAGGCTGATCAATCACCATCAGCACTGACCAGTACGGATGTCATCCATCACGGCTGCTTCTGAGGTGTTTGTGACGGCCTCTTCCTCAACGTGCGCTGTTACTCAAACACAGAGAGGCACCAACAGTTTCATAAAATTCATTTCATTTGTATGAGGACTATTAGGATAATGATGATAAACACTGCTAATCCTCCTGTGTGTGCTGCTCTGCTCTGAGTATTAGAATTGCAGAGTTGATCTATTGATCATTTCTCAGGGGATTTGGAGAGAGTGTGAAACAAAACTCTGTATTTATTTCCATAGAATCCACAGGGCATTTGTTTGTTGTTTAAGATCATTTAATTACCCCATGTTTAATTAATCCTGACCTTAATCCTTTGTCTCCCACAAGTCTTCGGCAACATTATTATTTCTTTGGTCCTGAGAGTTAAATCTTCATCTTGATGGTAAAATACAGTTGTTTTTATTACTCATAGACATAATAGGGAGAGAAGATTTGTTTATTTTACTCTTTCAACACCAGTTTGACTCATTGGCTTATCGTGACGTGACATGGATCAGATTGTTGTTTCCTTCCCTGCTGTTCCTGCGTCAGATGTTCATGTGTGTATCTGCTAAGCTCACACTCAGCCCTCTCTAGATTTTAGCTGTGTGGTTAATTATCAGCTGATGCTCACAGAGCTGAGGGAGCAGGCTAAACTGTTTGCCTGCATTTGGTCCCAGTTCATTTAGTTGCTGCCCGCAGGACTTAGGCTCTTTATTATGAATGAGCCGCCTCATTGATGTGCCTCAAAGTCAGAGGCTCATTAGAGCTAAATACTGTGTACTGGCTGCAGTTGCATCTTGATGACTCAAGCAGCAGTACACTACTACTGTGTCCTAACTCCATCCATTTGGAGCAATGGCAGCCGTCTGACTGACACTGCTGCTTTTAAAAGGCATAACTGCATTTTTTGTAACTCTGACTGAGAGCTGAGAAAGACTTCCTCAAAAGTTCTGCATATATTCTGCATTTGTTATCAAAAAATCACCAGCTGGCTCATTTCGCATGTATATAGATACAGATATTTAATGCATAGAGCCAGCATGAGAAATATAGTATGCTGCCTGCAAGTTAATTCCTACACTTCCCATTAAGTTTGAGAAACAGCTGCCAGTTTCAGATCACATTTTAAAAAGTGTCCTTGAGAACTCAGTCTTTACTGAGTTGTACATTTGTGACATTTGTACAATGTCTTGACTCCACCACCAGGGCCTTACCCCTGTGTCTTGTGTGCTGCCATGAGGGGAACAGTGTCCCAAGAAGTAGCAGCGCTCCAGTGAAATGAAGCATTTTCAGATGCAGATCCACAAAAAGTGGTAAACCTTTTGGAAAAATCCCAGAATGTTACGCAAAACAAGTAATGAATAGTGTCCCATTCTTTCTGAAAAGATTTCAACTCCTGCTTCTCATGGCTCTGTTCTGAAGGGCCACAACCCAGAAAATGAAACTCCACAACTAGGGGTGGGAAAGGGGATTACGCATATAAAATAGTGTATGGGTCCCTGAACATGGATGATAATAATAACCGCTCCCAGTCTTTGTGCGAAGCTAAGCTAACCGCTTTACATGAATACACAAATTTTGCAAAATGCACACATGTATATGTGCAATTACATTAAATGTAAATACATTTAGTGTCATGCAGTGTATTAGCTAGATAATATACTAGATAATATTGCATCTAGTTAACCAATATGCTGCGTCAGTGGACTCTGCACACGCAAAGCTCAGTGCAACAGAAACCTAAAGCTTTACTAACAGCAGAGCAACTCAGATCAATATCTTAATGAGCCTGTGTGCCACCAGCAAACCACATGTTGTGTTACAACTGTCTGCAATGTGCTACCTTTTCACTACAACCACTGTTATATAATCATTGTTGTCACACAGTTTGAATGGAACAACAGTGTCAGAAACACTTCATTTTCAGATGCGTGAAAGAGAGTAAATCACAGCAGAAGCTGGAGCTGCTCATTTGAATAATTTTGCATAATTTGCATAATGACTAAACACAGATGCTTTTTTCTTGTAATAAAACTGACAAAAGAGAATGAAATTAATCCAATCTGTAGCTAATTTCCTACCTCACCAGTTCACTGCTTCCCTTTTATTAGGCTGAGGCCACTTCACTGTTCTTTCTGGTGTTGCTATGAGCGCCCAGTGAATATTTAGACACACATATTGAAGTTACTCTTCATTTCTGGCTGCTCAGTACATTCAGTTCTATTAATTTAAAGAGGTCTGAATGAGATCATTTTTTATACATGTGTGCGTGAAAGAGAGCGAGAGGGAAGTCAGCATGTTTATGGTGATAAAAGGAGAGTCCATGCACACAGCCCTCGGGGGTTGTTAACATGTGTATATGTGAGCTGTTCTTCTTTCTCCTTCAATTGACTTATTGATTCATTCTTAATTATGTAACAATTTCAGTTTAAAAATAGGCCTCTGCCACAGTCAATACACTTCGTCATTAGCTTCTACAGTCTACCCAGCTCAGGCCATCTATACCGCAGGATTAGGGACCAGCTAAATAGGATTAACACCAGTCCAAGGACCCCTTTGTTATTCACTCTTTCACCCACTCTGAGATTAATGGACCACAATAAATTCAACATGGGGTGGCTTGAACACACACGAAATCCTTCTGTCCTTCCATCACATGCAATTTCTTGCATATGAGCGTGTGTCCCGTCACATCTTGTGGTTTGGTTAAATGGTTTTGTTCTGTACCGGCCTCGTTCTGTCTCACTGTGCTGCACACAATAGAGTGTGGGCAAATAAAGCCGAGTACAAGCGCACTGGGCAAAACCCGAGATGTATGATCATTCATCTACCTGTCAGTGTAGCCATCATCACTTCCCTGAAGCATCAGCGACACCTCTTTTAAGCTTACAGTAGTTGGTGTTTTTTTATTTTAATCCCCATACACAAAAAAATAGAAAACTGATTATGTTAATGCAGCATGTAATGTTTTTTTAAGAAACGTGTGCATCAGTTTTGTTTAAATTCTGTGTGTTCATGCACTGATGTTTGCGAGTGTATGTTCATGATAGGTCAGTTTCTATTTCTGTCCGAGCCCCCTCCCACCATCAGGCCCCCCTCTGCGTCTTCCCCTCTATCCATGAGTGATGCTAACCTCCACGTCTGTTCAACGTCACAGGACAGCCGCAGGGGAGGTCGAGGGAGGGAGGGAGGGAAAGGGGACCAGAGGAAAGAGAGGAGGAGGGGAGGGATAAAAGGAGAGGCTGTTAGAGAAACACAGAAAAGGGAGGATACAGAAAGACACAAGAAGGAACAGAATAAGAGTCACAGCTCCTAGCGTGACCTGAGTGTCACTCCTGGTCATCTCCTGCATTTTACACACATCCATTAATCTCTGGCTCCTCGCATTCATCTCACCGTCCCCTTTCTCCTACCTCTGGTGTGTGAACCAGCCACTTGGTTTAAAAGCCTCTAGTCTCCCGCTGCTCTCCTTGTCCTCTCCGCCTGCCTTTATTAGCCATGTCGACTTTCTCTCTGCTTTTACTCCCACACCCCGTTTTGCTTTTACACAGCAACTCTTTTTTCAGTCTCTCACACATTTTAATAACTTCCAATTCAAATATGGTTATTCTTTATCTGACTGACCCTGTTTCTGCTAAGCTTTTCTCAGAAGCTTGGACAGCACAGCTTGAATCTCTTATATCACCCTTGGGTTTATGAAAACCATTTGACACAAGTGTGTCTTGCAGATAGTGGTGACACTGCATATTACACTGAATGGGTCACACAAGACAACAAAGACACGTCGGTGCAGAAATACTCACAACGAGCTGTAGTGAGGAAGATAGTCAGAAAGTCCCCTGAGTCTATATGATTTGACAATTTAGAAAACACATTTATGTACATTTACTGAGCTACTGATGAGATTTTGCAGTTTTGATTCACTCTCATTATATTAAGATGTAACAGTTGTATTCTACAGCACAGCAGCAGCAAACAGTACACAGACAGCGTATTGAGCATTTAGCAGGTTGCGTAAGAGCCAAATGTTAATGCTAATTCTGAATTCTTGTCTTTGTGGTAAATGGAAAAAAAGTTTAGATTAATTAGTGTGTTTCACAGTTTCTTATTATAGTTAGGTTAGGAACCCTTAAGAATACTGCACAATTATTTTAGCTCTTAGTACGCCTACCAAGCACACCAGCCAACATTACGGATGACACGAAGGCAGCATTTTCTTTGCCAGGTGTCTCATAAAGGAAGAAGTAAGCCTTCTCTTAAGAGCCTGAATTTATTGTAAAAGTTAACAATTAGCATAATGACAGCCACTAGTCTCATGGCCTATAACACCTGTCTGTTTTTTTGGGGTGGGGGGTTAAGTAATAATAAGTAGACAAGATGATAATGGAGAAAAAATATATGTTATTAAAAATTATGAAAACCAGGGTAATTTAGTAATGAATGTTGAAAACTGCAACATTTTTCTTTACTGTCTGGACTCGGTATTTTCAGCTTAGTACAGGGATGATACTTAAAAGATACGAGGGGGCATCAATTGCATATCAATTGCAACTGTATTTCCCAAAATTTCATGCTGTATTTAATAAAGGATCTGGATATTTCTTCCATTACTGCAAAAATAATGCTTGCCAGTAAAGTCTGGTTGCTCTTTTCTTCCAAATAAATAATGGGAAGTTCTAACATAAAGTGCAGATATCTGTTACTAAACACTGTCAGTTCCTGCCTCAGGACAAAACACTCACCATGAGAATAAAAGCAGCATTAATACAGGTGTTTTTGCTTCAGTGTACAAGTTATATGATATCAATAGTTCTGTATTATTTCTTTGACACTGCTGTTGTCTGGGTCAATGTGAGGCTGTAAAGCTAAACCCTGAGGCTGAATGAAAGCCATCAAGACGCTTGACATCAAAAACTGAGTTACTCCACTGGTGAGTGGAATAAAAGCAGAGTGGCTGCTGTGACTGGAGAGGTGCAGACAACAACCGGAGCGGCACGTCAAAGTCTGCTACGGCAGCACAGAGAGACAATACTGTGTCCAATGAAAATCAATACAAAACAGAAATACTGCAGCAGGTTTCACAAAACCCAGTCAGCCCACTCAGACAACAGGGGAGCAGAAAGCAAAAGCCAGGTATCAGTGTGTTAAACAACAAGCAGGTAGATTGATGCCAAGAGGCACAAAATTAGAAATCTATTTCCATAGCAACAGACAAATCGAAATGATGACCTTCACAAATGGATGTCAGAACATCCAAACAGAACAATTACACTGATCTCATAATTATGATTTTCGATTAATGTGCTCTGTAGCAGCATGTTTCCCTGCAAGGCTCCATGTCTCTCATTCTGAATGCATGAGTATCTTTTCTCAACAAATAAACATGTTGAGCTTTGCTGTGTTAATAACTTCTTAGAGCCCCTTTGGAAGTTAATGCCTGAGAAGATCTAAGGCTTTCTGGACGTGTAGCTAAGCGATCGCAGAGGGGCAGAGCCAGAGGAGGAGAGATTTGTGAATATTTATTAAGCTTAATTCATTCAGCATTCCCCAAAATGATGTTTGCTCTCAGAGACACTAAACAGAAAGAGCCCCTCTGCCTCAAATCTTCCCATGCACATTTTTTTTTTTTTTTTTTTTTTTTTGCTTTTGCACCACTGCTTATGCATTTCTGGATCTTTTTATATCATTGCTGATTTTGTGTTGTTCTTATGCTTATGGATGCAAGGTTGCATGGCAGAAGAGTAGAATGACTGTCTAATAAAAGGATGAGAGGATTACGGCTGTGATGAATGACTCCGTCTGTTCACATTCTTGTAAGTCCTGGTCATCTGGTCTGTTGCATCATAAGCCCAATTTAATCACACCAAAATACTACCAAATGAACAGGCCTCTTTTTATTATACACTGCCTCCTAACCATTACTAACATTATGAAAGATAGGGCATTTAAGGGGAGTAATTGACATTTTTCAGGTGAGGCTTTTCCAGATAGAAGAAGATATTAAAGTTACGCATGGAAGTAGTCGTCACACAGATCCTGATGTAAATGTCACAGAAAAGTAGGGCGTGGACGCGCTCCATTTGCCATTTATTCGAGTGTTTTCACAGCTCCTTGTGGGTAAGGAGGTCCCACTGGGACATCAAGGCCAGACGAGGGACTGAGATCTGAATGATTCAACAAATGACTGAGCTTTGCAGCTGTTGGAAAGACGTCATCACTCAGACACCTACACATTGTTGCTTCTAGATCCAAGATCCAAATCCATTTCTGTTTAATTGCATTTGTTCTCTGTGTTATTTCCCACACTGTGAGACATTTAAATCAGTGCTCTGCTGTTACAGTTCCCGTAGCCAATCAAGCTAATCTGCTGTTACCAAAGGCAACTTCTGAGTGACATACGGGGTTGGCAGGGGTCGCTGGTGGCCTCTCACACTGGACCAGGATAATGAGACTGTCCCGCTGTCAAGCATCTGTGGCCCTGCTCTAGTTTTCCTTTGATACACACACACACACACACACACAAACACACACACACTTCCAGGTAATAACTCTGAGTTTCAAGAAGAAATGTTATTCACTCAGAGCCAAAAATTGAAATGGATGTAAAATATAAACATTCTAGCTGTGAAGGCTGTAGTAAATTTATTGTTAATGTGTGTGTGAGGTTAGGTTAGGTTGTCTGGATGTGTGTGTGTGTGTCAATGCTAAGGTGTAGTTTTGGCAGCAGAGAGATTAAGCGCATTCATCTTCATTTGCTGGTCGGTGTTAGCCGTGTTACCTGCTGGAACAGCAATGACCATCCCTCCCTCTGAGACTCAGACCACTGATTCGATGCTGAAGAGCGAGCGAGGCACACCACTCTCCTCATATCTCTCTCTCTCTTACCCTCACTCCTGCCCTCTTTCATTTGTCTCTTCCAGGCGTCAGTATTCAGTATTCTGCTCAGCCACTGTCCCTCTTGTCCCACGTGTACAAATGTCTCCCTCTTTTGTTACAATCTGGCTCGGTGTCACTGTGACATTTGACAAATAGCATAACAAATAACACAATCCATCTCCTGCACTTTGAATAACGATGTTCACAGCAGCGATTACAGCTTACAGAGCAGCTGTCAGACCTGCACACTCCCAGACTCATGCATGTTCTGCAGGCACACGCTTACATAAAGCTCTTCTCCCTGTGTCCAACGTGGAGACCCCTTTGACACAAAACTAATGACTTATTGAATACTTCATTATTTCCACATATTATTTTGTCAGAGCTGGGAAAATTAAAATCGACTGCCCTACTTTATCACCGTGCATTTTTGTGCAAATGAGACCAGCAGTTATAAAAGAGAAGTGCAACACTTTGATAAAAATGCTCCACAGCTCGTCCTCGTCCTCTCTGACGTCTTGTCTCCCAGCGTGGATCCAGACTCAAGTGTGGTAGAGGAGGGTGGGGATCGGACTGGTGGCGGTGGGCCAGACTTGTCAGAGCAGAGACTAATGGATGAGTTCCTCTTTGATTTGTGGTTATTTTGTGTGTATCTATGTGAAAGTGAAGCGCCTACATTTGAATGTGTGGTGTCATGAATGATCAAAAGCCACATTCTATTACTTTTCTGAGTGAAGTCTGAAGGAAACAATGTGAGACAGGGGCACTGGCGTATTTGAGATGCCACCTTGAATTTAGGCAGCTGAATATTACCAGGAGGACCTGAAAGTGTTTGATTCAGGAAAATGTACTCATTAAAACAGCACCACCTTTTTCTTTTTGGTACTGAGATTGAATAAAATGGAGGAGGTACAACAGAAGGGTGAGTGCAAGTGGTCTGAGAGTAAACTTCCAGATAGATGTCTCTTTTTTCAGGCATGTATGAATATGTGTCTTTTCTATGCAGTGCACAGAGGGTGAAATGTAGTGTTTTTCATCCAGGTTGTTGAATAATTGCACAGAAAATGACACAGGGACCACGTCTACAAGGTTTACTTCTGTTAAACAACAACAGACAGCCATAACAGCCGAGCTCAGGTTAACCAAAGTAAATCTAAAAATAACAAAGATGCAACAAGTCTGACCACAACCAACCAATTGATAATGAATCGTGATTAGCCTGTGAAGTCAGAGTCACTGTGGGAGTGGATCAATTTAAAGGGAACTGTTTGTTGGTTAACTGGGCTGCTGATGTAATATTCTCGTTTGTATGAATATTTGCACTGAATAAAATTTTACTCACGATTTCCACTGTGAAGATTTGAAAACACTGATTCTGGCACAATGTCACTGATTAAAGAAGCAGAGACTCCAGTGCCAGAAAGACCAGAAAGGGCCTTTAACGTTTGTCACAAGACATCCTAAAGGAAAATACAGAAATACCCCGGGAGCTGTCCTTTAAGCTGCTCTTTAGCTGCTTGGCTAAAACTATGTGTAATGCCATATTGGCAATGTTCAATAAATTAATTAATTAATAAACAAGGTAATAAATGTAGACTTATAGAACTAAATGTATATATAAATGCAGCAGGTCAAATAATTAAGTAGCTTATTTATCCTTTTAATTAGCCTTTTATATTGTAATTTTTTCCAGAATCTTTCATTTCGAACCAACACAAAGTTCAGAAACAAAAGTCATTGTGTCATCTTTGTCTAATCAAACATAATTATAATAAATTATTCTGAATGAATATCTAACATGAAAAATCAAATGTATCAGCTCCTGCTCCTGGTGTTATTTACTTGATTGTCTCTCAATTTATTGTAATAGAAACCATTACAACCAAAAGTAAAAGCAACATTCTCTGGGAATCTTTGTACTGTAGACAGCGCACTACTACATATCACCGTTCAGTCAGACTAATCTCCAGTATAATGCAAGTTTTGTTTATTTAGCATGAGGGTGTGGATCACTTTCAGTTAGTGTGTGTATACCAGAGAGGCTTTAGTGAATGCAATACATTAGTGTATGTTTGCAAAGCACAGATCAGCATCATATATTTATGTATTTCTACATTTACAACCTGATGTTATTCATTCATATTTGTTTCATGGATGTATTCATCATTGTTTAAAACGACATTTAATTTATTAAATTCACCACCACCATTCATTTTCATTACGCTGACATGACACCATGTACATTGACAGAGAAAGTTCACGTTGTTTATTTACACAATGTTGCTAATGAACAAGCTACTCCCTGTCTTAGCGAGTGTTGACATGTTAGCAGCTCTGTGAGGCTTTAATCAGGCACAGTGGTACTTTGACTTAATGCTAGTGGTATTAGCACAAAACACAAAATATTGTGGGATCTGACTTAATCTAGACCAGGAAAGTCAATCAGCCCCTGGGCACGGTGAATGTCTGGACCAAATGTCATGAAATATTTTAGTTTGGGTGAACTAACCGACTGTTTCTACTTTATGCTAACAGGACTAAAAACTTTGCACATGGTGCGTGCTGATCTCAACCCTGCAAACAAAAATCAGCACGATATTTTTCCTAAAGTTTCTAAACTCTAGCATGAACACACACTAAACTGAAAGTGATCCACACTCTCACAATGACATTTTCATGCATGAATACCAGTTAATACCAGATAAGTTTGTCTGCAAGTTGACCGATGAGTGTGTCTGCTGCAACATGAATTAGAACAAAGATTTTTGTGGGAACTTTGCTTTTAGTTTTGGTTGAAAAGGTTTCTGTCACAGTGAAATGAGATTGGGTTTTTTTGTGCAGCACAGAGAGTGTGAGCCAATGCCTGAGGTTTATATTGTTCTTGCCAAAGTTTGCATTTCTTTAACAGACGTATTGAGCAAATTTTCATTGTCGTGATTGAGCATAATAGTAAGAAAATGAAGTCTGGAAACATCTGACCCCAAATGTACATTCTCTGCATCCAAACACACAGATCTCTGTAGACTCACACCTGATCACATTAGGAAGATGAGGAGGCTGTCTCCATGGTGCCAGTGAAAGCTATTTGATGCGTTTATTTGATGACCTTCCTTCAGCTGTTTAATTTCATCAATATTCATGCTACGTAGCATTTGCACTGGTACCATGAAATATGGATGCCACGTAGAAAGAAGACAGACGACCGACCTTTCACTGCCACATGAGAATGAATGGAAAAAGGAAGTGATGATGGCTGTATCCAAAAGTGAGCTGAAAGGGATATATCTCTGTCTTTGCATCAGCCAGTTCTTTCACATTCTCATCTGCTGTCTGAATTCTAATAATTGCTGGAGACCCAGAGGAAAGTGTGTCAGAGGGATGTGAAGCACAGCTAAGCCAAGAGGAGATAGAGGAAGCCAGGAAGTGTGTTTGGTGTCTGTGTGAGTGCATGTTTGAAAGAGAAATAAGAGAAAAGAGAAAGTGTCCCAGAGAGACGAGGGAGATTGGTTTCACCTGCACCATAGTGTTTAGATAAACTCCAGCAGCAGGGAGCTGAGGACTCAGCAGAAATGAGACAGGATGCAGGTTCAACTCAGCACTTCAAAGAGAACATAAGAGTTCAAGAAACTCCAAATCTTTAAATCACTGTAGCAATGCTCACCATGTAATTTAGCAAAAGAGGCATTTCATGGGCATTTCTTGCCAATTAGCACATCTGTTCAATGAAGAAGAGAAGAGAAGAGAAGAGAAGAGAAGAGAAGAGAAGAGAAGAGAAGAGAAGAGAAGAGAAGAGAAGACAAGAGAAGAGAAGACAAGAGAAGAGAAAGGAAGAGAGTGGTATGACAGCTGTAAAGGTCACCATGAACTACTCTTCTGTTTCTTGTTCATAGGCACTCACTCAACCAGTGTAGAGGCTACACTCAGTCTGATAGTTCAGTGAGTGTGAAGTTTGATGACAAATACCTTTTCCTCTTCAGATGAAAAAAAAAGCCAAAATAACATCACATAGAGAATCAGGAGTGTTTGTGTTTAACAACAGATTTGTTGCAGCTGCACTGTGGATGATTTATGAACTTAAAAGGAAATAAAATCTATTTGAAAATACAAATTAAAGTACAACCTTAAGGCTTCATCTGTTACGAATGATCAGCATTAACTCTAAGTTTCTGCACCTTTTTAAAATAAAAAAAAAAAAATGTCTGGTAGATTTTAAAATGGAACATAAGACAGTATCAGTGATGCACAATTGCAGCAGAGAACTGAATCAACATAATAAAATCTCATGAGGGAAGTAATGAAACACTTGGAACTAGAGAAAATTAAATTCTCCATAAAAAAAAAAAAAAACAGAAGAAGAAGAAACAATTTTATTAAATTTGTCAGATTACTTTAATTATATCAAATATTCTGATGGGAGTTGAAATAGTCATTTTATTGTTACTTTGACTAGAAAGTGAATAAAAAATATTCACTTGTTAGGTCCAAAGTAACAATAAAGAGAACCATACATCTTCTACTAATAATAATAACAGTAATGAATAGTAATTAGTATTAGGAACTAACAGTATGTGTGCATGTATATTCAGTTCAATATACTATATTTGTACAAAAATACAATAAATCCAGTTTGTGTGTCTCTGAAGCATAGTGCTACTTTGAACTAGATCAGCAGCTAAACATACACCCAGTGACAATACTAACATAGATAAGAAAGCAAAGATATAGAAACTGCTTTATATTACTGTTATGTATCTGTATGTCTAACATTTTTGGGAGGATTAGAAGTTGTAGATTTCACTTCGCCTCGATAAACAAGAAGTTAGTTTAATTATAATTCAACTAAATGCACAGCTGTAATTTTTCCACTAGATGAAAAGTCAAAGAATCATGAAAGTTGTTGAAATTAATTCTTTGGCCTTTAATGGTTTATATTGTTGAATTTGGCACAAACTAAATGATGCAAATTGTATGGATGAACAGAGAGCTATCACAGGGTCAGTGAACAGTGTCACTCTGGCTCCAAAGTAAATTGAGGACTTCTGAGTGGATTTATGGAAATGTAATCAAACTGAATTTTGAAGATGGTATTTTATTGTAAAAGTCATGTGCGTCACCATCTGTGGGTTCAGATTTTACTGAGTTAAAGTTGCAAGAGGAAGAAGAAGAAGTAGCATATTTTTACCACTAATTGTAGCAGCTGGGTGCAGTAAGAGTTTCAGAGAACCTTAATTGCCTCCATGACCTGTGTGTAACAGCTCCCTGCTGCAGCTCTGACTGCTGACTGTGCTGATGAGGCGGTTAAATTAGCAGGACAAACCACAATAAATCAGTGCAGCCGACCCACATGTCTTTTTCACCTTTGCCTCCTATAAAAAGTGCACAAAATGTTTCAGAGACTGTTTTCTGTATCACTGGTAAATAATGAGTAAAGATGCAGTAATCTGATACTGAGTCAATAGCAGCATCAGGTATTAGTGACAGAGACGATTTATTGGAACGATTAATTAATCACTAATGACAGATCAGTACTTAGCATCAGCCGATACTCAGAGCACAGGTACCTGAATCAGGAGCAGAGCTGGAAAAAAAACAAAACATAAGTGGTTGTGTCGCACTTAATGACTCTGCTTTGGAAGTGACTCATGAAGAAGCGTCATTTTGTGTCTGCAGCACCTGTGGCTCATGGTCTGAGTTTTAAAGAGCTGAATGAAGCAGGAAAAGCCGAGAGGAAAACCACATCTGAAAAAATGAGGATAACAACTGTTTTTGTCACACACATGGCTTAAAAAAACAGCCAATGTTAATGAGAAACAAGACCACAACAAAACAAGAGGGGCCTGTGCAAGCGACAGGTATAATAGTGTCTGTATTGTACACAGGTTTATGACACACACTTGCTGTATATGGTAGCATTATCTAAGTCCGAGACATGCTGTCATTTACCCAGATTATGGGCTTCCTGTTTAAAGAACAGAGCACAGTGCTTATGTCTGCAGGAAACCAATCGTGTGTGTATATAAAGTGTTCTGTGGGTTATTAAATTCTTCCTGTTCTGTCAGAAGTTGTAGCCTAAGAAGTTGTTGGCCTTTTGGAAGTTATTTCTGTCAGTGGTACTGATTTTAAAGAGCTGCTTTTCCTGTAACTGATTATTTCATTTCCAGTCTACCCAATTTAATAGGAAATTCCAGCCTCTCCAGAGCTCTCAGAGCAGGTTTGGGCAGTTCCCTTATTTACCTTTTTTCTTTGGCCCCACCCCCTCTGCTCTGCCACTTCCTGATCACCTTGGCCTGCTAGAGGTGAGCTGGGTCTGAGCTCACACACAGGAGCAGCACCTTCCCCGCTTTGGGTAAGAAAATTCCCCAAAGACCATCAGCCGGATTAAGTTTCTTCACTTGCAGCTCAACAGCCAATCAGCTGGTTCCGTGACTGGAACAAAGTCCTCTTTACTGAGTCATGTAACTCTCCTTTCCCCTCCACCTCCTCTCCGAATGGTTTAACGTTACGCCCTCTGCAAGGTTTTACCTGTTCAGGTGAACCGCACTGCTGAAAGCTAACAGCATTCATGAAGTCATGTAAGTACACTTCCCCACTCCGGTTTGATGTTTGCATTAGAATTGTGGCTGTTATTTGTCTTCATTTCTTCAGTAATTATACTTTAACTTTATGTGCGATCATAAACTGGCTCTGCTGCCTGCTGCTGCTCTGTATTATTTGCATGGAATACATTTGCATTGAGTCCCTGTATGAGTGAGTCTGCATTTGTGTATGAGACAGATGATAAGTACAGTGATGTTTTACCCATTGATCCTCTGTTTCCTGTGTGTGCTGGTGTTTCAGTACAGTCTGTGCTGATCCAGTCCAATGTTCTGATATTACAGATACTTCAAAAAGCTTCACATCTGCCTACAGCTGTTCTTCCAGACTAAGGTGTTGGGTCTAGCTCAGACTCACTGTGGAGATTGCTGTGAACTCATAGAAACTCAAACATACACACTCAAGAGCATTATGAAGAGGTCACTGAGAGGGCAGGAATTACACTACTCTGCTGCTCCGCATCCCATATGTTCATTTTAAATAGGGCGAGATGTGCCAGTAGTTCTAAGTTACATCGTCTTATGTAATATTATCTCTCTTCAGTTCTTGCTCACTTAGAGCTTGGTTTTTATGTTTGTATAAATTTTTTAAAAAAGACACAAAATTTTCTACTTTCGGCTTGTGCTACGCGACCTAAATAATCCTTATCAAAGAGGGAGAGTCATACATATACCTGTACCGGTTTGAGTAAATGACTCATGACGAAATTGTTGACAGGGTGTGTAGCAGCTCTAAGCACTGTCAGTTTTGTGTGTGCGTGTGTAGTTATGAAGCAGATGTCTGTACAAGGAGAAAGAAAAAACACTTGATAACTGGAATTTTCAGTGTTTTAAGGACATGTCTGAACAAACCAGATTGTCAGATTCTCTTTCTCTTTGTGTGCAAGTGTGTGTGTATGTGTGTGTGTGTGTGTTAGCTCTGACACACTCTTTGTTCCTTTAAGTCCTAGTTTGTGTTCAGGGTCCAGTGTTATTTATCATCTGCTTCTCATCGGCATGTTTTCCTGATAGCTGGGACTATTTCTACACTTTTTACGATCTGACAACTTGACGACAAGTTCACTTCACTTTGTGCTGTAACTGTGTGTGTGTCAGCATGGGGCCTGTGAGCAAATTTTGTTTTTGACGCGAATCAGTGACCACACCTGCCACCACTACAATGCCCAGGTAGACTCTGTGACTTCACACACATATCTGTAGCTTGCAGCACATAAAATAAAATCATCAATGATTAACATACTAGTTCTGCTGCGTTACTTTTTATCTGCCAGCTCCACATTGTTTGATTGTGCTGACTGTGCTTCTTATTTGGAGGGTGTGTTTGATTGATAGAAGTATGATTACATTTCTCCAGCTGGATATGAGGAGTAGATGTACGACAGATACGGTTACCTCGTCACTGGGTTGTTGTTCACACTTAATCGTCTGGAAAAGGAGCTGACTTGGCACTTGGCCTTGTACCTTTATTAACCCATCTAGTCACTTCAGATCACAGGACAGTAAACCCCCCAAGTGAGAATCAGTGTTTACATAAAAAGTCCAATGTGTGTGGAGGACGGTATGGGCTATGTTAAACACTTAACTCGCCCTGCTCTCAATGGCTGAAAAGCCTGAGGGACGGCTTATTGAGCCAAGGCTTGACGTGACTTTGGTTCAAAGACAAAGGAAGACAACTTCAACTCTGTGTTGTATTTACAGTCCAAACACTGCTTTCACTTTGCGATCAAAGCTGCTACAGAAATGTGGTGAGAATGATTTTTCTGCGCTCAAACACATTTCTCATGGTTGTTTGATGAGTGGTTATTAATAAAGCATCAGTAATATGTAGTTAAGGCTCAGCCAATCAGCTCTGTGTTAGCACCTGTGCAGCAGAGTGTCATCTTGTCGCTTCGGGGATCAGGAGAGCTTGTGTGTTCCCCAGCCACGGGTGTGTCTGTGTGAGTGGGTGTGCAGAGGCATGCATGTGTGTTTATGTGCCTGTCCCAGCCTGCAGGTAACTGCATTTGTTTACAGGAAAGCATTGTGTGGTTTTCATTCCTGACAAAGATTAGCGTGGTTAATAGGTTTCAGTCAGATTGAGAGCCGAAGACGTCACCTGTTTTGTTCCAGAAAGAAAAGCAGTTTTGTTTCATTGTTAGTGTGAAGAAATGTTTTAACAACAAAGTTCCCCAAAGTGAAAGAGGAGAAACTTAAAGATCATTATTGTGCCCAGTTTACATGTTGGAGAGAATATGAAACCACTTTCATTTTTCATTTTCTTTAACTTTGAATCAGTTTCTTGCTTTTCTTCATTTCCTGCCGGCAGGTATTTGCTCTTCTTTTCGTTCTGCCTATCTACCTCCAAAAACATTTTTTTTTCCTGTGTAGTGATGAAAGCGCTCTGCTCCGTGGATCAGACCAGACCTCAATCACAGCAGGCGCCACATCGTGTGATGAATCAGCCATGTTACCTCGAGCTCTCAGGAAGTTTATCTTTGTTAAAACTGCTCAGCTTCTTCTCAGACACGCCGAAGATGCTCAGCTTTCATGACAGTCGCATCTCACTACCCAGCATCTTCACACTGCGAATAAGAGAGGGCCCGCTTGTTTTGACAAGTTTGTGGTTACTCTGTGGATTTGGATATACTTGTACATGCACACGGGGCCATGTTTGTGTGCATCAGCATATTGAGATGCATATCAAAGTCTATTGTTTGCTACGATTTTATGTGGAGCCTGGGAATGTGTCCAATTAAAACAGAACTGGGGCTTCAATTAAATTTTAATTTTTCTCCAAAATCAAGTTCTGTTGCTGTTGGTATTTTTTAAACAACATCTAAAGTCTAATTAGTTAGCCAAGACCCAATAGTGGGTCTAGAAATGAAGCCAGTGAAGAGCCAACAAGATGGTTGTTGCCAAGGTGATGTGTCTGACTGAGCCCATCTGTTCATGTCCATGTGCTCGAGGAACACGCCTGTTTGGATATGACGTGTATAATGGCATGTTCACAGCATCAAGTAAACCTGTGTGGCACAAAGAACCTTGGCATGCTTGAAGTCATGTTTCATCCTGCAGTGGATTACAAGTGAGGGAGAGCTGTGTCTCCGCACTGGCTGCTGAGATGAGGTGTGTTAATGTTCCACACAACACATCTCACTGCTTTTATATCACGTCTCAGTGCCTGAGGAGAAAATCAAAAAAAAAAAAAAAAAAAAAAACCTGAGAAAAATAAAGTTTGCACGACTGCTGAACACCTCACACAATGTGTTTATTCATGTGTGTGTGAAAGAGAAAAAGAAGTTCCCAGAATTCCCACTGTGCTTTGGCAAAAACGGAAAAAACCTCATGAATATTTTCACACCCTGTTTATTATACACATGATAACTACAGTGTGCGTCTGTTGTCTGCCTATATACAGTGGTGGAAAGTAACTAAGTACATTTACTCAAGTACTGTTTCAAAGTACAATTCTGAGCACTAATTACTGGTTCAATTCAGATTCTTTGAACAGTGTTAAGAATTAGATCATTTGATCTGTGACTTATTTTGCTCTTTAAACTCTTCAGATGTTCTCATTCGAATCACTGCTCAGAGAACAAAGACGACCTTTCCTGTCACATTAATCATCATGGGTCTGATCCCCAAGTTGACAACAACTGGATTAAACTACTTAACACCATATAAAGTAATTAAAACAAGCTACACCTCAATTGGCTACAGCAGCTATTGCTGTAATATGTTGTAATATGCTGTAATACTTAGGTATTTGCACTTAAGTGAGGTTTTGAAAGCAGGCTTTTCTCTTGTAGTTGAGTATTTTCACTGTGTTGAACTGGAACCACTGCCTTTCTTACACAATATTAATTCATTTACCCATATTCCTTCCCAGAGATGCTGCTAATGATCTCCTCACTGGACCCTGCAAGACATTCTGAATCGAAATGAGCATCCATGAGGAGAGTATAGAGCCTGAGGGCGCCATGGCGATGGCTGAAGCATCCGCACCTCCACTTTCCCCTTCGGAATACGGACTACTGTTATCTCCGCCTCCTGACCTCTGTGAGGCGTGCGGCCACAGGCACCAGTTGGAGGAGAATCATGAGTATATCTACAAAGATGAGGTGGACGATGACCTGGTCTGTCACATCTGCCTGCAGCCGCTCATCAGGCCTCTGGACACACCCTGTGGTCATACATACTGCCAGGAGTGTCTCACCAGCTTCCTACTGGAGAGCGACTTCTGCCCTGTGTGCCGCGCGCCACTCATGCTGCAGAGCTGCAGGAAGCCAAGCCTGCTGGTGCACAAGCTGCTGGACAAGCTGACGGTGGCTTGTCCATTCACTGACCATTGCACTGAAACGCTGCCCCGTGGTGAAATGGCAGACCACATCAAGAGCAGGTAGGATGGTTGAAGCACTTTCAAGCATTTGTAGACCTTTCACTAAGATACACAAGTGGAAGGAAACAACTTCAGCTAGTTTTTAAAAATGTTTTCCTCTCCTATTTACTCTTGTTATCTTGCAACACGACACCAACCTGCAGTAAACTCACACTCTCAGTTTCCTGCCCTCTTCTGTCCGTTGTCATTAACCCACAGCTTCAGTCCCAAAGGGGAGAGTTCCTCCTCCAAGCAGGCTTTCATCTAAACTAGGCCCAGCTCTTCTGTTTATATATCATTAAACAGGAGCACTGTGGTCTCTCAGTCTGCGTCCGTTTTCATTAATGCTCATTAACACCGTCCTAGCTCGCAGACCGCTGAGATAATTAGTGTGTCTTGCCACACAACACACACAGGCAGCAGAGTGTTTTCTATTCATTTGCACTTTATAGAAACTGAAGTTTCATAAAACTCTTTAAACCTAAAAAGTTGTTTTCTGCCCCCGTCCCTCTGTCTTGTTTTCCCACCATCAATGCATATATCACATTCTTCTGTTTTTACACCTTCTTCTCTACCTCTTATCTTTTTCTCTGCATCACTCCATCGCTACCCCAGTCTTCCTCTTCTTCCTCTTCATGTAGTCGGACTGTTATAATGAAGTGTGGAGCTCTGAGGACAACTCCCAGGAGGACTGAGCTGCTCTCCCATAGTTAGAAGGTGTTATCTGTGGAGGCGAGAGGCCACGTCCACAGAGACAACTCTACACATTGTGTTCAAGGATGTGAAAAGGTTTTCGGTGAAACACCCAATTCAAGATTTTATTCTGTTCACCTTTTTTGCCCCTGTTCTAGTAATTGTAGCTGCTTATACAGTGGAGTAAATGTCTTTGGTTGAACAGCTTTTTGTTTAATAATACTTGATATTGTGGTCACCTTGTGACTAATATTGTATATAATAATGCCAAAAATCTCCAGTGACTCTAGCATTTTGACTATTTTCACTTTTTATTATAGAACAACACAAAAAGAGGAGGTCATGGTGGTTGGATGGGATAACTAAATATCAGCTTCCCATGGCAGACAGCTGGTTTACTATAACCTCCAAACATCAGACCAAACATGAGCAGGTTTTTCAGTTACATGCAAATACAGCTACAAATGAGTATTTCATGATCTACATATGTAAATATTTGAGCTAAACAGCCATTGAGAGAACTGCTTTAAGGAACCAACAATTGGAATCAAGTAATAAAGCTAGAATTTATCTGGTAGTCCTGCTACTTCTCTGACTTTTCTCCAAGCTCTCTACTTTCTGGTCTGACTTTAAGGTCAGACAAACTTGTCCTTTGTTTCCTGGTTCTTGGTGATGTCAGTCAAAGCTCAGAGCTGATGTGCTTCTGCGACTATTCTGCGACTATTAATTTCCCTCTGGGATCAATAAAGTATTCATTCATTCATTCATTCATTCATTCATGATTTCATGTTGCCTTACACAAATTTGCATCACATAGCAAAGTCTTTGTGTTGAACTTCTAGTCGTATTTAGTCTGACGAAATGTTTCAATCTGAATACATTGTAATGGCCTGAACAGTCATCTTGTTATTATGTATGTAACACTCTGGGGAATAGTTACAAATAACTTATTTTGTCATTTAATTTGTAGGATTTGTTGGTAGGATAGCAATTCAGATGATTTTGTGATCCCTGTCTCCTGTCTGGAAGATCCTACATCAACTCATCTGTTGGCAAAAATATCTCTATGTTAGAGTCAGTGAACTGACAATATGAACTCATATCCACATTCTTTAGATACATGCACTTCTGAAATGACTTTTATTGCAATATCGGTGGAGTCATATTTTATCTAATAGCTTTTGGGATTTCCTGTCTCGAAATGACGGCAGCTCAAATCAGCTCAAAAGCTGAAATCAAACTACCACATGCCATCTGTGCATTAACAAGCTTTAAGACATCTGTATGTGGCACCACTCCTCCCTCATCGCATCTTTCTGTGGGTGTATTTTGGTGCCCGTGATGTCTCTGGCTGTTACCCCAGAAATCTGGCTTTGGGTCAGGAGCAGTAACGACAGCAACAGCCCACCATCTGCTCAGAGCTGATTTCATACTCATCCAATCACTCATGACCTTTACTGGCCCCTGGATAGAGAAGTTGTTATTCTGGACACATCTGCTGTAATCAAGAACAAAATATCTGATCAGTGGTATTTCTTGTTGTCTTTGTTACTTTGTGCTGGGAGGACTTGTACAGAACACAACCTACCCCCATCACATAGGTATTTCTTATTCATGGCAGATTCATGTAGCTACATGCACATGTGCTGCCTGTAATTCTCAAAACAGTCTCTTTCTGCTATTAATACCTCTCTCAGATTCTTTTTATTCAGGTTTATTTACAGAGAATTCAGTGTGTATGTTTTATCGATGTGAGCGTGAAGGTGTTTCTTTCTTCTCTTTTTTCATGAAAATGTACATATTTTCAACACTGAGGAATCATTCAAAGCTTGTATGAATATTAGGAAGATGGGAAAAATACAATTCCTGACAGTTACTATGATTTCATTCTGTTGTTTAAAGGTGGCAGCTACTTGCTTTGTGTGTGTGTTGAGACATGCAGAGAGTCGGTTTAGAACAATTCATGGACAAAACCTGTTTTCCTATCTTATCTTGTATTCTGTTCGACATAGTAAAACTTATACACAGCTGCGTTTAGAGGCATTTCTGTTATTTAGACTCATCAATAACTACAGCCTACAAGCTGATCGCTATCTTTCTGAAACAGTTGATGGAAGATTTATTGCAGGACAGTTGTGTTAGACTGCATTCATTTTACCTGGTGTACCTAATAAACTGCTACCTGAATGTACACACACACACACACACACACACACACACACACACACACACACACACACTCACACACACACACAAAGAAGACCTATGTTTGTTTCCTGAATCGTTTCTTTTATCATCCGCATCCTTAACCATATGTTTATCATTGTTGCCGTGACGATAAAGGTCCAGTGTGTCTTTCGCTGGCACAAATTTGTTGATTACATATAGTATAGAGACAAACAACCCACTGGTGTTATATTATGTTGCTGGATTTATTTACATGCTATGTACACTTCACATCAGTGTGATCACTAGGCTCCTGTCAAAGGTGAAATGAAAAGGAAAAATGGAGTCCTGATCCCACCACCGGTCTTGTTAATGTCTCCCAGTCTGCTCCTCTGTCTCCTGCAGTCACAGTCTCACTCCCTCAGGCTCCTCCACTTTATATGGATCCCTCTCGACTGTCAAACTGTTCCCTCCTGACCCAGTCACACGTGTTCCCAGTTTCCCAATTATCCAGAAAGTACTTAAACCTGCCTGATCCACCTGCGCTCTGCCAGACAGTACCAAGTCATGTTGAACTTTCATGCTGTTCATCCCTATCTTTCTGGTCTGTCTGTCTATCTGTAAGCCTTCATCATTGTTTTATTAAAATCTCTCATCTGCACCTGCCTGCCTCTGTTCCATACATCAGTTTTTGACAAATGGGCTGGGAGTATGTGTATATGTCTGTATGTTATGCTGGTGTTTTTGCAAGTGTGAGTTAATACGCTAGTGTATGAAAATGACTCCTGTGGGGCTTGACTGGTTTCTGTTCACAAACTGCATCCTGTCACAATCCAATTACATTTCCATTTCCTGCGTGCCCTGTGGTCCCGTTTCTGTGTGTACTGTTCAAATACCGCAGGACAACTTAGGGCCTTAGTATGCACACATGCAAGCATTAACACACACGCACGGACAAATTCAGCCCATAACCACACGACCTCCACAATGAAATATTCATTCACACAGGGTATTTACAGCAGTTAAGTGTCTTTCTAGAGGGTAGCAGCTCGGTGCTATGAAAATTGGATAACAGTGGTGAAATTGGTAAGAGGAAGGAAAACAAGTAAGTGAGGATAATAAAGCAAATGAAATGATGGAAATAAATGTTGCAAAACGCTGAGACGAATTTGTGATTTTTATATAAATAATATAAATAATGCTGGAAAAGGAATCAAGGTTGAGATTTGACAGGAGGGAATGAAAGTAGATTGGAGCTGCTGCAGTGTTTCATATTCAGAGGTGTTTATCCACCAGCTCTCCCTCCTGCTCTCTGTGTTTACTAGACCAAGAGAGTTGGCCGTGCGGAGACAGATGAAAGAGTCAGATTTTTTTTTTTTTTTTAACTCAAACATGCTCATTGCATTTAGCTGTTAAAAAGTGTCTTGCTTCTTGGAGAGCAATGGCAGTCCCTGACACAAGGACAGACTGTCCCATGCTCCCCCACAGTAAAAGAAACAGGTAGTGATGACAGTAAGCTTAGCTTTAAGCTTCTTCTCGCTTGGTTTTGTTTTATTTGTACATACTCTGATACTGAATGAATGTTAGTGAATGACTGACTGAGTGAATGAAATGTGCATTCAGCCACACTTCCTCTCAGATCCCCTCTTTTTGGTTCCGCCCCTTCTCCTTTATATCACTCAGAATAACAATCCTCCATCCTTGCACAGAATATTGATTAGCCGCTGTGTTTTGGTCCTGGTCTGTTTTTTTTTTTTTTTTTTTTTTTTCCTCCACACATGTAGGCAGATTCCTTTGAGCGATCAGACCAATCTGCAGCACAGGGAGCAGTCCATCGTTAGAGAGGAGGGGTGAAGGTTTGCAGAGAACATATTCTCTCCCTCCGCCCTGTTCTCCCCTTCACTTGCCAGCGTATGTGCAGGCAGTGGGAAGTGAATGCAGAGGTTGTACGTGTGTGTGTGTGTGTGTGTGTGTGTGTGTGTGTGTGTGTGTGTGTGTGTGTGTGTGTGTGTGTGTGTGTGTGTGTGTGTGTGTGTGTGTGTGTGTGTGTGTGTGTGTGTGTGCGTGTGTGCGTGTGTGTGGTGTACGTGTGTGAAGAGCGGAGCCAATCAGAGCAGCACCAGTTAGCCCCCCCCCCTCGATGTCTTTGTTTGGTCTGCTCCATCTCCCCCCTCAGTGGTTTCTGCTGCAGTATAAGTCACAGCCTGCGCTGTTCTCTGACATACACATGCGCGCACACACACACACACACACACACACACATACACCGAGGGAAACAGACATGCACACACACGCATACGAGGGCAAATCCTCTTACAACTCGCCAGTGCCCAGAGCAGATTAAGGGGCTGCACATCACAAATTGTATTCCAAATGTGCCACCTTTGCACAGGGCTCCTTCCTCTTCCTCTTCTTCTTCCTGCACTTTTGCCTCTTCCTCTTGTGCCACAACGGGACTTCTCCTCTGCACCTGAAACTGCTGCTTCTTCCTCCTCAGCTCCGTCTTCAACCTCTGGCAACTGGCCCGCTTTCCTCTGCAGCTGAGATGACCAGGCAGCCAGCCTGAGGCAAGAGGAAGAGGAAGAAACTCACACAGACAGAGGTAGAGATAGAGTAGGGGGAAGTAGGGGGAACAAGGGAAGGCAAGAAAGAGGGTGAAAAAGGCAGGAAGTGAAAGATAAATTCTGAACTGAGAGCACCTCTGGAGAAGACAGAGAGGGGGGTCAGCACGGCCAGGTTCGGAGAATTGGAGGTGGAGGGGGAGGAGGGGGAGGAGGGGGGGAAGAGAGGAGGAGAGAGCTTCAGTGCAGAGACGAAAGAAAGAAGGGGAAAAGAGAGAGAGAGGCAGTGGGGGACGGAGCCGAACGTTGACCATGAAGGCTCTGTTGCTGCTGGTCCTGCCCTGGCTTAGCCCGGCCAACTACACAGACAATTTGGGCAACCTGCACATCCTCTATTCTGAGCTGTGAGTACAACACTCAGCCTGCACCTGCATCCATCCTCCAACATAATCCCCCCCCCCATCTCACCCCATCCATCACAACACGCTTTTAACGTGTTATTGTGCACGTCTTCACCTTGATCGGCCATCTGTTTGTGTGCTCCTGCACCCCGTTGGTGCATAATGCTGTGTAACTTCCTGTGTTTACATTTGTGATCATCGCTCTGAGAGTCAAACTGTGCTTGTGTACTTGCTGGAGAATTGCTAGAGAATTGCCTCTTGATGCTGTGGTGCTGGGGATGCAGATGTAAGAGGCAGGTAGAGCTTGTTGTGCTGTTGTGGACAGTTTGGATGCTACAGAGCAGCACTGCAGCGTGGCATCTCTCTCTCTCTCTTCAGCTGCATGTGCGAGTGTGTTAGTATTGATTTAGGCAAAAATGTGTGTGTGTATTGGTGTGGGTATTGGTGTGTTGCTGCAACATATAGACAATGCTGTAAATGCTGATTGTGTCTGTGTTTGTAATAAAGATTTCAGCGACCTTAGCATTAAAAATTCAAATCTGGTTACTGAGGTTGCATCTCTACAATATGTTATGTACATGTAACCATCATCATATTTAAAATCAACAAATTTGACCAACACTTCAACCTTTTCAGTGAATATTTAATCAAACACTATATGCATACACATACACGCAGATGCAGCAGCATGTCAGGTATCATTGAATTCTTAAACCACCTTGTGTCTGTGTGTCAACACTGTAGCTTCAGCTAAGGATTATTTTCAGACCTGTCAACTATTTTTTTTTTTTTACAATTAATAGTAAAATGTTTCCTTGGAGAGATGTTAAAAACTTCACATATTCTTTATTCTGTCTGACTGACAGTAGAGAAGCCAAATAGATTCAGTTTACTATGATATAAAACAGATAAACGTAACAAATCCTCATATTTCAAATGATAAAATCAGAGAACGAGACTTAAATGATACACTACACATCAGACTGTCTTTGCTCTTGGCTCCTTTCCTCTGAACTGTGTTCTTTGCTCTGTATTGGCCCCCAGACTCTCGTTGTGTGGGAGTTAATGTTGACTACAACCAGCGGCTCCAAGTGAAGCCAGGGGCTCTCTGATCCCTGAGCTGGGCTACTGCTCCTCTCTCCAGCCTGACGGAAATGTCCCATTATATTGCATGAATACGTGGAACAACGGAGAGCCTCGCAAATCCCCTCATTTCATTGTATTGCTCTTTTTCCACTGAGTTGGGCTTTAGTCATGGATACCAAAGAGCAGAGGAGAGGAAGGGAATGGGCAATGTCTTTGGTTATATATGGAGAGGATGGGAGGAGGAGAGGGATGCAGTGAGGATGGAGATGAAGTGGATGAGCAGTATAGCAGAGCGGAGAGGAGACAAGAGGCTATAAGGTCACTTCCTGTGCCTGCCATCCATCTGGCCATATGTACGGCTGCCATGGTGACAGCACGCAGTGTGCTCAGTACAGTATGTGGGTGATTTCATTCAAGGAGCTCCTTGTAAATAAAAATGATCAGATTCCTCTGTGACACCAAGTAACCTCACTGAGTGAGATAGATTGATAGTTGAGCAGAGAGTGTGTTTATGACTGTGTGTGTGTGTGTAGGAGTGTGTTTCTTTTCTCTTTTTTGCTGATTATGACATGACAGAGAGAGAAACCAGGAGCAGACAAACGCGGACGTGGTGTTTTTCTGCCTGGCTGGGGAGCAGTGACACACCATTTGTCTTTATCCATACTGATGACAAGAGCAGCCTCCAGCCTCCAACACCCCCACCTCACCCCCACCCCACCTTCTTCTATGTGACCACCGTCTCTGCTTGCCTCCATGCTCCGCGCTCCTGCTCATCTACCTCCTTCAGCTCATACTCTTCTGATGCCTTTCAACTTACGTGATTACTACAGTGAGCTTATATCGCGTGGGAAAAAATGAGAGTGGCTGCAATCTGTCTTGTTCGCACATAAATGCACATACACAGACGTGTATATCGGTGACACACTTGGTGTAGATGGGACTAACAGGGACTAGCAGAGGGAGAGTAAATGTTTCTCGGTGATGAAATTTTTAATATAGTCCCACACATTTTACCTTGTCAGCACCAACCAATACAAACACCACTAGCATCCACAGCAGAACATCTCGACTGTGATTTTATTTCCTTCTTATTTCCCAATTCACATCCATGCACACATGCCATTAGACCTTGCTTATTCCCTCCCCCACCACACACGGTCTCCCCTGATAATCACAGTGCAGTGCTGTTGAGCATTAATGATTAATCTATGTTCATTTCAGGCCTGAGCTGAGATGTCTTAAACACTATGATTAGCTTAGCTTCCGTCCCTTCAGCCCTCATATAGGAGGTGTTTGATCACTAAGAGCAGTGTGTGCAGTCCCAGTACTCCGGACATCTTCAGCATGGACGCATCCCTAACAGGATTAACCACCCGCCTGCCATGCGCCCACTGAACAATTGAACAACAATAATATCAGTCATTAGTTTATGCAGGACCCATCCAGAGTCAAACACAGCACACCTCGCCGTGCCCTCTCCAGCCTCTTAGCCACTCAGAGTGTTGGGGAGGCTCCACTAATTAGAGTTTTGTTTGGATTAAATATTAATCCCCATTCTGTAGTGAGGCAGCTCTCACCGCCTCTTGTATCCAGCAGGCCACAGATACAGGGAAGGCAGAGGGGAGATTAAAATCAGGCTAGCAGTCTACTTCCTGCCTTCCTGCACAGCTCTTTGAAAGAGATAAAAAAAATTTGCTTAATTATTTGATTATGGGATTTACAATATGAAGTACATTCAGCTGCTCCATCATGGGAGCATTTATATGCAAGTGTAGACAAACTCACCGAGAAACAACAGTGTGAAACACAGTAATCAAACATGAAAGGAAACATGGGGCAAGGACACATGTAGAGGACACAGTGAAGCTGTTGCATGCATTTCATATTACGCATTACATTTCACATAAAACAAATGGCATGAAACAGAACACAAAAACACACAGTTTACTATGTATAATTGAAGTGCGCACAATGCATGTGTAAACACACAGTCACAAAAGAACAGATGAATTATTTATGTATTCATTTATTCATGAGAGAAGAGAGTAGCAGGTCGAAGTGTTTACTTAAACAGAGGCTTCCTCTCAGATGAGTTTCTGTTTAATCAGAAATACAACACACGAGCTCCGTGAGCAGGTATTAATGTCAGCACGCAGAGCAGCTGTAAAGCTGGTTAAAATTTTTAGTAAATGCATTTTCACTAAACCTAAATATATTGTATTTGTTTCCGCAATGCAGTACACTTTCATATCTGTGCTGAATCATTTACATCAAGTGCCCTACTTTCTAAGTCATATCACTGAAGATGTGCATATTGTGTTGTGAAAATAGGTATCTGCTAACGTTCGCCTCTCGCATCTCTGCCCAGCTGCTGTTTAGGGTCTTTGAAGCTTGACATGTTTAACATAGAATATTTTCTGCTGTTTCCTGTCTACAGCAGGCTAATCTGCAGGAGGGGGTTCCATATGACTGGCCTGCCGAGTGGGAGGCCAGTGGGGTGTAACTGACAGCAGAGAGGAGAGCAGTGTGGAGTTAATCTCTCACGTGAACAGCGCCCTGCTGAGTGCCAGGGCTTAGGGTTGGGCTGACCATTGCTGGCTGTGTGTCAGGCAGTTGTACCATGGCACGTGGAGGTAGAGAAACCAGGACACTGCCAAGGGCTAGTGTGGCATGGAGTGAGAAATATAGGCTAAAAGGTGCCAAGAGCGATGTGGGGCAGCAGCCTAGTGGGGATTCTCTATGATCATGTACTGTAGTGTAGAGGGAATTACAGTTAGAGTTGTCTGCACTTCAGTGAGAGAACTGTACACATAGTATTTCACTGCAGGGCTGGAAAACAGCCACAGTTGCTGTGGACATATGTGAGGTGCATTAGTGAGCTCAGATCCAGCTCAGTCAGAGAGCAGTGAATAAATCACCTCTAGTACTTCCTGTGCTCTTCTGTTGACAATAGTAGTGTGAGATTGCCCTCTTGGTTGAAACCAGACACTGATACAATAAATGCTGCATAAATGTCCTTCCAGCCCAATCATAGGGTCAGGCCTTGACTGATGATTGTACATATTGATTGGCTGAAAAACCATGACTCAGAGTTTGTGCTGTTTGGAGCAGGCTGACTCGGCTGACACTGCGCTGGCTCCGAAGACCTCGTCTCTGCGCTCGTAAACACTCAGATGCATGGAGCACGGCAAACCTGCCGAGCCACTGCTTGCTACGCCGCAGCACAATGGAAAGTTCAGGCACAAAGACGGGATTTATGTGCTTTGCGGGACGCTCTGCACATTCACATTGTGAACTGCGAATTGTTTGTATGTGTATTCATCTTCAAAACCCGTGAGGAGTCACACCCAACTAAAGCAAGCTTCCTATTTCAATTTAGCTGATCTGTCTTTGGAAACAAGCTCAGCCAGAAATGTCCTCCCACAGCAGAGAACATCCCCTCTAGCTGTGGCCTCACCCCCTCTTCATGCAGCAGATGGGATTACCCCTCACAGCAGGCGGATCCAATCAACACACCAGCGCATCCTCTGATTAACACTACTCTAGTTCATCATTAACTGGATTAGTCTGTCTGTCTTTATGTCGCTCTCTCTCCTCCCATATATCTTTCCATCATCCTGTCTTTTCTCTCCCAATCAAACTTTACTTTATGCATTTGGCATTTGACCCAAGTGTGATGAAGGAGTAATTGATATACTAATCCAATCAAGGAGAAATGTTTAATTCAGGTTTTTATCAACATAAATTCAATTAATGGACTCTGCAGCAGCACTCTTGTTGAGCTACTTTGTGTATGTGTGTGGTACAGGCCACAGGTGCTTCCCCAGAGTGTTACTTTTTTTTCTCCTTCTTTCTCAGTCTGCTCCTTGTTGTGTCTTTGCCAAAAGCTATTATGAAAAGACAATTTTCTCTCAGGAGTATTAGCTGGATTTGATGTTGTGTAAAACCAGGGTCCATGACACATTCCTGGATTTTAAATATTGTTTTCTTTATTATGTTTCTCTATTACGAGATTCTTCCATCCAACCATTGGGAAATGCTTGTCCGGGGATGGGTTGGAATGGCAGCAAGCCGAGCAAAAGTATTCCAGGTGTCCATGTCATCTGTGACACTTTCCAGGTCCTCCTGCTGTATTCTGAGACATTCCCACACTAGATGAGATATATAATCTCTCCAGTGTGCTTTGGGTCTAACCTGAGGTCTCCTGCCAGTTGGAAGTGCCAGAAAACCTCTGATGGGAGGCACCCAGGAGACGTCCTGATCAGGTGCCCAAACCACCTCAACTGGCTCCGTTCAATGCAGAAGAGCAGCAGCTCTGCTCTGAGCTCTAAGGCTGAGCTCAGACACCCTGCAGAGAAAATCTCATTCTTTCGGTCACTACCCAAAGCTTGAGATCATCAGTGAGGGTCAAAACATAGCTGGATTAATCTTCCGCTCCATTCTACCATCACTCATGAACAAGAACCTTTTTTTAGACTGACATGAAATTAGGTAGAGACGGGAACAAAGTGCATTTTCTTATGATTTATAATTTCTTATTATACATTTATATTTGTTTTTGTCCATAAACACCTAAATAAATGGTTAAATAAAACAAATATTTTGGCTGGAGGATGTGTCTGTGCTCCAAACAATACACACTCAACATTGCACCAACTGTGTCTGTACATTCCTATTTTCATTACTGATCCAAAAATAAATACATTCACTGTCACTTTTGAGATTCTATCACATTCTTTGTCACCAATGGAAAACTACCATATATCACCTACACACACACAAGCTCACACACACTTGCTGTATTCCACACATTCTTGTGTGTGAAACAGCCTGCAGGCTACCTCGGGCTCGCACTGCAACCCAGCATTCCTCCCTTTTCTCTGTGCTTCTTACATGTGAGGTGTTGCTACTGTGTTTTCCAGAGCATCAGAAAGTTGGCTGCCAGAGTCTGAACTCGTCAGGAACGAGTGCCTGCTGCTGCTTTCACATTAATAAGGAAGCAAGGAGGAGAGGCAGAAGAGCTCACCTAAGCAAAGTCACTCAAGCTCTGGGTCATGCACAGGTCGGCTTGGCTGCTCCCCACAGATGATGCAGATTCCAAGAATACATGCCCACTGTTTGTGTTTGTGACAGTCTGACCTCAGCAGAGGTAATTTGGGTGGTAGGCAGAGTGTGGCCTAACACGATTGTCCGTGGCAGTCGGGGGAGCGGAGAGAGTATTTGGGTTAGTAAGGATAATCCACTCACCCCTAAAGAGGATTGGAGAATCTCCCGAGCTTTGATGAGTTGTGAGCTGGTGTTTATTTCACATCACAAGAACAAGGCTGTTTGTGTCACAGAAAGGGCGCCTCAGCACGACCACCGTGTCACTGAAAGCGACATGGGTAATTGTTATTGGGATGGAGTGGAAAGAGGAGGAAGAGAGGAGGAGGAGGAGCAAAGGCTGTTTTGGTGTCTTCTCTCTTTATCTCTCCACAGATTCCGGGGTATAGAGAGATGATGTGATAACTGAAGCCGTGGCGACCCAGACAAGGATACAACATTACTAATGAGCATCCTCAGCTCAGTGATCATCCCCTGAAAAATGATGCTTCTTGAATAAAGAGTAGCTTTGCATAAGCTCTAAAACCTTCATCATTAAACCCAAGAGAATGTTTGTTTGTTTGAGAGAAAGACCAGAAAGGGAAAAAAAAACATGTAGGAAAAGTGTATGTGGATGTTGTTGCAAGCACTGCACCTCTCCGGTGAGCAGACTCGCTCTGAAGCTCTAAGACCACCCTGGTGAGAAAGACAAGGGGTTTCTGTCATGCTTCCCTGGCTGCAACCTCTGACAGCATGGACTCTGTCCTAAAACATGAAGCATTAAACAAACATTAAAAGTCTAAGCTGAGCTGCGATATAACTACGGCTTTAAGGCAACTCTTATCCCTCGGAGGAGTGAGATTTTAATTAATGGGAGATAAAGCCACTAGTAAACCAGTGGCACACTGAACAATGGCTGTATGCTGCTGTCTCACTGACTCTGTGTGGCGATGGCCTTTACGTTTCTGTGATTAATCAAATACTACTTGTATCTTTTGCTGGGATGGCTCTAATTCTATTTTCTTCTGTTATTATCCTCCTTATCACATTGCCTATTATAGAAATGAAACCCTTAAGATCATCCACAGTCAGACAGACGCTCAAATTCTTTGTTCAGTGTGTATTCATTAATACCTGGAGAGACTTTTTTTTTCCTAAAATTTTGGGTGGTCTGTAAAATTTATGTAACTGAATAAACCTGTATTCAGCAATATTTGCCCATCTCCTCTGGCTGACTGTGGTTTTTCATTTTCCACAAGCCTTGGTGAAACAGGGGAATGCTGTCTAAGCCTTCAATTCCATATAGTCAGCGGACCAGTAGTGGCATACAAGTATCAGAGGTGTGTGTGTCAGTGTGTGAGAGTTAAAAAAAAAAAAAAGGAGCAAGTGTTTCACTCAGAACTGCTTCATTAAGGAAAAGTCGTGCCCGACATACGGAGCATGCACACACGAGTACCAGCAGAGTTTTCAAGCTGCTTCCGTCTTTAATTCTTCTAATTGATGGTGAGAGACATGAGGGGAAAAAAAGCTGCTGCCCACTCCAGACTGCAGCACTGTCTTCTGTTCCAGCGCTGATTGAAATATTGCTCTGTTCAACCACTTCACTCAGTTAAGTGGTATGTTGGTCCGTGGACATGCTTGATAGCGTTCAATTTACTAACTGAATGAACAAGAATAACTCACAGTGGCACTGCCCACTCACAGGTACAAACACACACACACACACATAGAGACACGTGGGCCATATCACAGTGTTATGGCACCAAGCTCAGAGTGAGATCAATAGGTACTTCAACTTTGTGTAATGCTGCATCTAACTGACTGTGTGACTGGTGGCTACAAGTGAGATACAGAACCCACTTTTCAGGATGAAATGATTTTTCCTATGAAATATGGACAGAGTACATGACCCACGCAGACAGCTCTCTCACTGAGACAAAATGCTGCTTGTAGTGAACTCGACTGGCTCACCGACTTGTAATCAGGTTTTCTTTTGTGGTTCTGCAGTAATGGCCGCCACTGTTACTTAACACCCCCCTTTTTTCGCTCAATATATGTCATGTAAGATTCAGAGGCGCCCTGCCCCATCTTATATCTTACAGCTCAGGAGGATGGACTCCGCTCCTCTTGTTTTTCTGAGCTACTGTTGTAGCAGGGTCTGGGTTTGATCCAGCTCATTAAAACCCAGTTAATGTTTGTGCTGATGGCTCCACAGAGACAGCCGGAGAGACGAGCCAGTGTTATTCCTGCCTCTGATGAAGCGTCAGCTCAAAGCCTTTTATGGCTTACAGATGGAGGAGAATTCTCCAACAATACAATACTCTGATCTGTAGGGATATCTTTAATTCACACACAAACATTCCCAATTTAATACTGTCAGTGAGTCTGTGTGTATGATAGACAGAGAAGCTGTGAGCGTGTGTTGTGTTGCGTTGTGGTGTCGCTGGCAGCAAGATGACACCTGGAACTTAGGAATTGGATTTGTTTTTCGAGACGGCATGCTGATCTCTGTTTTATATTCAAATGTCACGTCAGTTACCTGCCCTCTCTCCTCTCTAATGAGCGCTTCCTCATTTGCATTCAATCATGTGTCAGTGACGCTGACACTCACAGACACAGAGGAAATCTAGCCTACATGTGATTTAGACTTTGTATACATATCTGACATTCTTGGTACAGTCACACTAAGCAGCTGTATGAATTTTAAGTGAGCGCTGGATAATTTATTCTGCCACAACACTTCCTGTTGTGGCTGACTTTACAAGCTGTGTGGTATCTCAGAGAGGTTCTGTTCGAGCGTTAAGGTCAGATAAGCGGTCTTTGTGTGAGGTGTCCCAAAGCAGGAGACAGAGGTCAGTGAGCAGAAAGCCTCAGGCTGAAGGCAAGACTGAAATCTCCTCACATTAGTCTTGAGATTGTGACCTTTTCCTTCGTTGTTAACATGAATTTGTTTGCTTTCACTCTTTTTTTTTTTTTGTTTTTTGCTGCTGTGCCTGTTCCAACATGAACTTCATTACTGAGCGTCAGCGAGCCGTGTCAAATCATCAATGTCACCATTTCATCAGCGTGTATATTAATTGCAAACTGTCGACTGTGTAATTTGAGTTTGCAACTGACCTTTTGACCTCTGTGTGCAGGTGTAAAGGGGCCTCTCACTATGGGCTCTCTACAGACAGGAAGCGACGCTCGCAGGAGGGCGAATGCACTGACAGCACATCAGAGCTCACCATCGCCACGCTTCCCAATGACGGGCCTACGTCTGCTGCCGTGGCTCTCCTGTCAGATGAGCCGGGTTTGGTCAACCCTGCCTTCGACCCCAGCATGGAGGACAACAGCCAGTCAGGCAGCACAACCAGCCTGGCAGCCCGCAGCAGCTCAAAGAAGAGTGAGTGTGAGTGGGCGAAACGGGTGTTTGTGTTTGCGTGTGGTCATGTTGAGTCCAGTCGGGTGTGTTGCTGACCTGAAGTTATCTGATGATTGAGAGTGAGAGAGAGCTGGAGGGAGTGTGTGTTTGCCAGAGTGACAGACTGAAAATCAATAGAGAGTAGAGAGCTTTCTAGTCACAGTTACAGCGCTACACAGTCAAAAACCAGATGCCCGTGATCTGTGTTCAAACATACATTTACACCTGCAGACTCACAACGTAAAACTCAGGCAGTCCTTCAGCCTCGAATACAGACTTTGTTTTCCCTAATGGCCTCTGATAGAAATCCTATTAGCCAATTAGCTCTACTGCCTTGTTTTTTTCACCAATCCATAAAATCTCTCTTTGTGGAAAACAGAAGAGAAACAGAGAGTGAAAGTCACTGAGAGTGCAGGTACATTATGCAGTCAAGGAGAAATGGAAGGAGAGGTAGGTTAAATAGAGTCAATGCAAATCTGTGTTAATGCCCAATGACATGATAGCAGCTCTGCCTCCATAAAACCAGGAAGTAGTCAACTGTAAAACCAGGAAGTAGTCATCAGTGTTCTCCTCCACCCCTCCATCCTTCTCCCCACACCTCAAACGCGAGCACACAAGCAGTGGGGACACCAAATGACGCTGCACCAGCACTTTAGGCTCAGCCGGCTGAGCACCCACCACCACCGCCGCCACGAGTGCCACTACTGCTGAACAAGCTGTCAGCTCCAGAAGCGGCTGGCGCTTTTAAAGAATAATGTGGCTGTCAGGAACCCTTGCATCTCCCCGGGCCCGCAGAGGCAGGGAGGGGTGCTGCAGAGGCTTGCTGCCCTGCGCTCGGTGGAGCCAAGCTGGGGAAGCTGCCTTTACACTGCAGCCTCCTATAGCCTGTCGTCCCCCCCCCTCCCCTCTGAGAAAAGTAGCAGACAAGAGTCTCCTTTTGGACATGGTCATCAGAGTCCATGCTGCGTTACATCACTGCTGTGGTTATGCAACTGTGTAACTATACTCAGCAAAGGTTGAATTTATTAATTAATCAGCCACTAGTTGAAAACAGCTCCTGCATCTACAAAAAAGAAGCATTATTTGGGTTTGTTGAAAGCTGCTCAGCAAATAAACCTCAGAAGAAACGGCAGCACCGGAGGCAGAAAACACTGCAGTGCCACAGTGGATCCTGATACAGGATGCCAGCAAAAAAAAAAAAAAAGAAAGAATGGCAAAAAAGAATCTTGCTCAACTTTTCCCTTAAAGTTTCTATTCACTGAGAATGAAATCCTGCTTTACTTAAATCCATATTTATAAGGAATTACACATTACCATGCAGTTAATACCCTGGATATTAGCAGATATATTAAGTTTAGGTATCAGGAGGTTCGTAAGAGAAATACTCAGCTTGGAGCATCCTTAATATTTACTTGCTCCATGCCTTGTTTTTCATTTTTCATTGCCTTGTGAATGTATTGCTGTTGCATTACATCATCAGCTGTCCATCAATAGAATGGTGTGAAAGTGGCACTAAGGATGTGTCTTTGCAGGATACAAACAAAAATAAGGACCCAGTTGTGAAAAGATATTGTGTGTATGCGTTTCAGAAAACCACTCGGGCAATTTTTAATACGATGCAATTTCATCCTGCAATAAAGTGAGCTGGCAAGCTAAATACCTGGGGAGCAGAATGTGATTCTACTGTTTATCTCTCTATCATCTGTATGAAAAGGAAAAAAGATTGCTGACAACTTACCAAAATTATAAAATCTTGTTTCATAGCGTTATAAAACAGCATGCAATGAATTGAAATCTTGTAAGTCTTAAAATTCACTGTCATATTATTCCGACTAGGCCTCCTGGATCATTCGATCTGTAATCTTATCAGTCACTACAACAGCACATATGAACACAGAGTTCTTGTTCTTTCTGTTTTCTGTCTATATGATCACTAAAATCCTAACAGGCATCTGATTGGCTGTGGAGGAAGCAGATTCAGACATGTCTGGGCATGTTGAGGGTGAGGTAATCTATAAACTGCCTCTCTTTCTGCCCCTCTCTGTTTTGCAGTCAGAAACTTTGACCGCTCTTCTATGAGGAGCCGTTCCTTCAGGAGGCTGAACCGGGCATTCAGCGTCCTGAGGAGGACCAAGAGCGGCAACGCAGTGAGCAATGAGACATCCGAGGAGAGAGATAATGTTAGGAATTCCACTGTGCCGCAGGAAGGTATGGCTCAAGACCCATATACTGTCCATATACTGTCTCTGTCTTTCTTCAAGCTGCGTGTTTGTGTTGTGTGTTTTGTGTGTTGGTTGTGTGACATCACTGCTGTGTCTGCACTTTACATTTCACAGAGGATGGTTCTTGAGAGGGTGCTCAGCATTCCTGCGTGTTTCCAAATGTGTATGTTTGCAATGTTCCCTCAGCTGTACGCAGAGGGGTGACATGGCTGAGAGCCCACAGTGTAACAGTAGCATATGTTGCTTTAATAATTCAGCTGTAGATTGCATAAATCTGCTGGTGCATCAATAGAGAAGGATCAGGAGGGAGAGTGGTTGCCTCAGGCACTCTGGACAGTGACGGGATTCAGGAGGTCACTGGAGACCAGCCTTATGACATCCTCCCTCTTTTCTCCACCTCCTCCCGGTCTTCCTCCAACACAGCCAGGGTCAACAGGTTTGCACCAACTTGATGGAGTGATCCCTAGAGAGAGCAGTGTTCTTGACATGCTGGATCCATAAGATTTTATGTAGAAAAGAAAATGTGCTTGAGGGGTATTTAATGTAACATTAACAGCATGACCCTTAGGATGGGAAGGCAAAGTAGAAGAGAAAATGTAGCCAAACAGAGAGAGAGTTTAATGTTGAGGTGGAACTGCAGGATGATGGTAAGAAGAGAAGGAATGTGGTATTGCGTAAGAACGAAGGATGACGAATGATCAGGGACTAGATAATTCTCTGAGGCCATCACTGAGGAGGCTGAGAGAAAAGATTAAATATTCATTGCCGCTGAAGAGACAGAGAGGATTGGAGAGTGGGGTATAGATAGATCCATACAGAGAAAAACATGGAAGGAAGAGTGGACGCTGACAAAAACTATAGCGATAAGGAAAACAAATAAAAGCAGAATAACGTCCCCATGGACGGAGCGGAGAGACAGGAGTTAGGAGTGTGCATGATGGGGACATGGAGGGGTTACATAATAGCTGCAGGTCTTTGTGTTAATGTGCTCTCCACCCTTGGAGCAATCTGCTGTGATAAAGTCAAAATATTGACTTTGCAATGGAGAAAGTGCAACGTGAGTAGAACCAGCCACAGAATCCACAGAGCTAGAGACATAGAGGGAGACAGCCCACTGAGGCATAGGGAGAGGGAGGTATTTTTCATAACCAAAGAAAAAGAAAAGAAATGGGATGAGAAATACATCTTCTGTGTCATTTATTGGCTGAGGCTGTTGGCCAAAACAGTCACAGAAGATCCCCGCCCACCCTTCACATGGTCCAGTCCAGGATGTGTCATTCTGCTGATAAGTGGAATTCACCACTGAGCATGACGGAAGAGGAGCTTGCTCAATCAAGTGTGATAAAACTAACAAAAAGGACTTTTTTCTTCAGAGTTGTTCAGATTTACAATAAGGGTTGAGGTTGTTTTTATACCAGGAAATCTTGCATTCACTGCTATGATAGAATCCTGTGTGTTGATGAAGCTAATTGAGTTTGAAATTAAAACGCAAAAAACAAACAAACAAACAAACAAATAAAAGCAAACAAAAAAACAACAACAATTAACTGAAGTCAATTTAAATTTGACTTCACAGTTTTGGGACATGCTTCAAGAAAAGAAAAAAAAAACTGTAAAAGAGATACTTTTTCAATAATCATTTTCACAGTGCAGTCATCAGAGTTTGCAATAAGCTTGTGAGTATTATTGCTTTTCTTACATCCCCACCCATGTAATAACTTTGTGGAAATTTCAAATGGAGGGTTTTCCCAAGCATACTTGCTACAGATGTATGTGACTAATGATGCAAACATCGAGCGGGATGATCAGCCAAGTAAATTTTCCCTTTTGGCTTGTACAAGTTTGTTTTACTAACCTGAGGGAGTAGAGACAGCTGGTTCCATTGCTGAACTTCTCCAACACGGTCTACCACTCTCTCTCCCTGGATATGTCTCTCTTTTCCCTCTACAACCCCCCCACTTCCTCTTCTGTTTTATTTGGCTGTGCCTCGGATTTGGTTTTTCTCGTCATTGTATAACAGAACTAAAATCAGTCTTTTCCTTCTCTTCCATCTTCTCCTTCAGTGCTGGCTCTTCCTCAGCTCCATCATCTGATCCCTGACGGTGAAGTCACCAGTATTAAGATTACACGGGTGGATCCCTCTGATCCGCTGGCCATCAGCATTGTCGGTGGCAACGAGACCCCTTTGGTTCGCATCCTCATCCAGGATATTTACAGAGAAGGTGTCATTGCACGTGATGGGCGCTTGCTGCCTGGGGACATGATCCTCAAGGTATCATCATTGGAAACAATTACAGAAGAATCAAACATCACTAATAAACAGTTAAAGTTCTAATTTAATTCCCATCCCTGTTTCCTCTTTTAGGTAAATGGAATTGACATCAGCAATGTACCCCACTCCTATGCAGTGGCAACCCTCAAACAGCCGTGTCAACTCCTGCGACTAACCGTTCTCAGAGAGCAGCGCCATCGTTATCGCTCTCACAGCCACCCACATGGCCACGGACATGGCCACGATGGCGCCGGGGGCCACCCATCTCACGGCTTACCACACCATGCCTTGAGGGATGACAGCATCCACGTGGTCTTGAATAAAAGCACTCCAGATGAGCAGCTGGGGATTAAGTTAGTGAGGCGGCCCGAAGAACATGGAGTCTATATCTTTCACCTGCTGGAGGGTGGTCTGGCAGCTCGTGATGGACAGTTGTGTGTTGGTGACCGCGTGCTGGCCATCAATGGGCACGACCTCCGCTATGGAGCACCAGAACATGCAGCTCTGCTTATCCAGGTCAGTCAGCCGGGGTTAGAGGAAAGTCTATGGGTCTTCTTTAAAATTAATTTAACTAAGACAGAAACTTTAGACAAAGTTCTGACACTCAGATTAGTGCACGTTGTTAGAGAGCAAAACGAGATCTGTTCTTACTTGGGGTCTCTGAGGTATTAAAGATAATTGTGGTGATTCAGGCTAATTGTGTTGTACTGGGCTGTTGTGTCTGCAGTCACTGCAGTTAATAGTATTTAATTGTGGTGATTCCCTGATGGACCTAGTCATGCAGCTGCTTCTGGTTCCTGGTTGATGCCAGTCAATGGTGGCATGTTTGTTGTTAATCATGGTTAATTGCACTCTGTTGTGGCTGAGTGTGCAGGGTCTCTGGGCCCCGTAGTTCCTGTCTGAGCAGTTTCACTGGCTCTTTTGGGTCTCTGCAGAGCCAAGATGGCCTCCTGCAGCAGGCACTTTCTGTCAGAGATTAAGAACTGGCAGGATAGAAATTAAATTAGTCTAACTAAGGCAATAATGGGCTGGACTGGCTAATTCAGGAGTCAGCTCTATGCTACAGAGACCAGGGGAAATCTCAGAGGAATGAAAAAGAGGGGAGAAGGAAGGAGCCAGCCAGACTCTGTCTATTACACCACTTTTATGTGCATGCGTGAATGGAAGCTGGACTGGCAGTTGAGAAGGACAATTTTGCATTGCAAATTAGGCTACTACTAGGTGGCTCTGAATTTGATGTTTTTTTTCCTGCAGATATCTTCTCACTGACTAACTGGTTCTTACTTACTGTATATGAAGTGGTGTCTAGATATGGAGACAGGTTTGGTTCAGTTGAACGCTCCAATGACTCATTTTTAAGGAACGGTTAGTACAATAAATATAAGGCTTATCCTATCAGCCATTTAGCTTACTGTAGCATAAAGACTAATGGGAATTAGAGGTTCTGGCTCTGTCAGAGGTTAATGAAATGTCTATTACCTCAGTATCATTCATTTACAACTCATGTCTGAACTTATGGTGTCTCCCAATGTTCCCTAGGCAAGTGAGGAGTGTGTCCACTTCATAGTGTCTCGTCAGATCTGCCTGCCGACCCCAGACATCTTACAAGAAGCTCCGTGGGGTATGGATGGTCCCCCACCATACTCCCCTGTGGATATAGAGCAAACACTGCTGGTGAGCAGCACGTACAAATACACACACACACACACACACACACACACACACACACACACACACACACGTACACACAAGAGACATGAACAGTACCAATACACTGTGAGGCGTTTTGTTCCACTGTCTCCCCTTCACATGATAAATATTCCCTTTTTAGGTGCAAATGATCCACGGAGGTATTATTCTCCCATCAAAGCAGAGCATGTCATTCAAGCTGCACTGCGGACAGTCTTTGCTTCTCACAGAGCTGTTGCATTCACATCATCCTTTTTTTTCCCAACACACAGAGAAAACATCCTGTCGCCCTGCAGGATTTAGAGTATCTTCTGCCATCCTTCCCCAAAAGCTTTGCAGCCAGCCAGCCAGCCAAGTCGGCTTATCCTCTTTAAAAAAAAAAGAAAAAAAGTTTGACATTTTGGCAAATAGGCTTATTTGTTTTCTAGCACAAAGCTAGATGAGAGGATTGATACCGCTCTTGCATCTGTTCGCTCAATATGACACTACAGCCAGTGACTGATAACGTTAGCTTAGTGTAGACACAAGAGACAGGAAAAAGTAACTAGCTTGGCTCTGTCACCTTTATTAAAAGTTACTGTGCCAGGCCATAAAAAAGTTCAGCCCCCAGAGAACCACAGCTTGTCGTTTACACTTCAGTTTCAGTACAGATTAAACAAACAAGATATAATGTCACTACACTACACTATCACTACATTAGTAAGCTTTGAAAAAGCAGATAGGCCATTTGCACACTTGCACACATCCAGACCAGTGAAGTACTCCTTATATATAAGGAGTACAATATAAGGAATATAGTGGCTACTTAAGCGTGTTACCAATGATGTTTTGAATTGATGAGAAGAGTCTTTATCATGACTGAAAGTCTCTCTTTGCAGCAAGTGAACATGATTAGATATTTACAAATATATAGTGCACAAGACACACACAGCCAACTGCAAACTCTGTAGTGAAGCAATAAATCTGGACCATGTCAACACAACAATACCCAGTGCCATGCCGTGAGGTCAGTCATGTGACCACAAGTGACCTCCTCTGCCACCACAGAAACGTGTAAATGTTGCACATTATCAAAGCAACACAAGCTACATGGCGTCAATGTGTCCATGTGTTATCCATTACCATTCTGCCACTCTCACTCTCCCTCCCCCACATGACTCACACACTTACCATAAATAACCAACTCACACAGCTCCCACACACACAGCCCATCCACCCAAACAAATTTCACATCATGACGTCTATGAATGAAAAGCTTCTTGAGCTGAATTCACACACTAATAATCACCATATATTATACATCGCTGGTTGTGCTAATGGGGTCAGTCATTAATTAGCAACTGTATGTCTGTGTCATTGGACTCCCCCCGTACAACATGGGTGGGTTTCATGAGAAAGTTCTTATGAAACCATTAAGGGTCTATCAAAGGTCCAGAAAAAAAAAATCATTATTATTATGCAAATGTGCCGCTCCTAAAACTAATTAGTCTATCTCGACTATAGAAAGTGCCCTTGGTGTGACAGTTGAGGTTTTATCAAGTGTTGGTAGTAAATTATAGTGTTAATAAGAATATGAATACCACCATAACAATATCAGTTATGAATATTGTGTCTAAATATACTTTATTATCACAATGGGGCATTAACACAATAGATCACACTGGGGCAAAAAAAAAAAAAAAACAGCCCTGTTGCTTGTGAAATGAGGCATTTAAATTCATCCATCCATTATCTATACCACTTATCCTTTGAGGGTCGCGGGGGACGTTTAAATTCTGTTCAGCTTCAGTTTTATTTATATAGCACCAAATCGTAACATTATCTCAAGGCACTTTACAAAGTTCAGGTCAAAACCTTGTAATATTTAGAGCCATTATTAATTTGTCCACATACCCTCTGTAGGACTCCTGTCAGAAACCTGCATGCTACGAGAAGACAGTGACTCTGACTAAAGAACCATATGACTCCCTGGGTATGACGGTGGCTGGGGGCATGTCCAGCCGAGGGTGGGACCTCCCCATCTACGTCACAAACGTGGACCCTGATGGAGTGGTGGGACAGGAGGGCTCCATTCGTAAAGGTAAATGAAATGACTAACGATTATTAAACACCTGCACACTCAGTCCTGTAATTATCCAAATATTATTCAAAGTTTTTTTATTGTAAAGAATGTCATGTTTAGTTCTTTTGTGGAAATAATTGTGCATTTAAGGAAGGGAGCATTTGTTTTGTGCCGTTGTCACTGACTTCTTGTGCAAAGCAATGGGGCTCACGTAATGGCGGGCAGACTGAATTTGGCTTTGGTGATGAATATTTTGTACATAACAGACGGGCTGATTGATGAACACTTAAAGACTTGTGTTTCATTATGAAAGTTATTCATCCAGCAGAAAACGGAGTGGTGCTGCTGTGGTTCAGTGCACCACAAATTGGCTCTAACACACTTAAACAAAAACACAAACAAACATTAGCATAGCAGTGCTCAGGACTTATTGTGTTCCAGAGAAGAATTAGTGGAGTATTTAATTATTTCATCATGAAATCAGTCAGCAGAGCCAACATATTTGCCTCTCCCATCCCCGGTTGTGACATCAATTTATGAGAAGAATGAAAGAAATGTTGTGATCAAGCATAACAGTAGCATAAACGTAAAAAGTAAAGTAAATTGAATCTGATTGTCCTATGCATGGATCAAGGTGCATCTTATTACATGCATATGGGACATAGCTGCAACAGCTGTCTGTTTGTGTTGTTATGAAACATGTCTGTGTGTTATAATGGACTATTCATTTTGCATTTGCATATGCTCGCAGGGCAAACATGTCCTTTGAATTGCTTACTAGCGAGCTGGACCGTGCCGTCTGTTTTTCTTTGCACCACTTTCATCACCGGGAGGCTTTTTAAAGCACAGGTGGTGCTTGGTTTCCATCTCTTTGTGCTCCAGCAGGGAGGTTGTTGAATATTAAACAGGCAGGTGATGAGTCCCTGTCCTGTGAGGTCTTTTAAAAACCTATTATCAGGGGCAGGAAACCTGGGCGGATGATGAGCTGAGCTGTCCGCTTCTTCTACCCGCAGGTGACATCTTGCTAAATGTGAACGGGGTGGATTTGACGGGGGTGACACGAGGTGAGGCTGTGGCCAACTTGAAAAACACCTCCTCTCCTGTGGTGCTGAAGGTCTTGGAGATGCGTCCTCCTGAAGAAAACCTGCAAGAGTGCACTTTGCCGCCCTGTCTCACACCCTCTCCCACAGATAGCACTAAGAGTCCGCTGCCTAATGACGATTACTCCCCACAGTGGGTGTCATGGCTTCAGTTACCCAGGTAAGGACCCTTTGTTCTCTCTGTATCCACTCCACACTCATTATTAAACTTTTTCTGCTACTTTTCCTGTGCTCTGTATAATTTACCCCCACCCCTGCACCCTGGTCCCTCTGACCTATGTCACTTGGTGCCAACTGAAATTTTGACATAGCCAGCTGGGAGAGAATACTCATTATACTTTTAAAACTAACTTTTCAGCTTTCATATTCACAACTATTTTGTCAGTAGAACCTCACAGATTTTTAGCACACACAGGTATCTTACTACACCATGGTGTTGAAAAGACAGTTGCACACTGAAAGAAAAAGATAAAACACCTGCTGCTGTGGCTTAAATTGAAATATAAATGTGAATTGATTAGGAATGGAATCAAAACTAAGTACTAAGCCACCGCCAGGGGAATGTAGTCTAGACTAGAATTTAATTTTCGCTCAGGCCTGGAATATCAGTATGAGACTGATCTAGACGCTTCACTATTCTTAATGTCTCACATCTTCTGAGAGAAAGAGAGCTGCCAGGCCTTTATCTGCTGAACAGAGCAGGTTTCGTCTCCAGCTACACACACTCACCTTGTATATATATATATATATATATATATATATATATATATATATATATATATATAATTTAAAGATGAAGTTGGGAGATTAGTGTTTTTAATCTCCCTCTTGGCTCTTGCAGGCATCTCTACTGTTGCAAAGACATCGTCCTGCGGCGGAGCACTTCAGGCAGCTTGGGCTTCAGTATTGTAGGAGGTCAGGAGGAGGTCAACTGCAATCAATCCTTTTTTATCCGCTCTATCGTGGAGGGGACACCAGCCTATAATGATGGCAGGATAAGGTATTGACTCTTTATGGCTTATTATTTTTCCCTTGAGCAAAATAATTTAGACCAACAACAATTTATATACTACTTTATACCCATCAAATGATTTCTTGGGACTCTGTGTCTTCAGGTGACACATATAAATTTACATAATTCCAGGTCAAGTATGATTTTCAAAGGCTATCTCACTCTCCCTGTGCAGGTGTGGAGACATCTTGCTCGAAGTGAATGGGAAGAGTACGTGGGGGATGACCCACACAGCACTGGTGCGCCTTCTGAAGGAGCTGAGGGGCAGAATCACCTTGACCATCGTCTCCTGGCCAGGCAGCCTGCTGTAGCAGCGCACCAAGCCATCCAGCGCTGCTTCAGTGGCACTGATCGAGCAATGTGGAAAGCTGAGCTTTAGACTGGTTGGCCACCCGAAGCTTGCTGTGTGGGAGAAGCGTAGAGTAGTGCTGTAGCTGTGTGGATATCTAACTTCTGATGGACAGCAGAGACTTTGCCAGGAGTTTGGAGAGGGACAAACAAAAGACTGGATGGTTACCAGAGGTTAACTTGCCCCTCGGAGAACACTGAACTGGGAGAATCCAGGCCTGAGCCGCCCCAAACTAGGATGTTGGGTGTCATCTGTTTAGAGGACATGGTGATTCTCTGGCACAGCGTCCAGTGAGAGGGTGGATGGAGAGGAGACACAACACGTTGCCAATTCCAGTAGTTATATATTAGGGTATGCGTTAAGTTGGACTCACATTTCTTCACTGTAAATGTTGGGTGTCTAAAAAAAAAGTACTGATCCAAGCGATCCTTGTAATACATTTTTTTGTGGTATGGCCTTTAAATATAGGCTCCATTCTGTTTGTACTGACAGTGGTTGTCATCTTCATCTGTTGACCTGAGGACACATTGCCAAGTAGTAGTCTGTGTTGAGGTTTTTTCTTTTATTTCAGAAGCTATGGCTAAATTATCAAACCACTGGCAAGGAAAATATATGAAAAAAAAAAACAAAAAACAAAGAATCAATGTGTTGATATCATGTTAAAAATAATATTTAATTAGGTGACATTGTGGAGGCCTTACTAATTTTCTTACTTTTAAGAAATAAAACTGACTTGGTTTCTGTGTATCAGTGGATGGTCTGAGGTCCGTCTACTGTGGTTCTGTCTGTCACGCTTCGGCCTGTGTAGTACATCTGATGGTATATTTGGTTAAATGATCAATAAAGTCATTGAAAAAGAGAGATGTTTGAGCATGTGTTTAAAGCACAGGGATTTGCTCAGCTTCATCTAAATCCTAAAATTAAACAAAAACGCTAAGAGTCAATAATGCGTGTATAATGTATAACTATCTTAGCTTTATTAAATGCAGTCTCCTTTTTAAAAAGACTTCTAATAGACTGAGAAATGAGTGTCAGTCAGATTCTACTTTCCTGTCTGAGTCAGTGTTTTGGTCTTTTTGTCCTTCTTCTTTCTTTTGGCCTTTTTGTGTTTGCGTCTGCTCTGACTTTCCCTGTCCTCACCATCGTCCCTCCTGCCCCTGCTGCTGCTGCTGCTGCTGTTGTCAAGGACACAGGTGACAAAAAAAATCACATGATAAATCTGTCGTTTATAGGAGTATGTGAGCGCGTTTGTGTCTCAGACCTGAGCGTTGATGTTTGCCAATATTGGTATTTAGAGATCATTCGTATGCGTTCTTCTTCATCTTCTTCTTCACTGAATCTTGGAAAATGGTGCCACTTGTTCTCTGGCTCCACAGCGTCCCTGTACCTCATTCTCTCCTTTCCACTAAAAAAAATACACACACACATACACACTCACACATGCAGTGTATATATTTTTTCCATTTGCTATTGATAAAACTGGAGGGTTTTTCAAAGAGAATAATACAAAAGGAAAAAAGAAAATTGCCTTCCACAGATATGAGACTACTGGCCATTTTCCCCCTCTTTCCCTCTGGGAGAGAGATAAGTCAAGACTCAAGGGACCAAAGCCTTAACCACAGTGCTTGCCATTTGCTTGTCTGAGCTTTTGTAGCCGGCCCCCCTTGGCCTTGATTTTGAGTAACAAAGAGCCCAACACATGCCCTTAACATTAGAGCCAAGCAGCCATGCTGCAGTATCCTCTAAAAAAAAAAAAAATCTTTCACTGCAGTCCTTTTAGACCACAAGACTGATCAGTCATTACCTCACACCTTTCACCCACTCAAATAACCTCTGAATACACACATGCAAAAACATATTCATACAAAGAGAGAAGGTGACAATAGAGGGAATATGCTGGTTTCACTATAACACACCTCTGGCTCAAACTAAAGGCTGTATTGTGTGCAGTGGTTCCCGGAGTGAGTGCTGCAGCACCCTGAGGTGCCAAGAAAGAAGGAGCTAAGAACGCCTTAAGGTTAATATGCAGCAAACACCACATTTAAATGAAGGATGTACGCAGAGCTAATACTGGTGACCACAGAAGGCAGGTATGTATGTAAATACAGGTTTCTATGGCACACAATAAATATTTGAAACATAATAATAATGTTAAGAAGTGCTGATGTGTTTCAGAGCTACATATAGTCGAATGAACATGACCCCAATAGGAAAACGCTGTGTGGTGAAAGCTACGTGGTGTACAGCTTTCCATGGATGGAGGAAGACAACGTAGCTATGCAACACAAAAATGTCTCATCTGCAGGGGAAAACTACCAAATGCAGCAACGATGCCAAATAAACCGAAGAGATATCTCGAGACAAAACAGACTCATATCTCATTCATATCATCTTGACTGAGGTAAATGAGAAACAGAATCAGTGCCACGTCGTGTGTTTCTGTGCTTCATAGATGTCATTAAGACTAAAATGTGATAATACAGTTTTACCACTTAGCCTACTTGCTTTTCTGTCCTAAAATAGATGACTTTGTTTTATCTGTATGGCAACTATCAATGTCACATATTTGACTTTGTTAGTATGAAAAAATAATTACAGATATTCATGCTGTCGTGATGGTGATGGAGTGGCAGTGGGAGGAGGGTGCTACAGAGGAGCATGTTTTTAATTTTCCAGATACAGATACTGCACAGTTAACGCAGACACTCAGCTCACACATGGATCCCTGAATTATTGCCATTCACTTGCTCAACATAGGGAAGAGAGATAGCCTTAAGCGGCAAACTTGTTGCAAGTACAAAGCTAAATATATTCAATATTTGTAGACAGCTCTTCTCTTAGCAGCAGGGATTAATACCCAAGGCCCACATTTGTTCTTGCTCAGAGCCATTAGCTTTAACAACCACCTCACATAACACCAAGAAGACAAACAGTTCCCAAGGAGACACTGTTAGTAAAAGTAAATTATAGCAGCCTCAGGTTTTTGTTTTCACGTTTATATTTTTATTCATTGGTGGTGGCCGGGCCTGTCAGCATGAGCTGTATCAGAGATTTCATAAGATGTCTGAGCCTTACCACCGTGTAATTTCGTCCACTCCATCCCTGCAGCCGTTTCACCAAGAAACCCAGATGATTCAGTGAGTCTCGCTTCAGTTATGAAACGCAATTTATAACCGACACAATTAAAATGAAAGTAATATCCACATAAATAAATAACAGCTGTGAGAAGAGGGATAAAATATAACATCTAATGACTTCTGGAGCCAGAGATCTCCTTATTTGAGGAACATTTTGGTGAAGACTTCGGTTGCCAAAAGAAATGTAAGTGCAACAGTGTGGCACAACTGTGTGGTCAGAAATAAGCCCCATTTTCTATACAGGCAAGAAATGACAGAATAACCTATATTTACAGGGTGTGATTTGAGAAAAAAAAAACATAATAGTGATATTTTGGAACTTTTATCCATGAATATAAATCACAAACCACAGCAGGCCTGTACTGAATATGAAACCTGTAAGGCTTTTTCTTGCAGCTGTTACAGTAACATTTATAAAATAATTATGAGCTTAAATAAAACAATTCTGAAACTTAAACTAATCCACTGCTTTTTCAGGAATATCTTAATACATCCTGTAGTTGGCAGGATATTTTTATTCTCACACTGATAATCATCTATTAAAAATACAAAATAAAAGCTTTTATTTTTATTTTTATGTACCAAGACAAAATTATAAATTTGAATTTGCGCAAATGCAATGGCAAAACATAAAAAAAACACAACCACTTGTGCGTTAATCGTTGATTGCACTTTCTTGCAGAAATTTACTTGGATATATTTTAAGAAATATTTTAGGCTTTTTTTTTTTTTTTTTGTGGCCTGTTGCTAAAGAGCATTAATCACCAATGGGGGAGGGGGTTGCACATTTTGTCCCCTGCAGAAATAAAAACAATTCAGCAGAGGCAAAGATATATAGAGACCATAGTGGAAAGAAGCCAAAAATGTCTTCTTATTGTGTAGAAACTGCTCAGTTTTCTCTCCCCTGGTATTTTATTTACCATTATATGCCTCTCTGTTTAATTAAAGTTACTGAAGAATGAAAACAAAGCTCGCTAAACTCACTTGTGAATAAAAGATTTAGTCCAATTAATGTCAATGTTTCAAGTGGAATTAATTAAATTTGCTTTTAAGTGTAACACATTCAGCATTCCTGCTTTCTTTTCTTTCCTGCACATCAGGATTCGTCTGTGATGTCTTAAGACCAAACTGCCTTCAAATTTTGCACAAATGTTCATTTGGACTCAAAACTAAACTGATTACATTTTTGGTATCCAAAAATCAAGGTCACAGTGACCTCACATTCTTCTGAATGTATTATATCAGGAACAAACAGGAAATGTGATGTTACCTCAAACATTTACTTTACCTCACAGATGTTGGTGGTCACAGGTCAGAGGTAAAGGTCACTGCGACCACATAAAGCGTGTTTTTGGAAGAATTCATGCGCTAATTAGCTGGACTGTCTGACAGTGGTTAACACAAGTGAGGCAGTAATTCTATCAATATTCCTGTATAAATATGATATTCTCCTTGTTTTGTCAAATTACCAGATGTATAAACGCTGCAGCCAATAGGTTTGCACCAGACAGAACAAAGATACTTGTTAGAAATCATTATTTCCATTGGAGCATGAGCATAAAATCAAATAAAGTTGGGGGCTGTGCTTAAAAGCAACAAAAGAAAAGAAATAGCAACTCCAGTTCAGTGTGAGAAACAAATCTGTTGTAAAAGATACCCAGTACACGGTGCCTGAGGGGAGGTAGTTTTATCCCATACAAAACAAGCAAGAGAGTAAATGTTGGTGAATGTTAGTGGAAATAAAAAGAAGCAGCAAATGCAGAAGAATGTATGTCAGTGACTGCATGTGTGTAACTTAAGACGGGAAGTGATGCTGCATGTTCAAGAATCTCACAGAAAAAAAAAAAAACAGACAGAAAAAGTAGTAAAATCCTGAGAGTGGATCTGGAAAGAAATTAGTTTCATGCATGAAGTTGAAGCAGAAATAAAAAAGTATGAGGCATTCAGCTGGATAGAGGGAAAATAAAAACAGATGAAGGTGGAAGAATGCACAGGCCCCAAGACAGACCCTGAGGCCAGGATAAAAGTGGCATCAGGCACAAAAGCAGCTGAAGAAAATCAAGTAAAGGCAGATTTTACTCAAGGCAAGTGGCAATTTGGATCATGTTATGCCTCCTAAATCTAAAACAAAACCTGGACGGCAGACAGTGTATTTTCTCCAAGCCACAAAGCTGCCATCAAACTTACATTAAGGATTCTTTTTCAAAACTACAGGTGAGATTTATGAAACTTGTGAAAAATTATCAAATGTTTTCTGCCAAGAAAGGAAATCGTTTTACCGCTTTAATGTAAATTGGATGAGCTTGTAATTACTGACTGGTGCAAATTTGTTTGAGGCTATAAACGCTATTGCCGTGCATTTGCTGTTCTGAATTAGCAATGCCCTAATTTGGTTTCAGTGCATTGTATTACTGCTGCCTTTTTTCAATTACTAGCTGCTCTTTCATATTCAGAGTCACTTAAACCTTTTGTTAACTCTGAAACTAGCTTTTTAGTGTTTTCTAATGAAGCTCTCCGTGCAAGTTTAGACTGAATGACAATTATCATTTTAATTTCCTCATCATTCTGAGACTCATTCACTTATTATGCAGTGTACTCACAGGGTTTTTCGTGTGCAAGCTTTTCTCTCTACCAGCGATAAGACTAACGTGTGGGCTAGCGCGTTGAATGTGTGAACCAATGCCATGTGTGAAAAATGGACCGTAGTGAAAAGTGGAAATAGTGTATAGCATGTGTTTTGGGCAAGTGTGCTCATTTGTGCACAACAGAGACCAAATATAATCATTCATTTCTCATCAAGCATGAGATTTACTGTTAGAGGGCAAGTATTGACCAAATGGTCAGTCAGCTCCTCACAGCCTGCACCCATTTGAAGATGTCAAAGGAAGGGAGACAGAGTATATCACTCACTTGGATTAAATGCATGGCAGAAAATGTAAGTGTTAAGCTCATGGAATCTATTAGTAACGGTGGTAAATCTGAGGCGTGGAGTCACAACCACAGCTGATAACCAGTAGCTGATGCCCAGAAGGCCGCTCTACCACAAGCCGCCTGTATGACTCAGCTCAGGACATGTGGGCTACCGAGCGCATATCTGACATCAGCGGCACAAATGTGCAGCAACGCTCGCTCAAAATAACCGTCGCAGCGACTTTGCCAATGAACAATAAGGACGGCTAGCAAAAAAGTTATAGAAAGCTCCATCTGTTTCTCTCTCTTTCACACACTATCCACACACACACCAACAATGAAGTCCTCCAGTTCCAGGCTAAAAATATCCTCAAGCGTAGCCATAAATCACTGTAACAGAAAACACACAACCTGCATATGTGAGCCTCTATGTGACATGCATAGTGTGATCATGTGACCAGAATGTAGGACAAACACATCACACATCACAGCCCAGTAGGTGTAAGCAGCACACATTGGACTCAGGGTCACAGGAACAGTCCTTCGTGGCTGTGACATTAGAACAAATCTATGGTGAGATTAACCAACCCCCCCCCCCCCCCAGGGCATTCCCTGTGTGTCTGTTACACACATGTGATTCTTGTGCACTTCCTATCTTTTGCAGTTACCCTACAGCTTCCCAGCTGTCCCCACGTCCTGCTTCCCTTATTTGACCTGCAAGTCTGTTCTTAGCACCATATACACTACGAATCTAAATCCAGGCTTCTAAAGCTCACAAATACTCCAGCAAAAGCTCACCACAGTAAAGTAGGAGAAGTGCTGAGAAGCAGAACGGTGTACAAGGATATTTCAACAGAGCACAGTAGAGTAAGAGATACTTCAGTTTGTCATTTTTGCTATTTTGCACTTATTTCCATGCAAGTTAATTAACAGTGAAGCACCAACACTAGCTGACACAGGGATTCATTGTTATCAAAGGCATTATAACTTTGAGCAAGAATATGAGTTAACTTTGCATTTCACTTCTACTACATGTATGTATAGTTTTAATTATTTAGAGCAAATAACAATCTATTGAGTAAACCCTATTCTGGTCTACGACCAGTTATAACTCTTCCTTCTTGCAATATCAGGAGGAGTGTCTAACAGGTACATGTTTTAGTAAGGAATGCTCCGTCGCAGTGAAAGGTCACAGTCACTGTCACGCTAGATGAGCCTCAGGTCAGCTGAGGAGTGGATGTATGTGAGGAGGAAGGACGATGTGCCTGTGTGTATTGTAGCTGGCAGCTGCCTGAGATGATAATAATTAAATAGACAACTGGCCACTGGTCAACACTGAGTGTGCAGAGGAAATGTAGGGCAGGGCAGAGCAAGCATGTGAGCACAAGTGTTTCATCGCACATACGGCAGCTCCCTGGTTCTCAGGCTGTAGGGTAGTAGGGCACTAAGTGAAATTTTGGAGTGGAAATCAGACTGACTCTCATCATCCATGAGCCACAGAGAGGAGTGGCCCAAGCTCCAATTAGAGGAGCATACACTCAATTATTTCTTGGCAGCAGTTGGCAAATACAGCAAGTTATTCCCTCATCTACACTGCACCCTGGTCCCTCTCACTGCACCAGAACAACTAAAATAGTTCTGCATATGCTGGCAGTAATTTATCCTGGCTTTGCAATAGTCTTGATTTCTGTCACAATAGTGTTACACTCTTTTTCAATAGTGTGCATTTCTGCACAATAGCTGTACCTTTTCTCACAACAGTCGTAGCAATTTATAATATACCCATTGTATCACCTGGAGACATGGGAGACACCACCTACAGACTCAGAGCATAATGTTATAAAGAAACAGTTTAGTTTTACATTTTTTGGGGGTGTGTGATTTTTCAGCATAGCCTACGTGCTCAGACAGAGAATGAGCTTTTTTTTTCTCTGCAAACTGTACAATAAGATTATATCAAACTCTTCACTTTTGATTTTTTTTTATTTCATCTCCACGTGTCTTAAGCGTTTTGGTTCTCTGCCATTCAAGGCAGTCCATAGATCACAGGCCCCTACAGAAACTGCTGTCACATACTACTATATGGTCAGGCTGAAATATTACTCAGCGCTGTTGCCAACACCTTGTCCTGCAGTCACCTCTTGAATCACCTGGAGAACAGACTGCTGTGCAGCCTCCTCCTCATTCTTTGTTCTGTTTTTGTCTTTCCTCAAAAGATTTCAATCACTCTACAGCAAATCTTGCTTGCACTAACACATATGTGGATTTGTGTGTGTGTGTGTGTGTGTGTGTATGTGTGTGTGTTTGAGAGAGAGAGGGGGAGACAGAAAGAGAGAGTGAATGTGCACATATTGAAGGAGTCAAAGTAGACTGGATAACTGGACTAGAACCAATACACTATATGTTACCTAATCACGAAGACCACAGCTGCACAGCAGACATTTACATGCATCAACTGCAGAAGGAAGTATGAAGGCAGAGGGTGCACAGTGTCTTGTGTTTGATTAAAATCATATACTATAAAAGAGGGGAAAAGAATTGAGATTTGCTGAGTTTAGTATTCAACTCACCAAGACTCACCTGCTGTGTGAAGAGGCGCAGCGATCACTTTCTTTGTCTCTGCCTCGTTTATGGCCTATTTCATGGCTTCGCTCTCTGGATCTGCCTCCATCTTTGTCACACCTTTCCTGCCATATGTAGCTTTCCCAGGCCTTGGCAGTGTTAATCACTCCAGCACTGGAAGGCCTCACTGCCAGGGTTTAAAGATGATGCACCTAAAAGGAAGAACAGTGCTATGCCAGACACATGATTCCTGAGGATCATAAACAACAGGAGCTGGCAGCTACAACAGTTTTACTTATATGGTGTAAAAATTAAGCTTTCACCACATCACTGTTTTCAGACTAACAGCTGCCATTACTACAGTATCCCAATGCAACATTCTAGTAAAGATTAAATTTTGAACATAAACACAGAATGCTCTATTGAAAATAAAAGAAATGCATGAAAAGCTGTGCTGAAAACACAAGAACACAACAGGCTGTAATGTACGCTGATCTATATAAAAGGTCCAATGTGTCAAATCACATATTTTCATTATATTAATGTTCTGTTTCAAACACACTGAACAGTGAAAAAATATGTCAAAGGGAGTATGAAGTGAGGAAATTCCCTGAATTCATTCACAGAGTACCTTCACCTAAATATTCAGGAGCAATACTTGGTAAAATCCCAACTTTGTTCGAACTTAAGGCATGTCAGACTAGTTTTTTATTAAGTGAGATCTTGAAGCTGTTTTAGTGAGACATTAGGGAAACATGATGAATTTAGGACTGTCATGTAAAGTAATAGATATTTTACCAGATGAATGTGGAGACAGAGAAGTTGAAGGCTTATCAAACTCTTCAGCTTGTTCTCTGAAAAGGGAAAAATAAAGAATTATGTTGTGAATAATGAATCATAAGCTTATATATCTCGAGCAGACTACAAATATATACTGTGACTGCCTGTATAGACAAGAAGTTAAACCACAAACATAATCAATACAGGCGTTATGGTGTCATACATCTGTATGTGGTGATCTAGAACATCTGCACCACATGCTACACATTTAGATGACCATTGTTATGTTTTTCTATATTTTTTTTATATCAGCTCTATTTCTGAGTGACTATATCAATTTTCATTCAACTTTAATGCTAAAGTCATTAATTTTAACAAAATAGGTGAGTGACTAAATTTACAAATGAATCAAGAAATCAAAATGAAAAAAAAAAAAGAGGGAAGTGGTCTAGACCATGATCAAAGCACTTTTCCAAATGCACAGTTGCGTTTTCCAAGTGTTTGAAGTCACTGGCTCATTGTCAAGGTGCAGTGTGGGCTCACAATCCCATGAGGAATGAATGGAGGGTATAAAACTGATACTATCGGGATAAGATCCTTTGCCCATCCATGTGGTCTGGACCAATACCCGCTTCCAGTTGAAAACTTCCGAGTGGGCTGAAGGTACACTGGTTGTGTGTGAAGCTCATCCAATGATGCTTGCTTCCAAGCAGATGTGAATCCAAACATACTTTGCCATAAATCCCGTAGTAACCAGGTCCATAACTCTCTATGTTACATCAGTTCTGGCCAGTTTTCTCTCTTTAATTTTTTTATTTTGGTGTAACAGACACAAAGTTGGAGAAAGGCTTCTTTATGAATGGAGACAGAATGAGTGAATGGAAGAGAGAATCTGGCGTAGTGAGTATGTGGCTGCTGGAAAAGCCCTATAATAGAGGGATGATACCAGTAATGGTACATCAAAGTGTTCTGCAACAGTCAGTGCTCACATGTCTGTGCTGCTTCACAGAATCTGAACATGATCTACACAAAAACATAGATCTGTCATGCAAAATTAGGTTTTTTTTTTTGTTTGTTTGTTTGTTTGTTTGTTTGTTTGTTTGTTTGTTTTTTGATCATGCATCCAAATTGGCATCTGTGTGGAACCTACTTAGAAAATCAAATCACATTACTGGGGAGAATAAAATTATTAAAATCATCTAATTCAGGTGAATTTCACCAAAGTAAAGAAAACTAACCATTGAGTTTCACTGTAAAAATCATTTACAGGTACAGTGATAGTTTCGATTAAAGGGCATGCAAACATCTAATCTTTTTTCTGCTGTTTTTCATATAGATTGTGTTTATCTTTTCAGTCACAGTAAGTTTTAGATTGAATGAATTGTGTGAATGTAAAAGACCACCAACAGCACTGGGATATTAACAAAACTTCTGTACTTAATATTAAGTATGAATGCTAGGAGCCCAGTGGACCCTTGGCCCTCCACACAGCATGGGGAGCCAGGGCCAAGATCATTCCAGAAACACCCTAAAATGAATGGCTGAGCAGCAACTGTGAGGCAGGGACTATCTATCTGTGTAGACGTTTCACATGTGTGTGTTAGAAAAGTTAAAAAGGAAATGATTCACAAAGCGTACAGGAGATGGCTGGCAGAGATCACAGGAACAGTACGTCCCTCAAGGATGTGAGGATTTGGCAGATGGACTGAGATGTGAGAAAAACCATCTTTTAGGACGGAGTATAGAGTGAATTCAGGCACACGTTGACACAGAAAATTAGGAGAAAGAGGGGAAGAAAAGGATTGAGGGAAAAAAAAAGATAAAGGAGCAGGAAGTTATAGAGACTAAAAACATAGAGATGGACCAAAACAGACTGGATACAGACAACATCCAAGGGAAACAAGCTCTGTAGCAAACAAAACCAGAATGGAGCTATATTCAAGGCTATGTAAGAAAATGCAAGCGAGCTTGGGGTACAGCATGGCCCACTTATGATCTACATGGTGTAAATTACAGCTGAAATGTGGGAGTTTGCAGACAGGTTGTGACATAGATCGGAAGGAGGGAGTGGAAGATAGCTTGGATACTGATAAACAGGAGACAGGAGGCACAAACAAGGATGCTGTCTCATTTTCTACCTTATTTGGCCATCGGTTTAGTTGCAAGCTCAGCAAAAGAGCACAGTGTGCAGTGATAAAAGCGATCCAGCTCAGAATGAAAAGCAGTCATGTCCGAAAACATAAATACTGAGTGTCTTTTGGTGCCAAATGAGAACAATCAACCCACCTCACAAATTAGGGAAGTGCTTCCAACAGCAATTATTTTTGTTTTAAATTTGCAGCATGAATGCAACTTTTTATTAATGATCTCTAGTCCGTTCTCTGACAAATGCTTTTCTACTTTTCTTTGCACGTTTTTGCTGAATTTGTTTCTTCTCTGCACCTGAGTCAAGCCTTCCTGAAAAAAGATAGGTCCACTGTTTTCTGACACTATCTCCATCCCACCTGCAGTTTCTCCTGCTCTTACACTGCAGCCGCTACATACAAAGCTGTGTTGTACCACGTGCAGGATGACAAAATCATGGGCTCACCTGTCCAGCGTAGCAGTGTGGAGAGAGAGGGGGTTCTTGTCGGTACAAAAAAGCTGCATAGACAAAAACAAAAGGCCATTGCCATTAAGTCAGTTACTTGAGAGTGACCAGGTTTACATGACTTTATAGACAAATATGCAATACTTCCAACAAAATGTTAAAGGGTCCGTTTAACACCTCATACTGTAGTTTTGCTCAGACTGCTCTTAATTTGTTATGACTGATTGTCAATTTCAATAAAATACTATAAAGAAGAAGTGATTGACCATTCTTATTAGTAAGTTAATGTTGGAACATTTTTGGGGGGGTTGAGGCCACAAAGTTATTGGTTGGATTAATAACCTCCTTAGGGGAACATGTGTTCACAGTATAAACTTGACAAAATGTTTCCTTAGCACTGCTGTTTCAACCATTAGCCTTTTGTCTTAGCTTTTGAACCTGTTAGAGTAAAACATACAGCAACATTACATACAGGTCTTTGGGCAAATGTCAGGTGGAGTTTGTCCAAATGAGAGCAGATGCTTGGATGTTGGATGGATAATGCTAATATATATTGGAATTACATATGGGAATATCGATGTGTTAGCATTAATATGTGGAATAAATGAAAGTAACACCAACCAAAAATTCAAAAACGTCATCCATTGCCAACAATATAATGTTAGAACTGATGATACTGGCCCTTTTCCAGGTAGAGAAAATAGGTTAGTCTCAAAATGTCAGTGCAGTAAAATGTAGCAAGTCCTTGTCTTTTCCAGTCCAACATTTGGGGTCAAAGTTAATGATCCCACTTCTTATAAATGCTCACATTTTACGTAACAGAGCAACACAGTCATCTCAAGCACACACACACGCATGCACACACACACACACACACACACACACACACACACACACACACACACACACACACACACACACACACACACACACACATTCCTTTAAGGAGTCAGGGCACACACATTCACATCTGGATACCATCCTCTTCTTTTTTCCATGAAGACCCCAACAAGAGAGTGGCTCAGAAAGAGCAGTTTTCAACAACAAGAAGAACACAAAAATGGTTGAAATGGGAGGAAGCATAATAAGAGGTGCTGGAAGTTCAAACTTGAATATGAAAAAAGAGCAGCAGGCTGCCCTGCTTTGTAAGTGAAATGTAGAACATCTTCCTTCCCTTTCAAATACAAGTCCCACAGAGTTGAGAGGCCCTGCACTGCTCAACTACGGAGGACTGACCCTGCAGGGCCTTTGATACCTCAGACACCTGGATATCCACGGGAAGACAAACACATACACACATAAACTTCCACATGTTAGAGAGAGGAAAGCCTAGCGTGTAGAGCTTTAAGGCCTTCAGGCGGTGAGAGACAATGGTGTTATTCATCAGGAGTGTGGAGTGTGCAATCGCCCAAGACTGGGATTTATTGCAACAAACAGATGAAGTCATTGCATTAGACAGAATTTAGAGTTTATAGTTTGAATACTGTGGTTAAAATGCTAAAATTAGGTATTAAAAAGTGATTAAAAACTCCAGACATCCACTCCCTGCAGCAGTCGTTTTGTAGGACTAGTGTGTATACATGTGCACGCACATTAAACACCAGCTTGTCCACACACATGTCATCAGTGTTAGCGTGAGGGAGTAATCGTTTCTACCTGTGTTGATCTCAAGTGAGTGTTTGATGAGGGTTAGAGTTCCATGCTTGGCAGCATATGAGAGAGCTAATGGTTGCGAGTTAATGGCTGCCGATTGTGCTTGCATGGCTTTCTCTTTCGTGCTAATATTTCACAGAGCTACAGGCTGGAGGGGTTTAGATGGAGTTGATATTTCACATTAGACCACATGCTGCTGTTCTGCACGAATGCAGAGACCTAAGTTTTCTTAACTTAGAAAAAAGGCTACTGTGTGCCGCACTTTCACATGCAGCAAAATGCATGAACAGATGTGTACAATTATTTTTGCACTAACAGCGTCCTGCCTGCCCCTCCCTATACACCTAAGAAAAGAAAAGCTTTTCAAACTCTGCACTGAGATTTCCTTCTTTGCAAAATGATGCCAAAGCCTGGAACTTAACTGTAATTGTTGTTATCAATTTCTTTTGAATCTAAGTGGCATTTTAAGACCTGTAAGTGCTCATTTACCTCTTTTCAATTTAAATGATCCCTGGAATAATAACAGCTGCTGAGGTCAGTAGTTCTCATCAACAGCCCTGAGCAGGGGGCCTCTGTTAATGACGTGATCATTTTAGGAAGAACTGCACATCTGCTCAGTTAAGGTCTTCAGTAAATGTATCAAAGCCAAATGAAAGGACAGTCACATACAAGTTGTGTTGCTGCACTGACTGTAGTGACCTACTAACCGGCTGTAGAAGGCACAAGCTGCAGCACACAGCAGCAGACAGCCTCACCTTGGCTCTGCGCTGTGCTGCACTGATAGATGACACAAGTTCAACCCTGCAGTGATACAGTTCCACTCCGAACACTGTACTTATCAAACACACTTAGCATCTAATGTGACCTCACTGACAAACAAAAAATGAAAACATCCCCTTCTTTCCCTCTGCTCCATTCCCTCAGGTTGGCCTGTTCAGCACATTTCTTGTGGCACATTATGCTGGCCCAGCATTTTTTTTTTTTTTTCACCAGAGGCTATTTTTATCATGTTACACATTTGCATCACAAAAGGAGGCAGGGCCTATAGCTTAAAGAAGGGGAGTGGCCCAGATAAAAGATACGCAAATACACTTCAAAGCTGGAGTTGACTATTCAAAGCTGCAGTCTGCAGGATGTTTGATATTTTGGTTGCATTAGCAGCTCTGGCACGGGTCCGCCGGGCAGTATGGGGCTCACAGGGGGTGTATGAGGGGTAAGAGGGGGGCTTAAACCCATGTTTCTATTTTGGAACCTTTGAAGATGAAGATATGGCATGTGCTCAGCTGTGTGCTCGAGCCAGGGAGCCTTCCTGGATTTCTGTCTGATTCACTACAAAGACCAACAGGATGCAGTGATGGACTCACACCTGGATGGCACTGCAGACACCTGCCTGCAGGAAGGCATATATCTACACAATGTCTTCAAACAAATACACACACATGTGCACACACATGTATACACACGCTGGCCAGTGTTCACCTCTGTCCTTCAGCGCCACAGGATTATTTATTATAACACATGTTGAAGATCCTCCAAACACACACATGCTCAGATCGCCATTAGTCATTTGTGCAGCTGCATGATGCGTGATGTGGCCCACAGGGGGTTCCCCCTGGGCTCTTTCCACCTGAAACCTCTGTATTCCACTTAAATCTACTCCCAGAGCCTCGTCATCTGTTGATGATTATGGCGTTAGATGAGAAGTAAGATGACAATATACAAGGAAATTTGCCTATTACATCCTGTAATATTGTGAGTGTGTTGCTTTTCCAGAGGTGTATTGACTTACATGGCGGAGATTTATATGCAAAGAGTGAACTGAAATTGATTGGAGGGGTCAGATGATAAGAAGTAATTCTATCCTCCTCAGGGGACTTGTCAGTGACGTCCTGCAAAGTAAACTGAGGTATTAATAGCTCCAGTGATTGTCTTTGTATCTCTCTCTCTCTCTCACACACACACACACACACACACACACACACACACACACACACACACACACACACACACACACTACCTGAGTACTGGTTCCTTCATCCCTGGGACACTGGTAACCTTCCTCTTTGCTGCTGCATCCAGACATATCACTGGAGGCACTTGACTCTCTATTTATGAGGTGATATGATAAACAGTTGACATGTAAAACCTTGAGGCATTTCCTTCTTTAAGATATTATTGTTATTTTCTGATATTCACTTTAAATGATGACTATATGTGATTTTGAAGTGCACTTACATAACAATTTTCAAAACAGGATATTAGTTGTGTCCTAATCTCACCCCCCCCTCCGTCCCTACTACAACCCCCTGCAGGTCCATTAACGCATTAAAACTCCTTATCTGGGTCATCTCGCCTTCTTCACAAAACAGCCCTTTCCAGAGAAAGCCCCCTATCCCCACCCCCATCGAGCACACACACACACACACACACACACACACAGATGGGACACAAACCCCTTTCTGTCAGTGGGATTTAATCACCACAAGAGAGAAAACATACTGAAGAAAGAGGAATATCAGCTACATCTCATGGCAGTTCAATATAGTGCTGCTTAAAGCTTCTTAATGACTCTTTTGTTTTAAATATACACCAAGTTCTTATACAATACACATTTAAAAATTAGGCTAAATCTCATTTGTATCCCAAAGGCGAGACTATTGAAAGGATGGCAACACAACATGAACAACGCAAGCTTCTTTTATCTGGCATCACATTTTTGGACTTTCAGAGGTGCATAGTCTGTGTGACAGTGTAGTGTGTGTGTGTGTGTGTGTGTGTGTGTGTGTGTGTGTGCCTGGTATGCTATGACATCTTGCTTCCACTCTGATCCAGCTCTGTCACAGAGGGAGATGCCACATAGTGCTCCGATTCTCCCCTGAAGCGCAACCTTGCCGACAGACGGGAACATCATCAAGGGTAGGATCTTTAATTAAGTGGCCAGCTCTGACAGTCAGCCTCAGCTGACAGTCAGGACCTCCAACGGGCATCCTCATCAACCATTCAGCTAAATGGGAGGGAATTAGGCCAAAGATGCAATTTTGCATGGGCAAAAGCACTAAAAGGCATACAGCGTTCTGTCCATAAATAGAAGCCAAATGCATGCTGGGAGTGAATGCTATTTACTAACATGACAAGCATCTGGTGCTCATGAGTGTATACATAAATGATGGGAAAGTATAACTGGGCTGTAAAGCACCATGGGCCAGTTTAACAGCCCTGTCTCCCACAAGTTTCAGCCTGTGCTGCTGCTCAGAGCTTCCCCTTAAAAGCTTCCTTGACAATGTTAAGAGACTGGAGACAGAATAGTGCTGACCCACTTTAGTTTAAATGGCTCTGGTTTTTATATAACTATGTTATTTTTATATGATTTATAGTCGAGTTAAATTCGTTTTTAATCATATATCCAAAATTTATGGCATTTATGATAACCCATTATAGGTAGGATGAGTAATACATCCATATAGAAATTACTAGAAAAAATCCTATATCCTTCATTTAGCAACTAGTTAAGGTGATATTAACTTTGAATCTAAAGCAATACATCAAGATGCTTTAACAACAAGCAGCCAGTAGCTACAAATATCTAATAATCGTACTTGTGAAGTAATTCCCTCTTTAAGGGGGTACAGGTAATGTATAAAGTAGCAGAGCTCAGTGACTCTGACAGTGCAAGGCAGAGCAATGAGGATACACACAAAGACAGTAGATAGGAAACACTGTGTTACCAACCCTGAAGCTACTGTGGATGAACAACAGAGATCTTCTTCTCCATGTCTATTGTGCCTCTTCTGGACCTGAGTGGAATAACAACAAGTTCTCTCTGTGCTGTCATCTACTTGAAACTAATTTCTAGTTAAATTAAAACAAGTGAAAATGTATTTACTGTGACTCATGGTTTCTCTTTTCTGCTGACTATATCACATTTGAACTATCTGTCCTTACCCTGGAGTTAGCGCATAGTTTTCTATGAGCAGCGCGGATCTGTGCCTGTTTCTTACAATAGGCATGCCAGCTTTTCTCATCAAAACCATAGTTGAAGTAAAGTGAGATGTCAACACCTATAACCAAAACACAGCATAGTAAAAAAACAAGTCTGGATATGATCAGAGACTGCACAGCTGCAGTGAATATGTTGACACAAAGAGTACACCAAAGAGAGAATCGCTTTGGTCAGCATATACCGACTACAGCCACCACATACCAGCTTTCCTCCATGGCTTCTCCTCTAAAGACTTAACTCTCTCCTCTGGCTCAGGGATCTCTTGGGTATTGTACAATACATCCATGTCTAATCCCTTTGTACTGTCAACTGTAAAACAGGATTCAAAGTCTAAAACAGACAATATGTTTTGCCAAGGACTGGATGATTTTTATCTATTCATTTTTAATAAGGCCATGAGATTATTTTTCTAGCATGAAGACATTATTAAAGTGAGCTGACATATGATAATGAAGGTACTACTCTCAGTGATGAGGTGGGTTAATGAAGGAGGTTTTAGGAATTTGCAAAAGTCCATTTCTTAAGGTCAAACAGTCCCAGACTCTCATAAAGGGTACTGTGAGGAGTCAAGAAACTTATGGTTATTACAAAGAAACTTTTTATAGAAATAAAATAGAAATAGAAATGGCGATAAATTGTGCATTTTTGGAGGATGAATACACTACAGCGACTTTCTGTCTGTGTTTGTGTTGCAGCATGTGTCATTTTGTCTTTAAGGTTTATCTGAACACATACTTACCATCTGCATGTGGCGAGTTCGAACTTTCAGCTTCAATATCATGAAGTATAAGTGTGTCCTCAGAGCTGCAAGAAAACATTATCAACAGTGTGTACCTCTATCATCATCTGGGCAATGACCTAAACACAAAGAAACACTGATGACCCCTTTTCAGGTGCCTCCAAATATATATATACAGTATATATATATATATATATATATATATATACATATACATATACATATACATATATATATATATATATATATATATATATATATATATATATTATATATATATATATATTCATACATACAATGTTTATTATATATATATATATATATATATATACTTCAAATGTATTTCAAACCTACATTTTGACAAAAGTAAGTTCCTGACAAATAACATGCATTCATGTTATACCCTTGGGCAAACAAAGACAATGAAAGGCTGAGAAATGCAACATTATCTTGTCAGAAGATGGATGGTGAGCAGTTACACCGTGATATGCCTGGCTGCATGGTTACACAGAAATCAATGTAGTCATCAGCACTGTCATTGTCACTGTCACTTCATCATCTAGTACAGTTTTCAAATTACCCAATAGAAAAAAAGAAACACTTCAAAAATAATAACATTCACTTGCATCAAAACACCCAATTTCTATTTGGCTGGCACAATGACAAAATTACCCAATACACTCAGACTACTCTTATCAAGAGCAGTCATAGGCTATCTGTCCAATTATTCTGTCCAAACATAATCCTTAGAAAATAAAACTGCATAACCATTTGCAGTAAATGCAATGAAAACACAAAAAGATGCATGTCTTTATATTATATAAAAAAACATGTTTTGTTTAAAAAGGCTCATCTTCAAGCCAATAACATAACTCTTCAAACAGATTTAGGCCAGCCAACAACAAAGACACATGGCTGTGATCCTTTAACTTGCATGTTCAGCTTAAGCAACAAAAATACACACATACACACAAAAAAACAATACGATTGTTGAAGCTTTGGTGTATGTTACGGTAACTTATTGTAATTGGTAAGTTATGCTACATTAACTCTGAGACAAAACGTCCTGAGAATGCAGACCACAGATATCGTCAGTGCTCCAGTTGTGTGATTGCTTTCATACATATTTGCCAGCTCGCAAATAAACACTGCTCACTTGGCAGCAGATTTAATAAGCATCAAAATACTTCTTAATGTTCCACATGACTGGCTGCACATTTCAGGCAGTAAACGGGGTGCCGTCGCACGCGTACTGTGCAGCGACAAAAATCACTGTCATTATTGTGCTGTGAAAAGTGTATTATGTCTGAATGATTCATTACTGTGATGCAGTCGGTTCTAAGGAGAGCGGAGCATGTCACCTCTCTTCATTTTGAGTTTGCTCACTATTCACTGCCATTAATCACCTGTCAAACTCACCTTGTTGTGAAATTCTTAATATTGAGATGTGTTAAATGGATTTGGTTAAATATGTATCCATGTTTTGGGACATTATCGTAGAAAATTTTGCAAGGCAGAATACACGTACCTGGAAAGGTTTTGATCATTGTCTTTTTCCTCTTTCATCTTGTCATCTACACTATGAAGATCATAAATGACTGAAAGAAACAAACACCAACACACACACAGTGTAGATTTACATCCCACAAAATCATCACACAGTTGAATCAACACTTCTTTGAAACTGACATTTATAACTGTTAAGAAGCTTTAACTACTAATGTCAGCTGGGTGTACATAATTATCTGCCAACCAAGAGTACATCAGCTGTCAGCTGATACATAATGATGATAGTTATAATGATAGTGATATGATAGTGATATGATATGATATTTGTTTAGAAAAATGAGAGACCAAAACAGCGGTTGATCTATTTTAAACTTACACTCATATAGTTTTTCCTCGTCATCATCTTCGGGGACAACAGAGGAGTCCAACTCCGAAGACATTTTAAAATTAGTATTATGAAAAGTAGTATGGAAAAAAAATCAAACAAATGTAGCTAAATTTCAAATAAATATAACTTCACGGGTGTCGTCGATTGAAATATAAATTAAAGAAATTAGTTAATTAGCCTCTTTAGTTCTATCCGTGTCAGTTAAACTGACAGTTCCAATATCGTATGAAGTCCTGTGATTGGTCAACAGCTGTCTCGTGCCCGGTTGACCAAAATTAGTTTAACGACCAATATCTTTTTTTTTTTTTTTTTTTTACTTCTTTTCAACAACAATGACATTGAATTGTAGGGACTCTGTAATTATTTTCATGTTCCTAAAACGAATCTCTAAGTCTCTAAAATCAGTATTCTTTCAGCGCTTCATGCCTGTTGCGCTCAGTCGGTTGCTAATCGCCATAGCAACGAGTCAACGCTTGTGACGTTTATATGCTGCGACGCGTGACTGCCACGTCACCTTTAGGAGACTCGTGTGTTTGTTTTTTGCCACTTCAGTGTGGCTTATATTTCTGTTATATGTGTGTTTTTGCTGCATACAGCCAACTATAATAATAACCAACATGCTGACGACGGAGGATTTCACGCGCTTCCCGCTGCAGATGTGGGAGAAGGTGTTGTCGAAGGTAAAGAAAGCTGTTGTTTTTATGGATGACAAGTGTGCAGAGGCTCTCCACTGGAGCGGTGGTGCTTCCGTCTTGCTGGAGGCTGGAGCCAGAAATTTGAAGCAGTTTTCAAGCTTCGAAGCCTGCGGTGCGAATGAACCGAAAGCCGTGTTTGTGGTGAGCACTTTGCTGAAAGGGAGAACTGTCGACATCATTAAAGACATCATATCTCTCAGTCACTTCCAGTACTGTGTCGTCTTCACCACCGTCGCTCACTCCGTACACCTGCTCGCCAACAATGTCACAGCGGAAATGGAAGGAACCCCTGTGTTTGAGCAGTTTGAAGAGAAGCTCTGCGAGTGGATGGGAAACATGAACTACACGGCTGAGGTGTTACACGCGCCAGTGGTCTTCGCCCCAGTATCACAGCAGTTACTTCTCACACCCACGTTTGCACACCTGTTCCCCCTGCTCTCAACTGACCTGGAGACAATCAATGCAAAAAGACCAGAGAAGAAGAGATTTGGAAGTCTGATAGATGTAGACATGCACTCTCTCCCTGCTGAACTGCAGATTGAAATCAAATCCTTGACCTCTGCATTAAATGCAATGTTTGAAGCCACAGGTACGAGGGAAGAGAGCTTTGCTGTTGGTCCAATGAGCCGCATCATAGCAGGAGAACTGGCCAGTCACCCTCAAGCAAAAAACCGAAGGAAAACAGCCCCAAATAAAGCATCAATCGTCTTTGTGGACCGAACAATGGATCTTACAGGTGAAATCTACCTTATCATCATACTTGTGTCATTCTGCTGCTCTTGTGGAAACATCACAATGGAAACCTGTTCTAGACTTAACACATAGAAATCATGTCTAAAACTGTAAAAAGGACATTTTAAGCATGTTTAACATAGCAGGAGTGAGGTTTTTAACAATTTAAAATGTTCCAAATTCTTGATTTACAGGAGCTGTCAGTCACCATGGTGATAACCTTGCAGAGAAGATACTGACCATCCTCAAGCCCTTACCTGGTCATGTGACAGATGTACAGGTGGATATGCTGGAGCTCACTAGTCTACAGCGCACCCCTCTTTCCCAGAACACCGTGGCTCCTGGCTGCCTTGCTCAAAACCAGTGAGTGCATCTTATCTGTACAACTTTAGAAGATTCCTTCATAGCATTAGACACCACTATCTGTGCTTTTATACACACAACATAGGTAGCATAGCCCACTGAGAAGTGGGTTATGATGGAATTATTTAATAGTAAGTATCATTCATTACACCTCCTTTCATTTTACAATCAACACAAAATATTTTCATGGTTTCTGCAAGACAAAGATAATTGTAGTCTGCTGTGCCTATATGTCTGCACTGTTCACTGTACAGGCATTTAAGGAAAAAGTCAAAACAGAGTTTATGTCAATATTTAGAAAAATGCTACAAAAAATATGGTATCAAAATGTCAAGAGGGAAATATCAAAATGACTTTGGAGCAGGGATGACAGGAACTTCAGTCACAACAACGGCTCTAACTGCTAACTGTTTCAATAGGAACAGCAACTTAAGTGATATTTTAGACTGTGGATGACAGTGTCATCCAGACAAAGTGTCAGGATGACACTCTGTCACATCTGGATATGCCAACAGCTTATGACAAGCTAGGCATGTCTATCAGTGATCTGAATGTGGAACAGTGACTCGGCCAACAGCTTACCCCTTGTGGTTGTCAGCTTGTCACTGAAACACTGATGGGGCAATAAATCTGGGGGTGGCCAGAGTCTGAATCCAGAATCATTAGTGCATTTTATGGGTTTTTAAATATATAAGTATATTTTTATATATATTTCACTTCATATATAAGTGAAAACAGAAGCTCACTTGCTCAGGTGATTGTCAGTGCAGGATGTCATCATGTTGTTGGCAAGAGCAGTTGGTTAACAATTATGTAGAGAGATATTATTACATGGTTGTCATGCTTCAAGCCCTCATTACAAAGGTGAATGTACATTTTAAAATTCAGTGCTGCAAAAACAATTGCCAAATAAGTTAGATTAGTCACCCTTCACTGACAAGTGTGACTAAAGAATACTACAGGCCTGGATGTTGAACCTTTATGCTGGGTTGAATTGGTGGCTCTGTTATGCTCTAATGATCATTTTGCTACTGTGGTTTGGGTCCACTTAGCCCCATAAAGCAAAAGACTGCAAATTAATAGAATGAATTATGAACAATTGTGTCCTGATGGGAATGGTCTCTTCAAAGATGACAATGCCTCCATCCATAGGGCATAAAGGGTCATTTAATAATGTCATGAGCATGAAAATTATTTTGGCTGTTGCCTTCAGTATCACCAGATCTCAAGCCTACTGAATACCTATGGAAGATTTTAGAACATTGTGTTTCACAGTGTTCTCTGACGCCATCATGAAAACATCAATATCTTTTGAAATAATGTTATTTCATCCCTGCAGCACAGTTCCAGAGAATTGAGGAAACAATGCCAAACAGTATTGAACCAGTTCTGGCAGCATGTGTATGGTCCATCCCCTCACTAAAACTGATGGTTTTTCCTTTAGTTGTCACTTTGACACATTCTGCATGTATTTCAACTAAAAGTTTCAGGAACATTTTTCCTATATTTTTTCCATATTTTTGCAAAGCATGCAATTAACTGTAGTTTACCATACCCAATATCACATCTTATATATAATAAAGCCTATTGTTTCCGAAACAAGCCCTTATAGATTAGGAATTCGAAAAAAGGGATTTGTTAATCTTGGATGGGTTGATTTTAAACTTACTTGCATTGATCTATAAAATCATTTGTCAGCTAGAGCACATTTGCACGTGATTGTCACGATATTGTCTCTACCCAGTAATAATTACACTCATGATTACAAACTGTTTTTCTGCACACTCATTGATCGTTTCATATTAAAGTCCCCTTCCAGGGGGAAAAAATGCATTTTTGAGTTTTTGTGCTCAGATAACTGCAGTTCCCATTAGGGGGCCAAAAACCTAACAAAGTCATTAAATGAGCTGTTGTGCTATAGTTTCTGCTGCAAATAAGCATTCTGTCTTTGAAAGTCTGCCTTTCTATAGCTGCAAACAGTATTCCCTTATTTACCAAAATACCACACTCAGTTTTCAGAAGCAGCCGTCTAGTTTATGGCTGCTTGTCCAAATAATTTGACAGCACATAAATGAAGTCAAAAGAAAAGAACATCAAGAAGTTTTTGGGTTCCAATATATCACCTTGCGTAAGCCTTGTCTGTTTTGTCTCTGCATGCTTGTGTATATTTTCTCTGGGTTCTCTGACTTTGTCCAAAATTCCTACGACAGGTAGGTAACTGGAGAATCTAAATTGCCTCTAGTTGTGAATATGAGTGTGAATGATTGCCTGTCTGTGCTTGTTATGATTGCAAATGCAGTCCAGAATTATCTGTATTGTCACAGAGGAGCAGCAAATATTTTGTTACCCAGCTTCCCCTAGAGTATTTATCAAATAAAAATGGGGTTTATCCAAATGGGGTTAATTCTTGTCTATAGACTAAAAAAATAGGGTTGATAGGATTTAAATAAATCGGACTTCACTTCTAGATTCACTTATCAAATCCAAATCCTTTCATATACCTTATCTTATACCTTTGGTTGTGTACTGTTATTATTTCCCTCAGTATTGTAACTGAACCAGAGATCAACAGAGACTTGAAATTGCATCCATGAGACCATCAGACTGTTTGAACCCGTTCTTACCACTGACATGACCACAATATACATTTTTATATTCTTTTCCCACCTGGCCAAACACACTTATGCACAAAGACACACTTACCACCCACAACCATCCCCCAGTGAGTGGGTTGAGTGGCACATGACCAGCATTAGGTGCCAGTGGTTCAGTGAAGCCTGCCTGCAGTCTCGCCTGTGCAGATGCACGTGTTAGGCGCCTGCGGTGGTGCTGTTGTACATGGCAGAGATTAGTCCTACATCATGTGTTCCACTCCCGCTTTGCCCCTTAATGTGGTTGCAGGAGGAAAAGACTTTGACTGAGAAGAAGAGTTTTGTGGCTGGACCTGTCATACAGCATGTCTGGCTGATTTGACTCGGTGAACAGGCTTATACATAACACTGAATGAGGCAGGGACCATTCTGAGCGAGGTGGGAGGTTCTGCTGTAATGGAACCTGGCTTAATTTTATCTGGACTGTGTGTGTGCTGTAGCAGATAATGTGAGCACAGCAGGGACGGGTTGCACTGACCCTCCATGTACAAGACTCAAGTATGGGTCACATCAACCAGATACGTATAATGCTCCTATAAATGCAAGTCAATGCATGTCTCAAGTCACTATAATTTTCTGAATATTACATAAACACAACTGAATAGGGTCTATGCATGGCTGAAACATTTTTCATTGCACATCCATTGCAGCAACAACAAAGTTGTCTTCTCACACTTGTCATAAGAAGAAATGTATGTATATGATGATAGATAAAAGACCCTATGGAGGTTTGGTGAATGTGCAGGAGTCCCTGCAGCAATATTTACTGTCATTGTTCCAGATCTTCTCACCAAATATAACCAGTCTCAGCCAAAAACACCTTATCTCTGAACGTTCAGATCACAGAATCAGATATTGCGCACAAGTTCTTGCAGGTGCTGGGACACAAACAGATAGATGAAGAAGTGTAATAAGTAATGCGGCGGGCGCAGCGTTTGTCTGGAGTACATGTCTAATCGGGGCCAGCGGGATCAGCAGGAGTGTTATTGCCTGTGCTATCTCTGAGCAGATGGCCCAGTTGAGCCTTATCACAGATGTTTAGAAGATTGAAGTGCTGCTGAGGCACAGTAAGAAAGAAACCAAGAGTTCCCATTTTATTTAACTGCTTTCAAGTGCACAGCTAAACAGAGTTTATGTCAATCATTCCAATATGCTGAAGACATGGCTGTGTAAACGCATGCCGTTAGAGGCCTATCTTTCTAATGCATTAGTCTCCTTTAATTTTATAAAATACACAGAAGCAGACATTTCTAAAAGAGACTGTTTTCTTTGCATGATGTGAAATGTGCAGAACACTAAACCTTCTTGGGTCGATGTGGTTTCATTGTCTATAAAATAATAATTCCCCTCCTCCCTCATGTGTGTTTATACACCTATGATTTGTTGAGCTATTTTTAGCTCAAACCCGCAGTGTGTTTTGATTGGTTTTATTGCATAGACCACCTCAAGTCTTTAAATATTAGGTGTGGACCTAATTTGGACCCTTTGTATGATATTTCCTCCAGTAATTCTGGGATATTTTTATAGATTACCATTTCTTAAACATTCTGTGGGTGGTTGTTGATTTTAGCTCTCTTAGCAAGACCCCACACTTACTTTGCAATTACTGTTGTATTGTCTTTCATGACCTGGTGTGAATTTATCTCATCCTACAACCTGACTTTCACTCTGTGGTTTCAGTAATCATGCTAGAGAAAGGAGAAAGTACACTTTCTTTGGAGGTACACACACACACACACACACACACACAGAGGTTTTTGGTTACTCCAATCTTGTGCTATGCATTTTTTTTAATGCCATGAAATAGTACCAAGATGCATAGTCTGTTGTATATAGAAGGATGTTGAGTGAAAGTGGCAGTGGAAGTGTTGTTTTGTGTGCCAGTGTATGTGTGTTTGTGGTCGGGTACCTTCCAGCCCAGTCTGTGTAATTTGCTGTGCTTGGCTGCATGGCCCTTTTGATCCTAAGTAGGACTTATGAACCCCATTGGCAGAGGGCACGAAGTTTCCCTCAGTCTCAGACTGAACCCTGCACCCCCGTCATCTGGCTGCCTTGGACCTTGATCCTGCGGTGGGGAGTGTGTGCATGTGGGAAGAAACGAGTACGGGTGGCCAAGGTGCTCTGCCCCAGGAGCTGCTCAGCTCAAACCAGGCGGAGTAACTGACCGCACCCTGCCATGAGAAAACACTGCAAGGCTGCCATCTCCTCAAATCTGCCCAGCAGATCCTGCATGCACACCAGTGGGAAGGAGGGAAAACACCTATTTCTGTCCCAGCTGGGAAATATGAGTATGAATAAAAACCCATCTACACTTATTTGAGTCCAAGCAGTATGGGAAGAGTAACAAAAAGAAGCAGAGATAATAGAGTGTGGAGAAGAGAGAGCAAATGACAGACAGTAGAAAACTGCTAACCCTGTCTTTACCCCACCAAGAAGAAGAAGGGGGATAAGAAAACTGGCTACATTCTTTCTATGGCGGTTCCTTATAGACTAGAGATTGTTTTGCTATTCTATACTTAGACAGAAAGCGGTAGCCCAAACAGTTGAATGAAGATAAAGTCTTTCAAGTGATTTATAGGCTCAGAAACAACTCTACAATACTTACAGGATAGTATGAGCTCCCATACAGGCATGTTTGCTCTGTATGTTTTCAGGATTGAATGGTTTGTTTAAACAGGAAACACAGGATATTGATTCTGGCCAAACATGGGGCTCTTGACATTGTATATCGGAAAAAACCTAATTCTTACAGTAACCGGTCTCCATGTTCCACTCTTACCTAGCTGAACTGCTGCAGCTGATGATACATTTATGTCTGTTGAAAATGGATTGGAAAGCTCACAGTGTATGTGTGTGTGTTTGTGAGAGTTACAGCACACAGGAAATAGAGCTTGTCGTGGCCACAGAAAATTGCTTTTTCATTACAAGGATATAACTTTGCTGTACTCAACTGTGTATCGGTTCCGCTTGTATTTTTTATAATTGCAAAATTGATTGAGGATCAAACTAGAATAGTCACAGTTTAATGTTCTCTGATCATTATTTAAAAAAAGACACAGTTCCCCTTCTCAGCCAGTTGTGAGTTTTTGTCAGAGCAAGACTTTCATCTAAAGATTTGTCACACTGATGTTATCAGCCTACCCCAAAGGTCAATGATAGCTAAAGTTGTTCACACATTCACGTAAATATTCAAGTAAAGAGCAGGGGATACAGAGATTTAGCCACAAATGTTTGAGATTCGTCTGATGTCCCCCGGTCCATCTCTAATACCGTGTCTCTGTTTCTTCTCCTCCACTGTAGAACACATCCTCTCTTGAAACCCTCACTGCATCAATCATGTAGATTGCTTGCACCTGTACTCCCCGTTCCCATCAAGACTGAGGCAATATAACCTATTCTGTCTTGTCTTGTATGCTGTCTCCTGCTCTGTCATTTGATTTTCACCACACGACATGGACTTAGGAAAGAGACCGTGTGGGCATTCATTCAGCAAGGTGATAAAACACCTGCTGAGATGGGACTTTACGTGCTCCAGCACCACTCCTTCAAAGAGCCCCTACTGGAGGCTTTTATTTGAAATGGTAACGAAGCCAAGACACGAAAGGGGAGGAAGAGACTCTCACATTATCTTGTTTTTTTTTTTTTTTGGAATAACTGACAATGTTTCACATTTGGCCTCTATAAATGCAGCCAACATTAGTTTTTTTCCCAAGTTTTCTTCTGTTGTTATCAGAGTTTTTTTTTTTTTTCATTCAAAAACTTGAGCTCTAATAGTAAATCATGTAATTGTAGGTTAATACAAGGACACTGATACATAGCATCATCAATGGATGAGTTCCTGTTACATCTGTGTTGGTAAGTTTAGTTTTGCGGTGAATCTCCCCTCCTCTCCTCACTTCCTGCCGAGCTCCTCTCCCTCCCTTTTCTTTCTCCATAAATCCACCGGGTCATTTGTCCCTCTTGCCAGGACATACAGACACTCAAGGCCAGGTCTGGTTTTGGTCTGATTCTCTCTTTCCCCTCTCATGTCATGTCCTGTGCTACATTGGGATGTGTACACAAAACTGACAGTGTTTTTGCCCCATTAAACACACTCTATAAATTAAGCCACCAAGGAATGGGGCTGACCTTGCACAATTCTGTTAGGCTGTATCTGTTACACGGAGGCCTGTAGAAAAGTACATGGATCATCTGAACCATCTGCACTGGGAAATAAATTACTGGCTGGTTTTGCAGTTTGCTGAGTGTGAAGTTTTGATACATTAAGGTTGCATGAATTGTAGTGGACAGTACTGTGGCACTGTAGACAGTAGTATGTATAATGCAACTTATTGTACAGGTGCTGGCAAATGCAGCAACAATGAGCAGTGGCAGTTTGGCTGAAGATTGGCTGTCTAAGTGCCTGAATGAATAAAACTACAAAGGTAAAGACAACCAGGTCAACTGGGTCAAGTTTAGTTTCAGAAGTGAAAAAAAAAATCCATAATGTTAGCATAACTACACATATAAATAAACAAATACAAATGCCATGTTCTCAGTTTCCTTTATGACAGATAATGCACTGCAATTAATGCAATAAATCCTTCACTGAAGGCTAATACTAGTGTCTTTTTAGGAGAATATATTTTGTGAATAAAAATCAATTTAAATGTATTTATCCATATCCTAACCCGACTCAACGTTGAGATGTTTGTTTACCTGTTACCTGAGAGGCAAATTTGAGGGTAAAAACACCCATTAGAAGACTTTGGCTCAGAGTGTAAGGAAATGATCACAGACGACCAAGGTGAATATTACAACGTTTATATCAATTTGTCTGTTTCCAACATCCATATAACAGAGGCTGTCTTGTAAAACTATGTTCAGAGAAATCGTTACAATAACAAGATTGCCCCCACCATCACCCCATGGAAATTACACCCTTGTATCTAACCGTGCAAATACTTTTAATTTTATTTTCTGACAATTTAAGATATTTATCTATGAGATTTTGTGCCACTGCTCAGGGATGAGGGCACGCAATGGGATGTGATTTAATTTCATTTGAGAAAAAATGACTTTTATTAGTCTCAACAGCAGTGTGTCTCCTCAGCAACAATATTCGGGTTACCTCTATTCAGACCTCAGTTTTATTGGAGCTACTTTCTTCAGTAGGAATATTCCCCATGAAAGCTGTCGATGGTTTGTTAAGTGGATTATCCAGAGAAACTGGGACACTTTCTGCAAAGAGAAGCTGTTGCTGATTTTCTTGAATTCAAAAAAGTTAGTTGTGTCTATACCTAAAACCTCTCACACACACACACACACACACACACACACACACACACACACAGATTTTAAAAAATTAGTCAAATAAAACCAAAACTGTATGTAAGGATTGATATGGCCAGAAGGTCATTTGAATGAACGGAGCTGCAGTTCTTCCTGGGGGCCTCATCAGTCGTATGTATATAGTATGACTCAGTTCTGAATCATGTCATGAATGTTGAATTTGCAGTGGGAGTCATACTGAAAAAAAAAATAAATACGATATGTGTGCGTGAAGAGAAACATGTTTGACCAAATAATGATCGGGGCACAGTATAAGGGGTAAATTTAAGAAATCCTGAGTCAGAATGGTAAGAGCAATTCTTTTCTGCTGCATCACACTCTTCCAGGAATACCGTCCCCCTACTCACCCCCACACTCATTAACAACTTGGACACGGCCAGAGGTATTTCATCACTTAAACAGGCCCATATGTTCATTCTTTCACGTAGTACACACATCTTTCTTTAAGTCACAGTATTTGATGCTTAACTGCCTTTTAATGGTACAACACTCATTACACATCTAGTGGAATTTAGTTTGTCCACAAACGCCCACACTCTCCAAACACACCCACTCCGCCTGCCCAAGCAAGCCAGCGAGGACAATGACTGTGGTGTACACAAGTCAAGTGCAAGACTGCCCCCTTCAGTCTGTGAGCAAGCAGCTTTTTCAACAGAGAGAGAGCCACACTGCACTTAACACTTACAGATGGCCAAACACACGCACCCCACAATCACCCCCCCTCCCTTCCATAGTACGGCAGTTACTCAACAAGGTTTCTGGCTGGTTATGGACCTAGTCTCACACCCTGCCAGTATAAACCTCACCCCGCACCCCTCGGCCCAGTTCGAACCCCCGCCTTCGTCTGACCAAATGGCCCTGATAGAGCGTCAGGGGAATGGGCTGGCTGAGTGGAGGGGGAGGGAGGATGTGTGGGCAAAGTGCCAAATGAGAACCATATTTCATCGACACTGTGCCGAGGCCCTCCATCTTCCAAGAACACACACACACTGATGCACAGGCTTGTATGCAGTCCCATGCAGATGCATGTGTACATATCATCAAACACAGAAACACACACATGTTGCTGCCTGGTCAAGTCACACTGTGTGTGTGTGTGTGTGTGGAAATTCATGATTTGCATCATTGTAAATACTAACAACATGGGACATGTTCAGAAGAAATAAAGGAGGTGTTTTCCAAATATGACACATTTTGTAGCTCTTGACCAATGCAGTACTTCTTATTCACTCCCTAATCACAGTTTAAGCAAACAAACCAATTATTATGAAATACCAGATTTATCCTTGTTTTTTTCATTTTTTTTACTGCATCACCATCTTTATATTCGACTCTTGTACTGGGCTGAGTAGTCTTTGCCGGTCTTTGTGTCTGGTTCTAGTGTGAAGATGGCGGGCGTCCCAGTGTGAGCCCCTCTCCTCTCCATCTAGCCCCAGCCCAAGGTCTGGAACAGATTACATCTGATATTAAACACATGGCAGCAGTTAGAAAGGAGAAAAGGCGAGAGAAGAAAAAAGTTTAAAAAAAAAAAAAAAAAAGTAAAAAAGAAAAACAGAGTGGATTTGTCAACGAGTTCCCTCCTACCTTCCCTCTCTTCTGTCCCTCTCTCTTGGTCTCCATTTCTTTTTCCTGGTCACTCCTGAGAAGACAGTAGATCCGTCCCACCGTCAAAGGCAGCGACAGAGATGGAGACTGCTGATGTCCTTTCATCCAACTAGTACAGCATCAGTGTCCTTTAAGAAATCTCAGAGAAAACCAACGGAAACAGATATAAAATATGGTCATGGCTTGAATTCAGATTCTGGCAACATTTTTATAAGAAAAAATGTCACGCTTTTGAAAGTTTATGACAGTGAAAGTCCTCAGTGACACGGTTTGATTTTTTTTTTTTTTCATGGAAAGACTTGAAGCTGTTTCCACTGCTCATGGCAGATGGTAATAGTCTTACACACATGCCTTGTCCCCAGTCTCCCATAGGAGATGTGGATCACAGTGTTTCATAACCTAGCGGATAATGAGACAAGGGACCAAGATGGTATCAGGAGGAGCCTTGGTCTCTCGACTCTGTTGCTGTGCAACTGATGTAAGGACAGCACTGAGCAGTTCTCAGGAATGTTGGCACACAGATGTTTAAGGTGGATTGAGAACATTCCTAATGTTCCCTCCGCTAATTTCAGCTTTTTCCTGTGAGGGGTCCCATAGGGGAGTCACCCCTCCCTAACCAGCAGGCTCTCAATCACAGAGATGAGCACTCAATCACGTCCATGTTGTCCTTTCGTGTTTATATTCAGAGGCCACAGGCCTGCATGCTCGGAGCAAAAAGCAAGATAGATTTTTTTTCTTGATAGTGCTGAAAATCACCACACAGCTTTTACTGCAGTATTCTTTCCCTCATGTTTACATTATTGATTATTCTGCCTATCAGGTCGCCTGCAGCACAGTCACTGTGGGAGGCCATGCTGACCAGTAAACATAAAGAAGGTGTGATGGAGGTCCGACGGCATCTGGTGGAAGCAGCCAGCAAAGAGAAGCTGCCAATCAAGATGAGCATGGGTAAGATGCAGCAGGACACACAACTTGTTCCCCATTGAATAAAAACACAATTTCACTCAAAATACATAAACTAAAAGTGAATAAACATGAGCACTCACATCGTGAGTAAAACTAAAAGATGTATGCATGAGTGTTGTAGCATTTTAGTGCAGAACCATAGCGCCTCCTACTGAGATCCATGATCTCTGCTGTGTGTTTGCCCATGTGGCCGCAGAGGAAATCTGAACCACATGTTGGCTCTATGACACACACTCACACAGACACACACATACACACATGCTCCCTCGCACACACACTGCTTTCGAAAACTTTTGTTGTCTGTTAATGAAGCAAAGGGGGCTGCAGCGAAGGATAAAAATATGTGTAGGCACGCAGAAATAAAGTCATTACGTGCATAAGTGTACAGTGCCCTTGTGCACATTCACCTTTATGCTACCCTCTGACTCATATAGGCAATTGATGTACTACACAAACACACACACACACACACACATACACACAAGCCTAATATGCAGGTTAGCATCTGGCAGCACGGGGGGGTTGAAGGGAGGGGCAATGTGGTCCCTTAGCACCTATAATCTAAGAGGTAAAGAAGGTCTTGTCTCTCGTAACAAGCAGGTTGTAATATGTTGGAGGTTACACACACACACAAATGCACACACACACCACTCACACTGCCAAGCAACTGCATACACATGGTGGTTTCCTTTCACACATTTGTGCTAAGCTGCTACGTTGTGGATTTATGCACAACAAGAACAAGAGCTCAAACTGCACAAATGGAAAAACAAAGACAATGGAAAGACAGTAAAAGTGACAAAATATGGTGTGGCCGCAAACCTGCTCCCGCCTTCTGACTGACAGTGTTTTGACTTAAAGTCTCTGCTGAGAGAGAGAGAGAAAAAAGAGAGAAAAGTAGGGAGAGAGGGGGTACTGTCAAACTGCTCACACACTGAACCTTTATACCCCATTGGCAGAGGACCAGACTCCATGAAGCCCTCTGAGCCCCCAGTGCACCCCCACACAGTTCCCATCCTGCCCACCAGCCGAGTTCTAAATCCATCATTCTCTGCTCATAGGAAAACCCAGTAACAAAAACCCTTAGCATTAATACCTATCTGCTCTCTCAGTGCCCACTCACTCTCTAGGAGAGTTGAATTTTCCAAACACACATTCTCACTCTGGTAGGTTTATGCAGATCGGTAGAGAAAATGCTGTATCAGTGTAAAACAGGTCTGTATACTTACAAACACACTCTGACCCAAGTTGGCTTCTTTTCATCTCGACAGGATAAAATCATCTAGAGAGAGACAGAGAAAATAATCCACTTCTCAGAGCCTGAGTATGACCCTTCAGGTTTCTCATAGCACAATAAGATGATGAAATTCCCTAACTGTGTGTGTGTGTGTGTGAGAGAGAGAGAGAGAGTATAGATGTGGTTGTTCAGAGTCCAGTGTTTATCTTGTGTGTTTTTGCTCTTAGCAGGGTATTAGTTAGACAGCTTTGGTTTCATCGTCTGTAAATGTGCGTTTATCTGTCCATCTGTGCTTGTATATGCATGCATGCATACGTATGCATGCGTTGCAGAGTTATACAGTTTGTGTATATATTGTGTGCACTGATACCACAGTGTAAATGAGATGTGTTGACAGGGGTTTTCCTCCAATGTTCACTTTCAGCAACAATGAGACTCAAGCAAACAATCAATTGCATTCATGCATTTCGTTCATTCATTTAGGATCAGTGCTTTTTGATAAACTTTCATATGTGTAATATTCTTTCTTTATTTAAATGGTAATTCTAATGTATTTTGCTAAATTTCAGTTAAAATTATAAAATAAATCTGCACTTCATTTAAAGTTTTATTGGAATAAATTGTAAAATGAAATGAAATGATCACAGTAACAGTATGCAATGATGACAAAGTTATCAGATGTGTTTCAGCTGGACATTTCTTAGACAAACAAACAATATTCATCTTGCAACAACTTTTCAACTCACTTCAAATCCCCTTGTGTGCATTGTTAATTTAAATTTTTTACACATTCAGGAAAGACAAATGTGTAAAGAGTATGAATAAAAAATCAGGTGCAAATAAAAACGAAGATTATACGTAATTATTAAAACTTTTGTATGATCTTCGTCGTATCACTGGCACATGTCTCCTGTGCAAAGATGATGATGATTTGAGCCACACTAGCAGTTTGGCGTTTTGGAGGGCAATGTCATTCTGATGACTACTGTCTCCCACTTTGGTCCAGACTGAAATACTACAACAATTACTGGATAGTTTGCTATGAAATGTTGTATAAATGCATCCTCGTGACTTTAGTGAGGCTACGACTTGTCCTGTACAACTACCAAGACATTCACATTTGTGGTTTTCACTAAAATGTCTCAACAACTGGTGGATAGATCGTCATGAAATATATAGCAATATGCTCCCCTTAGGGGATAACTTTTGTTGATCCTGACTCTTCATCTAATGATATCATTTGGTTTACAACCAAATATCTGCAAAACGACATGACACTCACATCCTCCTCAAGTATGATTATGAGCTTTATACCTGCTCATGGTGAGCATTTTAGCATGCTGACATTAGCATTTAGCTCAGGAAAATACTGTACCTATTGTATTTACAGCGTCACAGTCCTGCCACATTCATTCATTTTAGGTTTAACATCAGACTGTATTTATGATAATCAAAACTTTATTTTTATAGTTTATTGCATGGACACAAAATAATATCTTGAACTGTAACATCATCACAGGCCTCATCATTATGTAGATGATATTTATAGTCCCCAAGACACTTACATATATTAACTAAAGAAGAACCAAAGATTAAAAACATTTCTACACCATATACTAGGGAGAGTCTCTAACTGTCCTGTTGCACCCTGAGCTCTTCAGTACAGTCTTAAAAGGGGCCCCAACGTGCATCCACAAATAAAAGTTCCTGGACTTCCCTCCTCTTGGAGTGCATAAATAAAAGTCTCTTAGCCTTCCTGTGTCCCCCAACCATGCAGAATTACTTATGAGGCTGTCCAGCTGCTGAGACAGGCCACCACTCAGCTCCACGCTGACAGCAGACATCACTTAGCCTCTGAGTAACCCTGTGCACCTAGAATGCAAGTCATCTTCCAGTAAGAGGACTAAATCATTGTTGGCCCCTGACCCTTTTTTTTTTGCATTGTTCAAGACTTTGATCATGGCTGAGGCTCAATTGCCACTTCTGCACATCAGGCTGAAATGGGCAGCAGCGTCAGACTTTATAGCATGGAATGGAAAATGTGATTTCTTTTATGACTGGTTCTGCTATAAATGCCCCTAGAAGAGTATTAAAATTACTAAAGTTTTGGATTTCTCCAAAACTCCATCGACAGCATTATCATAAAGTATATACACACCTGATCTAATCATCTGACCACCATACTGGTATGGACAATTTAAACATGCGCTCTAAACTAAAAATAACAAAATATATTTAACTTTATACATCAACACATCAACATTAGAGCTGTTTAATGAACTATAAATGCATTATATTTGAATGAAAAATATAAATCACTTAATATCATTTTTAATGTATGATTTACCTAATGGGGAAAAAGGTTAGTGAAATGACAAGACATGGAAAACAAGTGCAGTGTCTTCTTACATGTACGCTCTTATTTATTAGAGTCTAAAAATCAAATGTTTTCCAGGCCTGTTTTTCACTGCAGAAACACCCCAGTTTGAAACCAGAGCTCAGCTGACAGATCTTTTCCCTAAGATTCATTTTGCATCTGGCAACAAGATGCCTGAGGAATCACAGAACTTTTCTGAGGGGAGTTTAGTGACATAGATAAGAGTGAAGGCTTGGCCGCGACTGTTTGATTGTGTAATGGACATCAGGCTTTTTGTGGCTTTCTGAAGTCTTTTTCTAGTGCCTCACATTTTCTCACTCTGTGCCCAAACTGTAAAGTCTGATTACATTTGGCCTAAACCGTACCATTCTCGTTGCCTATTCTCGGGCGCAATTATCCTTGGCCCTTGCTTTGGATGTATGTCCTGGTTCTGTGCTGAATTATAGTTGGCACATCAAACTCTGCGAACCTTGGTTACACCGCCTGGATTTTTTATGGCTGGATATGTTCACAATGGAGCTTTTCAGGATTTTCAGTATGTCTGGACTGAAGCGTATTCTTCAAAAATACTTTAATTTCAGCAAGAAATTTGATTCCCTTTTGTCGACATTTGTTCCGTTTTGCCCAAAAATGCCACACAGCACACTGACTCTTTCAGTTCAGTTTGGAAAGTACAGCATGTTTCCAGCAGGCAGACTCACACAAATCTACTGTCAAATTTACTTATCAGCTGTTGTGAAAATCATTTTTTTTATTATGAACCTCCCTGGACGTACCCCTTCAATGATCTTTATGAAAATATTTCACATATGTAGAATTTGTAACCCAGTTGAACAGAGCTAGAAGATTGTGTTGTCTTTACATTTTAAGTGCCATGACTCCATATTTTATTTAGCATTCTGTAGCTCTCTGCTCCATTTTTTATCCTGCCTGTCTGTTTCTTTTCCAGTCATGTGTTTGGCCTCGCTAAAGAAAACATTGGCCATGTAGTCCAACAGGAAATACTCCCACATCTGGTGCTGGTTCAGAACATCAACATGAAGAAGTAGGCTTTATGGGGAGTTAATGTGTGCCCCCTCTCTATCCCAGCCCCTGACACAGCCCCCTGCACCTCCAGGCCACCACACAGACACCCCCAACCCCTACAGTCTTTACACTGCTCTTCCTGTGTCTCTGTGAATCTCTGTGGGAGGGGTGGGGGGAAGCAGAGGGTCCTAAACAATGTGAAGAGTCTAGGCTGTCTCTGCTGCATCAATAAATAATCAGAGAAAATCTCTGATTTACACTTATTAGTCACAGTAAAGAGCAGCTCTCAGGAGCTTATCAGTGTTTCTGCACCTCTGCCGTATGAAGACGTGCTCAAGTGAACACGTACACGTACACACACACACACACACACACATATAAAAGCATACTAAGTGATGTTTAGTCATTTACTGTGACTCGTAAACATTTCCCAGAAGACTCTGACAGTAACTCTGTACCTGATCTTGCACATATAGAGAATATTACTTTGTAACACAATACACAACACACACACTTCTGCACAGCTCATTCCCAGCCTGTGGAGTTTTTGCTCATTAAGATAATATTATGTTCTGCTTTGGTATCAGTCATCCCCCTCTGCCCTAAGTAGAGTGTATAATACTTATTAAAAAGGCTGTTATGCTTAGGAAAAGGTTGTCTATTTGTTCTGTCTCCACGCTTTGTTCAGGAGGGATGACTACACGTGTGTGTTGATGTGTGTCTGTGTGTGTGTTTAACAGATGGCACACAAAAGACCATGAGCCATGAGTGCAAATGTGGAGTATATATTGTGCACTGGATGATCTGCTTTGACCAATATTGATTGATGACATTTTGACAGCTCCAAACTTCTCTCAAGATTATGACTTCTTCCCTCCTCTCAGGCCGTGTGACCCCCGAGCAGCTGTGCTCCTACATACAGCTGTTCCGGAGCAATTGGGGGCGCTAGAGAGTCACTGCGGGGTGCTCCAGCTGGGCCTGGCCACAGCCCAGACGCTCCGCCACCCCAGCCTGCCCCGCTGGGATTCCTGCCTGGGCTTCGAGCGGCTCCTACTGCAGGTCCGTACTCATCTTACTCAAACTTATTATCCATATGTGTTGCAGGCTATGAAAAATGAAAAGTCTCCTTTTAGAATAGGATATCCAAAACTCCATCACTCCAAAAAAAAAAAAAAAAAAAAAAAAGTGATGACTGACAGATGCTTTTTTAAGCTCCCTTATAACTACAAAACAGTATTTCAGATGGACGCAGTTCGCTTTTTTAATATAAAAAAATGTAGATCTGAAATATTATACCCTAAACAGTGTTACACTAATAGAATCAACAGGGAAAAATCATATTTACTGACAATTTGTGATTAATCTGTTGATTATTCTTTCACATCTTTGCCTTTGGTAAATATTTTATTGCTAGTGCTCTGCAGGTAAGTGGGTGCTTGTGGTTCACTAAACGGTGTCCAGAATGTTGCGTTAAACTGACAGGGACGTGGAAAAAACTCAGATTCCTCTCCTTCGTAAACAAGGTCAGTTGTGTTTGTAGGGAAAACATTCAGATCCAGTAAACAGTGCAAAAAAGGCCAGATTTCCATCATGTTATTTAGAGGAGGAAGGGGTCTAGTTTACGGGGGCGGACAGAAGCGGATGTGCACACGTGTGTTTGACTTCACAAAGGTCAAAGGGTAAGTCTGATGGGGAGACAGAGACAGGGAGCATGAGGCAGAGTAGGAAAATAAATATAAATCAGAAGACAGATTTTCCAGTCATCACTTGCTCATCTCTTACTTCAGACCTTCACCTGTGGTCAGCAGATATTCTCAAAACTTTGCGTCAACATGGTTACTAAGCACCACACTATGAACTAACTAGCACTAAGACCAAAGCCATTTCCTCTGTCTCTTATTTTTCTATTTTCATTTGAGTTTTGTCATATTCATGAAGCTGTAAAACAAGCAGTAAGACAGCTGAGTATTTAGGAACTTATTAAACTAAATCACGGAAAAATAAAACAAGCTCTTAGCAGTGCCCCATGCCTAATTGGAATTTGAAAACAACCTCATAAACCTGGGTCCTCAGCTGAGACCATCGTTGCTTTATTAAATAAGGGAGGAAGACTTTAGGGCTTCTAGTTCCAGTATCCATTTACTTCATGACTCCACTTTGATTCACTCCGCTATACTTGCCTCCTGTACCTGGATAATTCAAATAACTACTTTGTCACTGTTATTTTTAGTTTCAGTCCTCAGGTGGAAGTGGGTCTGCTTCAGCTGATAGTGACTGTGTTGATAACAGACTGTTGTTGTCTGTACAGTCGGGGTAGTATATATTGCACTTGGCTTGGAATTCTTTAAGAATCATATCTCACAATCAGGCCTTGAGCGCATGTGAGAGTTGGTGTTTGCAATCAAAACGGGCCTAAGTTTTATTGAGGTATTAAAGGAAATGAGTTGTGTGTCCTCTGTGCCCCCTCTGTTTATTTAATTTCCATGTGAGGTTTTTGCTTTGGCTCGGCGTGGACAGAGAGAAGTTAATTACATTACAGAATGATGGGGTGAAACGCCTTTCAGCTCAGCCTGGTGGTCAAGACTGTGTTTGCTCTGCCTGAGTGTGTGAGGGCTGCTGTGGGTACGACTGGGCAGAGCTGGACGCTCCATCGCCGATGGACAGTGTGAGTTCATTCAGGCCAAGTCCTCTGAGGCCTCGCAGTGGTCAGCGGCTGCACTGAGGCAAAGGGCCACTGAGTTCAGGGGCTAGCTCGTTCATGCCTTTCCCAGTGCTTTGTCCCTGTGAAACTCTACTTTGTGACCTTAGTAACTTTTCCTGAGCTGCACTGTAATATCATGAGGTCATGCTCAATTATGCTATAACGCATGTCACAATGTGTGGAAAGGTTAAGTCCATATACCTGTTAGAGTCTTGCAGGTTAATAAGATAGGTGCACTGATGTGGCTGTAGAGGTTGACATGTTTGTTGGACTGTGATATAAATGTGGTCAGTATGATGCATGATGTTTATACTGCTGTTGGATTTATTACTTCTCAATATAGTACTTATATTTATGTCAGAGGGCCACATATCTTGTCGGCTGGCACTGCCACCCTGCCTGCACCTATACCCCACCCCCGCTGCCTTGGGCTCTGGCATGTTACTGGGTTTTGGTCTGAATGGGACAGATTGAGCAGGCTTGGTCCAACTCCAGCCCGCAGTTACAGAATGTGTATGCTAGACATGCTCAGCGCTGGTGTGGCCAAGGCAAAACTCAACAGACTCGCTCTTTCACCACTTCCCAGAACATCACAGGCATACTACACTACCTTCCCATCAACGGCCCAGCCAGAGCCTCTACCAAACTAAACATGTACACCGCTACTGTACATCCCTCCCCATGAGAGCTGACTTGGGATGTAGTGCAGCTACTTTTTGTCTAGTGACAAACCTTTTCAGGCCAGTACTGTCTTTTGGCCGTGCAGCCCACTACTGATTAGCCTGTCACATCACTGAACATGGTAGTGATGACAGCAGTGCAGTAGAGAGGAGCTAACCTCTTTCACCCTGGCCTGTTGCTTTACTCTGCTGGGATTACCAGGGCATGCCTCTGCAAACATTCAAGCTTCAAGTTATTACTGGTCATAGCGCTGCTGAGACAGAAAGCTGCACTGGTCCGTACGTCCATGTCTCCCATGGGTCATACAAGTTGCCTGCCTGCCTGGTTCTTATCTCTGTCTCTGGCTGTATATTTATGTTTTAGGCTGAAATACTAGCTGCACTATGTAAAATATATAAAGTAAAATACACCCAATGGCCTTTGCATGGATTTACAGTAATGGAATTACATAATAGAAAAATGGTTTATAATGAAAACATTTATAATGTTTACGTTTATAATCATAAACATGCATATTATTCAACTTCACATAAAATAACAATCCAGAGTTCACACTACTTTGCTAGGGCAGACATTTGGAAGGCTTCACAGGTCTGTCAGTTTTTAATATGATTCTTAATAATTGAGACATTGAGACACAAACACAGGTCAGAGCTGATCTAAATCTTTGATCTGGGTTTTGTCAGTCCCGGTATAGTGAACTGGGACTCTGATCTAAGCGTCAGTATGTGTGATGCCTGAGTGGGTCCAAATCGACTCACTACCAACTGTCATCATCATGTGCCGCCCGCAGTCTTCACAGGAGAAGAAATGTATTTTGTGTGAGTGTGAACTGTCAAGCTCAAGAAAAATGACATGTAATAAAAGGCTTTTCACCCGAGGCTGCTCCTTACAGTAATTGGTGGAGCATAATGCTGCTGCCAGTGTCTGTGTTCTTTCTGTATTTGGGTCTTTTCAGGTCGACCGCATTTTGGTTCAGGTCAAATTATCCTTGGATCCATTCCAGTGTGGTCTCACTGTGTTTGGATCTCTTTTGGGTCAGATTTTTATTTTAGAAAAATTATGTATCCAGGTTGGATTTGAGTAGGTTTTCAATTTGTTTAGTTCAGATTGCGTCTAAAGTTTTGCGCCCTGGACTTTACTAAACATCTTCTTCAATAGAAAAATCAACTCTGCAAGAACTGCTGTTTCCCGATTCACTGTATGGCTGTATGTCTGCATATATAGAAATAATAAGACATCTGGATTGTATCTTTTCTTATGGTGACATAGGGAGAATATGTTATTGGTCCCATGTAACTTTCATGTTATCTGAGCTGCATGCCACAGACAGACAGGGGGCTTTAAGCCTGTAATTGGCCTTTCCCCAGGGTATGGAGCCTGTCCCCACATCCCAGACATTCCCCCATATTCTGCATCTCTGCTATGTCCTTGCTGCCCCCACAGGGGGGATTTTGCTGTGTTTTGCTTAAGATTGTAACAAAGGGGTGTGAGTGACTCCGGGGCACTGCCCCAAGATGTCCAGCACTGACCTCCTACAGTTCCCCACTGTTTAACAGCCTCACATCTGGACTGACCTGGACTGACCGTCTCCCCATCCATCCTACTTTCTGAACTGCATTCTCCCTCATCCTGCTGCTGTGTTTCCTCTCTGTTAGCCTCCCCAACCCCGGAGCAACACAGAACTGCTTGAGGAATGAACCACAGGAGGTTTGGGATCAACTTCTGTCTGCCTCCTTACACAGCAGCCTTTCTGTCTCTCTCCCATCATCCTCTGTTGATCCTTTTTCTCCAAGCTACACTCGATATTGCACTTCCTTTGTATATGTAGTGTTTGCCCTGTATCGTTGTTTTCTGTATGCCTTTCTATAATACATACACTGTACTGTACAACTTGAACTCCCATGCTCTGCTAAAGTCTGTGTTTCTGTAGTATGAAGCTCAACAAGCCTTCTGAAACCAGAGGAAAATGCAGAGTTGGAAAAAAGCTGGGTTTATCAGAAGACTGAGTTATTTACCTATCTCTTCCTTCCTGTGTTTAGTTGGAGAGGATTACAGCGAGAGAGAAAAGCAGTGATGGAGTTCACTCCCAGGAAGACCCAGGAATAGCCCCCATCTCCTGCTCTGTTCCTCTCCCCACCACCCCCTCCCCTCTTCTCAGCACCGGTTCACTGAGATGGCTGTGTTTACATTGTTCTGCGCAGCGCAGGCCTAATGTACTATCTGTTTAATAGGCAGAGAGAGGCCTGTTTATAGAGGGGGGACCTTTTTAACAGAGGTGATGGCTTGGTAGGCCAGAGGGCAACACCAACTCATCTCACTTCCTGTTATCATTACCTCTCCTCTCATAGACAGATAGGTGCTTGGCTCGCCCCACTTTCCGCATTACTTATCCTTAATCGCCTCGTCGTCCTGCTGCCTATGATTGCATTCAATCTGTCCCCGCTGCAAAATCAAGCAACACAAGAAAGCTCAATCAAGCTGCCTCATATTAAACCTCACTGACTCCGTTCTCAATTCAACAGTAATTTCAATGTGCTGCATTTTAAATGTTCTACTAAGCATCTTTCTACTACATCTATATCTCAGCCCACTGAACTGAAACTTTATAGGAATTGCTTTGGTGTTAGTAGTGGTGGAATTATAGAGCTGCAGCTCTCTAAATGTTAAAGTCAGGAGAGTCGGTTGGGCTCATAAGGATTTGATACACTAAACATTCTCTCTTTTACTTAAAGCAGCCTTTTTCTTTTGGCATTGTTCTGTATCGAGTCATTCGCCACTTATGTGCATATGCACATATTTTTTGTACTGGTCTCCATTGTTTACTGTGGCTGTTTAACTGTCGAGTCAAAACCCCTCACATCAGGAGGATTTTTAATGTGGCCTGGAGTTTTTTTTTCCTCACGAATGTGTGTTTTTGAGGGTTCTGCAGGATTTAAAGTGAATGTTTTTCACGGGCTAAGCCAAAGACTTCTCTCACACTTACTCAGACCAAACTCAAAGAACAAAATAGTAGACCTTTCTCGTGGCTCATCCACAGTGCTCTCTACACTTAATATGATTTCAGATCTCTGTTGTACTGAGCCGCATTGTCATCTTTTAGTGTTTGGATGAGGTGGTCTAGGGAACATGATCAGAGGGGGGGTTTCTTCAGCTCCCACAGACACTCTCCACCCTTGGTGAATCAGGTCAGTGTGGTCTGCTGACTTGGCCTCCTGGCGTCAGACTTCATTTGAGCATGCTCCAACAAGACACCACAGACTGGGGAAAATCCCACAATGCCCAGCATTCACCCTTAGATTGTTAACAAGGAAGGTTGTAGAAAAAGCTGACCATTAGGGAAGATGTCGGGGGTTTGCCACCCAACAATGACCTAGTGTCCTGGACAGAACTACTTCATATCCTTATATTCCTCCAAGTGACCCCCCCACTCTTCTGTTATGTTCATGTTACTGCCCACTGTAATACATTTTTTCTATGATGCACTGCTTCCGAAACTATAGCCAGATGTGCTTCCAACTAAGTGTGCGTGCGGTCATGTGTGCATGCATGCATTCATGCATGTGCATCCCTTCCCTTTAATGTGCTTATTCTGATAACAGTGTCTGAGCTTCCTGTTGTCACAAACAGGATCTGTGTTCTCTTTAGAAAAGCTCCACCTCAGGACAGATTAACTATCAGGTCATTTGTCACTACCTGCTGAGCACAGGCCAGAGGAGGTCACAGTCCACAGGACATGTGTCTTTGTGTCTGTATGTCTGATCTGAAAAGGAGACACAGACACATTCCAGGACCTCTGTAGATAGTGGTTGACCCCATAGAGTCTGATAAATGATTTTTAGGGAGTTTGAAGATTTCACTGTGATTGATCAGTTGAGTGTGACAAGTATCTTAAATGAGAAGTGACAGATTTACCATCAGTTTCAGTCCAGTTCTCCAGATGGACACATGACAATTCAGTTTCTCTGCACTTCGTTGACCGATGATGAATGCTTAGCCTTGTGGAGCTCGTGGACAGTGAACTCTCTGAATTTACTTGGCCAGTTTCCTGCTGGCCAACACATTTAGGGTCACTGTAGATTGGTACTGCCCCCTGCTGCCAAGGATGGGAAACAATGTATTCTGCGGACAGAGATGAATGGGGCAAGAGGTTGGGGAAGTAGGAGCCCCTCAGGTCATGAAGCAAAGGTGGGACAAGGACTCCTCTTCGCTGTAGTGTGTAATTGTACCCATCTGAAACCCCAGTGTGCATCTCCTTCTCCAGCCCTCTGTTCTCTCATGCCCACCCTCCAGACCACCTTGTTGCCCCGGGGATTCGACCAGTCACCCAGAGGGAATGAGACTGGCCAATCACCATGGTAACTAAGCAGTGGGGGTCAAATCAGGTCAATCAGAGACAGACTCTTGCCACCCTTGCTCTGTCATTAATTACCCATACTTACCCTGGGGCACTACTCTTTGTGCAACTGCAGAGCTCAATAGGCTGGATCCAAGGGGTTCGAGTGTATGATCAGGTGAAATGGACCATTTGGTGCATGTGCGTGTCTGTGACAGGGTCAGTGTTGTCTAAGTGAGTGTGCCACTTGTGAAACTGGTGTGTCAAATGGATATGTCATATAAGCAATAATAACTCAAATCAATCCTTTAACCTGTGTGGTCTTGCTGAGACCTTTGACTTCAGAGGAAAGCTTTTTTTAATTAAATGTTTGCCACAAAGTTCACCACAGAGCAATTTAAGACAAGTCCAGCAGCATCTCAGTGTTTGATTTGAGCAGCAAGAGAATTCAGACCCCCGGTAGTCTCTGACTCTAAATGTTTCAATGTTTATAGGTTGTGACAACATTAGCTGTATCTGGTTTTGAGCTCAGCTTTTAACTTGAGCTGGTATTTGCATTTGTAAGGAGCAACGTGGATGAGAAGAAAAATGCATTAGTCTTTCTTTCTTTTTGCATTTGGCAAGGCCGACTCTTGTTGTTTTTGGAATCATATTGTATGAGCTAGAAATGAAATTCATCTGTGGAAGGATTTTTTGAGGATGGGACCACTGTGCTTCCCTTGTAATGTGATTGACAGCGGGGAGCAAAGAATAGGGAGATGCCCCCCAGCTCTCAGCAGGGGTCTGGAGGTAGTTAAATATCTTTCTGTCATCCCCTCACTCTATATTATTAGTGTTTTCTTTGTGTTTCTTGTAGCTTTTCCTCTTCAAGTATGTGTCTTTCTCCTCCCCTCACCCTTTCATCTTTCATTATTGATTTGATTGGCCCTGTGTTGATTCATGGAAATGTGTCTCATTATATTTGTGTAGTCTTTATTTGGGGCAGCAGGGTGTATCTCCTACAGCATTGAGAGGGACTGTAGCCACATGCTGAAACATCCTGCTGACGTGCACATGTACGCATTGTCAAAATGTTTGCAAATGGATTTGTTCGAAATGCCTCAGAAGAGTTGCCAAAATACTGGATATGTTTAGTGCAATTGTGACGAAGACCCATTGCCCACATGTTTGCTAGATATAGCACACAGAAAGATGTATTTTCAATGAGCTACACATGACATAGAATATGCTGAAGTAACAAGAACATGTGCGTTATTGGACAGCAGTGCATTTCGATGAATCTATAGTTGAAGATCTATAGTTGAAATTTTCCACTGCCTGTTTCAGTGTATGCCAGTTGAAGCCGGAGCTAAACTGTTCCAGCCTTTCATGCTACATTTTATCAAATAGGAAACCTTGATTTGCAAACATCTTAGGGGAAACTTCACTAATTTCTGTTTTCCCGCTCTGAGCTTTCATCTGGAGTGAACTCATATGCCCCACTTTTCTTCTTCTATTGTTCTAAGCCTGGTACACAAGGAGAGACATGTGGGCCTGTTTGTCCCACTGCTGTTTTCATAAAAATGGGAAAAGGGAATGAAAGTAACCCAAAACGAGTGCCGACGCCGAACCGCTAATTATGAGCAAGAGGTGGTATGGAGGGGGTTTGAGGAAGAGGAGGAGATCGCTTACTCCTACACCCACCATGTGCCCCCTCACCCCCTCCTTCAAAATCTCCTGCTCCTTAACTTTCCATCCTCTCCACCCCACAGATTTCTTCCTGCATTTGTCTCTTTCATGTTTGCACGTTCTGAGCGCCATGTGTCTCACCCTCACATCATCTCATAACCCCAGTGATAAGGTTTATGACCTTTTATATGCCGCGTATTGTGTATTTGAGAGGCATAATAAATAATAGCATTTGCGATTTGGTGAATGTGTGTTCAGTTTGGGTGGTCATGTTTGTGTTGAAATTGTCATAAGCGTTCAGCTAATTTTCAGTTGCTTATTGTGGTTATTAGGACTTGATTATAGAGAAAATGAAGCACTGACTCAAACGACACATTAAATACATAGTGCACATCTGGCTGCTGGGATCAAAAGTTCACATGTCCTCATTCACACTGAACCAACCACGACTCCACATCCTGCCTAAAAACATAACAATACAAAGGTTAAACTGCAGAATCAAATTTTTAGTTTTGCAAGTTTTGCATTTTAGTGTGTAGTTGGCTGACTCTGCTCACAACGCTTTGTCTGTTTTTATTACTTTGAATAGACCAAACTTTTGCTAAACGCATTTGCTCAAATGTGTCGCAACATGTCTCGAAATAAAACAATTTTGCACTGGACTGGTTGTAGTAAAGATTCATTTACTACAACAACCACTCTCAGCTGTCACTTAAGTCCACTGACATCTACTGCAATAAATCTTACATTTGTAAGATTCTTGTCATGTTGGGTTTGTGTTGGGAGTGTGTCTAAGAGGTGCTGTCTCAGTTCTGTGGTGGTTTTAGAGGCTTTAGAGTATGGTGATGTTGCACTGCATTAAATTATAGAGAAAATATTTGCAATGTTTTGTCCACTCCCATTAACGTCAGTAAAACACCTACTTTAGCGTGCTGGCTCATAACACCATGTTGTGTATATTGTAGGTAAGTGTTTCAAGTAGACTATTTTTTTTCAGCAAGTCAATAAATCCTTATAAGGTTAAATAATTAGACACTGTAAACCATTTATGTGTCATTAGACCAACAACATCAAATATCCATTAAACTACCGTGTGATCCTAACAACTATTTCAGAAATGTTGCCTTGTTTATAACATGTCCATTCATTTTTAAAATTCATTTTCCTTTGTAAATGTCTCTCCTGAAAGAACCAGGAGAGACAAATGGTTTGGTTTGGTTTTTAACTATTTTAAATATTAATCGAACTTAAATTATATAGCATATTCATATACATGTTTTACCAATATATATGTTACAAATGCAAACAGTCTGAGAGTAATTCACTCATAAAAAAGGTCAAACCAAAGAACTAGTTTTAAATTCACTACAAATTTATCTCATTATTTTTTTTCATTCATCCAGTCATTGTTTGGTTTGTAACTTCAGAAAATAGTGAGACATCGTCATCATAATTACCCAGAGCTCAAAGAGACACCTTCTGTGTGAATCTGAAAATAATTGATGAAGATAACTATAATTCTCAGATAATCATCTGTAATCATGTGTAAAGCAGAAGCAGAGTGTGAAGTGTCTTAACTGTCAGAACTGTAGTATTTGAGTAAATGTACATAGTTACTTTGGACCACTAAAACCTTGTGTACATAATAGTTATTGAGCAAATTACATCTTAAACAATAGAAGTAAATGAATTATATTAACTAAGTGGTATACTTTGGATACTCTAGCACTTAAACCATCAAGTGCACAGTGACACTGTAAATCTCCCAAGTCTTAGTGGTATTTGGAAAAGTGGGACCTCTCTGCCAGTGTGATGTGTTTAGACCTTGTGTAGCAGGGAGGCTCTGCGCTGCATCACAGAATAGACAAACAGACAGACAAGGCATTAGCGATGTGTTTACCATCTGTTCAGGAAGGACAGACACGATGGGAGAGGATGAGGAAGAGAGACATTTTCATGGTGTACGAAGAGACGGGTGGGGGGTACGTCTGAAGATTTACTGACAGACACTAGCCATCATGTATCACAGAGACCAGTCAAACACTATCATACCCTCCATGGCTCATTGTCACCTTTAATTTACCATAAAGACAGGGTGTGTCAATGATGTTGTCTTCTTTATAAAACAAAACTCACCTGGGTTATAGAGCCTAAAGGTGACAGGGAGCTAATCGTATTGAAAACAGCTGCTGACATTTAGACACCCCCCGCTGACTGATAATACCCAGAACAGCTATTTAGCTTCTCGCATTAGTTGCCCTGATGGAAAAATTATCCATGCAAACATGCAGAAAATGCGAGAAACATCATGAAGTTGTTGCTTTCGGTTGCCAACGAGGATGCTTAATGTGTGACGAGTACACAGTTTGTGACCCAAGAATTCTGGGAAGTGTGTCTGATCCATTAGACCCCGGGGAGATGAAGTCAGGATTGAAGTGGGATTGAATGGGGCAGAGAATAGAGTTTGGTATAAAGGTCCATCCCTGCCTTCACTCTTTCTCCATCAGTATCTCAGACCCCAACTGTTCAAGCTTTTCTCACAAAAACCTCAGTGGAGCCATTTTCATTTGATTTGTGATATCCTACTTGTGAGTTCTAGCAACTCTGATTTTTGTCAAAGATATAAGTTGCGATTTGTCAGAGTTACAATAGTCTAGGAGGAATGTTTTATCACGTCAGAAAAGTTTAAGAGTTCTTGTGATTTGGCCAGAGCAGTGAGCGGAAGAGACGGGGATGCACCAGGGAACGGGTTAAGAAATCTGGGAAAAAAGGCAGACAATAATAGAAAGAATGATGTATTGTGTCCAAGGCAATGTTAAAAAAATAGGTGTTAGGGTGTATTAATGGTTTGAGCTTGTCTCATTGCCCCGCCTGATAGTGCTTTTAGCTGAGCTGTGGGCTTAAGGCTCTGGGAATGTTTGTGTAGTAGAAACCATGGGTGATGTTGTTTGTATTGTTCTATTTCAGCCTGTGTGTCGAACCAGTGTCAGCAGGCCAGGACTGTGTTTTGTTTTCACACGCACACACACACACACACACACAAACACAACCACGCATATAAAAAAAACAACACCCATCCTCTCTGTCTCCATCCTGACCCCTAACTCTTGTCACTGCATCTATTGATTTTTGCCCCTTTTATAAAATGTGGGTCAGTGCTCAAATAAATTGCCAAAACACAATCCTGGTAAAACCCTCTGATATTCAAAGTGTTGTAACAGATGGAATCCATGCAGGGTGATGGGTGTTAGTGTGCAGACATGTAGTCTGCAGAAGGATCACTGCATGTCTGTGCTCTCTTTCATTCTAGCCTGCATGTTTTATGTGGCCCTCGCCGTGACACTTCAGTAAACACAAGCATAACACGTATACCTTCTGTTGCCACTACACACACCACACAAGTGTGTGTGTGTGTGTGTGTGTGTGTGAACTCCATTCAGACTGGGTTTGTACTGTTTTGGTGGTTCGAACCCAGCTTGTGTTAGCAGAGGCATGCTAGTATGTGTGTGTGACAGAGGACTGCTGTGTGTGCAGAATGCCACCCTGACTCAGGTCTTAGATTACTCACATAAAGAGCGTTCTCTTCACAGTCCACTGCCCTGATACATTAAGCACAGAGGAACAAGTTGGTGTGTCACAATAAAACCATTAAGTATAAAGCAAGACTGCTTTATGAGAGCACAACGTTTGACAAGGTTCGAGTCTTATTTGTGAAAATACTACTTTTAAAACAATTAAAGAAATAGACTTTTTTTTAATCTTCTTCGTCTCCTAAACTTTTATTTTGAAAGTTTCGTCCCTATACCACTGCTACCCCCTTACTGCGGCGTCTATTTCCTAACTCTATTTTGTTTCTCCTTTATGTGTGAAACATGGGTTTCCAATAAAAAGGAATAGGAGAATATGCCTGTAACCATTTATTACGTGGTCTTTACTCAGTAATTCCTTGATTTTATTGTATGTTTGCCCTAATATATTTGTGTGCGCACTACAGATCATGAGTTAATGTTTTTTTTATTGTTATTGACGTAGTTGTGTGTCATGTTAGCCCCCTGACTCAGACAGTAAATAATTATGTTGATGATCAGTTACTGGTAAGTGGAGATTTACTTTGAGTCACATCGTAAGTGTGCTTATGAGAGGGTTGGGAGGTTGGGGGGGTGCATCATGACTGAGCACAGACCCAGCACCATCGCTGCACAGATAACATCTCTTAGCGGAGGTCTTACTACATTCCCTTTCCCATCATCCTGAACATTTATGCGTTTCCTCTCTTTTAATTATCAGTCATTTTTATTTCTGTTTATCTTTCAGGAAGTTTTTATTTCTTTTTTGTTAGTCAGCATGTTCCAGAACTTTCTTATTTGAATGTAATTGATCTCTACATCCTTGCAGGTGTGTGCATGAGTGCAGGGAAATGAAGGGAGATTAGTTGTTTTCCATTTCCCGTGTCTGTAATGAGTGCTTTTATAAATGTTTGGGGAAGAGCAGCCGTGTGTGGGCGTGTTTGTCTGTGTCTATGATAGAGATACACGTTGTCTGGACAGTCCAGATTATGATGTAGACCATATTTACGCAGGAAAAAAACACAAGCAAATCACAGTTCACCCTGGCTGAGGATTAGAAACCATTTGCCTTTAAATAGACGTGCACATAACCTCTTTTTCATTTGCACATAAGTGTAGTGTTACATCTGTGAGCTGTGTGTTAATGTGGGGTTCAGAAAAGGAGCCTCTTGCCCTGGCACTAAAAGTATAAGAGACTGCTCAACACACACTCACACACACAACCTTCTAGAGACAGCAAGCGTACCAGCTGTACCCCAGAGTAATGAGTCACATCAGATGACACCAGTCAGTGACACAGCTCTCAGTTTATTCATGATGAATTTCATGTTTTATTCAGACTACACTACCAAAACTCACCCGTGATAAAGCTCTGCTTCCACTTCAAGCAGCCTACGATGACACCATTCCAGGTTAGAAGTGACGACACTGCCAGAGCTGAAGTCAGCGATGCAGAATTCACAATTGCACAGCTGTGACCCACCTAACATACAGCTAATAGTTTAAAAATATCCAACACTAAAACTTCAGCCCATTTCCTGTCTATTGAAGCTTTCTCCAGGATGGAGGAATGGAGTTTTTGGAGGGAAAGAGACTGGCAGACTCTGCTCAATCAGTGCAGCAGATCAAATGTTGCTGGGCTCCCGGCGTGATGCAACAGTGCCCCCTAATGTTTCTGGAACTCCACAGCCCTTTGAAACTGAAAATATACAACTTTATCTCTCTCTTAAGAAAACATACTCATATAAATTTAAAAATGTTTTTTCTCTCACATAAATCAAACTCAAAAACAGATCAGGATCACACCGAATCCCCACTTTACTTCTATAAATTTGCATTGAGGCCATTCCCAGCCAGTCAAGCCAAAACTTTTATTTTGAAATAGCCTCCTTTGTCCTGGTTAAACTTATTCAACCCCCCTCTACCCCATCTGTGCGCCCTCCCCTCCATGTGTGAGACAGAAACTGGAATCAGATGGTTTGCTGCTTTAATCTTTCACACTACAAGATTCCTCATTAAAAAACAAAGGAGGAACAAGAAAAGTAAAGTGATCTCTTGTACGGCATCCATACCACGTCTTTGATTGGCTAGAGTGAAAAATGAAACTGAGCAACTTCAAAATGGCGAAGACAGTTGTTTTTCTTAGAGTCCCATCGGATAATTTGCGGTCGTTGCATTTCTGCTTCGTCTAGAAACCGTCTGTTTACCTCAGGATGTTTTCTCCCTGCTGGAGCCTCCTGAGTCAATTAGTAGTGGATGTAATGCACTGTCCTTGGCAGTATTAGGGGATGTGTGTGTTTCAGTGCGAGTGTGTTTGCTCATGAATGCGTATGATTCAGTTTCTCTCAGTGTGAGAAAAGTGCAGGAGGTTTTTACATGGCCCTGGGGTTTGTGGCTGCAGAGCAACTCTCATCTGGTGAATTACGCCATAATCTGTTGCAGCCTATGTGGCAAAAATAAAGGCTCATTAATTCCCTTATGCTTCCAAACACTCAGAGTTGTACTGCCTTAATGCAAATTTTCACATTAAGAGCTTGTACGGTTTCTATCTTTGTCTTCTCTCCTGCTAGACGAGTGCAAAAGGAAGAGCAGCTCCGAGTTCAGAGTGTGATAAGGAGGCAGGTCGTCGTGTGCCGGGCAGACAGAGTCCAGCCACAGTGACCAGCATGCGGCCGACTGGCGGTGACAGGGCGGAGTGTGGGGACTGTGTGTTTGTGTCTGTGATTGGGTCCCACGTCTCCTCTAAATTATAGCCCTCAAGCTCTGCGCCAAGCCAACCTTTGACACATAGAGCAGAGGAGAAAAAAACACAGATAAAAGCCAGAGAGACGCATGTGGAGGCAGCAGCCTAAAGAGGATAAAAGGCGAAAAAGAGGAGAAGCGATGTAAAAAGCTATTGAAAGCTTTTGCTGGTATTGACAGAGAGGCAGCTGTCTGTCGCTCCTCCAGCCGGCCTGACATTCAGCAGTGTCAGTCCATTGATTTCTCTCCCAGCAGTCCAGCATGCTGATCTGCAACCAGGCGTCTCAGCTGGGCAGAAACAAAACAGACCCACCTCACGCTCTGTGTGGTAATTCAGGCCTCATTTAAAAAGAAAGATTTATGTCTCAGTGTCCCCACAAACATAACAGGCATTAGGCTGATGGAGCCAGACCACAGGGTCACCTTACCTTTAAGAGCTTTCCCATCCATTGCATTGTCCATCTTTACGACTATCTGCGCAGTCAATCAATCAAGAAATCTTTCACAAATTCTTGTTTTTCCTTAGCGCATTTACTTTTTCTAACTTGGCTCCTAAACTTTTTATGTGTACGTTGAGACACACGCAAGTTATCCAGCTGATGGACAAGCTACTGACTTGTGGTCAAGCTGTGGAATATGAAGTATGTTCAGCACATTCCTTAATTTACTGAGTATTAATAGATTTGTTGTAAATAAAACCCTGGTGTGTATTTTCCTGGTGCACAGAAGCAGTGTTTTTCTTGGTCTTTGGTTTGGAGGAAACATTAGTGGCAAACATTACAGCAGCAAACACGCCATATGATATAAAATAGAGGAGGCACCACTGACAGTTGCAGACCTTTGGTTGTGGTGTGGAAAAAAATGAGCAGCACATGGAGATGTTGATATATAGGGATGAAACTCAGGAGCATCTTGCAAAAAGTTAAGTGATTTGATTAACAGGTGACCCGGTGATGATCTTCCGCATACACATTTTTCTCCTCTTTGTGTTTAGAGTCACATTTCCGTTCTCCTTGTTAAAGACCCGATGTATCGTCCACACCTTTCACACAAGACAGAATGATGGCAGTAAAAAGGGTGCCAGAGATAAACTTTATTTTTCCATTCCCGCTCAAGTTAAGTCAAATTTCCGACTATTAATAAACAGAAATTTTCCGGTGAATCTGCTGTAGGATTCATCATTGTCATCGCTGCAGGTTACAGTGAGCATGTGTCCCCGCTCAGATACTTTGCATGTGCAAGTGCACTGGCAGGCTCAGATAATCCCTTTACTAAATGTCTGTTGTTTCCTCTGAGTTTTGCTGTTTACATGTTTAAAATGCTGCCAGCTTCTCTGAGGGTGAAGACATACTTGTTTGTTTTCCAGCTGTTCTACTGCAAATCAATGGTAAGCTTGCTGTACATAATTTCAAAGTTTAGTTGCTGTCTTCCAACTCAAAGATTTATGTATTTTGTTTTTAGAAGCTTGCTTGTATTCCTTCCAGCTTTGCGTGTTGTTATTTGTGAATGCAAATTGGATGTGATTACATACTTCCAAATTAAGCGCATGTGTGAGTTTCCAAAAGAATGCAAATGACTTTTTTCTCCAGTTGCTATGGCAATGATGATCAGTCTCACGTCTATGTAAGGTGACTCCTGGCCAGTGTGTCTTTGGTCAGCAAGAGCCACTGACCTATAGCCAACTTTGTTCATGCTCCCACAAGGACCCCTACCTCCAGTACCTGCCCCTCCCGGCCCTGGGGCCCAGAAAAAGGTTCATTGTGCAGGCAGGCAGCGAGACAAGCCTGGTTCTGGTTAGCTGCGCTGCATCTGAAACACTCACCTTCCTCCAGGGGTTGCATCTGGAGCTGGTTTCCTGTTCAGGCTGTGCTGGGCAGGGGCGGAGTTTGGCTCGACTCTGTCATTGGGCGAGATTGAGCCTTTATGGACCCCAGGATGGTTGGGATTGCCAGACAGTAATCTGTCAGTCACTGGCATAACAGATTCAAACCAGAACAAAAGGCACAAGTGAGCTTATGATCGGTGCAAAGGCCTGAGCAAGAAGCCGCTGATGCTTCGCTCTTATACCAATAATCCAGCTGCAAATTGGGCATCAGCAAATTATTCACAGAACAAAGAAGGTGTATGTTTTATATTTTTAACCAAGGTCATTTTTTCTTCGGAAAAAAATGTGTCATGATAAGGAACTCACAAGTAATTTAAAATAATGACTTTATTTGAGTAATTGCAAGCACTAAAGTTAGCATTGTTTTGACAGAGTAATGCCATTGTTATTCTATAATTGTGTGTAATAGTCACATTAGAGCATGGCAGCCTGGCTGGTGCATTCTATAATGATGTGTAATAATAACATTAGCTTCCTGTTATTACTGCAGTAATGCTGTAGTTCAGGCCACAAGCACTGCCCCTAAAAATGCACTGTTTTTAGAGTGGACCCTGAACGCTACGTGAGTTTAGCAGCTTTATTTAGACTCTGTCATTGAGAGTGTTTTTATAGTTTCCTGGGGTAAATGATATGTAAAGGTTTTAGAAAGTAGTGGAAAAAAGTCAAGCTAATCAGTTTATTATTGGGTAGTTCAAACTGCAGTTTCTTAAACCGTATCCCTTGTCTTTGTGTTATCCAGAGTGCCATGGAAAGCATGCTGTATTCTGCTCCATGCTGTTCCCACAGGGGTACAGTCCACCACCTTTCCAGCGAGACCATGTGCCAGCGCCATGAGTTGGGCATTGTCAAGTTTAGCTTCAGCGCTGGAAAGAGTTTTAGTCAGTCTTCCCACTCAGCTTCACTCAGTTCAGTCTCAGTTCTGTACCAAAGACCTCCATTTCCTGCTCTGGCGCCAGGGCAAGCAGCTGACAGCAGCTTTTATGGATCTCTTGAAGGAATCCAGTTAAAGTGAATAGTGCTTCCTCTCACGTGCGCAAACGTATACATAAACAGCACACTACCCAGTTTACAAAACACACTTTTAAAGAAAGCACTGTATATAACGGTGCATTTATGCAATGATGAAAATAAAGCCACCATTAACTAAAAAAAAGACAGAGAGACAATGTTATATTTGTACTTGAGAGATAAATTTGAAGAAAAAAAACAAAATAAAAAAGACAGGTAGAGATAAAACTGAAACTGAGTGTTCTGTCAGTAACAGTGTGAACATTCTTGTTACCTCCACTGGCTGTGGAGGGAAAAGATAACAAGCTCTCTAGAACAGAGGTTTCCCAACCTGAGGGTCAGGATTGTCCCTGTAGGAGGTCGTAGATAAATATATATATATATATATATATAAATATATATATGGCCACAACTCACAATTCTTCTGCTTTCTTTCTTGTGAAAACTCAAACCTTTTACAACACACACTGTACATACTGAATGCAAAACTATTTCCCTGCATTTTCCAACTTCTGTGATTGTATATTTGGCTATAAATACTGACAAAATTAAGGTGACTTACTACTCAATACGGTGCCTGAACACCTCCTGAGAGGAAGCACCAGCTGCTGCTGCTTCACTAATGTGCTGCTGCTCACACTACGCCTTCTCTGCAGCTGCAGTGTCAGACCTCTGTCCCTCTAAAAAAAAAAAAAGAAAGAAAAACTAAAATCAAACAATTTCAAAAAGGACAACTCACTATTTGCTTGATAGACACACTTGTGTGCTTGTGTGCATAGAAAGGTTGGACACACACTGCTCTAGCAGACCATACTAATAATGCTCAAGTATAATCTTTCATCTCTCACTGCAGTGGTGATACATTTAATGATTTTCTAACAAGGTACGTCTAAATAATCAAATATCAAGATGCTCGTGATGATTTCAAATGATCACAGGCAGGTATCTGCTTTTAATAAATACTCGCTGGATGTGAGGTAGCAGCAAGATAAAACTGCATAATAGCAACTCTAATCAGTCCAACAACTTTTTTAGTATCTGGCAGTCATGCTAACCAACCTGTAACCTGTAAAAAAGTAGTTAAGACCACATGTTGAAGAACAATGCACGAAAAAAGCGGATGCCTGCAGCTGGGGGCACATACCGTTGGTCTACTCAGAGGCCAAAGTGGTAACACTGTCTCAGGTTTAAATGTACATTAAGTACATCTTGACAAATGATGTGGAGGCCCATGGCTCCACTGTCAGCTGTTCCTCTCTCCACTGACCCACACACTGTCTGAGAGCGTCTGATACCAAACTTACATGGCAGCAGCTACTTCTCACGCCAGCTTATGTTAAAATGAAAATGTAATGTCTTGACAGTGGGCACGCTTCTTTGAGAACAAGAAAGATCATATGAATGTCCTCCTGGACGCGTACAGGCAGAAATGTAGAAGATTAATCGTTCTAAAGTGAGAGTTGAAAGAAATAGTGCTTGGCCGTTTGCATTTCAACAAGCAACCCTTAATGTTCTTTGTCTTTCTCCTCTCACTGCCGTCCACCAGAAACATGATCCAGGGAAAGATCCCAAACATTGTTTGGCAGTTCGAATGAGTGCAGCTTGGAGAGGTATTTGATTTCACAATGTTTAAGAAGAAAAATGTGTGGTGATATTGTGTTTGAACGGTCCCTGGGGGGCAAGTGTTTGGCTGGGGTCTGAGGCAGGGAGGAGGCCTGTGAGTGAGCAGACGAGCAGGAGAGTGCGTTCCTGTGATATGTTGCACGTAAGGAGGATGTGACTGATGCTTTCAACAGTATCTCTACATGCTGCTCTCGCTGTGATGTCATTGTAGACGACCTTGCAGTGTGAACACACTCCATGAGGGACAGTCATGTTCCCAGGAAGACCTGTCCTCAGCCACTACTCCATGATGGACAGTCAGAGAGCTCTGTGGCTTTGGCTCACTATCTTTGGGGCTGATTGTATTGCGTCTTTGGCTCAGTTAAAAGTTCTTCTGGGTCAGACACAGGATCCCCCCTGTGGGCCCACCACAAGGTCCAAAGCCCCTCGTTCTCAGAGCCTGTTTGTCTTGGTGGGAGGAACACAAACCTCCTTCCAGTGGAATCCCTCGTTAAACTGAAATATATCCACAGGGGCATTTGTAGCTCCATCGGACACAAACATACAATCCTCTGTCAACAATCATTCCCTTTTATTCTATCTCAACCTTAACTCCTCTTATAATGTCTCTGTATCTTTATTTTTCACTTCCCCCACCTCCCTTCAGTGACCTTATTGCCTCTGTTTTTCCCCTTTTAGCCCAATTTTTCATTTGAATTTTCATGCTGTTCATCAGACAGATTAGCTCCACACCCTTGTTTTATAGGTCTATGAGCTCACGCTTGTTGTGAGAGTAGCCAGTGTTCTGTAAACGGTCCTGTGATCTGCAGCATTTTTGGATCACTGTGCAAAAATCACGAGCGTTTGTTCAGACCTGCTCAGACGGTCTCGTTGAAACAGGTCACTGCACCGAAACATTGCCCAAATGTTTCGGAAATGCTTTGTAAGTGTGTGTGATAGAGAGAGGGAGAGAGAACAGTTCAGTGCCAGTCGTCCAAAATCTCACAAAATAATGAAACAAAATTAAACGTTACCTCAGCCATTTGTGAAGCTGTAAAATTAGCAAATGGAACGATGAGCTCACTTGCACTGTGCTCGTAATTATTAACGCTTACAGTATTTTTACAACAGAAACACAGAGGCCAGATGATAAAAATGTAGACTAGCCATTAGGTAACATTAAATGATGTAAATACTCTGCATCATTTTGCAATATACACTTCCTTTTCCTTTTTGGTTTTTTGTTTGTCCACTGAGGAGCATAAAGGAGAGAGGGATGTTTGGGACAAAAGGGGAAAGGTCGAAAAAGTGACTTTTAACAGCCAAACAACTATTAACGACCAGTACGACCTTCAAGGTGAGCATCATGTGAGCAGCAGCTCTTTACAGCAGGTAAACAAAAAGAGTTAGAAACTATAAAACATAATGCAGCAAAGAGAAAAACGCAGGAAGTCAATGAATGTGCGTCTTTATTCTTTCAGCTCTGTTAGGATTTGACACATTGTGATTTGATTACCAATTTAAAACTATCAATGACAATAATGGGAGAAACAGACTTAACAAAATGTGACGTTATATTCATCATACCTAAATTCTTGGTAATACAATTTCAAAACCCACAATTAAGGTTCCCAACAAATCATTTCTGTAGTGTCCTACAGTTCACATCATTTTCCTTCAACATCTGTGGTCAATTGTTTAGCTGAAAGATTTTTCCAATAAAAACCTGTAAAAGATCATCACTAAGCCCACAGCAAGATTGATCTGTGAGATATCATTGTAACATTGTACACAAGCTGCAGTAAATACGCCAGTAAAGTAAAAATGACATGCTGATGTTTTACACAACCTGCTGTACAACTAACAGGCTTATTGGCCTCATATGCACTGTACAGACATGAATGTGGTATTGATATTATTGCAGCCTTTATGTCCTTTATGAGCCTACATGGTTGCTGTCTTCTGACTCGACACCTGTTTTTCCTGTACATGTGCTGCGCCTGCGTATCACAGGCTCTTGGAGACTCTGACTTCCCTGCTGTGCTGAGGCAGCTGCTGCCCCTGATGCAGCCTCGCGGAGAGGACAGCTCAACCTCAGGGTCGAGAGCCAGGAAGGATGAGTGCGGCCCCGATGAGCTGATACTCCTGCTGGTCTACCTCTACTCCCTGGCCGACGAAGCGCAGCCTGCGGACCAGAACGCTGAAGAGGAGGAAGAGCTGGAGAAGCTGGAGAGGGAGCTGATAGGAGCGCTCACGCTGGTCATCACCCGAGAGAAAGAGCTCAGCCCCTTGCTCCAGAAACTTACCGGTGAGAGAGAGTTGGTGTGATCACAACTTGATGATTACTTCCAGGAGCGTCCCCAGGTTGCCAGATTTGCTGATGGTCTAAGAGGAGAGAGTGAGAAAGTGAGAACAGATGAATATTTATTTCCTCTCTTTCTCTCTACCTCCAGTGCTGTTAATGGGAGGATTTTTATCAAAGTCTTCACACCCCATCTTTCTGCTCTCAAACACACACACCTACACACTCATATACACACACATTTTCTGGACAGTTTGCCAACCAGCTACTCAAATAGTCAAGTGTGGGAATGTTTGAACTTGTGCATCTGGACAAGTGTGAGAGAAAAATAGCGTGAGAGAAATCACTCTTAACTTTAATCTCTCCAGCCTCGCTGCCATGATAATGAGTTTTACCTGAAAAACAAAAGATGGAAAAACTTTTTGTTTGTGGTGAATTGGCACCAGCGCTTGTGTGTGTGTGTTTACTGGTTTCTTTGGTTCCTCTGATGGGTCTTTGCCAGTTTAGCTGAGCTGGTAACTGTGTGGTAGAGCAGATCAAGGCTGGCTCTTAAGATGAATTAACCGTCTACCTCCACACCACAGCCAGCTGTACCTCCCAGAGTAATAGCGTCTTTAACCTTGAGCCTGTACACACACGGTCTCCTCCCCTGCCACATAGTTCATAATTAGAGCTACTTTTAGTTTTGCCCGCTCCGTACCTTAGCACACACCCTCAAATAATATACTGCTGTTAGGGTTTTCATCTCATATCACATATAGTCTCATATTGTGCGTATATATAGGGTCAGTAAATCCACGTACAGCAGTAATAAAGATTGTTGATCCCTCTTGCTGTTCGTTACACTCCCTTTTCTTCACACACTCTGTCTCTCTCTCTTCCTGTTCTACTTGGCTAAGTGCAGCTTGGACGTTAGGGGCCTCTTGGCAGACTCTGGCCAAGAGATGTGGCTCATGTTAAAAACCTGACTCGCTGTTATAAACACGTCATTGGAAATTACCCTGCCACGGTGTGCCAGGTGTGTTTTAGACAGACCAAAAAAAACACGTGAATGTGTGTGTACACGCACACGTCCCATTCAGAGGTATTCGGCAGTGTGTGCACCTTTCTTCTGAATCCAACAGTGTGTGTTTGTGTGCTCTGAGTGCCTGCGAGAGAGTTTTTATGGCAACCGATGAAGTGCTTGGCTGGAGTAACATGACACGGAAGGCCGTCTCTCTCAGCATCCAGAGCAAAACATTGATTGTGACATTCTCCTCAATTAAAAGAGTCAAATGGAAACCAGACGTTGAATGAAACCTGCTCGCCATGAGAACAATGTTTTTACAAATTCGTCCATTTTGTTCTCCTTGACTACAGTAAACAGCCAGAGCCCCGCTAACACGCTGCAGACACACATATACACACAGTACATGCACAAACAGGGAGCAGGAATACAAGAACAATACACAAAGGCGAGGATGCCAGAAACAACAACAACAAAAAAGAAAAGAAATAAGAATGAGTGAGTTTAGGACAGAACGTAGGACCGGGCTATGAAACACACCCCGACCTCCACAACTACCTCCTTCTGGGAACTTAATTAAAGAGCCTCTTCAGGAAATGATGTTCCTCAGACTACTTTACACAGCAGATTTATTTTCTATTCCATGTTTCCTGTCAACCCAGATGGACCTGTTTTGTTTTTGGTTTTTTTTAGTGGTGCATCAAACTTCCATGAATGTATTGTTTTTTAAATAACACAGCGGGCACACGTTGTCCCAGTTTTAAGCAGCTAGCGACGTTTGTTGCATAATCCATGAGGTTGACATTTACCTCGATTTTGAGGAATCTTTAAAGTATAAAAAAACAAAAACCAGGTCAAAGCAGAATTAAACGTAATGAAATAAACGGAATCTGTTCATTCCAGTGGAATTTCCGTAGATCCGCTCCTGAGGACAGAGAACATTTTTCTCCTCAATTTCAACTTGGGTGAATATTGAACAGCAAATTTACAGTAGACACCATTTGTATTTACAATAGCTATTGAAACATCCAGTTATACTAGAGATGGTTATATTATAGATTTATATTATAGGTTTTGTTGACAGTAAGGAAAGTATAGAATAGTAATGAACATATTTTCATCTTTCATGTCTTCACCAGAGAGGAGGAGCAGAGCAGCTAAAACTGTGTCTTTACAATGTCCTAATGTAAAGCATTAACCATAAAGTTACATGTACATGTTTCCTCAGCACCGTGTTTATGCATATGAAAAGAGCAGTCATATACAGTATGTCTGTGTATTGTTGTCTCAGGATATGGTTTTGATTAAAGGGTCCAACAGTATTTATCCAAGAAAATGGTTCCACTTATTGCAGACTGGGAAATGAGCTCTTAAACCAAATGCTCCACAGCCAACACCACATGTGAAAAGAAGCCGATTGGTTGCGAGCAGCACAGCGAAGTGAGAACAAACAAGTGGATTGGATGAGAAACCCACAGATCTCCTGAAACCTGAAATCTGATTGGCTGCTGCCAGACAGTCTGTGGTGTACATGGGTGGTGTGTGTGATGTGTGCAGGTTGTAAATAGCTCTGAGCAGTTACTGTTAATCCCTTGTTCAGTTGTGGCAAAGATTACATTGATGTTGGTAAGAGAGCAGAAATGAATGTTCCTCAGACTACTCTATGGATTTGTTTCCTGTCAGTCCGGGTGGATTTTGGTTTTCTTTGGTGCATAACCAAAACCTCCTCTGTCTTCTTTCTAATTTGCTCATTTCTCCTGCCAGCATTAGGGTACAGTCAACCAAGAAAAAAAGCCCAGATGTTCCTAATTCTTGACCCTCGGACATCTAGTTAACTCAGGATGATGGATCATAGTTTGACTGCACTTATTTCAGTGTGTGGGCGTGTGGCTCTAATAGTGAGATCCCCAGTCTCCAGTGTTGATGATGGTGATGATTAACCAGCAAATGTGACAGAAGAAGGTCAAAACAAAACTTTTAGAGCAAGATGTGAAGTTCAGCTGGTTTGCAGTGATTTCATGTCATGTCCTCCTCTGTCTCTGTGCCTCAGACACACATCGGCTTTGTTATTCATCCTGTCAGTGGGGTGTGCACGGGGCAAGGAAGAGGGGAGCAGTGGGGGAGACAGACCTCCCCAACACCGCTGTTTGGGTTGGCACAGCAACATGGGCCAGTCGAGGGACATGAAAGGGATCACACATAAGTCTGGCCACCAACTCTTCGTCTGCCCACTTCTCAAACTTTTCTTCTCTTTGTTTTTCTTTATTTCCTTTACCATTTCTTTCTCTTTTTCCTTCATTTTCTCTTTTTACATCCCTCTACTTCTTCTTCTTCCTCCTCTTCTTCCTCTCCTCTGAGGCCGCTACAGCATCATGCTGGTTGCAGGGGGAAGTGGAGCATAAGTTTGTCTAATGATCGCGCCTGATTAAATATATTTCCCCTGTTGCGCTGTGTTTATGAAATTAGTCCCAATTATTTTTAATTGGTGGTCTTTCCTTACTTCCTCCCCAGATGCACAAACACACAGCGACACATACACATGCATACATATATGAGGTGAGGGCCATAGACCTCAGGGTGAACAAAGCAGCCAGTGGCATTGCTCTCTCTCATTCACTCCATCAGATAAGCTGATGACACGGAGCTCAGGCTTTAATTAACAGAGACTCATCAGCCCCTTGCTGCCGGGCCAGACAGGCCTGGTTAACAGGCAGGGCCACACACAGAGTCGCCCTCCTCCAAGTCTGCTCCCAAGTCAGCAGTTAAAGACGGCGGCCGGGTCTCCATACTGTACCCTTGTTCCTTGTATCCATCCCACCTTATTCTCTCTTGTTCTGCACATATTTGGAGGCGAGGGGCCTGTGATAACAGGTAACAAGGAGAAAGAAGAGAAAGGCAAGATAGATGGATACAAACTCAGATGCAGAATAGGAACAAGACAACAGAAGAACTGGCAAACACGTGTAGAAAACTGTCCTGTGTCTGAGGAGGAGGGAGACTGTGGAGTAAGTCTGTCACCCCTTTAAATAAAGAGCTGTTTAATTGTAAATCTCTATCACAGATGTGCTCACTGGAGACTGATAAAGATTTCACTTAAAGCAGTTTATATATTTTAGTGTAAAATGAAGCTTGGGGATGATTCTGTCACTTGTGGATATTTGAGCGGGATATTTTATTCTCCCCAGTCAGGGAATGTACCGAGTATACGCTAGCTGTGAGACAGTTAGCAACACACACACACCAGCTGCATCTGGTGCAGTGTGTCCATGTTCAGCTCAGCCTCTGACTCACTAACTAAGTCAGAAGCTGAGTTTCTTTTCTTTTCCCCTGCCTCATTCCTATACAGAGTAAATTAATGAAGCTCCTAGATAAACACAGTTGTATGCAAAATATTTTCATTCATACCACCCTGGATTAACTTGACAACATTTATAAAACATTTTAATATCCAATATCCAATGTCAAGTCAAAATGTAAGTGAAGAAGTGTTTCACAGTGGGAACAGACCTGAGGAAGCCTCTAGGATAAGTAATAAACCTCAGCTTTATAATTTCACTCCAACAGATTCAGTTTGACTTGGCAATGAAAAAGAATGAAACAACCTGGAAGGGACACAGAAAACTCTAATCTTTGTTTATTGTCATTTTGAAATCTTTTTTACGAGCATCCATTCAATTCAGTCCTGCAAACACTGGACCATATCTAAGTATCATATGTAGTAATAAACAATGAAATCTGTTGTATTGTGAAAGCAGTAGTAGTCATGGATTGTTGGGTAGATTTCGCAGAGCTGGCTCAGAGTGTAGTTTACACCTCTGTTTGCTTTATGGAGTGTGTTAGCGCTCAGCAGAGAATTCCTCTGCTTCTTATTTATGACAGGAAATGCACATCATAAAAGGCTCGTAAGCACTTATATCTCTGCTGGGAATTGCGCTTGTAGAATGAAAAAGGACACTATCACAATACCACACAGAGATGCAACTACGTACTCACACACTCAACAAAGCGAAAGGCAGAAATATATACCACACACACACACAGTCACACAGACACACGACCAGGCTGGCTCCAGAGGGACTCTTAACTGAAACAACGGCCCCTGGCCCCTGCACACGCATCAGTGTAGGCGGGGGTCAGCCGGCGACCCTTTGACGGAGGGCCGGCCAGCACTCTACCCGCTTGCTGCGCTCATCTTCTGCCTGGGACACTCTCTGGCTTCATCCCTTTATCATACACGTACATTTCTACCTTTAAGTCTGTGCAGCACTTAGAGACTTTAACAGGACACACAGAATATAAAAAAGTTTTTTGATTGTGGCTGTGCAGCTCTGTGTCTGCTTTTTCTATAGCCTGTAGTCACAGAAAGACACGACCTGGCTCAAACAATATTCATAAATAAGTCTGTGAATCTGTTTTTTACCAGGCCCACTTGTTGTTTTTACAGTATATCTGGGTTTTATCTGTTGGTGCAGAAGAACTTGTTTACATTTAGGATTCCAGTTAGGAATGAAAGATGGCCTGTCTTAATGTACCCGCGTTCCTCCCCAAACTGTCCCCTCGCTCTCCACCCTTTTCCACCCCCATCCTGAGCAACTTCCACCATTTTTTTTTAATCGCAGTAACCCTATAAGAAAGTTTCACCTCATGCTACTCACTGGATGTCCAATTTCAAGCCCTTGTAATTTCAGCTGTCAATAAAATTTTGAGATGCAGTTGTGATTTTCAAGGTCTGGATTGAAAGGCTGCAGCTCAATGCTCAATGCTGCTTTTGGCTTCTAAGTCCTCAGTAAACAATAGCAACGAAATGATGGTGTGTGTGGATGTGTATAAGAGTCCTATACAAGCAGTGAGACCAATCTATTAGTCCTGGAAATGAAATGTGTTGATTCAGTTCGAAGTTCTCCTATTTGGTTCCGATTTCTCCTGGGTGGAGAATTTCTCTTCGGCCTCGACACCAGATGGAAGCTCTCCTGGCGCTATGAGCTGGCCGGGTCATTTCCTGTCAGGAGGCCTGGTGTTAATCAAGGCCTGAGCCAGCAGGAACGCCCCCTACTCCCCTACCTCCTTCTCCTCCTCCCTACACCCCCTCATCGAGCAGAAAAGCTAAGAAATACACATTTTTTTCCTCTCCTCCCCCATTTTCCCCCAGTAGTTTCTGCTCTTTTGTCTTCCATTCCATTCCCCTGCTTTGTTTCGTACATGTCATACTCCACTCCGAGTGTCTTTACGTGGTCGTAAATCATGAGGAGGTAATGGTCTGTTATCAAAGCGTCCCTGAGGAGGACTGCAGGTCCAGCCCATAGATAGGAGATACTCAGGACTGAGGAGAAAGGAGTCTTTCTTTACTTGTAGTCTGGTGTCTGGTCACTTTCTGTTGTGTCTATTGGTAGTGATAGACTTATCTCCTCGCTCCTCCTATTCTGCTGACCCCCACGCTGACCAGGCACAGGCCTACAAACTGAGGGGGGGCATCAGAGGAAATGTTTGGACTTTATCCCTCCTGCCTAATGTTCGTACTGTTTCTGTCTTAATCACCTAATGGCCAACATGCCTCATCTCCACAGTTAAAAGGTGAAACGTTGCCTAAGCTGTTTTTTTCCGCAGTTTCATTTACAGTTCATGTACATTACGTTACATCATGTTGCTTGTGTGTCCTAGCTTTGGTTTGAAGTTTAAAACACAATTCAATCACATAAAATTCAGTTAAGCATAATATGAAAAACATTGGACTTGGACTCGTACTCGCTGCTTTGGCATGAAAACGTAATATTCCATGGTTTTCATTGTAGCTGTATTATCAGATTTGTGATTTAATTTTTCATGACTGCGAGCAATTTAAACAGCTTTTACTGCTTTTGAAGAGAATTTCTTTCTTTTCTAATGGAGGTCAGAACCTCAGGAAATAAAATCTTTAAATGAAGAAAAAAAAATATCTGAACACAGTTTTTAATTCTTCACACAAGCCTTTTCATAAAATAAACCTCTGTGATGTTTAATGACACATCAGAAGCGTGATTGCTAGCACCTACGAGCTATGATGTTTAAAACTATTTCCATTTACAGCTCACAGACACCAGGCTAGTTTTTAAAGAACTTTTAATCCTTTCATCTTTCAGCACAACTGATAATGCCTGACCTTAAGACGGTAAGGATTTGTTAAGTCTGCAGTAGATTTGTATTTTATTTTTAGGCTAATTGTCCCCTAAATTTAGCCACAATACTTTTTTTTAATACTAAACTTGGACCAATACAAACAGCCTTTTTAAACAAAACCATTTCTTCACTCACACACAGCTTTTCAGGCCAAACCTCCTGAACATTTCAGTGTTCCATTTTGTCTTAACACAAAGCAGCTGTACAGAAATTATTGTCCCAATAGAAAATAACTTATCGTTTAATCTGGAAATAACCAAACAAAGCATAAACAAATATGACGTGAAGAATTTGGTCTGGTATTAAACGCTTTCAACACTTTTTAATGTCATCGTCAACTTTAAGATTAACCATACGGTGTGTGTGATGCCGTTATGTAAATGCATCAGCATCAAATATTTTCTCATCATTTGAATGAAATGAGGAAATTAATTGACTTGTGCTTCGTAACTGATTAAAATTATTCATACACAGTGAAATTTTTGTTTGAGAAATAGGATTCTTCCATCTGGAAATGACAAAAATATGACCTTTTTCCATATTGTTTTACATTTTGACAAAACATTTATGCCCTTTTTCAGTAATCACAACATGTTCCCATGAGGATATTGTTCCACTCCACATCTGGAAGGATTCCTTGCCGTCACCATCATCATTCCTAATATGATACTGGTCATTGATTCTTTTAACCATTTCCTGACTGGTTTGGCTGTAAGCTTCTGATCATTGTCTTGTTGGAAGGTCCAGTGATGCACAAGGCCAAGTTTTTTTTCTGCAGAATTCCTTGTGTTTTTCAACCGAATCTTAATGTTGCAATTTTTTTTCCTCCCGATGCCGTTTAATTTGACAAAGTTTCCTGGCTCACTGACTAAAAACACCTCCATCATACTGAACCAAGGGGGTGGTGATCTTGTGATTTAACACTATTCCATTCTTTCACCAAAAAGAAAGCCACATCCCTGTGTCCAAACAACTCACTTTTTGTCTCATTTCACTACAGAATTGATCCAAAAACATTCTTCTTTGTCCAAGTGAGCTTTTTGCAAAGGCTAGGTGAGTTTCTGTTTGTCTGTGTTGGAGTACTGGAGTCCTCCTTGGTCCACGTCCGTGGACTCCAGCCTTGTTTAGTGTTTAATCAAGATGTTGGTACTAGAATTGCACAAATTATTCGGGATTGCCTTGATTGCGATCCTTGGATTCTTTCTGGCATCATGCACCACTATTCTTGCCAGTGCACAGAGAATTGGCCTCTTATCTTAAGTCCTTTGAGGTTTTAGTGTGAAATTCCCTACACTTTTTGATAAAGCTTTGCGCTGTAGCCACAGGCACCTGAAAACACTTGGATATCACTTTGTAGCAACCAGAGGTCCACACTAAGCTCTTTGACTTTATGATATGTAAAGACTAGAAAATGACTCTAGAACAGTTACATCAGCTGTTCAATGTGGTAGAAATTACCAGAAACCTTTAAACCAGTATAAAAGCCACATTTTCCTCAAATGTGTGATAATTTCAGTAGGTATTGACTGTTTTGGACATGGAGTGTTTTGTCAAAATGTGTTTTATACATATATAGAATAGACAAAAGCAATACACAGATCCTGTTTACGATATCTGGTCATTTTGAACACATCTGTATCACTTTGATTACTTTTTGCTGGTTGCTCAAAAAGTGCTGAGGTTCACTTGTCAGCCTTCACTCTCAGGTGTTCCAGTTACTTGGTTCAGCTGTGTTAGACGAGTGTTCCCGCTGCGCTGAGTAGACTCAGTCTGATAAAGTGCAGTCTGTTGGGGAAGATGGTTGCTATCATTCAAATCCTTCAATCTACAGAAGCTGCTGTATTCCTCCATCACGTTCTCTGTCTGCCTCTTCATCATTTCTTATCTTCTCTGAGTTCTTTCTGCATCTTGGTTCTGTCAGGCTGCCTCTCACACACACACACACACACTCTCTCTCTGTCTTTCACTCAAGCACAGACACACATTTACACACTCCACTGTTCTTTGATGCTAACAGCTGCTTGCTGTCTGTTCCATATCTGTGAGCTCAGCACTATCATATCCCACTCAGTCCTCCCAGTCTCAGTCCAGGTAGCCAGCTCTGTCTGAAGTCCCAGAGACGGAGGGATGAATGAACGCTGGTTAATATTTCCTCTGCCGCCTTGCGCAAGGTGAGAAACATTTTGGCGTAGAGGTCCGTCATTGATCTTATCGCCACCGTCCCCACTGCGTGGGTGTATATGCAGTGATAATAACTGTCTGCAGTGAGGCCAGTGTAAACTCAGCCCCTCAGAAAATAAACACATTAGAACACACACATATACACACCTCCCTTATATGGTTTTAATTTTCCCCTTTTCCTGGTCTCCCCCTCTCAGACTTTCTCCTCACACATTGTTGCAAGTGTCCATAGCTGCTTTGTAACATGACTCCAGAGTCTCACAGTTGTACAACACCTTTTAATGAAATGCTCATTTATTCACGAGCAAGTGTTAACAAAGTGACAATAGTTGCATCATGTCTAATTCCCAACTTGGCAGCAGATCGCACGGTGTTTTAAATAAACTGAGGATTAAAATATGACACCACTTGAATCATGACTTGATTTTTTTTTTTTTTTTTTTTTTTTAAACTATAAATATTAAAACGGCTCATAGAGTTTTATTTCATCCTGAAGTGCTATTAGACACACTAACGTTTGTTATAGCATTAATGTGGCAGGTCTAGCCCTCTGCTGTCACACACACATAAACACAAACATCTGTCTCTCAGGTGGGAGTAGCTGCCCTCTGGTAGGCCTCCTTGCACCGCTGCACCAGTCAAGAGGCGGCACACACACACACACACACACACACAGCAGCTGCCTCACACTTTCACTTTCACTTGGTGTAAATAATTCTAAAACTAGCAAACCTTAATTGTTTTCAGTTGTGATACGCTGGTCCTGACCCATCTGTAAAAGCTGTGTGGGAGCCGATTAGCCCGTTGTGTATTTTGAATGACGGGATTATGAAGTTTGTGTGTTTCTGTAAGACTGGTGCACATTATTAGGAGGAGTGTAGTGTTTTATTTGTGTTATTCTAACCCATTTTTGGTCAGAAGTACACATCTTACAGAGGTCATTGTGGGTATGTCTGGTGGCGCAACACACACACATTCTGTGAGGTGTGAATCTGTTTTATAACACGGTGTTTATAACTTTAATGATCACATTACATATTTGTGTGTGTGAAAATAGAAGAGAAAAGCAAACATATATTTTCGAGATGTTCCCTTAATCCCTGGGTGGTGTCAGTGTATCAAGGTCAGAAATAATAAGTGGTATGTCTGCAAGCAGTCGCCATAGCGCTGGCCTCTTCCACCCTATAATCCACTTTGATGTGGACCTCAGTTCCTCCAGGATGTGATGTTTGTGTAGGATGCCCGCCTAGAAGGGTAAATTACACACTATGTATGATTCTGAATGGTTTTGTGGGTATCACAGCGAGGCTTCGTGTGATGTAGTCCAGCTCTGGGGGACTGAAAACAGGAAGCCGAGTTACGATTAGGAGGATCTGACATTTGCAATAGAGGCTTCCTGTGATAGGAGGCTTCCTCTGTGTCTGTGGGACTGGCCACCACCATCTTATCCCCCGCTCTCTATCTGGAAATGACGACTTTCTCTCCCAGTTCGCTCTTTTTTGACTCATTCGTTTCTCGCTGGCATACCAGCTGTGTATGTCTTACATCTCCCCAGGTTAGTGGGTCAGTTATACGGTTGAAAACAATGTTGACAAGCACACATAAACTGGACACATTAACGTACACTGTAGTCCTGCAGCAACTAACAATAACTCAACATTATTGATTAGTTTGCATATTACTGTCTTGATTTATTGATCAGTGGTTTTGATTTAGTGAAATCAGTCTTCAAATGTCCCGGATCTAAAGATATTAACTGCTTAATTTTTCTTTCAATAAAATAATCAATTAATTTACTAATTGCAGTTCTACACTGTCACAAGCACGGGCCATGTTTGTCAAACTGTTATTAAATATGAGAGCAACATTTCTGAGGAAATGATCACATCAATAGATAAAGATTATTAATCTGCACATACAACCAGGTCAATCATCAGATCTTTCCCCAAAACATTAGGAAACTTATTTCTTCAAGTAATAGTGTTGATAAAAAATAAAGCTTAAACTTTATAAACTCCACAAACTGAGTTATATTTTACATGTTATTTAAGAAATGTGAAGCCATACGAAGTATGAGCTACCCACAAAATAATCAATAGATATATAGCACCAATTTCACCAGGTTTTCCAGCAGTGGAAAAGAAAACACCTCTATTTATTCTCAGTGATTATCTAAAGTACATTTAATAAAGTAGATAAATGAGATATTTATCAACATTTTAAACTGTAGTTTTCCACATTAATAACAGTGGAGGGTTATAGACGCCTCAATCATCTCTTGTCGTGCTCCATTTTTTTTTTCACTTGGTTGACAGGTAGATTGAGTCTTTATAATCTTTGACGGCATCTATATGTGCTTTTTAACTGTGGAATATTGCCATTGCAATTTTCCAAATTGCTGATATGATGAGGCCTATCATCACCAGGAGCAGCCGAGTGATTGTGTGGGTGAGCAGGTCCAGTTTCTTCCAGACTTCTGTGCTACTTTTAGCTCTAAAATGGCTTGAAAATGACTCTGATCAAAAACCTCAGATAAGGTAAGATAAAATCATGTTTAACATTGCAAACATTTCACTCATGTGAACTGTGAGGACCGTAAAATGTATTTGTCACAAAAAAATCATCCACCACTTTTTGTGTCCTTTTATTTAAGGAAAAAATACATTATTTGAGCTTTTTTTTTTCATTCCTGGCACATGTAAACATAAGGCCTTGTTAGGATCGTCTAGTTCCTCCAAATGCTGCCATTTAGGAGCCACTTTTAGCATCAGGATGTTTTGTGAATGGGTTAGAGAGCTGACTGTAAACACATGTAAACACACAGTGTGTCTACATTACACTGGAAAAACCACTGGACTGTTTTTATCAGAACTACATTCTGCAGAAGAAGTAGTCCCTCATGAAAAGTTGTCATAGTGCAGACCTTTTTTCATATTTTCACAACAGTGCTCTGTAGCACTTTGACATTCCAGTATTCAGTTCCCATGGTGCCCTCTTGCAAGCTGTGAGATCTTTAAAAAGGTGAAGTGAAAGTCAAAGTCTTTTCTCTTCTAAAGTCCCAGTTACACGAGTAATTCCACAGACAACCATTTGAATTTGAGTTGGAACAACTTTCAACTGATAGTTCCTATGAAAACACTTTTCTTGTGTTTTCATCATTATGTTTTTAGTTCCCATGATGCCCTTCACAACCTGAGAGACCTTTTTGTGAAACTTCTCATCCCTCTACAGCCTCATCCTCCTCCTCACTATGGGATTACACGCTGACTATATCCCATCTTTGCTGCTTTATGCTACTGTCCCCTCAGAGCGACACCAAAAACTAGCTCTGCTCTGAAAGCAGTTTTCTGTGTGGTATTACAGCTCTCTTGTAAAACTGCGACTGAGAGAACAAAGACTTGTTCTCTTTGTTTCTCTGCCGCTTTTTGGTTTGTGAGCGAAGCCCCTCTCACCACCTCATCAGTCTCCTGTGTGGAGAAGATGTGAGTCATCCCACAGCGCAATATTGTGTGGATGAGTGTGAGTCACACAGAAACCTATGCGTGTGTGTGTGTGTCCATGTACATTTAAAAAGTAGGGAAAAAAGGGGAAAAAATGAAAGTTTTAAATGCACTACAGAACGTGAGCAGCACAATGTCATGTGCTCTGGTTTCACTGAATAGTTTATGCGCTTTTAGAAAGGAAAGAAAAAACATTCCGGATTAATCAATCAATCTGTGTGTGTGTGTGTGTGTGTCTGCTGCGCTTCAACATGTGGCTTCAATCTCTGCTTTCTGTTGCGTCCCACCCCTCTTTTACCCTTCACAAAGACTTTTGACCATCGAAGACGTCTCCGTGGTTGAAAACAACTGGTGTCACAGTGAATTTCACGTCAAATTTGTCCTCACTTTTTTACACCATCGCACATCTTAAAAAAACTGAAGAGAAGGAATCAGATTTTATGGAAAATTGTTCAATTGGGAAGATTATTGAAAAAGTGCCTAAGTTCACATACGTGTGTGTGTGTGTGTGTGTGCGTGTGTGTGTGTGTGTGTGTGTGTGCGTGTGTGCCCTTGTGGTGTGTTGACTGATGAGCCTGTAAACAGACCCAAAGTCTCAGATATCAGTGCAGTTTATTGCTCTGGGTTCAGATCTGGCAGGTCTGAGCTGTTTATTTGGTTTTCAGGTATCAAATGAAACCCACAACTCTCTCTCTCTCTCAATCACATGTGTATTCCCTCGGTCTGACCGTGCTGTAATAGCTTCAACGAGTCAATAAACAGTCATGCATGATCTTGTTCACACAAACACACAACTCATTGTCCAGCATGTATAGAAACTAATCTCTCTTTTCTGCTTTCCCACAGACACACACTCGTTTGTCCCACATTTGTTTCCTTTCGTTGCTCGATTTTTCTCACTTTGACATACACTCTACGTACGTATGGAAACACTGATACATTCCCAGGCTTTTTTCCCAGGTCATTGAGGTTTCAGAGGTCAAACACAAATTCTCCCATCTACTGCTCAGTCCCCTCGTTTGCAGCGTGAAACTCCAGCAGGGCCTAAAGCTACACAAACTCCTCCACCAACGTGTCCCCTGCCCATCAAACGCACGCAAACATGCATTTACACAAATATACATGGCCGCCATCACAGTCCTCCGCCTCCCCTTCCTCCTCCATTATCAAAAGATCTGAACAGTGTCAACATTATCTATCCGTCTCCCGTGGGAGCAACCCTGCACATAGCACAGTTATCATTCAGCAAACACACACACTCACTCTCTCTCTCTCTTTCTCTTTCTCTTGACATACACTCGCTCATACTGTGAGAGACATGCCTACGTGCACGCACACACACACATATGCACAATATGGAGCAAGGATCAAAGGTTAATCATGTCTTTTCATCAGTTGCACCACCCTCTCGTCTATCTGTCCTCCTCCTGTCTAATGGTTGTGTTTATATGTGTGTGTGTGTGTGTGTGTGTGTGTGTGTGTGTGTGTGTGTGTGTGTGTGTGTGTGTGTGTGTGTGTGTGTGTGTGTGTGTGTGTGTGTGTGTGTGTGTGTGTGTGTGTGTGTGTGTGTGTGTGTGTGTGTGTGTGTGTGTGTGAGAGAGAGAGTGCGTGTTCATGTGTGTGAGCAGATGATTGCCTGTGGTTGTGGGAGCATTCGTGTCCTCATGATTGGACGCTTTGGATAGACTTTTTTTTTTTGCGAGCACTCAGTAAATAAACAGTCCTGTCCTCCTCTTCACATTGTTTTCGTCTATCTTTCTCCATCGCCATTTTTTTTTTCCGTTATGAAGCTAAAATTCTTTGTTTACATTAAGTGATTTAATGGAATCCAAGTGTTTCTGTTGTAGTTGTAAAATTGGCTATTAATTTGATGTACGCTCCAATAAAGTCTGTGTAATAGAGCCTCTCTATAATTTGATAAGTATGTGAGATTTTAGCTCCACGTTTGAAGAGTCTTCAAGAGAACTGAAAGTCACACTCATGACTGTTTGAGGTTTTTTTTGGAGTTGAGAAAGAGAGAGAGAAAGAGAATGGGACGTTTCAGAATGTAACCTCCCTGCGTGAACCCCAACTCTGACTGAAACAGGAAGTGCTTATTCATTCAGAAGGTGTACGCTTACAGACAGCCGTCCTCTGCACCCTCAAATGGAGATTTTTTTGAAATGGGTCAGCGACACAAAATGGCTGTTGGAACACTGCAGAGTTCACAGAGAGAAATGAGAGTTAAGAAATGTTGTTTTCTTCAGTTGAAGTTGACGTGATTCGGCGCTGACCTTTAAAATCTCCTGCTCCGAATCGACTGTGTGAATGTCTTTGACATCTCGGTTTGTGTGTTTGTGTTCGACACTTTTCCCATGATTCCAGTTTTCAAACATCATAATTATCTCAGCTCATGAGTTAATATTTCGAAATGTTCCTCTGGGTGAGTTTACAGATCAGCACTTGTGGCAGTGTATTTATAAAACAAATACAAAATTAATTATGCATTATCTCGAAAGACGCTGAGAATATGAAAACAAGTAGCTTAACAATTTCCTTCTAGCCATGTATGAATTTATTAAGAGTGATTTACAATTATTATCACAGCTTTGCTTTCTTATTTTTGTGCTCAAACTATAGATGTTAGACTTTTCTGATTGCCCATTTAATATGCTACACACAAACCACGAGTAGCTACATCCATCAGTATTTGCAGTATGTTGGCTTCTCAGCGTGTCTGGCTGACTCTCATTGGGTAATCAAGCAGCCTTGGCAGAGGAAATGATATTCTGCCGTGAATTACAGCACCCTTGCTCCAATAGTTCATTAATGATAACCCCAGCAGTGAGCTTGGCCTGGAGCCGTCAAGCTCCTCTAGCTCTACATCATAGCATGATGGTGGTTGTGGTGGTGGCTCAGAGCAGCCGGGCTACACTCGAGGGACACGTGGGGCTGCCTTGCACATTATCACATTATCATGCTTCCTAGAGTGTGGGACTGAACATTTGCCATCAGGCTAAGCACTTTCACCCGCTGATCTGACACACACTTGGAGTGGAGCTTTTGATGCCTTTGGAACCTCCATGATTTTATGTTTCATAAATCAAGCAGCATGTATCTCTTGGAGTTTGGTGTGTTGGATATATTACGGTCTGCCCTGGTTGGAGACAATTCTTCTATTCACTGGAATGTTTCTAGTGTTTGAAATGGCTGTTTTAATGGGTGTCAACTGAACATCTTAAAATACTGACACGTCTAAGTTTTCAGAATTCAGTGAGTGAATTAGGGAAATGTTGTGTCCTTTTACACATATATTTTTTCAACAATGGCACCTCAAAGACATTAATAGGCCTCTATAAAGTATACTCACACTTTCTGACTAACTCAATTTTGACATCAGTCAGACAGAGCCTATTTATAGACACTAATAATTCTGTCTCCCCTCAACGTCCCTCTTTCAGGGGACAGGGACGTGCTTTACTGTGGATGACTGCTTATTTTCTCTAGTAGAATTCATGTGGACTTGTTGCAACACCCGTCTCAACCATGTGTTGGATTTGTAGATTTTGCAACAATGTTTTAATTATGTCTCTTGATAGTACAAGTGTGATTAAACAGAGGAGGATCATTGTGTATTTTATTGTGTGTAGCTGTTGTGAAGTTGATCATTTTGGGAAATAATCTGCCTGTGTGCTGAATAAGAAGCCATAACTATCAGGATATTACTGGAAATAATGGGAAACTATTTGAAATTTCCCCACTGTTGGGCATATTAAAGGAATTTGAATTTGAAGTAACTTGGCACTGGAACTATTCTCAAAAAAAGCCAGTAATAGACTTGGTCTGTAATGTGCATGGTTAACTTTTCAATGATATTTTCAACTTTTCAACAAAAACATTCGTGTTTACCAGCTTGCAGTCTCCCTCTGTTGCATTATCAGTAAGTGGAATAGTATGAAACTGGCAGCAGGATTGTGTATCGTACCACTGGTGCAGATGACAAACTTAATAGAGACTCACACATTTCTTCATTGCTCCACTAGTGAATACTCTACATGGTGCCTTTACAGTATGAGATTCTACCTTCTCCACCTTAATAAAACATCCATATGTGTCTCAATTCAACTCCTACCTTTACTGTCTCCTTTCCTGTACCACTCGGTGACACATGCTGCACTAGAAACCAGGTATCTCTGTGTGTTCACCATCTGGCCAGTGACTACATTTCCCTGCTCTACTGCAGAGTGAAGGGAGTTTCTGTTACTAAGACAGTCTGATGTGTTATTGCTTTCTAAGAATCCCTTTACCTTGTCTTTATTTCAAAGGGCTGGGTCCACTCTTACGCCTCAGTGTCTCTCTCAAATGTCACCCTGTGTCCTGTGTGATAGTATGATATTAGCGCTGCACATGCTGTTGGAAAGCAGGTCAAGCCTCTAGTTTGAACCATTATCACAAGTTTACAGGTCGCAATTTCCACATAAGGCAACACACCTCACTGGTGTGGTTTGAAACATGCTGTATTTAATTCTTTTTCCCATGTCACGCTCAAGTATTTGACCAGTGTAAATTGAAAGAAAAGTTCAGAATAATAAAAGACAAAATCCAACAGGCGGTGACTACGGCTCTGTATACATTTCAGGGCAGTGTCACTGCACTCTACACTTAAACCAATGTTTTGTGGCAGCTGTGAAACAGAACTGTCAAACACCGGCTGTGATGAATTGATATGACTGCTCTTAACCAGAAATCCTCGTGTTTAAATCAGATGTAGTTGCCTCAGATGAACCTTTCTATGTTTCCCCTATTCCAAGTCATGTTGTGTGGCAAGTTTAAACCACATAAAATTGAAATATGTATGTGTACTTTGCTATGCAGAAAGTTTAATTTCTGTTTTTGTGGTTCTTGCAATATGTGATTAGCTTCAAAAGACAAGCAAAGCATTACCACCAAAAAGTGAGCAGTAGTAGTGGAGGTTAAAAATGGACTGGAAAACACACTGACATCAGAGGAGAGAAAGTGACTGTGTTTTTTAGCAGGTTTAGAGTTGGTGCCTCACAACTGGGCCATAACCGCTCTGTATTATCGGAGATAGAGAAGCTGGATGCAGTGAAAAAAAAATAATGCTGATCCCCTCAGGAGAACGAGAGAAAACAGCTCAGTCGTGGCAGCAGTGTGTTTAAGAGTGGGGGCTGATGTATGTGTGTGTTTGTGTCTGTACAAGCCGTGTGTGTGGTAGAGTTTTGGGGGGTTGAGTAAGCGATGTAACAGTGCTCCCTACAGGCCATTTTGAAAACTGCATCAGCATAGATCGTAAGAAGGTGAACATGCTGCAGATGATGAGCTCCTGTCTGTGATTACCATACATCTTTTACAACACACTTGTCTCTGTGGTTTAGGTGAAGCTCCTCAGAACACTTTTAATTCACTAACATTTTCCCAAGCAGAACATTTTCATGTAGAGCTAATCTCCTTTCTTTTTTTTTTTTCTTTTTTTTTTTGACTATTTTATTTTGAAAAGAGATCCTGTGACAAAAGCCAGATGTTCTTGCCAAGTGAAATATGTTAGCGCTTACACAATATTTGCTTAAGAGTTGTTATTGAGCCTTGGATTTCTTGGTTCAGTACCTAGTAATACAACACAAACTGCAGCCGCCGCCAGCACACAATAAAGCTGCCTGGTTCTATGGACTTTTAGAGGAGCTTATACAGTATCTACTGTAGACACACACTTCCAACGGTGCCCCAACAGCCCCGACATTAGACGACATTCCTCAGGCTGCCTTTGAAGTTTTGTGGTATTTTCACTTCATCTGATTATAAAACCATGTGGATTTTCCATTAGTTCAGATTAATAGCAATTGTAAGGTACAGGAGAGACATTGTACATCATCCCCAGATTAACCTTATTCTAACATTTGTGTAAATAGCCCTCCCTGTGTGTGTGTGTGTGTGTGTGTGTGTGTGTGTGTGTGTGTGTGTGTGTGTGTGTGTGTGTGTGTGTGTGTGTGTGTGGCTGTTGCATCTTTATGTGTCTGACAGCACACGTGTTTATACGTTCTTGTGCAGCTTGTAACTCTAGCCCAGCATGTTGCTCTGAGGAACACCACAGATGTTCAGATGTTTCTCTTTGGAAAACAAACAGGACAGAGGCCATTTTCCTCCAGGACACAGGGACTATCAAAATAAGAGCTGCCCTCCCCCAAGTTAGACCTCTTCTCCAACAATGACTCTTTCTCACTTTCACAAATCTTAATGTTTTGCATAATGTTTTTTTGCTGCATTTGTACATGTCCTGCTTTTATATATGTTTGCCCATACGTCAGGATCATCCATTACTCTTGTAGAGCTCGAGAGGAGGGGCTTTTAGGGTGATGATTCCTCAAACTGTGACAGATTTAGTCTCCTGGAAAATGAAGGTGGGGTTGGAAAAAACATGGTGGGAGAGAAGGACACACCTGCCACCCTCTCCTCCGCCTGCCTTTGTCCTTCTGCTCCATCTTTGATTAATGTCTTGCTCCCCACAGTGTGTGGCAGAGCTACACAGACCCCAGGTGAAGACCTCAGAGAGACCAGAGTGTAGGAAAAGAAGAAAATCTCATGGAGAAAAAGCGCTATCCCACTTGCTTTTTCGCCTTTTACAGGCCAAACATTTGTCTCCAGGCTTGAAATGATGATAACATGGACTGTTTTATCTTAACACATGCATCAGTCTTGCATACGAGATGAATGTAAGACAAGAAATGAGAGCATTTACTGGCACAGAAGAGGCGAGTTATTTGCATCAGTGCCGATAGTGGAAAATGAATATGACAGTCATAGCTGAGGGGAAGCAAAAGTGAAGAGGATCAAAGTGTCAGTGAGTCATAAATACTGTAAATCCTGGCCCCTCCCTGTGGAGACATGCAGTCAAAGTTATATTGCTCTGATTCTGAACAGCACTGAGTGTTTGGAACACAAAAACAAATCAGCTATGTCTTCTTTGAGGAGTATATAGTCAAAGAGAAGCTGTGTGTGCAGCTGTATGAGCATTTTTGTTAACACTTTCCCAAACACAATCCCACCATGGTTACTCATGAAAGCTGGGGAGGTGGTCCATTGAACCCTTATTGGCCAGTACATTTTCCCAGAAGTCTGTGTGTGCATGTGTTGTGTGTGTGTGTGTGTGTGTGTGTGTGTGTGTGTGTGTTTCAGTTTGATTCAGTGTTGGAGTAAAGCAGCACTATGAGCTTGTTTCCTCTGGGCCACATGTGCAGTTTGGTGCTGAGCAGGCTCAGAGCAGTAATGAGAAGTCCAGGTGCAGATTTTACCCTCAGGATGGAAGTTCTTGTTTACTCATATTTAACCTTGTTTCTGACCTCCCTTTTCTTTAGGCTTTATGACCCTGTAGACATCAAACCGTTCAAGTCACACTGGTTTAGATTCTTCACCGGTTACCACCATGTTGACTTTTGATAGAGCAGCCGCACTGATACAGTTCGAAAAACTGGAAAAAGCAGTTGTTGGCGTCTTTGTAATGAGTCTTCAGATCTCTAGATGACGTCAGAAAAACTAAAAAAAAAAAAAAAATCACGTCTTCACTGATATGTGACAACACAGCATTATGACATCATTAGTGCAGGTGTTTCCGCATCTTTTTTCATATTACATAATGCGTGTGACTCAGGACAAATGTGACAGATAAGAGAACTTAAAGTAAAACAAGTGTGGCAGAAAGTAACTTGACCTCATCATGAGATAGCAGTATTAAAATGTCAGTTAGTGTTAAAGTTGAAATCTGCTGTCTCCAGCAGTGAAAGTTAATTAAAACAGTGTTGGCTGTTGAAGCTTGTGCTGTTCATTGTGATGTGTGATTATTCAAACACTGACTAGCATCTCTCCTCACTTCATTTGTGACTTTGAGTTAATATAGTTAATTTTATATATATATATATATATATATATATATATATATATATATATATATACAAGATGTATACATTCTGATTAGTGATATATAAACCATAAACCAAAAATAAGGAATGCTAAGGAAGATGACAGAAAAGTTAGTAAATAAATGCCATATTGTTTGCTCAGAGAGCAGTGAAAGCACAAAGAGGAAATATAGGAAGCGACTTATTTACCAGCTGTGCCGAGCTAGCACGTTGGACATTCAGTGCTGAATGCGAGTTTAATGTTGTAGTAATCTGTGGTATTTGTGTAGTGTTTGTATAAAACCATGTTGAGTCAATATTCTTATTCATAGGATAGCAGGGCGTATCAACTCTAGTGTGCAATTGTTGTCTCCTGAGCTCTGAACCCAAACCAGTTCATGACTAATGTCTCTGCAACCTGAGTCCATGTTTGTTTAGTTCAGACAGTCCAGTCACTGGACAGGGCCAGATATGTCTGTGCCGTGTTCTTGTCTGTCTTTGGCCAACAGAGGGCTCTCAGTGAGTGGAAAATGTTCACTGCTCTCACAGGAATACACTCTGCTCTAATAAAAGGCTGCCTACTACAGATACATTGTAATAAAGTTTAATACTGTTTAGACTGTTAAAGGAGCTGCAGCCCTGCAGGAAAAGCACAAACTGTTCATTCAGTTATATTCTAACTTAATAACAAGGCACTGTTAATGTACATTCAGTGTGCTGTGTGTAGTTTACTGTCTGCACTGTCACTGTTGTCCTTAAGGGGGCAGGATAACCCAACTTTTGCTCATAGTGTCTCTACCTCGGCTAAAATACCCAACCACTTGTCTTTATAAAGCAGAGGGAGCTGGACACCTCAGCATGATTATCTCATGGCATGTCTGCACACTGTTACTTGTTAAAATGAGATGTCTAATATCACAGCACAGTCCTACAGTCAAGGTCTTTGTCAGCAGTTAGAGGAGCTCAGGCGCTGCCAGCTCCTGCTGGGAGATTAGAAAAAGGAAACACTGTGAGCACTTTTTTTCTGTGGAATGGCCTGATGTCTGCAGCCACTGACGCCCTGCCTGAGGAATGATCCGGAATTGAGGAGTGATGAAAACTGTTCTTCACGGGCAAAGGCACGCACAAACACACACACACACACGCACATGCACATGATTTAAGCGTGCACAAGCGCAGGGCTACGGCATTTTTCACCAAATTAAAAATCACTCTCTCCCTCCTGGTCTGGCAAATACACACACTCAGTCATCACAATGCTAATGACATTCCTTCTCACACACACACACACACACATGCAGGTACGATTGTGCAGCAACACCCTGCAGGTTCACCCAGGTTCACTGCCTGACCCACTCCACAGGACTTCTTCTTTCTGAACTCAAAGTCCTTTATGTGGATTTTGGATTTGAGTTGTGTTATTTGATGAAGTTATCAAAGAAAAAAAATGCTTTACAGAGGACAGCTGTTTTCTTAATTCTCACATATTTGTGGCTCTGCTTTTACTCTTCTTATCTCTTATTCTATAAAAAGGGTGTTTAGGATAATCTTAAATGTCCCTTATTTGTTCACACTTGTGTAAGTTAGTTAGAGTTAGTGCATGAATTGTTTTTTGTTTTTTTTAGTTACATATCTCCACACATCTCCATCGCCAGCCAATGGAATGATAAAATACTTATGATGCCAAAAAATTAAACCTCTCGTGATGAAAATGGTGAGATGACGTGATGATGAAACTCTCTTATTTTCCATGGTAGGAAAAGCTGCTGCTGCTGCTAACTCAAAATATGCCACACTCCCACATACACTTGCATGTGTGTGTATGCACAGGTACACCACACACACACACATACATACAAAAAGAGAGACTCTGAGATCTTATGAGCTATACTGTGCTCATTCAATGCCAGCAGCCTTTTCAGTCTTTGTGTTCGCAGTCACACAAACACATAAATCCTGCAGACTGAACACAGACTCACTATATGAACTCAGACTTAAGTACACAAGAGCTCATACAACTCAGAGCTTTGGTTTAGTAGCTTTGCTGCCAGTGTGTTTGCAAGTTTAAGCCTCTTAAGCACAAAACATTTAATGCACACGGCACAGTTTTTGATATTGGTTGAATCTTTCCTTCTATTAGATTCCAATTACATTTCATTTACAGAGATATAGATACTAAACATTTAAGCATAATACAGTATATACACTTTGACAAAGGTGATGGTGAATGGTTCCCCTGGTTTCTAGTAAACAGGCTGAATGGTTGTCTCCATCCTTCAAAGTTACTTGATCAATAAATTTATATTAACAATGGCTGAAACTCTATCTAAATCCACCTAAAATGTGAAAACTGTCACTCATAGTAAGAACTCTCAGAGCGTTAGTACCTACCTCCGCTCTACAGAGATTTATAGCATCTTTCAGCTCTTTGTTTTGGTTGTCGAGGTCCGGATCACTTCCACTGCTCTTGTCGGTTTGGTTTTGGCCTTAGCAGGCAGCTGAAGAGCAGCTGTAAAATAAAAACAGAGCTGAAAAGACAGTGAAAATAGGACCCACGTACACCAGATGACACAACTGCAGCAGAATGTAGATGTTGCTGCACACAGAATCACTTTTAGCCATTCCAACTTTATAAGGTGATAATTTGTCTGAGTTGTGTTTACAGCTTGTTTCCACTGTCCCCAAGTGGCTAAAACAATGTCTTTTTGTATGTTTAACTCCAACAAGTGTTGTTTATATTTTCTTGGGCATTATCAAATTTATGTTAAACCATTTGTTTCTAAGGCAACTGGACTCCATAGAGAAACACAATGACCTCAATGACTGAAAATCCTCACAGACTCAACACGATACACAGTGTGAGAGGGTTGGTGCATTTTTCCCACTGAGATTTCATACATCGCATTTTAGTTGCTTTGACTTACAAAGTCTGAGCTGAATTATCAAATAACAATGATGTAGTCTTGACAAAAATGAGTGCATACCTGATTCTCACTGTACCGAGTACGCAGCTCATCCAGGTTTCAAGAGTTCACAATTAGAGTTTCACATTGCTCAGAAGTTTTACATGCTACAGAACACTGTGCAAATTGGTCACCTCCAATCCAAGAAACGTGGAATAGCTCTGATATGAATGAAACACAAGAGCTAAGTCATTGTACGTTTGCTTCCAACATCCAAAAAAATGTTGAACACACTCAACAAAAAAAGGTTTTCTGACATTGATCACACCCGGGAGCTCAGCATTTATTCACAAGCTACACACATACTGCAACATTTATGTGCATGATTTGTGTATTTACATCAAGTAAATCTGCAGACATTTGATAAAGCACCTTCTGCTCCACTGGGATGTAGTTATGCAACTACACGGAAATTTATGAGACAAGAGAGCTAACATGCTTTATATCCAGCCAGCCAGACAGCCACAGTAGAGGCACAACATAATACACACTGTCACTCACACGCACACACACATACACACACCTCCCTGCCGAAAGGAGCGGACTCATGTTGCATTGCGTGCAGAGTTGTAATTTTGTCTTTGTCTGGACTCTGTGGCATTTCTTTGCGCCTTGCCAGATTTCACTGATCTACCTCAAAACCACGTTTGAAACACTGTAACCGCCATGATTATGACACACACACACACACTCTAATACACACTCTAATACACACTCACAAACACACCGCACTGTAATTACAAAGGATCAAAGTGAAATGCAGCGCGTTTGATAGTACAGCTAACAGTACACAACACAGAGGGGAAATGCACATCATAAGCAGCGATATCAAAGCAGGAGCATTAGGTTTGCGTCAGGACAAACAGGTTTTCTTTTACATTGATGAAAGTTTATGTTTCTGCAGTTTGAGCCGTTGTCTGGGACAACTTAGATGTTTGACATTACAAAGGAAAAAGATTAGACTCTTAGTGTTATGACATATGTGAAAACACTGCCGCTAGTGTTTAGTTTATTTATGTTGTACATCAGACACAAGTTTTTATGATCAGTAGTCATTGAGTCATCACTGAGTATCTGCAAAAGTATCAGAATTTGCTCAGATTTTTATTTGGCTTGTGAGTGGCTTTCTTAACACTAATTTGTATGCATGTGTGCGTGTGCATGTGTGTATTTTTATGTGTCTGTATGTGTGCATGTGTTTTTGTGTGTGTGTGTGTGTGTGTGTGTGCGTGCGTGTATGAGTGTGTGTTTTTTTGTGTTTCTGTGTGTGTGTCTGTGTGTGACCTAATCCTCTTTAAAAGACATTAAGTCAGATGGAGAATTTAGCGGTTTCCACTCTCTAATTGAGCAGATCATTACCATGTGATTTAAGCCACTGTCCCCACCTTTATCTCATTTTTACACACACACACACACTCGTTCAAACACAGATATCGTGTGCTCTGATCTCCTTATGGCGGTACACGTGTGCACCCTCACTCTTGTAATTTACTATTCCCACACACATGCAGGAGCTCCATATGGCGGTGACAAGGTGTTTCCCCCTCAGTGGGCGAGTCCTAAACGCCTGCTGTTTGATCTCCTCATGCCTGTTAGCAGACAGCACAATATCTGAGGGCCTCGTTGCCAAGCCACCGTGCAGCCCACATGCCCATTCTCTAACACAACCAACCAGCTGACATGAAAGTGCTCAGGAGACAGTGTTTTACATGCGGAGCTCTCTGTTTTCCACAGCTATGCTGCCTGTGGTTTACTTTAACCGTGACAAGTTTTCTCTAGAAGTGGCAGAGCTCAGACCACACCCTCCTCAGCGAGTGATTCATCACATCCAGCTCTGGATGCTGCAGCACTTTGTGTGTGTGTGTGTGTGTGTGTGTGTGTGTGTGTGTGTGTGTGTGTGTGTGTGTGTGTGTGCGTGCGTGCGTGCGTGCGTGCGTGTGTGTGTGCGTGCGTGCGCGTGTCTTTGTGTGTTTACTGTTTGAGTGACTCCTAGATAGCCAGAGGTGTGTGTGTGTGTGTGTGTGTGTATGTGTGTATGTGCGTGTGTAGCTCAGTATGAGGGGCATTGTTCTGCACTTCCTAAAGAGTCTATGAAGCAGCCCAGATTATCAGGTCTTGTGTTTTTTCTCAGCCGGGCCTCTCTGGAGAGGATTAAGGCTTACCACCGGAATTCAGACAACTTCTAGCGCGCTGACACAGCAAGCCGACCGCTGACTGCCATTTGGCTGTCGCCGAGCATCTGCGGCCAACCGTGGCACTTAGTTTTTCCGATGTCTAGTATCTCTGGCCCTTTTTTTAAAATCATGTTAATGTATGAAACATACAGAAATACAGAAATATTTCCATCATGCTTTCCATATGGTTTCTCCATCATTTGAGGTTTTACTTATGCTCTTTTATTTACATCCTCTCGCTGTGCGACCCTCTGCTACGGTAGAAAGGCTGCTCATTTTTGCACAACAGCAGTGGATGGCATGCGGGTTGCAAATTATTGGCAAATTCTGTTCGAATCTAGACGGAAACTTTCGTCTGACTTTGTATTTTGTGCATATCAGGAGATGGTTTAATCAGATTGGCGGGAGCACAAATACGGTGGTTTGTGCCTGGGCAATCTTATTTGGAACATGAATGCTGACTACCGACTGATTATCTCCTCTCACGAGAAGGAACTCACATGCATCTTGGAGGTCAGCTCTAGTACTAACAGAAAACTTGCAGCAGCATCTTTGATCAGTCACACTTGTCTGTCTATTGATAAATGAAATGTAATGTTGTAATTTAACTGTATGCATTCATGTTCAGTTCCACTGAACTGCACAACAGCAAAACGTGTGTTATATATATTTGTGAAAGGTCTTTTTTTTTTTTTTTTTTTTTTTACAATCACTTAAATTTCAAGTAAAAAAACAAACTAATTGCTTTATAAAACTGCTCAAAATAATACCAGCTCCACAGCAGTGGTGAAGGGTTTTATAGAGCCCTGTTCTGATTCATTTTAATCTGCAAATCCATGTAAGGTTCGAGTTTAATATTGCAAAACATAATGTTTGTTTTTCCTTTTTCCATTCACTTGTTTAGTTTGGCTCTTGGGGCCAAGAACACAAGCTAACAGTTTAGCTTCATAGAAACATGTATGTGTGTGTTTCCTCAGTGCATCTGTGTTTAACTTTAATCAGTCTCATGATAACGCCGTGCAGAAGTGACTTCCTCCTGACCTAGAGACCATATTGTTGCCATGGTGACTGCTAGCATCATGTAAAAGGGAAAAGGGGCAGAGCAAGCGTTTAGCTGCGGACGCCCACCACTTCCGTCTGTTTCTCTTTCATCCTGAGGTTCAGTAGCAAAGGCGATGTTCCTGCTCAGCATTCCGTATAGGATTACAACATCTGATGTAAACTCTTCATATAAATAGTTTTGCAACATGCCCTCTTCTGTCCGTGTCTCCGCCCGTCTCTCTCTTTCCTTTTAAAAATCACGTACTTTCATTCTTTTCCAGACCAGAATAGAATTCTTGATCAGTTTTCAAAATAAGCCAGGATATTTATAAGTAGTCTCGTTGTCTACATTCCACTGATAAGTACAGAGCGATTAGTTTTGATTGTGGGGTCAGGCGTAGATGCCGAGTTGTTGCAGTGTTTTGAGGGTTGTTGAGGAAACAGACTGTGTTTCTCTAATTTAATGTTCCCTCTGTTCTTTAGCAGAGACCATATTTCCTGTGAACAGATCAGCGCAGCAGCTGCAATGAGCAGTAATTCCTTCCTACTTCCACATTTCTTTGATGACTTCTTAAACCCAATTATTTACACACACATCATGTGTTCAACTTCTGTTTCCCCACTTGCTGGGTAGTAGTGCATGCTAGGCAGAAGTTTTTTAGGTTTTGTTTTGCTTTTGTTTTCATGCAGTGGCAGCACAAATACAGTCCTGCTGTTATTAAATATTCAGTTCAGTTCAGTGGCATAGCATTAAAAGATTAGGCTGGCAATGTTCTGTTTTTTTTTTTTTTTTTCCCACAATTTCAAAAAGATCAACAAGAAATGAATCATCTGTGTTACCAAAGCCTCATATATTGTTTTTGTTCTGTGCCACAGAGCTGCATTATTGTCTCTAAAAACTATTAATACAACATCAATATTTACAGTAATGGTTTCATCACTACTGTCAACATGGGACACATGTCCCACATCATCATACTGACAAGTAAATATTATCAGTTTCCTTCATGTTTTGAAGAACATCTTAAGCGAGGATTTGTGGAGGTTTTTGTAGATTTTATTTACAGTAACAAAAATATTGTTACACCAGCCTTGTTCTTTATAGAGGAGAACATTTATAACACCCTTTTGATTGAAGGTGACAGAGAATGGCTTCACCGACTTCAGAACACAGACAGACCATCTTTTTACGGCCTTTGAAGGGGAGGGAATGGATCAAAGTGGGGGGGGGCAGTGAGATACATTTTACGTCACAAACAACCGTTTTTTAAATTGACCCATTTTCTAGCGATATTTCTAAAAGAGGAACTTTTCGCATGTTCCTGAATGTGGGTGCACTACCGTTCTTCAACAAAGACGAGGTAAAAATGTTTTTTGATTCTCTGTCACCTTTATGCTCAACACTGATCAGGTACAAGATTAGTGAACAACATTTATTGCCTTGTTACAATGGCACCTGTCAGTAGGTGGAATAGTAGGCAGAAAGTGAACATTTTGTCCTCGAAGTTAATGTTGGAAACAGGAAAAATGAGCACAGTAAAAAGATATGAACAGTTTTAACCAGGGCCGAAGTTTGATGGTTAAACAGCTGGGTCAGAGCATCTTCAACATTGCAGCTCTTGTGAAATGTTCTTGGTTTGCAGTGGTTAGTAACTAACAAAATTGGTTCAAGGAAGGAAAACTCATCCAAGTGGTCTGATCCAGCAGAAACACTACTGTAGCTCAAAAGTTAAAGCTGGTTCCAACACAGAGGTGTGAGAACACACAGAGCGTCACAGTTTGATGTGTATGGACCTGGTTAGCTGCAGACTGATCAGAGTGTCCATGCTGACAACTGTCCACAGCTAAACGCTCCTAAAATAGACACATGAGTATCATAACTGAACCATGATTGATGGAAGAAGGAGGCCTGGTCTGATGAATCACATTTTTCTGGATGACTGTGTGTGTGGGTTTCCTACCTGGGGAAGACATGGCAGCAGGATGCACCGTGGGAAGAAGACAAGCTGGTGGAGAAAGTGTGATGCTTTTAAAAATGTTCTGCGAGGAAACCTTGGGTCCTTCCATTAATGTGGATGTTACTTCGACACCTACAGTCTACCCAGTAGACTGTCGAAGTAACGTCTACTTCATGGTCTTCAACAATGTTACAGTAAACTCTACTGTAACATTGTTGAAGACCACCAGCACTCCTTCATAGAAACAGAAACAGTATTATCTAATGTCAGTGTCTTCTTTTAGAGGGATAATGCTCCGGCCGCTAACAGTTCCAGATGGTCTGAGGAACAAAACAACAAGTTCAGGGTGTTTATTTGGCTCAATCCAGTCAAGCATCTGAGAGATGTGCTGGACAGACAAGTCTGGTCCATGGACCCAAACTCACAACTTACAGGGCTTAAAGGATCTGATGCTAACATCTTAGTGCCAGACAACACAGCATCTACGAGACTATAACTCAACAGGTCAGGGCTGTTTTGGCAGCAAACTGGGACATACATAACATCAAGGACATGGTCACACTGTTATGTCTGATTGCTCCACATCACTTGGTTCTGGTGAACAAACCCCAGGTCTCAGGCCAAGTGAGTATATTTTTATATTAAACCAAATACAACGTAATAAGCAGTTTAAGACAATGCTGCTACATTTCTTTACTTAGCTGCAATTTGTCTGACAGCTTGTTATATGGATCATATTCACACTCACAAAGAGGGAGAAGAGGCAACAAGGTTTCTTTTTATGGAAAATCACTTCAAGGATACTCACATGGGAAGTCATATTTTTCAGTTACACCACTGAGTTTTTATCTTTGTCTTTGATTGCATCCATTCTTTGTCTGAGTCAGAATCCAGCTGCAATCATCAGTGATGCATTCCTCTGTGCTTGTCTGGTTGGTTTGTTCCACCTTTCAAGCGTCACAGGCTACACTCACACTCCTCTTACTAACTGTTCCTCACCTCTGGCTTCATTAGATCTAATAAAGGAAACCTACAATAAACCATTTCCTGCTCAAACTACATTCTCTCTCCTTCTGGCTCCACCTCCCCAACCTCTCTCTCCCTCTCTCAGCAAGGCAGTGCTGAGTCAGTCTTAGATATTACTTTGTAATTTTCTACACCAGTCGGTTTCTACTAAAATGAGTAGTTTTTTGGAAGCAAATGAGCGTGGCATTTGCACTCAGTATGCAGATTTTTCAGATGACACTTACTCCATTACTATGCATTTGATTTGAACAAACCGGAATTCAGTTGACATGCTGTATTTGCGTGACAGACATCAGACAGTGAGTGGTGTTGTAAATGCGGCGTGGTGCCGATGTGGTGGGTGGCGTGGCAGAGTCGTGTGAGATGAATTCAGACCCAGGTGTTTAGCTTCGCAGCCAAGTTAAGCTAGATGTTCCTGAATCAGCACCTGGTCCTGCTCGGGATCTGCAGTGCCATGATCAACATCTAAACCACAGATTGCCTCAAGGGAGGTGGGTGAAGAGAGACGAATGAGGGGTAGGGGGGCACCTGCATCTAACAGCCTGCCACAGCAGCAGAACTAGCCCCAGGACTTTCCCTGTGTGCTTTGGCAGCAAGTCAACCAGCACTCTCACGAGAGACACGCAAGCACTCAAACAGATTTACACCTCTGCACCAATCAGCCCTTAACTTAACCAGCCAGCTCCATGTATTAGGACATACACTGAGCATGTACACATCACATCAACTGCAGGTTTTGATAGATGGTTACTGTCAGATCATGTGATCGAATTTACTGCTCATACGCATGTTATATTTTATCATATTATTGTATCACAGAGATCTCAGACAATGTAAATGCCCAGAGACAAACATCAGTTGTAAGATGTTTTGGAGGATGGCTTTCTCCTCCGCAGGTGTCTGGATAGATAAGACCCACATCTGACTGAGGCTTCACGCTCACCTCCATCAAATAGCCCGGCTGTTTTTCTTAAGCGCTTACCTCTCAGCCAAGAAGGTAGCACAAACGGAGAGAGCACACCGCCGGGCCAGACGCTTCACATTCCTCGAGACAGTGACTCAAAACAAAGACTCGCTGGGCTAAATTTGATATCTCCTATAGGGGAAGGAAAAGGAACAAACGGAGAACAAATAACAGTCTAAAGCCTGACAAAGTCAAGCTGTTCATGTATGTTATCTAACTGTACTGACATTGATATATTCCTCACCATATATAATGTGCCAAATAAAACAAAGTAAAGTGTTATGCAGGTCAGTTTTCAGCCTTGTGAAAGTCATATCTTGTCTTTAAAATCCCAAAAGGGAAGAACTGACAAAGTGTGACATAGGCACCCTCACAGTCCATTAGTGTATAGTGTGTTAGAGGCAATGCCGTTGTATTATATAAAAAGGGAGATTTTTACCACATGTCGTGCAAATGTTAGATCTTATCTTTAAAAACATGTATTACTCACAAGTCTTTGTCTGTCTTTTTCTGCTTTTACTCCAGAGTAGGGCTGTATAATATGTGAGGTCATGTTGTCTGTTATATAACCTTGAAGTAAGAGGTTTAATTGAGTTTCCGGGGTTAGATGATTACCCCACAGTGGCAGGAGTCACGCATAGCCTTTTGAGTCCAACCTAAGAGGTAATCAAAGAGTGAGTTCCGGACAACACCAGCCACTGAGAAAATGGCTTCATTTACCTTATACACTTATACAGTGTGAGGAGATACCCTAGTTTTTTATGTGCAGCCGCCCGTGGTGTAAAAGAATTGTATGTAGATACAGATACATTCTTGTTATTTGAGCTTTAAAGTGAAATTTAAAACAGACTAGTTATGAAATCTTGTACTGACATTCCTTGCTGCACAGGGATAAATCTTATTATGCCTCCGTGCTGGTGACAAATGTGGCCGCACGTCATAGTGGACAATGTGTTTTTTTTACCATAACTCGTGAAATTAAGCAAGTTAATAAGGTTATTTATCTCATTTGTTTAATTCTTTTTAATGGCTGTTAGTCATGTGATGATGCAGGCAACCATTTTTGGCTTCTACATCATCTGAGCTTTTACTCAATTGTTACATCCTTAAGAATTGCAGATTGATTTGATATCATAGTTTTGCATCAAACATCCGACACATTATTTGAAGGACACAAACCTATTGGCAGCGTAGAGCAGGATTACTAGTTGTGTCACAGAAGAAGGAGAAGACAAGTTACTCCTGCAGCTTATTCTTATCCAAGCTGCGGGTTCATAATTCCTGACTGAGGAAGTAAGAGCTTAAAGTTCCAGTCAATGAAAGTCTTTCATATGTTGAAGAATGTGGGACTATTCCTTTAACATACACACAAACACATCATCACTGCAAACTCTGGCTCTTACTCATGTAAATGTGCTGGTTTCGCAGCATTATATGGCCAGAGTCATCAGTGTTCTCTGTGGGACCTCGCTGATGCAGTTTGCAGGTTTATATCTTCTATAATACCACCGACCCTCTGTAAACATAAGGCAGCCACATTTCTGAGCAGTGCAAAGGAGAAGTGCAGGTGTCAGACGACCTACTTTGCCAGCAGGGCTGTAAACTGCCAGTTGGACTCCTCATTCTCTGTCCTCCTTCACGTTGACCACTTACTTTCTCTCTGTTTACATCGCACCGTCCCCACCCACTGTCATGTCCTCGCTCCTTTTATCTCATGCTCTGTCATTTCAGGTTTATTTCACAGCGAGTCCCCACTTCCACGCTCACTTCTTTAGAAAAGAGGGAACATTAGCTTTTGATTAGACTGCAGTGTTTCTGCTCAAATAAAGGCGCTCTTGTCCTTTCGCTCCCATGCGTTTACCTTGATAATTGGTTTCAGTGCACACCCAGCTGAGAAAATTACCTGCAGAAAGCCACAAGCTACATCTACTCGGCTGAATTTTTTGCAGATACAAATGTTTTCTTGTATGAATAGCCCTTCTCTCCTCTCAGGTTTGCAAGATTGTAGTGCGTGAACTTTTGTTATCACAGTGAAGCATTTTCACCAGTGCTAATAACTGCTGATAGATGGTCCTCTGTTATGTCACAGTCTGTATTTTTAAGGTTTTATAACTATTGCGTTTAATGTGTGTTGTCAGGTTGTGCGAACCCAGGGGAGCTGACCACAGAGCGAGTTCATTCTGCAGTGGAGGGCATGTTCGAGATCCTCCAAGGTTTGAGCCACACCAGAGATCACCTCAAGCAGCTGCACTCCGTCTACACAGCCAGCGATGGAGTTCACCAGGTCATAGACACACTCATGTTTAGTTTTGTTGCAGAGTGTTTCCTTTTTCTGTCTGTTCTTTGATCTTTGATTAAGTCACAGGAGTCACACACATCACAGATTAAATGACAGATTCAAAACAATCAGAATATCATTTTAAAACTGTAAATTACTCACAAGTCTTTGTCATTTTGTGGCAGTACCACAGGCACAGGCACAGATGCAGGGTCTTTGGCCTATGTTACGTTTGTGCCCCTCCAATTTGCGTCACAAGGCACAGAGGAGGGAGGGGAGTTCACTGTGAAAGCCTCTTCATAAATTGTCTGTCTTGGAACTTATGTAACTCAGAAAAGCTTTGTCCGTAAAATACAGCATTTACCTTTTCTTAAAGGCATTCAACAGTAGCAACTTCACCACCACTGTCCTTCACTCTCATTGAACGGCTTCTGTCAGTGAATCATCGGATGCAAAGTTCGTCAATGGAAGTTCAAGGAGCTTGTTTTGAGATCGCGACAATTTTTCTTTGTCAAACACATGAAAGTAAATGAAAAATAAGAATAAAAAATAAACATATTCAAGATTGTGCAGCTATCTTTAAAAAGAAGTTGTCTTTGTAGGGAATAAGTTCATTCTAGGTTCATGGTTGATCTCACTGCTGAGAAAGGAGCTACATGTAGCAGCGAGCTAACATTGAGACATTGAGGTAACAGTCTTTGCTGTTTTCTGGGAAACTGATGACGAAATAGACTGAGACATAACACTTGGTTTTTGAGATAAGCTAACCAGCCACAAGCTGCAGACATGTGGGTTGTATTAATCTCCTCATCTAACTCTTGGCAGGTGAAGGGAATACAGTTGTCCCTCGCCCATCGCGGGGGTTAGGTTTCTCCCACAAGAGGTGAAAATCCACAAAGTAGTAACCATAAATTTATCTTATTTTTTAAGCCTTAATAAACCCTCCCCACACTCTTTTCTCATGCTTGTGGTTTATTTCTTAGGCTAGAAATTGCTTATTTTTCTGCAAAAATTATTAAAATCTAAAAAATTTAAATACCTGTAGGCCGCAGAATCCCATGATTTAAATTTACATACGCTAGCCGCAAAAAAACAGGATGTATCAAAGCTGCAAGAGGTGAAGAGCGATATGGCGAAGGATCACTGTAAAATCATATTCAGATCATCACCACAGTCTGAGTGAATCAATACATTTTTACATTTTTTATTTGATTAAGAAGTTTTTTTTTTCATTCATTTTCAGAAGCAAGTGGAATTTTTTTTTTTTTTTTAATTGTGAAAAAGTTTTAATCCTACTAATTTTTTTTTTCCATCCGCCCCAAATCCACCTCAGTACTTCAGAAAGATGGCTGAGATAATTCCATCTCTGTCAAAGTGTTTTGATGTCCTTGTCAGTGTGCGTGTTTGCGTGAGAGCTTCATTGTGTCTCTGTAAGGACAAAACTGTCTGTCCCTGTTCCTGCCGAATTATGAAAATGCTTCAGTAAAGATAGAGAACAGCGTGATACCTGCCAGCTACTGGCTGTTCTTGGGAAAAATATCAGAAATCTATCAGCTCCTCTCAGCATGTATCCTCTCCACCATGAAGCCGACACTGCCTCGGTCAAGATGTCTTTCTCTAACTGAGGCTTTTCCCTGAAGTGCAGGACTCTCCGCCCCTGGGTTCAGACATGAGTGAGGGGCTTTGACATGGGTCATAGCCTCTTACTTCTTTCTTTTTTATACTCTAACTCACATAAGCTGCCGATTTTGTGCTTGTAAAGCCTGAAATAAGACTCTGGCAGAGCTGCGGTGGGTTTGTGTGATTTATCACCATGTACCATTTCAGCACATCAAGGTTTGATTGTTCATTAATTCAGGTTTATATTTACAGCAGTGAATGGATATACAGTATGTTCTGTATGATGGATATGTTTTTTAACATACAAACAGCATATAAAGGTTGATGCTCTGTTTATTCCAGTCATAATGAATCAGACCAGCAGGGCTCATACACCCTCACTGTTGCATGGAAACTGCATGTAACTGCATGTGGAGCTGCATGTAAATTGCAAATTTACTGCGGACATGCCATGCTGGGAGCAACCAAATGCTGCAGAAATTCTTGGAAAAAAATACATCAATGAAAAATGAGTGACAGAGCCAGTAACAGCAGGCGTCCACTGACCTTGCCGGAAGGGAGGGCCTTGAGTTCCTGCTTCTCTGAGAAACGTGTAACGGTGGCAGTTTTACTGCCGCAGGCCTCCACTCTATTCTGTTGATTTGTAAAGGTTAGCAACAAGGAATGGGGAGAGTTTCATAACCAATCAAAAGCCATAGTAACAAGAAAATGATTCGTCCTAGTCTGCACTGACAGATTGTGGTGAGCTTATGCTATTTCTGCATTTTTTTCTCCTACCAAGGTGAAACAACAAAGATCTTTGAACAGAAGGCTCTCACTGTGTTTGTCTGTCTTATATAACAACCAACTATTATGGAAATGCCGAACACTGAATACTATGAAGCAAAACTAAAGGATCAGTTCACTCAAATTACAAAACACCACATGCCTCTATGATCTATTTAAATATATGATAAAATTATAATGAACATATAAATGTTTTAAAGGGATCATTCGACTCCCTGGAGTCTTTGAAACTGTCGTTTTTGCATAAACATTTTTTAATCAAATAAAACAAACAAGACATAACTTGTTGATTGTAAACTTGTCAGGTCCTGGTCACCAGCTGTTTCTACCTGCTTCTAGTCTTCATGCTAACTTCTTTCAAGCATCTTGGTTTTAATTCTTACAAAATAAAACTCAATTTTAAAAGTCACGTCTATATAATCGAGCCATGTTCTGTTGTTTAGCACTGAATAGCGTGTCATTTCAGGAGCTTACAGCACTCAAAAATGATATTTCATGAAATTATTTATCATAAACAATATCCCACTGACTGTGTTTAAGCTGCAGAATAGACTGTCATCAATTTTCATGGCCACTACTTTCAACTTTTATTTTCTTGTGGTTGAACTGACAATTTATGTTTGATTGGATTATTTCCAGGGATGTTTGTTCTGCTCCCCATGTCCTCATCCTCATGGATGCACCAACAGGTTCACAAGTGATGGCATTTCATGGGTTAAGGTTAGGGTCAAATTTAAGGGTCAGTTTCACAATAATATCATAAAGTTATTTTGGAACAGAAATGTTAATTGTGACCATTGTTCACATGTGGTCAGATACTGAATTGCTGACACTAGTCTTGGGTGTCTGTGTTGAAGCTGTGGTTCTTTGCATCTGAAGCATCACTACATTATTCTAATGAGTCTGGATAAACGTGGCATTAATGTGCAACTTGACGTGCAGCATGAAGCAATAATTGTAATCGACGTCGTCTCTGTGTTGTTTTGGAACATAAATCAAATCATCCACCTCTACACCAGGAAAACCCTCGGGAGAAACTGATACTTGCGTGAGAGTGTGTTTGTGTGTTTTTAAAACACCGGCATAATCATATGACTAATTCAACCATTGTTCTTATCATGTGGGTGTTTGTGGTGGAGATTTAATAGGGCTGCTTTTAGCTTTTTGGAGAGCAGATGAAAATGAAATGTGCGTGACTGTGGGTTGGATTCGTCGTTTATGCCTCTGATGCTGCAGGTTGTGTGTGTGTGTGTGTGTGTGTGTTATTTAGCTGTGGTAAATAATTAATGTGTTTACTCCTGGTTTAGTTGATGCCACGGAGTCTTGTCAGTAGAGGTAAATGTTGGTTTATATAATTTGTCATTTATATAACCTGGACAACAGGATTTCCCCTAATTTGGCTGCTGCACAGGAACTAGAGGAGTGGGAGGCTTCTGTTCTGCGTTCAGCATGATCTGTAGTGATAAAGGATGTTGAGAAACACCTGGATGCTTTAGTATCTGAAAAACAAAGTTTGCATGTGTATTCAGGTGCGTGTTTAATTCTTGAATCAGCAGTTTGGTAGAGAATGTCTTTGGATTCTATCTAGTTCTGATGTTGCGCTGAGGAAACGTTTTGTTTCTTACCTCTCTTACATTTTGGCAGGTAACCTCAGTGTGTCACTAACTCTGGCCTCATGTAGAAAGAGGAAAATTATCCAGCGCTCCAACACTGGAGGACATTCAACCTTCCTATTTTAAGACCTGCTATTCAGAGCAGTCAAATAAGGCTCTGCCAAGTCTTATCTGGGTCGTTATTGTTCTAAGAGACAGTAAAGTACACTTCATTTAAAAAAAAAAAAAAAAGTCAGTCTTGAATTCCTGGTTCACTGGCTTTTAGGGCTATAAATGGTACATTCTGTCCTGGGTAACCAGGCAGAAAAAGCTGACTCCCTGTTACTGTTCAAGAGGTTTTTGTTTCATAAATCAACGTTAGAATATTAAAAAGCATTTATGAGGCTTTAACTGAGATTCTGCAGATCAGCTACTTCAAGGGCATCAACGTTTTTATTGACACTCCTGCTGTTCTCTGTCAAACTAAGGAGATAAAAGAAGTAAACTGTTGCCATTGTGAAAGCTCAGCAACTCATAACTCTGGAGAAGTGAGCCAGGTGTAGTTGAATATGTTTATGTGTGTTAGCAGCATATCAACAGGCTGGGATCTGGCTGCCCTTCAGCATTCACAACTGTCTGACTATTTCCTGCCTCAGACACACATGATGAACACAGATTCAATAAAGATTAGTACACAATGGTTTTTTATGTCACTGAGAGAAAGATTTGTTCTGAAATACTGACAGGACATTCCCAGGCTGGAAGTCGATGATCCTGGACTTTGATTTATCCCCTTTCATGCCTGATCTTGAATGACCAAATACAATATCCAGCCACATCCAGCCGTGCGGGATTTCTTTAGTCCCGATCGCAGCGGTGATCAAACTCCTGAAGTGACACATTAGTCAGTCAGCCTGTTTGGACGAGTGGAGCTGTTTATAACTGCACTGTCTCTCACACCCACTGCCACTCACACAAACATGCAGAGGCTGAAATCATGGAAAATAATCAGATGCCATTATTCATAAACAATTTTTTCCTGTAGAATTTTCACACGTAATAGATCTCTGTATGTCTAAAAATAAAACAGTGCTGTCAGGGCAGATATTTTAGGTGTAAACCAATCCTTGTGTTCAAGTGTGTTATGTGGTTTTTACTTGTTGCAGGCGGTCTATCGCCCTTTCCTGCGACAGATCCTGGAGGAAGTCTTCCACCCTGACAAACTCGAATGTCCCGACATCGAGCACATGTCCGGTGGCCTCACAGACCTGTTGAAGACCGGCTTCAGCATGTTCATGAAGGTCAGTCATTGCTCGAACACACACACAGAGACAAGTCAAAGTGTTTTACGTGCAAACAAAGTTACATCTCAGTTCATCTGGAAAACACTAAGCAGACTGGTCCCTGACGACCTGAGAGGTTTGGATGGTTTATAATATGGAAGCAGGTCAGAGACAAACATTTGTATATAACTGGGTCAAGTCCATAAAAGTCTGTTACACTGCCTTTCCATCTACCCGTTTTGGGCAATAAAGTGCCATTTTCCTTTGGTTAAACTTGACCTGATGTGACAATTTTCACAGTGAGCTTGTCCCGTCTGCACATGTCCCGTGGTTACTGCACCGGTCATCAAAAGCAGCACCATGAAACTTGTGTTTACAGCCACTTTTAGCCTTCACCCGAATTCTACCCTTGGATACATGGATGTTTACCGTTGATGTACAACCCTTTTTTACAACAACATAATCCAGACTAGAGCCCTTTACATTTCAGTCTGTCCATGCTGTAATCATCACTTTAAGGGACAAACAGCCACATCTCTTCACAGAGTCACCAACTGCAGCTTTTGTTGGGCCTAACATTCTCCATTCCTCCCAAGAAAAAAAACGAAAAAGATCCCATTTCACTTAGCCCTTCACGCCACCCAACTAGTGGCAGTGAGAATGTGATCTCTCACTGGTTTTCCATCTTAGATCACCACAAACTGTGTTCAGTTGGGCATCAAGCCAAGAATCATGGCAGCTGGAAATCGAACCTCTCAATCACAGCAAAGAGCTTTTTCATCTGTACCACCCAGTTAAAAAAAACAGCTCAAAAATGGTACAACCAGAGAAGGTAAACATTTCTTTAGTCAAACATTCAGTTTGTGTAGCTGGTGCACAGCTGATAGGTCATGACGCTGGCAACTTTTTTCAAGCAGATTCCCCAAGGAAAGCTCCCACAATTCATTGCACAGGGAATTACAGCATTGGTGTTGTATTAGTTTGTTTTTATTATGGCACCACCAGAGGGTTGAAGGCAGTGAGAGTGTCTAGAGTTTATAACTATATGTCTCCCAAATTTGGTTGGAATCAGATGATCCATTTTGCTGTTTATCAATAGGCCACGCCTCCAGGACTATGGCAGCCAATTATAAAAAATTATTATTAAAAATAAAAACAGTGGGTGAAAAACAAATGTCTGCGGTGTATTTGGGGTCTTCTGTATTTGTCATTACCAAATTGTTTCAATGCAAAGTGATAAACTGTGAGTGATTTTTGCAAGCAAATCAATGGGAAATTATAGACTATAAGTTAATGTGACAATGTGATGAATATATAGTCTATAGTTTGAACCTGGGTTTAAGGAAAGAATGTGAAAAGACTGCTAATCAGCTCTAGAAACAAAAAAGAATATTAAAAATATTAAAGCTATCAAACAAATACATTTCAGCTCAAATCACTGGAACCATTAATCAAACCTGTTTGGTTTGTTTTTAAATGCATGTAAACAGATCACACCACATTGGTTTGGACCAATTGCTGTCCCATGAAAGAGAGACCATCTTGAGGGAGGTTTTGCAGAAAGGTTCATTTAAACTCAAGGATGAACTGATTATGATGCAGTCAAAGGCAACTAGGTGTTCAAGTTTGAGACAGTTTCCAACTAAGCCAGATGTTTTTTTATGTAACAAAGTCTGCACTTCGTTAGAAACAGCAGAGAAACTGATACTTTTGGTGGTCGAGTCTCTCGTTTAAAAGAGATTTTAATCTCAATGAGACTTTACCTGGTTAAATAAGAGGATAAATACAGTCTATAATAGTATTTACACAACAAAAACCTTAATTCCTTATTGATCCCTTGTTACTCAACTTTCACCCTTTTAAAACAGATTTGCAGAGAATGGAAAATAGTTGGCAGGAGTTCCACACCATTTGTTGTTAATTGTGTGTTTGATTGAATGATCGGGTTATTTGTTCTCTCAGTCATTCATTTAGTTCTTTATTCACCTCATGCAGTTGTGAATGTTTCAGGGGAAGTGAATAGATCATAATTTTTCAGGTTGTACTGTTCTTTTGGTGAAATGGTTTTGTACAACAGACATGCAGATTTAGAATTGTGGGTAATGTATATCCACCACAGAGAGGATCACTGTCCACAGTCTGATTATCCCACATCTGGCCCTGCTTACACTGATGATTACCCAGGGGGAGGAATTAGACTGGTTGTATAACCGTGGCCTGGTTTTGCACAAATTAAGAGTCTTGGCCCACAAACCACCAAGTCAGACAGACTCAACCTATAAACCTGAACTTGGAGCATGCTATAGAAACTCAGTGCACACCCTGCATGCAATAAAACACCCCAATAAAACTTCTATTTTTAACCGCAAGACCCATGCTTACTCTGGAGTTTATATTATTAAACACACTAGACCCCAGTCTGCATTATGACACACACTGAAACCCTGTGGAACTGTCATCTTTAAGTGTCTGCAGCCAAACTGTGTGTGCCTGTGTGTGTGAACCTGGTGTGCTGTGTTTGGCTTTTGTTTTGACAGAGTCTCAGTTGTTCAGGAGATATGGCTCCTGCTCCTGTTAATTCAGGCACAGTTCCTCCATCTGATAAACACCAGCAAAAGCATGTTTGAAGTCCAGATCTCACAGGATATCTCACAGTTATGGAGCATTATTCGCTTTTTGCTTACCCCCCCCCCCCCTTGATGCTTTATTATGAAGCCATATTTTTCCTATATGATGCAGCAACTGACACTGCACTGTTCGAAAATGACTGGGAGGTCCAAGATCAACAGATAAAGAGGACGGGCCCTGCTGACCTGGCGATGCGTCCTATGCTTTGTTGGTTCCAACTGGTTTGTTTTACAGTCCAAAAGTTTCCAGTCTGAGTGGGTCCCGATCATTTTGGTAAAACTTTGTCCAAGAAAAACACATTACCTTGTAATGTAGTGTGAAACAGTTTTGCTTTATATTTTATGCAGTTGTTTCCTTCCTCTCTGAGAGTAGCAGAATAATTAGGCTACTTATTCTTTCCAGAATAAATAGCCTGCGATACAGCTGCCGTCGTTTATGTGACATGCGTATTAAAAAAAGCTGGGCATTGTACAAACACTCCGCTTTGTTGCCAACAACTGTATTGAATTGAATCAATTTGATTCATGAAGATTTCAGATCTGCTTGGCCTCCTCACTCTTCCATAAGTCCCTCCCTCCCGCTCTGACCCATGGCAGCACACATGGTTCCCACATTCACAGCTGCACATTCACAAAGCGTCTTTGGATGCAGTAAGCACAAAGCTAGCACATGTCGGTGATGTCGAGTGTCACAGAACGTCGCTCGAAATACTGAAAATTAATGTGAGCAGATATGCTGGAAAGGGTTTTTCATCAAGAAAACACATGTTGAGTCATCCTCCACACGCTTCATCCCACCCTGCTGCTGCCTCACGTGTACAGCCACTCTCACACCTGGTCCGCCCCCTGCAGCTCCGATTGCTCAGTTAACATTCACAGACTGCAGGTGTGTCTTGACTGCGGCTCACCCAATAATAGTTTTCATGCAGTTAGTCACACTCAGCAGAAACATCAGACCCCGCTGTTAACATTCATCTTTAAGTGACGGTTAATCATCTTTTCTTTTTAGAAAATGTCAGTGTCTGTGTGAAACACAGGTGATATTTGTTTGTGTCTGCATGTGTTGGATGTGGGTGTGCGTCTACATTACATGTCCACGTGTCAACCGTCATAACACCAGGGTGAGAAGACATCATTCGCTGAGAGGCAGCAACCTGTCTTCCAGGAGACCAGGTTGCAAGATCGCAGGCTCCCAGCCGAGCAGTGACTCACAGACAACCACAGATAATAGTATAGAGAGGAAATGATTAAATGTTCCCTGCTCAGAGTGTGTTGTTTATCACAGTCTGCTATTCTATTATGGGAAACCACATCGACACCTCAGACTAAAAATGCACCGACCAATCACAGATGTCCGGTTTTAATTGCAGGTGAGTCGACCGCATCCCAGCGACAACCCTGTGCTCTTCCTCTTCCTGGTTGGAGGCGTCACGCCGTCAGAGCTTCGCCTGATCAAAGAGGTCGTCACCGCACACAAACCGGGGACACAGGTGAGAGTCAGTCACAGGTCTTTTAACACAAACCAAATCCCACCCCTGGAAAACAACTCCTAAAAACACTGCAGATTTAACATCTCTCGTCATCTCCAAAACTGTCTTGTTCTGGATGCTAACTGCGGATAAAAGGCCTTTCTGTCACTAAATGTTGCCTTCATGTCATATGAAAATAATCCTGAAAATGAAAATATCAGTTTATAGCTTTTTAACTTAAAGTGCTTTTACTCTACAACTGCTCTTAAAGGAATTCTCAACTTAATGTGATGGACACTTCATCACAATCGATGCAGCGTGTTTTTTTTTTTGTTTGTTTGTTTGTTTTTCTTCCTTGTCAACACCTGATGCTTTTATTACCCAGAATGGAACTTAAGTATTCACATTCAACATTTTCCATATACTTCCACTTTACTATACTGACTATGATATGCTGATATTTTCTTTTTAACGTCACAGATTTAAAACATAGTGCATTATTGTAGGTATGACTAACAGACAAGATCAATAAAATATTTTAAATTTGTTCAGCATCAACCAGCTACAATATCAACAAGCTGTTTACAGGTTAATGCATCAATACTAATATTACTTAGTATAATATATAACCATATAACTGTGACCAAGGTCATTCTACCTGCACAATCATGTCAGCGCTGCAAGTTGCTGTAAAGTTGTTGCTAAACCTTGAAAGCGAATCAGTAAAAAAAAACAACATAATTTAAGTGATTCATCTCTTTAGCCTTGAAAACATAGGAGAGACTGTCCTGTTTTCAGACTGTTAAAGAATGAACTTACATAAACACTGACCTACATACACAAGTAACTGAGAACAGGTGGGGGAGGGGTGAGCAGCGGGGGGAAGGAGGGAGCAGGAGCATCTGTGCACCTGAGCTTTACTCATATTAACTGTGAACATGAGATGCAGCATGAGACCCAGCATCTGTGCTGTTTTGGCTTAAGTGCTGATCATAAATGCAGTTCACAGCGAGATGTAAAAGATGCAGATGTATGCGTTTTGGGTGAGACGAGTGTAAAGAAGAAGGACATCAGGCTGGGTGTTGTGGGTTTGTTTTAATAAAAGGCTTGAGAAGGAGGCCAGAGGCAATGAAAGGCCTGGAAAGCATCAAAGCCTTCCATCTGTAATCAGGAAAACTGAATAAAGACAAGCTTATGTAATAACCTGCTGGGCCACACACACACACACTCAGTCAGGAGACACTCTAACTTTACACGATACATACACAGGACACTGAGGATAAGCCTGCAGTGTGTTTCAGTTCCACTAAAAACAAACTGCCAAGGTTTGGTCTTGCACTTGGGCAAAATTCCTCTAAAACAGACTCTGCCACTACAAACAGACTTGTTGCCAATTTTAGGTGCTGACCCAAAGTTAAAGCAACACTGCTTTAGAAAACAGACTATCTCTGTTATGCAACATGAGAGAGCTGTAACTCTTGAGTTGGACCTCTTACCTTAGTTAATACTGTTCAGTTTTAAGCTAATCAATCTCAAGCTGTCATTTATAAACACAGAAATCAAAATATCTGTCTGAACACAAATTTGCATCCTACATATGTAAGTCAATAAGTTGTCTCTGAACTTTGTGAATCTACAACAAAAAGTCATTCACTTGTTTTAATGGCAACTTCTTAACTTTCCACCTATTCTGATTTAAAATTAATTGAATGTGATCCTCTACTGTTCTGAATGTCAGCCCCTCCCCCACACACACTACAGACTTCACAGGTGGATGTTAAAAGTTTGTATCTGTGCACAGCTTGAAATCTCAGTGGTTACTATGAATTTCTTAAGCCCTTTTCAGACATGCAGCTCTCACATAATAGTAGTGATCCTGTGTCTGAATAAGCACCCAAGTCACTTTTACTTATTTTACTTTTTTCTGTTTGGTTTTAAATATATTTACCTAAAAACTCCTATAAATCATACTCACATATGATTGATTTGCAGAAACCAACCGTTTTTCACAGTGGCAGAAAAAAGAGAAGCTTCTACCAAATCCTCAGTCCTTATTTCCTAATTTTCTGACACATGTTACTCAAAACATCTTGGTAATCTTCTGATTTAATGATTCCTTCAATGCCTCAAGTATCAAAAGCAGCAAAGCAGCTTCACAACAGCCTGAAAGAGCCTGTCCCTCCACTGTAGGTTCAGAAGTCTATGCTCCACTTCACGACTTATAAACAAACTGATGCAGCACGTCTCCAAAGAGCTCTACTTTGGTTTCATTTGTCCATACAACATTAACCTAGAAAGACCGAAGCCGAGCCTTTAAAGTTTTTATAAATATTAGTCTTCTAGTCTTTCACTAGCACCAACCTTCACAGACTTCTCTCACTGAGTCTCTTAACACCGTGTCCTGGAGGCATCTCAACAACTTTATGACTGTGAGACTTGTTGACAACATTACGAACTGTCAGTGATTACCTTGTAGCCTCTGGAATTTGGTATGTTTAATACTGTTTCTGATCGCTTGTCGTCACCATTATAAAAAAAACAGACAGGAAACAATCTGTATTAGTTAAACATCATTGGTCACTGGTGGATTCAGGTCATGTTGACACAGTTTTTTTATTTGGAACTTATTGAAATCCAATAAAAAGGTGCAGATCATTTTCACCAGGACTTCACTAAAATATGAAAAAACATTGTGGTACTTTTCCTTGCAGCTCTGTTAGCAGATAAATGAAGCCAGCAGTGTTACATATGCTGTTTAAAAAGGGATTAATAGCAACCAACCAAAAGGCATTTTTTGAGATAACAAGCCACCTCATAAAACTTCATATCAACAAAAACAAACAGGCTCCAAAACACATCCTCTGTGGTGGACGTCATTAAATTCAACTGAGATAATAAACTGGGCCTTGTTGACCGGTAGTTTGCACTAAAGTCAACATCACATTTGTGTCATGTTTATTATTAATACGCCCGGTGCGACCAGTGTTTAAACCTTAATGAGTGTTGTTGTTCCTCTCCAGGTGCTGGTTCTCTCCACCAGGCTGCTGAGGCCGACCGACGTCCCCGAGCTGCTCTTCACCACCCAAAGGCTGGCGCCTGACATCGGACTTTAGAAAGCTGTCGCACACACGCACCACAAACAAAAGCTTTAAATCAAAATTAAGGAAATGAAACATTCCTGTTCTGTGTTGGTCGGTCGATTGTTTTAATTTAAAACTAAAGTGATGATATAACAGTAGATATCCATCTGTCCATCGCTCGTCTCTCTGATCACAAAGGTTTAAGATTACAACAGTATATTTGATGTACTGTTTAAAATGACTCAAATGTTGATATTAACAATAAAATCTCTTACTTTTACACCATATGTTTAATTTTTTTTTTTTTTGTAAACGGTGCATTGAGCTCGACCGCCTGTGTCAGTCAGGCGGTTGTTAAAAGCAGATCACATGTGTGAACTCATTACAAGTGTGTGAACACAGGAAGGCCTACTGCTGCTGCTACTGCTGCTGCTGAGGTGGGTGGAGACACACACACACACACACACACACTCTGTTAGGTCCCTTCTCACCTTCACTCATCACACGGTGGCAAACACGAGCAAAATAATTAACAAGGCGTTTCACACTGTCTGCTGTTAAGACTGACGATGAGCTCACACCCACCGATCGCCCAGCGTTTCCTGGGCTCCCCCTCCATCCTCCGTCCTCTATTCTCTCCATCATGAATCACCTCGGTTAGAGCTCAGTAATTTCATCCACCCACACACCCACATTGATTCACAAAAGTCAGAGTCTCCCACATTCTGTCAAAGTCAGAGACGATGACTGTGGTGATCCGGTGAATCCTGCAGTCTGTGGATCAGAACAGGACATTTGAGATTCACTAATTAGATTAGGAATCGTAAATAAACAGTCATCTAATGTACACGCATTCAGCTTTTATTGGGAAAGAGCTCGATGTCAGCCTGTTCTCATTTTTCTGTGTGCTTATCATTCTCCCAAGAGTCTAATAAAAACAAGGTCATCTCTGAGAAAACTAACATGAACTTTCTTTCAGCGCCGTCGGCTCAAACTGTTTTATCACATTTTTTTTTTTTTTGGTTAAATTGATTTCCAGAGGTCAGGGATAGCGCCAGGTTTTTTTTTTTTTTTTTTTGGTTTTAGTCAGCCTGAACACTCAGAGGCTTCTATTGTCTTCAGAGCTATTCACTGCTGCTGTTACCAAAAGCATTTTTATAAGAACAGGTTTATTCAAGGATCAGGCTTCCTTTTCTGTGTGCGTCTCCCACAGTGTGTGATATTTGTCTGGAGAAAAGGACTTAACAGGATGACAAAAGACAAAAGTTTCGAAATGCACCATCAAAGTGCGTGAGTGTTTGTGTTATGGAATATATATGACACATATGTAGACTTATGAATAAAAAGCCACAGACAGAATTAAATCCAACATCATTTTATTGTGAACAAAGAGTGAATTTGTAACAAATAAATAAACAACAGGCCCTTTGGACTATTCCTTTTTTTTTTTTTTTTTTTTCTTCTTTTTTTTTTAAAGTGCATCAGTGATAATAAACCCACATGCTACATACTGTCTGCCACCCACCCACCCCATTATGCACAATGATGCTTTAGGGTTCTGCAAAAAAATATGTATATTTACTGCAGATATCAAAACACGAGAGACTGAACACAAACACACGGCTGCACAGAGTCCTGGCTCACATGAGCGGTACAATAAAACAAGCACTTAGCAGCGTTGTGTGGTGGCAGTCTGAATACAGCAGCGCCACGACGGGCAGCGCAGCTAAAAATAAGCAGTCGAGTCCTTCAGAGCTGCTGTTGCCAGGAGAGCTTGATTTACAGTTTTTTGATTTTCCAGGCAGAGTGAAGGGAGGTTCCGCCTCACACGGCCTCCTCTGCACCCCCCCAGCTGTCTTTTCTTTCTCCTGAGCAGTCAGTGAACATTCCCGCTGCTTCTCCACACGCATGGTATCTGTCAGAACGGACACCTGCTCACTCAGAGGTCACCACCTCTGTAAAAGATTCATCTGCCTCCCACTATACAGACCCTACTACTGTTCAGCTCACACCTGCCTTCTTCAACCAGAGTGTGAGCGCCACAGTGGAGAAGCACGAATCTTCTCTGCCCTCATTTCTCATCCACCTTCAATTGCTTTTCTTTCTTTCTGTGGCCACTCCAGACCACTTTCAATTTCCTCCAAAGTCCTCACACAGAGGTAACAGTCCTGACTTTTGCAGAGAGCGCCTGCTTGAAACGCCTCTTCAGATCTTGCATATTGGGAGATTTTGGTCTCGGGATGAGAGGCGAACGCCTCTTCTCCGTGGCAGCACTGGCGGAGTTGTTTGAAGAGTTGGAGGCTGGAGGCGGCTGCTTGGCTAACTGGCAGCACAGCCTGTGGAACGCGCCGTGCACCTGGCTGTAGTCCTCGCTGGCCGACACCTCGTAGAAAGAGCAGCCCAGCGTTCCCGCCAGCAGAGGTCCCTGCTGGGAGTCGACCCGCCTCAGGTGCAGCAGGTCCGCTTTGTTGGCCAGCAGGATCACCGGGGGCACGTTGGCGCCGCCCGCACGGGCAACCAGCTGGTGCAACTGTTCGATCAGGTCGAAGCTGCGGCGGTCTGTCACGGAGTAAACCAGCACCACGGCGTCGGCCCACTGGATGGAGCAGGTCACATGGTCAGGAAGACTGATGCCATTATCTGTCATCTAGAAAGCAAAGAAGGAGGCAGACTGATTAATACTCAACCCTTCAGCCTTAGTCGGAAAAGAATTTTAAGCATTTTTCTGAATTGGGAGCAGATTACACGTCCCTGGCTTTATGCAACTGATCTTTTGTAATGAGTGGAATGCTGACTGAGGCACACAAGAGCTATAATGTTACTACTCCAAAACAAGAGAGGTGTAGGTGACTGGGGAGTCTGGATGTATCATGTACCATGGCCTCAGACATCCATTAGTCTAAATGGGAGATTAGACAGTCAGACTGATGTGCTGTACTTCTGGGGGAAATCACACACACACACACACGTACATACAGTACTGCTGGACTGATGCCCAGTCAAAAGAGGCTTAGATGATCTTAACAGTCAGACAAGTGAATTAGATCATGTTATCTTTGTATTGGATTATCCACAGCTTTTCAAAAACAGATTTACAAGTGTTTAGATCCTGCCAGCTCAATCACCTGAACATAAACTGTTAAGTTTCCAAGAAGAAAATAAAAGAGATCTCACCTCTGCTCCAGGTGTGTCCTGAACCTGGATGGTCACTTGTTCACCGTCCACCTGGACTTCTCTGGAGTACAGGTTACCTGAACACAGAGAGAGAAAAGAAACACGATGGTTAAACACCGACAGATTCACCGAGTGTAACAGTCTGTTTATCTCGTTTCGTCGGCTCAGTAACTCACCGGCGTTTCTCTCGTAGTCTCCGATGAAGCGTCTTGTCAGGAATCTCACCACGAGCGCTGAAATCAAACGAAGCGACAACAAAATATTAGATTATGTGACAGAATATAAAACAACACTGGAACTAAATTAAGCCACATATGTTTTGTTTTATTTTATCTATTTTATGTTTTCTTACCGGTTTTCCCGACTCCGCTGCCTCCTATCACGGCTATTTTAATGACCCGGTTGGGCACCGGGTATTCAGGTGTAGGATACTCTGCGATGGTCGTCATGTTCTGGATCAGACGCATTTTTTTTTTTTTTCGTTTGTCAATTCCGTCCAAAACGAAAAACGTAGCAACCTGGAAACAAAATGTATCTTTTCCAAAAAGAAAAATATGTAAAGGGTGAAGTTAGTCCTGTGTTGTCCCACAGTTGTTCCCGTAGAAGCAAACAGTTGTCGCCGGCGTCGGTGTCATGAGCCAGAGGCAGATCAGTGGACTGGAATGCTGCTGCTGCTGCTGAGGAGCGCACTAGGGCTTTATAGGGCCGGAGCGGCCGTCGGATTTTGATTGGGCGTCTCGTAGCTCGCGTCCTGCCTCCCTCGTGCGCCTCCACGCCCACACGTGGATGCGCAGGAGAGACATCACAGGCAGCAGAGAGAAATGCTGCTGCAACAGGTGGGAGCTCTGAAAAGTGTGTCCGCACAAGACAGCTTTCACTTGGAGGAAGAAAGTTTCTCTGCTTTATCACTTTGCGAAGAGATTTATAATGTAATTACTAAAGAAAATAAAACTTTCCTCACATGTGAACACACCTTGCCTATATCTATAGATTTTTACCGTCTTTTCATTGTTGTGTTATGTATCTATCTATCTATCTATCTATCTATCTATCTATCTATCTATCTATCTATCTATCTATCTGTCTGTCTGTCTGTTTCATTTAATTATATTATTCTTTGGTAAAATAATCAACAAATGCATTCCTGCCATGCTTCCATAAACATCCTCAAAGTGTAACCCATTTTTTTCAAAATTTCATCTTTGACACGCACATGTGTTTATGTGTAATCATGGAGGATGCAGATGAATCCTGTTCCTGGTGTTGTGTTGCAGCAGGTGACCTGTTCAGACATGCCCCCTAAACTTGTGAATCTTCCACACAGGGGGCTGATGTTGAATTACCCCCCTCCCCTGCATGACACACACACACACCTTGCTGCTCATGCTGTGGATGTGAAAGCTGCTGGTCCAGAAATAACCTGGTATTCCAGTCATTTATCAAAGCAGAGAAATAGAGCATTTATCTAATTTCACTGGAGTAATAAGTAGCACAAAGAAACATTTGTTTACTTTTTCGCGTGACAAATGGGTTCAGTGGCTGCTCTCCACTGTGATTTAACCTGTGTCATCTCTTTGTCCCACTTTCGTTTGCCTCTTCTGTCACACACTCCTCCTTCTCCCCACATCTTTCATTTGTGCTCATGTGCTCTCAGGTATTTTGGCAACTAGTCCTTCTGTGATTATGGTCTGGTATGTATTTTTGATAAGAGTGCTGATGACAGGCAGCTGCGCTGAAATATGAAATTAGTGCCCGAGATTCGTAAGCTAGGTGTGTGTATACACACACACACACACACAGCTCCCTCTGTAACCACATCACAGCCGACATGGTTACATCTCCGCCTCTGCAGTGTTTTGGTGCTGCCTTGCTTTCTTGCTAAAAGTCACTAAACAACTGAACATACTTGCACTTAATGTCTGTGGTTTAAGCTCCTGTCTTTTTAAGGCAGTGATGCAGCTGAGGTGTCACTGTTTTGTGATGTAAGCCCACGCTGCTGCAGCATATTTGTGACACAGAGAGTTGAAAGGCCTCACAGTCATTCCCTCCTATAGCAACCAGGCGACAAGGCTAATGATGATACATAAAGGGAGGATGCTTGCGGAGGTGTTGTTGTTCTAGTGAAATACCAGAATTCACTGGTCTGACACACAACAGATCCACAGAGAAATGTAGAGTGACGCACGGCAGATTGACTTTAAACTGAGTTAAACACACACAGTGGAACACCACGTGTCTTTTATACCTGAAGTGACTGTTTGTGTTGTGAGAATTCATTTCACACTGCAGAGCTTCAACCCCAATAAACTTCCCTGTGCTGTCTGAGAAGTTGTGCCTCCAGGCCAGTGTCACCTTTATTTTCCCTGAGGCCGTGCTGGAGGTATATTAAAATACCTTTGACAGTTTTAAGCAGCAGCAGAGCAGAACAAGGCCTGACTTGAGATCAGAGTGTCACTCACACAGAGGTGACAATAGATGAGGGGGAGGATAATCTATCAGCTGGGGTGTGGACAATTGTCAGGGGGAATTCAGGGCATTTACTGCAAACAGAGGAATGTGAAGTTAATTGGGGTTTAGCAGAGGGGGGACAAGGGCAGGTGAAATCTCCAGCAGCAGGAGGAGTGTGTTCTCAGAAGGATGTCCTTGTTGACACTGAAGTGAGGGCTGATTTCCCGAGGTGGCCGCAGCTTTTACAGTGGGAGTTGAGAAGAGGCAGCAACCATCACTTGCCCTCGAGGCTTGATCCAACAAAAGGGCAGTCATTTGGTATATCAGAGAGAAACTGGGGGCAGAGGACAAAACCTCATGAGTAACGCTCACATGTTTATCAGCATCATGATAGATGCTTATCATCCTCATTGCCTTTAATCATTGTTTGCTAAGATATTTATTGGGAAACAATTGTTCAACACTGGGCGGCGTTTCTTAGATTTTATACTTAAATTACTTCAAATCTGTGTAACAGTACATTTTAAAAAAAACTCAGTGTAAGAATAATCGATATTTGGACTCCAGGAACAGAGAGGTAGAAGTTCCACATTTTTATTCACAACCAAAGAAATGATCACACAGTGCAGTGTAACACCTTGATGTTGTTCACTGTTTTTTTCTCTTTTATTCCACCATCTTAGTGCAGATGTGCAAATACAACAGCAGAAAGCAGATCTATTCACACATCTTTTCACTGATCTCTTCACTTGTTTGTTTATATCCACAAGAACATTTGCATTTCCAGTGACCAATGGCAATTGTATTGACCTGCTGGCACAAGCGGCTCTCAGCCCCACACAAAGGAAGAGAGGTTGTTTTTTTCTTATTGAAATGTGAACCTTCCAACATGTTGGAGCATTTGCATACCTCTGAATGTCAGCAGCAGTAGGGGGATGGCAGTGAGGCAGTGCTAGTGTGTGTGTTGTGTGTGCTATGGCATTGGTTGTGAATGACAATAGTCCCAACCACCACTACACCTCCCCCCCTCGAGGAATTCCAGCTCTCTGCTTTTACATTGAAGTTATCCAGTTAGCCATAGCTGACTTCTTAACAAACATGATGGAAAATATTTAAATCTTTACTCTTCATCTCTCATTCACACCCCCTGTTCTCCTGTTTACATTCCACAGCTGATCTCCAGCATGACATTGAGTAATTGGTTTACATACGCGTTTCTGAGGACTGACATGCGCATGTCAGTCTCAAACTGTTTATCTGTGCCAACATGTATGTGCTTGTGCACAAAAGAGCCAGACAGGGTAATAATATATAGGGGTGTTTTGGTCTGGCGTGCATGTGACATAGACATGCGTCTTTAAGGTAAGACTTTAAACTCTGGGATTATCTTGTTTTCACTGATTGAGAAGTTGTTTTTTCCGCTCACGTGCAAAACCTGTGAGGAAAAAAAGTGAAATTACACTTGAGCAAGTGCATGTTAATTCAGTTCATTTTGATGTGAAAGAGGATGGAGGTTGTTTTGTCGCTGTTGTTGTTGTTTTGATGAAGGAAACTGTTGCATTTTGCAGAGAAAGAAATATCTTGTGCAGCTTAGTAAAGGCACTTGAATATCAATGTTAAGATATTAATAGTACATTAAAATATAGTGATTTCTAATATATAAAAATAACATTTAATTATATTATTGATCATGCTTCTCTTTTTTTAGTAAATAGGGGTGTGATGTGCACACATTTATGAGCAGAAGTTATGAGACCAAACCTGAGCCAAGCAATACATCCATCAGCCACTGGGAACAGTGCTGAGCTTGTGTTCAAATTAATGTTTAATTTGTTAATGAGAAGTGGGTAAATAGATCTCCAGATATTATTTGACATAAACAATTTCAGCTTCAGCCTCATTTTTTATGTATTATTATTTTTCAGGCATTCAGGGTGATGAACACACTTACACACACACACACACATACACACACATTTATTCATTTATAATGTAATTTCTAGCCGGGTTGTAATAAAATCAAATCAGAGAGTACAACAGAGGCACACAGACACATGGGGACACTCTGCTCTGGACAGATCGTGTTGGGACACGGGGTTCAGTGGCTGAGATTTATGGATTTGGGCCACCGTCTGTAATTCCCGACTCTCCCCAAGGCCTTGTCTGTCCGTTTAGGGTGTTTTACTGCTGGAGCTGGAGGCAGAGCCGAGGTTCAGACTCAGGCCTCTGTGGTGCTTTAATAAAGACAGACACCATCCTTGGGGGCAGATTCTGGGTCAGAGCTGGAGCTCTGATTTGTAGATGTGGTTACTGAACCGGCCAAAATGAAGCTGTCGCCAAAGCTTCACACGCGCATACACACGCACACTGGGAATTACACAAACAGCATGAGAACATTTATGCACAGTAGAACTGTGAGCACTGTGTAACAATGATATATGAGGGAGGTTGAATACTTGGTGTATGTGTGTAGCAGAACAGCAAAATGAAAAACGAGTCCAGCTCTGATCTGATTGTTACCAAAGCTCTTCACAGCCTCAACAAGACACTGTGACTGGCTCAGCAAAAAGTATCCACCATTAATAAGTTCCAGCTTGCGCCTTTTGTTGCATGTCATCAAACATATACCACCATCTTTATCCTTTATCTTCATCCTATATCGATAACCTTAATTACCATATTTCTTTTCTACAGGTTACTCACATGTCTGTCATCCTTCATCATTCTTGAGACGGCCTCTCTTGTCAATCAAGTGTCTTCGAGTCTAAATAAAGTTTTGTGCACAAACTGACAAACAGTCTCATACCTGTCAATACCTTTCACTGGAAGAATAACGCTCAGTACGGGTGGATTAGGCACCTGTGAACACAAATGTATTGGCGTGAATGCACACGCCTAAAGCAACAGAAAACACTGGAAAACATTAAGATGTTAACAAGGCGTTTGTAGTTTGTAGAGTGGCATATTGATTTTCCATCAACATGTTGTGGACAGACAGATGACAGAAACATGTTTAAGCAGCAAAACACCAACACAGAGTTGGGTCAGTGTCCTGGGATTTTAATGTGATATGAAGTGAAAACGCAACCAAAACCTGAATTAACCCGTAAAAGAACCTTTTCATGAATGAGCAGCCCCACTGTGATATATTAATATCTGTTTGCTTTCTGAGTATTTTTTCCATTTGTCCTCAATAGAAAGTGTTTCTTCACAGCGCTGATCAACCTCTGGCTGGATTAGTCTTTACTCATCTGTTGTCCTCAGGGTGATGAGGAAAACAGACAAAAACAGACTCAGAAACACCTCCAAGCAGTCATCGTGGAGAAGCAGGGACATGTGCCTGTGCTGAAGGGAGTGAGTGTCTTCACCTTGTTCATGAGATTCACACTTAATTACTGACGCTCTTCTGCCAACGACCTGTAACTGACCTACACCTTTTCACAGCTCTGTTGGTTTGTGCTGCTGACAGCTCAGCTGTGGCTGGAGGCATCATGTTTTCAGGCGGTAGTCTGTCCATCTGTCCCGCTGTTGTGATGCTCATCTCAAGAATGCCTGGAGTGAATCCCTTGAAATTTGGCACAAATATTTATTTCGACTAAAAGATGAACTGTTGATGAACCGAGGTCAGAGGTCAAGGTCACTGTGTGTTGTGAACATGATATTTCAGGAAAACCCACAGGAATAATTTCAGCTCTGACAGAAATAAAATTAGACTCAATGATGAATTGATTATGTGTTTTTGGCCTCAACTTGTGAATTTCAGGACTGATTGGAGGTGGTTGGTAGCAGCATAAAACCACAAGGTTTTTAATTCTAGTTTTATTTAATTCAGACTGAAGTTTACTGTCTAATTTATCAGTTTTACCCTTCAAAACAATGAAAACAGTCCCACAAGCCTCTTCAGTCTGTGAATACAAAGACAGGCTTGGGAACAGTGGACTGTTGCAACATTATTCATTATCACAATACTCTCTCATGTCCCACATTCATTCATATGCACATATACACCCACAAGGGTTCCCGTGGCTTTGGTGTACTCTCTGTAATTATGCATATCCACTCATAAAACATTTCTGCATGAATGTGAGTGAACGTGGGCCTGATTCAGACGCAGACGAATCTCCTTCCAGATTCCAAGGTCACAGTTCTCTCTGCTGCTGCACGTTGGCCTTCGCGAGGGCGTTAAACAGGAAGAGAGTGAGTGGGAATAAAAAGATGCTGGGTGTTTTAATTATTGTGTGAGTTAGTAGAAGAGTATAGTGTAAAGAAGTCAAAGCAGAAAATGAAACTCATTGTGTTTCGTCAGTGCATCAGTATGACGTCGCTCAGGATATGATGTTCTTTCAGTCACTGAGTATTGTTTATAGTTTTTCATATCTTATCAAGTAAATCAAGTAAACTTCTTTGCTTTTAAGTGATGTGTTGAATCATTGTTGGTAAAGTGTGTGTTATTTCCCTTGATGTGATCATCCTATTTCCTCTTTGCTGAGTTGACTGTAGCTTCTCTGCAGCCCCACATCACACACACACACACAGCCTGGCTTTCAGTAGCACATAATGTCTGCTGCAGGGAGGAGCTGTGGTGTTGTCGGGCCATTAGGACTCCACAGACTGCGAAAAAGAAAAGAGACAGGCCAAACTGCTCAGAGCAATAATAGGGGATATGTGTCAGTGTTCCTGATGGGTACACACTGTACTCTACAAAAAACTGGCACCAAGTACAATGACAAAAAGAAGATGTGCGTCAGACATGCTGAAGGAAGGAATACTACAGCATCATGTGCCACTTGTCCCATGGAGACAAAGTGCCGTCCCTGCTTTGTGTTTCACACTTTTACACTGACAGACTGGCTGTGACACTGTGAGGATGTCGCTTCAAGTCACAGGAAAACTCAAGAGCTGCAGCGCCGTGAGATAATAATAATTTTACTGATGAAAAACTGCTTAACTCCAGCATTTACATATAATATGTTGCAGAGCTCATGGGACTGTGCTCACATTAATATTTTCAGCTTGTTTCTTTTCTTTCTTTTTTTATTTTTTCTTTTTTTTCACCGCTTTGACGCAGGAGAGACACTCAAGGTGAACACTGTGATTATTTTTTTTCTAAGAAATGTTTTCCGTCCTAGTGGCTTAGAAAAAGACAAGCTCAGAATTTTTTTTCTTTACACAGGTGCGTCAGAGTGAAGCTCAGCATCTCAAAAAAAATAAAGGACATTCCTGGGCATAAAAACGTATTTTTGAATCAGTGCATCAAGTTTATCAAGTTGTGTTCAGAAAAGGAATGTGTTCATCACGATGTATGAATACGTTTCAAGGTACCGAGCCAGGTTTTGTTAAAACCTTCACAAATTCCAAAATTTCCCCTCAGCTCAGCTTTTAGACCTGTCGGTGTCCACCTGAATTTTAAAACATCAGCAAAGATGTTGCTGGTTTTTGAAGCCACCCTCAGACAGTAATAGAGTACATAACACGTTACACTAATGTGATTACTGTCATTTGGTCTTTCTGTGTTCACTTAGCAAACTCTTTCAGCTTGGGACAAGAGCTGAAGGAGTGAATAGAGGATTAGCCTCTACGGCCCTGTTCATACCTGTCATTAACATGCGAGCATGTGATGAGGTGTGAATGCACCAAAGATGCATTGACATCTGATCACCCGGATCACATTTGCAGGTGGTCTGGGCCTCATACGGCCACATTCTTTTAGCAGCATTTACACAAACGAGTCCTGGGGCACAATGAAACATGACCTCCTCAACTGACATCGTCTCAGTCAGCTGCTTCTCAAAGTTGGAGTAAGCTAGCTTTGTCCATGACATCTGCAAAAGTAGAAAAGGCCAAAGAAACCAAGGACTAGATCTAAAAATATTTTGATTACATCTGATGGTAATCATGTTTTGATGTTTTGTTCAAAACATGATTTTGATCAAATCATGATCATATATTTACCTTTGATTATCGAAAAATGTTTTGATTAGATTCAAAATGAATTTGTGGCAGAATAGGCACAGGAAATGCAGAGCCAACTCCTGTCAGCTAACAACAAAACATCAGTTTTTTGCAGAAGAAAATGATGCCGTGCAGTGAAGTTGTTGCATAACATATTTGAATTGACTGATTCACTAATGACTCACTAATAATTATAATGTTTTACTTGTATAACTGATTACTATTACTACTACTACTACTACTAGTGTTGAAGAATTAGCGAAGTAAAGTTATGGATTACAAATGATTGTTTACAGGCACAAGGCTATCAACTCTGTTCAGTCAGACACTGATATAAGCTCTGCATTTCTATTTCCATCTCTGTGTCACCAATTCTGTGAAACTTATAAAACAAGATTTGTTTCCTTCACCTTGTTCAAAACCTCACACTTGAGTCTGTGCGGTGGAAAGGCAGATAAGGGCTGCAGTTCGATCACTTAGCAGACTTCCAGTCTCCCAGGCACCTGGCACTGTGAATTAATGCAGTTCACAGGACTGGAAAGTGGGTCAAGCCCTGTTGCTTTCTGCTGCCAGTTCAGCTCACCGCAGACATCCAGTTATACAAACACACCTATTGTTATTGACCGTGATCGAGACAAGATGCTTCTGAGCCCCCAGAGGGGAAGAGGGGCAGCCCTGGAACCTGGAACTGCTAAAGAAGTGAAAATATGCAGGGGATATGGTGCATGAGCTCGTGTGCATGTATGTATAGTTTGTGTATGTGCATGTGTGTGTGTGTGTGTGTGTGTGTGTGTGTGTGTGTGTGTGTGTGTGTGTGTGTGTGTAGCTGGCTGGTGTTGTCTTCCAATTGGAATGCAGGTTTCTGATATTCCACCCATCTGAGATCATTTCGAGGCACGTGTTTGTGCTAACACATCTCTGGCATGAGATTTTGTTTTCCTGTGTTTCATTAGATTGTCTGAGGTTTAAATTAGAAACCACATCTTAATCCCCTATTGTTGTCCAAATGAACAGTCTACGCACAAGACCTGATGGCAAAGCAGCTCTCTGAATGCCACCATCCATGTTTGAACTGGGTAGTTCATAAAAACTAGGTCAGTGTTATAAATGCCCACCATTATAGAAACTGAGAGTTTAAATTAGCTGTCAAGAAGTGATGCTTGCATAAACACCATTTGTGACCCATCATATTCAGCTGCTATACATCAATTTGATTGTATCGCATTAGTCACCCACATGAAAACATGCACTCAATCGACTGAACATATGTGTACGACTATATGCACAGACATCATTTCCAGCGTTGCCTGTATTAGATGATTACAGAGAACTCTTCTGCTCTCTACTTTGTGTTCCAAGAATAATGCAGCTATTGTGTCGTCGCTGCTCCACTGGCTGAAAGTGGTTGTGGAGCAGATTAGATGTTGAGGTTTCATGAGTTTTTTGTAGGATTTTATTTGTTATAAATCACTTCAATTTCTGTCAGTTTTCCTTATGAGGTTTCAGGTTCCAGTTAAGTCCCCTCATGTCCCACTGACACATTTACAGTTTGTAATTTTAAAGTGATATGCTTTTAAAAAAAAATGTATTTCCATTTTGTATTTCATTGAACTGAGAAGTATTTAGTTTTGACATACTTGAAGGGAAAAGTAGAAAACTTCTTCTGCTTTATCTTATAACTATGAAATAAATGTTGATGGGAAAATGTAATGGTTGTGCAGCAATGACACCGGGAAGCATTTACAGTGGCAAGGCAAGTTTATTACTATTCATACACAGGGCAATTCAAAATGCTTTACAAAGGCATAAAAATACAATAAGAAAATTTCAGAATAAAAGCAAGACATTCAAATCATAAGAGATAAAAGTGATTTTCCAATAAAAGTGCATCTAAAAGACAAGAATGAGGAGATAACACCAATCATTACCTAAGAATTTAAGAAAAAGCTGCTGGAAACAATCATGTTTTCAGTCCTAGTTTAAAGCAGCCCTGACTGTTACAGACAGTCTGAGCAGACCTCAGGTATTCAGGTAATATGTTCCACAGGTGAGGAGCAGAATAACTGAATGCTGCTTCACTTTGTTTGGTTCTGCTTCTGGGAACACACAGTAAACCTGTGCCTGGTGATCTCAGGGCTCTGGATGATTCAGAGGGAACTGATAAGTCCAGGATGTATTTTGGTCCAGGACCTTTCAGTGCTTTATAGACCAGGAGTAAGATTTTAAACATCTATCCTTTGACTCACAGGAAGCCAACGTAGTGATCTGAGGGCCAGTGTGATGTGGACCCGTTTCCTGGTATTACTCAGGAGCATTCTGGACCAGCTGCACTTGCCTGTTTGTTTATTTGTTTGTGTGTTTTTTGTGAAAACCTAGTCTGCTAAAAATGAAATCATAAACAAGTTTTTCTGTGTCTTGTTTGGAAGGCAGACTAATAATAGCCTGTAACTTGTTGTTGAAATTCAGGTCTGAGTCAATAATTAGACCAAGACTTCTGGCTTGATTTGTATTTTTCAATGACATGGAGTCAAGCTGAGCACTGACCTTTGACCTTTCATTTTTGGTGGCTAAAAATAATCGCTTCTGTCTTGGTCTGCATTGAGCTGGAGAAAGTTCTGGCATATCTACTCACTTATTTGACGATTACACCTACTCAGTGAAAGTAATGGAGTCATGTGTCATGTGATGACACTGAAATATAAAGCTGTGTCATCTACATAGGTGTGATAAAAGATGCTGTAACATGTTATAATCTGAGCTAGAGGCAGCATGTAGATGGACCCTTGAAGAACCCTGCATCTCGTCATCTGTCATCTTTGTTCGCTCTGGCTCATAATTACCAACTGAGACAGCCCCTACCTTGTAAAAACAGTTTGAATCACTTTAGCACAGGACCCGTACCAGTAGTTAGCCTTTTTTTGCTGCAGCAAACTTTCACAGAAAAATGTGGATTCATTTCATGGCACCGGAGGAGTGCACTGCTTCTGTAACCAAAACAAATGGAGGATATCGCTTTTGTTGCCCCAGTAACAAAGGGTAGTTTCTTTGAGGTAGTGGAAATGGAGAATAAGGAAATAAGTGGGTTAAATGTGGAAACTCTACCCAGCAAAAAAAAAAAAAAGAACCCAGTTATTGTGGGAGATAAAGATGGACAGTGTGATAGAGAGAGATAGAAACCCGGGTTAAATAAGAGGGAACTTCAATTGTTGCCATGTTGCTAATGCTATAGCTAGCATCTAGAAACAAGCATCTATGGTTCAGTGTCTATTTGATTATCACAAACATGTCAGTGTCCTTTTTAAAATTATCAAAACTTACTAGATGTAATGTCTGTGATGGCCAGTGATTCAGCCTCTGCAACACCAATACCAAAATTAATATGACTTGGAAATGCTAGGGGGAATAGTTGTTGATCTTAAAAACAATCAATTTGGAGTCTGCTAAATTGTATTAGGTATTTTTTTACAATGCTATCTACAAAAAATAATTTTGGAATTAGTGTGATTGATGTTGCACAGTCCCCCAGCAGTCTGAACAGTTGTACGAAGACAAATGGGAGGAAAGTGCAGTGTCAAGATGTTCTGGAGCAGCTGGAGCCTTTTCCTTTTTTCAAAAGCAAGGCTGTATTGTGATTTCAATTTATTAAGCTCTCCAAGGTTTTGGGGAGATCTGTTTTCACTTTGATGCCAAAGGCAGCATTAAATCAGCTTCGACTCATGTAAGACAAGAAAATATGATCATTTCAAAGGGATTTGTATACTTTTGTATTGTCTGAACTTTATACCGACTAAACAATCAATTGACTATCCTGAAAAAAAACAATAAACCCATAAATAAAATAGTTTCTGTGTGTTTACTTCTTGTTTGTGCCAACACAGGACTGAATCTGCTGAGTGTCCACTGGTCTTCAACATACTCTGTTCCTGTTTTCACATGTGTACATGTAAACCAAAGTACAAAGGAGACTGTTTGGAACAATATGTACCAAAAGTCAACGAGCGTGCCAAAGCTAGTGTGTGAGACTAATAATTCATTCCGCTTTTGCCTTTGCTGTTCTCTCTGTTCTTGCCAAGTTCTTATTAGCTTGTTTTTTCTCTCCACCTCAGTTAATATAACACAGGCAATGTTTATTTGAGGAGGTTTTAGTGTTCGGGGAGACCCATGAGTGCAGACTGAAGAATGTTTAGTTGACCAGGGTACAAATTCTAACAGAGTGTCTCTGCTTATTGGACACGTTAATTATCTCGAAGATCAAGATACTAATAAAGTTTAATTAAGCAGAACATCTATATCTGAGGGATATAAAAGAACAACCTTTTCACCATTTAATAGTCAATAAATCTGCTTTATTGACCTTACACAACTGCTAATATATTTCTGCTAAGAGACTATTTCTGCTCAGTCAATATGTCACCTTCTGCACACAACAACACCTACAACACCTTTTTAATAATAAACCACATAAGGTAATAAATTAAATAAAGGCTTTTTTGTGTTATTAAAACAAGTTATGTAATACTGAGATAACTGAACCTTTGACTTCAGTATCAGATCACCAGTATCAGCATCTGCATTTTTCAGGGAAGTAACTGACTATGTGCCTAGCGCTACTGGTGCTATGAATATGTTATTTCTTCACACACATAAAAACATAATTTATAATAATGTGAAAAAAGTATTGGTTATGATCATTAGTTTGCATATTTGTATTATGAAGGAGAAAAATTCTTCAAGTGGTTCATTCATTTCTCTCTGCATTTTCATAAACAAATCTGACAACACTGTGTTTTTTTTACATATATATACATTAATCATGTGTAGTCAGAATGGGTGAAAGAGAAGATGTTACAGCCATAATATTGTGCAACCAACATTTTCTTTGCGACAATAAATTATAGTCAAAGATGTTTATATTGGGTTTATCTGTAGCTGTTTCAGAAATGTAATGTGGTCATATAGAAACACTCCCAGTTAAAGGTGTTTTATGTGAAATTACACACACAGTGAATATTACAATTAACCTGTTTATGTCATTCTTTACTCACCAATCACCTCTCGTGATATACTTCTCACACACATTTATAATTCATCCAGACTTTATAAATCCAGTCCATGACAATCTCAAACAGGCCTGTGGCTGAGGCCGGTGTCCACCAGAACTTTTATATATAAACACATGTTTGTCTGTTATGAATAATCTCCAATAAAACAGTCTGAGGAAACTGTCTCTGACCTCTGTGTTTCAGAGGCCTGTGCCAAATGTCACCAGACTGCAATGAACCACAGACTAAAAACTGGAGAATTATTTTCTCGGCTGTTCGGAAATGATGCATAATTCATTTGCCGCTCTCTGTAGCAGCTGAGCGACGGGAAGGTCATCAGAGCTTTCAGTAGTTAAGCCAGCCTCATTTACTGGAAACATTTTCTGAGCTTGAGGTTTTTTTTTTTTTTTTTTTTTTTTTTGTTTGTTTGTTTTTGGGGGTTTTTTCTGCGTGTTTGTCTGTGTGTAACACATGTGCACATGAAAGTCCAAGCATTCAGCCCCACTTCAGATCTCAACTAAGGCGTGCAGTAAAGACCCTTGGCGTTTCACCTGATGGCTGGGGGAAAAACTTGTGGTGGATACAAACATCCTGTTGGCTGCAGTAAAACCTGAAGAGGAAATGTACAAAGGAAGAGAGAGATTTAAATGCACGGTCTGAAGCACATGCAGCATTTAGTTCACTTCAGGTGTGTGCAAATCCACTTTGGCTATTTTAACATCTGAAAAATACATCAAGGCCCCAGGTGCATTTTTCAAAAGGGTTATATTTGGCCCTTAACATGTGACATGCAATAACAACAAAAAGATTTTAGTTCATAAACAAGGCTGTGAATAGAATATCACTTACACAGAACTGGAGCTGTTTTCTGTTGCCTATTTTGTTCTGAAGATGTTGATGAATGGGAATGAGATATAGTTTTTAAATTAAGAACATTATTCACGTCCACATGTCAAACAGTGAGCACATACACAGACACAACTATGATAATAAAAGCAGCATGAGTCAGGAGATGCAGTCCCTTGCAACATTTCCCTCAATCCCATTAATACTGATGGGACTGAAATAGAAAGTACAGACTATGTTTTGTGTCCAAAGCCCACAAGATAAAACTATGTAATTGTTTCCCTGTCAGTCAAAAGGATTTATTAATAAATCTGAGAGCATGTCAATCACATCAACCCATGATGCATAGAAAACATTTGATCAACAATTAACCTCTCAGATTTTCAATGGCTCAGTCTGACAGCCCTGTTATTCTGCCATTTTTTTGTTTTGTGTTGTTTTTTGTTTTTTTTTTTTTTTTTTTTTTTGAATAGCCAACTTTTATTTCCTCTCCTTGTTCCATTCCTTTTGAAGTATGTTAATAATAATTACTTGTTGTTTTCCTTTCTTTTTGTTCAGATGCTACAGAGATAATTGCTGAGGGACTGTTGTGAAAGCACCATCAAAGTCGATGTGAATAGAAGAGTCCTGAGGGCCCAGGAGTCCTGCAGAGCTCTGCAGAGAAGACATTTGGGTTTTAACGACTCCTCCTTCTTTGTCTTGGTCATATAATTGGTGGTTGGAGTCCACAATACTTGCAAATTAAAGCATTAGTTATTTATTCTACAAAATGTTAAACATAAGTACCTGGCACTATGTTGCCAGAGTAAAGCCATTCTACACATAATCTCTACAGAGAATCATAAATATCTTATAATGAACAACCTGCTCCACCTCCAGAGCCACTGAGAATTAGGCTCAGATCTCTGCCCTTTGACACATTCAGTGTCACATACAGTCAGAAACTGTCTGTGTGAAACATGTTGTTGTCGTTGTAGTTAAGGCAAGAGGTGGTGTCTGGGTAGAGTGTCCAGGAGAACAGAGCCATTAGAAGACACATTATCTTACACATTACTATATGACAGAACTTACACTATCTGATTTATATGTTGTTTAAAATAGTAGAAAAACTGATCATTATTATCTCCAGCCTCCTAAATCTCCACCAACTAAATAAAATCATATCCTTTCAGAGAGAGATGATCAATAATTCACAATTCTTTGTTTTTACAATTTCTGTTATCAGATATTTATTTAAGCAGTTTATCCAGTGAAAGTTCAAATCTGAGGAATATGTGTTGTTTTATGTTGTGAATACAAGCTATTGAAGCTAGAGGCTCACACCACTCATGAAGCACATGGAAAATCTTGAAATGTTATAGATTAACTTAATCAATCAATATTATTTTGAAACATGTTAAAAATCAATAAATAAATGATGACTGGTTAAGATTGAGTGTAAAATATGGAGTCTGCTTCACTCCAGACATTTAAATGATAAAAAAGAAAACTGATAACAAAGCTGCAAAGGGAGGTGACCTGCTGACATGGTAATAACTGTATTTATAAGCAGAATGGGAGCAGATGAGACTGTGATGACACCACATAGAAGTGTCTGCTGCACTGCCATTGAAAGCTCAGACTAAACAGCTATGACCTATTTTCCAAACTGCTTAGCCTGCCTACATACACTTCATCTATCTATCTATCTATGACCACACACACGCTACAAAGGGGGGTTGTGGAGCTTTTTTCTTTTTTAAATGCAAGGCTGTATTGTGATTTCAATGTATTGAGATCTCCAAGGTTTTGTGGAGATCTGTTTTCACTTTGATGACAAAGGCAGTGTTAAATCAGCCTTAACTCATGGAAGATAAGAAAATATAACCACTTCATATGACCATTTCAGAGGGAAGTATATACTTTGGTATTGTCTGACCTTTATACAGACTAAACAATAGACTCATCAATAAAATAGTTTCTGTGTATGACCCCACCTAGACACACTGTTTTAACTACAAAAGGGGGATTAAGAAACAATCAAATCTGCATCTATTTTTCATGCCTGTCAGTATAATTTTTATCTGAGACCTTTACCTGAATCTCCTGTCAGAGTTTTCTGTCAGGGGCTTTATGTTTTCGGGCCATCCACCCAGTTCTTATGGATGTGATATCTTAAGACGACCTTAAGAGTCCTTTACAATTTGGCAGAAAATTTTGCTTGAAAACCTAAAAAAAATTAGATTTTGATTACAAAGGTCAAAGGTAAAGCAGTAATTATCCACAGCTGGATTGGTCTGTGGAGGCATGAAATGTTTTTGTTTTGTTTTGTTTTGTTTTGTTTTGTTTTGTTTTGTTTTGTTTTGTTTTGTTTTGTTTTGTTTTGTTTTGTTTTGTTTTGTTTTGTTTTGTTTTTTTAAAAAAGGAATAACGTTTACTGCTGCAGCTCGACCTAATGATATCAAATGGACTTGGAGGAGGAGATAATGGAGGAGCTCAGTCATCTCACTGCTATTACATTTACACAACTCTCTTTTACCAGTGATAAATCGGTTGCTATGCGATCACAGGTCACGTCTGGCCAGTAAACCAGAGGGCTTAAACCACTACACTGAAAGGTGGTGTCTTACTTTAGCAGGTACTTGCAAAGAAAATTGTGTCTGTACTTTTCAAATATTTTCAATTTCAATTTTTTAACATTTTTTATTAAATTTGCACACAATTTGAAAGTTGTACTGAAGCTCATCTTAGTACTTCAGTGTGTAGCATTAATGTGCAACAGAAGCTACAGAAACTATGAGATTTTATCTGCAGTTTCACACCTATGTCATAGTTGTGTCTCTGTCACCAAGAGACTTTTGGGAAAAAACTAGAACATTGGGTTTAACTCACAATGAAAAAAAATGCATATAATATTACATACATTAAATGTGATAATATATAATCAATAGTGTACACTTATTTATCATTATTAATTATAATAGTAGTAGTAGTAGTATTGTTGTTGTTATTGTTATTATGTATCACGCAATATAATTATTTGTTTATTTATAGTAACATATCATTAATATTTATATTCATATATTTTAAAATATATTAATTATGAATAGTATTGCAATAACAGATATCAGTTTACCGCCTACATCTCTTTAAATGCGTCTCTACAATAAACTGCATTTCCCTACAGCCATTGCTTCCATGACTTGCCATTGATTGGTTGCAGCTCAGCTCAGCTTGGCGGTGCAGGTTTGTGTATGGACGTAAGATGCTGTCAATCAAACAGAGACCATTATGAACCAATCAGCTTCAGAGTTTCCTCCGTGTGGGCGGAGCAACTGTGCTTCCTCACATATCAAGCTTGTTTCCTGGTCGTTGCTAACAACCTGCTGCCTGCAACTTGGTCTGTCCACCGCTCACTCATGCATCGGCGGCTTCCAGCTGTGTTGTTTTCGGGGTGTGTGTGAGGATGAAGCCGTGTGGACGCTGAGTGCAGCTGGACTCTCAGCTCCGTGCTGGCTGCATGGTGCTCCGCGTCTCTCCGCCTGCTCTCTGACGCCTGGGGTAGCAGTCTGGCCTCCAGCCGCGGCTGCGAATTAACTTCATTTCTCAGCGTCGCCTTGCTCGGAAATCATGTTTATTTTATAAAGATGGCGGTGACGGGGACACTGTAAACTAAATGACTGTCAGAAACATCGCCTCCATTTGTAATATGGTGAGTAACTCGCTGGTTGTGTGTTTTGCTATCGATCTGCCTGCAGCCTCTGTGTTGAACCTGGTGTGTGAGGATGTACACGGGGGGGTGGGGGTGCTCCCCTCTCCTCCTCCCCCTCGGTCACCGTGCATGGTGCAGGCTCCTTCCAACAAGGATGCACAGTAAAGGCCTGCACCCCAAACCTTCACATTAACCTGTCATAGACACATACTCATCCCACCCTGGTAGCGTTGTGGTGTGCTGCAGTCTGCAGGGACACAATGAATAATTTGCATAGTTGTCACTGATGATTGACAGGTGAATGAAGCAGCTCGATGTGATTGCATAATCCTGCAGAGGGCTCGTTACATCCTGGGAGCAGAGAGCAGGGATCTGCACTAATCTGTGTTTACGTTGTGCTCAGTAAGATCAGACTTAACCGGCTCCTCTTAAAGTCACCGGGCCTCTTTATTTAGCAGGAAGCCTGCAGCCTGTGTCAGGGTCCTCTGACTCCACTCACTCATTAATACACCGTTGCACTGCAGAGCAGCCTACACGTGCTATACAGGAGAACTGATGAGACAAGTCAAGTCTGAATGGACACACCTTGACTGGACATTAGTCATTGTTGTGTAGTTGGGTCGTTTTAATAGCTGATACCTGTATTCCTATAAACGCTGTGTGTTTGTTCTGTTAAGACACCGTATGAACTAGTAGATGTAAATTAATTAGATTTGAAGTTTATCATGTTTAACTTGTTTTTCCTCTATTGTTGTCTAGCTGTTCTTGTGAACTAGTTGCTCTTGAAGAGGATACTAGGGATGATGGGATCAAGCACTTGTTCCAATTGAGACCTGGTCCTAAACTGAATTGTCTAAATTATCCATCAGAATCATGGGCCTCAGAGATTATCAGGCCTCTCTATTAATGATGGTACAGTGGCTTGAAAATGGATTCGTACCACTTGAACTATTCTACATTTTGTCATGACCACAAACATAAATATATTTTATTGGCGTTTATATGCGAAAGACCAACACAAAGCAACACAATATTGTGAAGCAGAAGGAAAATTATACATGATTTTCACATGTTTTTACACCAAACTGAAAAGTGTGGCTTGCAAAAGTATTCAGCTCCCCTGAGTGAATAGAGCTCCAAGTCCTTTGGGGTAAGTCTCTACCAGCTTTATACACCTAGAGACTAAACATTTTACCCATTCTTCTTTGCAAAACAGCTCAAGCTCAGTCAGATTAGATGGAGAGCATGTGTGAACAGCAGTTTTCATATCGTGCAACAGATGCCTGATTAGATTATTAGGTTGACGGTCTGGACTTTGACTGGGCCATTCTTACAAATGAATATGTTTTGTTTTAAACTATTCCATTGTAGCTCTGGCTTTATGTTTAGGGTGGTTAACCTCCGCCACAGTCTCAAGTCTTTTGCATCCTGGGGCGAACAGGTTTGCTTCCAAGATTTCCCTGTATATGGCTCCATCCATCTTCCCATCAACTCTAGGCCTGTTTCCACCGCTGGAACCTCCTGGTAATAATACAGGAACTCAGCCATTGGTGCGTGTCTCCACCAGAGGAACAGTTCCTGAGAGGCAAGACCAACGAACCTTTTAGGGGCCAAAAAAAGTCCCTGCCCAGGAGTAGGTACTTTTTTTCGGCCCAGAAAAGTTCTTGGGTGGGGTTTTAGGTTGGCTTGGTGGTGATTGGTTGTAACTCAAGACGGCACATGACGCAGTCAACAAAGAAGCGCTGTTTTTAAAACCCAGTGGCAGAAGAGTATCAATAATAAGTTAAAGTTTCTATAAATAGAGTAGAAGAAGGAAACAAAGCCACATAGTCACAAAATGATCGCAGGGTTTCGCATATAATGATCAATGAGTGGTGGACCACCACAGAATCAACACTGGCCGCTGCAAATTAAGTAATTTATTTTTTCCAACGCGAAACACAATGTTAAAATCAAACAGTTCCCCTCTCTCTTTGTCGCTCTCACACTCACTGCAGCGTGTAGTTTATTTATAGTAATGTGATGATGACGACCGGCAAAGTCTGTCCTGCCCCCTGTCGCGTCACTGATCAGGGTCTTACCCTCAGTGGAGACACAACACCACAAAGGGCCGTGAGGTAGGAACTTCCTGAAAAGTTTCCAGCCCCCCTGCTGTTACATCTAAACTTCTCGGTGGAAACACGGCTTCTGACTCATCCTCCCTGTCCCTGCTGAAGAAAACCACCCCACGGCACGATGCTGCCACCACAATGTTTAACAGTGGGGATGGTGTGATTTGCAGTGGGCAGCGTTTTGCATTTAGGCCAGAAAGTACAATTTTGGTGTCTTCTGGCCAGAGCACTTTCTTCCACGTTTGCTGTGTCCCCCACATGGCTTTTGGCAAGTTAGCAAACAGGACTTCTTATGGCTTTCTTTCAACAATGATTTTTTTTTCTTGCCACTCTTCCATAAAGGCCAGATTTGTGTAGGGCACAACTAATAGTTGTCCTGTGGACAGATTTCTCCACCTGAGCTGTGTATCTCTGCAGCTCCTCCAGAGTTACCATGGGCCTCTTGGCTGGATCTCTGATCAGTGCTCTCCTTCTTCAGCCTGTAAGTTTAGGTGGATGGTCCTGTCTTGGTAGGTTTGCAGTTGTGCCATGCTCTTTCTGTTTCTGGATGATAGATTGAATAGTGCTCTGTGAGATGTGTAAAGTTTGGGAAATCTTTATAACCTAACCCCGCTTTAAACATCTCCACATCTTTATCCCTGACCTGTCTGGTGTGTTCCTTGGACTTCATGATGCAGTTTGCTCCCCAATATCCTCTTAACAAACCTGACAGAACAGCTGTATTTATACTGAGATTAGATTACACACAAGTGGACTACATTTAATCATTAGGTCAACATTCAAACATTCAGCAGTCATGAGGCAACTTCTGAAGGCAATTGGTTGCACTTGGAGAGTATGTTTACATGCACCGCTTTAATCCGATTATAGGTTGAATCGGATTCAAAATACCTCATGTATCCGATCAGATTTGGCTCGAGTGTATTGAAATTTGAATCGGCTTGAGAGAGTTGGTGTACACAGATTATGCGATTGCTGGGAATGTAAACATGCACGAACCTGCTGAAGTAGTTGAGTCAGGGTCAACTGGACCATGGTGGTTTGTCTACAATTTGTCTACAAATTTCCACGGCCCAGTTGACCCCAACTCAACTACTTCGGATAAACATGCAATCGGATTGTTGGAGCACATGACTTGTTACTGCGCATGTGCGCAGTATGTGGTGGTAGTGTGTAATGACGTGCGTGAGTGCCCATGAAGAAGTCAACAGCATGGTAGTGCCCAGCGGAAAGACACATATCCCTCCCTACTGTTCTGGTGGTGAATTGCTTTACGACACCCGCCAGCCGACGGAGAACTCTGAAGGAATTCTCTGCTGCATTGATGCGACTGCATGGCTGCGCAGTCGGAGCGGACACATTAAGACATGCAAACTGTCGAACATTGATCACTTTAACTGTTGCCATGTAAACAGGTCTTCGATTGATTCCAATACGATTGAGGGAAAAAATGTGCATGTAAACACACCCAGAGAAAATGGGGCTGAATGCTTTTGCACGCCACACTTCAGTTTTTCATTTGTAAAAAATGTGAAAATCACGTACAATTTTCCTTCTACTTCACAATTGTGTGCAGCTTTGTGTTGGTCTTTCACATAAAATGCCAATAAAATCTATTTATGTTTGTGGTCGTAACGTGATAAAATGTGGAAAAGTTCAAGGGGTATGAATACTTTTTCAAACCACTGGGAAACAATAGAGTCAGACCAAGTTTTTTTTTCCCCCTATTTGCATATTTAAGAAACCACAGACAAAAGGCAAATTTGAAAGTTTCAAACTGCAAACAATAATAAGTGAAAGGAGTCTGAGGGTGTCATGGCTCCTCATCTGCATTGTTTTCTGTAATGATGCTACCGCCTGCTGTTAAAATGTGGCGTCAGGTGACAGGGGGTGCACTTCATCTTCTCAGATGAATGTTCTCACTAACTTCATTTCAGTCTAAAACATTTTCTCTCCAGTTGTGCAGAATAAAAGCCAATGCTTGCATTATAAGAGAATAGTCTGTTACGCTGTGTACACAATACGAGCTGCTGTATGTATGCACATCTGTGTGCTGCAGAATCTCAGAGTGGAAGCAGCGAATAACAAGACAAAGAGGTATTCACAGGCTGCTTCAATGCAGAGAAATGACAGTCACTGAAAGTCAAAGCCTTCCCCAAACTCAACTGTCTTCTGTGTTCGCTCAACAAAGCTGTGGTTCATTTGCAAAAGCTTTGAGCTCTGACAAGTGAAAAGCCTCTGACAGGAGATAAGTGGTCGACAATCGGGCAAGAAAAAAAAAAAAAGCTCCTCGACTCATGGTTCTACCTATTTAGACCGTATCCTTTTTCTGTTTTGACAGGAAGTTTTCTTCTCTGCAAAGCTAAAGGATTTAAGATGAGCAGGTTTAGTAGATTCAAAAGAAACCTGAGACATTGAAATGTGGCATTTTTTATCAATTATACATCATTAGAAAGAGGCCTCTCATTTAGTTGAACTCGTAGCTACAGCTGTAAAGCTTCAGTAGCCTACTGCTACCAGCTGTCTGTGTGTATGACATTTCCATATTAATTTGGCTAAATATCAAATGTTTTCATTGTTCCCTGGTGACTATTCAGAAAGACGAATATGCAAACTATGTTATATGAGATGATGGTGACGTTACCAACAGTCCTATGATTTTATGTTTTCCTGTTTTGTCCTTTCAGGGCACCAATGCCTCTGCTCTGGAGAAAGACATCGGCCCGGAGCAATTCCCAATCAATGAACACTACTTTGGATTGGTCAATGTGAGTATCAGTAAATCCCCTCACACCTCAACAAAGGTCAGTGCCAAAAAAACAAAGGTGTCATTTTTCAAAACAAAACAGCCACAAGACCCAGTGCTTAGTCATGTCCTCGGCCGGACAGCTGGTCCCGGAGGAAACAGTGATGTTTGAGAGTCTGTTGGCTACTGTGGGGATGTTCTGTTTCTTTAGGATTTACATAAACAAGTTTCTCAACATCATACACTCAGTGTCTGCCAAATGCGTGAAAACAGAAATGTGTATCGGTATTTCTCAGCCAACGGACTGAAACCTGCTGTGTCTCTGTCCCTCTCCCTTCCTCCCTCAGTTTGGAAACACATGTTACTGTAACTCAGTGCTCCAGGCTCTCTACTTCTGCCGGCCTTTCCGGGAGAACGTTCTGGCCTACAAAGCCCAGCAGAAGAAGAAGGAGAACCTGCTCACATGTCTGGCCGACCTCTTCCACTCCATCGCCACACAGAAGAAAAAAGTGGGCGTCATCCCACCCAAGAAGTTCATCTCCCGCCTTCGGAAAGAGAACGGTGAGAGTCCCGCATCTGAGGGGAAACTTTATATTTAGTACAAAATGAACTCAGTAGATACTTAGCAATGTACGAGCCGTGTGCCAGATGAACATTGTTTGGCTCTGGACACAGCTTTGGACAATAAATGGATGAATTCATTGAAAAGATACACCTGGTGCAGGCAGCATAATAAAAAAACATACAAGGTTTTACAGAGAAAGAAATAAAAAAAAAAAAAAAAAAAATAAAAAAAATAGTGGAAAAGAAAAGATCTAACACATTATCAGTTGAAATAAAGGACAGATTTTTTAAGGACAGATTTTGACACAACATTCACTAAATCATAACAGTGGACAGGTTTCACAGCAAACACATGACAGCGAGGCATGCTGCTGCCAGTGTACTGCTGTTGTGTTTGTTGGAGATTTGAATGAAACATTGACATTGCAAGTTTATTATTATTAGTTACATGTGCGCTCCGTCTTTGTTGTGTCCTCGGTGTGTGGTTTGGTGTCTGACGATGTTTCTCATTGAACATCTGTGAACATTAAACGTTTCCTAGGCTGAAAACCTTTTCTATTTCCTGTTCTTGTTTTTTTTGCCGTTGAGCCATTAAGCACACGTCTCCACACACAGCACAGGTTTGTAAACAGTGTAAACACTGGACATTTGTGGCTCTGTATTGTGTTTCATTAGCTGCGTTGGCTTTAATGTGGTCTGAATATTTGAGGTGAAGGACAGGTGCATGTTGGTGGTAAGGTCATTGAGAGTAGAGCTGACAGAGAGGCTGACTGTTCTCTGCTGTCCATATTGAGGAAGCTCTTTATGTGAATGAACAATGCGATCTCTGTTGGGACCCAGCTTTGGTCAGCTGCCTCCTCTCTGGACTCTGCCTCTCTCTCTCTCTCCACCTCCCTCCTCGTCCTCCCCGTCTTAGTTTTCACCTTTCACATACAGATCTGTCAAAACAGGAGTGTGTATAGATGCTGATATCATCACTGTAGCCTGTTGACTTTATTTACATCTCTCAAGACAGAAATTCTTAGTGTAAAATTCCCCATATTAGGAAAAGCACAGGTGGAAGTAAGCAGAGTAAAGCTAGCTGTCAGTTTGCCAGCGAGCCAGCAGTCATTGATGTTATTTATAACATCTGTGTTTGTCCGACGGCCGTCAGTTAGACATTCTCACTGCCATTTCTCTCTTCACAGATATTATACAGAGCACTCGACTGGACTCTGAACAAAATAATACATGAAACCATTTGTCTAGTGTAGAGTTATTTTTGGGAGAAGCTAAAGTTAAAAAAAAAAAACCCTTCAACAAACATTTTTCCCACCAAACACACACACAAAAAAAAAAAAACTCAGAAAAATAAGGAATGGAAAAAAAACTATAAAACAGAGTTTATTTTTGTTTTAGTTGCAGACACGAATGTGTTTGTCTCTACCAGCTGATGTCTGCACAGTCTTCCCGGCACAGTTGTTCAGTCAAATTGTGCGGTGAGCCGCCTTCTTCTGGTTCTGCCAGTTAATATTTAAAACTCTCAGATTTTTTTTGAGCATTTTGTGATCACTTCAGTATTTCCAGTAATTTCACAATATTTTTCGCTACATTTTAGTCTCCATGCAAAAAGTACAATAGCTCTTTTGGCTCAACCACTGATGCTGTGTAAACTGAAGGATAAAGCTCTTGTGCTCAGAATATTTGTTTTGTACTTTTTGAATTGTTTTTCTACATTGAACTAAATATATATATATATATATATATATATATATATATGTGTGTGTGTGTATGTACTCAGTTAGAGAACTGACAACAATGTCATGAAGTAAAGTGGGATTCGGCTCAGTTGGATCATAGATTTTAATCTTTGTCCATCTGTATCAGTTATCAGACCTTAAATACCAATTAAAAGACCCAAAGCAGTTGCTCTCCTCAGGTCCGTCCACACATTTAAGTTACAGCTCTGACTTGGTTGCTTAAGGACATTCACCTTGTCCTTAAGCCACTGATGTTCAAGTAGCATTATGTTCATCACTGTTGATGAACGACCCGCAGAGAGGAGCTGATCTGGATTTTGCGTGTGCTAGGCAGCTTCCTTTTACCCTTCAATCCTAAAACTATCGCCGCGCCACGCCCCCGCAACATAATGCCAGCACCATGCTTCACAGTAGGAATGGTGATATTTGGCCGGTGTTGGGTTTGGTTCCCGCCAAAACACAGCACTTGGAGTTCAGTCCAAATGAAATAAATCTTGGTCCAATCTGACCACAGCATAGTGAGATTTTGCGCACAGCGTAGACAAGACTGTGTGTGGCCTCTTTCTTCTTGCTCTGACACACAGACCATCTTTGTTTGAAGCTTGTGAGATTGTTTTCATGTGCACTGTGACTGACCATGAAGACTTGTAACCCCTTGAAAGTTGCTATTGGCCGCTTTGGATATTCTCTGATCAGTGTCTTCCAGATTTAATGGATGACACCTAATGGTCCAATCTTTGAAAGTTATTTTCACTTTGATGATGAAAGTGATAATGTGTAGATATAGCTCAACAAAGTCAGACCTAAGTTTATTGTCATTTGATAAATTAGGACTTTCTATAGGTTCTATATATAACCAGAAGCTGGTTGGTCAAACTTCATGTACTTGAAACGAAGGCCATGACTTGGTCATCCTCAATCACCTTCTACTAGTTGTCTCCGTTTCCATGTTCTTTTCATCTCCTTCCAGATCTGTTTGACAACTACATGCAACAGGACGCCCACGAATTCCTTAACTACCTGCTGAACACGGTGGCGGACATCCTGCAGGAGGAGAAGAAGCAGGAAAAACAGAACGGACGGCTGAAGAACAACGGCACCGCTGTCACCACGGAGACCGAGACGGAGAACAAGACGGAACCCACATGGGTTCACGATATCTTCCAAGGCACACTGACCAATGAGACGCGCTGCCTCAACTGTGAAACGGTGCGTGCGTGTGTGCGTGTATCTGCTTTATTGGCCCATCACAGGGTTGTGTGTTTTATGTTATGTCGTCAGTCCTGCCAGTCCTCATGTCACCCTGAACAAGAGATCTCTTTTGAATAAGTCTGAAAAAAGGATTAGCCCTTTGCGGAGATGCTCAAAGATGCAAAAAAAAAAAAAAAGTACTTAGTGAGCACACCCAGCGAGCTCTGACCACCCACTTTACGTCAGGGCCGCAACAGGCTTTGTCCTCACAGTTTGAGGGCAGGGAGTGGGAAGGGTTGCCCTGAACAACCCCTGCTAACACCAAGGCGCAGCACTGTGCAGAGACAAAAGTTATTCAGTGTAATATGCATTTCAAAAAGGGCCAGTGTATGTATAGGTGCGGGTTGGTGAGTGCTCTGTTGCAGCAAAGCAGGCGTATCCTCGCTGACTCAGAGGCAGAAAATGACGGTGAACTTTCCCTTTTCTTGACAGGTAAGCAGCAAAGATGAAGATTTTCTGGATCTTTCTGTGGATGTGGAGCAGAACACATCGATAACACACTGTCTCAGGTACCATCTCTTCTCAGATGTATGAATGTGCTGTGTATTCAGTCACAGCTCGCAGGCCTACAGTAAACCATACTCCCTTCGATCCATTTAAAACTGAGTAAAACACCCTCCTGTGACATCCTCTTCCCCTCTAGGGACTTCAGTAACACAGAGACTTTGTGCAGCGAGTACAAATATTACTGTGAGACGTGCTGCAGCAAGCAGGAAGCACAGAAACGGTCAGTAAAAGCACTGAGCTCACATCGCTGCTGTAACATGTGAAAACCCCCCTGATCATGTATACCTCTCTGCAGGATGCGTGTGAAGAAGCTTCCCATGATCCTGGCACTGCATCTCAAGAGGTTTAAGTACATGGAGCAGCTGCACCGCTACACTAAGCTCTCCTACAGAGTGGTTTTCCCCTTAGAGCTCCGTCTGTTCAACACGTCAGGAGATGCAGTCAACCTGGATCGCATGTATGATCTTGTTGCCGTGGTGGTTCACTGTGGCAGGTAGAGTATATTTAGTACCAACCCAAATGAGGGTGTACACTACTCATTTTACACATCAAGTTTAGTGTACTTAGTTACATAACGTCTGTTGTGGGTGTGGAGGGAGATTCTCAGGTCTGCACAAAGGAAGCACTGCACCATCTGGATGTGTGGGATTTGGAAGAACTATGCACTTAGGATGAAGGGCGGACTTAAGGGCCAGCTTATGATAGAAAATAACAAGTTGGAAATGTGACCTAAACTACAGACTGAAAGTCAGAATATGTAAATCTCTGCTACTTAAATTCCAAACTCTACGTATTTATGCCTCCATCCAAGAATTAAATGACTAGAATTACATGGTCAAAGGCCAAGGTCAGTGTGGATACGATATCTCAGCAGATCCCCTTGAGGGAATCATTTTAAATTTGCCACAAACCTTCACTGGGATGCGAGGATGAAATGATTAAAATGTGGCAGCTGCAGGTCAGTTGTCACTGTGACCTCACACAACATGTTTTTGGCCACAGTTCATGAATTTAAGCACTAATTATCTGTAGCTGGACGGAAGGAAGCGGAGGAAGCCATAACATCATAACTCTAGTTTGAATCTGCTTCCCAGCCTTTTAAAGAAATGCATTGAACATTTCTGTGCAGATTTTGTCAAAAGAAAAAAAAAATCATTTACTCGCTTGACAGCGAGAAACCTTATTTGTTTATATAGTTGTTTGTTTCATCTTCTCTGTAAAACTGTTCCAGCTGTGTCTTTGTCTTGTGTGATAGTAAATATTGTTTTGACATTATTATTAATTTAAATGTGTCTTTTCCAGCTGTGTTTGCATATTTCCTGACATGTTGGAAACAAAACAGCTAATCAAGAAAACAGTGAGCAAATGATCTTATGATAAAAATAGTTATTAGTCACAGCCCTAATTAGCAGATCACAATAAATGCTAAGCAGCTCAGTTCGCTCAAACACGGTTGCTGTGAAGCAGAGTGTGTGTTTTGTGAGGACACTTTATCTCACTGCTGCCTCATGACATAATGATGAAGACAATAACCTTGTCATATTTTTTATTGTAAACACTTCAGCAACGACAGGAGCTACATATATAGCAAACTACTGAGTTGTAAGATTTAATCCATGCGATAGAGTCACTTGCTGTGTGTGTTTCCTCAGTGGCCCAAACAGAGGTCATTACATCACCATAGTGAAGAGTCATGGCTTCTGGCTGCTGTTTGATGATGACATTGTGGAGGTGCGTCACCCTCTTTTTCACGGACTGTTTTGGTCTGCTCGATGTTCCTTGACTCATCTGTTTGTACTTTAACTATTGTTTGTGCTGTCAGTAAACCACGTCTCACCTCTGTCGCGCAGAAAATTGATGCCCAGGCCATCGAGGAGTTTTACGGGCTTACCTCAGACATCTCCAAGAACTCTGAGTCAGGATACATCCTCTTCTACCAGTCAAGGGAGTAAGTGGAGCTGGATCACCGACAGAGGATGAAACTGCATAGGAAGAAACTTTTTGTTTTGTTTTACCTTCAGCCTAACAGAACCCAGACTAGGCTCCTGCCATCTCCATCCCATTTTGCCCCCGTCTCTCCTCCCCCTCCATGTCAGACCTCTCTGACCTATGTGCCAATTCTCTGCCAGGACCAGAGTGAGCCTCTGGGTTTTACCTACGCTTCATCTCTCTTTCTCTCTCTCTCTCTCTCTCTTTGTAATTTGCTTCTCATCTTTAAGTCACCTGCATCTGGACTGCACTTTAATACAAAAGCAAAAATGCTCAACACCACAACACAAACAAAAAAGGAGTCTACATCCAACCTGAGTCCCACGTGTTTGGTGTAGACGAGCCTGAGAAGCCTGCTGAGGTGATTCACTACCAGGAACATGACGAGGTCAAGGGTCTGATGCACATACAGACATTTGTCAGAAAATGTACTATATCATTTATATGTATATAAGGTCTTCTTCACCCTTGTAATTCCTGTCATTAGGGCTATCCCCACCATCACTGTCCAGTCTTTTTGTGTGTTCAGATCCCTGGTGGATGCTAGAAGTGAATGAAGTTGGACACAAACACTGTATAAAAAACACAGAGAGGGATTTTGAAGCAATAGCATCAATCACTAGCTCCCTAGCTTGAGTTACGTGTTGACAGAGTGGAAATAGTGTGGCTGTGTGAGCTGCTGTTTGTCAGTGTGACAGCTCATGTTAGTTTAAGCAGATATGATCCAACTCTTTAACACTTAACTGAGCCACATGCTCTTAACACTAAATACGAAAGAAAAACACTGCAGGTTTCTCTGCCAGATGGATCTTCATTCAAATCAGCCAAATCTTTATAATTTTTTATTCCGATAGAGAGAAACCCCCTATTTATTGAACTTAACATATTTATTACTGTTATTTGTAATATTGACTGGTAGATTTAAAAAAAAAAAAAAAAAGAAGGAGAAAAAAAGTGTTTGTGTAACACTGCTCTTTTTTAAGAGCTTTGTATGTAAAGAGCTCTCATTGTGAAGGACCCAGTGTATGTAATACACAACTTCATAGACTGAGACAAAAATTGATTTTATCAGTTTGATTTTTGTAGTTTGCATGTTTAGATTAAAAAACAAAACAAAAACACAAGACAAAATAACACGATGCAAGTGAGACACAACCCACAACTGCCTAATCTTTTGACTGACATGAAGAAGTGAAAGTAGTGCAATAAGAGGCGAAGTTATCCCATGTGCAATTTTCCCAGTGAGACTAATATAAATGACTTTTTAATGTTAGTAGATGTGCTTGTTTTTGGCCCAGTTTTTTTCCCCCAGTGCTGTGTATTTGAGTGCTCGTGATATCAAAGTAAAAGTCCCCTGTTTAACATGTGTAATGCACACAGCATGCTGGGAAGTCAGCTGCAGTGTCTTTTCATCCTTCTTTTTATTTATTTTTTTTTAAATATCCTCACACTGCATTGTGTTTGTGTTTTTGTTGTTTTTTTTTCTCTCCCGTGTTGAACTTGAGTTTCTGTTTCGTGTCTGACTTGCGTACGACGTGAAGTGTGCGTCGTACGTAGCACATTGGAATCCTAAATCACAGGGAAGTCAAATTTAAGCCGCATTGTTGATAAATACAATATCCTTTCTGCTGTAGATGCCCCCCCCTCCCCTCAGGGTTTGTTGCCATGCCCTGTAGAATAGCACGACATCAAAGACACCTTGTTTTCGTGTGAGTGACATTCCTATTTACTGCACATTACATATAATTACCATTTCAAATGCGTCCAAATAAGAGGAAGGATAATAAGGAATAGGATTCATTTGCTAGTGCAGTGTGTGTGTGCCCGTGCAGTAGAGGCAGAACTTGAAGTGAAAAGATTGAACCCGCGGCGCTGAATGCACTTGTTTCCGCTGTCTCCTCCATTTAGTCCGTCAACGGGTGAAGTTACAAAGAATATGTGCCAAACTGGAGTCAATGCTGACCTTACAACAGTCTTTAACAGAGCATTATTTTCTTTGTAAAGATAAAACTGTACATATATATTATGTAGAAGAAGAAGAAGAAGAAAAAATCACTTCTGGAAATAGGAAAATATTTTTTTAAAGTTCAGATCTTAAAAATGTAAAGACACTCATGGCAAAGATTTTGGCTTAAAAACCATTAGTGAAAAACCCTGTTAAGAAATGCTGTGCTATTTTACAATCACATGATCAATCAGAATTGTGTAGAAGTCACCATCTTTTATGTTATTGACTAAAACTGGGTTGAACTGAGCCAGGCTAGAAAATAGTAGCAGGAACAGTCTGAGATATTTTAGCCTCAGGTGAGAAGAAAGAGACTCCTCATGCGCTGATCTTCCATGAACACTTATGCACTCGCCCTCACTGAGATGCTCAGTTGTTGCACTTGGTCTTATATATCTAACTGTGAAAGTGTTCTACCTAGGAGAGCTCAGGTGCAGGGAGTCCTGCACCGTTGGGAAGGAGGAGATGAATCTGAGTCTCCCATTTGGCTGTAAACTGAAAGTGCACTTTATTAGTGATGAGCTTCGATGCTTTAATATGAAGTACCACAGTCAAACACACTCATTTTGAGTTTTTTTTTTTTTTCTTCTGTTCAATAAAATGACTACCGACTAACTCTTCACATTGTTTGTTTTTATTTTACCGCTGCATCCTGTTATGTCCAAAAGTAGAAGAATAAATTCTGTGTGTGTGTTATGGTCATTTGTCATACGGTTTTCTTAGGAAGTAGACCCTAAACTTCTGATGAGCAGAGATGAAACACTGTTTTAAACACTGTTGACACTCAAGTCTGCAATGTCCAAGTCTTCCCAGAGTATGCCTTAAATGTCTAGTATGTCTTAGTCAGTCTTAAAAGGAACTTCCTGTTTGTCTTGGTTTTCACTGAAAATTAGACAAGATGTCTCTCTTCACAGCTATCAGCTTTGTGTCCTTTCAGTCACCCTGAAACCTCAACTAATCCCCCAAGAGAAAAGATGGAGTGGGTGCCTGGAGTCTGGCACAGTCTCTGCTCTGTGTTAATACCATCACCTCTCCCCTTGTGTGCTTTCTACCTGCTCTCGCTCTTTGGCTGCACCCAGTAAGGACACACAGGATTCAGTCTCACCATTTAGTCTCTGTACAGTCAGAAATCCTCCATCCTAAATCACAAATGTGCATGTCTTAATAGAGAAATTAATTTATTACATATCTCTAGTTTATTGATAAAGAATAATAACATTTTAATTAGATGGTTTGACATTTTGGGGACGTGTCTGAATGTAAGGTTACAATGATAGAAGTTGTTGAAAACATTTATGAGCATGTAAACACGTAAAAAAGAGAAGTACTAGAGTATTGTACAATTAATTAATGAGCCTCCACTGGTTCCTGCCATGTTGTATGTTACAGCATGAGAACACTGCAGGACTTCAGAGAATACGCCTGAATCACAGATTATTCTAATTATACTTAATTATAATAATCAGCTGCACCATTAGCTCACCCACATCAACTGAATACTCATGACTACCCATATGCTGATTGCTGCATTTTAGATTAACTGATATGTTTTTAGGGCAGTAATGTGCACATATGAAATAACTAGCAGCAAACTTCTCAAGGCTTATCAGCCGAGGGGCACGGACAGTCTTCTCCAAATTTTTAAAAATTCACACATTCCCACATTGATCACTTTGACAGACCAATAATTAAACTCAATGCTGCTGCTGCTGTTGTGAGAATGAACTGGTTCTTTTCATGCAGCAGCATCATACATTTGCATCTTTCCTCGGTTATTTTTGTGCATAATTTTACATATCATATTAATCGTTCCAGTGTTCTCAGTATTAACTGAATTTGACCATCTGTGCCTCACACGCATTTATTGACTGTTCAACATTTTTTTTACAACCTTACAGTGTTATACAATAATTTTTTTGAGAACTTATAACCAAGGATTTGTACAAATTCATGAATAGTTTTAGATATGAGCGCCCAGTAATATTCCGTAGGTCCCAGTTTGCTGTCAAAACAGCCCCTTAAGGAATGGACTCCACCAGACCTCTGAAGGTGCTGTGGTATCTGGCACCAAGATGTTGACAGCAGATCCTGTAAGTTATGAGTCCGGGTCCATGGATCAAACTTGTTTATCCAACACATCCCACTGAAGCTCGATTAGATTGAGATCTGGGGAATTTGGAGCCAAGACAACACCTTCAACACCTTGAACTTGTAACTTGCAGTCTGTGATGTACTGTGTGTTCTGACTCATTTCTATCAGAAACAGTAAGAGCTACAGTAGCTCTTCTATTGAATCAGACCACATATTATTCTAATGTCCTCTGACAAATGATCTTGATTTCCATAGTCGCTGTCATCAGGATGAATCATACAGTCAAACAGGATGGAGATGTAGTGACGAGATTAAAGCTTTGTCCCTAAACTAAAAATGTGTATAGTGTATAAATGTAAAAGTATTCAAGCCCTCTCATTGCAGCTAAAGAAGCACCACATTCGCTGTCTGGTTGTATTGTATTTATGAAGGCCGACCTCAAGTGGTGTCTGTGCACATCAGTGAGCCTTGGTTTCCCATGACCCTGTTGGATTACTTTTAGTAGGTACTGACCACTGCAGACCAGGAACATCCCATAAGAGCTGCAGTTTTGGAAAAGATCCAGTTATTTATCCATCACAGTTTGGCTGCTGTTAAAGTTGCTCACATCCTTACTCTGCCCATTTTCCAATATCAGCCTTGAGAACAAAATGTTCACTTGCTGGTTGAAATATCCCACATACTGACAAATGTGATTGTAACGATATAACCAGTGTTACTCACTTCACCTGACAGTGGTCATGTTATGCTGATCAGTGTGGGCTCTTGCAGAACTGTGTGTATCTGAAGGTTTTTCCGGTTTCCGGTTTCCTGGTCAAACCGTTGTTTAGTTCAGTCTGAGGCACAATAATGTGAAGGGTGACTGAGGCTGTACGTCTACTCCAGTAATTTGCTGCAAGGTGTAGAAATGAAGCCATAGGTGGCCTCGGCCATGATGCTGACCTCTCATTGTGTTTCTATGAAAACAACCCAGGCACTTCTCAGAAGCAATTCGTCTCCCACAGAGAGCTGTACACAAGGAGACATGTACACGCAACACAGTCTGTAGCACAAAAAAAGACTATAATTATCAGAACATTTTTGGAAGACCTTCAGTTTCTTCCCAGAAATCAAGGACTTGATAAGTTTCAGTGAAGTGAAAGAACAAAGATCCCAGGGAATTGTTTTGAATAATCTAATTGAATAATTATGAGACATTGTATCATTTGTTTAAGTGTTAGTTCTGTTTTTATTGTTTTTGGAGAACAAAGAGTAACTGGCAGACTTTCAGATCAGTGAAGAAGAATGAGAATACTAACAGACAAATATTTGTCTGATAGGTCTGGTTGTCTGTTTTCATCTGTCATTGGCCAGGAGATACAGAGTTTAATTAAATCTAATAAAACTTTTTTCTCTGTGTTTTCTTTTCTTTTCCATTGATATTATGTGACATGTTCAACCTTCTATTTCTTGTTAATGTAGCTGCTTCTCCACAGGCTCACTTACATGTTTATAGTTTATTCGTGGCATCATCTTGATTTGATTTGTATATTCTCCATAACTTTATTGACTTTCTTTGGTCTTGTTTGTCTCACTGGTTTTGAGGCTGTGCAGATGGACTGGACTGGACCAGGACTGGACTGATGAGTCTCATACAACGCCCTCTCAAATTAGGACACTGGCCAGTTAAATAAACATGAAACAGCATTTTCACATCACATCAATGAGCAGAGTATCCATCCTTATTTGCACTTCGTTTCCAGAGAAAAAAAAATTACACAACGAAGTCTGTTGTCATCATGTATCCAAAAAAAAACATTCAAAACAATCTTTAGTCTTTAGTCAGGGCTATTTTGGGGACAGCTGTATCTGAAAAAAGTGCCTTTCTAAAGGCTGGAACAGTGCGCTAAAATAGTTTGATAGTTTGATGTAAATTCCTTTGAAAACTCTCATGAGAGAGGAGGCTCAATCGCTTCCAGTAAGTTTGTTTGGGCGTCCATTTAGAGTACATCACCAGTCACTAGTAACGCCAAGAAGACTCTTCTTGGCATTATATGTCAAGTTTAATACACAGACACATTGATACTGAGTAATCAGCACTAACAAACTTGCTATCTAGTGTCAGTCTACAACCACCACAGAACTGCAACGTGCCGTAAATGTTTCACGCTAAAACAAATATATGTTTGAATTTATAACATATGTAACAGTGTCAGTGGTAAACTGCATTTTCATTCAACCATAACCAGGTCATTTACATAAGCAGGGAGTGCCAGATGTCCTCTTTACCTATACATGACCTAGTCATCTGCCAGTAAACACTTGTTGGTGTGAGTGTGTGTTGATGTCTCTTTTTCTCTGTGACACCATGAACATGATAGTGAATCAGTCCAGAGTGTGGAAAGAGGAGGACAACAATAACATGTGTCAGGGACAAATATCCCGCTCCACTTCCAGATGTCACTCTGCCTCCAGCTAATTTAACAAAATGAGCGAAGCTGTGCACAATGTTCATTTATGACAAAGAGGAGTCAGAGAAGAGACATTTTTGGTTATCAGCTGTATTGAGCATATGTGTGTACAATGTTTGTTTTGTGAAAGAAAAACAGATGGAGTCCTTCCTCCGCTCTATAATACCAGAGAAATCTGTATAAACACACTCACTATAAACACACAAGGCTCTTCTATAAACTTTTACTATTAATATGTTGTGTCATTGACTCATGTTCGCAGGAAACATGTTCATTTGTTTTGTAGGAGAAATCAGGAAGAACACCAAAATGAGCAACGTTCTCAGAAACAATAGTAACTTTGAGAAAGCGTGATTAATTTTTAAAATGCTAAGTTCCTTAATACTCTGATAATGTATATTAATGTATATGGAACATCTGAACAAACTCTAAAGTCTAATACAGTGAGTAAAGTTTGAACTTCAAAGCTTCTTTTATTTCACAATTTTACATTATATTTCTTTCACACTAATTATTCTTTTCTGTTTACTGCTAATCTTTGTGTAAGTAGCAAAAGATTTTTCATCTCAGTAAGTCACGAGTTAAATTCAATGTTACATTATTTCAATTTCAGTATGAATGTATTTGCATAGCATCAAATCATGAAAAATTAACATTTGTCTCAAGGTGCTTTGCAATATTATAGAATAGAAAAACCCAGAAGTTCCCAGAGTGAGGAGCACTTTGTGGCTCACCTTTAAGCTGTCTGCTTTGACTGTTTGGGGTGAAAAGAGAAAAGAGGGAAAAGAGAAAGAAGAGAGGAGGAAGAGGAAAAAGACAGGAAGAGGGTGGAAAGAAGAGAGCGGGACTAAGAATAGGCATTTTATACTGTTACAATCATCAGCAATAACAGGTATAATAAAAACAAAGATATCATTATCATCACCACTGCCTCAATGAGAAATAATAATAATGATAATAGTGTAGCAGTTATGCAGGATTGGTGTCTAATGGCCGCACAGAAAGAGGAGAGAGAGAGAAAACTTTGTTGTATGCGCCAAGTTTCTGAAAAAGTATTCATGTCGTCAAAAGTTTAGGCAGAGATGAGCCGGAAGGTTACTGCTCATGAAAAGGCTTTTAATGAAAATGATGGCTGGAGATATTTCACAACCGCAATCAGTTTTTGTGAAAAAAAAAAAAAAAAAAAGATCATCTCTTGAGACGAAGATGTGTCATTTAATTGATATCAACATCCTGATGTTAGTAATTGTGTCGGCGACACGAGTTGTTTTATAGCGACACGTGTCCGGGTGACGTCACTTGACCTCTATAAACTCAATAAAAGAAAAAATATCAGGATGTTCTCAAGGGCATGTAGACTGTTAAAGATGTAAGGCTCTAAACCTTTTCAGTTATGAATCAGTCTCATTAATTTTCTTTTTCCTGCCTGTGACAAAATACATCTATGTGGGAACAGACTGTCAAGGTGCTTAAAGGAGAATCTATAAATGAGCGTGCACATACAGCACAAAAAATTTTCAAATGATACATCACATAGTGGACTGTTTCACAAGTATTACACCAGAAAATGTCAGTAGAATGATGCTAAAATTTTTATCATACTTCTTAAACACCAAAACCATTTAGATTTAGAGACAGAAAAGTAACAATAGAAATAGATAAAAATTAATGTAGATTAACAGATTAATTGACCCTGTTGGTCAATTCCTATTTGTAATATATATATTGCCCTCTTTACACACAGGTTATATGTGGATTTCAATTTTATTTTGAAATGTAAACCAACTTTGGCCTTTAGCCAAAGACCACTGATGACCAGTGACCCTGACCTTTCTCTTGGTCTTCTAGAAGGAGCTGCTACAACCGACCTACCAGTCCCTCTGTGTCCTTACCTCCTCTGTTTTTTTTTTTTTCACGTCTATGCAGCACAAAAATATTTATGTTGGTGCCTGTTCTTGGGGATTAACTGTTGGGCAACACAAAGGGGCATCTGGTACAGATGAAGAACTGAATGTCCCCACACAGATAGATCTGTGTTGGTTTAGGGGTCGCAGGCAGACAGGCATGATATATTACAGGAGATCAGCTGGGAAGGGTTTCTCCCACTGGTGCAATAAAAGCAACAATATGTATTATAAAACAATAACTCTCTCAATCTACAGGTAATCTTATTTATGTATGTTTTGTTATGTTATTTTACTAATGTTTTTCTAATGAAGTATACCTTTAATTTTTCACTGTGGTATTTTAACCAGAGCTGTGATGAAAGGGTTTGAGTTCCACCACCATTTGTTTCTCTTTGTGTATATATTATAGTGTTGAACTGCCATCTAGTGGTGAGATTACAACAAAACAGAACACGTAGAAATGCATCACACTGTAGATGCATTGTGCGTGAATAAAATCATCATATGTAATTTTAGATAATCAAACATGACCAAATGAGGCTACAGACAAATGTTTTGTCTTACTGTCATCTTAGTCCTATTTGTTCTGATTTCATTTTTCTGATCTTTAAATATCTACAGAGAACAATATTCATCTGTGTCTACCCCCAGTGACAGTTTTACCTCCTCATTGTGTGCAAGAGTCTCCAGTGGAGAAAAGACAGACACAGACACAGACACATCTAAAGACATGTTCAGTCAGTGAAGCTGCTAAACACCCTCAGAGGTCAAACCACAGCCACGGGAGAGTTTCCATATAACCTATTTAACTGTTGTACTTGTTCTCTGTGAGGTCGTTGTTATTCCAGATCTTTCTTTCTTCTTCTTTTTTTCCCCTCTAATGTTCCTTTCCACCATCCCTGGGTGGGGGTGTTGAGTACCGAGGGCGGTCGGACACGAGATTGGCGCCAGGTTTGATCGCCTGTTTCCGTCAGAGTATGAAATCTAAGCGTAACAAGGCCCGGTGGAGCAGTAATCTTCGAAACTCACACCTGCAGCTATGGCCCTCTACCCTGCCAGTGCTACTCTGTAATGTAAATGTATGACTGTTATTCTCATCAATCACATCATCCAGATGTGTTTTTTTTTTTTTTACGTGAAGTGTTCTAGTATCCAGGCAATGCTTTCCTTTCTGAGGACAAGAAGCAGGTTAAATTCAGCGCGTCCTGACAAAGCAAGGCATGTAATTACAGCATAAATTCACATCTTTACTTAGCTGCTGTGAGATTTTCCATTTGAAAATGTAAATAGATTTGTCTTTGCCAAACCGCTGACATCTAGTTGATCCCTCCATCCACAAGAAAGAGAAAAGGTCATGACAGCCTCTGAGAATTTAATGATGTGTTTAAAACCATTCTGTGGAAAATCATGAACCAAATCACCTCACCCTGGACTCGGCTTTTTTGTCACTACTCTTTCAAGATCATGAAAGGCAGGGCTCATGATTACCAGGCCATGTCTGGACGGATCGTCAGAGAGCACCCTTTTCCTGGTTTCATTGGTAAAACATTACTTTTTAAAGCGGGTCATTGTGGTTTTTTTCTTTTTTCTTTACTGAAGCAGATGATTGAGACATTTAAACTCCTTCGCTGATGTCAATAGATCATCAGCACAGATGTCATAGTCATAGTGTGTTACTGTTTTGAATAAGCACATATTAATCATTTGATTCCTGATATTCTTAATCACCTCTTGCTGTGTGATGGCCCAGATGTGCAGTGGATGATGGAGCAGGAAGAGGAAACAGTCTGGACAAATGTCTGCATTGGGAAAAAGAGAGTCCAACTTTGTAGTCGTTTTCTTTATTTGATATGATAGTCGTCATAGAGAGAGGAAGGAAGTATTTATTCATGGTATCTCTGGCAAGAAATTTGGTCACTTGATGTGTGATCTCACTGGAGCTGAGAAGAAGATCAACAGTCACGCCTCTTCGCTCCTCAGCATCCACCGGGCCAATGCCTGCAGCCAACCGCCTCGTCATGACCTCATACACCTTGTTGATGCCAAGCAGATCGCCCTTGGGTGTTCCTGCGTGGCTTCAAGAGGGAATAAAGAGGGTGGGGTCGGATTTGTCCATGTGATGCATTTACAATTATCCACACACAACATTTAGTTGATGTATGACGCCACAGTGATGAGTGCTGTGTCTTCTCTCTACCTCGGTTTTGTCCCTCCTGTCATAAATTTTGAGGTCCTCCTGTTCAAAAAGCTGCATCCTGTTCCATTCCAGATGTGTTTAACGGCCTCTCTGGGCCACAGGCAGCACCAAGATACAGAGGCCTTGTTGACCTGCACTGGCTCATTGAATCCTCTGTGAAAGGCTGACTCAAACAGAAGAAAGAGTGACTGCTGACAAGTATTCATATTTAGTAGCTGTTTACAAAGAATGAGCTGTTATTGTCATGCAGTACAACCCAACTTCCTTTATTTATGTTTTTATGTTCTTTGCTGTGATTTCCCTCATTCCTTCTCTGCTCTGTCTATTTTAATATTACTTTTGATTTACACACATGCAATAACTGTGTCATCATGTACTGTGATATACAGCCCTATTAATATTCCCCTTCTGGTCTGGCTGTGGGATCAGGGTTGATACTCATCATGCTCAAGATGCAGAAACTCAAATCTTGCCAGTACTGAGCACATTAAGAAGAGCCAGAGGAAACATCGCACGGTCCAATGGAGATGAGTCAGGCAACTGCCACCAAACTGGAAACTTTAGCTCTTAGTCTGTTTAGGGTGAGCTCCAGCTACTACTGTCGGCCGAGTCTGCTACCAGTAGATGACTACATTTAAATGTAGAAGCATCTTTCTCCATCAAGTGGAGTCCCAGTGGCCTGACTATGCTGATGCTGCTTCACAGCATCATTGTCAGTCAAACAGATGCGGTAGAAACAGTTTGTGATCCTCTCTCTCATCTCTCTCCGTGACCACAGTAGACCACAGCACACCTGCGTAAACAATCCCTCCCACCAGGCTCATAGGATAACTGAGCTGAGACACAGTCTACAGGCTCCCTCCTGGTTGTATCATAGTAGCGAGACCTGGACCTCTGTCCCAGGAGCCAGGACCTCTCTGAACCGCTGCAGATCACACAAGACACACATTGTGTGGGAATGTGATGAGGCGGCATGGAGGAAGTTTCCATGACATGGGTTTTCAGCATAATCTGCTCCTTTCCTCTGTACATGTTCTCAAGTCTCTCAGTATCACTCATACAAGGGTTAACAAAGGATATTTTGTATTTTTGTGAAGCTACATGTGAATTATGGCTGACTAGAGAAATGATATACAAGTTAGTGTGGGATTCATGTTCGTATTGGAATGATGCTGACACCACAACACATTTTTTGCCCTTTTTTGTGGGTCAAACCATAAGATGATATTATATAAGCTATGCCATCTGTTATATTCAAAATGTTTTGTTCCAGACAAGAAATCACAGCACAACATCCTCTGATGTGGCATCACTACAGCTATAAACACAACATGAAATGTTCAATCAGTATCAGCACCAAATACTGTTCAGCTGAGTCTAACCACCGGTGGATGAACATGATTTCCATCAAATAAAAAAAAAGAAAAGAAAAAAATTCATAATGGATCAAAGGAAGGAAAGACACATACGAGCCTGAACATCACTGTAGACAGGGACTGTTCGGAGTCATCAGTTCAGTTTCTGCTCCAAAGAACAAAATGATTGTTTTGCCTGACGAGACAGGCTGGTACACGACTTGGTTAAGGTCTGGAGACAGCTAGACCTTGTTAAATGGCTTAGAGCACACAAACACACAATGACAGTTGTTGCTTCACTACTGATAATGCTGACAGTCTATGAGAATTTCTATAAAGATTTTGATGCTGAGATACCCTCAAGGATTTCAATCAAATGTGAATGTCCATGAATTCACAAATGTGAATGATCACTCTTCTCACATTATCACATTTGACTTGCAGTTTGTATTTGATTTTTAACAATTTAACAATTTATGTTATTATAAAGTATTTCCTTATTTTATTCTTATTTTTTGTTTATTTTTAAAGTACATAGCAGCATATTGTAGTATCATTTGTGCCAAATCTTTAACATGATTCTGAAATCAAAACAACTATTCAGACACTTAACTTCCCTGAAGGCTCACTGAAGAGATTTTGCCTCATAAGCTCCCTTTACTGATGGAGTAACAACGCCATCTATTGTTAAAAAGAAGCAGTAGTAAAACTGATTCCAGGAACCATAAATTGGAGAAAATTATTGAGCCCAATATGGAAACAGAACCACAGTAGAGTCCTACTGTAGCCAGTAGTGAAGGTTTGCCCTAAATTTGTCCTTGCTTGTGTTCAATTCTAATTTCTATATTCACATGTAAGCACCGTCTGTCTGAGCAGTATTTAGGTGTTGACAGTTATTGCTACACTGCTGATGACGCTGATTTGAGACCATTCATAAATTTGTGTCAATAAACACAAATTTATCAAAAACTTGAAATAATTAAGTTGCTAGAAAATAAAGGTTTATTTTAGGTCATTTATTCTTAAAAAAAAAAAAAAAAAACAATCATAAGGCACAGCAACAGGTTGTATTCAGCACACATCACAAATTAATTCATAGTGAAATCAGTTTAATTATGTTTTGTTAGGTCAAGTCATTGACAGGTAAATGAAGTACATTAGTAACAAATATGATAATGCAACTAGTGATATACAATAAATGAGTTTGAATGCATCAAAATGTTGCTGCAAAATAACTGGCTACTGCTCATATCCCTGTTCAGGCTGACAAAATATTAGGGGGGAAAAAAAACTAATCTCTTGTCATTCGTATTATAAACATGTTCATCATATATCATAGCACCAAAAACTGGAAATTGGAAATGAAAAATAAAATAAAAATCACACAGCAAACTTTATCACTAAAAATCACAATGTCCAATATCAGTCACACACGTACTGGAGGAGTTAGCACTGAACATTAGCACCACACTGTGTGTCCTGCAGCACGCCTGAACTCTGCTACATAGATGTTTGACTAAAAAGTAAAAACAGGGCTACAGTTTGAGTATAGTTGTTATACCTCAGACTAAAGAAAGTGCTATGGTGCAGGTCCATTTTTCCCCTGAAAAAAAAGTACTGTAATTCTTCTGATTATCACTAAAACATTGTTATATCTATCACAAACCCAAACACTAAATATAATAAGCTAAGACAACCGCTCATTTAGCTGCCGGGATATTTAGCTTCATCTATAATGTACATGTTTCTGACACTGCCCTCTGACAATGTAAACTCTGAACAACCTTTGGTTGGTACAGTACAGTATCTGTGGATTTCATTGCATTATTTGGTGGAAGTAAACATAGGTGTAAGCCTACGGATGAAATTTAGACCTTGATTTTATTTCACAAACATCATTGTAGATTATTGTTGAACAAGAGAGAGTTTACAGGTAGCTGGCTGTGAGTCGCTCTGGAGACAGGCTGCGTTTGCTGTTAAATGCCTGGGGAGACATATAGATGTTGAATTGTTTAAAGCAGATTAAAGCTTAAGCAAATTCAAGTCAAACAAAGCAAAGACTTTTCAGTACATACCCTTAGGGCCAGTGGTGTGCATGCATGTTGTTGAGTGGAAAATGATATGTTTGAATTTGAAATAACACTTAATATAAATATCTGCACCTAAACAAAACCCTTAAACGTGTCCATCTTTCAGTGTGGTTGGTTGGACCGTCAAACATTATAGGGACTTACAAGACTGCGAGTTGGACTGAGAGAACGAGAGCGCACAGGGCTGGCACTCCTACTCCGGCTCCGGCTTCTGCCCCACTGCAAAAAAAATGATAAAACAAAACAGGCACATCAGCAGTAAATGCCTGAGCCTCACCATGTACTTTCATGCTCTCTCATTTATCTGGAGAATTAATATGTCTGAGGAGATATAAAGTCAATACCAGAGCGCCTCTTCTTGTCACAGCCTCCCCTTTCACTATTACAACATTTCCTTCCATCAGGGCCGGCCACACGTGGTACATCACCAGAGGAGCAGTGAACTCAGAGTCATAGCTACGACGATACCTGTCAGACAGAGAGACAGAGGGGGAGCTTAAGACAGTGATTTATGTGTATGCATTGAGGGTGACATCTACTGGCCTAAATGATGGGCTGCAATGCTGTTTTAATGATTGAAAGTGTAACATAAGATAATTCACTGAATAATTAAATGCATCAAAACTGGTGATGCATTTTTGATTCATTTAATTATTCAGTGAATTTAGTGAAACACTGATTACTCTCCTTTTAATTGGAGCTGATATATATATATATATATATATATATATATATATATATATATATATATATAATGTTGAGGACTTCAACACATTGTTATACACTGAACTGACTTGTTGTCATTGTAAAGTTCTCCATCACTGGCGAAGGCCAAGTCAAGTGTTGGGTCCAGCGTCTGCATGGCAAAAGCCATTCTGCATGTCTCCCTGATCAGGGTACTGATGAGGACAAAGTCCACTTCTGGTGGGAAGGAAATCCGTGGGTTCACATTCATGGCATTGATCACAGTCTGGGAAGAGGAAATACTCAGTCAGATACATTTGCCATTTGTCCATCAATTTGTAGTTCTTGGTGAGGATAAATTAGTGAAATATTTAGAAGTCTTACATTGACACTCTCCTGTACATCATAAAGGTCCAGATTTCTGACAATGTAGTCCACAGCCACATCCTCTAGACTCTCTGGTCCAAAGTGAGTTGGGGATAAGGTCTTTCTCACACGTAGCTTGAACTGACGATAGGCTAGTTTTGCTGTCTTAAAGGATTCCTAAGAGATGGAAACACACACACAAAACAAATGCACAACAGCCACTTAAATGTAAATAATTCCTTATATCATCCAATCAAATACACTCCTGATTTCAATTTTAATCACTGCAATCATACCACAACAGCAATGAAGATGATTTTCTGGACCATCTCTATATCAGCAATGTAGCGTCGAAGCAGGGTCTGGGCCTCCAGACGCTCCACAGCATACAGATCACTGAAGCGAGACACGAGACGTGCGTGGCGGGAGGAATTAGTGAGCTGGGCTCTGGTGGGTGATTCACTCCTCATAGGGCTGGAGGAGCGGCTGAGTCTGGGCAAAGGGCTTGGGGAACGACTTCTCACCAGCCTGGAAGAGAAGAAAACACAAGTGTCGGTGAGTGTCGGTGCAAGATTTGCATAATCACACTAGGTATATTCAAGTACCTCTCCTGCAGCATGGCCTTCTCTGAACTCAGGTAGGACACTTCCTCTCTCAGCAAGCGAATCTGACGCTCGTAGTCATCAAGTGCATCCAGCTTCCTCTTATAAATCTCCACCTGCTCATGTGCGGATCGCAGACTGAAGCACAGACACGCTTCACATCAACACATCACATTACATCTGAAAATGAACATTTTATACTAGTATTTGACTGCATCACCCACTCTGCTTTCAGCTGTAATATTTCATCCTCAGTGGCCAGCAAAGTGGTTGCTGATTTACTCTTTGTTTCATCCAGTTCCTTATGAGCATCAACCAATCTGATAAAAGATGGATCAGAAAAGAGAGAGATGCTATATGAAGAGACAAGAGATGTGCAACCATTATATTTGTCCCCATGACACATAGCACATAGCATCTACACATTATCTATGCTAGTTAACGTGGTTTCACATTGCACCACATTTCATTTTCACATGCAACCTGTATGTGTCAGACTCACTCAGCTCTCATAGAGTCCAACTGCAAGCGAGTGGAGCATAGCTGAGTCTCCATCTTCTGCATGTCATTCTCATGGGAGGCAGACAGCTCTCTGATCATCCTGTCCTTTTGCACTGAGTCCTGATAAGAAATATAAACAGTAACTATTACACCTGTGATACTACAAATGGAAGAAAAGGGCTTTGAATTGCTTGTCAAATATCTAAATGGTCAAACGCTTCTCTTTTATGCATATATTAATGAGACATTCTTTGATATTAAAGTCAGTGACAGACAGTGTCACCTGGATGAGTTGTAGGCTGGTGTCATCAGTGACTGAGGGTTTTGCCATAGAGAAACAGGTTCCAAGCCATGGCAGCAAGCGGGTTTTTATAGTGTCCACTCCAGCATAGTGTCCACCTTGTACATGAGGACAAATATGTAAAAAAAAAAAAAAAAAAAAAGAATTGTTCATGGGCAGTGGTTCATAGTTCAGCTTACCTTCAGCAGCAGTGAGGTTGAGAATAGCAAACAGTTGGCCCTGGATCTTGGCGGTTAATTCAATCAACTCACAACATCTGTTCAGATTTTGGTCACAGGAAAAGACCTGAGAGGATAAACATGACATGAAAATATGTCAGTGAACAGGACAAACATGATGTGACAAGGAGATGACAGTACAATCATTTCAGCATTTTTTACGTTAAAAACAGTAAAGCTTTTAAATTGTAAAATTATGTTTTTGCTGTTTTTATCTATCTATCTATCTATCTATCTATCTATCTATCTATCTATCTATCTATCTATCTATCTATCTATCTATCTATCTATCTATCTATCTATCTATCTATCTATCTATCTATCTATCTATCTATCTATCTATCTATCTATCTATCTATCTATCTATCTATCTATCTATCTATCTATCTATCTATCTATCTATCTATCTATCTATCTATCTATCTATCTATCTATCTATCTATCTATCTATCTATCTGTCTGTCTGTCTGTCTGTCTGCCTTATTGTTATTATTATTTTTATTATTATCATCATCATCATCATCATCATCAGTAGTAGTAGTAGTAGTAGTTTCTGCTCCACAGAGCCAAAGAGTCTTAGACTTGTGAAGATGTGCAACAAGTGTCCAGGTTAGTTACAACACACAATCACAACACAAATTCAAACAAGGTTTAATTACATAAAGTAGCTGCTGCATAGTGTATAATATAATAGTATTGTGCGGGTTATAGTTTAAAAACTGAGGTTGAAGTTTATATAGAATGACTGTCGATCCGGCAGCGGTTTTTTTACCGGAAGTACAATGAGGGGAATCATCTCACAGTGACGTAAAAGATCTTTGGAATAGTCCGACCGTAGCCATGGCGACTGGCGTCCATAGCAACCAAACTCTACCACCGGGAAATCAATGTAATCTAATCAAGTGCATTCCTTTACTGTTATGTTATAAATAATTGTATGCATTTCCAAGACACTATGTTTCAATTCTGCTATCCTTAATCAAAATAATGATATGTATGTTCTCCATTTTACACGAGACATATAAACATTAAGTACCTGACAGGAGTAAACAAGCAGTTTCTAATTTGTTGACGTGGAGTGTAAAGTTACCTGCAACCTTGTGACTTAAGAAATTACATTTCAAACATAAGCAGATCGCTTTTAGCCACTAATCCGTGAGATAAGCATGCAGGAGCAGATAGTTGCAGCCTGGCCGAGGCCACTGATGAAGTGGTTTGGTCAGATTTAGGTCGGTCATTAGTAATTGATGGACTTACATGGTAGTCTTTGTGCCAGCTCTCAAGCTTGTCCTGTAAGACGCTGAAGGAAGATGTATTGGTGAGTCTTCTTAAAGTGTCGGCCATATCCGTCCACAAACACCAGTTCTCGTAGGCTTGAGATGTCCCAGGAGGATAAAAATGAGGGGGAGCAGCCTTTAATTGTGTGAAGAGAGTGCAGTAAAAATTCCTGTCCTGGCAACTCTCTCCACCTACGACACGGATGCCAAGCACCGCCTCGGTTGTGGTAACCAAGCGAGGAGACGAGCCGACAACCAAACCTCACGGAGTTTAAATAAATAAGTCGTGACTGTCAGTCCTCTGCAGCCCCTGCTCTCATATACATACGTTTGTAATGTCACACTGTCAAACGACACCGACGGTGCGCACAGTAAAACCCTGACGGTCAGATATGCTGCTCATGAACCGCTGTTGGATTAGATCCGATTAATACAACAGTAGTGAGTAGTAATTTACACGTGCAGAGGAAGTTGTCAGATCAGCAACAACAACAACAACTATGATCTGAATCAGAATCATTTTCATTGTCAGCAGCTTTTTACACACAAGCTATTTGTTCTGATGTTTTGGTAAATTTGGTAAAAATGAAGATATATATAGATGAATGTTTACATTGTGCAAAGTGTGAGCAGTAATTCTGTACGGAAGCAGCGGTTGATAGTTACTACTACTAATAATAATAATAATAACAATAACAATAACAATAACAACAATAACAATAATAACAATAATAATAATAATAATGATAATAATAAACACGGTTGGCCTTTAGCACACAGAATTTCTATTAATCTACTTTGGTTTAAACATAAACACTACAACCAGTGACTGCAGTTGCTGTGTAAAGAGTGTGAGATTTTTAAAATGATATCGCTGAGCTGCCGATAAATAAGAAAATAAGCTGGTGGGTGTAACGTTGAGTCTTGTGTTATACTTATGGTCAATTTGGCATTTTACCTATGGAAAACATGAATAGGAATGTTTTTCTATTTTAGGATCCTTCTGTCATTGGCTGGCTGAACTTGGAATGAACCATTTTTATTGTAATGGTCGAGTTATTTTTAAATACTTTGGTACTAATGCTTGGTAATGAATAAAAAATGTGATACATTTGTTCTTATTTGTCTTATCACGCCCTGTTCTTATTCGTAATTGATAACTACGACTGGCTTAATAATTCATAACATCGATTTTTTTATCCACCTCCCTCTGCGAGAAGTGGTTTGTTCCTGTCACTCTGCGGACAGGAGAGGGAGGGTCAACATGGCGTCTGAGCAGGTCCGTTATGTTTAATATTTGTTGTCATTCTTGCATTTTACCATTACGTTTGGCTGAAGTGTAGGTTAGCTGGATATTTATATTTACCCCCGAGTAATTTTATGTAAATAAATTTAAATGTTAGGGGCTTTATCGTCACGCATATATGTAATTTCAGTGTCATAAATACTGGCCTCCGCTTCGTTATTATGAACAGCTTTTTGGAAATAAAAATGCTCTTAGCTATTTTACTTATCTTAAGACCTACGCTTCGACAAAGAAGTAGGTTTGCTAACATAGAGAGCACGGACGGCGAAGTTTATTTCCATTTAAATGCCAAAATAAGTGCAGTTTATTTTTAGTCATGGGCTCAGACAGAGAGACGCAGGGGCTTTTAACTGCAGTGCATTCCTGCGCAGAGCACAAGGGAGTCAGAAAATAAGCAGGAACTCAAACCTTAACTTTGTCATGACCATGAACACTACATGTACACTGCTGGAGAAATTCATACACAGAGAATGACGGTTTTACTAAAAACTAAAACGCAGGAAAACAGTCCACCCACAGATTGTTTAATATTAGCGTCAGTCTGTTATGTAGGATGTGCTACAGGACAAGTATTAGTAAGGAAAGCTGTAAAGTGTGATTTCTTAAGTTAAAATTAAACAGAGATGTTGATTTATTATATATTATAGCAATGTGATTTCTCTTACAGGAGAGTTCCAATGGGCCAGTGAAGAAGTCCATGCGAGAGAAGGCCATAGAAAGACGTACTATCAACAAGGAGCACAACAGTAACTTTAAAGCTGGCTATGTACCCATAGAAGAAGAGCGTCTTCATAAGACTGGGCTGAGAGGACGCAAGGGAAACATGGCTGTCTGCATCATCGTCCTCCTCTTCCTCCTTGCCTTAATCAACCTCATTGTGAGTATGCTGAAGATTTGACTGAGCAATCACTGTGTTGTAGCATGAAATGTGAATCACTGTCTTTTACTGTCCATCAGATCACACTAGTAATATGGACAGTGATCCGTATCGGTCCAAATGGCTGCGACAGTATGGAGTTCCACGAGACTGGTCTGCTGCGCTTTAAACAGAAGGCAGACATGGGTATCGTTCATCCGCTACACAAGAGTACAGTCGGAGGCCGTAAGGACCAGGACCTAGTCATCGTTGGTAATAATAACCCGGTGAGGAACAGAGTATATTTACAGTTAAGTAAAGAAAATGGAAATGACACATTGTTTTTGTAACGTTTACATTAATAACTTTTCTACTTCTTTATTATTTGTGTTTTATCAGGTTGTATTCCAGCAAGGCAATACTAAGCTGAGTGTGGAGAAGGAAAAGACTTCTGTCGTCAGTGATGTTGGCATATCCTTCACAGATCCTCGCACACAGAACACGTTCTTCAGTACAGACTTTGAAAATCATGAATTCCATCTGCCAAAAGGAGTCAAAGTCCTCAGTGTTAAAAAGGCCTCAACAGAAAGGGTAGGTGTGTTTCTACTGACTGTCTGTTTAGTGTGATAAAAACTGTCGTCCTTGGGCTACGTCAGTGTTTCGCAACCTGTCAGTGAAATTCATTCATGTTCTTAAAAATTATTATAGTAATAATTCCTTAAAAAATTAAGGATTAAAAATGATCCTGGAACTCATTCAGCTCTTCTCCATATAATGGAGGAAATCTAAACCCAGACAATCACAGAGAATATTATGACTACTATATGAAAGCTGTCAGGCAGCCCAGGCAAAGTTCATAGATTGTAAATTTGAACAAAAAAGGACGTGTGGAATTGGCAATTCACTAGTGCCACCCTGAAACATATTGACAGTATTGTTTTACAAAGTTCAAAATAAAATTTCCATCTTCATTGAAGGAAAATAACTCTCAAAACATGTAGTTTTTAATTATGGTGAAATCTGTGTGATGACATATTGGTGGGTAATGTGATAAAAAAAAAAAAAAAAAAAAAAAAATCAACCTCAAGTGTCAGAGTTAGCAGAGTGTATTATTAACAGCTGTTAAGAAAGTTGGCAAATATCTCATTGTCTTTTTTATTGATATTTTCAGATCACCAGCAGTGCAGCATCTGACCTGAACATCAAAGGGGACAGTAAGGCTATAATTCGTGGAAACGAGGGCGTCAATATCATGGGTCGGACTGTAGAGTTCAAAGTGGGTGGAGGCATTGAGCTGAGGGCTGTAAGTATGACAGTGTTTTTCATAACATTTGTGTAACTATTAACAGATAGGTGATGATGACATTGGATTATGGATTTTTCTATTTGCAGGAAAACAGCATTGTCCTCAATGGTTCAGTCATGTTCAACGCCACGCGCATCCCTAACTCTGCAGACCTGTATTTCGATGAAGGGTTGGAGAGGTACAAGCTCTGCATGTGTGCAGATGGGACTCTGTTCCGTGTGCAGGTGAAATATGCCAACATGGGCTGCCAGACATCAGATAACCCGTGTAGAAAATCGTTCTAAGGACTGAACTGGAATCTGCTGTGTATCACCACTGAAGTTAGGTCATAAATTTGCATATATAGGAAATTCATCATGACTCGCACATAATAATACCTCTGTAATTCTCCAGTCAAATTCTGTGTTCTTTATTTTGTTTTTAGAGCAGGAATTGTGTTACAGATCAACACCACTTGGCCAAAGATATTAACACACATGCTGAACTATTTTTTATTGCTCTGTTGATTTGCCAACTGTATTTCAACCTTCTCATGCCATATAAGTGCATAACACTCCTCTATTTAACTGATACTGTAGTTTACATTGCACACTGGTAGCAAGTTAGAGGCTACCATATATTTACTTTTTGCCTTACCGTCCAGTATTACTACTATACACACAGAGGGCAGTTTATTAAGTACGCCCACCTAGTCATATGCAACAGTCCTACAATAAATCCTCCATTCATGAAGGTTATGATGTTCATTTTTTTATTTGATTGATCATTTATGGTTCTGTTGAGCTGTACTGAATTTCTGTTATAAAGCCTAGATATAAATGTTGAGTCAACACCACTATTATTACTATGACTGTCATAATGGGAGGATTTAATGCAAGATTGTTGTATCAGACTGCAAACTGAGTGTAAAAACCTTACAGGAGAGGTTGGGGTTGTATATGATTTCATTTGCTGTTCATTGTTCCTGGCAGCTGTGGTTGATATGTTCTCCATTGTTTTCACTGACAAGTGTGAGACACTATACGATTATAATGAGTTATGTAATACTTGCTGGTGAAATGCACACAATTTGTAGTAAACTGTAAAACAAAACAACACATTTTAAGCCATCCAGTAACGCTAAAGCAGAACAGGTCTCTGCACGTGCCAATGGATTTACAAGGGACGATGTAATATGTGATATATAATAATATATACAATCTAATTTTGTTGCAAAAGCTTTTTTATATTGAAATAATACAATATTAAACAAACAACTAGAGTGTTTGCACTATGTTAAACTACAAATAAATGCAAATCTCTTAAAATATTCATGGTCATGATTGTGAGGAGACTTAAAATCAACAGTAACTTGTTTGAAGCCTAAATATTGAGTGGTTTGAATTTTGTGCAATATAGTATAAAAGATTTGAATTTTATTTTGCTTTGGATTGTCTTATTTGTTTTATAAAAGTACTGATGTTCAGAACATTTGTCATTGATGTCATGATAGTTGTTACACACCTGATGCCTGTTGTGAAGAATGGAGTGTTTTTAATTCACTAAAAAATGGCAACCAGCCTTATTTGAATAATTGTCCTGCATTTCATTGCTATGTTTGTTTCAATAAAGAAACATGTTACTATGTGAAACTTGTTATCGCTGCGTTCAGTTAATCTGTTATGTGTGTCTCTTAGTCACTGGAAACCATAAAAGAATATTGTGCCTCATTACACTGTTTTATTATCTATTAGAATGTGCAACCAGGGCTTGGTTTTCTCTGCCATAAATACCAAAGAGCAGTTATCTATCACACATATACAGGAAAATAATAACAGTAAGACATTAACTTAACATGTAAATGATTGAAGGAATCACGGTGTGGTATTGTTGGGTAGGTGCATGTTCAGCTAGACACAGCGAAATACACTTCAGACTTTGATCAGAAAGAGCTATAGACCGTGAAGGTGTTGCACTGAAAAACACCGTGGGAGTAAGAAGTCACAAGTTTTCTCGATAGCTTGGTGAAGAGTGGACACATAGGTGAGTGTGAATTATTGAAGTCTTTTCTTTGAGTTAATAAATTTCTGTTTTTTTTTTTTTTACTCATGATGGTCTATTAGCATTGTTCTTAATGATGTTTAATTGATTAAAGAGACTCATACTATCTCTTTTAAAACAAATCCCAATTAATAAATTTGAGGTTGCTCCTCTCAACAGTTTATTAATTTATCTATTTATCTGTGTGTTTTCAGGGCAGGTAGTGATGGCAGTGGCACAGGGGCCACTCTTGGTCACCGTGCTGCTCCTCGTCTCCTCGGGGTTCCACTGGTCTTCTCCCTCACCTGTTTGTCAGGAGTCTTGCACATGTCAAGCTCCCCTGTTGAATTGTTCGTCCTCTGGCCTCTCCTCAGTGCCACAACCCATCCAAGACTCTGTTACTGATCTGGACTTATCTCACAATTTTCTTGATTCTGTAACGCTGCATCAGCCACATCGTAACCTCAGGAATGTATGGCTGGGAAACAACACCATCACATATTTGTCTCTCTGCATAGAGAGAAACCTGGGAACCCAATCTGTCCGAGGTACACATCCACATCGCTTGAGACCTTGGAGCAGACGCAGATGTGTGCCTTGGGCCCCCACCCTGCAGCTGTTATCTATTGAGAGGAATCAGCTGGTTCAGCTCCCAGAGGGTGAGTCACTGTAATACACTCATACACGGACATTTAAACGACTGTCACAGGACATGAACAGCACAATAATCACATCATCAAGCATAAAATATGTTAACTAACTTGGACACGATCAGGTGTCACTGTAGGTCAGGATCTCATTGCATATTATTATTGTGAATTTCTACATTTTTATATGAACCAGTGAAATGTCTGATCCTTAATTTAACGGACATTTATGATTAATATCAGATCATCTACTATTGTATCTGCAGTTAGAACACAGTGTAAAAAGCCCCCAACATCTTATACAAGTAAAGGTAAAGCATTTTTATAATGTTTAAAGGGTACAAAGATTTCAGCTTAAGCATCTGAGTCATCCTTATAGTCCTTACTCACAGCAGCCATTTGACTAACTTTAACTGCTTTATATTCATTTAGCTCAGTTGGACAACAACAAAAAATGATCACGGTGTCCGTATGTAAAATCTGAGTAGTAACCAGCAACTATCACACATTAATAGATGTGGTTATATAATCTCAGTACTGGAGAAAAAGAAACAGTATTTTCAATATATATTTATAATATAAAATGAACCTGTAAGTAATCCAGCCCATCAGTGTAAGACATAATGTATAAACATAAATAATATTTATGGTTATAAGAATAAGAGGGAAATATTGCAAACAGATATGCATCAGTATTCACCATATTGTTGCAAAGTTGACGCTGTGTTTGTTCACCATATTGTGTAGCATTTTATTAAACTTCATCTACCTAAATACTTATTGATCACTGGGGGAAATTCTACCAAAAAATTAAGGCTAAATATATATGTATAATATACATATAATATATATGTATAATGTACTCTCTATAGCACACAAAGAGGAGCTATATATATACACACTGTTCTCTCTGAAAATTTTATGTCAAGTGCCATGTGACTTGTTTGATTTACATATAGTGTTAGTCATTATTGTTATGTTTGCTTTTCAAGGTTATTTTCTCAACACAAATATCATTTTTAGCTTAGAAAGTACTTGTAACCACTGGTCACAACTTCTCATATACTCTGAATGAATGTCTAAGCCTGAAGGACAACTACAACTATGTAGTAGATGTTTCTTGATTCTTTTCTATCACATCTATAATCTTCTTGTTGTAATCACTGGCCAATACAATTTGATCTTGTAACTTATATGTGAATCAGCATTTTTTCAATAACCTTAAAGATGAAAGATTGTTCCTCTGACAATGAACTGTTTTGCACAATCCATATATCCCACGTGTTTAATTGCCCTCTGGAATGTCCATGAGTCAGACCTGACAGGTTGGTCCGGCTCACAGCCACACGGCTGACCAAATTCTGATTAAAAAGGTTAACGTGTTTGGAGGTTTCCTAATGTATTCATTGTAGTCTAATTAATCTGTGAGTTTTCTGCAATAACTTTTGTTCTTTCATACAAATCTGAGTTTTCTGCAATCATTACTGTCCTTTCATTTGATTTCCTCATAAACAAACCCTGAAACACTTAAACCCTCTTGCTGATATCCCTTATCTTTAGTGCTCTACTCCTCTCAGAAATAATTAAACTATTCAAGATAATGACACTTTACAGCTGTCAGGCAATCATAGCTTTACTGACATTCCAGTGGCTCAAAGAAAAGGATGAACACACTATGCAACTTTCATGTTTTCCCCTGTATCAAGTTATTTCATGACAACACGTTTCAGAAAAATGTATTCATTTTGGTTCTTTGAGAGTCATGTGTGGACAACCCATTTACTTAGCAAGAGCCGTGTTGACAGTCACAGACTTCTTTCCTGTTTGGTATTCAGCTCACAGAACCTCAGTGCCTCTCTAATGAAGCACAGACTCAGCGCCTCACTTCAGCCCAGCAGACTCAGGGAGACTGTCTCGGGCGAATGAAAAGCAGGAGACAGCAGGGAAGAATGAGCGCTGCAGAAAAATTCTTAGTCCCTAATTAGTCATATTGTAAGCATGAAAATAAGTCAGAAGTCTTTTTAGACAACTTCTTGTTAGATTCCAATTCCAAGGCAGGGGTTCATTGATTTGAACATTGTACACTATCCTTATTTAGATGTCCACTCAGAGAGGCCAGTTTAAATTCTTTATTCTGAACACTGCAAACAAATTGACTTTTTAGTTAAAAAAAAAAAAAAAAAATCAGATTCTTACCTTGCAAATCATAGTAATGAATGTAAAGCAACATTGGACTGGGAGGATGTGTGACAACCTGACCTGTCATTATCCCTGAAAACCTGCAACATGTGGTGCATTCCTTCCTTCAGGAGCCACCCCATCATGGTTGTTGTTGAGCTCTAATTGCAGTCCTTATTTTCTGTCATCCAGGGCTGGAAGGAGTGTCCTTACGAGTTCTGCAGCTCTCCCACAATAGGATCTCAACTCTACGACCAGGAGACCTAAGTCACCTTCCACAACTCAGAGAGCTGTACCTACAACACAACCTCATCACAAGTCTCCATCCACAAATATTCCAGGATTTAGCTCAGCTCAAGGTAAGAATGGTTTTTGGATTAATGTATATAATGTATCATTTTCCAGCAATCGGTTCACTTAATTCCTACAATATGTAACTTTTAGAAAAAAATTTATGTTTTTATAGTTTAATGAGTAAAAGACAATTAAAAGACAGTTAAAATTGTTTTAGCAATCAAATTACATTTAATCAAGATCTGCCTGATGTCCATGTTGTGTACCCCTTGAAGGTCCTTGATCTGAGCTTCAACATGTTGACCAGCATCCACCCTTTGATGTACCTCTCTCTGCGTAACATTGGGGCAGATGTTAGGCTGGAAGGGAACAGGTGGCAGTGTGACTGCAACATGCGCAGTCTAAAAAGATGGATTACCTATGACAGTAACAGAGGCATGCAGGCCTGGAGCATGGTGTGTTCCTTCCCCTCTGTCCTCTCAGGCAAAGACCTGCAACAGCTGGAGGATGATGACCTGAACTGTTTTGGAACTGAAAATGAGCCAGCACTCCACCAAGATGTGACGGTGTATAGCGGTTCTGAGATCCTGCTGTCTTGTTCTGCACAAGGTAACACTGTAAAAAGTTAAATGTATAAAATAGCCACACAGAAAGACACAAATGAACAAACAAACACAAATACACTACTACATCAATTCAACTAAATGTATGTTGTCTCTTCTGCAGACTCAACATGGTGGACACCCACTGGTCAAGCATCTGTGAGTCAACCTCAGGCTGATCTGCTGATCAGTGATGTCACAGAGAGAGACACAGGACTATATGTGTGTATGTCTCGAGAACATGAAGTTATATCTGTTTTTAATCTCCAAATTAGTAGAATAGGAGGTGCAAGAAGAAGAACTAGAAGTCTACCCAGAGCCAACCAACAAGTAATCCTACAGGGGACTGCACATAGGATTGGTGAAGAAAGGAATCAGACAGCAACACAGTCAGATTTGACTCTGGCTGTTTGTCTGTCTGTTTTCATCACATTTCTAATAGCATTCATCCTTGGGGTCTTGGCAAGACCTTGTATTGATGTTCTTTGGACAAAGGTCACCAAAAAGAAAAGTCACTCTGCAACCAACTCTGCCTCGTCTACAGAACAAAGACAATATGAGAACGAGGCCTATGCTGGTGATGATGAACCAGAAGAGGTCGTAACTCACAGGGAAAGGAGAGTCACGTTTAGTACTGTGGACTTTATACCAGAAGGTAATATGCAGTATTATGACACTGTAGCCAGTCAGGAAAGCATCAGTAATGGAGCAGTGAATCAATATGAGGAGATGGCTAAGGACAATAATCACACAACTGGAGATTCAGGTAGTGAACACAGCTTACAACAGAATAGTCTAGAGGATAACCAGAAAGATGGCAGAGACCTCTCAGGTGTTAGTGATGCTGAGTTTGAACGCATCCCACGCCATGTTGATCTGGATAAGAGAAGAAGCTTGTCTTCAAACTCAGATTCTTCACTCACTGACACAGCATCAAATGAGAAACAAATGACCCCGAGAGACCACACAACACCCAAGTCAACTCAGCTGGCAGAGGACTCAGTTCAGCAGAGAGTTGACTGCCTGACATCTAGAGAGGTAGAGGTGCCACAAATTTCTACAGAAGACAGGAATGAAACCCTTGGATTTTCTTCTGAGCCCTTTTCTGATTGGTCACCAAATACAAAAAATGCCAACTCTGATGTGTGGCAGGAGAATGAAGAACAATTTGAATTTAGTGATTCTGTTCGAAGTGAGTCTGCTAGGTCCAGCGGTGTGTTTGGTTCTCCTAATGATTCCAAACTTATTGTGGTACCCACTTTGAATAAGCAGAATAGGGGTGACATGTCAAGTTCCAGCTCATATATGAGTGAGGGTGAGCCTACACAATACACTGTGAACTCAGACCACGATGCTGAAGATCATCACTTCCAGGGAGCAGATGCAATCAGGCCTTCAGTGGAACTTAAAAGACCAGAGCATTCCTTTTCCTCTAATTCCAGTGACAGCGATGGGGATGTAAGGAAGGAGAAAGTTAAACCCAAGTCATTAACAAAGTGGCGTGGTGTCAGTTTAGGTGTTACCAGTTTGAGTAAGAACCAGGATGCCAGTGCCCTTTCACCATCTACAGCTTATTCATCCACTTCCAGCAGTGAGAGTGAAGCAGAAATTACAGGCAGTCTACATGTGAAAGCACCATCAACAACATATCATGTAAGGGAACATGACCCACAGGACGTTCTCACTTCACAACTTCCATTACAAGATTCTGAAGCAACAAGTACTTCAGATACACGATGGCCTGTCCTTGATCTTGAGCACACTAAATGTCTGAAGAACCGTCTAGATATCAAAGCACCATCACCCTCTACCAATGCATCTTCTAGTAGTGACAGTGAAAGTGAAACAGCACGTATTGATTCAGATGCACAATGGCCTGCTGTAGATCTGGATCATATTCCTCATGTCAAGGGGCGTCTCGATATCAAAGCACCATTGTTTCCTACAAATTCATCCTCCAGTAGTGACAGTGAGAACGAAGAAACAAATTACATAAGAGAACAAGGGAAGATACACAAGGAGAGGCTTCCAGTTAAAATCTCCCAAACTGTAAATCATGACCTAAAGACACAGTGGCCTACTCTTGATCTTGACCATACAATACGCATTAAGAGGCGTCTAGATATCAAAGCACCATCACCAGGGTCTGATTCATCCTCCAGTAGTGACAGTGAAAATGAAGAAACAAATTCCAGAAAGGAACAGGAACACAGAGAGATTCACAAGGAGAGGCTTCCAGTAAAAGTATCTCCAACTGTAAGTCATGACCCAAAAACACAGGGGCCTGTCCTTGATCTTGACCATACCAAACGAATTAAGAGACGTCTAGATATCAAAGCACCATCACCAGGCTCTGATTCATCTTCCAGTAGTGACAGTGAAAATGAAGAAACAAATTACACAAGTGAACAAGGGAAGATACACAAGGAGAGTCTTCCAGTAAAAGTATCTCCAACTGTAAGTCATGACCCAAAAACACAGTGGCCCGTCCTTGATCTTGAGCATACAATGCGCATCAAGAGACGTCTAGATATCAAAGCACCATCACCAGGCTCTGATTCATCCTCCAGTAGTGACAATGAAAATGAAGAAACAAATTACACAAAGGAGCAGGAACACAGGGAGATACACACAGAGAGGTTTCCAGTAAAAGTATCTCCAACTGTAAGTCATGACCCAAAGGCACAGTGGCCTACTCTTGATCTTGAGCATACAACGCGTATCAAGAGACGTCTAGATATCAAAGCACCATCACCAGGCTCTGATTCATCCTCCAGTAGTGACAGTGAAAATGAAGAAACAAATTACACAAGTGAACAAGGGAAGATACACAAGGAGAGGCTTCCAGTAAAAGTATCTCCAACTGTAAGTCATGACCCAAAAACACAGGGGCCTGTCCTTGATCTTGACCATACCAAACGAATTAAGAGACGTCTAGATATCAAAGCACCATCACCAGGCTCTGATTCATCTTCCAGTAGTGACAGTGAAAATGAAGAAACAAATTACACAAGTGAACAAGGGAAGATACACAAGGAGAGGCTTCCAGTAAAAGTATCTCCAACTGTAAGTCATGACCTAAAGACACAGTGGCCTACTCTTGATCTTGAGCATACAATGCGCGTCAAGAGACGTCTAGATATCAAAGCACCATCACCAGGCTCTGATTCGTCCTCCAGTAGTGACAGTGAAAATGAGGAAACAAATTCCAGAAAGGAACAGGAACACAGGGAGATACACACAGAGAGGTTTCCAGTAAAAATATCTCCAACTGTAAGTCATGACCCAAAGGCACAGTGGCCTATTCTTGATCTTGACCATACCAAACGAATTAAGAGGCGTCTAGATATCAAAGCACCATCACCAGGCTCTGATTCATCCTCCAGTAGTGACAGTGAAAATGAAGAAACAAATTACACAAGTGAACAAGGGAAGATACACAAGGAGAGGCTTCCAGTAAAAGTATCTCCAACTGTAAGTCATGACCCAAAAACACAGGGGCCTGTCCTTGATCTTGACCATACCAAACGAATTAAGAGACGTCTAGATATCAAAGCACCATCACCAGGCTCTGATTCATCTTCCAGTAGTGACAGTGAAAATGAAGAAACAAATTACACAAGTGAACAAGGGAAGATACACAAGGAGAGGCTTCCAGTAAAAGTATCTCCAACTGTAAGTCATGACCTAAAGACACAGTGGCCTACTCTTGATCTTGAGCATACTATGCGCATCAAGAGACGTCTAGATATCAAAGCACCATCACCAGGCTCTGATTCATCCTCCAGTAGTGACAATGAAAATGAAGAAACAAATTACACAAAGGAGCAGGAACACAGGGAGATACACACAGAGAGGTTTCCAGTAAAAGTATCTCCAACTGTAAGTCATGACCCAAAGGCACAGTGGCCTACTCTTGATCTTGAGCATACAACGCGTATCAAGAGACGTCTAGATATCAAAGCACCATCACCAGGCTCTGATTCATCCTCCAGTAGTGACAGTGAAAATGAAGAAACAAATTACACAAGTGAACAAGGGAAGATACACAAGGAGAGGCTTCCAGTAAAAGTATCTCCAACTGTAAGTCATGACCCAAAGGCACAGTGGCCTATTCTTGATCTTGACCATACCAAACGAATTAAGAGGCGTCTAGATATCAAAGCACCATCACCAGACTCTGATTCCTCTTCCAGTAGTGACAGTGAAAATGAAGAAACAAATTACACAAGTGAACAATGGAAGATACACAAGGAGAGGCTTCCAGTAAAAGTATCTCCAACTGTAAGTCATGACCTAAAGACACAGTGGCCTACTCTTGATCTTGAGCATACAATGCGCATCAAGAGACGTCTAGATATCAAAGCACCATCACCAGGCTCTGATTCGTCCTCCAGTAGTGACAGTGAAAATAAGGAAACAAATTCCAGAAAGGAACAGGAACACAGGGAGATACACACAGAGAGGTTTCCAGTAAAAATATCTCCAACTGTAAGTCATGACCCAAAGGCACAGTGGCCTATTCTTGATCTTGACCATACCAAACGAATTAAGAGGCGTCTAGATATCAAAGCACCATCACCAGGCTCTGATTCATCCTCCAGTAGTGACAGTGAAAATGAAGAAACAAATTCCACAAAGGAACAGGAACACAGGGAGATACACACAGAGAGGCTTCCAGTAAAAATATCTCCAACTGTAAGTCATGACCCAAAGGCACAGTGGCCTATTCTTGATCTTGACCATACCAAACGAATTAAGAGGCGTCTAGTTATCAAAGCACCATCACCAGGCTCTGATTCATCCTCCAGTAGTGACAGTGAAAATGAAGAAACAAATTCCACAAAGGAACAGGAACACAGGGAGATACACACAGAGAGGCTTCCAGTAAAAATATCTCCAACTGTAAGTCATGACCCAAAGGCACAGTGGCCTATTCTTGATCTTGACCATACCAAACGAATTAAGAGGCGTCTAGATATCAAAGCACCATCACCAGACTCTGATTCCTCTTCCAGTAGTGACAGTGAAAATGAGGAAACAAATTCCAGAAAGGAACAGGAACACAGGGAGATACACACAGAGAGGTTTCCAGTAAAAATATCTCCAACTGTAAGTCATGACCCAAAGGCACAGTGGCCTATTCTTGATCTTGACCATACCAAACGAATTAAGAGGCGTCTAGATATCAAAGCACCATCACCAGGCTCTGATTCCTCTTCCAGTAGTGACAGTGAAAATGAAGAAACAAATTACACAAGTGAACAAGGGAAGATACACAAGGAGAGGCTTCCAGTAAAAGTATCTCCAACTGTAAGTCATGACCTAAAGACACAGTGGCCTACTCTTGATCTTGAGCATACCAAACGAATTAAGAGGCGTCTAGATATCAAAGCACCAACTCAACAACCAGATCTTGTTCATAGCAGCATAACTGTAGGCTCTCAAGAGTCTGGATTAAAGTCCTCTACAAGTGAAAGTGAGGATGATAACAGAAACTATAGTGCTAAAGTAGGAATGGTATCTGCCACACCAAAGGCCTCAGAAAAGGACTTTATAAGGTCTCAGAAAATCCCAAAGGTGAACATTTCTCTTAACCCAAAGACAGACTATAGTATCAAATTAGAAAAGTACTCAGTTATTACAGATGATTTGGAGGACAACCCCACAAAATACACAACACCAGAGATAAACCCAGAGCTTCAGTCACGGTGGGCCACCATGAATCTTGGGATCTCACGCTTCAGAAAGCGTCTTGAAATTTCATCACATGCACCACCAAATGTGCCCACATCATCTCCACCTGTATCCCCCACCTCTTCCAGTAGTGAAAGTGGAACTGTGAATAAAAGTAACAGAACAAGGCTAAAAAGAAGAGGAGTTGGAATGCAGGAAGTCATAAGCACAGCGGCACCACCATCACACCTACATACTGGTAACTCCTCCAGCAGTGAGAATGAAGGTGCACCAGATAACAGATGGAGGGAAACATCTCGGCTGCCTGTTGTCACAGGTAAGGAAGCACCAAAGAATCAAACATCTCTGTATGTGACCCATTCTGTCGATGTCAAACTGGATGAATCACAGAGTGGAACTAGAGAGGTGGAGAGGACGACTGGAGTAGAGCTTAAACCCCAAACTTCAAAAGTGGGAGAGGAGTCTGACTCAATGTGGCCTCAGAGTCTCACCAGTATCCCTCGTGTCAAGAGGGCTTTGGATGTTAGAACTTCATTTAAAAAAGAATCCTCCTCTAGCAGCAACAGTGAGGATGAGATGACAGACCACAGAGTTCCTGATCTGAATCTTGGTGTCCCACGCATCAAGAGGCGCCTGAATATCAAGGCACCATCACCAGAGCCAAATCATTCCTCATCCTCCAGTAGTGAAAGTGATACTGATGTGATAGGATCCAGTGTAAAACAAAGCAAACATATATCAGATATGTTGGAAAGGACAGACATTGATTCTCAAATCACATATAAACGTGTAATCATCAAGACTCCATTGCCACTCGATAATTCTTCCTCCCCCAGTGGCAAAAGTCCAAGTAGAGACTATGCTGAAATGGCAACTGTTGCACAAGGTCTACCCTTCAGTAAGGGTGACAGAAATGCTTCATTTCCCCCACAGAGAGTTCCCAGTACGAGCTTTGATGATATAGTAAAGAAGAGGATTGAGCAGTCAAGACGCACCACGGATGTGGACCTGACACCCACAATAAGGTGGACGGGCATCAGTAATACTAAAAATGATGAAGAACTAAAACAATACAGAAGAAAAACAGATGTGACACTAATGCATGAAGATTCGTCTCTTAGCGTCAGTAGTGTTTCTCGAGATTCAAGCAGACCTCTTGATAGATTGGACTTCAGTGGTGGCACAAATGAGATTTTAAAGACTGAATCTGAGGACAAGAGGGAAAGGAAAGGCCTCAGTGCCCTAAAAGCCATGTCATCACTGAGACGAAAGTGGGATACAGAGGACACTGATCTACAGGGGGGTGCATCTACTCTATCTGGTGACCATGGTCCACAAAGCACCACCACCTTAAAATATTACAAGTCTGAGGAAGTCATCAAAGCAGCGGCCAAACAGCCACTGACACAATTATATCCTTCCTCTACAAGAAGAACAAATTTGTATCCTATTCCCTATTACAGAAGGCATAACATTGGAGAAACTCAGCAACCACAGAAGGCTCCACCTCCTGTTCCCACAACACTGCCACCAGATGAGGCAAAATGGAACATTTCAACAGACCAGTAGGACATGAAAGTGAGAAGGTACCAACACAGGAGAAATGCAGAGACCCCTCTAGACCTGGCAGTCTATTTTGACTGCTAAGCCAAGGACATCAGTGATGTCCACAGCATCCTCAACATTGACAAAACAAAACAAATGTTATACTGTTATATTTTCAAATGGCCTGTGAATAAAATTAAATTTCTTATACATTAAGTTTGAAATGGAATGTAAATACTAAAGATTTGTGTAAAGAGCAGTATATTTATCTTCCAAATATACATTGTTTATGTAAATCATTTTTAAAAAACCTTCCACAATATTATGCTATAATCAGTTTTGCAACAATAATCTATAGTCTTGATGTTCATGCATTATTAACACACTTGTTAAGAGACCTTAATAAAACAACTGTGTCTGAACAACATAATGCAGTGTTCATTAGAAGAAATGATAACAACAGTATTGACATACTTTTTTTGTTCTTGATTAACTATTAATGTGAGCCCAAATATCACCCAGTAAGTTAATAAACCATTTTATTTATGTATATAGACATAGGTTATAGTGAAAACAGACATATAGACACTTAACATAGTTTACATACATATATACAGTTGGGACGAGGCTGTTCAACCTCCTGCATTGTTATGGGAGAAAACTAAACGCTGATCTCTACACAGTATTTGGTGAACAATCCAGCAAATAACTGGATCCTAGATTTTATGCTGATGGTTTGTTTCGTTGTGATGACAGAGGCGTTCACATAGTTTCAGCTGCAGTGCAATTCACTGATGTTTCTCATCTTCACAACAGATTTCAACGTGTATCTTACATGTACGGTGATAGTGTGGTGCAAAAGTTGCAGAATGAGTTATGCACTTCAAATAAATAAAATTAGATCCTGTATAGTGACTGCAGCAGCTACCTGAAGCCTTGCAGTATGTATAAGAATGTGTAAGAAAGTGTAAGGTGGAGGGGGAAATGCAGGAGGGAACTCCTGTCCCACCGTGAGGTTACAGGTGTGTTCCAGGTCTTAATAGACACGATCATATCGTTCATCAGAATTAAGATGACATGATCATGAATATCAAATTAAGCACAAAACACTTGCACAAATTCCTGTACAAAACAAAAACGCATTTGAAAAATGTTTTCAAAAAATCTCATCCATTCACAAAAGGCTCTGTTGGAGCATGCATGCAAATATTAAATCTTCTGACGATTCAGCATCACACCACAGCCAAAGACAAAAATTTATACATGTGTTACAAGAACATTATACTAGGCGAAAGAAGAGCATAGCATCATCACACAGGTTCAAACTGTCAGTGTCCATTGTTTTGATTAGATCCTACAGGTGGTACAATGCAATGCTTTCAGCAAACCTACCTTACTACTCAAGCTTTAAGGACCTCATCCTGAGAGGGTCACTGGTCTTCCACTGTAGTTATATTAACACTGTCAGTGATGCTACTAGTAAGAGGAGACCTGAAACTATCAGTGGACTAAGGAAGACAAAACAGATGCCACATATCGAGACAAAATGGACACCAACTAGATCTATGTCAACTTATAACACAGCCCAAACAGTCTGATTTCATCCTGAAATAATCCCTGACCACTCAGTGTCTGTATGTATGTAAGTGTGTGTGTGTGCGTGTGTGTGTCTGTGTGTGCACGCGTGCATGAGGATGTGTTGTGTATGTGTTGTGTGTGTTCTCACACATGTATGTACATTTGGGTCTGTTGGTACGTGTGTGGTACACACAAAGTGACTTCCATGGTTTGAGGCACAATAATACTCTTACCTACAGAACGTAGATACATTAATTGGTCATCAGGCCAATAAATGCTGATCAGAGCACTAGTGGCTCACCGCTGTACTGTAATAAGAGTTAGTAAGCAGCAATGCTGATTTGTTTGGTGTTATGAGGTCTGAAGCCTTTGCAGGGGTTAGCAAACTTAGCATTAGCTGGAGCAAAACAGCAGGAGGGGACAAAAACTGGAGGGACAAACTACCAAAAAAAAAAAATAAAATAAAAAAAATAAATCACTGGCACAAATCAATAGTAAACAGCACAGACACCAGAAACCTGCGATCAACCATTTGACACAGTGTGCTTCTTGAAGAACTCCTATCAAACTGAAAATATGACAAATAATAGTGCCATCTGTCCAGAAAAGCTCAAGTTCAAGTTCATTGCACAGATACATAATATTTAAATGTGCCATGGTCAAAGTGACCCTGTTTAAGACTCAGACACAATGCATGAATGGTCACTTCTATTGGTTTCTCTGTGCTGAAGATAAGGGGTGAGGAGTGGTTCTCCCACACTATACCATTTTGCTTCCATCATCCATGTGTGATACCATGTTATCCAAACACAGACAGCAATATGACATGTCACAGTGAGAGAGAGCAATGCCACTGGGGATTGCTGCAAGCTTACCCACTATGCAACTTCTGTAGGGAACATAACTCCACAATGACAGCTCTCCACATCCGTGCTCTGGGCAGCGTGCACCCAGGCAGCAAACCCAACTCCCCCACCCTCGCCCACCCCCAGCCCGACCCCTCCTTTACACTAGGAAGCACCCACTGTCAATGCTTTACCACTTTTGTATTGTTTACTTATTCGTTGTTGGTTCTCATAGTCGTTATTGTCACAGTTGTGTTTTTTTTTTTTTTTTGAACTTTCCCAATTTGCTGTGCAGCTATGACATCTGTCTTTCCTTGTACCATTCCACAAACTCGTCCAACAAAACAGGCCCTGGTAAAAGGATGAAACGGAGATGACGAGAAATTAGAAATCTGTGTCTCATGGACTTGAAGCTCTGTTTTGTCACACATTTCTGTGTAGATAAGAGTTTACTCACAGGCACCATCCTCATCGTAGTTACTGAGGTCCAGGTTGATTGTCCTGCTGAACTCTAAAACATTGCACCATTGGTCTTTGTTGATGACTTTGTACTTCGATTGCTAAGGAATAACAAACAAATGCCTTTTAGTTACAACACCACTGCCTTAGGTCAAAACAAACTTATAAATCTCCAGTATGTAACATCTATGATTTAGCATTTCGGGCATGATGCTTACCTCTAGAAACTGATTAAACACAGGAAACAGAGGCCATGTCTTCCCCAGAAGAAGCCCCAGCATACACTTTGCTGTGTTCAAGTCCAAACTCCTCTGATCTTTTTCCTGCCCAATCAAAATACCCAAAGGCTTCATGAGATTAATACAAAATGTCAGATGCAGTTTAAACAAAGCAAGCGAGAAACATCATTATCAGCAACACCAGCTACATAAGTTTGAACTGAAGTCTAATGCCAATAAAACAAAATATTATTATCAGTCACTGTATCGTGTTTACATTCAAACCATCAAAGTGAGTCATTTTAGTTAAAATCACACACATGGGTGAAAAGTCAGACTATGTAAATAAGTTACACTCGATAAGTGCTTTCCTACTCTGAGTCCAAGTGGAAAATAATCTTGACCTACTCAAAACATCAAGGTTGGTCTGTATGCTGGCTTGAATTAGGCTTCACAAGAATTTCAATCGGGCATACTTAGCAATCAACTGTTTCCTGCTGGGATTACATTATTTAACTGAACTGGACCTGTTTTAAGGATGTTGTGTATGTCAGCTTCCTCATCAAAAGGATTTTGTTTGACTCACCCGAGCAAAATCAAAGGCGTATCTATAAATGAGCTTAAAACTGGTGCTGTCATTTAGGACAGATCTCAGGTAGTCGAGCGAGTTCCTCAGCCTCTCTGTGGAGTCGCACCTGACAACGGCAGAAAAGAGCATTAGAAACACTCCATGTTTCACCACAAGTGATCAATCTTGAAAACAACATGAGAAAAAGCCTTTAAAAAGTATATAACGTACTGCAGTGAGCCCATGCCTCTCAGCCACTCCTGGAGAGTAAAATATCCCATACTCTGGGCATCGAGCTTCCAAGCAAGAACCAGCATCACCACCTGACAACACAAACACCAAATTTTATAGCTACAGATATTCTTAAACAGAAGATGTGTCAGTCCAGATTATCAATCTATCCACTGTAGTGATAAGAGTTTTGTATGTCAAACAACTGACATCAATAACTTCTGAATCACAGCATGAGTGTATAAAGTCACTAAAACAAGCTGCTTGGTCTGCCAGAAGGAGAAACATGGTGAGAAAACTGAGACCATATAGATGAAATCACACAGCGAGACTTGCCTCAGTGTCTGGAATGACAAAAACTACTTACGTTCTCTGGCTCCACGCCGATATCCTCACAGAACTTCTCCATGCCCTCTGGACCCACCACGTCATCGCAGCCTGTTTCAAACAGACAAGTGTGAAGCCACATATAGCATCAATTTCACATGTGGAGATTTAAAAAATGACAGCATTGGTCAGTGGCTTTATGTGAATAAACCAAGAATGTGTGAGCAGTGCTTTAAAAATACCTCACCTGCATATTCATAGAACCACTCCAAGCATCTTTTACTAGAAAATGTCTCCTCCTCGCGAATTTGTGATGTTTCATGTTTTCTGAAAACGCTGCAGATGTTAAGAAAGTTTTAGTCTTAATGGCAAACCAAAGTCTTGATGTACACATTCCTAAAGCTATTACTAATGCATAAGTAAGATACTGAGTGTTAGCAATGCTACTGAAGTGCTTGTTTTTGTTTGTTTGCTTTTATCTTTAACAAAGAAAAGTCACACCTGTCCTGGCGACTTTTCTTGGCTGACATGTCATCTCCAGCAGAGGGTCTCCTCTTTTTCCTAGGAGGCATGGCTCTAGAGCAACAAGCTGTGGGTGGAAACAGAATAGGTTATGTATGAGCAATCCACTGATGATGCACATTTTCTCTCACAGACGCAGCATTCCAGTTAAAAAAGACACAACTTATCGACTGTACTTCAAAGCACGGCCGTACTATCTGTAACAGTGGTGACAGTTCTGTGTCAACTATGAAACACACAGGAACATGCTGAAGTTTTTACCTGAGGGGTGGCTATCCTGTCCAACGTCTTCTGTGAGGTTCTAGTAAAAAATGGAGACAAAAACACCATATGTGAGCAATAAACAAAGACACAGTGCACAATTACATATATCTATATATATAATATAAACACACAAAATAATAATAATAATAATAAGTGCATTTACCAGCCTGTGCAAGGTGTGGTGGATCTTATGGATGCTGGCCAGTGTAGTCAAGTGGGAATTCAGCTGAAAATCTAATTCCACGAAGAATAAAGAAGAAATCAAACTTCAAATTAAAGCACAACACACAAGCTTCTGCTCCTAATCAGGCTCACAGACATGGTACAAGGGTACAAGAAGGTGACATCATCATAGCACCAACAAGAAGCTATGATTTGAATTGGATATCATTTTTCAACCCGAAATCAGTGAAAGCTTTACCCTGCTCCAACGACTTCCGTCTGATTTCAACTCAAACGGCTTACGTTTCAGAAAAGAGAAAATATCACACACGAATGAGGGAGTGACTTGTCTGCGTTCCTCGAAAGACACGCAAAGTCGAAAATGTTTGATTGTGCATGCTACCTTGTTGCCAAATGTCATCTGTGCATTCCCGTGCATTAGCTGTCATCAAATACCGAGGCTCTTCATTTATTTCTAGAGGCCAAAACCAGGCAAACCAACACACTGTCGAACAGATAGCACTAGCTGCATACCTAAAATAGCAGTGCAGACGCGCAACTTGCACAGAGTTTACAAAGTATCTGGAGAGTTGGGAGTATGGGCGTTGTAGTCCATTTCCTCCAAAGAGGCCATCGAAACCACAGCACCGGTTAAAATTAAACTACAATTCCCAGGCCCTGACAAAACAACTACTTCTTTCAGACCCTTCTACCCCCCAACATTTACCCCAACTGACTGAATGCATTTTACATTGTTTAAAAAAAAATCAAACATAATATGCCCACCGGCACATAAGCATTGCGCAGACGTTTTACAGCAGCTTATGTAGATGCCGCAAAGTCCGACAGCACTGCTGCAGCAGGCAATGAAAGATGTTTTACACAACTGCGTCACAATTTTCATTCTCTGTAATAGTCCGCAGTTGACCAGAAAATTGACCGATTTACAACAGCTCTACGCTGATGCCAAGTTTGAGTTGAAACACAAAGTGGATCCTCAGTTATGCTTAAAATAAAGACCACAACGCTCCGATTAGCATCGAAAACCTTCTCGATTTAACTAACGTCGGCGGTGCTCAACTGCTCACAGCTAACGCTACACTAAATATAACTTCAGGATTACTGCCGTGTCAAAAGTCACCTCCTGCGTGTCCAAAACAACTGAAATTACACTAGCTAACCTCCCTTTGTTATCGCACAAGAGAGCACTGGCAAATACAAAGAAACCAGCAAATAGCACGGAATTCATGCGTTCTCATCAAAGCCTACAGGACCGCGAGCTGAAAGTAGACGTGTAAACACAAAGCTCCTGTCTGCTCCTCTCCGACTATCTCCGCAGCATCCGCGAAGGGTGCTAATTTGATGAGGAAAGCCTCTATAACGTTACTACTTACTTGCCGCATCAGAGTGCATTTTTATGAAACATACAACTGTCTGTGGGAAGTCCGCAGACCGGCCAATAGGCGGGCCATGTCAACGTAAACCACGCCCGCGGGCGATGATTGAGACTGAGGCCGTTCGTTCTCCGCCTTCGTTCGCTGTGGATTGGATTTTAACGGTGTCATGTCACGAGAAGGCGGAAGAGGAAATAGACCCCTCCCACACGCAAATATTATTGGTCGGAGCTCCCAAACAGGCTGCGCCGTCTCCACGATTCATTGGTCCATAGATGTTAATGAACACGTCAATCATCAGAATTTCCTCGTGCAACCCTGAAGCCTGCCCACGATGAGTTCTGATTGGTCCATTTACTCATAAGTTGACCTCCCGGTGTAGCTGCCGTTTGGGTTCGTTTGATGTCAACCCAGGCGGGAGGAGGTTGTTGGCGGTGCTACTGGAAATGTGAGTTACGACTCATTTGATTACTGTATAAGTGTAAAGAACACCCAAACATCACTAAATATGATAACACTCACCTCCTCTGTCTTCGTGTGGTCAGTGGTCGGTAGATGTCAAGCCGTGTCTTTACACGGGTCGTGACCCAGAGAGAGCTTCAGTTAGCGCGTCAACATTAGCAACCGTGGCTACTGTGTGTCACGTGACCTGAAGTCCTACGTATGAACCAAAACGAACGTACACATAAAAATGCGGCTACGTTGCTGGTCACTAAGTTGTTGTTTTTTTTAAACATGAGTAACGTTTATGTTTATGATTTTTCATGAGTGACCAGGGGGGTTAGCTAGCAAACAATACTGAGTAGTGGTCTTAGAGGAGGTTATATAAGCTGACCAGTCTGTTGAAAACACCAGGCCCCTGGATGCCACCATTTTCCATTTTAAATTCATATTACCTTCAGTGTTGATCTGGGTGAACTGCTCCTGGATTATGACCACAGCCGTCTGGGTCTTATACTTCACTCACCATGTCTCCTGCTGTAGCCGCGGGTGTCCGCAGGCGTAGAGCTAATGTTGTTTTTACTAGTCAGCAGTCATTTACAGTAGAGATGTAACAACAGTTAGTGAAGTAGGTCACCGTGCTAATGTACAATGCTGAAGCACTTTATCATTCATTCTTTTTACTTGATGTTACTTTATATGTACTCTATCACATTTGATAGGGAAACAATATACTACTTATTCCACATTTTTCTGCCAAATATGATGAAATGAATATTTCATTTTTTTTGTTAAATACCTAATAGTATATTGGATACACACACACACACACACACACACATACATATATATATATATATATATATATATATATATATATATATATATATATATATATATATCTCAAAACAAATTGTGTGCTGGTAGTTTATTGACTGTCCTGCTTTATATGAATCATTCATATTATAATATACAACAGTATAAGGGTCAATATGTGTATTTTTTTCTCAAAACAAATTTTGCTGGTATTTTTCTCTCTTTCTTTCTTTCTTTCTTTCTTTCTTTCCTTCTTTCATTTTTAATTAAAAACTCTATTAATATGGGGTTTTTTGTTTGTTTTTTTTTTTTTAACAATGATTCCCTTAAATTTGTTTCAAACAATATAATGATTGTAACAAGGATATGTATTAAAAATATATACATTTTATTGTCCAAAGTGACAAGTGTAGCACTGCAGTGTATTTAAGTATATTTTAAATCTAAAAAACATTATAAAAGTCACTATAAATAAAAAGGGCAAACCCAGATAAATGAGATGACCAACTGAATCCACGTAACAGTACTAATTGGTTAAACATATATCATAATTGGCAGATATTAATATGTCTGTGACAGGTTAATATTGACCTCCTGATCTGTTGGGGCCTGATTTTAACTTAACTAACTGTAACTTTTCTTGAAAAAGGAAATAAGGTTTTATTTTGATGTGAAATGTCTTTGTTTACATGCAGGGTTTGTTTTGTTCATTCTGTTAAGCTCCGTCTAAGTTAGCTGAGCTTAAGACAGTTCCTGTATTTTACCTATGACAAAATTGTCCCTTTACTGTTCTGTATCGGTTTATGGGGAATTCAGCAAATTGTTGAAAGTGAAAGTGAAGCAGCTGCTTCGTGAAATGGGAGCATGCTGTTAAACTGGGGAACTTGAATATTTCTGTCAAGACGTCTTTGACTTAAAATGAATGTGTTCTGGCATTAGTGAAGTTGTAACTCTGATATATCTTTCTGGTGTCACTGTATTTCTTTATCAATGGTAATAAATCATCTTTGACTTAACTGCCAATAGTAATGATACCGTGACCCACAAATAAACAATCACTGACCTTTGGCCAGTAGCGTCAGGCTTTCCTTTAGTTTTTCATTTAGTTTGACTATTATTCAGCAAAATAATTAAAGAGAAAACATTTCAACAAAAAATATTTATATATTAGTTACAGACATTTGAGACAAATGTGTCTTCAATTAATTGTATTAGTTTTTAGGATCACCTTCAATGTATGCACATGGCCTGTAAAGTGTACATTACACATCTGATGCAACTTGTTGCATCTGATCTACTCAAATATGAAAATTAGAAGGATCTTGCGAGACCTTCACAATGAGTCAGTATAATGTTCCTATTTTTAAGATAGATTTACAGTATACCAGTATTACTAACGTTCCTGTTTGAATTTGTAAATAGGAGGTAATATTTCTTGTTACAATAAAAACAACAGCATAAAAGAAACTAAGTCAACTCTAAAGAAAGGTGTGTCTTACATCTTTGTCTTACGAAGTGCAGATAGGCGCAGAGAGGTGAACCTAAACTGGAATAACCAAGGTTCTTATCTTTGTTTTTTTTTAACCTAGAACCTGATTTGTTTCATGTTGCAACAGCCGCAAGTAGACTCGGCCTCTGGTCTGTGTGTGTCTGTGTGTGTTTTTTTTAACAGGGAGGTGGGGTTTAAAAACACAGTCCAGGAAGAAACAATTATAGCTAGTTATGTCCGAGGCACCAAAAGAGTGAGCAAGTGTTTTTGTGTCTTAAAGAGTTTCATAGCACAGATCCAGAGAAGATAACGAAAAGCTCCTGCAACATGAGCTCTGAAACAATGGAACAAACCGTGACGGTGAAGACAGAGGGAGCAGCAGCCACAACTCCTGCTGCAGCGAAAGGGGAGTGGAAGGTGAGAGGAAACATGTGTTATATAAAGGATGGTGGTGGCATGGTTCAGTTGTGATATCTAACAGGTTCTTTGTCTCCTACAGTGCCCGTTGAGTGACCCTCACATTCATAGAGAAGATGTGAGGAAGATTTGGAAAGAATGCCAAGAGGAGAGCTTCTGGTACAGAGGTATGCTCTTTTAGATGTTCAATGACACATACACACGTTGTACCAATTTATTTCTTGTTAAGTTGCGTCTTTGGAAGCCCAATAAATCTGTGAAATCGCTTAAAGTGTGACACCACACTACATGCCCGACATGGACACATTCATTCAGAAGTATTGCTCAACTCTTGCAGTAGATGTAGCCGGAGACAGCTCATTTATCAATGGCCTGTTTACTTTTCACCGCCTGTTTACGTTCTTCATTTTGGAATTCAGTGTGTGGCCTCTAGTTCCCCTCTTTAAGGTCTTATAGTATGTGTAATTGCTGTAATTCATTTGTTAACACTGGTGTCTTTATCCTTAATCCTGACCTTTCCCTCAGCGTCGGTCTTGCAGCTGCTGTGTGCCGTCTCTCAATGCGTAGGTGTATAAACATAAAATGGCAACAAACGGTGCTTCCTAGACGAGGGACCACTCCCGTCCACTCCCTTTCAACTTAGGTGGATGAATTATTGAGTCTCACCTTGATACAGCAGAGTTCAGTCACAATTAACAAGTCAGAGCGAGACGGGATCGGTCCACAGGTCACAGGAAGCGAATGTGTTTTGGTGGGAGAATAAACATTAATTTAAACATCTGAAAAACTACAAGAAAAAACGTTGTCAAAAAAGTAAATGGTGGTGAAGAATATCAAATATACATGAACATTATATTTTTATATACAGCTTTGTTTTCCTTGTTTCTATTGTTTGAAAAGAAAGTTGAATTAAGGATGTAATAACTCAAACTTGATTCTGATTCATATTCAGTATTTGCAGATATATCTGTTCTTATATGGCTGTGATCAGCTCAACCACTGTTGTTTTGTTTCTTTATTTAGCTCTTCCCCTCTCTCTTGGCAGCATGGCTGTCACTGGAGGCCTGATCTACAATGGTAAATCACTCACTTCCATCATGTCAAAGTGACACATATGAAGCAGTCATTTTTGGAATGATCTGCTTATAATCTGCAGCTTTATTTCCATTCAGGTGTTTGGAAATCATCAAAACGCTTTGGTCCCTTTCCAAAACTAGCAGGTATGTACTATAACAGTTTAACAGTTCAACAGTCCCTCCGCAGTTGTTGATCTCTGACTGTCATTTTTTCCTCTGCTTCAGTTGCTGGGATCCTTGGTTTTGCAGTGGGGAAAGCATCTTATGCTGGAACTTGTAGAAGCAAATTTCAAGCACTTGGCGTTGGTGTTGGGGATGAACCAGGATTTGGACCCTGGTCTAAGGGAGGTTTCTCTAGACCCCACAGGTGAGAAAAACACTGAATTTACAGATTTCCTTAGTCACACACACGTGTGTGTGTGTCACTGACCAGAGTGTTTTCCCAGCAGATCCTGCCACCATGTGTGTGAAGAATGTAAAAAAACAGCTGCACCTGCAGAGGAAGTGAAAAACTAGAGGTAAATGGGTCATATCTTGACTAAGCTATAAAGTCATATAGGGCATACAGCAGTCAAGCTATTGACAGTGGATTAGTGCACAGTCCAGATAACTTAGTTATAGTTATTATTAGTCATAATTATTCCGACTTTAAAAGCCTCAAGTGCTGTTAGTCCCTATTTCCATTGTAGAGTTTTGGCACATTAATATGAAATAACCTGAAACACTCTTCATTCCTTTCTTTCTCTCAATTTTTCAGACTCATCAGAAACACGGAGGGACTGACTGATGCCATGGTTCTGTCAGAAGTAGATTTGTTGCTTGTTAAATGTTATAAATACAATATATCTGTTTGAAGTATCTTGTCATTTGTTCTGGTATTCTTTACCTTGCATTCATTCATGTTAGACTATGCTCGCGTGTCACTAGGGGGAGCTACTGTACTTTGCATTTCATCTTGTGTCACTGCTGCAAAATACCAAGAAAATATTGCCTAAAATATGTTTTGCTCACTTTTTTTTTTTTTTTTTTTTTAAATAATTTGACCATTTTTAAAAATTTTAACCACAAGCAAGTTAAGCAAGTTAGACGGCGTCAGAGCAACAGATCAGGAAGGTATTTGGAGCTTTAATAATAATAGTAGTAGTAGTAGTAGTAATAATAATAATAATAATAATAATAATAATAATAATAAATCATGATATTTTAAAAATGACTCCTATCAACTGGTTTTTAAAGTTAAACTTTATAATATATGATTTGGATATTTAAAAGAAACACTTGATGTTTACTATGTTTCTCCTTTAACATGACACATTTTCAAGAAAACAACATACAATATCAATAATAATATATGAGGAGGAATGGTTGTTTACAAGTACATTTATTAGCGTTTGTACTTAATGTACTTAAATCTATATTCTCATGATATAAACATTTATTTCTTCATATAGTAATTTGTACGTCTACACCATGAACACGAAAAAAAAAAAAGTTATTTACGTGTTTACGAACGCACAAACTTATCTGTGAACCCATAATGTGCAACCTTCTCACAACGGATTTGGGTCATTGATCTACTTCAAGTACCCGCCTACCCTGTACATGTCGGTGTACACTGGTCCTTATAAAGAGTAGACCCATGTGACCACCCCCCGAGGACGTCATCCAATCAACAGGTAGTTTTTCTTAAGATTGACACTTCTTTGGTGAAATAGAAAGCTCCATATTACGTAGGCGTATACCACCACAGCCAATCATAATCGCGGAGGCGGGACAAACCGGCTGCCGTCTGGTCTGACAGTGGATCTCTCCCAACGCCGAAACAGACAGAAAAAAAAATCACACCACTACGCAAATCCTTCCAATGGAGGTGGGCCAGGACGTTGAAGCTTGTTCGCCAATGAAAAAAACGTCTGCAAGCTAGCGACCTAGCTCAAGTAAAGGGAGAGGAAACAAAAGTTGTGAGTAACATAATCTTAATGTATAATGAAGTAACTGAAGACATGGCGGTTGCTATCTCAGTGTAGTTAATATCGGCATATGTCAAGTTCCGTGATTAACTTTGCCGTTTAGCTCAACGCTAGCTTTCTAACTGTGGTACCAGAATTGGCTATCGTAGCATGCTAAAGAAGGAGTTTGGCTCCTCTGCTAGTGTTAGTTAATCGCCTAGCTACCCTGCAACTTAAATCGGAAGCACTCAGTGTTTAGCGTTCTCGTTGTCATTTGTGTTAGCTCAGTCAGGTAGCTAGCTGGACTGTTAACGTTGCTATCGTACTATCGTTTTTAACGTTTAGTTATAGTTGTCACCTGGCTGGTTGACTAAATCAAGTTGCTGCTACTGCGGCTAGCTAGCCTCCTGCTCATATTAGCAGTTTGCTCAATTCAGCCAAGTATCAACACCAGGCTAGTTGCTAACTAAAAGCTACCACGAACGCTAACCTCCTCTACGTTACCCGGTTTAAATGTAGCCAGTTCTTCTTGGTTGTATTGTTTTCTCTCGACTGTAAAAACTAATCGTGTCAGACAAACTAAACTATCAACAAAATCCTCTAGCTTGTTTACCCTCGGTATTAAAATAAACACGCGCACAGAGTTAACCCAATTAACCTACGGAACTGAAGCGGTGTTATTTGCTGATGTGTAAGTGAAGACTTCTGTTTTTGAGGTTACTGAGAGGTCACTGTTTAAAATGATAGGCCGTTTGAAGGAACCAAGTCATAACATGCCTGAAAGCATGGTGGTTTCTTCTGTATTGGCATGATAGTGAGAGAACTGACAGCTTTGCATCTAACATTCCTCTGAAGACCTCATTCTCCCTGTTTAGAGTGCATCAGACATACAATGAAGCATTTGTTCGTCTTCTGTAGAGACCCAAGCACTTGGATACAGACAGAGAGGAATCTGGACAGTCTGCTGTGTGGCTGGAGGTGGAGACAGCCAAACTATTTCAGATGAAGACAGAGTGACAGAAGAAAAGTCAGTTTTTGTTCACTCATGGGCCCACATGAGGGTGGACTGTGCTCTGTGTAGTAAGAACTAAGCTATGCATATTTGCATGAATAAGTTTTATTACTGTAGTTAGGCAGCTACATATGAAAAGTTGTGCTGTTGGGGGAGGGAGGGTTAAAAGGGGTGACATTGTTGTGTTTTTTTTAACACATTTAACTGTGTTTGCGTTTGCTCGATTGTGGTGTTATAGGCCGTCACGTTGTCATTAATATGAAGTGTTTTACTGCTCAGTTCAAGCATTTTATAAGCAAAACTTAACAGTGTTAAGTGTTGAGGCTTAAGTGTACTAACCTCAGCTTATTGGTTGGTCTTTGCAACTGGCTGACCTCCCCACTCATCCTTGTCAAGATTAGCGTCTGATGGCAGTACAGATGTGTAGTGTATTTCCTTGTACACACTGAAACTAGGTGGAATCTTCCTACTTGGCACATAGTCATCTATATGTGATTATCTGTGGCATAGTTCCAGTGAGTCCTGTGTTTGCTTTTATCTGATAAGACATTAATAGCATTGAGGAGTATCAGGATGAAAAACCAAGCTCTGTTAAACACCCCCACACGGTGGCCCCCTCACTAAGCTGCCCCCTGCAAGGATTAACTGTCATCTCAGCATTTCAGCGGTGACTGAAAAAAATATTATGTAATACAGAAATAACACCCTATTGTCTTAATTTTGTTTTTTAAATCAGAAAAATTCTAGTTGTCTGAAAACTTAGTTGTTCTGGGGTGTTGAGTTTCCAGTGCCAGTGCATACTCACAACTTTTTTTTTTTTCTTGTTTTGTCATTTATAGCTTATTTTGCTGCTTATAGCCCATAACTCTGTCCTAATAAAAACCATGTTGTCGTCTGAAGAAAGCAAACATCAGTTGTCCTCCACTATATGGGGTTAAACCCTGTAACTATACAAATATCTTGGCTGGTTGATTTTCTTCAGCAGCTGCTTCGGTCGCATTTGACCTCTTGGCAGTTCACCTGATTCCACATGTACAGTTCCCATATAAAATCCTAATATACCGTTCCCAAAACTTGTGTGATGTGTCCATGTCATATAATACCATCTGTCCTCTATTTGGCTAGATTACTGCACTTGACCTCTGGGATCACTGTGAGTGGGTGTGTGAATTTGCACATGGCTAAATTATTAACTGGACAATTCAGCCAATAGAAATTGCTCCTACATTTAGTTAAAACGTTGCTGTTTTATTAAATATTGTCCCAGACCAGCTCCTCTGTATGTTAGCACCCATCTTTGTAGTCATGCTGCTCTACATTGGCTGCATATGAATATAAGTTATTGTTTTCAAACAGTTTTTTTTGTTTCTGTATTTAGATGTTACAAGGGATGATTGTGTTTTGTTTTGGAAAATGGTCATCTGTCACTTTCTCTCAGGAAAGTTAATTCTAAAAGTCTCCTCCTCATCCCAGGACAATGTAGGGTAATGTGCAACATTATTCTAATGGACATGGTTAGGCATTCCTTTCATTGATTGCACTGAAAGACTTGGTGTAATGTAGCACACAATAAGGCCTGAATTTAGCTAGAAATAACCTATAATTGAGCCCTGCTGAGGAAGATTATCCTTGGCTTTGGGAGAGAGGGTTTGGAGCATAATTGATGTTTGGGTCTGTCTTCGCCAAAGAAACCACCCAGTCTTTGCCCTCAAGACGGCCTCAGCTCAGTTGCCAGTGTTTCTGCCATATTTAAATCCACTGAAGGTACAATAAAACCTCAAATTTTCTGGCTTTGTGTGTCATCCAGAGCAAGATAAAGATAAGAGGAATTCTTGTTGAAACATGCAAAAAGGTGTTTGTTTGTACACTTCCCTTTCCAGTCGGAAGAAGCCAGTAATGTTTCCACTCAAGAGGTAGTGATTACAACAGGCCAGGCCTGTCATTTAGTGCTGGGACAGCCAGATATAGGCTTTTTCTCCCTTTGTCCAATTTACTGTAGCTAACTGCCTGTTTCTGTCCAGCCCACATTCTTCAAGACAAGTACATCAGACATTCTTGAGTTTGTTTTTAAATTTTGACGGTGGTTGTGCAACTGTGTTTCATTTACAAGGTGAATTTGAAGGAAAACTGCACCGAACCGTTGGTGTCTAATGGAAGATGATATGTGGCAGAAAGGAGAAAAGAATACAGGGAAATGACACGGAACAAACTTTTTTTTGTCTTTATCTCGTATTTCCTGGATGGACTATCAACCTCCTACTTGCAGCATCCTTGCTGTGTGCCGGTCGCAGAAGATTGCAGGGTGGCATTAAATACAGTCAGGTTAACCATTGATGAGATCAGTTCTGCTCTATTGACCTTTAGCTCTTCTCTCATGTTGCAGCTTCACAGAAACGTTCAATATTTAAACTTGTGAAACTAATGAACATCTAGAAATACACAGATTTGTTCGAGTGAAGTGAGTTATGTTAGTATGCAATATGTTTTAGCAATAGTAGAGATATGCATGTGCTTAAATATAGAGTAGGATCTCAGTCTGTGGCTGTATCTGCTACAGCGTTCAGGATGTGCTCAGGGTTCATCTTACCCTTTTTCTGTGGTTAACCTTTTTTTTTTTTCTTTTTGGAGTCGATGAGTTGGAGCAGGAAGTCACATGTATTATTCACAGTTCTGTCAACGTGTGAAGTGAGTGATCACGTATGAAAAATTTCTTGTTCTTTCATTTTGCTGAGTTTGCGGTATGTAGGATTAGGTACGTGAGGTAGTATGTCACAGCGACATGACTTTTGGACCGCTGAGGTTTTTGCTTTGTTTCATTTTGTCATGATGAGATATGTTACGCTCCCTGTTCTCACCATCTGTTCACAATGCTAGAGTGGAAGTTCTCACACCTCAACTTCTCTGTCTGGCTGATATGTGACTCAGTGGCTTATTCTTCCTTCCTTTGTTTGACTACAGTATGAAAACACTTCCGGACTTACTTTCTTCTTCACTCATGTCCATCTATTGTCAAAATTATGAAAATGAAACACTTACTCGCACATCAGAGATTACCTGACTATAAAAGGAGCCCTTTGCAGCCACTGTGATGACAAACTGGAAGAAAAGTGAAGATTTAGAAGCCTCTGGTTACTTATATAACTGCCTCTTGGATGTAGCGGGTAATCTTTGGATTATTACTCCGCTCAGGAGGAGGTTTTAATCCAGTTTCAGTACAGAACATTTCAGGCCGGAGCCAACAGTAGGTCGTCCTATCACTTTGCTGTGAACAAGACTTGACTGGCAAACAGCAATTTGCTTTTACAGCTGTATGGCTTCACAGGGTGTTGTTCTGTGTCATAGAAAAGTTTTTAAAAAAAATCCCAAATTTTATTTTCTATGTCAAAAAGAGATTTTTGAGAAACTGCTATAATCTTATATAAATCACATCTTATCAGATAGATATCCATATTCTCATGGTTGCAGGTTATATTAATATTAACATGCTAATGGTTCCTTGACAAGGCAAACGTTAAAGAAAAAGAGGACTATTTTGTCTCTAACAGTATGACCTAGATGGTTTATGTCTTGGTCTTCTTTTCAGTTGTTAAAGATTTGTTTTTTGTGCTCTCTGTTTCAGATTCCAGTGCAGTGGAATTGTGGACCCTCCTTTCTCTTTCCAGTTCCAGCCTCTGCTCTATGGCCTTAAGGTACGCCACAGGGGTTAAGTTGGTCGTGTTCCACGTTGCACTGTGATTTAGGTTTTTACAGAAACTGCAGGCTAAGTAGCGTGGGAATAAGCAGGGTGTTGGATTAATCTCTCTGTTTGTTTTTCTGAACTCTGAAAGACGAAAAGTGTTTTCAGAGTTTTCAGTCCATTCTTTCTGGCATTTGGTTTTCGCCCTCTGCTTGAATACCCATGTACTCTGTCTATAAATGTTGTCCATGCTGTAGTAATTAACTGATGTTACACAGTGTCTCTATAGAGGCTAAAAGTTGTAAGCAGCATTTCTATCCACAGGAGCTACTTTAGATATGTGTACAATATGGTGTGGATTATCAGCCTGGTGAGGCAGAGGCTGCAGGTTTGGCTCCAAGCAAAGCAGCTGTCGTTTTATACACATGCTTGCATTTCATTTAAGTGACCTAACGTTATAACTAATTATTTTCAGTGTTTTTATCTAAAAAAGCAGAAATTAATAAGCAAGAAGACCAGCAGCCTAAAAACACCAAACTCACCATCGGTTTAAATGGAATTAAAATAAAACAAACAACCAAACAAAAAAGCTTATGCTGATTACCACCAGGTTATGTCTTTTCAGTTCACCTCTCTCACCTCTTGTGCCTGTACCACAACCACACTACATAAATGTTGCAACCAGATAAAGCTGATTAGTGTGAGCTGTTGCTGAGGCAACTTTCTGTCAAATCTGCAAACGTACTGACTTAGAGAAAATACATTATGAGCAAATTGATAACCATCACAGTCATAGCACACCTACCTTCTACCTTTCATTGTATTTATTGTTTTATTTAACTGTTTTATGTTTCAGTTTTTGGCAAAATCAGTTGGAACTGAAGCGAACAACCAGGAAGTTTTCAATAGGTTCATCTAAGAAAACATCGTTGTTGACTGCGTTGTTGCGCCTCTAGTGTCAGTCACTTGAGGAAAAAAAAAAGAATAAAAAAGTGTAAAGTCAGGGTTGCTTGAGCAACTATGTGTACATGTTGTGAAGTTGTATTGCATTGGTATGTTCCTCTAAGCATTGTTTTGGCATATTACTGCAGCCCCTGGAAGACGAGTGTTGTCTCAGAATAGTGACTGGTCAGAGCAGAAAAGAGGATAATTTTGATGCAGGGTCTGGTCAGGTCACATTCTCACATTCTTCAGCAGTGACAACCAACTTCTCTGTGGGTTGCCTCACAACTGTCAATCAGGACTTGGCAGAACAAGCTTGATCTCTTTGTTTCAGTGTTTGGCCGTTTCTTGTTCCTGTTTGCAGATGAACAACTTTGCCTTCAAGTCAAAGTAGGTGGACAGACTAGAAATAAGCAGTACGCAAAATGAGGCACTGCGATTCTGTATCGTAGACGAACTGAAAGCAGAAAGTGTGAAAACACAGCGGGGCTTGAAGAGAACTGTGATTGATCTGTAGTCGTTAGACAGTGTGATGTATTCCTTAACAGCACTTTTGATCTATGTTAACCATACTGATGTAAACCACAAGAACTGCATGAAACAAACGGCATGAATAGTTTCCAATAATCTATTTCATTTTAGGTGTCTATGAGGGGAAAAAAACAATAGTTGTCATCATCTGAACAGCTATAATTAATGGCCAAAGTGTGACATAAAAAGCCTTGCTAAGTAAAGACTTATATAAAGTTGCACAGACGCATGCAAATATGTAATTTTATGTTTGCGTAATTTCAGACTGCACTTGAAAGTCCAGCAAATCAAAGCAGGATTATAGCCTTGACAGTGTGCTAGAAGTTTGCACCATTAGGGGGCAGTGCAACATTGTTTTGATATTTATCATACCTGATGTAGACCTGGGACCGTTTACTGACATCCTGTGGTGAGGTAGCAGTTGAGATATATGTACACTTGGAGCAATCAAAATAACTGTTTTAGGCTGAGTGTTGACAGTGTCCTGACCAGCCCCCCCAGCTGACTGCAGAGTGGACTCTGACTTCTGGGCCTCAGCCCACTAGTTTTCCTGTTTTCTCCTGCTTGAAAGCAGAACAAGGCAGAGGCGGGTGGGACCCAGAATGCCATAGGAACGCTGCACATTGTTCCCAGAGCTTCCTCTTCCACATTCCTGGGTTGATAGGGATCTGGGCCTCCATTGCAGGGGTATTGTTCTAACTCAGCAGCACCACAGACCTGGCCCCAGCAAACCACAGCTGCCTACACTGACCATTGTGGTGCTCGGGCCGAGTGATGGCTATCTTTGCCTCATCAGTCATCCCTCTCCCTCACACACCCTGACTCATTTAGTGATTCTTACCAGGATCTGCTGCCTCAGCCTCTTTGCTTAGGCCTCAGTCTTGTGCTATCCCAACAAATTTCCCTGCTTGCAACTTGAAACAAATTTCTTCTCCTGCGCCTGATGGATTAGATTTCTTTTTAAATGTCAGTAGTAACATCTTGATAGTCTATTTAATGTTGTCCAAACAATCTTTCTCCCGTTTGTCACCGTGGCTGCAGCTGCTAGTCATCACTAGAACAGAGCAGTTAGAGACGTCATTAGAGGTCACACCATCGTGCAGGTTCTTTGCATTATCTTGGGCTGTATGATGATAAAATATGACGCATCCAATTACAGTAGAGTGATGGAGGCGATTGGATAATTTTTAGACTGCAGCTACAATCTCCTGTGTTATGCTACTTTCTCTCTTTTGTACAAATGTAAAATGGATTCAACAGTAAAAGAATACAGTTTTATGAGGGGAAAAAAACTAAATACATTCCATTTATCAACAAAACTTGACAGCTTGGGACTAACAGAGTGATTTCATTGTCCAGCTTTCTGCAAAGTGTTGGTGAGAGTCCAGAGTCCAGCTTTAACAAGCTTTCTGGTGGTTTGCCACCAGATTTAAAAAATCTTGCTGAGCATTTTTCTGTTTTTTTCCAGCAATTTGGGGATTGTCTGTAGATTTCAACCATTTGTTTATGCTGTTTGAGGTGTTTTCTGCCAACTGGCCTCTAGAGGGCAGAGTTCAGGGAAAACATCTTCCACTTTGTGCTTGGTCTGCAGGCTAGATTATGACCTGGATAAAAGTACAAAAGAAAAATTGAAATGAACAGATAACTGCACTGTTTTTATAATATTTCTGTCACACAGGGAAAAGAACATAGAGTTTGATATTTCCCTCCCTTACTTCCCCTTTCAGGCCTTTGACATGGTTTTTATACTGAAACAATTACATCATCTCTCTGACATTTTCACACGCTGCAGTAGAGGGTGTAAACACTTCCTAAATACATTTCTGACCACATTTACTGGTCTTACACACAGCGCACATTTGTTGTATCTCCTCAACTCAAGAAGTCATTTTCTATGGAGGAGATGGTTACATGAGGACCTGCCTCCAAAACAAACTAATTATAGTGATTTATTTTATTATTTCATTGTGCTTTTATTATAGTTAATGTCTACTTTAAAGCATTATGTTATGCACTACACAGGATGTACTGTATCTGTTGTAGCACACAATGGAAAAGCTGTAGATATCCATTTGATATCCGTGAGCAAGACATCTTATCTTAGAAGGTTAGTATGATGATCCTCCAAGACGATGTGTTGACTGCATCTGTTAATGATGTTTTGATTAATGAGTTGTCCCTTTAATGGAGCGAGTATCACATCTCTGCTCGAGCTCCAGACGCTTCATGGCTTTGTTGTTGTCAAAATGAAAGCTTGACCTTGTGTTGTTTTTACTTTGACAGTCTGAAACTGTAGGACACACTATTTATTTATTTATTTATTTATTTTTAAATTTGTTTATTGTCAAACCAGAAACGGTCCTTTGATGTCCCATGTTATAACTGCTATCTAAAACAATTTTTACCACCTGACAAAGTCCATGAATGCTCCATTTCCTGGTGATACAGTCTGTTAACCCTGTTTAAAAAGTGTTTTCAAACTTGTAAAGGTTCAACTTCTTAACTAGTGTATTGTTTACTGTCCTGTCGGAAACCAACCCCCTTAACATTACACTGAGTTGCTTAATTCAGTATTTATGTTGAATTACTTCATTTAGTCTTGATTATAGGAATTTAATGTATTGGGCTGTTTTATTATTATTATTATTATTATTATTATTATATTGCCCAGATGATGAATCTGCTTAAAGTGCTTTTCTTAAAGGTGTTTGAAGAGTTAACTGCTGACTGATGTTACAGTCATTTTTAATTTTTCTGGACTTACATCTACATCTTCATATTACTGTTGAGGACTGGCTATGTTTATGCTTGGTCGGCCTATTAATTTTTGCACTCAGTCCCAGAGAACAGAAAATTGATGATTTCTTCAGGCAGTGAGCTTTTATGAGAGTCAGCACACCGTAGTCCCTCTCACGTCTCAGCTAGGGATATTTGGACGGGTTTGAGTTTGCTGCAGGTACAAGCTGTGCAGCCAAGCAGAGCGCAGCAGTCTGTCATCACCCCGTTTCACAGACCCCATCACTTTACTCGTTCTGCTTCTCTTCATAATAGCTCAGCAAAGTCAAGGCGAAGTGAAAGCGAAGGGAGGGGTGCTCTTGTTATACCAGTAAGTTTGCAAGAAAACAAACAAACAAAAAGTATTTGTGTGCGAATGCTAACAAGAAACACCATTCCAACTATGATAAGGGTTATCAGTAAACGCAGCCATGCGTGTGTAACCAGCTTGGAGTTTCCTACTTGTTACAGTGTCTGTCAATCTTCTTCCTACTCTTTCCTTTTCTTAAACTGGTGAGCAACACAGGGCAGCAGGGTGTGGCTGATGTCGTCTCTGTTGTGATTGGCTGGGGGCCCAGGCTCGCGTTATCTCCTGTGGAACATGTTCTAGTCCCACCCCAGATAGTGCCTGGCACTCAAACATAGCCCTGCCCACTCACAATTACATCACAACTCATGAAAAGTGCCATGTATGTTTACTCTCTCCACTCACTGTGAGCAGACAGGTAATATTGCAGCACTGGAAGTTTCTAACTCTTGTGACACTGGATATCAAAAGTAAGCGGCTTTTCCTCCACAACTTGATCCAGACAAAGAACTTTTAAGAGCCTGACAGGTGCCGTCTCTTCTTGTCTGCAAGTGAAGATCTCATGGCCCACACACTCACACAGGCCTGACAGTTATTGAACGTTTAACTGCTGCATGTAGGCAGCAGTTGGGCACAGGGTCTGTACCCTGTCTGCATGCTCATCTTTAAATGGGGCAGATGCGGCAGACAGGTAGTTTGCATGGGGGAATGGAGTTACACAAGATATTGGACTACGCACCAGAGTGAAAGGCAGAAAAAGTCTTGTTGAACATGGAGTTTCTCAAGAGCCTGGTTCCAGGCGTCATCTCAGGCGAGGGACCCGCTGAACATGGGGCAGGCGTTCCCAGGGAGACAGGCCCGCGGCTCCTTCGCATGAAACGGCTGGGCCTGCTCGCCATGGGACAGACCATTGAGGAAGATCCGGTTCACCCGGTGACCGATGTAGATTCAGGCATCAGCTCCTCCAGACCCCTCCGCAGTAACAGAACCCGCCTCAAAGGTACTGAATCGAAAGCGTATTGATACAGACGTTCTCTGCGCTGACTTTGTGTTGCTTTTCTGCCGTTCAACCAGGCCATGTTTTACATTGGAAGTGTGTTAAGCTTTATTAACATGTAACCAAAGTTGGCTTCACATCCATCCTGTCCCCATCCCTTAATAGACACATTTTCACATATACATATACGTGTACGCACATAGACTGTTTACATGCTAGGGTTTTTCTGATTCTTATTTGACTGATGATACGCTACATCATTAGGTGGTAGGGTGCTCCTCTATGGTTTTGGTTCACTACTAAAACTCAACTGTCAATATGTCAAAATACAACTATGCTTCACTACATCATTCATGTGTAAGCATATGAATGGTGTAGAATGATGGAGCCTGGCTATCAATCACTGCACATCCTCAGTTGATTCAGTGAAATAAAAAAAAAAATTCTCCATTGAAGTGGAGAGACTTGGTGAGGAGTTGTGATTGGCTGACATGGCAGCTCTGGTCAAGTTTGGTTTGATGAAAAACTAACAGCAAAATATAATTATCAGTTAAAGGTTTATAAGAGGTTATTTTCACTCGATGATAAATACTGTTTTCAGAATGTGTAAATAGTGCAGGTATCATCACTGATAGATGAAAATTAAATTAAAATTAAAAAGTGGAATGTTTTGCGCTGATAACCATCATATTCATCATCATTAGTTAGCTAACTCACTCCCACTGACTGTGACCTCACATCAATATTGAACAATAGCAAGCAAACACAGGTACTGGCCCTTTTACTGGCCCACTTTTAGTTTGATTGAGGTAAGGCTGTGTGTTTGTGTGGCTGTGTGCTGGAACATATGAAGACCGCTGTCAAGACGACAGGATGCTTCTCTTTGCTGTTTAAATGACATCATGCTGACAGACGAGAGTGTACTTTACTTTTGGGCAGTGATGTCTTGACACAAGGCATCAAAGGGAAACTGTGTAACAGGTTCTGTTTGTTCAAGTATGCCCTGTACTATTAAACAGGAAAAAAATGCAAAAAAAACAAAAATACTTTTAATATGAACAATATGTTACAGTCAGTACATGTAGTATTGTCTTAGAGGCTTATATAAAGGCAGAAAACAAAAATAAGACGTGGACTTTCCTACTGTGACAGAGCCATAGCAAAAGCTTTGAGTGTTGGGTCTAAAGTATGAGTTGTGCTGACAATGTTAATCCTCTGAAGTTGGTCTACTGTTGTGTCTATGGATACAGTAGTTAAAGGTTTAGTAGGTGTGTGTACACATACGAATTATGCGTGCGTGCAGGCCAGCCAGTTTTCACCAGCAGTGGGGTGATGACTTGTCGTCAGTCAGTATGGCTTTTTTTCAGTGGTACCTGTCAGAGCACGCTTGCTCCCTGTTTACTCATGGCTAAAGCATGACTGAGCTCTCCCTCCTGTTATACTCACCTAGCCTGTTAGCTCCCAGGAATAGGAGCATGTCAGCTAATTCGACTAACCTGCAATAACAATGATATATTCTTGGGTTTGCAGTTGTCCTGATCTGTGAGGACAAAATAATTTTTTTTATGTGCTGGGACAGAGTGATGGTGTTGACATGCTGATATCCTTACTGAAAGACAGTGAGTGACTAGATGGGCCATTGTTTTTGAAATCTTTCCTTTCTCTTTTTTCCAACTAGGAAACATCCGTCATATTAGAAAAATCTCCTTTTCACATCATGCTGGTGGTGACAGGGGTCACAATGGTGAGTTTTGTAATAAAATAAGTGATAGGATTACAGTAGCTGAGGTAAGGAGAGGTACGTAGAGATGGTAGAGTCTTATGTTCACGCCTCAAGATAATTGTGCCTGTGTTTTAGTGAGAGCTGAGTACCACTCCCTTGTTGCAGAACTGGCATAGCCTGAGTTAGCTTTTAAGGTGGTGCTACTCTTTCTTTTTGTCATTTGTCTTTCTTTGCATGCAGTGACGTTACCCAGTCGCTGGATGTACAGCTGAGTTTTTGGGAAGGGTTTGATTAGGGCGGTATTTGGTTAATGGGTGCAGCAGGTTTCCTGTTTGTGATTTGGGAGTGTTTGGAGCATATGACTGAACATGAGTGTGCACTGGTGGGTTGTTCTCCTGAAATGAAAATGTGAGTTCTGTCTGAACAGTGTGTAGGGGGTGTGTCTGGACAGGCTGGACGGACGTATTCATTTCTTAAGTAATTATCAGGTAACGATGTAATGGTGCAGCTGACTGTGCACTTAGTGGGCATTTGGTGTCAAACATGTGAAGACAAATTTTATGAATCAATGTGCTGTTTTTTTCCAACCAGCTTACTCAGTAAATGCTCCTTCCAGTGTAGAAACTGTAAAGACATCTAAAGAGGTGTTATAAGTAATTAGTTGACCTTTTGTGCCTGCGTTAAGATGAGTTTTGATTCATATTTGCGCAGTCTTCTGCTCTGTTAGTCTATAGACTCTATGTGTCTAACCTAAGAATGTCTCTGTAACGATTTGTTAGATAATTCTGAGAAATAATGTTGCTCACTCTCATTTAGGTTTGAATGTATCTGTCCTACAGTTAATACAGTTACAGCATTAAGTTGGCCAGGAAAGAAACTAGCTTAGGCATTTTTATGTTTATCTATTCGTCAAAAGGTTTAAAACCGTAACCTGAATGTCCAGAGTTTGTGTGTCTGCTAATTATTTGGAGCAGGTATGGTATGAAATAGCTGATTCCTTACACAAGGGAGTGCTTGAAAGCGAGGAGCTGTGCAGGTTGTGCTGCATACCCAGACTGCTGTGATGGATCTAAATGGCGTGTCCTCTGCAGCTCAGGCACCACTGGTGAGGTCAGGGATTGAATTACAGCTCCTATCGATTATTGTTCCCACCACTGCCCTTCAGAGAAGCCAGGACAGGAAATGCATCCTCCACCCTGTGGGCTCCTGGGAGGAGCAGCTCCGCTATACTGTCTGCAGTCAGGATCGCTAGCTGTCAGTCACTGCACCCCAATTTGTGAATGGACCTACTATAACTTGCCATGTTCGTGCATTTAGTTGAGATTATTTGATCAGTGAGCTCTTCTTTCCAGGAAGTCAGTCATAATGTTGTTTATTTGAAGTCCTCAACTTACGTCAGCTCTGTTGGACAGAAGCTCTTAGCTCTAATGTTCCCAGAGTCATGATGTTGTCAGTTATTCTTCTGCATTCCTCAAACAATAAAGCTGGCTGACAGTAAACAATCCCCACTGAGCTCTCCACATGTTTGTATGGAAACTGGTTTACAGATAAGAATAATAATATAAACTCAAATTCTTTGTTTAATAACAATGTGTACATGCACACACGCACAAACCCACTTTCCTCCTACTGCTGCAGGCTCCTACCTAAAACCTTCTTTTGGCTGCACTATAGTCATTAGACACTTATTCACTTTTAGACTTTTTTTACTGATGAGAATATGTCCCAATATTGCAAACTACTCCTAATGTTAATCCAGTTTAAAATGAAATCTGTTTTACAGTTTGACAAACTTCCAGCATGTCATCAAATGAAATAGAGCAATATGTAGTTGCTGCAAATGTGCAGTTGGATTGTAAAGAATCTGTGCTTGTTTATCACAAGGCTGAGTTTCACAGTGGAAGCCTGCATCAGGGTAGCACCAGACAGGGCTTGACAAAGCATCTGCTTGTGTTGTGTTTGTTTGCAATGAGCTCTGCCTCATTTTGCATAACTTGTGTAGTGGAGGACATGTGACAGAGGGAGAGACCGAGGGCGAGAGAGAAATGAAGACTAAACTAAAAGCAGACAAAGAGCATTTGTCTTTCGCAGCCTTCCCAGCGCTGGTCCCCTCAGAATATTTTGTTAACAAACTTAATCCTGCGCTTCACTACATGTTACTTGATGTCATGTGGTACTGTTTTGAACGAGGGCAGGAAAAATCAACATCAAAGCAAGATTAAAATATCAGGTGTGTGTGTTTCACTTTTATATACACACACACACACACACACACTGGGCTGTTTGCTCACTAATGCAGTGTGTGGCGTGTTTGTGTATCACTCTGTGTGTTACTATGACTGGTAGCTTTTGGACGGAGCAATGATGTAATGCCTATGACTCCACTGGGTGTGAACTGCTAGTTTAGCAAATAGATGAGCTGCGATTGTATCATGTCACAATCTGAGATTAAAAACCATTAGAAAGTAAGAAACCAGAATAAGAATCAGAAACACTCTATCCCTCCATAGTCCGTGCAGTTTAGTTTGTTTTGAAAATGGAGACACTTGGTACACACAGAAATCTAATATTTTTATTATGTTCTGTCAGAGGTCTGATTTAGACTTGAACTACTGGTTGTTGTGCGTTCACTCCCATGTTCAATTCATCTTCCCTTCTTTCTTTCTTTCTTTCTTCCATCCTCCCATTCTTTCCTTTCCCTCCTACTGCAGTCAGGGATGACGCATCAGTATTGCTGTGGAGCTTACAGGAAGTGTCGTTTTGATAGGCCAGCGGAGAGGCAGCACAGTAGCAGCTCTGACATGCGTATGCATTGCTGAACCAGAGCCAGGGAACACTCGCAGCATTTTGATGACATCACCCACCCCCACACTCTGCTCCCGCCTCCCTCTGTTTGCTGTTGAAACAAGCTCTCTCTCGCTCAGAGAGAAAAGAGCAGGCATCAGTAAAAGAACAAGAGCGAGCTGGGAAGAGGAGGGGCTGCTTGCAAGCAAATGGAGAGGGAGAGAGTTTTGAGGGGAGGTGGAGGGTGGCTGACAGTGCTAGCAGGCTAGGACTGGTACACACACATACACACACAGGAAGAGAAGAGGAGAAGGAATATTGCCGTGCATTGTTCAGACTTCTATCGTGTACTGTTCTGCTGCTGTTTTCGCTCTTTATCAGGAGCAAAAGTTCTCACGCAGTTTTGTCCTTCGCCTTTCTGGATTTTTCTGCGCTGAAATGGGGATGAGGGACTCTGTGGATTGGCAAGGGGGCAGCAGGCGCTGGGTTGGAATACTTCTCTAACTAGCCAGGCTAGGATCTCTCTCCTCTTCTCACAGCACACTTTTCACTCCTCTCTGAACTAGGTGGCAGAAGAAGCCAAGTGGTAGCACTTCTTGGATCTCTCCCGAAGCAGCTGTTCACACTGTCATTCAGGATGATGCCTTTAACTAGCACCTGTGGAGGATAGTATTCAGCTCCAGTCAGGGAAGAGGAGCTGCAAGTGTGAGAGGGGTTAAGATTTTCATTTCTTTTGGAAGGTGTATATTTTTGAGACGAGTGGAATGTTTGGGGTTTTATGAAATGAAAGTGACAGGAGACCTGTAAAATTTGTGCCTTGTGGTGAAGCATAACTTTTGAGAGCCGCCATGCTGAGCCTGCAGGATTCAGTCTTCTTTGAGATCAGCATCAAATCTCTACTCAAGTCTTGGAGTAGCAGCTGTGAGTACCTTGCCAAGCTTGCACACGTTTACATACCACACTTGGCTACCAGACTTATCTACCACACACAGCCAGCAGACCCTGGGCAGAATAATACATAGTTGCATCCAAACCATGCTCAAAGATTTCCTATCTCCTTTCCGTGTATAAGAAAGTGCTTATTAATGGAGTTGTCAGAATGACTGATTATGTTTAGTCCAGGTTTAGCCAAGCCTGTTTGATGTGTTTGCAGGTGGCAGCAATTAACCTCTTCCTCCAGCAGTCTACCCTCCTCCTGCTTGTCATCGTTCCGTTGGCTCCCTGTTGTCCCAGAGATAATGTTTCTATTGATGTGCATCTGCTGATACGTAACACAGGTGGACTTAAATATTCTTCCTTGAAGGCGCTGGCTGCTTCCAGCTCTCTGACTTTTTCCATGTTCATGAACTTTTTTTTAATTTTAACATCCAATCCCCTCTTCATTTTTTTTTCTTACTAGCACTCAACACACTCTTCATCCCTCTTGTTTTTCAACTGACTTCTATAACCCTTCTCTTCCTTCCCTCTTGGGCAGCTAATGTTTCCCTACTATTGATCCGTCTCCTGGTTCCCTCCTATTATTAGCTTCCCATACAGCCCATATTACATGAGGATTCAAAAAGGCGCCTCTTCAGTCTCATTGAAATGTGGCGATGCACAAAGGTGGATGGCAAACAATGATCACAGCTGCCCAGCTGCTGCTGATTCATCACTGTAGTTGCACCGACATTAATGATTACATATATATATATATATATATATATATATATATATATATATAAAACCTGCTTCCTGCACGCACTTTTTAATGATACTTTTCACCAACTGCCTAAATTTGGAGACTGCAGTTGTAATGATTGTCCGTGTTTTTGAAGTGTGCGCCCAGTTCTGCACAGCCTACAATACGTAGCTTTGCTGTGATTGCAGAACCTCGGGCACAAACTCTGACCAAACATTCCTCTTGTCCCAAAGAGGAATGTTTAGTTTGCTTTTTTCATTTACTCAGCATCCATCATTGTATGTATTATTCTATGTCACAATATTGATGTGTCATGATGCAGCAAATTTTATCAGACAAATCAATTGAGAAACCCCTTTTGAATGATATAACCCGAATAGCAGACTTTAGCAGAGTTTTTGTTGTTTAAAAAAAAAAAAATACAGACAAATATATGACGGGTCCAGATACTTTAATCCAGTTAAACAGCTCTGCTCACAGTGCTCATGTCACTGTCCTCTACCAGTTCATTACATCACGATCAAATGATAACGAGAGCTTTACAGTATCACCACCATAGCCTCCTCTCTGTTTTCTCTCACACAGATGTGCTGATAGCAACTTTGAACGTGACATACAAGTTTGTTCTAGACACTGTACAGTATGGTAACTGAAAGTTCAATCCAGGAATAATCAGTCAAGTTCTTTTCAGAAGGAATTATTACACTACTGTGAAATATTTTAGCCTTAAATTAAATGTGCAGAGGCGTTACATCACACAGTGAAGGACTCGCACCGAATGAGTGGGCCAACGAGACCATCATCTATACAGAGATGCTGTCAGCAAAGTAATAAATTGTGCAGTTTTGTGTTCGTTTTTAGCTTGCTGCGATCACAAAAGTTGCCTCCATCTTGTTGCGGCTAATTAAAACGCTTTAAGACTGGACCAGATTGTCTACCTCTAATGTCTTGCAGGAGCTGTGGTCAGCAGTGTTGAATGCAGTCTTGTGTTTGAAATTTTGCCAATATTTCCATTTAAATGAGCACAAAACTTTGAGAGTGATGCGATGGTGATGGGAGGAGGGAGGCTGGTAGTGGAGTATGGAGAAGACGGAGAGATTGTTTTTACTTCACTGCTGCTTTTTATGTGTCAGTGGGACACGAGACAAGTTAATTGACAGATGTCAAGAGCTACTGGCAGTTGAAGAGTAGTTAGTATATTAACAGAGGTGCATAATATAGTCATAGTGTAATTGTTATAATAATTGTGTTTGTTTTCTCCCCCTCTCTGCATCAGTTTGGTCCAGCTGCTAAGGTTTGAAAGTGTGTTTGAACGTATGTGTCTGTTTTTTTTTTGTGACAAATTGGTGACTTGCCCAGACTCCATGGTCAGTATGCGCCGGGAGAGGCTTTAACTCTCATGATCATGAACAGAATGTGTCATTTTATAAACTGTATAATAAAATATACTGTTAGTGATTTATTTCTTGTGTCTTTTAGTAAGATATATTTCTCACATACACATAGAAACCATTGTTTTAAACTTGGCAAGAGTAAAACAAAGAATCATGGACTTTCCCGGGCATTTTGTAAGTTTCTATCATCAGGGTAATAAATATCTGTGAAATTCATGTAAGATACAAAATGTTTTATATCATGGAGAATGATATATTTGATTTCTTGCACTAGAACATATTCTTCACTCTTTTAATTTAAGCTTAACTGTTGTTGTTACCATTTTTACACAACTTTAGACTTTGATTTTTATTTTATTTTTTTTTAGTAACAGGATCAAATGGTTTTGCAGTGTTTTAAGTTGTAATGCCAGGTGCATTATACGTGTTACAAGACAACAGATGGTTTACATCCACATGTTGAGCAAACAACCTTCTTTCATTTGCCCCACTTTCTAATTACTGCCCCTGTTACCCCTTTTTCCCTGAGTCTGTGCTGGTTGCCAGTTTTTCAGCGGGCCTCACTAACAAAGGGGGAGGCTAATTCAGAATTGGCTATGACTTGCATCCTTTTACTCTGTGCATGTGATGCCATTCACCTGAATTAGAAACGCAGCAAATGTTGTTAACGGTTTCACTTTATTGTTTATGTTTTCCTTTGTTAAACCGATATTCAGCGGGAACTCTGAGTAACATTTTCAGCAGTTCCCACATATTCTATGTACCAAGTCATCTGTTTTATTGTTCGATCAGTTTTTGATTAAAGATGGAATAATCCTTTAGTACAAATATATTACTCAGCCTCTTTGTTTTAAACTGATGTCTTCCAGTAACTAATCACTTTTGCCCTGTGTCATAGATTGTAATTTTTTTATTATTATTGTTTTGAAGTGGTAATGATGAAGAATAAACTAGTGGTAACTTGTCAGAGACTGAGCATGTCGAGACACTCGAGCAGAACTGGCGCTGCCACACCACATAAACACTGGCAGTGTTTGGTTTGTCTCTTTCTAAAAAAGATGGATGCACTCATGGCCCTGCATTCCAACTGTATGTGTGTGTTTGTGCTGTTGTTTCTGGTTGTCCTGACAGGGGAAGTGAGCAAGCGTTTGGGAGGGCTTTATTTTAACTGTGACAAGGTGGAGTCACTGCTGTTCTAGTTGTGTAATCCTGCGGGGTACTCTGTTTCTGAAGCACAACCATGGAACTTTGGCAGAGTGTGGCTCATAGGCTTCTCACAACAAAACACGATAAGCATTTTCTTGTGCAGTGCTTCAGCTGCAACTTGTCACCTCTTTCTCTCAGAACTGTAGTGGCAGTGTGACTGTTTTAAGCCAAAATGCTTATTTTAGATAGCAGTGTTTTCCTCAGCAGCAGATTTAAAATATCCTGGCTAAGAAAAGATGAATATGTTTCAGTAAAACCGGCTTTTTTTTTTTCCAATTGTAACATGTTTTTTTTTTTTTTTTGGCTTCAAGTAGTACAGCTCTGGTAAGATGTGTTAGGAAGATGGTGTCATAAACCTTAAAGAGTAGGGAAAGCATTTCTTTTTTACATATTAGTACAGAAGCATGTTGAAGTTTTGCATTTAGATTTGAATAGGAAACCACAGATGACTTTAGGATTATATAGAGTCACATACTTTTCAATTCATGGTTTAAAATTGTAAGAAGTAGTGGTTTTTTTTAGATGTTTTTTTATATTATTATAATTATTTATTGGTGTCAGTTTTGGAAGTTTGGCATGCCACACATGACTGGCATATCCTAGTGAGAGAGAGGGGAGGGGCAGTGCAAAGACTTGGCCCAGAAAGGGATGCCTTGCCCCTGAAAAAGTACAATGTTGGGCCATTAATTTGTGTGAACCAGTCAACAATTCAGCTGACCCAGGGTGTGAGACAAAAGAAGGATGGAGGGGGTCGAGGACACAGCACTGATTGGATATTAAGAGCTGGCTATGTGACATCATTGGGGGTGTTGGTGAAGCACAGTAAACAAAGAGGGAAATGCTTGAAAGGCTCTCTGTGCTGCTGGACAACATGACCACAACACAGTTAACACTTACTGCAACACTGACCCCGCCATCTTCCCACTCTCACTTCACTAAATAGGAAAAACTGAGGTTATTATTTATAAATGTACTATTTATTTTTCAGGATGTGAAAAGATGACAACATTGGGTATATTTAAGAGATGGTTTAGAGTTTTTAATTGCAGAGGTTTTATTTTAAGTGGTTTGATTTAATTAAAAACGAACTAAATCGTTGTATATTTTATGAAGTAATTTTTTTAAATGACAGTAACAAATTGAGAATTGCATTGTGTAAGTCATCCGTTTGACCTACAATAACATTGATCACTATACTACATGTTGGCATTTTATTAGAATGATTGAATTCGACCATTTATGGATTAAAATAGTTTGTTGTAGCACTTGGTCTGCAACCCTATATACAAACAAATACATGTTGAAGTAATCCTGTGATGTAACTAGAAGTGATACAATATTGACACAGTGGGTGGACTACATACGGAGCGCCTGTTCTAGTTGCTCATGTTGTGTACCAGTGCAAATAGTGATGTAGTTGTGAGTCTGAATACCACACAGTCACCAAGGCTTCTCAATCAGTGTCAATATAAAGTATATCACCACTCAAGGCTTCATCTGCAGGATATAAATGTTTTCCTTAACTGAAAGACTTATTTTGTTCTGTGTTCCTGCCCCTCGGTGGTATTCACTGTATAGGCAATGAGTGTTACTGTGACAACCAGGAAGAAACAGAACAAGGCATTTTCCTGGGAGGGAATGAGGTAAAGGGTCAGTTTACTACCGGCTGCCCACTTGGCTGCATTGGAACCATTGTGGACTGGAGTGGAAGTTGGGTCCCAGCAGCAGCATACGTCACAAGAACAGTATGTTCATCATGTTACGAAGCAAGGTGTTTCATCGTGGTGATGCAGTTTTCATTTCGTTTTATCGATAAATGGCAAATTATACATTTTTTTCCGGACTTCTTTGTGTTTATGTGCTCAAAAAGCTCAGATTATTGAAGAGCTATGGATCACAGTGAGTGACTGGGGCATGATGAATTACACATTTTTCCACCTCTTATGATTAAAGTCCTCCCACTGTGAGATTTAAATCATTGGCTTTGCAGTGATTGCTTACTAATGATCTAATAGACGAACATATAAGTTTTGTTTTTGTATCTTGTGTCTGTTTGATCCTTTGCATTACAGGATTACATTACATGATCACTGGTATAGTTTCACATACAGATACATACACACTGGAACATTATACTCATATGTGATTCTTTGACATTGTTTCCAACATGGTGGACTCTACCTTCAAAGCAAGTCTACCCAAAACCTTAAGATTTGCTTAAACTATTTGAATAGGATAACCAAATGATATGTGCTGCATGCAAACATGCAGTATCCTGGGTTTTCCTGGTGTCCCTAGATACGTGTGTTTCAGGAGGCCGGTGTAAACACTGCCGAGGGAGTTCTGTGGAAGTGTTTATCACCACTAGACTCTCTCAGGTTTTCGATTACTGTCTTATTCACTCAATTTTGTCTTTTGAATGTGCTGTTAAGGTTGATTATCTTGACTAGATCCTTATGATGAAAGAATGAGAACCACGTTGCTGTAGTAACATCATAATATGTTGCACCGTCCACAGTTGATGTTTTACAAAGGATTCCTGTCGTCATGCTGAACATGTTTTCTCTGACATGAGTTGAACCAATTTTCATTGCATCCAAACCTACTGATCTTTCAGTATCGTCAAAAGTGATATAGATGCATTAAGCGCAAATGACATAAATGGATAAGGAATACCATCAATATCAGTACATTCATAACAGGTTATTCACCGTTAATTGTTATTATATTTATTTGAACAGTATATGTATGAAGACAAGCATGTAGTAATATAGTTCCTCTGACAAAATGGCTTTCATTGTCCATCATTTCTTAACAAAAACACACACACAACAAAAAACCCATTAGGAAAATTTTTCAGGCTAGCATCAAGACCAACAGGGAAAAAGCCACGCCAAGCACTATTGTCAGACGTCTCAGTGCAGATGTAATGCAAAGAAAAATTGCAATTCTTCAACACCCTGACCACCGTCTGCAAAGTCAGTAAAGGCAGCTGGGTTTTCAAGTTTGATGATTCAAGCTGACAGTTGTGTATAGTTGTGCTATTAAAAGCACAAAATCTGTCCTAGCAGGAGAAATTATTTTCAAATGTTTTCATCTCCATCAGGTGTGTAGTTTTTTTTGCAGATCAAGAATAAGTTATTCATATAGAGTCACTCTTTCAGCAGGGGCTTTACTATTTCATAGCCTGTGTTTCCGTTGATTTAGTAACGCTGCGTGAGAAATGTTTTTGTTGATGGCTTATTGATAAGTGTTGAATCTTACTCAAAGGAATAATTTTTTGTGGAATTTGAGAAAATACATTTGTTCACTTTCTAAATGAGAATAAGATGAGCGATTGAGACCACTCGTGTTTGTACAATAAATATAAAGTTTCCACTATCAGCCAGTTGGCTTCGTTTAGCCCAAAAAGCAGGAAAAACAATCCAGTAAGAAGTGAGGGTATTCATGTTTTGTTAACTTTGGACAGTGCCAGGTTAGCAGTGCCCCCTGTTTCCAGTCTTTATGCTAAACCAAGTGAATGTGCTGCAAGTTTCATATTTACCTTAAAGACATGGGGGTTGTGTCAATCTCTGGGTCTGAAAGTCAATATGGGCATGTTGCTGAAAATGTCAAACCTTTCTTAAACAATTTTTCCTGCCATGTGTGAGGCTGTTTGCTTTTTTATCCAGTCAGTTTTGCAAGAAAAACAGTATCAAGTGGAAGTTATATTTTTGCTTTAGTGAGTGCCCGAGTATCTTTCTCTTGATCTCTTTCAACAATTCAGTCAGTTTGCCTCTTTAGGAAATGTCTGTGCCTGTTTGGATTAGAGTTAGCACATGACACTGGATGCTTTACATGGGTGTTGTTCTTACTCTGACCCTACTGCTTTGACTCTCACTGTATTAGTTCCTAACCTCCACCCTCTTGGCCTCTCTGCAGCTTCTGCACCAGTCAGCAGCAGCGTGAGTAGACGACGTGCCCCCTCCTCCGTGACTCCCCTCTCGTGGGAGAAACACACCATCGCCACCATGTCGAGCATCACCATCGACCCCGAGCTCAAGCCCGGGGAGTTTGTCATCAAGAGTCTATTTGCAGAGTTTGCTGTGCTGGCTGAGAAGAAGATCGAGATGGTGATGGCTGAACCGCTGGTGAGTCCACAGCGGGTGAAAGCTGGTGTAAAGAAACACAGGAAATGAAATTCAATACACAACACGTGATGTGGCACACAGTGCTGAGACAACCTCTTCTCTTTTGCAACTAACTGCCACGCCTTGAGCTGTGTCAGGAAAAACCGAAAGATGTCTGAGGAAATTGGGCTGGACTCATCTTTATGTGAAAGCACCACAATTTAATTTTTTTTATTAAATTACATTATTTCATTGAAATCATTATGAACAGCCTTGACTGGCCTTTAACTGCTTCATCAGGCATTTATATTGGAACATTTTCACAACAGTATAACTCCTGTGTTTTACAACAACAGTATGTTTCCATCGTCAGTAACACACTTGTTCTTAATCTCTTTCCCAATCTCACCTCTCTTACAGGAGAAACCTCTGTCTCGATCTCTCCAGAGAGGGGAAGACGCACAATTTGATCAGGTCAGTTCAGCCGTAGCACTGACCAGGACGTAAACACTTTATCACGTGTGAGAGCGTGGACGTGACATAATCACTTCCCAGGACCAAAATCCGCTCTCTCCCACCTCTGAATGTGTACGCAGTATTTGATTCCCCAGCTCCACCCAATCAATCCCCACTCAATGGGCTGTCTGTCGCTCATCGGTAGCTGGTGCAGAACTCTATACAATGGGCCTGCGTGCTGCAGAATGCTTTGTTCAGCACAACACAAAGCCAATGAGGATATGGTGCTATAGATCCAGCTGTCCCCATTGTGAGTGAGGGAGAGAAAATGGGTATAGAGAGCGCAAAAGTGAGAGTGTAGAATCGCTGTGTCATCCTCAGCAGTAAATCAGCAGCGGGTGCTGGAGTGTATCTGCCTGGTGCCATAAGGGCAGAGGGAGCAGTTGCGTAACTCTCCCACCTAGCATCCATCATCCACCTCCCTCATCACGCTGCACTGGCCCTTACACACAAACGCGCGTGCGCATACACACACACACACTTTGTTTATGCATGCTGACCACTTCAACTCATGTTTTATTTATTGTCTACAAACGATTCACTGTAATCTTGACTCGCTGAAGTCCCGTATTGTTGTTTTTCTGTATTTACTTGACGAGTAATGGGATTTACCGCTCTTTCATTAAAATGCAGCTGTTAGTTTACAGGAGCATACACCTTTTATAGATCTTCTCTAACTGCTATTTGTTAAGGCTGTTGATGTAGACACCAGGCACCATCTGAAATCGTCGCTGATGTAATCAAAATGCCAGTGAGGTGTTCGGAGGACAGCCAGTTATTTCTGTGGTAGAACAAATAAAAACCACAGAACCATTCGTATTGTGAAGCTGCTCAATAGTGTAGCAACACTATGATGTGCTCAACATGTCAACCAGCTCCACACTCAATTGCAATCAATAGCTGCAGTATGTCACCCACTAGTTGAGGAAACTTCAGCTGTTTGCTGCTCAGTCACTGAATACACACGTTTTTATCTTTGTGTGTAGGATACCGTTCTTCACATAGTTTTTGTCGTTTTAGCAGCTTATTTCTTGTTTATTTAATTTGTATGTGCAAAATGCAGAAAATTGTTTATAATAATAAATGAATCTAATATTTGTGTATGATTCTTTTCTAGTTAATAAGCTCTATGAGCTCAATAGCAGAACACTGTTTGCCCTCCCTACTGCGCACACTGTTCGACTGGTACCGGCGGCAGAGTGGCACTGAAGATGAGTCTTATGAGTACAGGCCTCGGTCTAGTACTAAGTCCAAAGGGTAAGTTGCTCACCTTCATTTATTCACCTCAGATTTTATCAGTTGGGTGATACCTTAATTGTTTACATGTATTTTCTCTCCCGCTTTAGAGACGAACAGCACCGGGATAAAGATTACCTTCTGGAACGAAGGGACTTAGCCATAGATTTCATTTTTTGTTTAGTTTCAGTGGAGGTTCTAAAACAGGTGAGCTACTGATATTTTGCTTTTATACGCTCATTTACAGCCCTATAAAATATATTTGCCCGTTGGGTTGCTAGGGTCATGTGACTGTCGAATGTTTACACATTGAAGGGAAAATGTAGTGCACCTGTTTGATTATCTTATCTAAGCTCTCAGCATGTCGCTGTGTGAGTGTGATTAGCTCCTCTCATTGGATGTGTCACGTCTTATTTGAACTGTACCTCTCCATAGAAAGAACTGCATCACTGGCTGCGTGTTACTTTTGATATGAAAGCTTTTGTTACTGTTAGTTAAACAGGGTAGTGATGTTCTCAGAAAATTGATGCAGGTGTGATGAATATATAATTCTTTTTTAGTCTTTGTTAGAGAGATTAATGTACTTTTTTCTGATTGTCTCACTAGTGACTTGTTGACTAAGATAAGGATAGTGTTTCCGTTTCTTTATTTTTTTAATCTTCTTTGGTAGAGAAATGAGCTGCAGTGAAGCTAGTAAGAGTTGGTAAAATCTTTCCCCATTGGAAGACAGAGTAAATAAACAAATGGCTCCATATCAACTCCCAACTGAGTGTGTTTTTAAAGTGGACTGTCCACATTTAAGCAGCATTCTGAACTAAGAGCCAATCCCTGGAGGCCACAGCAAAGTTGTCCTTGGCTTCGCTCCTGTAAGGGGGGAGTGAATGGTAGCAAAGAGAAAGAATGAGGACCATCAATGCTTCCAATAAGACTAATGATTCTATGTTTACGTCACAGATTCCTCTTCATCCAGTGCCAGATGTTTTAGTACATGAAGTTCTAAACCTGGCATTCAAGCACTTTAAACACAAAGAGGGGTAAGTGCACACGAACATTCTGTATACACACCACATAACGCTGAAAACAATGCTCTGGATTTAGTTTTACAATAAAGAATCAGTCATGTAGTTCTGTTTGATTCTAGGCTCAATTGTCAACTTTTAAACTGTATCTTTAGTGAACATAAACTCGTGTGTTGTTTTGATGAGTTGGATGGGATGTGCTTCATCAATTTCCAGATACTGTGGCCCCAACACTGGCAACGTGCACATCATCGCAGACCTGTATGCTGAGGTCATCGGAGTCCTTACACAGTCAAAGTAAAATAAATAAACTGTGCCTCTTACTTGAAAACAAAGCTTAATGTTAACATCTTAACCTCCAACATCTCCTATGGAAGTTTGTTTTTTTTGTAATCGTAAATCTATACACATTTAAAAATGTATCTTTGTTTACATGTGCGTGTTCAGGTTTCAGGCAGTGAGGAAGAAGTTCATCACCGAGCTGAAGGAGCTCAGGCAAAAAGAGCAGAGTCCCTATATAGTCCAGAGCATCATCAGTCTCATCATGGGCATGAAGTTCTTCCGGGTTAAGATGTACCCCGTGGAGGATTTTGAAGCTTCTTTTCAGTTTATGCAGGTAAATTATTGTCATTTATTTCTGCATATTTACCAGAGTGTACCTACTGTAAAGGAGTCCGATATGTGTATTTGCTTAATTGCCTTAGACACTTTTTTTAAAACTCTTGCCCCTTTGTTCAGACTCAGCAGCTCTTCATAGCAATGGTTCATAAAGCCAGATGAGTAACGACCAAAGGTGACGGTTGCCAAGAAATGTGTGTGTGTGTGTGTGTGTTTCAGACTTAGCCAAGAGCGAGACACTGACTGTTCTCTCTTTACAGGACTGTGATTTCTTAATGTGTAAATGGAAAATGCTGTGGTTTATGCCCACCTCGCCGTTTCAGCACATATCATGATTTCTACACATTTAACGATCTTTTACAGCCGAAGCAATATAGGATACTTAATTTAGTTTTGATATTTAAGAGACAAAATCTGTTACAATGAACCTAGTCTCCTAATAAAACATTAAATGTGATCAAAACTACATTGCCTTTGCCTCCATAGCACAGGCTACCAGTGGAAAATAACAATAACAGGATGCTGTGAAGGTTCTTGTCTTGTCATGTGAGCAGCAGCTTTTGATTTTACATTAGCGTTATAATACTTTCCATCACAGATTAATCAATATCTAATGTGCACATTTGATTCAGAGTGAAGCTGTCGGCTGGTAAAGATATTTGGCTGATTCAAATATTTATAGTCGGCATAATGTTCTAGTCTGCAGGTTCCATATAAAACAAAACGGTAACAAAATGTTCCACAACAAAGGCAAATGAAGCAAAGAAATGCACAGAGGCAAAAACCCCTGCTGGAGTGAGGATGCAAATTTGGAGCGTATGACATAAATGTGGGTCAGGGTGAGCAGTGTTGTTGCCCCAACACTGTATGTTTATGTCAAACTGTACCATCACCTGGTAGTTTTACTGTGCTCACGTGTATGTTCTTTGTCTATACTTCTTAACATGTGTGTCTGTGTCCTTTCCTAGGAGTGTGCCCAGTATTTCCTGGAAGTCAAGGATAAGGACATAAAGCACGCTTTAGCGGGCCTTTTTGTCGAGATCCTCATTCCTGTCGCAGCTGTGAGTGACATTTAAAACAATAATCGCTCTCTGCCGTCTGTATAGATGAATCTCCCGATGTATTTGTTCGATCCATGGTAATTACTTTTTCATCCTCAGGCGGTGAAAAATGAAGTCAATGTGCCGTGCCTGAAGAACTTTGTGGAGATGCTGTACCAGACGACATTTGACCTAAGTTCCAGAAAGAAGCACTCTTTGGTAATAATTCTGTCATTGATTTTTTTTTTTTTTTTTTTTTTCTCCTTCAATTTTTCACATCATTCAGAAAAGTGCATCCAACAAATCCAGACACGATGGACCGGCTGCTTAAATCTTTGCTTATTTTGATGCTGATCCTTTTCCTCTCCACAGGCTCTGTATCCCCTGGTGACATGCTTACTGTGTGTCAGTCAGAAGCAGTTCTTCCTTAACAACTGGCACATCTTCCTCCAGAACTGCATCTCTCACCTGAAGGTACTGTCAGCTTGAGCTTTTAAACCCAGTCCACTTCCAGAAAGTACAAAATCGTAATCTATAAATACTAGAACAGCATCTGTATTCTTCAACTAGTTTAAGAGCACTACACTTACCTTAACAATGGATAATTCAGTTTAAACCCCAGAAGTCATATGACTCATTAAATGAAGTTTGGCCTTTTGGTGGCGGTATAAAGTGACATTTGTTCTTTTTAAAGTTAAGCTCATTACTTAACTCTTAGTGGAACAGATTGCATTTTGTAGTCATAAACATTAATTACTATAAAATGGAAATGAATTTGGTGTATTGTAATACCACTGTTGGAAGAAGTTGTGAAGGGTGTGCTCTGTGGTTCTGTCTAAAGATCATGATGTATTTTTTCCTCCATTATCAACTCCTAGATCTGGACAGGAATAGCACTTGATTTGATGAAATAATAATAGAACCTTTGTTTGTTTGTTTTTGTTTGTTTTTAGTTCTCAACTTTTGTCCATTTTAAGTGAAGTTATGCTCAAAATGGACAAAATGTAGCGTCTTAATAAACTCGACCTGGAAAACGTTTTACATCTTAGCTAAACTGAATATAATGCACCTTGCATGTTATGTTATCTCAAGTGCTGTTTTAACTCCAGTCTGTTAATGACTCCTTGTAAATCAATTACAAACAGATCAAACCTACTTTCCTCCTCTCCCTGACCATCACGGAGCCGATTCAACCCAGAGGCTCATTGACCAAATCACTGACTGACTGAAAGGCCGACTCAATGACTGTCTTTTCCATTCTACATTGATTATCCTCTGTGGGGATTGTATGATCTTGTGGTGGACAAATTAGCGTTTGCGTCTTTGTGATGGTGACTTCCGATGGTTTTGAATGGCCATCTGTCTTCTCAGTGATTTCATTCATTCTCTTTCACCATTGTAATCGTTTCAGGATGTCCTTAATTTGAAAATAGCAATCAGTCAGCTTCCTGAGTGGTGATCCTTTTGATTAAGATCATTTTAAGGATTTGTATGGTGGCTCAAGTGCAGTGACGTTTCCACTTATTTTAGGCTTTGTGTCCAATCAAATGATTTTAACCCTGTGGCTACTCTCAAAATTTCTTAATGTGAGGCTTATTGAACAAGCCCTTAAGAAGTTTTTGTCATTTAGAGTGGGGCTTAACTATAAAGTAATCACAAATACTCAAAATAAGTTTAAAATAGTCAATAAACATATTGTTAGTTGAATCTCTTGCTTTCTGTGTCTCAGACCGCTCTGCTGTTATGTAACAACCACTAATTTGTTTATCAAATTACATCTTTTGAATACCCAGTGTTTTTACATGTGATGCATATTTAAAGTACAGACAGATTGTTTTATGAGATAAAATTACAACTGTCAAATATAGATACAGTTCAAAATATTATCCATCTGTAGTAATCGTACGTATTGTATTAGTGCGCTCCTTTATTTGCTTATTTGACTGAAATGCACGGTCTATAATTTTTTTTGTTTTGGCTGGTCTCAGTCAAAACCATAACAAAAGACAGTCACAGCGGTGATGTTGTGATGTAAGCAGGGATGATGGGAGTTGCATTTTTTCACCAACATTGATGTCAGTGTAGTCGGCTTCTCTCATGACGGATTCCTGTAAAGTCATTCAGTCATTCACAAGCTGAAAACTGAGTTCAGCTTCAAAACAAATGGACCTGGTCATTGAATTTTAGTAAAGACACTGACCAGAAGAGATGTATGTGTAAAAAAAAACAAAAAAAAAAACACACATTTCTGTGGAGCTATGAGTTTACTTGATTTGTTTCTTTGATCATTGGAGATCAAGACATCCGATGACTAAAATGTTCCATCTGGTTAATAAATATATCCCATCATTTTGTAAAATAGTTATCACCGATATTCCATTTGAAGTTTTAATACCTATTTTACAAACTGATGAAGAATATCATTTATTCCATTATTGTGCAGCCCTACTCTAAGTTGGACCCCACAGGGTTAAAATACAGCTGTTTGCATTTTGAGTGTGCTTGTCATTGATTTGAATGAAGTGACGTGGGTGTTGATTCTCGCTGGCTTTGTAGGTGAAACAAGCAATAAATTCATTTATTTCTTTGGATAATTTTCCATCCACATTTTTCAAGGTACCTCACTTCCCTTCCCTTCATATCATCTCCTCTATTTGTGTTTTTTCTCTGTCCCACTGTCTGATTTCCAGACCACAGCACACCTTCTTTTATTTTGCTTTTCTAGTTTTGAATGAAGATCTTACTCACTCTGTGATCAAGAATGTAATGTCATTACGAATACAAATGGACTGTTCCCTTTCTTAACTTTCATGCCTTTAAAAAAAGGTCAACAAGTGGCATGTTAAACAGTTCATTGTATTTCATTTTGGTAAAGAGTGAAGACACTTTGGACTGCTCTTGTCCTTTTTATTTAGGTTATGGTTTTTTTTTTTTTTTTGCCTGTAACTTGCATGTGTCCCTTCCCAAAACCCTACATTCTTTGTCTTCTGTCATTTGATCTTTTTCTCACGTTGACTCGCTCCAGATGCCGTCTAACAACAGCATCCGAAAGCAGATTGAGACCCTGCAGGTGAGTTATTTGGTGTCAGTGACCTGCCTGGTGCTCCCGTTTCTTTTAACCATCCAGATCCTCATCAGGACGTAGGGTAGTCCAGTTCAGCCCGCGTGGCTACCGGGCTAGTGAGTCGTTCTTTGTTGTGACGGTGCCGCTAAAGTGTAACTTTGTCAAAGTAGTGAACAGGAACATGTAAACTTGTATGTTTGTGCCTTAGACTTGTTTGTTGAGCTGGTTTGTGTTACAGTGGTGATGACTTTTGTCAGACGTCTCTTTACATATTTAAATTTTTACTGTTGATACATGTCTATTTAATAGGGGTGTGCAGTTTATTTTTGTAAACTTATCGGTTTTGTTGTCTGTTGTTATGAGGACTGATATCCAAATGAGTTCCAGGAGTGTTTGTAGGCAGCTGCATACCAAGCAAAACAGATGCGTAGTAGAAGTCTAGTCACATGTTGTTATTTCAAAATGAAAAACTTTTGTTATTGTCTTTTAACTTTGTTAAATTATTAACAATAATGAGAATCAGAGGATATTTACTTTTTACACATTTCAATATTGTGTATGACTTCTATTTGTCACCAGAGACTCAGAGAAGTACAGAAAAGCATAAAAAAAAAAGAAAATACATATTCATTTGGCTCTTGTGAAATGTGGTGTTTTTGCAGTGTGGTCTGGCACACTACATTTTGTTTTTCTGCCGGAGTTGCTAACATGATAACAGGCTGCCTGGCAGCAGCAACACTCTGCTGTGCTGTGTGTTCTCGTTGCAGAATGCAGTAACCTGCCACACTGACTCTTGACATTAGGGCTGACGATTGTCTTTATGAAGTTGTTAAAAGATCTTTATCAAACATCAGTGAACAGTTATGTTCATAGAATTGAGTCAGCTTTTTTTCAAACTGTAGTTTTATAGTTTTTTTTTTTTTACGGAGCCAGCACACTGCAATAATTTACATTATATAAAAATCCAAATAGGAAATGATGATGTAAAAATTCTGACCTCAAGCAACCGTAGACGACGTACCAACAGTGATGTAATGTTCTGTGTTTGTGTTATTTGTTGAGAACAAATAGATGCAGTACACAAAGGAACTGCTGGACTGTGGTTTGCAATCCAATATACCAATTCATCCAAAAGTTCACCTCATCCAAATCATAAAAACACACCAACCCCTAATTTTTATTTGCCTTTATTCACCCACACTTTGCAATGCCTGCCTCTGATATATTTTTCGCCTGTTTCTATAAAGGCGTAGCATGCTTACACATGCACATTTCCACTGTGTCCTCCCTGTGAAAGAGATCTGAGCTTATCTGAGGGCAGAGCTGGGCCATGATGATCTTTTCTCTTAGCTGTGTGTTTTCACAGTAAACTACCAGATTTGAAAGCACCATTAAAACAAAAAAGAAAAAAAACGGCTGTTGATTGAACATTGTTCCAAATCAAAATTGGAACATTCTGTGTTTTGATGGTCAAGTTGTTTTTTAGATATTAAAATGATCAGAAGAGATACAGCCACAGTGAAGTGGTTGGATGGGATCATGGAGTGACATGAGCCATATGTGCCATAAAACTCAAAACACCATGACTACATCACACACTCTCAGCAGGATCCTGTGCATGTATCTGAATATGGATGTTTGGCATCGCTGCAGTAGAGCCTGGATATTTCCTGTTGCAAAGTCAAAAGTGTTTGTTGTTAAAAATGACTTATTTTACCAACTATGACTTGCAGACTTTTCAGTGTGACTCTACAATGACTGTGTCTTTTAAATGATCCTAGCAATTCTGCTCATTCATTGCTCAGACATCAACCAGTGACTCAGTAAAAGTCATACAGACTGAACAATCATGGTGTCCATTATCGTGTTCATACTTTGGTGCTATTTTGTGTTTAATCTGAGTTTTCTCCAGACAACAACCTGATCAGGTAGTTACTGAAATCTGTATAATCAAAGTAAGTAAAATTAAAGTTGCTCATGTTATTCTTTTTACATCCACAGAACAAAGACCCAAAAATGTCCCGCGTGGCTCTGGAGTCACTCTACAGACTGCTGTGGGTCTACATTATCAGGATCAAGTGTGAGAGTAACACCGTCACACAGAGGTCAGTTCCAGGGCCATTTCCCAGTCGACCCTCAGTCTTTGTACACTAACATACAATATCAAACATTCTGTAGTCTACTGCTATCAAGCAGAAGCTGATTTAAATAAGCACTCGATATGCTTCTAAAATTCTCCCTACTTGTCCTTCCAGTCGGCTACTCAGCATTGTTTCAGCACTTTTCCCCAAAGGTTCCCGCAGTGTGGTGCCAAGGGACACACCCCTCAACATCTTTGTCAAGATCATCCAGTTCATAGCTCAGGTTCGGAGAAAAAATTGGCATCACAGATTTTAATGCTGAGCTAAAATGTAAAGGGACACACCATGTAGTAACTGTGTTTGTGTTTTCTGGTCTGTTTAATTGGTGCCACAGGAAAGACTGGACTTTGCTATGAAAGAGATTATCTATGACCTCCTGTGTGTGGGCAAGTCTCACAAAACCTTTACCATCAATCCAGAGGTAAAGTTTATATAAGACTTCTAGACACACTGTTGCTATACTGTCAGTGGAATCTCATCCTCCCCCTCTGTCTTTACCAGAGGATGAATATTGGTTTGCGAGCCTTCTTGGTGATTGCGGACAGCCTACAGCAAAAAGATGGGGAGCCTCCTATGCCTACGACAGGAATCATCATGCCCTCTGGCAACACCTTACGTGTCAAAAAGATCTTCCTCAACACCACCCTCACTGATGAAGAGGCCAAGGTCATAGGTAGGTTTGACTCTTGAAATTTCTCCAACAGTGTCAAGAAAGGACACTTCAAAATCTGCATTATAATATCTGTTGATTTTTGCTGGAAGCTGAATGACTCTGCTGGGTATTTTCAGGCATGTCACTGTACTACCCTCAAGTAAGAAAGGCCTTAGATAACATCCTTCGACACCTGGACAAAGAAGTGGGACGCTCCATGAGCATGACCAATGTGCAGATGTCCAACAAGGAGCCTGAGGACATGATAACGTATGCAACTGAACCTACAGTTACTTTTTTTATTACTGTCAAGTACATGTGTTTCTGTAACTCATGACAGTAACATCTGGATTCTTTGTCCTCCAGGGGAGAGAGGAAGCCAAAGATTGATCTGTTCCGTACCTGTGTAGCGGCCATTCCCAGGCTGATACCAGATGGCATGAGCAGACAAGACCTAATAGAGCTTCTAGCCAAGTAATTCACCCTCTCCAGCTTTACTGAGGATGCATCATCACGCAGTGTAGTGTATTTCTGACGGCCTTCCACTTCCCTCTAATATCTCTCTTCCTCTCGACTCCCTCTCCTCCTCTAGACTGACCATCCACATGGATGAGGAGCTGCGGGGCCTCGCCTTTACTACTCTTCAGGCTCTGATGGTGGACTTCCCAGAGTGGCGTGAGGATGTTCTCTCAGGCTTTGTGTACTTCATTGTCCGAGAGGTGACTGATGTCCACCCCACACTGCTGGACAATGCTGTCAAGATGCTACTGCAGCTCATCAGCCAGTGGAGGCAGGCGGTGCAAAGCAGCAATAAGAGTCATGACGTACAGGTTGGTCAAGGAAGTTTCAGCTACATTAAACAAACTGCTCATGACTTCTGTGTGTTATGTGTATTAGTGTACCTTGTGTTCTTATAAATATCGCATGTTTTCTTGAACAGGGCTCAAGTAGCGGCCATTCTCTGTCCCTGGAACGCATTCCTCCATTAGGTGTGCTGCATGTAGTTGAGGGTTTGGCTCTTGTGGTGCTCTGTAGCTGCCGCCCTGCTACACGCAGACTGGCTGTTAACGTCCTCAAGGAGGTCCGTGCGCTGCACACTGCATTGGGCATCGGCAAGGTAATTTTATTAGACTTAAAGTCTGTGCATTGCATTGTGTTGCAGCTGTGAGAGTCTGTTGGGAGCTTTTAGTTATTGCAAATACTTTTATTTCTAACATCTGTTCTTTCTTTCAGGGGGATGAAGAATTGGCCATTGATGTAATGGACAGATTAAGTGCATCGGTTTTGGAGAGTTTCATTCATCTCACAGGAGCTGACCAGGTACACGTATCCTCATGCCTGTCATGAGTCATAAAACATTCACAAATATTCTGAGACTCAACCTCTTCCTCTCTCTCTGTAGACCAACCTGCTGTATTGTCCCAGTGGGATTGATCTTCAGACTCTAGCAGAGTGGAGCTCATCTCCCATCAGCCACCAGTTTGATGTGGTCAGCCCATCGCACATCTGGGTTTTTGCCCATGTTACTCAGGGCCTGGACCCCTGGGTCATCAGTTTCTCCAGCTACCTGCGGCAGGAGAACCTGCCCAAACATTGCCCCACTGCCCTCAACTACGCCTGGATGTTTGCCTACACCCGACTGCAGCTACTGTCCCCCCAAGTGGACATCAAGTAGGTTTCCTCTGGTTTCTCTGTATCTTTGTTTTGTTTGTTTGTAGGTCCTTGAAATATACAAGGACTGCAAATGATTTTCATTAACATAATTATATTAAGACAGATGATACACACTTTATGTTAGGGTTCTAACATAAGCAGGCAGAATGCAGCTATTTAATTCTCTGTGCCCCCAGTTCATTGTTGTGCACTATTGATGCCCTGTTATTAATTTCTGTAATTTCTTCGTGTCCTGTACGTTCACCTTCAGTAGCCCCATCAACGCCAAGAAAGTGAACAGTCTGAACAGCAGTGACTCCTACATTGGTCTTTGGAGGAACTACCTGATTCTCTGCTGCAGCTCTGCCTCCTCCTCCTCCATGTGTTCCTCATCCTCTAACTCTGGCTCCGTCCGCTGCTCCCCGCCCGAGACGCTGGCGTCCACGCCGGACAGCGGCTATAGTTACGATTCAAAGGTCAGGAGCGTCTGCACACACTATATACACACAGACATTTACAAGGTCTTTAATATACTAAAAATGTATTGCTTATTTCCAGTTTGATGTATTTTTACATTTTAGCCGTTGTGTTGCACTTTGTCTGTGTTAATAGATTGTTGGCACTCCGTCCCCATCCTCCCTCTTCAAACACATTGTTCCAATGATGCGCTCAGAGAGCATGGACATCACAGAGTCTCTTGTTCTGGGGCTTGGCAGGACCAACCCCGTGGCCTTCAGGTACACTTGATATGATCCATACACACACACGCATAACATATATGCGTGTGTGTTTTTCAATTCTTTTTTTTTTGTGTATTTACATGTAACTTTCATATTTTCAGAGAGCTGTTAGAGGAGCTAAATCCCATCATTAAAGAAGCTCTAGAAAGAAGACCTGAAGTAAGTTCTGGCACTGATGACTTTCTTTGTTGTATTCAGCGAAAGATGACTGCATCAGTTACAAAGCTGTTGTCTTTACTCTACAGAACATGAAGCGGCGCAGGCGTCGTGACATCCTCAGGGTCCAGCTGGTCCGGATATTTGAGCTACTAGCTGATGCTGGTGTCATCAGTCAAATGTATGTAATCCACAAATAATTTGTACAAAACTATTAGGCGTGAATTTCATATATATATTTTCATTTATATTCATATATATGCACTTCTTTTAACAGAGCCAGTGGAGGGTTAGATGGAGAGAGCCACTCTCTGAATAGTACACTGCTTGAGTACGTTGATCTGACCAGGCAGCTGCTTGAGGCTGAAAATGACAAGGACTCTGATACACTGAAGGATATTCGGTGTCACTTCAGTGCACTCGTGGCTAATATCATACAGAATGTCCCAGGTATATCTATTATATTTCCCTATTTCTGTCATTTAAACACAGATTTTTCTTTGCCCTGGATCTCTTTCCAAAGTTAGTGTCTTATTTATAAGTTTTGCTTCTTGTTGTGTTCAGTGCACCAGAGGAGGACCATCTTCCCCCAGCAGTCGCTGAGACACAGTCTGTTCATGTTGTTCAGTCACTGGGCCGGACCCTTCAGCATCATGTTCACTCCACTGGACCGTTACAGTGACAGAAATATGCAGATCAACCGTCATCAGTACTGTGCACTAAAGGTACATGCACATTAATACAAAGACTTAACTAATAAAATGCACAGTTTCTGTGAACTAATAGTTATTTTTTATGTTCCAGGCCATGTCTGCAGTGTTATGTTGTGGACCAGTAGCTGACAATGTTGGCCTCTCCTCTGATGGCTACCTCTACAAGTGGCTTGACAACATCCTGGACTCTCAGGACAGGAAGGTAAGAGACATGTCAGCCAACTTATAACTAAAACAACCTCGTCAACCTTGATTGTCTGGTCAGGGAATGCACTACCAGTAATGGATGACAACTGGTTATTAGGTTGATGTATAAGCAAGAAATGTCTTGAGTGCTTAGAGGACGGAAATGCGTCCTAAGTTATGACAGAAACTGAAAATTCACTTGATTACTGCTGCAGATTGACAAATGGATCAATTCCTCTAGGGGTTTGTTGTAACATAACAGTGATGAAAGCTTGTTTAACAGTAAAAAGGTAATAATGTATATCCCAAGTTAATCTCAGTGGAAAATAATAATGAAATAGTGGCAGGTAACCAACACAAGACTAGTATATAGTTGTAATGTCTCTAGTGATGCAGCCGGGCTAAATAGGATCATCATTTATGCTTTTAATGAGAAGCAGTCACAGTCTGGATGAACTGAGACTTCCTGAGGTTAAACTTATGTGGACCATGACGATAGCACTACACAGTGGTGTTCAGAAGTACTGCATTTAATTTATATGCTCTGTTTATGTGGGGAAACTGTTTTAGTCGTCCTTACGGCATTTTTTTTGTTTGAAATACATATATTTGTTTTTTTTTTTTTTTTTTTTTTTTGAGCCTGTGAGTCTGACAGTTGTTGTGTTTTCTTTCCCAGGTTCACCAGCTGGGTTGTGAGGCAGTGATGCTGTTGTTGGAGCTGAATCCAGACCAGAGCAACCTCATGTTTTGGGCTGTGGACCGCTGTTACACCGGCTCCCGTCGTGTGGCTGCCGGCTGCTTTAGGGCCATCGCGAATGTCTTTCACAACAGGTACTGCATATTTCCTGCCAAAACCTGAACACATTTTTGTATGTTTGTTGTCCCTGTGGAGCAATTGGGATGATTTGTTTATTCATTTTTTATTTTCTCTTAGGGATTATCAATTCGACACTGTGGTGCTGCTGAACCTGATTCTGTTCAAGGCGGCTGATTCTTCCAGGGACATCTATGAAGTGGCCATGCAGCTGTTACAGGTCAGAATTCCTGTCACATAAAAAGTTTACTTTTATACATAAACTCTGTGTAACACTGCTGTATTCCCTTTTGTTGTCAATTAAATGTATTGTAAACTTGCATATGTTTATCTAACACTAACAGATCCTGGAACCCAAGCTCTTCCGTTACGCCCACAAATTGGAGATCCAGCGAACAGATGGCATCTTGACCCCTCCCTCACCGCTGCCTCACCTCTACTCTGTGTCTTACTACCAGCTGTCTGAAGAGCTTGCACGCACTTATCCAGAGCTGACGCTGCCCATCTTCTCAGGTTCGTTGCGTTTTTACAGCTGCAGTTTTAAGTAGCAGAGTGCAGTAATGTGACGAGTTATTCCATTAGCTCAAAGGTCACACTTTGATTTGCCTGTGAAAGCAAAGATCTGTCTCTTACGTATGTGAGAGACACGTTAAGTTGCACGTTAACTTTGATCTGCATGTGTTCTCACGTAAACCTCACAGCAGTCTTTTGTTATAAGAAGCAGTAAAATGTTACTGTATGCATGCATAATGTTGGAGATGGGAGACGTTGGATCTGGCTTCACTTTTTCAAAATGTGTGTAGTGGTCTCAAGTTTAAAACAGTTTTAGTTCATTCTTTGTATCATAAGGGAAATCACAATAACAACATGATTATGTCATGGCTTTTAATCAACTTCATCTCTGTCCTCACTCTCCCCACTGCAGAGGTGAGCCAGCGCATCCAGACAGCGCATCCTGGTGGCCGTCAAGTAATGTTGCATTACCTCCTGCCTTGGATGAACAATGTGGAGCTGGTTGACTTTAAACCAACTGCACGGAGACCGGAGGACTGCGGCAGCGTAGAGGATGATGAGGACGTTCACGACCGTGAGATCATGATGGTGAATAGCAGGCGCTGGCTCCGTGGAGAGGGCTGGGGCTCCCCTCGTGCAACAACCATGGTGCTAAACAACCTCATGTTCATGACCGCTAAGGTGAGACGGTTAATGGCCCGTGCCCACATCCAGATTGACTCAATAAGATGGTATTTGAAAGGTTAAGTGAAGATGTGAATTGATCACAAAATGGCTTCGTTTTTACAGTATGGGGATGAGTTTGCTTGGTCAGAGATCGAGAACGTGTGGACAACTTTAGCAGACAGCTGGCCAAAGAACCTCAAAATCATTCTGCACTTCCTCATCAGTATGTCAGGAGTAAACAGTGACCCCAGCCTCTTGCCCTATGTAAGTCACAGCACATTTACATCATGTAGTGTACCTGTCATGTCGTGTGTACTGTGTCTGCTGCTTATTCCACATGTTTCTGACTTTGTTACATATGTATCCCCAGGTGAAACGAGTGGTGGTTTACTTGGGCAGAGATAAGACTATGCAGCTGCTGGAGGAGTTGATGTGTGAGCTGGAGTTGACTGATCCTGTTAGCTCAGCTGTCACTCACATGGACAACCCCCCCTACTACCGCATCACCTCCAGTTACAAGATCCCCTCAGTCACCTCAGGTTAATGAGCACAAGAAATGCACTAGTTGACACATAAGGCCATGTTACCAATATTAAATATGTTGTCAGTGCAAGATGGTCATTGTTTCACGTCTGCTGTCTCAGGAACAACCTCCAGCAGCAATACCATGGTGCCAGGAAACGATGGTCACCATGACAGCAAGATCAAAGACTCTAACATGGAGGACAGGTAAAAGAGAAACCACAGCACTTTTTTCTATTCTGCTACAATTATAAAAGACTAGAATTGATTAATAGAACAAGTCATATATCACAATAGAGACATAAACATATGATGTGTGGTGGAGTTATGCAGACGGTGCACTTATGAAAGTTATCTTTGACTGGTACTAAGAAGCAGGTTTCTACAGACAGTAACCAAAATGTCCAAAACCTCTTCTGTTGCGCAGTTACACACACTTGGACATCTACAGTGGTCTGAACAGTAACTTGAACCGCCAGCACCACCGTCTGGAATCTCGTTACAGCAGCAGCTCTGGAGGCTCCTATGAAGAAGAGAAAAGTGAGAACAAATACTCTCACCTCCTCAATTCAAAACCTTTCTGAATTGTGTTAACTTAAGTTTCTAATCATCCTCTTCTTCTTCTACAGGTGACTCCATGCCACTTTATGCCAACTGGCGTTTGAAAGTGATGGATCACAACCGGCCAGAGCCTCTCCCCTTCCCTCCAACAGGCGGCTGCTGGTCTCCATTGCTGGACTATTTGCCAGAGACCAATGCTCCTGCTGTACCACTCCATAGGTACAACACACACCACGTTTAACACCTTCTTCATATCTACACTATTTACTCTTTACTGAAGTCAACACCTGTTTTCTGTTTTTCAGATGTAACATTGCAGTCATCCTACTGACAGACCTCATTGTTGACCACGGGGTCAAAGTGGAGTGGAGTGCCTACCTGCATCTCTTGCTACACGCAATTTTTATAGGTAACAAACCACTTCCTAATTGTTATAACAGAGCAGTGTGTAGTGCGGTGACTATACCTGCTCACTCTCTAATCTCTTTGTCTTTTGTGTTTTCTTCCAGGGTTTGATCACCAGCACCCAGAGGTCTATGAGCACTGCAAACGTCTGCTGCTTCATCTGCTTGTGGTCCAGGGAGCGAACAGCAGTGTCCAGTCGGTGGCTATGGTGCTTTTACGCAACAGAGACTACAATGATCCCAGGGTCCTGACTGTGAAGCCAGTAGCTCCAGAGTTCAACCTCACAGGTTAGAGCTGCTGTGAAGAAAAGACAATAAAGAATAATAGAGCTGATAATTAAAGGAAATTAAACAGATTCTTTACCAGCTGTGTAGGATTTTTTTGTAGTTGTATATGAAGGGAAAGTAACAGAAACACAGCATCTGTTGTATTGCCAAAGCAGATCACTGGGTGGCAGCAATGATCAAGTCCCACGGAGACAGGTTCTCTGTCCCAGAACATTACTATTTGATTTTCATTGTCTTGACATTTTAACCAAAAAGTCCCATTGAGAAGAACTCAACTGAGAACCATTGAGATGACTAACAGCGTGGCATGCAGCTCAACATGTACGATGTGTGTGTCAATTGTTCCCACAGGCATGCAGGAGTTTTTGCCAGACTGTCAGCCGTCACCTATGACAGACTCCGGCCTCAGCTCGAGTTCCACTTCCTCCAGTATAAGTCTAGGGACGGGCGGGACTGCTCTGTCCCACCTGTCCCCCACTCTTCTCAGTGAGGTAGATGTCACCGCTGAACAGGACGAGAAGGCCAAAGCTCTCATTGAGTTCATAACATCAAGGTGAGAAGACCCTGCTTCATTAAAATGAGTGTTTCTCAGAAACACAAGTTGACATTTAAGCAAGTCATTACTTGTAACTAACATGCATTATCTCACATGTTTAGTATGTATCGGTATTAATCACTGAGATGTATCACACACACTGTATTTCTCATTCTGTTCAATTATTTGCTTTCATGCTTCCAGCACTGTCTAAAAGGACTGGGTATTTTTACTTTGCATGGGTTTGATTTTTGGGATTGGTGTCAGATTGGCTTCTTTTTCTGATAAAACATATGTATGTAACATAAAATGCATTGACGTGTGGCGTCATTTCCACATTTGTGACAGGTCTCGTTTACCTGATGTGTCTTTGCTCTTTGCCTTGTAGAAAGAAGGGCCCACTCTGGAACCATGAGGATGTGTCACCCAAGAACCCCAACATCAAGAGCGCTGACCAGCTGAGTGCTTTTGTCAGACACGTTGTGACTGTTTTCAAACACTCACAGTCAGGTTTGTGTGGTTCATAGTTGCTTGTTATCTCATTTTATTAATTTTAACCTTGTTTCACAGCTTTATCACATTCACTCTCATGTGCATCGTTTCAGGTTTCCAGCTTGAGTCGTTGCTGAGTGAGGTAGCTCTACAAACAGCTCTATCTTGTCCTTCTCGCCACTATGCTGGACGCTCATTCCAGATTTTCAGGGCACTCAAACAACCTCTGACTCCTGCGACTCTGTCTGACATTCTGTCTCGACTAGTAGAGACTGTAGGTGACCCGGGAGAGGAGGCTCAGGTCAGAACACTAAAGAATTACATTGTCCTCTTCTGCAGTGTCCTAATATGTAACATTAAACATTGCTGGTCAATAGACCTAGATACTGAATGTTCATTTAGGAAGGTTGCATATTCATAATGTTTCAGTATAAGTGAAATGTTAAGCACATTAGAACTGATGTTTTTTTTTATTAACTATTAACTAAAATATTTTACCTTTAAATCCAGTTGCTGGAAAGTAAATTCTCCTTAAGTAGTCCCATATAGTTCACATAGTTCCTAATAAAAGTACAGGTCAACTGTAAATGAAAATGTGTGTTATGTCACGACAACAGGATTTAGGTTAAGCATTAGACAGATAGACAGATAGATAGATAGATAGATAGATAGATGACTTTATTCATCCCTGAAAGGAAATCAGGTAATATAATATAAGCATGAACAACTAAAATAGTGATGAGTTCCTCACTGATAGACTGACTGCTGGTGTTTTCTCTCCTCAGGGCTTTGTCATTGAACTACTCCTGACACTGGAGTCAGGCATTGACACGTTAGCAGACACAGTCAAAAACTATGACCTCCTCACTGCCTTAGCACAGTAAGTCCTTCTCCTCATAACTTTGATTTTTACTGATCGATACATGTATACAAAAGTTTGTATGTTTTTTTTTTTTTTTTTGTTTTTTTTTTTACAAACTGTTTCTTTTTTTGTTTGTTTTTTTGTTGTACCAGAGCCCCTCCTCGGGATCATTTGTTGGGGCCTAAGTTTGCTGCAAACAGGAAAAGTACAGGCCAGCTGAACCTGAACAGTGGTGGACTGTACCATATTGTCCACACTCGCAGTAACTCACTGCGGGCAAGTCTGATGGGTGAACGAAAAGGCGACAGGCGTAGGAGTAACACACTGGACATAGCTGACCGGCTTGGTGGTAGCCATGGAAACCTGGCACGCACACGGAGCTTATCATCACTAGGAGGGGGAGGGGGACCAGGGGGTGACACCATCCCCCCTGTGGACCCATCGAACCTGATGGCCACGGTGTTCTGGATCGCCGCCTCGTTGCTGGAGTCGGACTATGAGTTCGAGTACCTCCTTGCCCTGCGGCTGCTGAACAAGCTGCTGGGTCAGCTGCCTCTGGATCGTGCAGACAGCAGAGAACGTCTGGAGAAGGTCCAGGCCAAGCTGAAGTGGTACAGTTTTCCTGGGCTACTGCAGCTCTTCCTGAAGGGCTTCACCTCTGCTTCAACTCAGGAGCTCACCATCCACCTACTCAGCAAACTCATCAGTGTCTCCAGACATACTCTGGTAGACCCATCACAACTGGCAGGTGAATGTCTAGGACCGAGAAAATGCCTTCTGTCGATTTGGTCGTGGATTTGTCTGTTTTTTCAATGAAATTGTTTTGTATTTTAAAGTGTCGGTGTTAAAATCTGTTTGTTAGACAGGAAGTGAATGAAATCTGAAATATTACATCGTATAATAACATTGGTACCTGTGTTTTCTCTTCATTGCCTTTAGTGTGAGAATATCTTTGCTTTACACTTTATTACTAAATATGTTGCTCTCTGTGTCTTCTCTTTCTCTCTTGTTTGGAAATGTGCAGGTTTTCCTCTGAATATCCTGTGCCTCCTACCACACCTCATCCAGCACTTTGACAGCCCTACTCCTTTCTGTAAGGAGACAGCTGATAAAATAGCCAAGGTGTGTGCAGATGAGAAGTCGGCCACTCTCTCCAACCTGGCTCACATGATGAGCCTGTACAGCACACACAGCTACTCCCGCGATTGCACCAATTGGATCAACGTGGTCTGTCGCTACCTTTATGATGCCTTTTCTGAGATAACCTTGAATCTGGTCACTTACTTGGCTGAGGTATGTAGGATGAAGATCAATCTTGTTGCTGTTAGTCATGCCTGGATGATAAGATAAAATGAGTAATGTTTCCATCTGTGTCTCTCAGTTGCTGGAAAAGGGGCTTCCCAGCATGCAGCAGTCCTTGTTGCAGATCATCTACAGCCTGCTGAGTTATATTGACCTTTCAGCAGCCCCCGTCAAACAGTTCAACCTTGAGATCATGAAGATCATTGGCAAATATGTTCAGGTGAGCCTTCACCACACTTCCTGTGTAGTTTTGAAATGCTCAAAAAAGATAATCATCACATTGACATTATCTGTAAGAATTTGTGTCAGGAACTGAGCTCAGGGTCTCTGTAGTGGTTGGTGAGATTTTTACTCATATGCAACTTGAAGTACAGGTTTTGTTTTTTACTGAACTCCAGTTCTTTTCACATACAGCTTGATACTGTGAATACTGGAATGATCTGTCTATAAATAGCTGCAGAATTGAGAACAAGACAGAATAACGTATCTCACATCTCACAGAGTCATTGTTTAGAGGGCTTCTTGATGCAGCCATGGCTCTTTATGGAAGCCTTTTACCAGCCGTGACCCTGGGCTATATACTTCTCACTCACATCTGCTTCTGACAGCTGTTATACTATAATTGCCTTAGGCCAACTCTGGAGTGGCTTCCTACCAATGTTGCCTTGTGTGAAAGCCATTGTATTTGTGCGTATTCAGTATTCCTGTACATGTGCACTGGTGTGTACTGTGACTTGTTTGGTTTCCTTTTAAATTTCTCTGGCATGCATGTTGGCGGTAAACTGCATAAAATTATAAATAACACAAAGGGTGAAGAGACTGAGTTTATAGCTGCTGTGGGAAGGGGATTATTTGGTTTTCTGAGGCCAAGTATGTTCATCCACATTCATGTATACTACAGAAGCGCCCACACAGCCTGTTATCTCACAGTGGAATCGTTGTGTTCTTGCGTTTGTTTTTGACAGAGCCCCCACTGGAAGGAGGCCCAAAACATTCTGAAGTTGGTGGTGTCTCGCTCAGCCAGCCTCGTCGTTCCAGATGACGTGCAGCGCTCTTATAGCACAGAGTCGTGTGGCTCTCCAGAAATTGCCTTTACTCGCATATTCAACAACTCTTCAAAGGAGCTGCCTGGCAAGACTCTGGACTTCCACTTTGACATCTCAGAGGTCAGTGTCTGCCTCTGTATCTGCTCTTTTCTTCTTACTTTTATTCATTATTTTCACTTGAAGGATATTATCTGCAGTATTTTATGGATAATTTGTGTTTTTTCTGTTTGTCTGTATAGACACCAATTATAGGACATAAATTTGGTGATCAGCGTACTGCAGCAGGTCGGAACGGAAAGCCACAGGTGATTGCTGTAACTAGGAGCACGTCCTCCACGTCATCCGGCTCCAACTCCAATGGTCTGGTGCCAGTAAGCTGGAAGAGGCCTCAACTCTCCCAGGTAGCAGCTCAAACACACACAAAGAATCCGACACTGAACTAACACAAACCAGAAGGACTGTCTGGAGCTTTGTATACTGAACACTGTATTTAAAAAAATCATATTTAATCATATTAAATTGTGAGAATACTACACTTGGTACCACATTTCCACAGTAACAGGTAACAGTGTGTGTGGTATGTTGTACTGATAGTAAAACACGTGTTGTGTTTGTTATGTTTTGTGTTACAGAGAAGAACCAGAGAGAGGCTGATGAATGTCCTGTCTTTATGTGGTCCAGAGTCTGGCATTCCCAAAAATCCATCTGTAAGACTCCTCTCCTACTCTAAAGCCTCAGACAAGGTCTCTGTAAATTCACTGTTAAGATTTCTGCTGCAGTTAACAATATTTTTGTTTTTATTGCTTTTAAACACATATATATATATATATATATATATATATATACTGCCTGGCCAAAAAAAGTCACCACCTGATGAAGTGATGCACCCATCATGTCTAGTGATACTGTACAAGCCTGTGGGGCAGTGCTATGATCTGGGGTTGCTGCAGTTGGTCAGGTCTGGGTTCATCAACATTATGTGCCCAAAGAATGAGGTCAGATGACTACCTGAATATACTGAATGACCAGGTTATTTGTTCTTCCCTGATATCACGAACATATTCCAAGATCACAATACCAGGATTCATCGGGCTCAAATTGTTAAAGAGTGGTTCAGGGAGCATCATTTTACACATGGATTGGCCACCACAGAGTCCAGACCTTAACCCTACTGAGAATCATCATCAATACAAAATGAATGCAACACTGGACGGAAATAAATCTTGTGACACTGCAGAAGCTTATTGAGAGATATTACAGTGTGTGACCTTTTTTGCTTGGTGGCGACCTTTTTTTTTTTTTTTTTTTTTTTTTTTTGGCCAGACTGTGTGTGTGTGTGTATATGTGTATATATATATATATATATATATATATATATATATATAGCTCAGTATATTATAATATATATGAAATGGACAATAATACAACAACTGTCTTTTACTATTTGACTACATTGACTTTCTGCTCTTCTTTTGCAGGTGGTATTTTCATCCAATGAGGACCTGGACTCTGCAGACCAGCAGACCAGTCTCATACCGACAGTGGAGGAGGTGGTCAGAGAGGAGGAGGTGCAGGGAGAAGATACGGGCAGTGAGCAGCAGTTTGGCGTCTTCAAGGACTTTGACTTCTTAGATGTGGAGTTGGAAGATGCTGAGGTGAGAATTTACATAGAATTAGACACAAATACAGCAACGGTACTGAACAGGTCCTGCTCCAGAAATTTAGAAAATGTTCGTATTATAATTTTCTGATTATGAAAGGAAAAATGTAAACGAGCTAATCACGTTCTCAGGTCAACATTCGCTCTGTTCTGTCACTTTTCATCACTACTTTTTGACCATACTATATTTTGTTATGTTGTTCCAGCTTAACATTTCCGTGTCGTTTGTCCAACTCACGTGTTATTTGTCCTGACTGCTGTGGCACAAAAATGTCTGTTGTGTAACTGTCTCAAGTCTACTAACACACTTATTCCTTCTCTTCTCTTGCCACAAGGAGTTGCAGGTAAGTCTAAGGGCCAGAAAGCTGCAGTGCCCTGGTGTGTCTCTGTGTAGTACTCTGTGATTTTGAAATCAGTGTCGTGAACCTTTTGACTTTTATAGTTTTATAGAACATTGCATCATTTACCATCCCAAGTGTGGAGAACCATCATCTTACCCATTCTCATGTATTTGTAATAATTTGCTTCTCTTTTTAAGTTGTGGAATGTTATTTATTTGTCTTGTGCTTTTTTTCCTTGCTTTTTGCCCCCCCCTAAAAAAAAAAACCCTGGTGTCGTGTGTGCTGTGTCTCACTATTTTGTCTCGTCTCTGCTGTCCTGCAGGGGGAGAGCATGGACAACTTCAACTGGGGGGTGCGCCGCCGCTCCCTGGAGAGCATGGACAAGGGAGACACGCCATCTTTGCAGGAGTGCCAATACACGGGCAGCACACCGAGCCTCAACCTCACCAACCACGAGGACACAGACGAATCGTCTGAGGAGGAGGTACTGAGTGCTAGCCAGATTCTCACCCGCTCTGGCCTTGTAAGTCTCACTCTAATCAGGGTCCCCCCCACCCTACCCAACCCACCATGCTCCTCACACAGCCCCGCTGGCATGGTGTGTGCGTGTGTATGTGTGCGTACTGAGCTGGACCTGCTGCCGGTGTGGACAGGGGCTAGATGCTTGCTTCTTCGCTGGCGGTAGATGCCCCCTTCAATCCTTAGCCCCGTCCCTCTACCTCTGACTGCTAGATTTATGCTGTTTTCCTTTCTTGTATTTGTTTTTATTCTTACAGTAGGTAAGTACACTATAGGAAAATTCGGAAAAGTGATTCCCCTTCACACTGACTCAAGGCAAATCATCAATAATTGATATTTGTATCTTATTTCTTTTGATAGAATTAAGATTACTTCAAATATATTATGAAATATGAAAAAATAGAAGTGTAAAAATGCTAGATTTCAGAATAACAGCATGTTCCTTTTGCATTTTTCAACTCTTTGGCTGCTCATCTCTAAATCTTCTTTGCTTCTTCTGCGCTTTACAAGTAAGATCTTATCCACAGCTGCTAATAATAATAATGCCACTGATGTAAATGCTTCACCTCGGTCTGATGGAGATGTTTTCTTCTTCTCTTCTCGTCTTCTTGAACTTGGTAGTGCATGGTGAGAGAATGAGCTTTTGCCTCTATTGGACATTTGCCCCCAAAATGTTTTCTTGTCATGAAGTATTCTGTGATTACATTAGAGAAGAAATGAGCATGCAACATGTGTTGTTCAAGCATAATTCTGGAAACATTGAGTGTAGTGCAAAATTAATATTATTCCCTTTGGCATGATCTTATTTTTTAAAATGCTAAGTCAATTGAATGGGAAACTAAAATGACTAAACATGTTCTGCCTGATACAGAAACAAGAGTAATGTTATTTTTTGGTTATTATTATGGTTAAACACTGAACCTGGAAATAGTATCAGTACTTAGTTGTGAAGATAATATACGTTATGACACAGTGGCGGCAACTGGTTCACTAGTTATCAGCACTCTGTCTACTAGTCTCGTATTCTTAGAGATAGGTTACCAAGGAAACCCAGGACACCATTAAATCATATTATATTCACAGGAAGGTTAGGACGAATGCATTAAGATCTGTTTCACATGTCAGCTGAAAGTTTTAAATGCATCTAAAAGGTTAAAAAAAGTTGTGAAAAAAGAATGTTGTAGCTTTGAGTAAAGTTTTGCATCACGAGAAGATACAAACTGTGTCATGTTTTACAGTGTCAGCGCTACAGTGAATCTTACCGTTCCTTGTATTCTACTCCTCCAGCTGAACAGTGACTCGGCTACAGACGACACGGCATCCAACCATGTGGACTCTCTACAGCAGTCTCAAGAATCGTCCAGCAGTGTACTGACCGAAGAGGCCACTGTCCTTCCCTCCCTGCCCTCCCTTCCTCGGCTGGATAGCCCCATTTTGGAGATGGCCCACTCAGACAGCACCAGCAGCCAGCTGCCTGAGGTGCGATCAATCGGGAGCAGCAATAAGCTGTGGTGCTCGGGTGCTTTCTAGCTTGTCCTTTTTTCTTTCTGTTCTGCCCTTTTTCTGCTTTCGCTTTACTTTCTTGGCTTTTCTATCATCGAGAAGGAGGATCAGCTGCCTTTAGGGAGTTTCAGATTTGGGTAGAAGTGCTGGTTCTATAATTATGTCTGCCTGCTCTGGGGTTAAGACATCGCTGGTTGCTTTTGTTACTTCTCATTCCTTCTAGCACTGCTTGCTTTGTTGCTCTGCTCTGGGTTTGACTGCTGAAGGGCTAGCCTCTTGCTCCCTTAATTGCTATGTGGCGGGGCTTGCTCGTGTGATTTGGGGAGAGATGAAAACAAAAGCTCACCTCAGGTCAGCTGTTACTGCTCATCTCCAATAACACAGCAACTGACCATTCCAACTAAATCCACCATTTAAAAACTTGTGAAATGGACACCAGCTCCTTTATCTTCAGCAGACGCATGTGTGAGTATGAGTCCATTACAAGTGGTGTTCACTTTAAAAGTGTAGTTAACTGAAAACCAGTGGTTCTTCAGCCAATGAAGGTCCTTTAACTTACCACCATATTAACATGCCATAGCTTTTCTTGTGATGATCAGCTTTGCTATCTACTACTACTGACATTTATCACTTATACTAACAATGGTGAGTATGTTATGTTGTTCTGTTTGCATTTGAAGGTACAGCATGGGAATTGTATAATTTAAATGAAATAACTCAATGTTTTCTTTTCTAATACAAGAGTGGTCTCAGCTCATACATATATTTATGAGTTGGTGTTGCTACACCTAAATGACAATTTTCTATACACTATACTGAATGCAACTTTCTAGGAACTCCATCTCACCAGTGGTCTCAATATCATTCCAAGGGCATCTCCTCCATCACAGCCTCAGCTCTTAGTGTAATGAGCCCAAGATAAAACCATCAATACTCTTACTCATTCCCTCCAGGATGGCCACGACCACTTCTAAAAGCTTTCTGTAATATAGCTGCTGTCTCTGTGATGTACTGGCCGCCTGCCACACACGGCTTTCCTAATGCATTAGACTTTTAAATAAATAAATAAAACAAGACAGAAAGAAAACCAAGTGCTCTTAATTGGAAGCCATTCCTGGTGCCATGTCTCAGAATACCCCCTCCTCTCTGTACGTGCTTTACATCAACATGGTTAGTTTACATAGAGAATTTTTCGGGAGTTTCCCGTGTCTTGGTCGGACACTGAAACTGGTTTCATGCTAATTTAATTAAATGTAAATCAATTCTGTTTGCTTCATAAAGCTGTAGCCTCACTTAGTGTGCGGCTGCTGTAGGTTATTAATGTTTGGTGGATTTGTTATGTCACAAATCCAGTCCATTGTTTACATGTAGTTAAGGAGTGTGGGTCATAAATCAGTCCAGTCAGATGTAACATGCGTCAGAGCACATTCATCTCATTTATCTGCCGTCCTGATGCCTCACGCTTCCTGTGATTTCTTTTTTTTTTCATCAGGATGCTGCTGTTTTATTAGCAGTGAGGTCAAGTTTTTAATGGCACTTCAGTGGTAGACTGATATTGTCTCATGTTTATTGATTCTATTTCTTTAATTTCTCATGAGAGACTTTAGTTTAAAGAGTGACATAAAGAGCCATCTCCAATGATCAACCATCGTAAAAAGTGCTGACTTGAGATCCGCCTTGAATAATTGAAACTAATATGTGTTCTCATGTATTGGCCGTAACAGTCTTAATTCAGGCCATATAAAGGTTAAACAGTTAATCGATGTTCCCCAGTTGACTCTTAGAGACTCCGTTGTTGAGGCAACCAAGTCATTTAACTGTTGTTAAAAAGACGGATTATAATGTTCTGCGTGTTTTTATGTTTTATCACCTTCCAACCAATCCACCTTCCTTATCACGCTCCCGTCTGACTTAACGTTACAGGATGCTGTAAGCATGACGGCAGTGGACGAGCTCAGCAGCAGTGTGAGTGAGGACACGGGGTTTTGCAGCGCCCCCCCTCTGCCCTCTGACCCGCCGGAGCTTTGTGACCTCCAGGATTCGCAGGATCCTCAAGATATACCAGATTCTCAGGACCCCCAAGAGACCCTGGACCCTCAGGAGGACTTGGATCCGGCCCCCCCTCCCCCGCTGGCCATAGACACTCCACCGGGGTCCCTCTGTGAGGAAGAAACTGTCCTGCCTCTGTCTCTGCCCTTGCCCATGCCACCGGCAACAAAACCAGATCCAGACCCAGACCCAGATGGCACCTGTGGCTATATGTGGGAGGAAGATGTGACACAAGCCCTGAAAGAGCTGGATGAGCGCTGTGAGGAAGAGGAGGCTGACTTCTCTGGCATGTCCAGGTAGATGCATCAGAAATTTTTATTTTGGACCAGGACCAGGATCTGCTGGTCATGCTTGCCTATCCCATCAGTGAACTCCATAAATCTTAATGTCAGATAAATCTCTTGTCTCTAGCTAGAATTTATGTGACTGCTTCGGCTGTGTCCCATCTGACATGATTCAGGGTCGTATTTTATATTTTATGTTCTCTGAGAATTGGGACTTAATACACATGTCTGTGCTTCAAGCCAGTAAACATACCAAAGACAAATATATTCACTACATCTCACTGTTATTTCACAAGAGTTAGTTGTACAACACAAGGACATTACTAGTATGAAATCACACCAGAAAAGCCACTCAAAGCTAATCAGTGAAGTGATGGTTGAGATCAGTAACAGACTGATTCATGTCTGACTGGTTGATTACTTTCTATGTTCTCTTTTCTCTGACTGCAACTGCACAACAAGGTGTGCAATGTATCATAGCCAAAGGATAGAATATTTTCTCTGTGGTCGTTGGTGAAGTTATGTGGATTACAGCATGTTGCTTGCTTCTCTAAGACAAACATGGTATGATGGGTAATTTCCTTCCTTGGCATTGATCCCTTGTTGGCTGGGACTATGAAGGTGGGCCAGAGCTGGCTGGCTCCAATCCACTTGTAAACATTTCCTTTTCAAGGTGGGCCAATTTGAGCTGGAGGTCAGTTGTTAAATCAGAGTTTTAAAACACCCTCAAGGAACATGAAGAAGCAATCCTTAACAAACATGCTGACGCACACGCATGTACAGGCTATTCCTAGCGCACATCACTGCACTGAAGGTCCCTGACTAAGCTGAGCCACACATGATTGATAGGCAAATGTGTGAGTGGAGTGTGCTTTGAGTGATTGTCTGCAAACACAAGGACACTAAAGTGTTTAGTGTTTTTTCTGTGTATGAGAATTTATGTGAGTGGGAGAGATCAAAATAAAAACAGCTAAGCAGTATTTGACCGCTGAGAGGTTTGGAGCTGACTCCGTTTGGCAGAAATGTGTGTATGTGTCCGTGTGTGTTGATGCCTGGCTTGTACAGAGCTCTGCAGTCCTGTGTGGGATGGGAGTGCGGTGCGCTGGTGCTGTTAGCAGTTGCAGCACAGTCGTGCTGCAGACAAGGGAAGAGAGTAAGGGAAAGAGAAGCGATAGTTGGGGTAAGGATGAGGACAGAGACTGTATCTGCTGCAGCGCTTGGCAGCGCAGGCTTTAGATACTTATATTCTGTCTGCTTCTTCAGACTGTTTGGTCCTACTGGCCTGTGAGTACCAGCTGTTCTTTTTGTGTGTGTGTGTGTGAGAGAGAGAGAGCGAGAGCGATATGCTAAACTGTGTGATGCTAAAATGCTAATAGCACATGTTGTTTTGGTGCCAGAGCACTGCAGTAGATTAGAGCTGTGAATATACTGCAGCAAAATCTGCAGCGAGGGAGGCAGATATACAGCGACGTGAGGTTGTTTACTTGCAGCAAGTGATGAGGAGCGTGTGTGTGTTTACATTTGTCCTTCAGTAAAGACTGAGGGGGGGTGTACAACATGTCGGATTGTAGCTTATTGGCTCATGTATGTGTTTCAGTCAAGATGAAGGTGACGCAGACTGCTTCCCAGAGATTCAGGCCTCTCCGCCCCCTTCGCCCTTCCTGTCTGCTATCCTGGCAGCATTCCAGCCTGTTGCCTATGACAATGAGGAAGATGCTTGGCGTTGCCATGTCAACCAGATGTTGTCAGATACAGATGGCTCCTCTGCTGTTTACACGTTCCACGTGTTCTCCCGACTCTTCCAGGTAAAAGCCTACGAAATACTTGTTGGAGGTATTTTTGCTTTTCTGTCTCTCAGAACTGCAGAATCACATCAGTTACATCTTCAATCTCTCTCTCTCTCTCTTTTTAAATCTCTTTCTTTGCTCAACGCAGAGTATTCAGAGGAAATTTGGCTCCATCACACATGCATCTGTTCACTTTCTCGGGGAAAGGCTCCAGCGGATGGGTAATCAGTTCCTCAGCTCCCTGGAAGTCATGACGTCCCGCTCCCAGTGTCCCACTGTGCTGCTGGACGCAGAGACGGTGAGAACGTTCTGCATGTCTGCAATCGTTTTCATGAAACTGATGAAGCAAGAATAAGATATTATTTTTGAAAAAGTAGCGCTGCATGCTGTGCATATTTCTTAATGTTTATGTATGTCCTGCTGTAGATATTTCTGTGTAATGTAATGTGTATGTATCGGTTGTTGCTGTGGGTTAATGAATGTGGTGTCCTGTCTTGCTGTTGTAGCTGGTCTCTTGTGGACTGTTGGAGACTCTGAAGTTTAGTGTGCTGGAGTTGCAGGAACACCTGGACACCTACAACGCCAAGAGAGAAGCAGCAGAGCTTGTAAGTCACCACCACATCTTCCACGTTAATGGTAGCTGCTTCCTCATTCTCTTTGAAGCTGCTCCCCTGGCGCACATTGCTTCACAGCCGCCGTTTCTTAAGACAGCCGCAACTGCAGTTTTAGCTGCCGCATCAGGTTGTGTATGTGTGTGCGGGACTGTCTGCTGTAACGACATCTCATCTCAAGAGAGATGAGCTTAGGAAGCATGTGCAAATTGCCCTCTATTCCTACACCAGTGCAGCATGGACAGCCAGGAGGACATAAAGACAAATAGCTGATGCCGTAGATAAGCCCCGGTGTGTCTCATCAGCAGGCCAGACATTGAATCAGTGTTGAGTATGAGTAGATTCAGCTGCTGTTAGTGTCTGCATCTCTGTGACATCCCCCTACTGAAGGGATAAAAATAACCCTCAGCACTGTTAAATCAGTTATAGAGAGCCAGGCAGGAGAAGCTGTGAGGGGTGGGAGGAACAACGAAGGGGGAGGGGAATGAAGAGAAGAGATGAGAGTAAAGAGGGCTCTGGGATGCAGGGGTGCTAATTGAATGAGATGGCAATGGTCCCTTGAGGGCTAGATGCTATCCCATTCTCTAGAACAGGCCTTCTTTAATTCGCTAAGTACAACACTCTTATTAAATCTCCTGCCCGACCAACCTTTATTATACACACACACAGATGTAGATGCATGTCTGAAGAAGAAAAAAAAGTTGTTTCCTCTAATCTTAATGTTTTTTTTTCCCCTCTCTTTCCTGTCTTGTCTCACCTGTTCCTGTCCTCACCCTGTAGTGGCTGGAGAACTGCAGGAAAACATTCGGAGACAAGGACAGCAACCAACGACCTAACACTCATGCACAGGTAGGAACCACAACTCAGCTGATAAATGTCTGCGTATGTTTTTGTCATTTGTGTTGATCAGTATGAAGCAAGAAAGTCATTAAAGAATGTAACTGAACAAGTGAAGTTTTACCTAGTGAGGTCTCTGCAGTGAGACATGGAAGTCCAACTGAAATCAAATTGCATGTTTCTGTTTCTGCTGCAGCGCGCTACAGCAGACAGCGTGAATCATATCATCTGCATTCTGCTGTGAGAGGAAAAAAATAGAGACTTAACTGGAGAATTTGATATTTTATGGTTTCACACCCTGTTTCTGGATCAATTTGTGCTCAATCTAAAGAGAATTTGTTTTTAAAGAGCCAGTCGAATAGTTTCACTGTGAAACCATATTTGAATCAAACAGTAACGTCAGCGCTGTGTCACCAGCAGGTGGTCACACTGACTGTCGGCCAGACGGCAGCTTGATACAGACGTTGATCAACAACCCAGTGTTTCAGTTTATAGACCGAGTCGCTGATCAGTTCCTCAGCTGTTGCACATTAAAAAACAAGTAAACCTACTGCTCAGGTTTGTTTACTCAGTGCTCAGCCTGACAACTGCTGTCAATCAAACAGTCGGTACACAGACCTGCTGCTGGTGGAGAACTGATTTATCCTTGCACCTTTGGTTTTATAATTAGAAACTTAATGATTTGCGATCGAAAATATTGACATTATATTTAGCTGTAAAAGGGATGATTGAATGTGATTTCAGTTGGACTTGTATCTCACGTGTTTGTTTGTTTGTTATTTATACCTGTCATGCATCAGGTTTATATGTGTTGTGCATGGTTGCCATAGAGGTAATTAAGTTAAACAGAATGAAGACAGATGATGATGTAAAGACACGTCCAGACTTTCCACTTACTACTCAGTTGTTGTCAGTTGCTTGGAGTCTTTACATGGTCTCACTTCACGTCCCAGAGTTGTTGACACTTTCACTGAGCTTGCCGGCTGCCGGCACAGTTCACGCTCACAGCTTCCCTCTGTGTTTTCACCCACAGAAGCGCCGTCAGGGTCAAACAGATGTGTTCGTTTAGTCTCAAGGGCAACACATTCAGATGTATTTGACTTCGCTCCTCTTCCTCTCTCTGTAGCCTTTACTTTATCATGTCTTTTTGTTTCTCTCCGTCATCACACCTGCTCGGTTTTTCTCAGAGCGAAGGTTTCTGTTACCGCTGAGGTGAGCTCACGTGCTTCAGCTCAGCGAGCCCTCCCTGTCCCGTGTGAGAGGGAGATGATAAACGAACGCTCCCTGCCCGTCAGGTCACTGTGTCTCAGCTGCCATGTTAAAGCTCACTAATTCTTGGTCTTTCTCTCCTTCTGTTTTGTTTGTTTTTGGTTTTTGTGTGTGTTTGTGTGTGTGTGTGTGTGTGTTTGTGTGTGTGTGACCTGCTCACCTTCTTGCTTAGCAAATGGAAAATCTAGCAGTAAGTGGTTCTCATATTATAGACTCTAATAATCATGACATTCGGACAAAACACTGACCCATCTCATCTCTCTGTTCATACCTCTGCTGTTGACATCCGCGGACTGTGCCCTGCAACCATCCCCATCTACATCTGTATCTCTCTCTCTCTCTGCCTTGATTGGCCATGCAACCTGCTGATCTCCCCCATCCACCCAATCATAATGTTTTCTGTTAGCCCGTATTGCAATTTATGCTTTTTTTTGTTCTCTGTTGGATAATCAGCGTCTTAACCTCTTTGTACCGCACACTGCTTCTGTCTGCTGATAGTTGAAGATGTGTAAACACGTACTCGGTGTAGAGTCGGTGATAATTTCAGAGAGGGGTGCTGCCCTATGTTATCGGTCGGAGAGGATGGGTGGAGAGATCACATTGTTGTTAGGTGTAGATCACATTTCATTTTGCATGTTTATTGTCCATTCCCATATGTTAAATTATCTTTTTTTCCCCTCCATGTTTTCCTGGATTAGGGTCTTAATGTTAAGTAATTTCCCACTTCATCAAGTCAGCCATACATTGGTCACAGTGGCCGTTAGGGAGCGTTATAAGTGGTGGTGATTGATACTTTTCTAATTGAGATCTCATGACTGATTCTAGTAGTAGTAGACTCACCTCCTGCTCCATGGCCTGAAACGGATGGCACCTCGCTCTAGGCCATGTTAACCCCTTCATCTACTCCCACGTCTCTAACCCAGGATACCCATCTGCCTAATCATTTGATCATCAGAGTCATTTCAGTGCCCTCAAGGTGTCTACAAGGCTAGAACATAAAGTCTATATGCCTTTTCTGTCTCTGTAGGAGTTGGAGTTATGTCGCCGGCTCTATAAGCTGCACTTTCAGCTGCTGCTGCTCTTCCAGGCCTACTGTAAGCTCATCAGCAGGGTGGACACCATCAAGAGGGAGGCAGAGGTGAGACTCAATCATATATAGTTGTTGTCTGAAATGCATTTTACATTTATAGTTCAAGATGGAAATGCCATGTGAGTCTCTTGTCTTTCAGTAAAGTGTTCAAAAATTTGGTTCATATTTATAAGAAATAAATACACACTTCCAGTAAGTTGTATCATATATAATCCAGTCCAGGAGTTTATTACATATCTTCTTTTTACCTGGTTAGAAGATTTATCTTTGCTGAATCTGTGTGCAGATGATCCCTTCCTGGGCTGCATCTTGATGGAGCTTTAATTAGATTAAAGTAATGACATTAAATAACTCCTCATATAGAGTGATGGGGTCGGCTGTTTCAGCTTATAGTCAGTCAACAGGTTGATTTTGCAGACTTCCCAGCTAGATTTTGGCTACACCACACATATACTGTATCACGCAGTGTCATATTCATATATTTATGTTTTTTTTCCAAAGGTGACCAACATGTCTGAAGAGCTCACCATCCTCGAGAGCTGTTTGAAGGAGGCTGAATCCGGAAATGACAGTCAGGAGGATGTGTGCATGTCAGACACTGCCCAGACCAACACAGAGACGGCCATCCAGTCGCTGATTGAAACTCTGAGAGCCAGAGACTTCAGATCTGCCCTGACACAGGTCAAAATGTTCAGGTAAGACGGTTAAGACAATTCCACAGAAACAAATGAAGACGCTGCTCGGACTAATAAACTAATGGAACAAAAATCTGTCTGTGTGGTCACGTTATGTTCCTCTTCTTGTCTTCAGGTCTTTGTGGCCCAACGACATCTTTGGCAACGAGTCTGATAATGCAGTTCAGACCCTTCTGCACATCTACTTCCGTCACCAGACGCTGGGCCAGACGGGCTGCCTGGCAGTCGTGGGCCCCAGCAGAGATCTGTCTCAGGCCAGCACCCGCCTCATGGAGCTCAACCTACAGATCCGTGAGGCTCTGAGCCAGGCGCAGGCCTGTCAGCCGCACACCACCATGGTCAGCACTGGACTGTGAACCTGTGGTACTGCAGACTAGACTGGACTTAAATACCCCGACCCCCTCACCCCCCACTCTCTGCAGACCTCACCTCAGCTGTAGAGAGAGGGTAGACAGTGAGGGGCTTCGCAGGAGGACGAGAGAGACTCCACCTTTAAAGGGCTAAAGGATGTGTGGGAATAACTGTGACTCTTAATATATATTATTACATGTATGAATGCTTAAAGCTAATATCTTTTTCCCAGACTAAGCCAACTTGCAAAATTCAGTTGCAATAAGTCATAAGGTGGTGTGCCTGGGAAAGAATAAGACAGGACACATCGAGATGATACCTTTTTCTGTTTTTTGTTTCATGATTTTTTTTTTTCCTTGAGTTTGTTTTGCTGGATCTGATCTGATGAGCATATCATACCAACCGGTGGCCTCGTCGGAGGCCTGGCCTTGGGGATGGTTTATGTAAGCATGTGAGACAGTCCAGAGGAAGTGTCGTATGTGTGAGGACACACTGTCGAGATTCATAAGCAAACAAAGAAAAATCTTGTTTAAAAAAAAAAAAAAGTTTTCCAAAGCATGCTTGAAAGAGAAAAGCACTGCAAGAATATTTTTTTGAGAAATGTATTTTTTATTAGAGCTAACATCCTAGGTTGTAAATGTTAGGATATTTAACATGTAATTGTAACCCTGTGGGAGATGTCTGCCTTCAGGGAGTGTAAAAAGAGAAATATATCTGTTTATTGATCTGCTTTTAGAGGAGAGTCCCCTTCAACAGGTCTTCACGCAAAACTCACTCTTAAACCAAATAAGTAGCTGCCTTTAGAGACTCTTGACTGTGTGATATATATTGGATATTCTGGTATACGCTCACACACAAATGCATATAATTGCACACAAGTGCAGACTGGCTACAACTCATTACGGAAGCATAACTTATTTTACTCTGTATATATTTTAGAAAATGTATAGTGTAAACCAGTATTTTTCCCTTGTACTTTTGTGTAATGCACTGTTCATCCGAGTAGGATGTATGTATAAAGCTAATGTGATGAGAGAAAGCCAAGACCAGATCCGAGTCATTAATGATCCGCTCCACCTTTATCATCCAATCACACAAACTTCAAAATTTCCCAAATGCTGCCTTGGTTGGTGGTTGTGGTCGTTCAAAGGGGGTCAGGGCTCATTTGGGACAAGCCACCTGTCTGCCTTTGTGATGGTGATGGCATGGGAGATCTAATGTAGCCTTTATCTCTTGTTTGACTGCACCAATCCAGCCAAGCCACGTCATATGCATTCCTTCTCTCCACTGTGATCGATTTGTTAGCACATCGCCCCAGTATAGGCTTATCTTAAAAAGCCTCATGAAGGGGAGACTAAGGTTTGTATTTGTCCACGTAGGTTGACCATGCTGCAAAGCAGCGCTCATCCTACGTTGCGTTTTTTTTTTTTTTTTTCCTGTGGGGAAATGGCTGTCATAGAAGCTGCGCTATGCTTTCAGAATGGCCCTACTTGCTGCTGTGACTGCAGGACATGAACCGTTATCTGAATGCTTTCTGGAAATCTTGTCATGGCACATTGTAACAGTCACTGTACTCATTCCTCAGAGAGCTTTTTTTTCCCTGCTTGTCTGGTACATTTGAATGCTGTTCTTAATTATTTAATGAATATATTATTTACCTGGGAGATGTTTTAATGTAGAGGTGCATTACTTTTTTTTTTTTCCTTGTTCACTCACATACCAGCCTTCTGGATAAATAAAATCTAATCATACATTGAGTTGGTGGTCGTAAGCTGTTTTTGTGGAATTAGGACTTAAATTGTTGCTCAGATACAAGTACTGGGAGCCAGTTCCCAATTAAACAGATGAATAAAAGTCTTATAATCTCAGTTGACTCCACCACAGACACGTCAACACTTCCTCACTGAGCAGAGCCTCAACATTGGTCTGACACCTCTGTACAAACAGTTTTAATCTTTCGGTGTCTGGTTTCTGAGTTAACCTGAACCATTCAAGCCTTTTTTTTTTTTTTTTTTTTTTTTTTTTTTTTAAGTCATTTTCACTACTGATAACTGTTGGAGTAAAAAAAATACTTCAGTCCAGAGTGCATGGTATCCATTTATTACATTGTAAAGTGTGTAATTCTTACCATCAATTTCATCAACACAAAACAGGCATGAAATAAAGTATTGAATCATAATCTTTACATCCTCAGATGATGTATTTGAAGCTGAATGTGCTGTCGCAGGAGAGCCGCTTGCCTTTGCATCTGCCACACAAGTCCTGTCTGTGGGGCCGTTTGGGGTCAACATGGCGTTGTGTTATTGCACAGGAACAACGTGCTTTGTTGCAGGTCTAGCAAAAGAAAGAGAAAAAAAAAAAAAAAAAAAAAAGGAGGGAGGCTTTAGTTTAGTAGAGACAGCCTTTTTGTTTAGTCACTGAAGGAAAAAAAGATGAGAGTTCTTACATGACATGTGATGTCCTCCACACGATATGGGTTGAAGTCCTTTTGGCATTTCCTACAGTACTGCTTAAAGTAAACCTGGAACACAGTGTAGCTAGTAAATGTTATACCACAGCCGACATTGTACATTACCATACAGTTGATGTAAAAATTACATATTAGTGGACAGATATCATCTATGTTAAAACAGCACAACTACTAAATCTGTTTCAAGTCAGTCATGTCATCTAATGCTAACCTGATTAACTCTGATGGAGAGTGACTTGGCTGAATCTTGGCTCACCTTGTTGGTTCCCTGAACACACCACACGTAGGCACTCTCCCATCGTAGATTGCATTCTCTGCAGTGATAATATCCGTACTTTTGTTCCAGAAACTGATGAGACAAGACACCGAGTGCATTTCATTCATTCAGTGTCAGTACTTTTAAAACCCCCAGCCCATCTCATCTATGAGCCAGCAAATCCATATGAGATTTCTCAGTTCAGGTGATCTCAACTACCCTCACAGGCACAGATGAGAACAGTACTCCTGATCAGATGGGGTCTATGTGCATTCATTTAAAATAATCTCCCTAAATTAAACTGTTAAGTCACTCAAAATTTCAGAATTGGAGAACTGAAACAGCAATGAACATGTTTTAATTCAAAGCATTATACAAGCAGTTTTTATTTATATCAGTAACTTATTTTTAAGGTGTGGCTCAGTGTAATACTGTAGGGGCAATATGTGATGTGTTTAAGGTTAAGGTCTGCTTTGAAAAGTTTGAAAAAGCCAAATTACATTTCAATCACATCACAACTTACATTAAAAATATTTATTTTAAAATTTAAAAGTTTTGTTTAATGTAATGGATCCACGAAATAACATGACAATTAACATGACAAGTCAGAGGTGTCGCAGTCTTTCCTCCATCTTGAAGGGCCCATTGAGCTCGTGAGTGAACTCACCTGGAACCGCACGCGCGTCTTGCCCTTTGACCCCTCTGCTGTTGTCTGCGCCTCCTCGCTCTTCACCTGTTTGAACTTGAACTTCTCGCGTTGCTCCGGAGGTTTAACGGTCTTTCCATCCTCGACATCCGGGGTCTGTTCGCTCTTCTTCCCGTTGCTCTTCCCCGCGGGCTCAGGTGGGTCACCGGGCGGCTTCGCGTCACCACAAACGGCTTCTTTATTGTTGTTGATGTCGTCGACTAGGAAAGACGTGACGCTCCTGTAGGCGATGGGTGAGTACACAGCCAGGGTGCGCGGGTACCGCACTCCCCCTTTGGGGCTGCCTCCGCCGGGTGTCGCGGGCTCCTGACTCCTCTTGCGCCGGTAGTCCCGCTTCATGGACAGGAGCGTCCGCGGGCCGATGGAGCACTGCACCGAGGCGTCTCTCTTCGGGTTGACCTGCACCCCCACGTCTTTGGTGTTTGCTTTCCTGAGCCTCGGGGTGAGTTTGGGGTTGATTTGAGATAAGATGGACTTGAGCTGAGCGCGCTGCTGGTTGTTAAATGCCTCGCTGTCGCCATAGTGGGACAGGTAACTTTTATATTTCCACCCCACGTCTTTAGGTCGGGGGTATCTGCCCGTGTAGGGGTTGTAAGATGAATAGAAATAGCTGTCGACTGGCTCGTCACCATACGTTGCCATTTTGTTCAACCGACCGGCGGTTTTTGGTGTTGCTATTTAAATAGACTGATCAGCACGCGCGCTCCATTAGGCCTAATCGCCGTCAGGTGTGGACCCGCAGCTTCTTTTGTCCCCATTAAAAACATGAGACAAGTGATGAAGGTGCACAAGCTTCACTTTGGTCTCTATACACTTTTATTTTTAGTCTTGATACAGTTGTCTTTAATCTGCACGTGTTGTACATTTTATTCAGACTGTTAGTTCAGTTTATGGAGCACAGACACTGGTTTGGCACTGATCTGATGGAAATCTGCTGTATGGTTTTAGCACCTCTCTCTCTCACACACACACACACACTTTATATGTAACAGCAATGTTTTTAAACATTTGGGTGTTTTATCAATATATAGTAGATGTGAATCAGGCATGTTTAAGTTGAATGAATGAAACTTATGACATGGCATTTTTTCAGCAGTCACTGTATATCCCTGCACAGTCTCCGTTTTTTAGGAGTTTCTTCATGATTGACAGATGAATATTACAAGTCCACCTGCACGTCTTCAATTCCACCTACATCTGCAGTTTTTTTTAATTTGCACATTAAACAGGGGTTGGGTCAGGAGGACAGGGGTCCAGCATGATGGTGTTTGGGTCGCTCACAGTCACAGCACCGTAAGATGAGTCGAACTCTTCATCATCATTAAACCTCTGATACGTTATGTCTGTGTCCTCGCCGTCTTTCATGGGATCTGGTTTGTGTAGGACCTCCTTCCGGTACATCCTGTAGGCCAGGATAAAAATGCCAGCCTCAGCTGCTTGGAACAAGGCGTACAGCAGAGGGAACATGTACATCCCTCCCATCAGCTGAGGGGGGAAGGCCAGCTTCAGGATGGCCGTGCACAGCTGCACGTTCTGGCACCCGGTCTCCAGGGAGACGGACCTGCGGCTGTTGGGCGGCAGGTCAAAGAGCACGGCCAGGCCGTAACCTGCAGCGTAGCCACACAGAGGCATCAGGATAGCCACCACATAGACGGAGGGTGGGATGGTGGACAGCAGGCCCGGCCCCAGCATCGCTCCGGTCAGGATGAAAAGCATTACAAGAGTGAAGAGCAGGGACCACAGCGAAGCCTGGAGAGACAATGATTCAGGTTGAAGAGAGATTTCTGTATAAATGGCAGCTGTTTTCTACAAAAAGATACATTTTAATGAATGTTTGACATCTTAAAAAATATATTCTCTCAATATTTCTTCCACTTTTTAAGTTTAGTTTTCATCTGAACAAAAGAACTTTGAGGATGAAGGTGTCTCATGTTAAGACTTTGAGTTAAAACTGACGTGTGCTGGACTCTGTATCTTAAAGTCAGTATCTCTTAGAGTGATGTGACCCTCCCTCATGTTCAGCTTTTATCAGAAATCAGGGGGAGGAGCTCTTCCTGACACTGTGCCTCTGATGTCACTGCTCGTGCGCTCAGCCCTAACTGTGACAAGCACAGAAAATTACGCAGTGCGCTTTTTGCGCAAAGCTGGTTCTTTGTGGCTAAATTATCCCACGACTAAATGACACAAAACTAATCGGGAACAGTAACTTTGACAAACGTCTCAAACATTTACCTTAAGAACAACGTCGGCCACACGCGTGTAGCGGTACCTCAACATAACTCCTAAACCAATGGGGATGAGAGTGCTGCACAGGGTCAGGATGATGGCACCGAAGGGCATGAGGTTGACCACAGGTGTGTTGATCCAGGCCCGGCTGTAGATCCACAGACACAGCGGCATCAGCACGAGCGCCAGCAGAGTGGACGATATAGTCATGATGATGCTGAGGAGAGAAGAGCAAAGACGCACAACACTGTTGGATCATTGTAGTTAAGTCTGGTAAAACATCTCACGGAGGGAAAGTTAAGAAAAGTAAAGTTGATCTTGACAACAGTTTTACAATCTGCTGAATATTAACGCGTAAACGTCAGTTAAACTAAGTGAAATAATGTCACACGATAACTGGCTACATGTTTACTAGATGAGCGCAGTTAATCTACCTCAGATTCATCTCTCCGTGCACCAGCAGAGACATGATATTTGATAAGTTTCCTCCCGGGCAGCAGCCGCACAGGAGAACAGCCATCGCGGCCACATCATCCAGAGAGAAGGCTAAAGCCAACAGAAAGGCCACCAAGGGCATGATGACAAACTGACACACCAGAGCCAGCAGCACCCCGATGGGTCGGCGGATGTGTTCTCCAAGCTGGCTAACCTCCACCGTGCAGCCCAGACCCAGCATGGTGAAGCAAAGGATAAGTCCCACAAATACATTGATTCCGTGACTGAGCGGGGAATCCCAGAAGGCAGGCATCAGGTGAGGGGACTCCGTCGGCGGAGCGGCCATAAACTCCGCTCCAACCACAGTCCTCAATGTGCCGCTCTCCAGAAACATGGCACCGCTGAGCGCTCCTAATCCAGCCATGGCTCCGTCCTCGGGGGAATCCACAACTTGCTTCAAAGTGTCCGACACTAGAAAGTCTGTCAAACCTGCATTTTGTGCGTCGCCACCCAACAGACTGGAGTTGTCCATGGCGCAACAGGAGGACTGAGTCTCCACTGGAGCTCGTGCGTAAAATGATTCCCCTAGTGGCGCACTGTCACTAATGAGAAACTCCAGTGGTCAGAAGACGTGATGGTGCCATGGCAGTGATGGTCTTAAAGAGACCCGCTGAGTAAGACTGGTGCTACGGATTGGTTCCCCCGACAGACGCACATAGCTGGAGGGGAGTCTGCACACGCGCTTCAGCCACACTGGACGAACCAATCAATAACGCCCAGACTGCCCTTTTATACTCAGCTGCGCTCGGTTTAAGCCCAAGGGTCCCGAAAATATCAATCTTACTATCACTTATTGATATTTTTCTATTTGGAAAATTACACCCAGGTCAGCGGAGGCTACTTTACCGCTCATATTTCTGTAGATTTACTAAGAGGATTATTATTCAGACTGGAGAGAGAAGCTGAGAGACAGCTGTTTGTCGAGGTTAAGTAATCACAGCCTGCATGACTGAAGATGGTGCTCAGCTTTATTCTTGTGCAGTAAACTATGAAAATCTTCCTCCCAGTTTCTTTTCTTGCCCCAGTTGTTTCTTTCAAGAAATGCGCGCGCTTTACGCACGAGTCTTCATCTGAGACTTGTACAACTGTGATGCATAATAATCTGCGTTATTGTGGTTAAATAATCTCACCGGCTTTCAAACAGATCGACCGCGGAAAAGAAAACGCACTTGTGGAGATGCGTTCAGAGTTTATATATATATATATATATATATATATATATAAACTTAGACTTAGATGCAATGAACCAGTGTGGAAAAGATGCTGAAATCTTTAACCACAGTAAAAAAGCAGTAAAAGTTGTCACGGCGAATCCTGATGAGTCTGATCTTCATTAATTGTTTTAGGTGTTTAAATTGTATTTATTTTATTTATGCAATCGCACCGTCGTTTGATTAACAATGCTTCTCTTGGTTTCATTTAATTTATTTGCAACAGCCAGAAAACTAAAACAGTATTTAGTTGCTTCGGTTACTTTATGACCCCTTAGTCTTTACGGACCCCGTGACCCCTTTCTGATTCTGTTATCTATCTAATTCAATTTGCCAAGTGAGTTTGACAATTTCTTAAAACGTCATCCTGTTAGTATGGTCTCATTCTCCCTGGTGTAGGTCAAACACTGTATAAGCTGTATTGTGAAATGTTAGTCTGCAGCTGTGTCTGCTGGCTCCTCATGGTAATACATCATGTTGAGTCCAGCATCCTTTCACCTGTGTTGCTATTTGGGATTTAGTTCAACTACATCTGTCCTGCGTTTGTGTCTGCAGCTCTCAGACTGTGATCATGAGGGAGAAACTCCTTGGCACTAAACACAGAGGAGGCAGACTGCCCTGAGAGATGAATGGTGCTGACGTCACACGTCTTCATGGCCCGGAGGCTGGAGTGGGATGGGATAGTTTGCATCAGTCAGTGACGCAGACCGTGGCCCATCTCCTCCCTTTCCTGGAGACACTCCATGTCCCCCATTAACTGCAGGTACGTAATGCAGCACCCGCCTGTGCACAGAATACTTGATGTGTCTCAGACGTGTGTGTGTGTCTCTTCAGTTTGTGGTTGATGTTCATTACACACACACACAACAAAACAACAAAAATAAGACAACAGCTTTTTTAGCTTTTTATTTGAAATGTGACTTTACACAGGGAAACCGAATGTCATGTTTGTGGATATAAAAAAAAGTTTGATAACAAAAACTTTCACACAAAAGGTGTGGCATGTTTGTCTTTTTGCAACATTCATTCTAGCTTCCCACTGGATCTGAGCTTTGACGGAGGCACCTCTCTCTTTAATAAATAGTTTCATTTACAGAATGAGTAATTAGTTATAAATATGAAGGCGCATATTAAACTTTTTTTTTTTTTAAAGCAATTATAAATGTATCGATTGAATTACAAAATAAACAAACACAGAAACAGGCAAGCAAATCAGTCAAGCAGAGATGCAAAATTGCAAATAATATTTTGGCAAACCAAGAAATTGGCACAAAAATGCTAAACATACAAAACATGGTGTTCAAACTCAAGTGAAACTTTAAATTATAGGCACTAGTTTAAGAAGACCCACCACACCAATTACCAGAACACCTTCCCTAACACTGGCACACCTTTTGATTTGATATTTTTATAGCACAAGAGGTAAAAAGCCAGTTGGAATTTATTCAGCTTGTCGTCTAACTCAAGATATTTTTCCATTTTTTTATAATGTCATTAACAATATAATTTAATGAACAACATCAAATATGTCTTGGTTTCACTGGCTGAATGGGTGAACGGGGACACAATATATTTATGAGCTCAGGTTTCTTTCTCAGTAGATGGAGTGTGTTTGTTTGAGACGTCAGATATAACTCAGACCTGAACTCAAACCAACCAGTATAAGCACTTCAATGGAAAAGTATAATCTTGGCAAAACTGTGGTACAAATCAGAACTGAGGTTTGGCCGAGGCGTCATCAATCAAGTCCTGATTTGACACTTTGAAAATAAAAAATAAAAAAGGCTTTGGAGATTTAGCTTGCAATTGAGGTTCAAAATGTACATTTTAAACAATTGAAATCTAAAACAAAATACTGATATGGATGTTTGGACATACTCTTCTTAAATAATTTGAATAAATAATTTCCAAAACAAACTTGTGCATACATTCTGGCTGATTTTACAAGAGGAAAGATTCTTAAATGTGGTGCTTTCACTGTTGCAAGACATCAACAATTCTCTACCATTACGGGACAGTTCACCTGCACAGCATCATCATAGAGATCGTTCACCAACATCTGTTGAACACAGAGCATAAAGACAGAAATGCATGGAAACATTTCAACCTGAGGGAGGTGAAAGAAGAACACGGCAGAGGAATGGGAGGAAAGCTGAGTGATGTACTGATATGACTGTCTGACAAATGACTGCAGTCAAACCAAGGCAGGTGATGTGTCCTCTGCTGGCGGAGCTGGAGTCGGGCTGGTTTCTTTGGCATTTTATGGGCTGTTGTTTGCACGTCATGCCTGACCCCTCCAGAGCCAGTCCCCACAGAGGAGCACGATGGGAGGTCCTCTGACACGATGTGGACACTGTCCTCTCCTTTTTTTTTTTAAATTTCTGAATTGTATATATTTTTGGGACACAGTCTTTCGCATTCTCTCTTCACTGTATAAAGTTATCTAGGTAGATAAAGTGCCATGTTGTAATGTCTGCCTCCTTGTGTCAATAGTTTGACTGCAGAGCCCCCTGCTGGCCGGCCTCAGTAACAACCTTCTCTCCAGTTGTCACCAGCGCCGCTGTAGGCCCGAGGAGCAGGAAGAGATCTGAGGAGGATTCAGGGTTTAATGCTGGTTGAATTTTATCAACACCAATATCTACTAAGTAAACAAGTTTCTCCGTGTCTCCGTCCTGTACATACCTGCGCACCGGCTGAGCTAATTTACTGCGAGGCAGAGGGATGCCCCCTCCAGCAGAAGCACTGGGACGAGGCAGGCCACTGCGTGGAGCAGCCAGGGAGCGGGTTGGGGTGGAGTTTGCAGAACCAGGGTTGGATGTGGCCTTTACAGGCTGCCTCAAGGCCAGAGGGGACGGGGTGGCGGGAGTCCTCAGCTTACTGGGAGAGGGGACTGAGGACAGGCAGAGCAGGAATACAGTAAGATATAACTGGATTATATCAATCTTAATGCGCTTATATAGATTTCAGTCTATCAATAATTTAACAATGAGGTAATGATCAATAGCATGATGGTGTGAGGTAAATATACACGCAACTGGCAGTTTATTAGTTACACCTAACTAGAACGAATGTAGTCTTTATACAAGAGTCCTGAAATAAATCCTCCCTTCTATTGAACTATATTGCATTTTCATACAGGTGTTTTTATTAAAACACTTGTTTTTGTCTACCCCATTATTATCAATGAGGGTAAGCTAAATATCAGACCTCCATGCATAATACAATACAATTCAATAGCAGCACAAAAATATATCCCTAACTTTGATGACATAGTCACCATCAACACACCTGAAACCATTTCAGTGAGGACTGCTGTATTAGACTGCATTAGTTTTATCTGGATGTAGCTGATAAACTGCCAACTGAATGTATAAATGATGCTTATATGCAAAAATCTATCTGAAACATGTAGGTCTTGACTAATTATATCCATCACAGATGTACAAGTGAAGTCAAACAACAAAAGTTTAGAAACTACAAGAAAACAACTAAAAACATGAACATAATAATAGAAACGACCAACTAACAGCTGCCTACTATGACTCTAGATGTGTTGACAGAATGAGGTGATACACACACGCACACAGAAAATATACTAGTGAAAACCAGCGGCACATATCATAGCACAACATCATTACAACCACGGCGTGGAACCACAATCACAATATTTAGAAAATGTGGAAACCCTCAGTGAATACTCACTGAAATCACCTTCTTCTCCAAAGCAACAGGAGAGTGGGACTAGACAAAGACGAAGACAACAGAGACAGGCCTTAATTCAGAGCTGGGAGGAAGGTGCTGAGGATGGGCTTTAATGTGGTGGCTCATACTGCCTGTTTGTTTGCTCAACAAACTGTGACGTTGCATGACTCTGGTCCAGTATGAGCACCAGTCCTACTTGTCAAGTGTGACAAGTTCAGTTCATCGCCAACTTGCCTGAAATGGCAGCGAGTGTGGCAATGGACGGTGATGGGACAGTGACGGAGTCATTAGCATGTCTTCACATTCTGCTGTTACTATTGTAACACAGTCTGTGGCACATCTGTAACACCTGGATGAGGTCTATAGCATAGCAACAGTAGAAGCATTGCTAAACACTGCACAACACCATTTTGAGCTGTGACCTTCAGGTTACATTCAGGGGCCACTTTAAAGCGCACATCTGTACAGACTAAGGCAATATAATGTAACTGTTGTGCTGTTAACTGTTAAATCTATAATATTAAAAATAAATTGGAGATGTTTTTTATTTATTAATAATAGTCATACATTTTAAATAATCTCATAAAACTCTGAACTTTAATGTTTCTCCATGGAGACAGATGTTAAAGTGAAGTTGTAATTGGTCTTGATTTGACTGCTAACTATCTCAGTTAGTCATTTTAAAAACTGTAATGATGACAACAGTCGTATGATATTTGTCAGTGATGCAAGGAAAGTAGGAGCATCTACAGTTTTTATAATGGAGTCAAGGTTACGGTGGCGGATGAATGACACTTCCATTGTTATGTAGCCGGGCAGATCTGAGTGACAGTAATGAGAATCTTATTATTGACTATGGACCAGCAACAGCAAAGAATCACTATGTTAACGCTACTGAGCCTATAGAAGCATCACAACACAGTTCTCAAGCTGATTCAGGGCGGTGCTGGGGTGGGGGGGCATACCTGTGTGCGTTAGCTACAAACTCAAGCTCCTCTGTCAACAACCATCTGCTTGGCCATCTGCTTTCCCTTTCTTCTTGTTTTTAGTTTTCAGGCAGCTGATTGTATCTGATTGTATATAGTTCATTATAAACTGTGCATGTGTCTGTATGTGAGATCGATCTCACAGCCGCCAGCTGGTCTAGGATCAGGCTGTTACCTCGCAGGGCAGTTGGGCTCTGGAGGTGCTGTTTGGGTTTCGGGGAGGAGCGAGAGGGGGTCGAGTATCTTGGGAGTTGAGCTGCTGCTGGAAAACAGGGACATCAGCATGGGAGTCAGACTTCACTCGGCCTGACGTTTACAGCATTAGTGGAGTAAAACAAAGGGGGAAGGGGCTGTCGAGGCGTTTAGGGCCATACAAGCTGGAGGTGCAGTCTGCGGCCACTAGAGGGCATCACAGCCAAACGGTAATAGGCAGCTTCATTCAGGGTGGAGGAGCAGCAGTGCCACCATCAGGTTTCAGAGCCAGTCCACCAGTTTGAGCAAAGAGAGAGAAATGGAAGCTGGTTTGGGTTGCACATGCTTTACAGTGAGGAGAAGTCAGTGAGAGAGGCAGGAGTTCAGGTGTCTCACATGCCCAGTGCAGCCAAAGCTCAGATGAAAAGAATAAATATAAATGTCCGGATAGCAAACCATACAACTGCAGAATTATACTTTTAGAAGCTTAAGTATACATATAAAAATCTAAGGAGTCGTCTGGAAATAGAGTATCTGTTGTAATGTCTAAAGGTCCAAAGACTCAGGCCACATGTTGCTGAGAGGGCTGGTTAAAACTGGATAAAGACAGTGATGACATGTTTAATCAGCTGAAATCTGCCCTCTGACCCCTGCTCTCTCTGGCTCTAGTTACACAGCAGGACTGATTCTGGATTAAGGACAACACCATTATCTCTAACTCTCACTACAGGATTAAATCAGATAGATCGTCTTATCTCAAAGAGGTGGGATCCTAAGCTCCTAAGCAACATAAAAAAAAACAAAAAAAAACTTGGACATAAGGTATAAAACATCAGTGTCACTGATCCCATGATATCGCTGTGGATTCTCAGTGTTGCTGGCGTCATGCACTAATTCTGCAGCGTGAGTGTGGTTCTTTAAAGTGAAAGTTATGGCAAGACAAAAGGAGAAAGGATGTGTCAATGAAAAATATTACAACTGAAAATGATCAAAGACGAAGAGGATCCCCGAACACCAAAGCCATGACAGTACAAAGCAACAGCCTTTATACTGAAGGTGTAGCCAGAGGGATTCACAGAATTCCCACAACGACTAACAAGAGATTACACAGCCTATCATGTTGCAGAATGTTCAGTACGCTGTAAAGGCAAAACAAACATTAATATAATATCAGCAGAAAACAGTGATATCAATATTGCATGTGACAATCTGACTGCTACTGAAGCAAAATATTTGTTAAGTATTTAAGAAGGGTTTTGTGTTTAACAGTTAAATAAAATCAATATGACGTGTTGTATATGTGTGTCTGTCAGAATACTCACTAGCAGACTGGCTCTGGTGTCGAGGAGAGCCACCGTTTGGCACTTGCAGGTTGGACTCGCAGCTGCGGCTGTTCTTGACAGGCTCTGGGGTTTGAGCCACCGCCGCCGAGGAGCGCGTGAGGTTGGGAAGACTACGACGCAGCTTTTCTACGACAGCAGCGCAGATAGAGAATTAACTCAACGTTACACGACATCACTGCTACACATCACATCATACACGGTCCGTCTCTGGCAGCTGTGTTTACCTTCATTCTTCACCACATTGGTCTGCAGGTCGTGTCCGTGGCCCTGCAGCGAGTGGCGCGGCTGCTGCAGGCGGCTGATGATGGGCTGAGGCGAGCCGCGGCTGTGGCTGTAGTCGATAGAACGAGCGGGGGAGCGGGAACGGGGTGAATTCCTGGGGGAGGCGCGAGGGGAGTGACGAGGAGAGGGGCTGAAGCGGTTGGAGGGCAGGTGGAAGGCCGGGTGCACCGCCTCCTCCTCATCCTCCAGACTGTGTGCGTCTAACTCCTGGTCGCTGAACGTGCTGCGCCGCAACGAGTGGCACGAGGAACCGGAGCTCCGTCTAGATGCTGTTGCAGCATAGTCCTGTCTCAGACCTGACAACAAATAGTTACACTGTTCAACATCCGCCTTGTCACAGTAAAGACAACATCAGTATGACAGCGGTACAGGTACATACTCTCTTCCTGCATCCGCGCCAGTATCTGAACATCTGTGACATCGTTGAGTTTGTAGGTCGTTGAGGATCCCACTGAATCCTCATCCATCTCTGAGGTGCTCAGTTCGCTGTCCACAGACGACTGAGGACTAATGGCAGGAGGATTCCTCTCTGCTGTCGTGTTTCGCTGGTGAACTAATGAGAAAATTATATTTGAACATGTCATCATGTCATCACAAACTTATTTTAGAGTAACAACAGATATAGCACGATATAAGAGGCTCTCACCTGCGTTCCCAGGCATTAGCTGCTGTCTGACAATGGGCACTCTGCTCGGGGTTGAGGAGGGGGAGTTGAAGCCACTGCTGTACGGACTGTTGGCTGCGTTTGTGCTGTACGGGCTTCCATAACTCTGCTGGTTGTAGGCGCTTCCATAAAGGCTTCTGCGCTTGTTGGCTGTGGTCACAGAACAGAACTAATATCAGTCCACATGACGTTAGAAGCTCAGGAAATATCAAACAACAATATGGCAGCAAAATCAAGTTTTTATGTCTTGAACAAGGAATCCAAAGTCCTTTTTGTCAAAACTCCAATGGAAATGGTCAATCACTTAGATTAGTTCCAACATCACACCCTTGTACAAAAGGGTAAGAAACTGATTAAGATTAATCTACCTAAGTCTTTTTCAGCTTTGAAAAAGTCTGTAAGCTGCTTATTTCATGTTATTAGTGACTTAGTAGCTTAGAAAAACAAAGTTAGTGTAATGGGAGTTGTGACCACACCAATATTGTCCCATATATTACTCACTTTCAATGTAATGTTAATGTAAACATAATGTAATGTCAGCCGTTGACTTCCAAGTGTGTAGGAGAACCTACAGTGGACTTGGGAAGGCTACTTGACTACATGTCAGTAGAGTTTGGTTTGTTTGTTGTCTACTGCAGAAACATTCAGAGATGAAAACACACCCATGCTTAGTTGCAGGAAAAACAAGGGTTGTATTAGTGACTTAGTGGGAACGTTAACTTTAGCTTCTAAAAACGAAATATTGATTGTGTTTCCTCACAGTATGTTAACATGTGTGTATTCACTGTGATGTTTAAAGGACTCTGATGAAGCCCTTTGTCCATCACCATATTGGACCACAACACCAGCAGTGTCTGCTCGTAGCCGCCACCTTAATGAAAGCTGCAGTGTGCTGGCGGTCTGGTTGACGTATGCTGAATGTGGGCCTAATGGAGAGTTCCTACATCATTATCTGGTTGAAACACTCAACAATACATGCCATTGAATCTGTGTGCACCGTCAGCACACAATGCTATTCTCTGTGAAACCCAGAGAAGCAGCAGTCAAAGGCCCCAGTCTACTGAGTCCTTGGTCTCAAACATGAGATCAGACTCTGGACAAGCTGCTAGTCACTTGGCTGCTGGACACCGAGATAGTTTGGTGGTTTGGATGGTTAGCATCTCAAAGTGCACCCATTTAACACCCATGCCTCCTTCTCTTCTCTGACTGGATGTGTTTACACAGCTGGGTGGTGACTGGAAAGAAGCCTTTTAAGATCAGCCACCTCCTCTTTCCACATTGCTCCTCTCACTTTATCCCTCTCCTGGTGTTCTGCACTATGTCCTCCTGCATTATTTAGGAAATACCATCATGTCCACTAGAGTGCCATATGCACAGATCAGCCACAGAGGAATGTCAACAATACTGTAACATTTAGTGCTGTAACACTCAGCAATTTTAACCAGCGGCCAGTTTCCATGTTGGAAACGACAAGTCAGCGGATAAAAAGAGTTCAGCTGCTGAAACGAACCACGAATACCAAACACAGTCAAGACTATACTGAAAACAGAGAAGTCAGAAACATATCTGTCAAGCTCTGCTCTGAGTATAAGAATATTATGTATGTTTATACCACTGGGTTACAGATACATTTTCACGTCCCATCACAATAATCCAGTGTTGTATAAAATACCTTAAAGTCCCACTAGAGTAGAAGTACAGAAACCAAACCACAAAACGACTTTGGTAGAAGTTCAAGTCACCAACTAGAATGAAATGACTCAAGTAAAAGTCCTAAAGTATCTAGTATCGACTGTACTGAAGTAAGTAATCTATAATGAAATGTTCTTAGTAATGGAAGTAAAAGTATAAATACATGTTAATAAAACAGAAGAATATTATGAAGTTTATCCAGAACTTTACAACATGGAGCCTACAACAATCTTCATAGACAATGTCTTGAACAAAAAAACTGTTAGTTGATATTTTTTAAGTTTCTCCATCCACCCACCCTTTAAGATGGAGCCTGCATCAGCCCTCAAACATGGTTTCAATAGTCTAAACAGTCACGGGTAAACTTAAAATCACTCACATTCCTATTCATCTGATTTTTGTAATGACACTGAACATTGAAAATGTATCAGAGTAAACTACAGTCAATCCAGTTTCCTTATATTCAACTATGGTGGGTATCAAAGTAGGATTTTGTATTAAGTTAGGAAATGTAGTGTTAACTTGACTCAAGTAAAGTACAGATATTCCCAAAGCATACTTAAGTACAGTAGTGAGGTATCTTTACTTCATTACTATACAACACCGCAGTAATCCTACCAGCACCCACACAATCAGTGGAAAGAGATAGAAACCAGTCTAAAGGGATCTGTAGCACAGGGACCAACCAAAATAGAGTGTCCTCAAATCCTCACGTCCTAAAACAAAAGAAGAGGTCAAAAGAAGAGAAAAGAACTGATGTTCCAACCCACTGAAAGTGATGTCGCTTCTTTTTGCTGAGATATGAGACTGTATTAGAGGATTTTGTCTCAGCTTTTGAGCCAGTGGAAAATGTTGTGTTTCCACAGGCGAAAACCCCCTAAATCAGCCAGCTCATAACGCTCCGACAGAAAATTGAAGCATGTAAGGAGGAAACCGAATACAAAGCTTGGCATTGAGCTTGACTTGATATAAAAAAGAAAATAAAAGAAAGAATGGCTTGAAACAGCTGCAGAGAGCTTCAAGCACATCACAAGAGAAGAGCAAACAGAGAGGCTTTTATAAAGCGAAGGAGATAAACACCACAAAGAGAGACGAGACAAAGCTGGAAGAGAAATACAAGGAGGTGAGGAAGAGGTTGAGGGAGAAGTCAAAACGTTTATGAGCAGAAATAGGACGGGTCAGCTCTGTGACAGTGGTTGGAGTCTCTTGGGTTTTGTAAGAGCAGGACAGCTGTCAAAGCAGCGCTGTGTAACACAGGCCTGGCAACATATGTTTCCACTGGTTAGAAGAGCCTGAAATGAATGAAGTAGTGCAGCCCGACTAGTACAGTCAACTCAGGCAACTATGTCAGGCCGAGGTCTCCTCCCTGTTGGTAGTTATATAACCGAGGCACGTCATGTGTGGATATGGTCTTAACTGGGAGTGCACAGACAAAAGGCTCGGCCACGACTGACACTGAAACATTGTTTAATGATTAAAGTATGAGCGCCGCCTGTATGAGTGTACACTTGCTGGCACAGATGTGTTTATACAGACAACAACCTCTGTGTTGCATTTTAGGAAACAAGGCGAGGAAGTTTTCATTTTGACTGAGTTTTCAGTTTTCCTCAAGGCAAGTCAAGATTTATTTTCTTCATCTAAAATTCCTTTGGCAAAAACTCAAAGTGGCGCCATGGCAACAGGGTTTCCCAGCTCCTGTTGGAGGCCAGGTGTGAAGGAGAGGAGCCGGGAGCTATAAGGGTGTGTCTGCTATGAGTCTTCATCTCACTTACAGTCGTGACTGCTCTCAGAATGTAGAGCTGAGGATTTGACAAAGTTATTCTGAGTGTAGATAAATTATTAAAAATCGTTTTTCAAAAACATGAACCAAAACCTCGACTCTGCAGCTGAATTCATTCAATTTTGATGTTTTAAACACATGCCTGGTAAATCACAAACTCCACAGGGGATTTTTGTTAGTTGTTCTGTGTTTTTCCAAGCATTTGTGGGAGGGATGACAACATCAGTACCAAGTGAGGGGAGTGGGATGGGTGGGCGGTATCAGTAACAAGGGAGATATTTTCAGGCCTGTGGAAGATGACGTTATCCTCTATCCATACCTACAATGATGATATCACCACTTATGAGCCATGCTTCCCTAAATCTCACTTGTGACTTGTTATTAGTAGTATTAGTCAGCTGTTAGGGGAGGGGGGGGCAACAAAGTGTCATCTCAGGCCACACGCTTTGTTTACCACTGGTCGTCCATAACAGACATCATGAAGGAGAAAGTTATAAATTCTTTCGGTTTTGATATAAACTGAATTTCAGATTTGTTCTGAACACACCAAACTTCGTGTTCCTTTCCTCCAATTAAAATGTTTAAAATGTAAAAAAATTTGACCTGTAAAATTACTAGAAAAACAGATCTCAGTAGTTTATTTTTTAGCAGCAGCTATAAACAGACGTCTGTGTGTTCAGGTGTCCAGATTGTTGCAAAACAGAGAAGATCACGTCTCCCCCACTGTGAACAACCTTCAGAAGCCTATTGCTCAACATGACCTAACAGTCACATGGGCATACCACTGTGGAAATGGAAATGACCCCCTCTCAGTTTAGCTGCGAGGATCTGAGGCCTGTCCTCATCACTGAGGGAGAAACTATAATTAGTGGAAGTCATAAGCTCAGGAAACAGACACAGACCAAGTGTAAAGACTCAAAGATAAGATAGATCTGGATGGTTTACAAAGCTGGGATCAAAATAATAACATTTTATAAAGGATATGTGTGCTGCACACTATACAACTGAGAACTATACTGAAATCCCATTTCTACTCAAACAAACAACATCACTTCACTGACTCAACAAGATAAATCCAGATGTTTCCAGAAAGCCGCAAGTCTTCCATACTATAAAACTATAAGATTAGAATAAATGCATCCTGGTGTTACATTGTATATCACTATGAAAAGGACTTTGACTTTCTATAGAGACTGTGGTGCATCAGAAAGAAAAAAGGCCCAGACAGATGTAAATATAAACAACTTAATACAGTACTCGCCATACGCACCAAGCTGCAATCACTTGTAAAACATTCAACCCTTCGTCACAACAAAACTCAACTCAAATCCTGGTTCTTCACTAACTCATAACTGCAAGTCACCGTGCCCATCATTTGTTTCTCACGTAACAAGCCACTAAGAAAACTAGAGCCTCTGCCAGTCAGTGATTCACCACACAGGTGTGTGTGTCTTGTGTACGTGGTAACTCAGCTTCCTTTTTCAAATAAGGAAGTTGAACTACACAAGAGAACATGTTTGGCGAGTGGCATATTCATCTGTAATTAAAACTGTAACAGTATTTGAGGAAGTAAATAACTGCCAGATAAATTAATTTATTATTATATTTATTTAAATTAATTCTTATTCCTAAACAATAAATACAAGTTCCCTCCCATCAGTTGAACAATTTGTTAACAAGAACAATCATCACTATTTACAACCCAACAAGAGGTGCTTCAATATTTATGCATTTACCTTATACACAACAATGATTTACTTTTAATTCTTATGTTAAATAACGTTACCATCAGAGTAAAAATCTCTGGCAGCGCATTCGCTGACAAACTGCCAGACACAGCTGTGGAAAATCGCTGCAGTTTCATTATGTTTCTGTGTCTCGACATGTTGCACTTAACACCTCGTGCTAATCACGATTAAAGAGTCACATTGTGAGCAACGAGCAGCATTAATGTGTGTAATGATAATATCTAAGCTGCAGATGGACAAACAAAACAAAGACATTAATGTCTCTGTAATGATTATACCCTGGTTTTGTATCATTATTAGTGTTAGAGTTAGTGTTACCGGTGCCGAGCTGAGACGACATGTTTCACGTTGGTTTTACCTGACATGGTGAGGTCCAGTCTGTGGATGAGGGAGCGCTTGGCTGATTCCATCTCAGGACTGGGGTTGTCCAGAGCCTGGCGGCACCACACAATGGGACTCAAGGATTTTTGCAGAGGGCTGTTCAGCTTCGACTCATACAGCCTGGAAAAACATTAACAACGTATTAAATTGACACAGCATATTGCAAAGTACATAGAAGAAAAGTTACACAAATGAAAACTGGCTCCTCGTATAATAACGAAGGACGGTGACAGGTCAATTGTATCACACCTCATATGTGATGTGACCCGATGGCTCAAGAGGAAATGAGATTAAGGGGATAACAAGTGTTTACAGTGTTTTATCACAGCGTCCTGCAGTGGCAGTGACACTGCAGCACACAGGCATTTATGTGACCGTGCTTATTCACACTGTTCTGATTCAGATCGATTTCATACGTAAATAGTTGTGCCAATTAATTCAATTAAATCTGCTACACAAAAGTTGATAAGAGTTGAGGATATTTTTTTTTTAAAAATGTAACTTGTCAATATAATTTTAACTCTTTAACTTCACGTTGCATGTGTCGAATCCTCTGTATCTGGGCTCTCCATTAGATACAAGGTAATCGCAACTTCAGATTTGTGCTGCAGCGAACTGAAGAATGAAGAACTGACACGAGCCCAAATTGTCCGGGGAAAAAAAAGGCACTGGATTCAGCACTTAGTCAGCTGCATTGATTCAAACAGTCAACCCCTCTTAATACCGATGGGAACACGTCAAGGAATAAAATAAGGCTACAAAGTAATTGAATTAGCTATTACTCTCCGTTTGTCAGTTCAACAAGTAAAACAAATGTGTGTTTTAGAGAATAGAAGAAGAGAAGAGAAGAAAAGAGAAGAGAATAGAAGAGAAGAGTTTCCACTCAAGAGAGAAATCTGAGTCAGCAGCTGTCTGCTCTGTTGCAGCCATAGAGGAAGCCTTTCATGATGAAACATTACGGGGAAAAGCAAAGCAAAAACAAAGCCTGAAATCTGGAGCTGCACATTTTTCATTGTTTATCAACACAATGACCGTCACTGACATTTGTACAGCACATCATAAATCTCCAGGCCGACAGACGCGACACTTCTGACGACACATGTGAACTGTCAGCTCTGAAACAATGATATGTGTCAAGTCCACACGCAGTAAAAGAAGAAGAGTGACGAGATTCTATTGATAGGACGAGTGGTGCGGGAGCGAGCAGCCTTTTTTTTTTTTTTTTTTTTTTTTAATCCAGTCCAAAGCTAATTCTGGGATTACAGGCGTCTATGACAGGAGCTGGCGAGAGTTTGGCACTACAGAGTAATCCCAGATAACAATCTGATCCAGAGGGCAGACAAACGGGCAGAGACATAATGAGACTGGCTCTGCTGAGCATGAGTGAACAATGCCTGAAAGTAGTCTGATGTCAAAGGCTCAGGAGCTGGCAGAGGCACACTGCTGCAGGCAGGAGAGGAAAGACTTAGGTCAGTGATTAGATCAAATAATACACACCTAATGAAAACAGACCTATCACATGACTGATTGGCATCACCTACCATATCCACCCTCTTCGTTCCACGTTGTATTCCCGCGGATTAGTTTCTGTCTTAATCAGCTGTTCTACTTCGTCAAAGTCTGTGTGTCAGAGGTATGCAAGCTCATTATTTTTAAAGATTATTCCTCATATTGTTTTTACCAACACAGAGGAACTGACAGACATACTTCGCTGTTGTCTGATCCAGTGTGCTGGCTGTCAACCAAATATTGTATGATTTACCTTTTATAGTACTTTTAATGTTTATCTTTTGAGCTGTGTCAGGAGCTACACTCTAATGTTGCTCATTACTGTGTCATTATCATAGATGATGCCAATAAAACAAACCTTTCCTGACAAGACAGACAACAAGGGTCGTCTCCACAGGAAGACCTCTCATTATTACATTCATGTAAAGTCAGTAACTCCTGCCTGAGAAATAACTACCATTACATCCAAACAGACCTTCTGTAAACCCATCTACCAAGCCTCCATGACTGACATGAGCTGCATTACCAAGACTAATTTCTGCCTCTTTATGGGAACTCTTTGAGTTGGAATGAGAGATTTAGACAAATCCCATCATATTCGGGGGGTTCAAAGATTTACTCTGCTACGCTGTGCCTATGCAAAGCCACCTAACTCGAAAAGTAGAAATGCTCAGCACTGGAGGAAATATTACAACCTCAATGGAGTTGAAAGAGGATTAGTTTGGATGGACATGTGGTCTACATGATCATCCTTGTCCACAAGACACTCCACATGACCATTTTATGATTTTACTAACCATTGTTTATAATCCCTGCAGCTTTATGTCACTGACAGAATGAGATCACTGTGCTGGTGTATTTCTCATCTCTCACATTTCTCACTTAGTGCTGCACAGCACTTGTAGCTGTGAGCCAACTGGTGTGCTAAAGGGAATAGAGAGGAGGAATATAACCATGGCTACCTCTCCCATATGGCTGCTGTACAGGAAAACAACTTTCAATTTTACTGTACATAGTGATCTCCTGCCAAAGCAATCTGCCACATCACAACTCCAAAAAAATGTTTTAACAGATGATCGGACTTCAGGGTCCTGAGAGTCTGAGCTCAGAGGCCTATTGATCAGCCTCAGAAACAAACGCAAAAAGGCAGCAGATATGAACAGGGATCTGGCTTTAACTATGTGACAAAGCACGTCTATTATGGTCAAAAAGGGCCCGGCATCGCCCGCATGACTTGCCAAACAACATGGTTCAGTCAGTGATTCTCACTGAAGCTGCTCCACACACACGACTTCAGACATCAGTGTAAATGCCAGGCGTTTGTCGTGGTAGTGAATGTGTAGGGCAGCAGCTGTGCTCGGGCAATTAAAGCTGTCAACCCGAAGAAGGCAAGAGACACGGCTGTAAAGGCAAGATACCTCCAAAGACAAGGCTGTCACTCACCAGCTGTCCTCGTCTTCGTTTAGACAATCCATGTCTTCCAGATCTAAGATTTCCACTTCATCTAGGATCGATGTCTCGCCTTCATCTGTGAAGCCCCCGGTGGTGTCTGAATAAAGTGAGTTCATACTCGACATGGAGGTGGCAGCCGATGCCCCCTCACATTCATACGCCCTCCTGAAGCTGATTCCGTCGTAAGACAGTCTGGGGCTCAGACAGCGGTTGTTCTCCAGCAGACCACCGTAGCCTCCCGTTCCGACGAACCCCACCCCAGGGAAGCCGGCCAGACCGGCTGCCATCCCCGCTGACAGGGACGACGAGTCGTATCCAGCGCTCAGAGGTCTGTGGTTCCCTGACATTGCTCCGGACGAAGACAACATCGTAGACCTGCTCCGGAGCTGTTCGTTTTGCTGTTCGAGCTTCTTCACCAAGTCCTGGAGCTTCCGCACCTCCAAGTCCGCGTTGATATTTGAGTTGATATCCTCCATAGTGGCTCCTCAGCCCAACGAAAATATGCGGTGGTCCGGGGTATTTTTAGTCGTTTCCTTTCCCGCAGTCTCTTTATTTTTACTTACTTCACTATCACCTGCGTATTCAAAGAAGACACTTTGGTGTTCAACTGACTTAAAAAGCTCAACATCGTCATCTTCTCCGGTTGTTCGTGCTTACGGGCACAGTCGAGGCCATTTTCATAATACTCGTCACCAACTGTGAAAGACCAACAGGCGGCGGACTACATACGTCACTGCGTTCAGAATCGGGAACGAGCACGTAACCAACACCTATTTGCTCGTGCACACCGGTGGTGTAAACGCGTCTATTTATTTGTTATGGAAACGCCATACATACCAGATATTTATTTAAATCTTTTTTAGTCAACATTACTTTTTAAATCAATGTGATTATTTAATAACTACTGTTCTATTTCAAACAGACAAAATTCGATGTGTCAGTTACCAGAAAAGAAAATGAAATAAATAAAAAAAAACTAACAATACAACTGAATATATACACGATTATGTTTATTTTCAAATAAACGTATTTTTCAGAATGTAGTAAAAAAAAAAAAAAAAAGTCACTGGAAACAAAAGAAGATGAAGGCCAGTCCTTTGTCTCTGTGTGTCAGTCTTAAGAGAGCTCCAGGGCTTCTTCTGACTCCAGATGCTCCTCAGTTTTTTGTAAGCCCCCCTCTCCACGCTCTCCAGAGTCACCTTCATTCTCCACACTTTCCTCTCCCTGTTCCTGGCTGGTCATGGAAGTTTCCAGCACATCCTGGTCAGCGGTGACGTTCTGCGAGTCCCCTCCCTCCTCATCCTCATCTTCTACATCCATCTCAAAAACACGTATGTGCCTCAGATTGGCACTTAGCTGCCAAGAGAAGAAAAGTAAATGTTTGGAAACAGTCCACTACATTCATTCACTGGCATGACGATGTTGGCAGAGCAGTGTGAGAACACTGAAAATGGATCATCTAACCACTGATCACTGGAACAAATATGGGAGCGCTCCAGTACACCTCATTGACGCACTAAAATCTGCACAGACTAAAAATATACTGCAAAGTGCTGGATATAAATTTGACTTACCACGCAGGCTACTTTGCGGATGCCATTAACAGCTACAAACTGGGCCTTCATGCTCTCTAGTTCACGCCACTGATTCCCCAGCACCAGGCCTTGACATGGGATGGCACTGATCTGCTGGTCCAACCTGATAATACAGACAGAGTATGAAATATTTTAAAGTTAGACCATGTCCATAGTTTAGTCTAAAACACTTCTGGCCCAGAACCATAACATGTTTGTGGGTTTATGCACTGACAAACACATGGGACATTTTATTTGTTATCAGTGCATAATTTAACATAGTGGTAATTGTTAAAGAGTAATGACAAAAAAAACATACTTATATAGAATTTTCAGATCAGTGATTATTATTATTATTATTATTGTTATTATTGTTATTATTATCAACAGGAAGGATGTTACTAATAATACACACACACACCTCAGGTTTGGCTCCCACTTGAATTCAGTCTCCCAGCCCAGGACAGAGGTGAGGGGGAGCTGAGCCAGGACACGCCTACTATTGTCCTCCTCTGCCCCTTGCAAGACCACAGTTAGCATTTCATCGTCATAGAAACGAGCATCTAGGCAGCTGTAAACATGGGGAGACCTACAGAGAAAATCAACATGTATTATGATAGGAACATAATTATCTGCCAAGGAATTAGTTAGAATTGATATCTATTTAACAAATTAAATGGCATTAACGACATAAGAGGTACTCACTGGGCTGCAGCGTTATTATCATTCGTGTTGTCGAGATGGGGGCTGAGGTCGACTGACAGGATGCTGTTGGGAATATGTCTGTGCAAACAAGACAAATGTGGTTACAAATAAGATAAAATACAGAATAAAAATAAACAGAAACGCAGATATATTCAAAGGAAAGTACCTGTTTGGGTCTGTTCCTTTCCGTAACAGGTAGAGCTTGCAGGGTGAAATATCTGGCATGCAGAACACAACATAATGCATTTTGGCCTTTTTGTCATTCCACCTGTGTGACAAAGAAACAGCTTTTAAACAAACAGCTCTTTTACTGTTAGAGGTTATTGTGAAACTCCAGGAGGTTTGTGTTTTACGCACAATGACGGAAGTTCAAAAAGTCGTGGGGTGTTTTCAGAACTGGAAAGACAACAAAGCCATAAGTACAGCTTAAATCACATCAGCTTAACCATATTTCAAATGATGGAGATTTTCAACAGTGATATCAGGTCATACCTCTCTGGCACTGTGTACAGGGGCAAGTAGACAGCCTGCTTCACAGACTTCCCAATTACTTCCTGCATACAAAAAAATGCAAATAAACAAGAGACAATATGTACATTTAAAACACCTCACAACAAAAAGATCCATTATCTTTTATTAAATAATGGAAAATTAACAAAACCCATTGCATTGTGGCTACAGGGTCTGTAAAATAGTAAAGACTGGCTTTTTAGTTACACAGATATTGCTTCTACTCTCAAAGCCTGTGCAGAAGCTGCTTGTCAGATTGTTTAAATCCACTCATAGGGAGCCTGGTCATCCCTCTTAAGAGATGACCAACCTTTGAATGTTTGGTTGAGATCGAAAAAAAGTGTTGCAAACGTGATAATCACTGAAAACTCACCGCAGGTTTCTGCAGACACTGCTCAATCACGTTTTCCATCATCCTCTTGACAAAGTGCAGAGACTTCTGAGGATATGAAGGAAACAGCAAAGGGCTCTCTACAGAAACCAGTCAAAATTGTATCAGTTAGTGGGGACCAGATATGTCCTTTAACCTCATCACTAAATGTTGTCTGAAAATGACATTTTGTTTAATCAGTTTTTCTGCACTTCGTAAGCAACCACTGTAGCTCACCCTTCAGGTGGGCGCTCTCCTGCAAAAACGTCAGCCACTGGTTTCCCTTAGTGTTTGGTGGAGACACAAGATCCTCATCCTCATCCTTCAGGTACTGTAGGTGTCCACATGAAAGAGAAACCAGAATGAAAACAGTGACTCAAAAACACTTGAAACAGTACAACGCAACACAAAACCACCACTTACCTGACCAACTCGTTCCACATTGAAGTACTTTCCTTTGCGATCAAAAAGTTCTTCATTCTGTAAAACCAGACAGCAATTAAATTTAGTTTATAAAAATCTGTCAATGAGTTGAACAAATTTAATTGTCATTACAGCGCTCTTACACTGATCTCACCTCACTGAAATGCTCAGATAGGAAGTCAGCAACAAAGGCGATGTCCTTCTGTGTCATCTAAGAAATAAACCATCTTGTTATAAATGCAACTAAAATAAATATAAAAATCACAAATCTCTCAAAATCTCTGATAAATTACTTTGTTGAGTTCTGGTGATACGTGCTCCTCACACATTCTCAGCATAGCTGTAGAGACACAGAGATTGAGCATAAAAACAAACAACCTAGTGCATCTCAAGTTGCATAAGTGTAAACACTGATAAACGTCTCTGTATCAGTATCAATAAGTCAAACTCCTGCTCACCTACATACAACCACCGAAAGAAGGCCTTGAAGTTTTTCATGCTCTTGTCGATCACCCTGAGTGACAAAATAAAAGCACTGATTAGACACAAAGCAATAAAGTAACATTAATATAAAAAACGAAAAAAAAATGGACTTGGATTATTTTTAACTCACTGCAGAAGCTCGTTAGCTTTCAGAGAAAATGAACCCACTGCTGTGATCGCACCTAAAAAAAAACACACAAAATACACATGTACATGTGGTTCCTGGTGACAAATGGATACATTTCTATAAATAATGCAGATCAGTGAAATGGTACCTTCTATAGCTGCTGAATCCAAACCAAGAGGCTCGAACTTTTGCTTCCACAGAGACATGCCTTTCACTTCACTGAGGTGATACAACAGAGCCTCAGAGCCACTGCAGTGAGAAAAAAAGAGAGAAAATTTACATCAGAAACATTTAGACTGAAGACAGCACAGAGTGAAAGAAAAAAAAGGTGAAAATACCTCTGCAGGTGGCTGATCACTAGTTTCTGGATGCTGGAGTAAGAAGACTCAATGGACTGACCGAGCTTCTTCAGGCCCTATGATGGGAATGAACAGTATTAACAACAAACAAATGAGATGTGGTTTCCACGTAAACAGCCAAATATGTGTGTAGCACCACACCTTAAAATGTGTAGAAAGAAAAATGATTCAAGGGAAATTATCTGAACGGAAGAGAATTTCAGGTTTGAGTTCCAACAGAGCAATTTACACCTCCTCACCTTGACCGTCAGCTGGTTCATGAGAAGAGCTTGTAGTTCTGGGCTACATGGAAGCAAAGAGCATATGACAAACAAATTTAAAATGTTGCATGATGCTCAATATATATTGGCCCCATATATGGAGACTCAGTCACAGAACAGAAATGTCTCTTTTCTCACCTTGACTGTCCCCAGAGCAGAAGCTCCAGAAATTCATCTTGAACCTGAGTGCTTGTGTTCTTTTCCTTAAGGAAAAAAACCAGAAAAAAGAGACATTTGTTGGTAATATCTTATATCAGCTAATTTGAGGAAAAAAAAACCCTATGACTACTGACCTGAACAAACTTAGTGAGCCGAAGATCCATCTGCATGAGGATGTCCTCCCATGCTTCACACATACACGTAAGAGAGAGATGCAGGTACTGAAGCAGGGTGGAGATGTGGGTGAACTTTCGCGCCATCCTGGTGACTTCAGGCAGACAGTCGGACAACAACCCCGTGTCGAGCTGGAGAACAAAGACAGACATTAAAATAAAATAATATTACAGGTTAGAAAGGCAATGAAAACATATAGTTTAAAGGAAAATGAAAACAATTCATGCATTTCACCTGAACATAGCAGATCTCCGGGTTGTTGTCGACAGACCTGACCTCTGTGATGACGGAGAGAGACTTGAGATCACTGGACAGACTCAGGCTGCGACACGTTCCTGATACCTACAGGGTGTAATTTAATTAAAAGGACAAGAAATTTAATGACACAATACGCATGACTCAGGCCTCATAATTGATTAAATTGGATCAAGTCCAATTTAATTTTCTTTTTGGTGCAAAATATTTTCTGCTAGCTATGAATGTATCATTAATTGTTAATAATTAATCTACACTTCAATTTATTCAAGTCTTTTGAAAAGAAAAAAAGGCAAAACTCTAGTGAATTAATTAAAAAGTCTTACTCCTGTTAAAGTGGCGATCTTGTACATCCCGTAGGCATAAAGCTCCACAAAGCCATTGTCTCCACCGAGAACAAGTATATTCAGTCTGTACAGACACAAAATGGAGTAGTGACATAACATCCAATTCAACTTGTATGTTCATTAAATGTTAAGCTTAATTTACCTGACTTCACCCAGGAGATTCATTATCTCATCAGACTTTTCTTCACTGTAACACATGTAAACCAACACTTCAGAAACAATAAAAATGAACTAATATAGGACTGATGAGTTATTCATCAAAATACTGTCCCACCTGAAGATCTTTGATGTTGTGCTATAGCTGAGAAAAAAGAAATTTAGACAAATGTTAATTCAGTGGACCAAGGAGTTGTTCTCTTATAATATGATGTGTAGTTAACGTTGCTCCTACCTCTTGGGAAGTGTTGGTAATTTAGGAAGAAAAAGCTTAGATTCATCCTCAGAGCTGTAAAAGGAGCTGAGGGCACTAAAACAGATAACAAAGAGCAATAATTCACATTATCCTTAATTAAAAAGCACTATGTTGCACTAGTTTGTTCCCTGAGCTTTACACATACCTGCTCTCCTCCATCACCTCCATCCAGTGCATGCACGTGACAGGGTTCTGCATTGGAAACACATGGAGGATCTCTGCTTTCTCAACACCACACAGCACCACTTGCTTTGTGTCTCCAAGGCTAAAAGCCAATACTGGGGACAGAGCACATGATTTCAGTAAAACGACTACATGAGTATCCCCAAAACTAGGAAAAGATGCAGTTATTCCTTACTTTTGCCATCAGGTCTCCAGGCGAGTGCAGTAATCTCCTTCCCAGTGTATTCACTGGGCGGTAGGCTCCAAACACGCTGGAAACTTGCCAAGCGATGTAGCAGCAACTATGGATAAATAACAGCCAGAAAATTACAAAACGGTAAAAGACAAGATACATTTTTGAATAATATTTGTTTATTTACCTCTCCAGTTGTGTTGGCCAGAGCTATGAGATCCCTTTTGGGAGACCATGCCATACATAACACTGGGTTTGGAAGTTGTTTCTCACCCACTTGCCGGAAGGCAGGCATGTTGTAGACTGGCAGTAAATGTGAAAACATTTAATGAATACATATATTACATATTAGTTGATAATATGAAGACAGAACAATTTAACTTTAAATGTGTTTTAACACAGTAAAGCTGGGTGATCTGATTTTTACTTCAAGTTTTTAAAGTTGAAATACTAGTGGATTAATCAATATGTGGATCGGCATAAAACTGATATTTATAAACTATCAACTGCATGAAAAAAAAATGAAAGCATTTGCTAAATAAAAGATACTTAACTGACTAAAATATCTAATTATTTTGTGGATGAATTAATAATCTGTGAGAACAGAATAGCAGCCATCAAATCATCAACAGTCATTTCATAATGATGGAGGATTTTATAGTATTTACTTCACTAATGTGTTGTGGTGGATGGTACAGTTATACACGTCACATCTAATAGTAATGGTAAATTTAAGTAGTTTTGCTGCCAGTCTGGTGACTGGTCTGTGGCTACTTCGTCAGACACATATACAAATCCATGGAACTAGAATGTAAACATGCATGTAGTGTCATGCACGTGATGACTCTGGATACCTTGCACCCAGTGTCAAACAGCCAAACTAACTAACTAACTAAAGCTCCGTGATGATTTGCTGGACGTAAAGGAGCTGGCAGATGTAGCGTCTATAACAATGTTAGCAAAATTGTTAGCAAGCTGTTGAAGCTAATGTAGGAAAAACACTCAGCTAATTTCACTGTTCTGGTCGTCACAGGCAGTGAAACGGTAATTTCTACATAACGCCGTGAAATATGACAATGTCAAACCTGCTCTGCTCTCTCTCGTGAAACTCTAATTTCAAGTTTTCTTCGTGATATTTTCACAATTACGCGGACAGCGCCATGTTCTCCCGTCGACCAATCACTGTGATCCAACGGAAAGCCTGGGAGGACAAACCTGTTCGGGGGGAAAACTCAATTCGTAAAAGAATGACAGCGGTTGAGTCGGGTTGAAGTTTTATTTTTGGACGCGGAGGTGCTGACAACACGCGGTGTTTCAGTAGTGTTTTTCAAAGATATAAGTACATCATAGTCTAAGGTTTATTTTAAGGGTTTTATTCTGAATGCCTAAACATAAATGTTAGCATGCTAATGTGTTCCGACTGTCCATCTCCCTCTAGTGGTCACCGTCTATAACTACACATCTATGTTTGAAATCGCAGAGCTCGTGTCTGGTTTAATGTCCTAAATTATTTCACTTTTAATGTTTCCGTCATTAAAATTTTGATAAATCGATGCTGGTGAAGCTAGATAAAGTGACTAAACATTAATTATAGTCTAAGTTGAGGTTAACTCTCTCTAGTGGCCACAGTGAAGAAGCACAACGTCAATAACTAAATTCACGCTATGTTGTTTAATCCTGCACGTTAACATAAATGTGGATGGAGTAAGGAGTTTTTTTTTTTTTTTTTTTTTTTTTAATTACTGCAGTAAAACTTTATTTATCACTTTATTATTCTGAAGTGGTCAAAGTGATAATTTAAAACAATCAACAATCAATAGTAATACAAATACTTAATATTACAGGTATTATATCACAAGATAATACTATTCATAGCACTAGCGTCTTTATCCCAGTATTTATATTTTATTTCATGGATGATTTGAGGCCAATCTGGACACTGATATGTGTCTATATGTTCATCAAACATGAGATGAAACATTTCAGCTGGCAGGTAACATTACACTTTGGTGTCTGAAGCAGAGGAACTTCATTTGGGAACATCTCAAATGTAGTATACCTAACTTAGATGTTTGAAAATAGCCTGTGACTCTGATCTCTTTCCTGTTATTCGAGTTCATCTCCTCTGTTTGAGAAATAAATTTAAACAAATTTAATTTGGAGATGACATTAAAATCACAAGTGTTCACTGCCCTCCAGTTGTCATGATGAGGAACTGCAACATTTGAATTCAAAAGTTGGCGATGATGCTGTGGTGACATTGATAAATACCACATTTTTTGGTAGATACTTAAGTATCGTAAGTATCAAATATGACCCACTCATATGTTGTGGAAAAGATCCTGAATAAAATGAAGATGTAAAGTAATGGACATTTACATATGTGGAAAAAGTCATTCACTTCTGCTTTTAAGAATATTAATACTGATTAGTATTAATACTGATTGGTGTTGGCATATAATTGGCATATAATTGCATCTACATCAAGAAGGACCCAATAGCACAACAATACATATTGGTAGATAGTGCGACACAATATAGACATTTTAGGGTAGTGAAGACACATTATAAATGTTCTTGTGGGAGTCAACAGCACTTAACATTTGTGAAATAGTGAAAAAATAGACACTCACTGTGAATACTGAAGGTGATGAGAGTCAAATCAAACTAGATACTCAAAATTTTCTTCTTTAGAGACTATAAAAAAACAACCCTGACCTTAATGACCCCATGTGACAGTATCTTGTGTCGAAACTAAAACCAAAAAACGATTAAAACAATAACAGTCAAAATGCAGTTTAGTTTTTAGTGTCAGTCAAATCGATCTTCACCACTGAAATGATACTTTCTCAGATGTTTTCTTCCGTTTAGATGTCTAGATGATGCTATGTCTGACCATGCTCTTATGTAAGAGCAAACTCTGAGGCATCCAGCAACATGTCAAAACACTGCTGTATGCAGACACCAATGACACAATCTATATGCAGGGAATATCACTGTGGTGTGCACATGTGGTATAAAAGCAGAGCACTGGAAATGTTCCTGCTCTATTCTTACATAGACCACAGACAGATATGAGTCTGTGGGTTAAAGAAGTCATCACTAAATAATGCAGTTATTTTTAAATGACACCATATTACTAACTGGGGTATGGTGACAAGTGGATAGGATTTTAGAAGATTACTGATTAGTTGGTGTGCCTGTAGCCTGTGTGTGTGTGTGAACAGTAGATAGTTATTACAGTGGAAATTCCAAACCTATCACTGCCACTTCACTGTAATCAGTAGATTGATGAAGAACCAGAATAGCTCTGAGGGCACAAAATGTGATAGTGTCCTCGAAATAGACCAAGTGAAGCTGTCTGGTCTTCAACTGTCTCAGTCTGTTTAACTAGGTCTAAGTTGAAATCATCTTTCTTTGATACGCTAACTGAGAGGTCTGCCGCTCGTTGGCTGAGTAGAACGAAAAAACTTTGACATCCTCTATGTCAGCAGCATTGACCTTGACCAAAACCAGCACTTGAACCTTCATCTCAGCTTTGGTTTGTTGCTAAATCCTCCCAGGCCCATTTTAAAATAACCTAACTACAAGTAAAACCATTAAGTGGGTGGTCTGGGTTCATCAGGTCAACTCAGCTGGACACTATCTGCTGTTACTTCACTGTGTCATTTTACACATCTTTACTAGACAGACTACAATCCAGCCAATAACCAGTTTATGTAGTGGGGTGTTTGATATCTCTTAATTACTCAGCACTGTGGTTGTGATATTGGCTGGTTGTGTAAGTTAGTGACCACCAAATGTTCTGGTTTATTAGTGCATATTAATAGCATGTGGTGATGCATATTACAACAGCCAGTTTCCTGTGTTTAATTAACAAATACTGTTTGTGTAAAAAATGTCACCACCACCTTCTGTTACCCAGGACCACCTTAACACTCTCTTTCCTTGCCAGTATTCTGACTGTGAAACCTGAGCCAGGGGCCAAATATAGCCCCACACAGTGAGCAGTTAGGGACCGAGACAGATGGGACAGCAGGCCACTGCAGAGGCAGTACGCAATTGGACCCTGAACCTGAGAGATCCTGCCGACTGTCTGACCAATAAGGCTGCTTTTCTGGAAAGAGAAGCTTCTTTTCTGGCTCATTCTTGCTAAATAAGAAGACAAACCTGGAACCACAAAACCAGGAGAACGAATTTCAACAAACCGCCCACTTTAAGGTGAGTTCTACCACTTTTGTTTGTACTTAAAGCTGCAAAGTGCGGTCTGGTTCTTAATTGCTTATAGAGAATGTAGCCTGAAATCATCTGGCGTGACAGTATGGCTATTTTAATAAACACAGCCTTTAATTCAAACATGGCACATATATAAGCATCTCTGTTATTTATTTAACAACATTTGTATTCATTCACAATTCTTTAAATTGAATGAACATTAAGGTTTAACAAACACAGGATTAAACGGGAGGTAGTGGAAACTCTGACAGCCCCAACAGTTGGTAACATTTTGTCAATCAGTCACTATGTCTCAAATTTTCCACATTCATATTTAATCAGCTCTGTACTGCTGCTGTTGTCTCCTCGTATAATGAAAAGGTTGAGGGACATTGTCTTATCTGTTTTGTTCTTTTAATGCTTTTACCCAGTGAGTCAGTCAGTATGTATGCGCAGAGTGTTTGTGAGTGTTTGTGTGTGTATTCTCAGTCATACCTGTGTGTGTGTGTGTGGTGGTGGGGCGTTTGAAGGACCTCTCTCCTGTACTCAGGGTGGATGGGGAGGCACTGCTGCTGTGAAACATAGCCCAGGAGATTAAAAATAACAACAGCTGGTCTTCAGGACGCCATGAGGCGCTGAGTGCCGCACTGGCTCATCTACACCAACAGTTTCAATAACATTATACACAGCGTCGAGCCTAAAGTGTAGAGAGATCTGAAACATGCTTGCATGCAACTTAAAATTAAACTAAATGAGCAGTAGACAGGTGCCCTTTTTCACCATTATTTGTGAATGTGGTTTAGCGTTGGTCTCTATATGAGGCTTCCAAAACATCACCGCTATAATTGACACATATAAATATAAATAAATATTTAACAAAAGTATATTTTCTATAAATGGACATTTTCTAAGAACGAATCAAAAAAGCATTTTGCAGGTATGTCACATAGCACTATTTATATGCATGCTACAGAGGAGCAGCCTGTTAAAATTAATCACTGACTAGTGTTTTGATAATTGATATCAAATGTGTGCAGGTCAAATCATTTTCACTAGAAGTGTTAATTGTTACTGTGAGTCTGACAGATTAAGATATTTTGACTGTTTTATTGACATTTTTTGTCACTTTTTTTCTTTTCTTTTCTTTTGTCACACATTTTTCAAATGATTAGTGAAAAAACAGCCTTTTTGTTCATTTGAAATTTATATAATCCATATTTCCATCCCTAAATAAAAGTACAACAAAAGAACAGTATGAAATGTCCTGACAGAAACAGGGTGAGTTAGAAATGTTAGTCATGTCCACCATGACCTCAGCAGGGGTCTTTGCTAATACGCACCAACTGTGTCCAGACAACAGCGGCCTGAGTCATCCTGCCAGCTATGGCTGCCAGCAAGAGGATGAGCGAGTATTGTGAAGTCTTTATTTTAAGATTTCTCTTCTGTCTGTTTGTCATTTTGTTGTTACTTATGTGTGTCCAGTAGAGTATAAACTGTGATGTGTATGTGTGTAATTTGCTGGTTAATGAGAGCTGATGTGTTTTTCAGGATGCAGGACGGGAGTTGGAATCAGCCACTCCCCTACTCTCTGCTGCTAAAAGACTCGGCAGCAGGCGGGACTTTGGAGGGCGATGGAGGTGTGTTTTCTGAGGCATCATCTGATGGGGAACTCTACCTGGACTCAGAACTGGATTCTGGAGGTGGAGACTTTGCAGATCTCACTGCCTTCTTAAGTGCAGAGGAGATCAATCTTAGCCTGGACCTGGCCCGGGAGGCCTTTGGTGACACATGTGACTCTGAGGATCGAGCCCTCTCTAATCCTACATTGCAGGAGCAGGTTCTCCAACCTACCCACTCCCTCCCTGTGAACCCCCTGACTACTGAAAATCTTACCACAAACACAAATCTGCACCACCAGACCAAAGCAACCCACCACCCAGATGATACTCCAGCAGGTAAAGTCTCCAGCCAGAATGCCCCCGTCAGTAAACCTGTACAGGTGTCCAGTGAAGGTCCGTTCTCCGTTGAGAAGATTGTCCGCCACAAACCAACCCAGCCAATGTATAAACAGGATAGACCCCGGCTAGTTCATGAAGGCCTGGAGCTGAATGATCGAGCATCTTCAGCCACAGAGTTCTGTAGCAGAGCTGCCACGTTCATCGAGGAGCTGTCCTCCATTTTAAAGGGATCTGCTCCGAGTGAGTTGCAGGTGGAGGAGGACTCCTCCTCCCCTGATAGTGGCTATCTGTCTCCCAGGAGCCAGCGACCAGTCCCTCAGGGCTCAGTCTCCGCTCCCTCTCTGCCTTCCAGCCAGCAAGAGCAGATGCAGTACAGCCAGACAGACATGGGACCTCAGCCCGGAGGCCCGATAGGAGTGGCAGCTTCTGTGCGGTACCAGCCTCCTGGAGCTCCAACCACAACTGGACCTTTATCCCCACCTCAATTCCTCCAGAAGCTAAAAAGTCAGGAAGTGGCAGAGGGAAGCCCCATCCGGCTGGAATGTCGAGTCACAGGAAACCCCCTCCCCCTCGTCAGGTAAATTGACATTCGTTAATATAAATGTGGTATCTGTTCTTTAATGTCAAGCGGGGTTTTTGAATACTGCGGTTACTTTCAGCATATGGATTTACCCATGTCTGTGTTGTGATTGATAAATTAATTATTGTCTCTTAGATGATTTATAAGTACATTTTGACTGAAGTCAATCCTTGTTAGATTAGATTAGATGAGACTGTATTAATCTGAAACTGAAACAAAGACACTCTACCAATTATACTAGACTATACAAAAATATATACAATTTTAAAATACACATAACATATAACATACAATAAATTACAAAACATGACCAAATATGACCAAATATATATTATATATTATTGTTTATATTATATTATATTATATTTATTATATTATATATATATATTATATTATATTATATATTATATTATATTATATTATATTATATTATATTATATTATATTATATTATATTATATTATATTATATTATATTATATTATATTATATTATATTATATTATATTATATTATATTATATTATATTATATCCATCTCTGTAATACTCACAAGCAGACACCATTTTATTCAACCATTATAAAGGCTTATGTCCTGACATTACTGCCCATGAAAGGGTTAATTCACCCACCAAAAGTCTGTTTTATTTGTCGTGTGAATGTGAAGGTGTGATCCTGTCACACAGATACAACATTAACAGTTTTATTGGGACTGTATCTCTGTACGAGAGTATTCTCAGGGGTGAACTATTAAAAGTTACCAAGACATTATTCCTGGAAGGAAACGTTGTTACTGAAGTGCAACTTAAACATAATTTATTGAAGGTTGAGATCCCAGAGAAGGATTGTGTATTCATGGTTAAAGAGTAAAAAAAAAAAAACCATTTCTTTTATAAATTTGAGTTAAACCACCATAGAGGAAAAGTGATTTTGGTATAGTGATTTTAGTAGGTATAGTTTGACTTCAAGATGTTAAAGGAATATGATCCAGAACTAGAGTAAAATAAACAGCTCTTTTATATCACAACGTCAGTGATGCTAACCAGACCAGACATCAGGATCTGGTCTCACTGGCCGTTGATGATAAGGTGAGAGAGGTGGGCGGTGGCCAGGAGGTGAGAGTTACCCTGTGTTGACAAGCAGAGAGTCTGATTTTCAGGGGTTAGGGGGGGACTTCCACTCTGTGTAAGCACATTTGAACATTTCCATTGGTACCTGTGCCAGCTGTCTAATTTATGCCTGGATAAAGCGTCGAGGGGACAGCACCCCCTTCCCCTGTGGTTAGTTGCACCAGTTCATCAACAAACTAAAAATACACTCCTCTCTTGTTTCTTGATACATATGTCAGCTCCACAGTTCAGACAACATGCTTGCTGTTTACTATAGAGGAATACCTGATCTCCTTTTTAATTTGGATGGTCTTTCTGCAGTGTGTGTGTGTGTGTGTGTGTGTGTGTGTGTGTGTGTGTGTGTGTGTTCTTCCTCCTCTTGTTGATTGCACTTAATTAAACTATGATTCTCAGAATGGCTCATTTAAATTTCTGTCACACATCGTTTGCTTTCATTAAAGACTGCTCTGTCTTGTGTCAGTTTACACTTGTCACTGTACTTCACCCTGACGTGTTTGGTGTCTTTTGAAACCTGGGATCTTTCCTAGTTTTGAAACTTAACACTGTCTCAACCTGTCTTTGTTTTTTATTTTTCATATTACTTTATTACAGCAGGCCTTCAAAGAATTTCAGTTTCAGGGAGTTTTGAGCAGGCGATGCATTTTTAGGTGTTTGTGTAATCAGAAGACATAATGTCAGTGGCCTGGGAGGTGTATCTCCCCAGCAGGCCAGGAGGGGCCTCTTATGTGGCTGTATAAATAGTCTCCAGGCCAACAGGAGCCAGGCACAGGAATGCAGGCAATGCAATGACAAGGCGATTTCAGTCACCAGTCTGTACATCTCACCACACCTTCTTGGGGAATATTGAGGTAGAGAGCAATGTGTTTCACCTCAGGGAAACAGGAGAGGCCAGACACTGTGGCCATATTGACTTTCTATAACAGAGAAAATGAACGGAGAGCTGAGACAAGTGAAATGACAAGTAAAAATTGAAGTACTTTGTCTTTTGTCCCTATAATTTCATAATCTATGTATACTAGTTTACAAGAGTTCCAGAACTACCAAGTTGAGAGTGAGTGTAGTTGTTGTTGGATCATGAGATGAAGTGCAGAGAGAGTGAGAGCAGATCTGTGCAGCAGCTTTTATTGCCTTATGGACTGTGTGTTTGGCTGCAACTCTGTCAATGAACAGTTCTCAGTATTGTTGGTTGGGGGAAAGAAAAAGTGCCGTCACTTCCTGTGTTGGATACTGACTTTGGACACTAGATGGCAGCAAATTAATTATTATTTGAAAGAAAACTGTTGCATGTTTGGGAAGTAGCTACTTGGAAATTTAAAAATACACAGTGATGCACTGGGATTTAATATTAGTTGGAGGAGAAACTCAGTGTTTTTTCTGATGTTAACTGAATTAAAAGGTAATAGTTTTCGAGGATGATGTTACTCTGCACTGATGAACTGTATAAATAAAACTATATTGACTATAACTAATTTTATCATTTAGTTCTTGGTTGAAATTCACACTCACATGCTTGTGTTTTATCTTTTCTGTACATCTGAATTGTCTGAACTACTCTCACATAATTAAACATGAATGTTCTAAATGTGCTGCACGGGGAAGTTAATTTTAAGTTAACGGTTTCCATTGTAATAAACTATCCTTGAGAGAGTTGCATACTGTTTGTATGTGTGTACAAGCATGCCAGTGTGTGTGTGTGTGTGTGTGTGTGTTACAAAGGTTGAATGCCTGATTTCCATTTAGTGTTCATTTCCCATGGGCAGAGCCTTTGATGCAGTTGCCAGTCCAAGCAGGTGATGCACCTCCTCACCTCCTCCTCTGCTCTCTGAAGCTAATGAGCTGCTGCTGAGCTGATGCCAACGTTTTGCACGGCCAGTGAAAGAGACATTCCTCGTGGTCGGACGCTGGGCGCGGCCTTCTGTGGTCGGCCACAATTTGTCTCGGCCTGAGCGTCCTATGGTACTGAACGCCTGGTATTCTTTTGCATGCCCCCATGCTCCTCACACACAAACGTTTTGTGCAATGCTCTGTTTACAGTGATGCATCTCTGGTATTGAGATGTGTGTGTTCTGTCCTTGTGGAAACCACTTTGTGCATTTTTTTTCAATATGAGGTCATCTTGGCCTTTCTTTTCTTCTTCATGGGCCCAGTTTTGACTTAAGATTAGCTGTTGGCATGAAAGAATAGAAGATATATGCAGTCAGTGTAAGACCCCGTGTGTTTTGTTGTTAACAGAGCATTTATAAACAAAATTGATGGTGTGAGGTCGCGTTGTGTAGAACACCAAACACGCTGCGGGTGCCTGATGACTGATTTCTCGCTATTTCAATGCATTGCAAAGCAGACAGGGAAAATGCATCTCCAATTGTGGCGTGCTCAGCAAGCTATTTTAGGCATTTTGTCTGATGCTCTTCCATGTCATTACCCTAGCTGCCTGCTGCACAAACAAGGCATTTCAAAACTTGACTTGGGGTTGAATGGAGAGAGATGGGCAGTTACGCTACAGAGCAGCCACGGCTTCTTGGTTTTGACCAAATGCACAAAACCACAGGGGAAACTTTTGAGAGGCTGCCGAAGAATTCTGCTCTGAAATATACGCAAGACGTCTTCAACGTCAGGAGGAGACACCATTCCACTGACTGATGATGGAATTTGTTGCCAAATATAAATGATGACATTATATATAAATATAAATATATAAAACAAAAGACTTCTCCCTCTGACAGACATGGCTCGGCTCCTAGAGACCAAACCACTTGATTAAATTGAAACAATCCATCCCTCTACAGCCGGAGATGCCAAATCTCTCAAAGGCCACAATAAATATCTCATGTCACCTCTTCTTGTTTACTCACTTACTCACATTCAATGGAAGAGTCTTGAAAATGTAACACAGTCCTGCCTTTGTACCCTATGTCCTCAGTTACTTGTAATAGTGGGCAGATACATATCAAAGGCTGTGGAGACGGCAATCACATAAATATTCTAGTCTCATGTTCTCAATCTTTTGTTTTTCTCGTCCAAATGCCATGTGAAACATATCCTTTTTAAGGAATAGCTTTCTCTGGCTTTGGGTTGTAGTTTAGACAATGTTTTGGTTTCACAGTTTTTTTCCGTCTTATAGACTTTTTGGCTTTAAACTGACTTTCTATGTTTTCACACACAGATAAGGAAAACATGACAGTTTGTCAAACCAGCAAGTTGTTGAAGAAGTAGTGAGTTTACTAGTGAACACTTACAGTAGCCCTTCCTCCTACATTGTGTGAAACAGACTTGGTATGAGGTCATAGCAGGTGACCCACTGCTGACTCATGACGTAGCCTGACTGTAATGCTGACTGTTTGGCCTGTTTCAGGAAGGCCATAATTTTAAGTTCTCCCTCATGGGCTCATTTGATCTCTGCAGGAGGAGGGGAAGGGAAAGAGCACTGGTATTTTTATACCTGCTGGGTTTTTTTTTTTTTTAAATACATTTTGCAAGCATGATGTCATGTCATATTTAGGCTTCAAATAATGAGAGAGGGTGCACTCATGCTTAAAATTAATTCTACATGAGGGCCGTTTGACAAAAAGCTAACATTCCTAAAACATGAAAATGCTCAAGAAGGAGGAAGAGTAACTGCTGATGCTGTGCAGAGACTTTGCAAGTCGATGTGAGGTAGTCAGTTTGACGTATTATTTTGTTCTCGCCATGCTGATAACTTAGCGTGTGTGTTCAACTGGACAAAGATGTGTCGAGCCATGAGTACATCCGAGCCCGTTTGTTGAACGCTGCCAGAGAATTCTGTGATGCAACCATAAATAGACAAAGCAGCGTTCATGTATCACTGTCAAATGTGGCTCACTGTAAATTAAATCAGCAATAAAACACTCAGATGGACACATGTCAGTGGTATTCCTCAGTGGTACGTTAATGGCACTTGTGAGGAATGGAGTCCTGTCTAAACCTCAGCGGTGGCCCCTGGCCCCTCTAACAGCCTGGTGACACAGTGTGAAGTTTCGCCCAATGAGGTGAGACTTTTCCTTCTCCTCTTCCAGCTCTGGAGGCAAGGAGGCTCCCGACCTTGACCCCTTAACACATACACTTCCAATATTCACTCTAATCCTCTCATCCAGTTACACATTTCCACCATCACACACTGGCTTTCAAATCAATTTGTCAAATGGCCACAGAGACTTCAAAATAAAAGGTCATTAAATGTTTTGATTATCAAGGTTATTGTATATGACAGAAATTAAATCTTACTTTGTACATAAAGCATTGATTGTAGATTACGCCTAGTAATCCAAAGAATAACCCAATAATAATGTTGTTATCTTTGTGCATGAGGCCAGAAAGATTCTGGGCTCATTGACGGCATCATGTAGAGTCTAGTGGTAAAGGATTACTCACATTCTGTTTTGTAATGAGGATGTGCTATAAAGCGGACACAATAAAAGAATGAATGTTGTCACTCTGTGGTAAATGGTTGGTGTAGATAATGTCATTATACCATCACAAACAAAGCAATCAGACGAGAAGGAGTTAAACAGGAGAGGGAGTAGAGTAACAGTAGAGGGAAATGAGATTTGTAGCAAGTTATATAAGCGGATCAGTGACAGTTGAAGAAGTGGAATACCAGATTTAATATGAAGCATGTCTGTTGCGGACAAAGGCAGCAGTCATCCACAGCAGGAGGATGGTAATCCAAGACAAGTTCAACAGGAGGATGGGCAGAGGACACTCCATAAATCTTTTCTCTGTACTTAAGTCTCTCCTCCATACCGAGTGTCAGTGTATTTGACCTCATCTGTAAACATGCGCACATTTACCCATGACCATTAACCTCCTTCATCAGTCCTGCCTTAGTCAGTCACACACGATTGCTCAGACAAACTATCATAGCTCACGTCACAACAGTTCAAGTTTCTGGAGTTTCACACAAAACACAGACTAAAAAAAAATTACTATTTCAAGTCTAGTCTGCCAGAAACTGCCCAGACACTTTAACAAGTTCTGGAGAGGGCGAAGTATTACAGCTCTCAGTTCAGGTTTGTAGTTTTGAGTCATCCAGGCCTCGGGGTCTGTTCCACAGCTGGCCTGTGAACAGTAAGCACCAGGTTACATTCCTCTGTTCACCTGTTAAATGGTGCTCTGCTATTCATCATGCTTGATAAGGCATGGCCATTAGATTCAGCTTACAGTAATCTGCCTTTTGATGAGATATTTTAGGCTGTTATTTTTCCTGGATGTCGAATTCCTGTGGGGCTGCCAAAGCGCTGTGTTTGAAGTTAAGCCCGATTCAATTATGTATCACTGACAATATTGAAGTGGTGGAATTTAGTGTGTGTTGGTGTTTAGTGTGTATTTGTGTGGCTTGAGTGTTTTTGTCTGGATAGAAATAGTAGCTGACTCGCAGAGTGTTTTTATGTATCATGCACATGTTTGTGCGAAAATCAGAATCTGCGTGGGGATACTTGCTTTACAAGCGGACGAGAGGTCAAGTGGGACTCATAAAAACAAGCTCAAGTCTTCCTTTCCATGTACATGTGACAGGATAACAGCTGTGCGAGTGTTAAACTGTCTTACATAGAGATCAGAGTTATGTGTCTTTGCTCCTCAGTCTCTTCGTGTTTGTCTTCAGCTAAATAAAATATCCCTGCTTCTCCTTCTTTTCATTAAACCACCAAGGCTCCTGATATGATGGGGAATGAATGTAGGAATGGGGAGTCTGCGGCTTTAAGTTTCATAGGAGTGGAGGAGGAGGAGGAGGAAGAGCGGAAGATGCTCCATGTCTGATCACCGCTCAGATCTAAGTCAATAAATTCAGAGTAAGGAGGAGAGGTCACAGAGTTCAATCCCTGACAGCAACTTCAGCCTGTTGCATCTATTGCCATTTATCTCTTCTGGTAGGATGTTGTTGGCAGTAATTTCTTGTCTTTTTCAGTCTTCATCTCAGCAGAATTACAGGATGTCACCAGTCCCACTCTTTGAATTTAGTGCTGCCAGAGTTTTTATAAGAGTTTTATCACTGTGACTGCCTCAGACCGGCTAAGATTAGGCTTCAGAAGTGAAACTATTCACAGATACTGATGTTGAGGTGCATTATTCCCCCACAGACCAGCAGAGGTGGTCTGGCTGACATGGAAGCAGATGTTTTTCTGTGTTTATGTGTTTGCATGTTTGTGGTAAGGTCGTGGGTGGTTGGTGGAAGAGGGATTATGCACATTTGTTTTCTTTTTTGGTGTATATTCAGTGCCTGGGCATACAGATGATCAGAAATATGCTGCTTCCTCTGTAAAAAAAAAAAAAAAGCTTCCTTGAGTCAGGAATTGCACCTGGACTGTTCAGTTAACAAGATGTGAACCACTACAGGGCGAAGAAAATGAGTAAATATTGTTGTATTAATTGATACCATTTGAAAGCTATAGCTGTGCAGTAAGTGACTCAAAGCAAAGCCATACATGTGACCACAGGTTGGCTCCATGTGGTTCAGCTGTTGCATCAATTCAATCTAATTGTCGTTCCGAGAAAGTTATGATACATACCTAAAACAGACACGGGCTGTTTTGTGGTTTGCCTCCAGCTGTAATTACTCAGTGGCAGGAAGATCGATGACTGTAGTTATTTGTAAATACTTGAAATTTGCTGTACAGGATCTGACGTAAGTGCTACCATAGGTGTGACCACATAATGTGCTGTATGTAAAAGCCTATGTCTTATCTTTGATGTTTTAAGAGTTTAATTTTAGTTAGAAATGAGCTTGTCATGACATTAAAAAAATATTAAAGCCTCCTGTATTACAAATAGTCAAAAAATCCCAACAAAACAAATGTAGCCTTGCTCTTAGTCCCAGGAAGTGTCGGCTAATAGAATATCACACACACTTCCTTTTACTTGTGTTGCTGTTTATGTAGCGGCATTTATTTTATAAGACTGATGTGTTTAATTCTGGACTCTTTTGTTGGTTTTAATTCTGGATTTATTTGACAGTTTGGAGGAAGATGTATCGCCCTCGCGGTGTGACATCATGAGAGGGATGTAGCCTCTGTTTTGGTTAGAATCACTGAATCTCCTTGGAGCAAAAACAGAAATTGCTATGACAACGTGTCGCTATTTTTATTTGACCCTTGAGAAATATTGTAATCATGAAAATACTGTGAAAGAAAGCATAAGACTGAATACACTTGAATATTTAGTCATTGATAGTGGGAGTAAGAAGTCATTATACATTTGTTTGTGTGTGCGTGTGTGCGCACTTGCATCGGCACCCGTGTATGTTTCTGTATATTAATAAAACCACAACATTAGGCCAAGAAAATCTCTTTATTCTTTTCAGCTCTTATTTTGAAAAGCTGTGTCCTTTTTTTTCTGAATCTCTCTTTCTCTCTGGTAGAGGATGCTGGTCAGACAGAGCAGTGGATCTAATGTGGCCACTGTCAGTCAGTCAGCAATAAATAGGAACATCCAGAGACTATAAAAACCCTTCCTCTTATTAACGCATGTTTTATAGTCACTTAAGGGAAGTACAGTGTGTTTCATGTTGTTATCGCTACAAATGGGAGCAAGCTCTCTCACAAAACCAGAAGAATTCGAATAAAAAAACCACATGATTACAGTGTGTGCCACTGGGACAGACATCGTTAGGAGTGTGTTGCTCTCATCAAAGATTTTTTATGTCATACAATCTCACACACAGACACAAAGAGAGCAGGCCTTCCTAGTAACAAGTACCACAAATAATCCCACCTGCCACGTCCTAGTAGCAGACTCACTGGATCTTCATTGACAGCGACTAAAATATCACCAGTTTGGTCTGTATTAAAGCTTATGTTGGACCCCCACAGAGAGTAAAAACACACCACACCCTCTCATTCTGCTGTGGACCGTATGTCAGGCTTCAGAGCTTTGGCTTTAAACAAACCCACAAATACCAGGTTTTTATCTACTGGCCTTGGTGAATTTGCAGTTTGGAGTGTTTGGGATTATTATATTGTCACATTTTGTGAGTGTGTGTGCGTATGTACCAACCATGACCAGACACAGTAGCCACAGCCATCTGTCTTGGAGTTGCCAGGTGCTGCCAGCTCAAAGTGGTCTATTTAGATCCTGACTTATGCAAGCTATTTTTGTTCAGGCCAAACTGGGCTTTTTAAGTGGCCTACTTAGTTCTGGCATGTGGGATTTATTAAGTAATGACCAGTATATTTAGTGCCCTCTCTTTTTGTGTCACACTGTAGTACGTACTGTAGCACTATCATCTTTTATTTTCATGATATCTCTCAGCTGCAGATCAGAGCCCCAGACTTTCCCATGGTGATGGGGTCATTTTGCTGGAGCCCAACGGACTGTGGCATAGAGTTGTATAGGAGCAGGAAAAGCAAGTTTTGTTTTTTGTTTTGGAGACAGATTCCAGAGGGAAACAGAGAGAGTCTACATGACCATGAATTTGCTCGTTAAATGTTTGTAGCCCACACAATGTAAGACATTAGAAGAAGTTTACCTGTGTACGCTTTTGTTGGGGAGTTGTTATGAGATTTATGGCTTTGATTTGTCCTTGTTGAGAGGAAGAGAAAACATGGAGACAATTCAACTGAAATATCTGAATGAAATTAGTGTGTGCAGCTCTGAAACAGATTTTTTGTTTAAGATGTGTCTTAAAGGTTGTTTTTTTGTCTTGCTCTTCTGTCTTGTGTGGAATTTGGCAGCTCTGGACTGCTCCCTCCCTCTCAACCCTCAGTTCAGCCTAAGCATTGTGTGTAGGTCTGACTGTGTGACTCAGAGTGGCTGTCCTGCTGTGAGAGTGTCAGTGTCTCAGTGCGTGTCAAGCTGTCAGGAGGGGAAGCTCAGTGCGCAACATAACATCAAGGAACTCATTAGTGACTTTGGTTTGGCATCAGCAGCACGTCAGCTCAGGTAAGTTACGGACTGAACAACCATCCTAGTCACTCATCGTAGTTGGTGGTTTTCTTGGGTAGAGATCAAACTTATGTTTAAGTGTCACAGTGTAGTCATACATTAGTGTCGCAAGTGAGATTATAAGACTGTGGGTACACTCGCTCTGAGTGGGAGGACAGTCATGAGGTACTTGGCAGAGGATTTAGATCTTTTACAAGATCACTGTTAGCTTTTATTTCTTGTCGTGGAAAAAACGTAATGGTGCTCGCTGACACAATGTGTGTAATTTGTATTTGAATGAATGAATGAATTACCCTCAGAATGTATTATCGTGTTCTTTGTGTACAACAAAAAAAACCTGGTTATTTATAATCTATTCTTTGGTCATGCAGAGGAGTTGAAGTTGAGATGAAGTTGAGAATGTGCATTTGTGTGTGTGTGTGTGTGTGTGTGTGTGTGTGTGTGTGTGTGTGTGTGTGTGTGTGTGTGTATGAGTGAATGTGGGGGGCATCCCCATGAGTGCAGAGGTGTGTGAATTTGTAGCTCAGCTGCTGCACATGTCTGTCACTATTTTGGTAACTCTCTCTCTCTCTCTCTCTCTCTCACACACACACACACACACACACACACACACACACACACACACACACACACACACACTAACAGCCTGTTTCTTCTCTGACAGATAAAGTCTATATAATTATTTTAAATTTGAAGAAGTACACATACTATTAGTAATGTAATGTTAAAAAAAATTAAATAAATAAAATCATAAGATAAAATAAATTATGAACCACAGAGAAAATTGCATATTTTTTTATTATTACCAATGATGACTCAGGTGAAGTTGTTTCTGCTTAGCACACTGAACACTGAACTGTAATATATCAGTGGACAATATGTGTTGATGAGCAGACTTTGCCCCCCGAGTGTCCCCCTGACTTAAAATTCCTTGGAGAAAAATATCCATTGTCGCTTCCGGTCAGAGCTCTGACTGTCTTCTGCAGCTGTCTGCTGTCTAGAATATTCCAGTGATCTCTGACCCATGACCCATCTGTTCTCCGATTAACAAGTCTCCATCATCAGATGGCTTCTGCTCCTTTATAAAGCTCAAGTTTCCTCCATGTATCATGTTTAATCAAGACAAATTTTGTTTGCGTGTAGAAGAACACATCAGCTGAGGGCAGTCTCAAATCTGGGAAGCTAATATTAACTCTCAATTTCAGATGACAACACTCAAACAAATTGGCCTCAGTTTAAAATTTGTACATCAACTGTAGCTTTATTTAGATCACTGTCATACAGTTCAGTCAGTCCTGATTGGCAGAGATGAATAATTGTGTAATTTAAAATGATTTAGGTCATGGACACTAAATATAGTCATATATTCCACATTTTCCCAGCACTGAAACTGTATCAGTATTAATTAACAACTGTATGTAATGACTGAACTAATTACCTACCTACCTACTACTTACCTGCTTTACATACCTACTTGCTTGCCAAGCAAGTTTTAAATTGTAATCATTATGAGTCTGATTCTGGCCACAAGTTTAATATCACATGTCTTTTCTCTGCTCAGTGTTGGTTTTAACCAAGTTGTGATCCATAATTAGTTATTACTTTGAATTATGTGCCACTGTAGCAACCAGTTAACTTTATCTCTCTACTGTCAGGAGCTTGGCAGTTAAAATACAATAATTCATCTGACCAGATTCACTCAAAAAGCTGCCTGCTGCACCTGAGATGCTAATGCGAGCAGTGGGCCACAAAATCAAAACGTTGAGCTGAAAGATGCTAAAATTCTCTGTGGTGCTGAAGGGAATTGCAGCTGCTTTCACTTTGCGTGTGATCTAAACAATGACTTTAAACCTTTGTTTGTTTAACCTGTAACGTTATACTTAGCTGCAGCTGTACTTTGAGCTAAATGCTAACCTGAGCGTGACATCTTCTTCACAGTGACAATTAAAGAACCCATGTGTAGGATTTGGGGAGCTGTATTGTTAGAAATCTGATGTAATATTCATAATTATGTTTTCTTAAGTGTATAGTCACCTTTTCATTACCTTGGAATAAGCGTATTATATTGGGAGTGTCTCTCACCCACAGAGACATGTTGCACTGACATGTTCCTTCACCAGAGAGCCTTTCACATTCATGTTACCTGATAGCTACTACAGGTCGTCGTCCTACACACATCAGTTGGTTGTAATCTGCAACGTCACCGGTAGATGTTACCAAATCCAACATGCTTAACCATTAACATGCTGATGATTTCATGCTGGTTGCTGACTTTCTTTCCATTGACTGCTACCATTGCAAAACTGAATGGCGGGGAAATGATGCATTGATTGCTACTATTATATACCTGGATAGTGCACAATGTTGTATAGTAATGAACTGTGAGTAAATACCTTTGCAGCGTTAGTTAAGTTGTGCTTTCAGACCTTTCACTGAGCCATTCAGAGCTGCATTCATTGTTGGTTTCAGTCAGTATCCGTGGGAAAGAGGAAACCCAGTCTGCTTTCCATCTTGTGCGCATGAATTAGGAGATTTCTCTTTTGTGGATAATGAAAAACCAACATTGCTTGCTATAGAGTTTGGACAGTTTCAGTTGACCTCTATTGTAGTTTGTAATTTGGGATAAAGACAGCCTTGATGCTGGTCTTCTTGTCCAGTTGCACTTTGGTTGACTTCTGTGGTCCATAGGCCTGAAACTGAACACCAAGGTCCAAGTTAGAAGTACAGAGACAAACACATCTACAGCCTTATACATCTCTACTTCATGTAACTTATATCTCACTGTGATTGTTGATTGACACACGGGTGTATTTGTTTATCTTTTGCTAGTTTGTCACTCCTATATCCCAACAAGGCCATTTTCATGATGGAACCTCCTTCTTTCTTTTTCTCTCCCCTCTGAGCTCTGGCCTCCGCTCGTTTGGGTTTGTGGTGAAACTGAGCCTTGCTTCATAAAATTTTCCATCAACAGCAGCAAATAACAACAGGGTCAGATGAGGAGAGTGTGGCCCTCAGCACGCACTATGGAGGCCAGGGCAACGGGCTCTGGTTTGGCCTGTCCTGTGGAATGCTCTCTTCTTCTCTATGTGAATAGGTTAAATGTAGGGAGCACCATTAAACTGAGATGGTGCTCCCGATGATATTTGAGCCGTCATCTGGCCTCAATTGTCTTAAGTGAAATGTGTATAATTGCTTTCTCACATGCTATCTTCATTCAGAGGGCTGTTGACAGGCTGTTTGATGGTGGTGGTGGTGGGATGTTTAGTCACTATCTTGGCTGGATGCCTTTGGGTGGGAGATGAATGAAGAGGTGAGGCATTTGTAGTGACGCCCATTTACTTTTAGCTATTTTGTATGCATGTTCCAAATAGTTGTGTTTTATAATCGTATTGTTTTAAGAGGAAATGGGTGGTAAAGCTACGCTCTGCCAAGAAATTTCTACCTTCACCCTGTGAACACAGACGGACTGCTTTTCTAACACACCCTGCTTCCCCTCCAAATGAGACTATTGATGGTTGAATTCTTTCTGTGCCTCCTGGACTGTATGTGACTCAACAAAGTCCTCACTCCCCCCACTGGAGAAAGCTTTTCATGCTGTTTAGGCCTGCAACCGTACTCAGCACATTCCAAAGAAATAGAGACGGGATTAAATAAACATTACCGTCTGTCTCTAAATGAGTTTACTCAGTAATTATGCATAATGGTAGATCATTAAGGTTGATTAATAAGGGGTTTTTATTGTTGTGCTCGTTGGGAATGGCTTGTGCTTCCTAGTTTATGCTCAGTCAACCCTCCAAGGAGCTGATGAGTCTCTTGCTCTGTGTTCTGTCAAACTGTGCCCAAACAAATTTACATTTCCATTCCTTTTCTCCTTCTGAACAGATGGTCTGTGTTTTAAATTCAGAAAGGAGAGCCTGGTAGACCTTTGTGCCATAACCAGAATGGAAAACTACTGAGGAAGAAACCTCCCAAGACCACTGACAAACATTTCAATTATATTTTTACATATAAGTTCACATATATTCCTGCTTGGAGATGCCATATTTTCTTTTCTTGAGATCTGGACAGTTTCAGACTACCCTGTGGAAAACATCCTCCTGCTGTTTGCAGGCCTCTGTTACCTATAGTTACACGTACAAACACACAAATATACACAAAACACATAGAACCTCCAACAGTCTTAACATCCCCCATCACAAACACCATAGTCATTAGTTTAATGATGTCATGTGTTACATTAAGCTATTTCCTGTATGTGTTTCATTTAGCAGCGCTCAAAAAATGTCCGAATGATTTTCCGATATTTGAAAGGGATTTGTATTGTGCTGTCCACATCAAACTTAGAGCATATGGCTGCAAAGTCCATGGTGTACCATTTTGATTAATTCAGTGAATGACTTAAAAGAAAGTAGTGAGGTTTAACCAACCAAAGAAACCTGAGTTTCCCAAGCAAATCCACAGCAGACATGGCAGCCGCCCAAACGAGTTGTTTTCTCTTTCCTCTGCCTGCTCATAATCTGGAAAAATGGATTTCAAAACCACATAGACATATTGGTTTGCTCAAACAATCAAATTTTTACTCTCTGTCAGTTTTGTACCAAAGAGTTTGGCCTGTGTCATCTAACAAACTCAAGCTGTACAGGATCTTTGTCTTGTCTGGGCCTTACTCCGTCTGGATCATGTGTATGATGCACAGGCAGCTGCTGGATTGTGTCTGAAGCGTGGCAGATGACTCTTGGCCTCCGTTTCCGTGAGGGCTAACACACCAGTGGATAAGGTCTCCCCGCTCGTGCCACCAACAGCTCTTCATTGGTCTCATGTCTCAAACTGTTTCCTATCATTTCACACACCGGCATCTGGCTGTGTGATAGAGCCAGCAGCCAAGTTTCCTTTGTTTCACTTCATCAAGAGATAAGACAGAGGAACTACCCTGAGGAGTTGTTCGACGGGACGATGGTGTAACTACTAGCAACAACACAGACAGCAGAAACAGAGTGACACGACTGTGCACTGCTCCACCTGTCACTGCTGCTGATGAATTGCTCAGTATGATCCGTCCCAGCAGTGACAGAGCATATAATTTTTCCTGTCTGCCCTGGCCTGACTCATGCCCGTCCACCTCCTGTTCATGTACTTGCCACTCATTCATTCATTCACTTTCTCTGTCTCAGTCTCTGAGTTTTTGTCAGGTGTAAATCCTCAAGTATGAAGTGTTGTCTGAATATTTTGGCTGATGGATTGCTTTCTGGAGCAGGAGTCAGCCTGCAGTTTGACTGACACCCCAGTGTGTATAAAATCTTGTAATGGCTGTGCAGCAGGATGTCAAGCATTTTTATACAGCTCTACAGCTCAGAAAGCTGGATGTCCTCGGGTCGGGGCTCTGGACGGACCAAACAGCTGTTCTCCCAGCATTTGGGGAATTCCTGGCCTTCCTGCTCTTGTCAGAGCAGAGGTCAAGAGGTGAACAAGACATGTATGCCCTTTCTTTTAATAAGGTGCTAACAGGCTTACAGAGAGTAGAGTGTTAGTGGAGTGTGTGAGTCTTGATTTGATAAATCACAATGCTCTTTTAGAAATAAATAAAAACAACACGCAATACCACAAATCATCACAGTCGAGGCCACACGTGTCTCTGTGTGTGTGTGTTTGTGTGTGTTTGTTGGAGATGTGTGATGTGAACCCTGTTGTGTGATCTTGTATTTGATGTGGTAACATTGTGCTCAGGGGGAGTTGGGGGGTCTCCTTTAATCATAACTCTGTGAAGAGACAGGAGACAGATGAAGCTGGTGTGTGTTGGAGACTGTCTCATCCCTCCTGGGTCCCAGATCAGGGAACAAAGCCAGTGTCTGCAGACCCCAGGGAGGGAGGTGGTCTGTGAACACTGGTTTTGTTAGCAGACACAGAACTCCGACTGGGAGGAGGAGGGGAAAGGGTGTATCTGCTTCCCGTAACATGATTTCTCGTCAAGTGCCTCAGGGTGGCTGATATTTAGCAGATATGAGAGACTCAGACATGCCCAGAGGGCGCGTGTGTGTGTTTGAATGAGTAGTTGCTGAAGTGTGATTAGTTAGATTGGCAGACCTCCATCATATTTGGCAAAGGTGTAATGAAGTTCAAGTAATTTTTAAGAAGAATGACGGAACATTGTTGTCACGAAGTTAAGATTTTATTGAAAAGGCAAATTCATTTCATGATTCATGATTCTATATTGTCTGTATTATTGTAAAATACCCATTTTGTAATGGTGACTACCAGTGTCACTACACACACTGAATTAAATTGGTGATCATTATATCTGGCAGGAATAATGAAATTGTGATTTACTTGGAGTACTGGAAAAACTGTTTACTCTTTAAAATATATATCTACAAGCAGTGGATACTCTACCACTTTGATGCAGACTGAAATAACTCAAAACTATTGGATGCATTATTAACTATTGGATGTATGTGGTATATTATATAACAATGTGATGGGTTGATGTGGAATTTACTACACACATAAGGTTTTCTACTTTGAATAATCCTTGTTGTTCTAACCTGTAGCACCAGCTTGGTTACACACTCCTTATCACTTCATGTATCAATCTATCTGTAGTCAGATTTTTCAGGTTATTAAAGTAAGACTGTGTTCTGTGATACTAACACAGTTGTTCTGTTTGGTAGATCACATTAAAGTAACTAAAGTTGTGCTTCTCCTCCCCTACCAGGTGGTTCTGTGAAGGCCGTGAGCTACACAACTCTCCCGACATACAGATCTGGAGGGATGGTGACCTGCACACGTTGGTGATCACAGAAGCCTTTGAGGACGACACGGGGCGTTACACCTGTGTAGCATCCAACAGCCTTGGAGCGGACAATACCTCTGCTGAGGTTTACATTGAAGGTCAGAAATAAAATGCAACATTTTCACACTGTGACACTGAAATTAGATTTTTTGTAGTAGTTTTGCATATGGACCTCTGTTGTAGCTAGTGGTACTTTAAAACAACAAGGGAAATGTGTGGATATGACTGGGTTGATACGAGGTCAAAAGGCAGCATCCTTTGGTACAAGATTTGTGAGAAATATAGTTATAGTTTTGCTATGCAGGGCATTTAAAAACAACAGAACAATTTTCCTGAGAATTAGTCAATGTCACATGAAAATAACCCTAATTACTTTCACTTATGTGTCATTGTAGGAGCTTCGTCATCTGACTCAGAAGGAGAAGGAGCGGCGTCAAAATCCAGATCAGGAACCATGCCTCAGTACGTGTTTCCACATGACCACTTATGACCCCATGACCCAGTGAACTTTGAAACCCTGAACAGGTTAACTACAGCAGATAATCAGGTCTGTTGCCTGCTCCTACTTAACCAGACCCTTAAAAAGGTCTCTAAAGGACCATAACTCTGAAACCATACACAACTCACAACCTAAATAATGAGATATGGAGATGTTTGATAGGGTAAGAAAAAAAAAATTCTGTCAGCTTCATCCTCTATTTCTATAAATGTTATTCCCTTTGCTACTTTATTTAGTGAAATGTGAGTAATGTGCGTACATTTTTTCAATATAGTCTTAAGAAAACTTGGTTCAAAATGCATAAATTCAAAAGTTCCAGAAATTTTCTTTCATTGATATAATGCATTTTTTAGATCGTGCTCTGCATCAAACAGTACCAGCACTTGGTACTTTCTACTTTACTAAATGTTTTCGATTATAATCAGTTGTATAAATCTGCCATCTGGACTACTTCCTGATTCCCTTTCTGTTTACGAACTGAGGCCAAGATCACTGATATCATCTTAATTGCAGAGGAGACAATTTTCTTTGTTTCAAGTATCATATTTTAACTACATACATATGAAGTGCAGTCAAAATGTTTTCTTTTGTGTGCTGATTTATGTTTCGCTTATGTTAGAGTGCAGAAGAAGACTACTTCAATGTCCCTAACAATACGCTCGTCATCACCAAAAACCCCTGAGGTCCTTCCTCATCGCTCCACTCTGGTCCAGTCCCTGTCTCAGCCCCCACAGAGGGTGAGCCACCTACATCGCACACACAGCACTGTGGAGCCACACAGACTCATACACATGGACTCCACCTGTTTACAAAGTCATTGTGTTTTGTCTTGCAGATTCAGAGCCCGGTGTCGTCACTGTACGGTGCTGAGGTGTCAGGCCCTCCTGTATTTACTAAGGTAAGTCTACATATGCTGACACAGCATACTGTACAAATATTATGTGACAAAAAGTAAATGAATGTGATTGTTTAGCCTGTCATTCCCAAACCAAAGTCATTAATATTCTGTTATAAAAGCCTCCGCCCTTCTGGATGAGTTTTTCCACCAGGCTTTGGAACCTGGCCGCAGGGATTTTCTCCCATTCAGCCTTAAGCTCATTCATAGTCTGAACACTGATGCGTGGCGATAAGATCTCTGACTTGTAGTTGGCTTTTCATCCCAATAGTCTTGGGGTCTGGTTTTCAAAGTCTGGTGGAAGCAGAAGGAGCCTTCCTCCAACTGCTTCATAAAGTTAGAAGCAAAATATTTTGTAACCAGGGAACTTTTGCCCAAACCATGAAAAACAGCCCTGGATAAATAGATACATACTTACATACATGCATCATAGATGCTATATATACACATGCACATACACAGAACGTAATACACAAGTACTCAGACTCCTTGACTTACTATAATAACAGTATGCAGTGCTGTGGCTTTCAGCAGTAGGGGTCTGATAAAACAAAAGCTTTGATGAAAGCTCCGCCTTCAGCTTCAGATCATCCCTTTCCAAGTCAGACTCTTCAACGCTCCCCCCTGCAGCCCCCAGCTCCCTCCTGCCTCCCTCCAGGCTGTGGGTCTTGTAATGGCGGGCCTGAGACGGGCTGAGGCAGAGCTTCAAACAGTCCTGCCAAACCCACAGGGTCAGGTCTCTTTCACTCTCATTCAGCCAGTCAGGCCCTAAATCATTTTCCACTTCATTACAAAAAGACATTTGTTTTACTTCACCCCACTTCCCACAAAAAAACTGTTGCAGGCTTTAATCATCTGAATGAGAGAGGATGTTTGCCTCTAGTGAAGTCAGCACCGTGATGTCACCCTCGTAACACACATACACTGTCAGACCCATGTTGATGTCCCACCCCCGATCTTCCAAAATACAACCATGACAAACACACAGTCACAGATGGAGACAGAGACAGAGGGAGAGAGGCTCAGACTCACACGCACATTTATTTACATTGACACTGAGTGCCTCTTGTTGATGGATAAACTAGTCAGCTGAAAGACGAGACAACACAGTGTTGATACTGACCCCCATGTTTTTTTAGTTCTGCAGAATTATAAACTGTGACTAATGTGACTGATTGCACACAGGGTTTAAAATGTCATTTGTAAGGAAAAGGTCCTATAAGAGCATCCATTATCTCCTAAATATATGTGTAGGTGGATTTAATTTAACTATAGCAGATAAGAGTGTAACTATACTAAGTACAATACTACTTCAACTGAAAGCATTAAATAGAAGGGAAGAAAATCTGGTGAAAATATGCCCTGGGTGCTTCTTCCAAAACTTCTAATTATTATTATTATTATTATTATTATTAACATTCACAAGGCACGTATTAAACCTTCATAGGTGATAAAAAATATTGTATTTGATAACCTGTCAAATATACAATAATATTAGGGTCAGACATAAGACAAATAAATCAGAAAAGGTAGATTTTTTTGCTTTTTTAGGAATAAAGTTGAAATGTCAAGAATAAAGTGTGAAGAGCCTTTTTTTCTATTTGGAACAAAACAGATGCTTGTTTTAGGCTCGAGTTAAAACAAACGTACAGTGTGAAAAGTCAGATTTATGACTGATTTTTGGATCGTGTGTTTCTCAAAACCAGACAGATCCAATAAAATGTAAGAGGATGTCGAGCTCTTGAAGGAAAGTGCTTTTGCCTTTGTATTCTAACACATGATTGTGTCTGTGATGTTTTAAAGTATCGTGTCAGCCAGAGGAAAAGTAACAAAAGGCGATTCTGTGATCACCCCGAGGAGATGACATGAGAAAACTCCAAAAGCTGAACAAACAGATGGTCATTTTATTTTCAAGTTCATTAGTGGAGTTAGTGTCAGTTCTTCAAATGGTGTTTCCTGACAGTGTGTCTCCATCTATGTTCGTCTTCATCTGTCTCTTCTGAAGTAGATTTATTATTTTCATTAGCATTTTAAGTTTCCTTGTCATTCTTCACGCACTCGATCCTTGTTCTCATTACCTCTCTTCTGCTTTTTTTTTTTTTTTTTTTACTCCCTTGGCTCATCAATCCTTCTCCTGTATTAGTTCTTGCAGGATGCTCAGGCATCCGAGGGCCAGGTGGTGGTTCTGGAGTGCAGGGTCCGTGGAAGTCCTCCGCTGCAGGTCCGATGGTACCGCCAGGGAGAAGAGATCTTAGACTCTCCCGATTTTCGTATTCTCCAGAAAAGTGAGGCATTCTTCCCAGCAATGAACGATTTTTTTTATTTTTAGCACTAAATTAAGAATCCACATAAGCAAATAATCCAAATGTTTGTGTTTTTTTCCTTCCTTGCTGCCTATAATACGCTTTGTATCAGAGCCTCGATCTGCCGCTGAGCCAGGTACAGTATGTGACCTCAACTCCTCTAGGTCTATCATTACATGACTGTCAATTATGACACTGCTTTCATCTTCCCAAAGGCATTCAGTTGTTTAAATTAGAAACAGATTATTAGCTTTGTCTTGGGACTTAAGTTGAGTTTGATGGTTTCATTATCGGATGCATCCTTTCACTTGGTTATGACTATGGCAAACCACAATTTAATAAGTCTGTGTCTCACAAGACACTCATTATCGCATTGAATGCGCTCAGAGGGAGTCCCTGGGAAAGTCTGAGAAACCTGCGCGCACACACTTCAACAATCACAGATAAATAATGACACACGCACGTTTACCACCTGTGTGAGTCAGGGGTCATTTCAGATGTTACCTCAAGGCTGAGTCACTCAGACGTTCCTGAACATCTGTGCTCTGGTGTTGATTCGTGCATGCGTCTGTCTGTTCTTCATGAATGGTTACATGCATACTTCTCTGTCTCGTTTCTGCCCACTACTCTCTGTGTCTGACTATGACTCACCACTCTACATGAAACATCCATCGCCTGTCTGCTACGATTATACCGTGTTTTCCCGTCCATCTAATATCTCTATTACGTCTCAATACAAGTGTCAACATGTCATTTCACTCTGTCCTCTCTGTCTGTGTCTTTACTTCAGACCATAAATCTATTTCTGTGATTGTAAACTCTTTGAACATTATTAAACTTTTATTTATGGTTTTGTTGTTTTATTGTTTCAGAGGAGATCTGCACCCTGGTAATAGCCGAGGCCTTTCCAGAGGATGGAGGTCTATTCAGCTGCATTGCGTCCAACCCATATGGATCTATAAACAGCACAGCACAGCTCACTGTCACTGCAGGTGAGCCAAAAAGCCAAAAAGCTTAAAGGTGACAGAGAACGGTTGAACAGGGTTTTGATCGTTGTTTGGTGATGTGACATATACACAATAAAATGTTGGTTGGATGTGTAATGTCTCTTCATAAAGCTTCATAAAAACCCCAGAAAGATATTTTAGGGTGGAAGATTTTAAACACGTGGTTTTGTACCTATTTGGTATCTTTTCGATCTTAACTGTCAACCTCATTAAGAAATGCAAGCGTTTGACACTGACTGGCTCCTTCACTGTCACTCAAATAAATGTAACTGGACAGTTCATCTTTTTACAGCTAATCGCCTTTGAAGTGGAGGGAATAGATCAGAGTGGGAGGCAGTGAGATACCTTTTACGTCATAAACCCGTGATGGTCCGTTTTTTAAATTTACCCATTTTCTTGTGGCCATTTCTAAAAGAGAAATTTCTATGAAAAGGAGATGTTTAGAATTTAAAGCACGTATGTATGTTCCTGAATGTGGGTGGACGACAGTAAAAACGGTTCTGTGTCTGTATACTTGGCACAAAGTGAAGTGTGTTCCCAGAGAACATCGGCCTCCACCAGGGTTGCTTCTTGTCACCACCTCTATTTGTGATTTTCCTTGCTAGGATTTCAAGTTACAGCTTCAAGGAGGAGTGTTTTTGGTATGAGAGACTCAGACTTGCCTCTCTGCTATTTGCAGATGATCTGGTTGTGTTGGCTTAATCAGACCATGTCTGATTTGCAGCCAAATGTAAAGTGGCTGGAATGAGAGTCAGCAACTGAGTCAAAGGCATGTTCTCAGTTTGCAAGGGACAAGTTTCCACCTCTAGTGAAGTGATCTTAACCAATGACCATGAACTTTTGGTTGTGGTTGAAAGCAGCAAAAATGAGTTTAAGTGGATCTGATCAGATGCCTTCTGAGCCCTTCATGTTGGAGGTTTTGCGTGCATGTCCAACTCCTACGAGATGCTGGAGACATTATATATCTCCTCTAGCCTTGGTCAGGTTCCCCAGGAAGAATTGGAAAGTGACATTGGCGAGAGGTTACTTTGCTTGGCCTGCTGCCACTTACCCTGACTTCAAATAAGCAGTTAAAATGGATGGAAGAATCTTAATGAGTCATTTCCTTCACCTCAGTTTAATCTAGAACACACCACAAGGACAAAATTTAGAGTTACAGTAACAGAAAATGGTAGCAAGGATAAATCAGTTTGAAACTTCAAAATGGCACAAAAAAAGTTCCAAGTTGTACATTGTTGAGAGCAATTTCTTTAAATAAGAATAATTCATTTTAACATATTTATATTTGCTCAACGCAGTACTTACTGTATTAAACTTACAGTACACAGTAAATCATCACCAAATGATTCATTTCGACGTTCAGTATTATAAACTCCTGCAATGTAAAATGTGATCTCATTGTAAGATTAAACAAACTGGCGTGAAAAATTATGAAGTAAACTGGCAAATGAACCTCTGCTAGTCCAGCAGTTTTCTGGAAGTTTCTAAACAAGATGATCATCTTTTGTCCTGTTTGTATTGTGAAGTGTGTGTATGGAGGAAAACGGTGAGAGGTGTGAGTTTACCTCTTTGTGAATTTCCACAGACACAAAGTTGTGTGTGTACAGCACAGGACTCACTGCACAGTCAAAGGAAAGGCTGAATAAACAGGAATTGCATCAGTCTAACGGGATCCAGCTGCTGCTTCAGATCGCATCAGCTGTGACACAGTCATGTGTGATTTTGTGTAATCTCCATCTACTCAGCTATGTGGTGGGCAGAAGAAAAAATTCACATTAAAGTCGAAAAATTTTCCACTTTCCTTTTGTTTGTTTCCCCCAACAGCCGAGGACTCATCCAGTAATGGTATGTCTGGTGATAGCTCAGGGTTTGAGGATGCGGCAGCCTTCCCCCCTCCACCCCCACCCACAGAGATCAGCCTCCTGGAGCTGCCACCCAAGATGCTGCCTCAATCCGGTGCTGAGTCCTTCCATATCAAGGAACTGGAGATCTGGCCCAGTGTATCTCTGGCTCCGGTACAAATCGGCTCAGATGTTGAAGGCAACGACAAAGTGAAAGAGTCTATACAGAATGGCCAAGCCCTGAATCCACCATCACCTCCAAGCCCACCTAAAGAGACCACACCACCACCCCCACCTCCACCTCCACCTCCACCTCTACCTCTATCTCTACCCCCAGCTCTACCGCTGTCTGACCTAATGGCAGCTGTAGCCCAAAGGTCAGCTCAGATGGCACCAGACTCACCCCCAACCCCAGGCAAGGTGTCGCCATCCCCAGTGAAGGATGGACCTCCGTTACCTACCAAACCCAAACCAAAACTGTGAGTACCTGTGATGTCCCCGTGTGTCTGGGGCCTGGGGGCAGGCTAGTCCCCAGGGAGGGGCTGTTGGGAGGGAGACACGATGGGAGGACTGTCTGAGGTCTGCCGGAAATTATAGTGTTATATGTCCACTTTGTGAAAGGGTTAAAGGGGGAATCCCAGACCTTTTTGGAACAAAGACATTCCCTTGCCTTTATGTTGGTGTCAGTGTGGCATCGTGTGTGCCAGGGCGAGTCTGCCAGCTGCCGTCTGTCTGTGGCTGTAAACAGATCTGTGTGGCGTTTGCTGGATGGATCTCATTGTTTCTCTGTGACCTCCAACTGCATGCCCAGCCCAGGACAGAGACATTGTGTTTTTTTCCTGAGCACCTTTCTGTGAGCTCCATAGGGATCAGATAGGATGTCGCTGTTATTAGAGACAAGCTGGGCATTGAATGGCTTTATTTTCAATGGTCCTGTGTTTTGAGATGCCTGCAGTGAACAAGGCTCTTGTGCATGGGCTTTTATCAGACTTTTGATGCATTCCTCTTTTTAAGCTACTTGTTGTCCTTATTAGGAAGAACATTGTAGACATTTATATGACCAGAAATGAGGCTACTGAATTAAAATCTCACTCCTTAAGGATACCAGGAGGCTTCACTGTTCCTGCTTATAAATAACAGCAGATTGGTTTTAAGTGTCAGATCAGGTCAGTGTCGGGTTAGTTAGTTGCTAGTCAGTTGACTTGTAGGTTGTTTGCTCCATCTGGCCACTGCTTTAGTCTATCTATCTATCTATCTATCTATCTATCTATCTATCTATCTATCTATCTATCTATCTATCTATCTATCTATCTATCTATCTATCTATCTATCTATCTATCTATCTATCTATCTATCTATCTATCTATCTATATATCTATATATCTATATCTATATCTATATCTATCTATCTATCTATCTATATATATATATATATATATATATATATAGAGAGAGAGAGAGAGAGAGAGAGATAGAGAGAGAGAGAGAGATAGATAGATAGATAGATAGATAGATAGATAGATAGATAGATAGATAGACATAGATATAGATATATAGATAGATATAGATATATATCTCAGTATATAAGTTGGACTGACATTACATTTTGCACAGTCGTGTTTCCTGGAGGAGGAACTCTACATAAACTGTTGTAGAAACCACAACAAATATTCATGACTACTCATTGACTATTTGACTATTACGACCAGTAGCTCAGATTTAAAACTTATTCAGTGAAATATCTCAATATTGATTAACACCAAATTCTGTACAGCCGTTCATTGTTTTCAGATGATGGACTGATACTGATGATCTTGGTGACGTACTATGAAATTAGGTGCAGACATTCATGGACCTAAATTAATGAAATTCATAAACTTCTTGACTTTTCATCTGTTGCCATCATCAAGTCAAAATGTTTATAATACTTTGGTTCATCAAATCAACATCAAAGAGGTTTTATTTCATTTTTTACTTGTGGTATTTTTCCTTATAGTTTCTATTATAATAATATGATGACAGTCATAGTACTAGACGCTAGCATTATATTCCATTAAAAGCAGATGGTTAAAGGTGTTGTGATTGCTTATGTCAGGCTGCATGTAAACTAGAATTTGTTGATAGTATGGCAGAAGCTTGGTTGTTGCATTGCATGTGTCCAGATTTGATTCTTGTTCACTGGTGCTGTTTGATATCCGTTGACATAAATGTTATGACTTGTTAATTCTGTGCTTCCAGAGCTGTGAGTATAGAGGAGGAGACAGAGAATCGCAGGTAAATATTTGGTTTGAGTGGCATAAAGCATTCATTGATTAAGCATTCATGGAGGCAACATGCAGATTCAGCAGTAGAAATGCTATTAAAGCAGATGTTATATGCAATTCATCAAACGTTCACTTCATTATAGAGCCAAGTAGCCAAGTAACAGTTTATTTACTTATTTATCATCACAACCTTTCATCCAACATTAAATATAAAAGCCAAAATTTTCCATTTGGTAAAAATATAATTAATTGTAAGAAGTCCATATGTTTGTTTTAGGATCCAACAAAGATGAACTGATGATTCTTCATGTTTTGGCTTCTCCAAATAACAGGGAGGCACTGACGCTGTTTCTGTTGAGTGTTTCCACAATAGCAACATGGATAAAAAAAAACAATCAACTCCCAACCGTAAAGCAATTAGAAAGCATAATTCATCCCTGTCCTGCCCTCTCCCCTTTAAATTCTGTAATTACACAGTAAAATCAGCAACCCAGTGATTAACTGAAGGGCATGTTTGTGCCAGACTGCCAGACATGCCCTCTGTTTCCTCAGGTAATGTGCAGGAACACAGGCTGACCACCCTCAACCCCTCAACCTAAAGCCCCCCGGGCTTATCACCAAGTTCACTATGTCCTGTTTGTTGTACAGCTCATCCCACACTGACTGATATATTGTCTGTTCACTGTGAACCACATGCCTCTGTGAAACATCAACACACAGCCTGCAGCCTTTGAAAAGTAATCCCAGTTGGTTTATTACTTTAATTGCTTTTTTTTCTCTTTTTTTGACATTTTACAGGAGTGCTTTGTGTTAAGCACCACGACTTTCTAAGAAACCACTTTGTTGAATTACTATAAATTCAATAGACATGTGGAAACTATGACCCTGTTGTCTTGTATTTTAAAAAATATCATTAAGTAACTTAATTGTACTGCATCTACTTCAATACAGTAGGGATCAGTATGGAGTACGTAGACTAACTAAAGGAATGAGTGTATAAACCAAATGAAATTTATATCTGAAGATCAGGCTTTTATATTCAAGCAAACATGCTTATATGAAAATATCCCCAAAAGTTGTTCTTGGTTTTCACAGCATCCGTTATTACTTATGAAAGGACAGTCTCAGCATCACTGTTTATAGCTACTGGGGAGATATGTTCATGTTCACAAATCTAAAATAAATTACTCTAAATCAGACCAATAACATACTGGAAGCCTGTGTAAAGGATGACTTTTGCTTCAATAACACAGAGCTGAAGAGGTGGAGGAAGTCAGTGTGTGTGTGTTGGCAGGCGGAGGGACTGCAGGAGACCCGAGCTGTGAAAACAGACCTGCTGTTTTTTTCTGTGCTGAAGGAAGAGAGCACAGGGTTGGTAGGTATTTGGGTTTGATGCCTGGTGTCGATGCCAGACATCAGGATAAGAATCAAAGGAAATTCTCAGGGGAGAGGCTTAGCTTGTTCACTTGGACCTGAAACAAGGTTCAGGTTTGGGAAAAATACAGATTCTTTTATCACATGGTGGAGAATAGGTCGACTTTAAATTAGCAGCACTATCACACTGTGTGAGTCTCTGGAATTCAGTTTTATTTGGCGACTTCACTCAGAAACAAATAATATTTGGGTTTCTTGCTTCAGTTGTTGAGTTTGATGGATGTGTTATTTTCAGACTACTGCAGGACAAAATTAACGAATGTCACCATGTGCAGTCAGCGTTCCAGTTGTCCTCTCGTGAACCAGCTTGAGGATTAAGCACACAAAGCAAAAATGTTTTGCTAAATTGACAATTAGTTTTGAGCAGACATGTTACAGAAGGCAAGTAAAAGTTGTATTGGCGTTGGCCCTGGTCTGGAAGATAAAGTGCCCTTCCTGCAGAAAGGTCTAAAAAAAGATCTGAAAGGATTTATGAGAACTGTACAGATATTGAACGCGATATGACAGGATACTTTGAAGCATGCAGTAAATTCACCAGGATGAAACTTGTATCCCAGTATAAGGTCACTACCATGTTGGACAGAGTTATAGTCTCTCCTGATTCAACAGTACAGCTCCCCTCTGTGCAAGGCTCTCCAGGGTTTAACTGTACACGTGACTGTCTGTTAAGTCACATCATGATAGACTGATAACACCTGGAGCTTGTAAATCTGTGTGTGTACGTGTGTGTGTGTGTATGTGTATGCTCTCATACACATGCGTGCATATTCGTAAGTGTGCAGTGACGGATGAGGTGTCAGTGGTGCTTATGTCCGGTGTCTGTTTTTGATAAAGGTTCATGTACAGTTGGTGTGACATTTCACAAGAACATTTTGTCTTTCTGCATTTTGGTGTAATGACATATCCTTGCCAGAACAAGGGCGAAACGTGCCCATGGCTGTGTGTTGGCACATTTTTTGAAATGTAGATTTTCACACGGTAGCGGTGTGGTTGAAATGTCCTGAGTTACTAATGTGCGTCTATATATGCTGCAAGAAAACATTAAGTAGTGAGCTATGGCTTCACGATGCAACTTAAGTGAGTTTAAAAAAAAAAACAGGACAAGACAAAGCAGGAGTCAGTGCAACACGTTGAAGGTGTGACCACCACGATATTGACCAAGATAATAGAGGCAGCGAATTCTATTATAGGTTAGGATAATTTCTGGGTGGGTGTTACACACCAAGCACAAGTAGCAGAGGCAACAATTATCCTCAAACCATTCCACAGCTTAATCTCTCTTTCATAAGACTGGGAAGCAGCTTTGACAGTCAAAATTGTTCTCTTGCACGGATTTCATTCCACAGTCTGCTTTTTATGTTTGAGCTGAACTCTCACTAGAAAACGCGTCTGCGGATATCTAAACGGAGCTCCATGTTCACTTTTACTCTTAGCATGCTAAGATTACAGATGATGAAAAACAGGCACACATTGGAACTCAACAGGACCTCAATTTAGACTTTTTTCACTGTGCTGATTTTATGCTTTTGTAAAGGGACTAGAACTGATTTAGACAAATCAGTTTTTTTTTTTTTTTTTTTTTTTTTTGCCTTTCACTTATTAAAGAGATGCTGCAGTAATGACTGCCTGGGTGATGTATGTGGGTCGGAAGTATAAATCCAGATGGTGACAAAAGAAGCATAAATTGCATTTTGCACTTCGCAATCGCAAAGTGCATTGAAACACCAAAGAGCTGCTGCACACACTGTGAGCAGGAACCTAGCTGTAAAGTATGATGACCAGCTCTCCTTCTCTGACCATGTCACATCTGTCTCCTGGTTGTACTTCAGTAAAGTGAACTGGTCTTTTTTCAGCTGAAAAGGACACATGTAACTCTCCTGCTCATTGACCTCCACTGGCTACTCTCTGCTGCCTACAGAGTGACCTCTGGGTCTGGTGGAATGAGCTCCCTAATGCAATCAGAGCAGGAAAGTCCCTCTCTATTTTCAAAAATGTCTTAAAGACCTGTCTCTTATGTTAAAATCTTCTCTCCAAGCTCCTCTAACACCCAGAATCCAATAACCAGCACTTGTCTGTACTGAAGCACTTCTGACTTGATCTCATGCACTTTGCCTCTGAACTAATCCAGCTCTTGTTTACTTCCTTAAATGTCTCGTACTGCACTGAAACTTTAGTGTTGACCCTCACTTGTAAGTTTTTGTGGATAAAAGTGTTTGGCATTGATATTTTCAGTACAGCTAAAAGGAATTTGGAAGGAGATTCCTCCTCTCTCCTTCCATTTGGAAGGAGAGAGGATGTTTAGCTTGATCTACTAGTCTCAAAGGAGGAAGTAGAAAGATTCAGACTCCTACAACTTCATAAAGCTAAAGATCAGATGTCACTATAGCATGGTATATGGTCTCAAATCAATATTATGATATTTTACTATGTATATATGTATAAAATGATGAGATTGATGTTGCCCGTGTTCCACTGTTTGGAATCATTTCCTTAGACATTTTGAAATTAAATAAAACAAGAACATGGTCTGTCCTCGTTGTTACATACTCCCGCTGAAAATTGCAAAGCAATAATATTGAATCCCTGCCAGCCTTAACTCACATAAACACAGAGTTGACATGACAAACACACAGCAGCTTACAACAACAGTAACAATGTAAGTGACACTGTGTTTCTAGCCTCTGCATACTTACACACTGCAGTGATAAAGATGAGGAATGGCCTAATCTACTTTAATGTGGCCTGTATTGCATGCAAGCTTGACCTTGCACCTTTCAATCCATGTCCGCTGACATAATTGCCATACCACGGAGATTAAATGATTTCTGCAGTAGCTACAAACCTCTTTAACCCCACTGAGGTTGTTGTCCGGGGAACAGCACACAAACTGAAGGCAACACACTGCTACGTGCCAACAGCATTCATCAGTCTCCCACATGTCAAACATGCTGAACTTCTGCTTGTGGTTACAGTGTGAGGTGGCAGCAGGTGATTGGTTGTTGTTGTTTTATTTTTGTTTTTTCAACTAGTACAATTTCAGGTGCTCTGTATTAAATTTAAAGCAGGGCCTATATATTCTCTGTGTTTCATTGCTGAGCAAGGAGTTCTGGCCAGGGGATCCAGAGTTGTCGCATATCTGTGCTGTGACTCAGAGCTTCCTCTCAGCAGTGTTTGTTTATGAGGTACAAGTCATGAACTCTCTAATGAAGTATTAACAATCACTTTCTTGTCGAGGTGTTGCTTGTGGTTTTGGGGAAAACACGAAACATGCATGTCGAATAACCACATATGGCATCAGCTAAACACATCACTGTCATCAAAGGTCTAATTAAAAATTGAAATAAAACACTGATTTGGGATCAGTTCACTAATGGGTGTCTTTGTTTTAGTGACTGCAGGCCACAGGGGGTTTTGATTAAGAACAAATGGAAAAAAGGGCTGAGACAAATAGTTAGTTATCACAAGGGAGAGAGGGTGATTGTGCAACATAATAAAAAGCAAAATGAAGTCACTGGAGTCACAAGAGAGCAGGAAAGTAGATAATTTCACATCAACCTCCAGTCTGAGATGGGCAGTCCTTAAAAGGATATGGGAGAGACAGGATTGGCTGACACACTAGACTAACTAACCACTGGATTGGTCGGTTGAGTTAGAATGACCTGCGAGGAATGGAGAAACTTTCCATATAAGGAAGAGAGATGTCGGCACTGACCTTCATAACACGGAGTGAAAGAGAGAGAAAGAGGGGGGGCTGGAAGAAAGAGGGGGTGAGCACAGAGAGAGAGAGAGAGAGAGCGATGAAAAGAGCACAGAGGGACAAGGGGAGTGAGACAGTTGGGTGTATGCTTGGGAGTTGACAGCATGGAAACTAACAGGCCTCAGTGATCCCCTCATAGAAAGCAGACCATGTTTCCCAGGAAAGAACACAGCGGTATGCTAAACACTGAGATACACATTAGAATAAATACACATCACCCTGCACACACACAAACACACAGAATTACATTGTTTCCGGATGAGGTCAATCAACCTCTGATTATATCCTGACCCTGACGGTGTGTGTGGCTGGATGTGTGGTATAGATGCTATCTCCCCTTGGACACTTTCCTCTTCCACAGCTTCCACTTCTTGATGTTAATTACAGGGTGTAGTAACATATATACACTCTGCTCTGATGACACTGTTGTCACCATGAGCCGACTTAGAGATTCACTGTGACTCGACGCTGTGAGTCAGTGAGTCATCACATGTGGAATGACTCGCACCTCCAGAGACCTTTTCCCAATACACACACAACCACACACAAGAATCCCACTGGTCCACCTCTTTCAGCCTCCCATCTTCCATCAACATGATGTGACTCATCAGCTCACCAGCTTGGAAACACACTCTGAAGTGTAAAAATAGAGACATTACACACCAAAATAGAAAAGATAAATTCCCAAAAAGGTTTTGTTTAATGACACAGGAATGAAGCTGAACATTCCTCTATTGAGAAACAGAATGGTTGTGAACATATTTCAGTGAATGAAAGTGAGTGAAACCAGATCTGTGTGGTTATGATGGGAGTGTTTGCACACATAGTGACACTGGGCATGTGTCCATTACTCAAATTGTCCCACTGATCCAATACAGTATGGGCTACATGAAACTATTATGCTCCACATGCTCGGCACGTAGATAATAGCTCTGCTCTGTTAACATGTGAAGAGTAGGATAAAGTTTCTGTGTGGCCATGAAGAGAATGTGGTTTTATTTCCAGTCAGGGCGTTGTTTCAAATGTTTCTTTACAATGAGCAAATCACATGCGAGTCTCTTCAAATGACAACAATTGTTCAGATGATTAATTTATCAAATCTGTTTTTTATTCTATCTACTTAATCATCCTGTGCCTCTGGTCCTCAGTCAACAAGGAAACAATATATATGTGGACACTAAAGGGTGAGTGAAAGAAATTAGATATGGGTGTCTCTTTTTCTATTTTTCTGCAAGTCAGAAAGCTGTTTTTATTTTTTGCCATTTGACATCCACGGGGAAGTTCCTCGGTCAGTAGCCTGCAATTTAGCTCTTATTCTGAAAGGAACTGGTCTTTGGGCAGGCTGAGTGCTTTTATTTTGAAGAGGAGGGGCGCACAGACAGACTGACTCATGCAGAGAGGGAGGGAGAGCGAGAGAGCGGCTGCCTCTGTCACTGTCTGGCCGCTGGCTGCTCTATATATGCTCCTCATACCTGGCTGAGCAGCACTGAAACCTAGTTCACTCTCTGCAGGGAAATATCAGAGCTGCTGCTCACACCACAGAGACCAACAATACTGAAGGTAAAAAAAACTCCTTATTCTTTCGCGTTAAATGACAACTCATCAGAACAAAGCAAACTTCATCAGGACTGAGACAGTGATGGTGAAATGGATGAAAGTTGCAGGATGCTCTCTGCTCTCAGAGATGAAACTTTTTAAACTGTTATTGCTGCTGAGATTCTTTGAGTTATAATATTTATTATTATTATCTTTATTCCAAGTGCAAATGTACTAGAGCTATAAGTAAGCTGTAATTAAACTTGAATTATGGAGTAGAAGACAAATGATGGAGGTAGAATAAAGACTTCTTTTCTTTTTCCAGGATTTTCTGGTTCACCGTCCTGACATGTTAATGTTTAAATCATATGTTTTCAGAATGGCCCGTGTGGTTTTCTGGCGCTGTGATACCCATTCATTTGTTGGAGACTCTAGGAAAGTAGTGAACTGAGACTGTAGAGAGGAAGAGAAGAGAAGAAGAGAGAAGTTTATTTGGTAGTTTTCCTCTGATTGCTGTGTCTGTGATGAAGACAGACTGTTTATGTGACCAGGTTCATTTGTTTGCAGAGCTCCTCAGTGGAGTCAGATGGATTAGTTAACACAATAGAGTCTGTTAGGCGAGAAAGCTGTAACTCTTTCAGTGACTTTAGCTGAGCCACTCTTCACTTTTTGCCCCGTCTCTCTCTCTCTGTCTCGTCCTTGCCCCTCTTCCTCCTCCCCCTCCTCCTCCTCTCCCTCCATTCCTGCTGCTAATCCCATTTGATGGCAATGTATTTCCTTCTGCAATCCAGAGAAGAATGTCTTCAGCATTCCTGCTATAGAGAAAGAAGAAGAAAAACATTCCCCATCTCACTTGGACAGAGCGAGTGAAAGGTGGAGGGGTGGGGAGATGAGGAGGGAGGGATGGATGGATGGAGGCATATAGAGAAAAGCAGAGCTTGCTGATTGTGGAGAGCCCTCTTCACCTCCACGTGAAATATGAGTCCAAATAGAGAGTGAGAGGGGAAATGATTGTATGAGAAGAAAAAGAAAGTAGGACAGAGAGAAAGTGGGTGAACAGAGCAGCCACAAACTGTCGGTGTAGCTGGAATAAGAAAAACGGCCTGTGCTATGCTAAAGCGAGAAGGGGGAGAGGGGGGCGAAGGAAAACAGTCTGGTTCTGTTTTATGTGGTGTGTGTGCAATTAGAGCCAAAGAGAACGAGGAGAAGGAGGGGAATGGGGGTGGGGGGTGCACAGAGGAGAAGAGGGGTTGAAAATAAATTAAGGACAGCAGGAGAACAAAGGCTGGGGGAGACCATGTCAGCTGACAGGGACGAGGTGCACGAATGGAAGCTGCAGACGACGAGTAAAACAGTTTTTCGCATGTGAGACATGTTGGATGCGGCGCGTTCAGTATGCAGCAGCGGCAGCCTGGTTTCTGTGGGTCAGGGTCTGTAAGATCATGTTGAAATGTTGGTGGAAACTTGGAGTGGCTCATTTCGCTAGTCTGCTTTATCCTGCGAAAGTGGAGGGAGGCACACATGGAGAGATGCAGGGAGTCAAGGAGAGTGATGTGTGCGCGAGAGAGGAACAGATAAAGAGACACAGCACAAGGAGTAAATACTTGAACATCAATCATCCTGTTGTGAAAATGGATTCATGTACTGTGCTTTACTTCTTCTTAACTTCCCCTGAAAGTTAATCCAGGGAACTGTATTTACACAACATGGCTATACAGTCACAAAGTTTCACAATAGCATGACGTTGATTGATGGCATTAGAAAATCTTACTCAGAGTCTGGCAGTCTGATCATTCACACATCAGCTCAGTCATTACGTCAGATCAATAGTGTGTTCGTGCTCGGGGGCGTTACACAGGTTCACATGTTGCGGTGATGATGCCATGTTTGATGATGAATGTAAATGAACACAGTGAAAGAGGCTAATTGAGGTAAACAAGAGTTTTCCCATAGAGCCATACTGAATCAAACTCCTGGCAGCATTTTCAAGACTGTGTTTGTGTTGGAGGTGTGACACTAAAAGCTTAATTTGACTGTTTGGATATAAATCATTTACAAATGGCAAGGTCATGCTGTCACTAAGCCACAAGTGTTTGCAAAAACAAATATACAGAGTTGTAACGCAAACACACAATGAGCCTATAGGCAGAAAGTAGCCAGAACACCCATTCAAAACATTTCCTCGTTCATGTTGCTCAGAAGATGCCTGGTCTTCTAATCACACTTTCCTCTGTTTAAATGCACCTACAGATGTTTAAACAGAAAAGACACAAGCCTCAGATACACTCATGTTGTTGTTTACAGAAGGAAACCCCTCATTAGTAGCGATGTACACTCAACAACTTCCTGTTCTCCCCTTTGCACGCTTCCTGTCATCAGATGGCTGACTTTATTAAAGTGCCTCTGTCTTTTCGGGCAGCAGCGGTGCCACGAAGCAGGAGCCGGGCGGCAGATAAACCTGCGGATGGTTCACAGCTTGCTTGGAACAGTGGACGAGTTTCTCACGCACCGTGGGTCGTTACTGTTCAGGAAGCACAAACAAGCGGCACTGAGTAAACACGGCCATTTAAGATGTTGAGGTCTTCATTTATTAAAGCAAGATGCTGCTGGTAAAGTCCCACTGTGCCTGGCATGTCTCAGTGTTTAGCTGAGTGTGGACTGATACAGCACAAGGCTGTGAAACTCACTTTCAATTAAGTTCCTGTCAAGTTGTTCCTGCATCTGTTTCTGGAGCTTTTCTGTGTAGACACTAAAGACAAACTCATTCTAGACCAGATCTTTCTTTGCCTTTTCTATCCCATCTTTCTTTACGCCTTTACAAAAGAAGTACAGACAGAATTCAGCCCAAGCAAAGTATTTTTCAGGATGAAAAGAGGAAGACTTAACTGCTTTGCCTATTTATACCACCAAAAGAAAAAAAAAGAGGCAATGAGAGACAGAGACATAAGAGTAATACTGTGTTACAGTTGGAATGACAGACAGAAGAGCTGGAGCATTTTCTCTCAGAAAGCACGGCGCTCTGTGGGCCAGTTGGCTCTGACCAGAACAGCAAAACACAGCTCCGTTGGCATAGCGACAGAGGAACACTTCCCTCCTAATTCAGCCCCGCTCCACCGCAGACACAGAGAATAAGAGAGAGTGATGGAGGCCTGCTCTCCCTCTACAGCCATTTGCACATACATTATAGTCATTTAGGTAGCTTTTAGCAGCAGAGTTGTCCTAGCTTCACAGAGCACAGATCCAGAGGAGACAGCTGGGATGAAAAGGCAGGACATGGTGTGCGTACGGCAGCCTGGTCACGCATCGTGTGGTCAGAGCGGTCTGGACGATGAAAAGGCCAGAGGCAGCACTTTTCCACGGTCACAGAGTCTGGATGACCCCCTCTGTCCTTTGCTTGATGTAAATCCTTAAGTGCCATAAAACTGCTCATGCAGCTCCAAATAACATGAGCTGACCTTCTCCTGGAGCAGGGCAAACATCTAAACAGGAGTCTGACTAATTGGACCAAATTTAATCTTAATCAGGCTGAGATGTATTTCAAATGTCGTGTATTTTAGTGTGGGTGGTTGATTTGAATGTGTTAACTTCCACAATAAGGGATTTCTTAATGTTACCCAGCAGTGTGGCTTTGTAATGAATGGAGGAGCTTGTTTAGATGTAGTTGCTTTATTTAGAAAGTAAAGACCACTTTTTAAGGCAAAGGGATGATGTCAGTTACAGCTGGATCTACTCTGGCTCTTAAACATACATAAGAAGAGTGAACGGAAACAACGTGTACAATTAACTTCTAAAGACTTCTAAATACTCCGAGCAGGAAGGTGTCAAAAATGTAAGTAAACAGTGTTAAAAAAGGGTGGGGGTCTTTGGGGTCTTTCAAGCTGGGGGCAGTTAAGCAGTGTGTTGGGTTGAGAGGGGATGAGGCTGCAAGGAAATTAAGTGTGTTTCCTCTCTGCTGGAGCAGACGGGCAGGGTGCTTCTGCCTGACGCTCCAAGAACACAGCCAAAAAAGGAATCAAACCGATGCAGAGCGCTCGCGAGCCTCACAAGCTGCCAAACTATTCCTGTAAAAGCACTCTTTTGGTGGAGGCCTGAACAGGAGACCTTCAGGGGGGGATGTAAAGAAAAATGTATACAGAGAAGAGGGAGAGCATGTGTGTGTGTGTGTGTGTGTGTGTCTGAATCAGTCGTGTGCTCTTGCGGTCGGTGAATCCAGTGGGATCGGGTGATCACAATGGACACTTTTTGAATTAATGACTATTTACTTGGGCATGTGAAGTCTCCTCTGGAGGGAAGTACATGACCCACATAACTGGCCAGGAAAGACCAATCAGTCATGTTGCTGTTAGTTGGTGTTGGTGGATTTGTTACACTATACTACAACTGTCAGTTTTAGCAAATGCTCACTGGTGTTGTTTTGCAAATGTATACTGAAGAGAGGTTTTTCTCTGCATTGTCGCAGATGAAAAATAGTCGAAAGACTATTCGCTGATTGTCCGACATCTGGAACACATTTGGGCACGTGAACTTGGTGGACTCCTGACAACATGCACCACTGGGATGTACAGTATATTGTGAACAGGCTGCCTATGAAGAACACATCAGTCTCACATTCACATAGCTGTATACTCTGAAGGTTTATAACTGCAACCTTTCCCAAAGACCCGTGTCCTCCTCCAAGTCCTCATGGAGAGCTTCTGAGCGTGCACTTCTGTCTTGTGGTTTTTAAAGTTAGTCCTTTTAAAAACACTTCCTAGTGCGTGTAATGTTTGCCTCAGCAAACCTACGAAAAAAGAGAAATTTCAGATTTGAGGCTGATGACGCTACAAAATTTCTAACCGCCCTCTCTCTCCCGCAATGATGCGATGACTCAGTGAATAAACCGAGCTGGGGGAGAGGTTGAGCAGCCACACCTCTGTGAAAAAAAACACAATACTTCATCATCAGGCCTGTCCCTGGCAAAAAACAACAAAAAAAAAAAAATAACATGACATTACATTTCATCTTTCATCACAATTCCAGTTAGAGGCAAGGAGCCACACCTCAACAATGTGTTTCATGTTTCACTGATAGAAAAACACCATATCTGAGCTCTGCTACACCAGAGCAGTTTACACAAGTGAACAACAGGAACAGAGCTGCTTTCCTCAGTGTTACTCCTCATTCCTTCACCATACATGACGCATTGTCAACAGGCTCTCTTTCTAACAACTCTTTGTTAAAGGCTGGAGGCTGATAACCTATCAGTTTTTGCTGCTGCTGCAGTGGTTTCCTTCCCTGAACAAACACCAACACACACACACACTCACACAAATTATCCACATACCACTACTTTAACTGGAACTCAGGCCTGACATGCTATCACCCACAGACCGGAGGAAAAACAGTTCACTCCAACTCCTGCTGAAAACTGTCGGACTGATGGCCTTGTGCTGATGTCATATTTAAAACTCACACGTCCATCTTCACACTGGCCATGTTTCTGCCTCCCGGCACTTTGACTGGCATTTTAACTCTACATCGATTATTCTCACATCTGGCATCCAACATTGAGCCGGTTGTGTTCTGACTACAGTTGGATAAAGACCAGATGATGGTGTCATGGATAAATTGAAAACAGCCTTATCCTTTTGTAACATTTTTACAAGTGTGTTACCTTGTTACAGAGCCTCCCCTCCCCCCACAGTGGATGAAACTGATTGAAATACTAATGACTTTAGTTTGTGATCATTGTCACTGACAGCTGTTGTCCTCTTTGCAGGAACGCGTCCCAGCTGAAGCAGCTGCAGGACCAGATTCTGTTGGAGCAGCAGGAAGCAGCCAACTGGCAGCAGCAGCAGATCCAGGAAGTCCCACCTCCACCTCAGGAAGCACCTCCACCTGCTCCACCGTCTCCACCTCTCCCCCCGCCTCCCTCCTACCAGGAGTTGGAGAACAGTGCAACCATGCAGGCCAGCACCTTCAACTACGCCCGGCCTAAGCAGTTCATCGCTGCTCAGAGCCCCGGCGGGCCGAGCTACATCACCCAATCCTCCGGTTCCTCGGGATCCAACCTGTCCTCCCCCTTGTCCCCTCCCACTTCTCACAAGCCCTTCAGCAGGGTCACCATGCCCCCTTTCACCAAGGCCGGCAGTGTGGAGTCTCCGAGCTCTCCCTCCTTCCCGCCTCCACCTCCGCCCTTCCTCAGCTCCAGTAACCTGCCCTCTCCATCGGGCCAAAGCCAAGACTTCCCTCCACCTCCACCTCCTCCTCCTCCACCCGCCCCCATGTCTCCTGCCCTCTCAGACATGTCCTCTCCGTTCTCCTCCGTCCCTCCATCTCCAGCCTCCAGCTTCCTGTCTTCAGTGTTGCCCTCCACACCCTCCACACCCGGCAGTCCAACAGTCAACGCCCTGGGTCTTCCTAAAGGCAACGGGACTGTGTACGTATCACACGCACAAACACACACACTCATGCATTGCGTTGTCTTTTATGTGTCTGCCAAGTTACGTAACATTCTGTGAGTTGTTTATACACAGCTTCAGATAAACCTTTCTGCATCTGGAGGCAGGGGGATGGACGTCTGCTGCAAGATGGACGATGACATGTTTAAATTTTTATACAGCATGTTTACGGGAAAACTTTCACTAAAGAGCTCCTTTAAACACACACAAACCCCTACACATAGATACAAACATGTTGTCAAGCTGAGAGAGCTTAAGCCCCCATATGGCGAGAAACATATGTATGAGGACCTCAGAGGGAAAGGTGTCTTACACAAAAATAAACACAGAAACACAGGTTTCTTCATTGTAGTTTCCATACACAGTGCCTGCTGGACTTCAGGGTTGTTGGATCTTGACTTTGGACTCCAGATGATAAAAATCAGTCTTTATGTAGATACTCCACCTGTGATGGCAGCTCTGGACACTAAAATTAGCTTCTTTTCTTTCAAACCCCATCAAGGACATTCCACCTTGAACTCTTTGCCAGTAATTTTTCATCAGCCCCTCACTCACTCCTGCGCTCCCCCTCTCACCCTGGCATTCCTCGCTGCAGTCATGAGAGATAGGAAGACACATTGTGGAATGCTATAACTGGACAAGTCCAGATAAGGGTGGATGTGAAAGAGCCAGAGAGGAAAAGGGAGCTGAGATAATGAGTGTGTTTGTGTCACAGAGCAGAGTGGCAAGGCGTTAATGTTAACGGTTTCTGTTTTTTGTTTTTGTTTTGTTTTTGTCTTTCAGCAAAGCGTTCCCCAGGAAGTCCTCGGTCTCCAAGACGCCACGCATCGCCTCTGACTCGGACATCCAGGGATCCAAGGACGCCGTCATCCAGGATTTGGAGAGAAAGTTACGCTTTAAAGAAGAACGTATCAGTAATGGCCAACAGGTGTGTTTGTGTGCGAGTGTGTGTGTGTGTGTGTGTGTGTAGCGACCTTATTCAGTTTTTCAGGTGTGTGTTTGCAGGCGAGTAGAGAATGAGCGCATTCAGTAAAACATCATTAACAGAGATTAACAAGCAAAAGTCAGACAACTATTCACGAAAGGAAAGAGTTTTACTGGCCATAAAAGTGTTTTAAACAAGCCTTTTGTTTCATGCACTCGCAAATAAAATCACAATGTTTTCTCCAGTCATGATGACACCCCTAATTAACACAAGGCGTAGATACAGTAGCTAGCTGATGTGTGTATAAGTGTGTGTTGTGCAACTCACACACTAACCCCCGCTGACCCCATTAATCCCTGCTTCCAGAGGTTAACCTATGAGGAGAAGATGGCTCGCAGACTGCTGGGTGCTGACAACGCTGCCACAGTCTTAAACACACAGGACACAGACGAGGAGCCAGTCACACAGGTATGACGGCTCTTTATGAGGATCCTCACACCTGGAGGGGAAACTTACACACACACACACACACACACATATTCGCTCACATGAATTCACACAGGCATGGAAATCTATGATTACACCAGCATTCTTCACTTTTTTTCACACAATCACATCTCGCAAATGTGTCAACACAAGCCACCTTTCTGTTGTCTGTTTTGTTCACTGATACTTCGGCAGTATCATTCCTATCTCATGAGCAACGGCTTTCCTTATAATATACTGTTGAACCAGAGTGCACCCCCTCCCTCAGTCCCTGTAAACACTGCTGATGAGCGAGTTATGAAAGCAAGGTATAAAGTCCTCCAGAGTCCTCCATAAAAAGCTCTGTTTATTCAAACTGTTAGAAACCAGCGTCAGGGAGTAACTCTGTTTGGAGGCTTGTGTAGCTATTTGTCTGACTGGGAGACACCAGAGAGTCCTGGGGAGGAGCACCTATGTTCCTGTAGATGTTTTTTCACGTTATATTTAATTTGACATAAGACTAGATAATCCTTCATAACAGAAGATGGAACAGCTGTATAAAAAGCTGCTAAACAGGCTTTGAATGACACAATACTCTCCTTCAATACACTCTGATTAGTTGATCTGAAGTCAATGTTCACCTCTACTACCATACATGTTGTGTCCACACTGACAGATGAAGTCAGGAAGCAATGTGCCTGGTTGTAGGGCTACATCACTGCATGGCTCTCAGCACAATATGAAAGCTAATGTGGCTGTGAATCCATGAGAGTTGATGCATCGTGAGATGTTTCCTTCTGATACTGTGTCTAGCATGTGCTTGTGAGTTTTCTTTCTAAAGAGCAGGTAAGATTAAACATCTACACACTGAATACACACACACACACTCACACACATAAACTGTGTTTCTCCGACCTGTGGTGACAGCACGAAACGCGAAACCTCTTTTTTGTCTCAACAGGAAAACAAGTCATCTGATAAAGACTCTTACCCTCAAAAGGTTATTGGAGTTTTTAGTTTTTTTTTATGTCACCTGCTGGGTTTTTTTATTCACTCTTCACAAAGTCACGCTGCGATCTTGGATGTGTTCACTTTGACCCGAGCACCACTAGGCAGCTGATAAGGGAACAAACGCAAGATAAACTGCAGCAATATCAAATATTCTTGTGTTCTTGTGTTTCTGATGACTACAGCAGAAATTATATACTTGTTATGTGTGCCTAAAACATGATCTCTGCATCTTTCACTGCCTGTTGTAGTTAGTCCAGTGTTTATTGTTTGACTTTAGATACTGAAGCATGTTTAAGCCTGATTGCAACAGCACAAGCGTTTAAACAAGTCATTCCTTCTTCTCTGCTGTCGTGACACCGTGCATGTTCCAGTGGTAATCTGCATTTGTGATTAAAGTAGCAATTTAGATCTTTTCTCCTTTTTTGTGCAGCGAACAAAATATTATTTTGTAAAGATTTCAGAGGGAACATGCTGCAGCAGCTGCCTCAGTATGATTACAGTATAATGCCTCTGAGGATCAGGACGGGCCACTTCTGTGATCGCTCCAGTTCTGAACGGTACAGTGAGTTGAGGAGGATTTTGGTGCTGGCTCTACAGCTGTGCCCGAGGCTTGTCATTATCTGAGTGATGTGTCATCAGATCGTGCTGCTCTGCAGATGTTCCCTGTGCCTCTGCAAAGCTACAGTGATGAGAGATTGATGGAGACGGCGGGAAGGAGGAGTGGCTCATCTGGGCACAAAGAATTAGGAAATTGGGAGAGAACTGGCGGTTTGGGTGACGATGAAGACAGGTTTATGAGCGTGTAAATAATTCGAAAGGGGGCAACCAAGCTTTTATTGCGTCATAGTTTTTGAATGTGCCAGCCTTTTGCTCACACGATCGCACAAACTTCATCTGCTATTTCTCTGAACTTTTCTTTTCATGTGTGTCTCTGTTGTTTAGGAATATAAAGTGTCCAGCTTCGAGCAGCGTCTGATCAGTGAGATTGAGTTCCGTCTGGAGCGTTCTCCCGTGGAGGAGTCGGACAATGAAGTGGAGCATGATGATGAAGGCTCTGCCGGGCAGGGGGTGATACCGTCCTTCGATCAGAAGCTCAAACACTACAAAGTCTTTGAGGGCATGCCGGTCACCTTCTCCTGTAAGGTCAATGGAGATCCCAAACCAAAGGTGGGAGCTTCTACGTGTTGCTGGAGTGAATGTCAACACTATTGTGTAGTTTTGAGACATTTCTAATGGTTTGGCTTGTGTGGGAGTTGCTCATGTGTGATGTTGATGATGGAGTGTGTAGATGCTGTACATATGCTCTGTGTTGTGATAAGCGGAGGCCCTGTTAGAACACACACTGGTTTGAGCTTGCTGTGTTTTGGTGTTGACAGGCTTTAAAATGAACTGAGGAAATAAAAATAAAGCAGAGAGATAGCAGAGAAAGAGGAAGAGAGGACTGCATTAAAAAAAAAGCTTTAACTTGTCTTATGGTTGTGTCTGCTCTGTCTCATTCTGTTTCACAGGTCTACTGGTTTAAAGATGGCAAGCAGATCTCCAAGATGAGTGAGCACTACAGGATCAGCCGTGACCCTGATGGAACCTGCTCCCTGCACACAGCAGCAGCCTCGCTGGACGACGACGGCAACTACACCATCATGGCAGGCAACCCCGAGGTGAGTGAACGAGATCTGGAAAAAAAATAAAGCTGTGATGGGAAATGTGAAAGAAAGATCTGTGAACTTTCTCCTGAAGGTATCACATGTGTTTGGCTGCCTGTGCAAGATGCCAGTGCTCATTAGTGAGAGAATAATGAACATTAAGATAATGGTCTCCGGCCTGAAGAGGAAGAGGGCGTTGAATGAGACAGGAAATCACTAAAGAGCTCATGAGGGTCAAAAGTTTATGTGTTACAGGCTTTCTAACAGCCTCTTCCAACTCCAACACTCACATTTTATTTCCTACTCCCAGTCTGACTGCTGCTAGCGCTGTGACGTCGACACCTCTCACCCCCCACCTCCCCCCTCTCTGTCTCACTCTGTCTCCCTTCTCCTCACAGGGCAGAGTGAGCTGCACCGGCAGGATGATGGTCCAGGCGGTGAACCAGCGAGGCCGCAGTCAGCGCTCAGCACCTGGACACATGCGCAGGTGAGGCTTTGCTGATGACTGACAGGAAAAGGGGGAGGGACAAGACCAAACAAAACCTTTTTGGTATTTTATTCACAACCCTGAGCTGCTGACTGGCTGGCTGGCACATGTGCTGCGGGCTGCTCACCATCTGCATGCACTCATGTGCGCTCGCACTTCTGCGCTGATTTTAACGGCGCTCTACTCTGATGTCAAACGTTCCAAGAAGCTGCCATTTACACAAATGTTTGCTGTGAGCTGAATCACACATTGTTCTTTGTTGAACTGTCCGTGCAGGAAAGAAATGCTGCGTGTTAATGAGAGGGAACACCTGTTTACCCTGCTCAGTTTTTCACCGCTCTGATGATCTCGCACATATAATACGCAATCACCCGAGCCTGACTATTGACAAATTCACAGAAGATCACAGGCGCTCTTCACGGGACATAAAAAAAACACCTGTGATCTGTTATTTAGAAGAACACTCCCTGATTAGACAAGAGACCACAGAGATGTTTTGAGGGAGATTGAGATAACAATCAGTGTCTTGCTCTTTCTTTATTTCCCACCCTGGTTGACGTGCAGTTAGGACGGTTATGTCATTGTTGTTATAGAGCAGAGTCACAGGAACACCTATGGGTCGTGACCTGCTGTACAGGGCTCAAGAAGCTTCGCATAGATCAAGAACAACCAAAGAGGAAAGACGCCAGAAAAAGGGCCTCAAAAAGTTCCTGTTTTTTATCTATGAAAGGAGAAATCTACAAGTGAGAGTGAATGTGGAAAGATGACGAGTGTTGCACTGTTTCTTTTCAGTAAGAAACAATGAGATTCATGCTCTAAAGGGAGTTTTACATTCCACAAATGAATGTAGACTCTTTGTGCCAAAGAAATACGTCTGAGAGCAGGAATTTGTTAATACTCTCTAATACAATTTGCCTTTTTTGACGAAATGAAAACAAGTTTTATACCAAAAGTCTCTTTTTTGTGACAGAAATTAATTTCATGTTGCAAAAAAAATGCAGAATAATAATGATAATAATAGTCTTTCTATGTCTTCATCAGGCCCAGGTCCAGGTCCAGAGACAGCGGTGACGAGAACGACAACATCCAGGAGCGTCACTTCCGCCCTCACTTCCTGCAGGCGCCCGGTGACCTCATCGTTCAGGAGGGCCGACTGTGCCGGATGGACTGCAAGGTATTCAACACACGCTGATGCCATCACAAGCGTACAATGTAAAAAAGGGGAATGTGTTGCACAATCTTGGCTGGGACTGAACAATTTCCGCACAAAACAATTGTTTCTTATTGATAATGATGATCTACCGACCGCTGAGAAAGAAAGACAATGTAAAATGCTTAGTGTTTCAGTTTAAAAAAGGGAAAAAAAAAGAAAAAGTTTTTGGCTTTGCGACAGAGCTGTGTACACAAGGACATTCTTAAAACTTAAAAGGAGAAAAGACAAATTACACGCTGTGTTTTTTGGTCTAGTATGGCATGTCGGGCTATGAACTTTAATGTGAGGAAGACGTTTTTATACAAGTCTGCGGTTTCAAGGCCTTTTTTGTGGACAAGTTACATCGAAATCTGCCATTTTTACTTAAGCCCTCTGTGTTTTTTTTGCGAACAGTCAAAAATGGTGCTGACAACTAAACTTTAATGTTGCCTCATGTGCCTCTGTGTTCTTTTAGGTGAACGCATGACGTCCACATCACGCTGTTGTTCTTTGATAAAGGAAAAAGAAACGGTTTAGAATAACTGAGACATGACTAGAAAGGAAAAAAAAAATGCCCGCACCAAAGAGAATATTTTAATCATAGTAATACAGAAAGCCATTTCAGATCCGCCCTTTAATTCAGCATCTGCGTTGCTTTCAGGGAGGCTCCGTGTCAACGCTGCCAAAGAAACATTTCCCTTTCTGTGCGTTCCAATTTCTATAGGGAATAAAAACGACCGGAGACGAGCTGTTTCATCACTTCCTCGCGTTATGAATGGCTCACAGCAGACAGAGTGCAGAGGTGTCATTTTTCAAGGATTAAATGGGATCAGGTTTTCTACAATTATTTTCCCTCCGCACCACTCCCAGCACTTGTGCTCATTTTCTGTCTTCATATGCTGCCACCCTGACAGCCTGCAGCACTCTGAAAACTGGTACATGTAATAAAATAAAACAGCCCCGCAATTAACTCCAGCTATAAAAAGGCTGTTTTTTATGCTCGTCAGAAATAAACTGAGAACTCTCTCCATTCCTTCAGAGCCCTTAATGTCAACTATATTTATAGCAAATATTTATTTCCAGATCATTTGCGGCTTTCCAAACTTTCCATGCTCAAAATGTCCCAACTTCTAAAAACGTATTGGGTCTCTTCCAGAAATATTTGTCACTGATTACCCTGCTCTCCTTTGCGATATCTGTGAATAAATGCGTATCTGTGGAAGATGTGCATCCAGGTGGGCTGGGTGGAGCAGAGCAGAGCAGGTGTTGGGGTTTTTTCTATGCATACTTTTATTCCCACGACACACGGCGACCAGGCTCCTCCAGACAAACACAACACAGACACATTAACCAAACACTGCTGTTTTCATACTCCCAATAAACACACACACTGCACCCGCAGAAACACATGCAGCAAACAGTCGGCGCTCATTTTCTCCAATAAAAACAGGCGCAAACTCAAAGCGTCTTTAGTCTGTGCGAACAAGCAGTCACATAAAATCTCCATCTTAACAAAGTGTTTTCTTTACGACCTATAGGTGAGTGGTTTACCCACGCCTGACCTCATCTGGCAGCTGAATGGACAGACCATCCGACCCGACTCCGCCCACAAGATGCTGGTGAGGGAAAACGGTGTTCACTCATTGGTCATCGAGCCTGTGACTAGCCGGGACGCAGGCATCTACACGTGCATCGCCAGCAACCGAGCCGGCCAAAACTCCTTCAACCTAGAACTCATTGTTGCAGGTAAGCAGATGTAGTAGTTGGAGCATAGTGGTGAGTGTGAAGATACATGTTGGTGTGATTTAAATGAAGAAGAGAACACCGCAGTGACTTGAATCTCTCTGCAGCCAAAGAAATGCACAAGGCCCCTTCGTTTGTTGAGAAGCTGCAGAACACGAGCGTGGCCGAGGGTCATCCTGTGCGACTGGAGTGCCGTGTCGTGGGGGTTCCCGCCCCACAAATCTTCTGGAAAAGGGAGAATGAGTCTTTCACTCACAACACAGACAGAATCAGGTAAATACATGTAAAAAGAAAAAAACAGCAACCTGAATAGTACTACATTCAGTGCTTATAATATTCAAATAACCCTTTAATTTATGTCAATTTGCTTTCCCAGCATGCACCAGGACAACTGTGGCTACCTGTGTATGATCATCCAGCCAGCCATGAAAGAAGACGCCGGCTGGTACACAGTGTCAGCCAAGAATGACGCAGGCATTGTGTCCAGCACCGCACGCCTCGATGTCTACAGTTAGTTTTTTAAACTCATAAACACACACAAACATTTCCAGCGAGTCCCTGCTTCCTCTATAAACTAACCAATTTCAACTTGTCTCTGCTCCGTCCTCAGCTCAGTGGCAGCAGCCCAACCTCCCCAAACCCAAGAAGGTTCGTCCCTCCACCAGCCGCTACGCCGCACTGACAGAGAGGGGGCTGGACGTGAAGGCAGCCTTCTTCCCCGACTCCAGCCCGCTGCCTCCTGGTGGCCTGGTGGAAAGTGACGACCTGTAGAGGTCACGGGCAGGCGTGAAGATTGTGACGTCACCCTCAAAACAAACAAAAATTTTTTAAAAACTCTGAAAGGTGCCCTCGCTGCCAACACTCCTGAAACAGATACTCTATGACGGCGAGGAGAGAAGAGGGCAGAACGTAACCTCGACGACCATCATCGAGCTGCACAGACAGAACTGAGGGGTCAGTGGGCAGAGTGAGCTGGTGCAGCCGGCTCCTTTTCTTATGTTTTTATAGTATGACACAGCCTGTTATATACAGATACAGAATTCTTCAGAGTTATTTCCCCCGAGCTTCATTTTATCAACTGGACCTGGAAAAAGAGATTGAAGTGAAGAAAAGACTCATGAACTGTATGGTTAACTCTGTTCCTGTTTAAGTGCCTCTTATTTTTGCTAAGATTTAAACAAAAAAAAAAAAAAGAAAAGAAAGAAAAACAGGTTTAAAAGAGAGAAACGTAGAGTTACTATGCATGTTCAAGTGGTGCCATTCGTAATACACAGAGTAATACTGCATCTATAAGTAGCACTCTACCGACCTTGTGGAGGAGACTGTATGAATCAAAGCATCGTAGCTTTGACGAAGGAGATCACAGACTTTTATTATGTGGGCTTGTGTAGCACAGAGCTGATATCTACAGTGTCTGATTATAACAACAGTCTCAGTGTTGTCGGGTCATAGATTAGCTTTCACATAATGGACAAGGCCGGGCCTTACAAACAGTATGTTGTAGTGTATTTTTTTTTTCCTTTTATAAAAAAGGATTGAGGTTAAGGAAAAATGAAAGTTTTCACATGGATGAGATTAGTTTGTTTGTTAGTGAAGATGAACTCCAGGAAGTTTGAATCAAAACAAGAAAGAGGCAGACGAAAAAAAAAAAAAGGAGGTTTTTGGAACTGACATCAAAGTGGTAAGTGGGACGTGAATGACAGCGAGCGAGCAAACGAGCGATGGAGATGACGGTCGAGATATCGATAATATGGAAAATTTTTAGTGGCGGCAGATCATTTTGGTGATTTTCTTTCTTCTTTGATGGTTTATTAAGTGTGAATTGAAATGTTCTCACTCAAGAGAGGGTGCTGTGAAAGGTTTCAGTGTATTTGTCACACACACACATCACAGATTGTCCATTTTATTTTTGTATGGAGACAAAAAAAACTTTCCCAAAAATTCTGACATAAATTATATCAGCAGCTTTTTGTTCACTGATAAAACGATCTTTTTTCTGTATCATGAAGTTTTATAAATATATTTACTGCCTTAAATCACTTTTAGGCTTAATGCAAACACAATATCTTTGCATGTTATTGTTGGACACTTGTACAGTGCCAAACAACTTTTACCAGAATGTACAAAAAATACAGCTTTTTTTTCCAGTATTCAGGGGCAGCAAACACTCTCAAGCTGGTGAAAAGTGGAAAGCAAGGTATATTTATATCTACTATTTTTGTCACCTCTGTAATACTATACAACATGGACATCTTTCTTCTGTGTCTGTTCGGAGCTTGCAACAGCTGACAGTTTCTGTGTTTGCACATTTCTATGCCAATCAATGCCTGTATATGGATTGTTCTCCTGATATTATTTTAGATTATGAAAGTTAATAAAAATCTCTTCAGACCGTGTGAGATGTTTTTGCAGACGAACAGAGAACGCCAAAAAACACATTATCAGTCACAGTGGAAAAACCATTCATGCAAAGAATGCTAATCAGAGTAATGTACCCCAGTCCTTTAATATAAAACATAATATTTAGGTTACAGTGCACATACAAACAACCAATGTTGCTCATTTAACGTCTTGTTTGTGACGTTCGTGGAAGGTAACAGCAGGTTTCAATAAAAGAAACAAGCTACACAACATTTCAAACCTCATCACAGAGCATGACAGTCACCTCCAACCTCGTCCATCCACACTACAGGACCAGAGCTGTAACCAGACACTCACAACATTCCCACAGCTAAAAATACCCCACCACCTCCACCGCTACCTCTAATTTCCTCCAGCTGCAGTCCAACATGCCTGGCCCCTCCATAAGGCCCCTCCAGAGGTGCACTCGGGGGTGGAGGCCGCAGGCGAAGGGGGCAGCAACATGTGTCGACTGTGAGGGGGGGTCGACCTGGGGGACGAGGGCGTGCGGAGGGGGTGCACAAAATGCGAACACTATGATCGGTGGCGTTTCACAGTCACGGAAAAAAGACTGAGAAGCGTTAAATCTACTGATCACATTTTAGGACCTCAGGGCACCGAGGTCTGGACTGGGCCAGACACTCTGGAGTCAGCAGCGTTAGTCATGATGACCGACTGTCACACACACATCAGGTCACGCCCACTGAGGGTGGACAGAGACTCAGCAGAAAAGCAGAGTGCTGCTCTTCTGAGAAATATAAATTGCCTTTGTTTCACAATAAAAATCCAATGGTGTCAGTCAGAGAATCCACAGAGACCTCATCCTTTTTCTGAACCACTTCCTCAACAAACTCCCAGTTTATAAACCTAAAAAGAGTCATTCAACGTTCAAAGAGAGTGAATCTTTCAGTTTCATCACTTCCACTGATTTGAACAGTGAGGTTAACTCCAAGAGAAGGCATCACTCCCTACATGGCCAGCTGCAGTCCTCCATCCACCACCAGCACCTGTCCTGTTACATAGGAAGACTCCAAAAGGAAAAGAACAGCCTGGGCCACTTCCTGCGGCTCGCCAAATCTCCCCAGCGGAATAGAGCGAATTCCATCCTCTTCCCTCAGCCCCGCGGTCATGTCGGTGCGGATAAAACCTGGAATCATTTGAGGGCAGAGACATGAGAAAGACTATAAAATTAGACAACATACAGGAAATAAACAAAGCAGGAACATGAGATGACATGAGAAGATAGACGGAGCTGTACCGTACCTGGAGCCACCAGATTAACCCTGATATTACGTGAAGCAACTTCTTTAGCTAAAGATCGTGTGAAACCCTCTAGACCAGCTTTACTGGCGCTGTACACACACTGACCAGCGTTCCCCTTCAGGCCCACAACAGAGCCTACAGACAGGAAACAGAAATCATTAAGACAACATGGAATGATAGTAATTTCACTTCAAAATAAACGTGGGAAGCTCCTCTGTGAGAACAAAAAGAGAGTGTGTTGGCTCCACAGATATAAATACACCTCGATAAGTAAGTGACTAAAAGAAGTAGCATATACTGCCACCTAGTGGCCAAACTGAAAACATAAGCAGTCTTTACCTATATTAACAATAGCAGCTCCCTGCGTGTGCAGCATACTGCGCAGCCCCGCCCTGCAGGTCAACATGGTGCCAAGCAGGTTGGTGTGAAGCAGAGCGACCATGTCCTCCGGCTTGGTTCTCAGTAACAGACCATCTCTGTACATAGACAGGTCAGCAGTGAAGTTATAGTCAGTATTTTACCCAGATTCTCAGTTATGTCTTTGTTATGTCTTAACACTCACCTGTTGATGCCAGCTGCATTCACAAGATAGGAGATGTTTCCACAGGTTTTTTGGATGGTGTCAAAGGTTTTCTGCACCTCTTGTTCTTTGGAGACATCACAGCTAAAAGCCACATGGTCACCTAGAGAGCAGATACAGATGGTCTGTTAGTGTGTTAACAATCGGTTTATAACATTTGTTTTATTTCACTGCGCAAAAGCACAAGATCAGGTAAGAAAGTAAACTCAAAGTAAACTGTCAGCATCAGATGTGGCTTCTACATTATCAGCATTCACATTTCTAACAAGTTTATCTGGTTTCAAAGAGAGCAATCACTTGTAGAAGGATCAAATCAGGGAAAACTATGTTAACTGTGATCATTTCTTTCATTTCTCAAATGTTCAGCGTCCTCATTTTTTAAAGAATCAAGAAAACATCCCACAGATGCTTAATTAGATTCTGGCTTGGCTCCAGATTCCAATTAGGAATCTGGAGCCAAGTCAACAACTTGAACTTGTTGTTTTGTTCCTCAAACCAGAAACCATTGAACCACAACCACTGAACCATTGTTGCAGTGTGACAGGAGTATTATCCTGCTAAAATAAGACACTACAACCAGGGAATACTGGTTTCACGAAGCTGTTAACTTGGTCTGCAACAATGTTTAGGTAGATGGTGCATGTCAAAGTAACATTCACATGAATGGCAAAACCCAAAGTTTTCCCAGCAGAACATTGCTGAAAGCATCACATCCACCAGCTTGTTTTCTTCCCATAATGCATCTCTGTGCCGCGTCTTCCCCATGTAAGTGATGCACACGCAACCATTTATCCACATAATGTAAAAAAAAAAAACAAACCTGATTCATCAGACCAGACCACCATCTTCCATTGCTCTGTGGTCCAGGTCTGATGCTCATGTGTCTATTGTAGGAGCTTTTAGTTGTGGACAGTTATCAACATGGACGCTTTGACCAGTCAGCAGCTACTCAGCTCAATACACATTAAACTGTGATACTCAATACTGATCAACAACATCAGCATTATGAGCTCTGACATATTTCTATATGAACCACCATTAACCTTTTTAGCACTTTGAGCTACAAAACTTTTTCTGTTGGATCAGACCACACAGTTCGGCCGTCTGGTTGTCCATCACCCTGTCACTAGATACTGACCACTGCAGACTGAGAACGTTACACAATAGTTGTAGTTTAACAGATCAGCTGATCCAGTCATTTATCATCACAGTTTGGTCCTTGTCAAAACAACTCACATCCTTACTCTGCCAATTTTCCTGTCTCCAAGATCAACTTCAAGGACAAAATGTTCACTTACTGCCTGATACATTGCACCAACTGACAGACCCCACTGTAACCAAATAATCGATGCAAACCACTTTACCTGTAATAATTTTACTGCTGATCTGTGTATGTATATGCATGTTTGAGTCTACATATCAGCTGTACAACACAGTACCTCCATGTAGAGCTGCCACAGTCTCCTGGGCAGCGTCTTTGTTCCTGGAGACCACAGCCAACCTGCAGCCTCTCTGAGCCAGCAGCAGAGACACCGCCCTCCCGATGCCCCTGGAGCCGCCGCACACCACAGCCAACCTGGACATGAGCCTGCAGTCTGGAGGACACCTGCTGACTGAAGAAACATGCTCTAATATTTAATACACGTCTTTATTAAGCTGTTGGAAATTACAGGAAGACAACTTGTTTTCATTTTTTTTTCAACAGTATTTAAAACTGTGCTAATATAAGACTTTAAACAGTTTATTTATTTATTTATTAAAGTTAACTGACAGTCCTTGTTGTGTTAAGCTAACACAACTTTTGCTTTTATTACCACTATAATTATGTTTTACACTAAACATCATACTGTTACCTTTCACCTACCTGATTATCGACTGATATTTTCCGTAAAACTGAACGTGTTTCTCCTCAGATTGGTTCATTTACTGATTAAAAGCCTCAACAACAGAGGAGCCGTTTCTCGTGGACGTCGCCATGTTTGTTTTTAATCAGCTGTCGTTGCGTCACTCTACGGTGGCCGCTAGAGGGCGCAGCGGCCACGCAGCGCATCTGTCCTTATCACTGCCTGTGTGTTGGTGATTTTCTGTTCTTGTGAAAGCAGCTAAGGAGCCAAAGTACACGTTAATGTTTGTCCACAGCCTGACTAACCCTCCAGCTCCTCAGGCATTAACTCACCAATGAATGACCGAAACTGAAAACTACAGAAACTTTAGGTCTTTTTGACCTCATGAATGACCTCATCATTCTTTATAAGTAACATAATATTCCTATATTGTCCACTTGACTCTGAGGCCATTAGTTACTGCAATATTTGTGTAAGAGCACATTTATTTCCCAAAAATAACCCCAGTTCTCCTGAGAAGATTTCTGTTCACGCTGACACACGGTGAGGCCCCTCTGCCCTGCTCACTGAAATAGCACCAAAATTATTAATTGCAGTCATTCATTCTCCATGAATCATCGCTCTCAGTGGAAATACACTATATCTCACTTGAAAAGTCAAACTGTCAGTGGTGAAACAGAAAAGTGAGTAATGCAGAGAGTGGGTGGCCTTGGCCTACACCTGGACCGTCCATCACACGGAGACAATCTGTAGGATTGATGCTCTGAGATTAAATCACAGTCACAACTTGTGCCGCAGTGGACCCATGACCCTCACTGTTATGAATCACATCCTCACTGCGGCACAAAACTCAAACTACACACAGGGCAATGCTGTTTTAACAGCACAGGATTCATTCATGTTAACTATGTTAAAAAACTATTTCATTATTATCTGTGATCAGATCATCTGCGTCAGAGGGAAAGAAACAGGACTTGTTTTATATTCACAGCACCGTCCTGAACACTGAGACAATATTCCTCTCTCTTTCACACCTGACTGATCTAATGATACTTGCCAGCAGAGCTGTATTTTTCTCTCACAGGCGCAGACGGATGGATACACACACACATATACACACACTCTCACAATGAGCACAACGGCACAAACCACTTACTACACACAAGACATAAATATGGCTCTGTAACCGTATACATGCACTATTTGCTCTGGCACATCATATTAACACTTCACTGCAACGCATCCTCACATAAATCAAGGGTTTCTTCTCTACTGTTGAGACGTATTTACTATTCAGCAGTGGGCCTCGGTTCAGAGCCTTGTAATGAAAACTTATGTTTTCCTGGCAATTTTCAAGAGATGGTGTTTTTGATTTACACAGTATTTTTAGAAGCAGCCATTTGTTTTTATTTATTTATTTTTGTTTTTGGTTTGGCTGTAACATCATTTTATGAAAGTTTTTTTTTTTTACAGATCATCTGTGACTGTCTAAAACCCTTCATAGTCCACAAATCACCATTTGATCAGATCTGGATCTTTCACTTCAAAGTCTTCAACTCGCTCAGAACTCAATGTTCTCTCAAAAAGTAAATCAACAAGGACCCTTGACACTAACACATAATGATTTTCATGTATTTATTCTTAGCAAAACAAATACACTCATGTATATTATTCCTCCTCGGTATAGTCTTATACTCCTACCACTGGAATAACTTATTTCCATGGTAACCCATCCTCTGCAGGGAACCGTGTGCAGCACAATGACCCCGCTTGGTGCTTGTCAGTTCATGTCAACGTTTCCCAGCTGAACACTGGGAGGGCTCACCTCTCTGTGCAGCACTCAGCTCTGCTGTACGTCACCAGAGAAGGTCCTCTTCAGCAAGAACCGCTCAGTCCCACGGACACTAACGACCACATGTCCTGTGATATAACCCAAATACTTTTAATAAGGAACAACTGTCGTCCTGCGCTAACTTATCATAAGTGTATACGCTTTGTCAAAATGGAGGCGAGGACACAAGTAGAGATGTGTCAGCTGTGGTCTGCGGTCCATCATCATCACGAGGTCAGAGGTGAAAAGAAACGCTGCATTGTCACGAAATAACCACTCACACAGAGGGAATTATGGAAACCATTAGCTTTTATTGTTATAGATTTTTACAAAATGTGCTATTCCCTCAAATACTTCAGAATGTTTTTCACATAATAGACTTGTGCCAAATAGGTTTGATTTCAGTTTCACCATTTTCAGACATACAACAGACTAACTACAGACAGAAAGAAAAAAAAAAAAAAAAAAAATCAAGTAAGTCACCTTGGCATGAGGAAAATCTGTTAAGTTGAATCAAGCAAACTCAAGTTGCTTAATGTTCCAATAAATGAAAATATAGTAGAGTAACTGCTGTAAGAAATGCATCGTGTTTTCAGTCTGAAACTGTGCAGCCTACGCATGAAAAGTCAGTATGATTAGAAATGTTATGTGCGTACATGTGCATGTGTAAGTCTGACGTGTATTAAAGGCTTACCAGTGAAATGAAAAGACACTGCGAGGTGCAGTTTTAGCGTCGAGCCTGAGGTTGGTGTGGTGATTGCCAAGACAACGATGCAACATCAGGTTAATTCTATATAAGTACCGATTCAGAAATACAAAATAAAAATAAAGGCCCTAACAGTGATCTGTACCATCCTTTTTTTTCTCCAAACTTTCTCAAAATTTCAATAAAACTACAACATATTCCAGCAGTCAGTTACACAGTGGTCCCCCTCAATTAACGACAACAACAACAAAGACAACACACGCTTGAAACTATGGGTCCAATTCAGTCAGTAAATTCATTCTAAAAGCCAGATTTGGCACAATTCAGTGATTGCCTCGTCTCTAAAGTGTTTCCATGCCCCCTCAAGACTTCATAGGACTTCAGGTCAGTCGTTAATGATACTGAACAAAAGGAGAAGAGGAATTATGTTGATGAACAAACGTATTTCATTATCAAGAGTATTCTTCCTAAGACTGACCGTTGGTTTTGTTTAACAAAGCACCAAAACTATGACCACATCCCCTCCAACCACAAAAAAAGAAAAAAATTCAAGTCAATACGACACTTAACATTAAAGACTTTGTAAAGACAAAATGTAAAACAAAACCCAACCACAAAATAACAAAAAAAAAAAAAAAAAAATCAAGGGGGTCAAAAGTGATTGATTTCAATTAAAAATTGTACCTTTCGAGTTTCACCATAACAACACTTCACACCTGCTCTGTGGAGTGATACAATGATACGTCACTTCAGGCAAACATTCTGTGCTTTAGCTAGCTGTGTTTTTATTGCCTCAAGTCACATTAGGAATGAGTTATAGTGTTCAAAAAGTGAGCTGCTGCTGAAGGGTGACTGCGTGGCTTACTGCGTGTCCAGGTTAGTTTTATGAGACTCTTGAGGAGCAGCAGGTGACAGCCTCTGTGGAATTCCTAACGAACATAAATACACGGAAAAGAATTTGTTGTGCACCGTTACTGAAATGTTATGTCGCTCGTGTGATGTAGAGCCATGTCTGTGTTTTGGCTTTTGCCATGGAGTTAGGAGAGCAGCTACACTGGTCAGGAAATACAAAGAAGGTACACAGTAAGCAACATTTGACTGCGGTTTATCTGGAGTGTGTTTGTCGCATATTAAAAAGGCATGACCAAACAGTCCTGCAACATAACCGACTTCACGTTGTTTGCCGCAGGAGGCTTTACTCATCACATGCAAATATTTGATCGTGCAGGTAGCGGTCCTTAAGCTCTTCAGCCTCAGGCACACCAGGAGAAAAACCGGAGGCCTGCGATTAGCCCGGAGAAATATGATGTGCAATGTTCACGTGGCTGTGAACTGTAGCTTGCGTACTCGAATGTGCAATACGGCAGCTCTCTCTTTGATCCTCTGGTTGAGGTAATGCCTTTGGAGCTGGGGAAGTGTCCTTTTTCCTACTATGCAGCACAAGTGATGATGACACTGCTCATTTGTTCTGCTCTGCTGTATCTCATGTATCTTCTTTCTGGCAGTTTGAAACTATGGTAAAACTTTTATCAGTAGTGTACCGGAACAAGTGATGTGGTAAAATATGGCGTAAGGCATGTGCCAGCTTAACCCCTTAATGCGTTGCACTACAAAAAGGCCAATCTATGAAATAAGTTAAAATGTGTAACATATCTATATCGACAGTTCATATTGGTTGTTTTAGGACTAATCATCTTTGTGTCCGTATGTACAATAAAGTGAAGAACAGTACAAGGCACACATTTAACAGCTGACTTGTTAACAAAGATATAAATAACCAACAAAAAGGAAAAGTTCATCATAAGTTGTGTGCTCTCCTCTAACATTGTCCACTGTGCTTTTAATGACAACAGATCCTGTTCTTCTCTGCAGCTCTCTCATGTGCCACTAATGTTCTTGTCAGTGACCAGAGTCTCATCGGGATCCGAGCAGTTAAAGTGTCAGACTGATGGTCTCGTCCCAGCCACGTTCTGTTTGGTCTGAACAGTGACGGACTACAGCGAGGCAGCAGCGGTCAGCTGGGTCGTGTTGGCGTCGACCATGGTTCTCTGAAATGCGTTCATCAGATGCTGTCTACGAAGCTTCCAGGGAACAGTCCGGTCCTGCCGTTCCTCTGCAGTGTGCCTTTGAACCAGCCATCTTCCCGCTTCCTGTGCACAAACACAATGTCGCCCTCCTTAAGTTCCAGCTCGGCTTCGCTCTGCGGAGGATACGATACCACCACCCTGTACCTGGGGATGACAGCCAGAGGCACAGTCAGTGACTGATAAACACTGTAACAAAGCCAACTGATAACTGCAAATATCATGTTACACTTTGTATGTGAAGGAACGATGCGCAGGACGATCGCAAACAATAGCACGAAACTGAAGATTTCCAGCTGGGTACCTCTCACATATGATGGGTCGTGCGTCATGCTGCTGAGATAAAAGAGAGGAACACGGCTGGCGGGGAGGAGGAGCGATAGGAGCACATCCATCAAGGGGACTGCTCTTCCGATGGGAGGACTCCGGGACTGAGGAGGATGAGGAGGATGAAGAGGCAGCAGCAACAGCAGCAGCAGGTTCAGGCTCGAGGCAGCTGACGGAGCCAGAGGGAGGGGAGGTGTCGTGCCCCACGGCGCCGTGCAGCACCTCTCCAGCTGCGGTCTGTTCCGTCTCCAGGGTGGGAGATGAGGGGGGTGAAGGACGAGACTTCTTCTTATTGGAGGACAACAGCTTCAGAAGACTTTTCTTTTCTCTCTGCAACATAAAAACCGCATCATCTTTTATGTCTGAGAGACACACACAATTATCACCAACCACAGACAGACACTTTCTGGTGTCTGGACCTGTCTGTTTCTCTGCCACTGACTCACACAGCTGTGGTAAGAGAAAATCCTTTTTGTTGCAGACAGGTTTATAAATGCTGACATTGTTGCCATCTGCTAAGATAATAATAATAAAAACCTGTTCTTGTTTCTATTATTTGTGTGTCAAATTAGTGTCATTAGTAATTTAAAGACACTTCCAAACACGCTAAGAAGTTTCAGTCGTGCAAGAAATTCTGCTAAAACACTGGATAATTAGCAACAGATCACATTAAATGTATTACAGAAGTTCTGAAAATAATACAACAGATCCAACCTTGACATCTTTGTCCAGTCTGCAGGCAAGAGCGTTGTTAGATACAGGGTTGAGAGCGGAGCTGTTCCCGGAGCCGACGGGCACAGTGAGGACAGTCACAGGTCTTAAAGCGTCACCCTCCAAAGATGTAGCGCTGACATTGGGTGGGGTCAGTGAGGCAGCAGCGCAGCCCATTGCCACGCCAGCCCGGGTGCAACCTTGCGCAGAGCTAGAGGAGGGCTGTGGACACACTGCAAGGTGCGGAAGATAAGTTACAGGGGTCGCAGACTGGATGGGTGTCACTGCTGCTGTTGGTCGGTCTTGACTGTGACAAGCAGCTGCAAATTGGATATAAACTATTAGATATTTTATATAAAGAAGCTACATCCCAGTAACTGTTTCAACCCCAGTGATCTTACCTGTTCTGACGGCGTTGCGAGCCTGATTCACAGTCATTTGAGAGTTGACATGCAAAGGGACTTTTGGCTGTTGTCCTGTGGCCGTCTGAGCTGCTGTTACTACAGCTGCAGATTGGGAGCTGGCAGCTACAGCGTTGGAGCACACGACAAGAGGTTTGCTGAAGTCGGGCCCTGGAACAATGGCCCCGTGGGGAGCAGAAGAAGGGCTGACGATGGTGACCCCTCTGCCAGCCTGAGTGCACAGACTCATGGGCACCTTGGGCTGAGTGCTGCCTGATGCCGTCCTGAGGGGAGAGAGTGTGAGGAGGTGTCAGACCGGGGTTTCTGAGGTAACAGGGCAACATTACATCTTCACATGAGAACGCATTTAACACCTCATAAAACTCTTTATGTTTTTGTGTGTAAAAAGCTGATCCTTCTAATTTTTCCACTCTTTACTTTTAAAATCTTTGTTTTTCTGGTCTGGTTTTTGATTCCAAGTTTAACAATCACAAGATTTGCACTTAAGGCTTAAATGCACCATAATGAGCATGTGAGAGTGTATTTGACGAGAGATTACTCCAAAATAAGAGCTGTAATCACTTTTAAATTTTTGTAGTAATCCACTGTTGACAGCTTCTGAAAGCCTAATCAAGAAAAGCAGTGGCGTATATGCTGCTATAAGAAAGTTGAATAGCAATCAAAAGTTGTGGAAAATTCTTTGCAAAGTCAGAATGTGTCTGTGGCCAAACAGCATCTTCAGCTGACACTTTGTTTATATAATAAAAGTAAACATGGACATTCATCAATAGAAATATTATATTGGATATAAAATACACAAATGGGTGTGGAACCAGACATGTGTATGTGTCGCTGACGGTGCAGTACTGACAAAAATAAATGACCATGAATTAATGTCCGACCTGCTGACTGGACTCATGTAGTTCCCGGGGAAGACTCCGATCTTGCCGGTGTGCATGGAGGTGCCCTTGAACCAGCCGTCCTGACAGCGTTCCAGCACCAGGAACATCTCTCCCTTCCTCAGCTCCAGCTCATCCTCCTTACGAGGAGTATAAGGGAACATTGCCACATATCTGGACACAGAACAAACAGTAAACAAAGATTAGACATTTACCAAACCCAAATATACTGAGCTAACAAGGATAATTCTCTCCCATTTGGAAATGAGAACAGTTCAACATTTTAAACACAGTGTCATTCGTTGTGCTGTTATATTGCTGTCTAGCTGTACATATGTCATCATCTCCTCTGAGACCCTCTAGAAGAGACTGTGGCCTCTGACCCAGAGAAAATCAGCAGAGGAGGACAGCAATTTGCGGGTCATCTCTCTACAGCAGAGCAAGAACAGGCCTGGAGTGACCGCCAAGAAGATATGAGTCTCAGCTGGGATGTTTTCAGGCTGATTTCAGGGAATATAAATGCCTCAGAGTCTGACATGCATGCACAGGCAGACACAGATGACGGCAGCAGAGCAAGCAAGAGTGGATCTAATTCTCATCAGGTGTGTGGTGTGTAGGGGGAGTAATGAGGGTAAAGGTGAGGGGGTCATGAGTCAGGGGTGAGAGGGAGGATTCTCCTATGGGACCCAGGAGACTGCCAACCACAGGTTCTGACCCCTTCACCTGTGCACAAGCTCAGACTCTGCAGCCACACACTGACAGCTGAGGGGGGTCACAGACAGGCGAGGACTTCCCCCTCTGATCTGAGTGAGAGCCGTAAGGCCCCGGGCCAGCGGTGCACAAACCACTTCTGACATTTCACTGCACATTTAAGAAGACTGCATATTTTTGTGTGCGGCTGTTTTTATAACTCACACTGTGGGTCTTTGTCTCCCACTTTGGTCACTTGTGCTGGGGGAGGGTCTCTGTCCAGCAGCCAATGAATACGCTGCTCCACTGGCAGAGGATTGTGGGGGAGGAGGTGGGGGTGGTGGGAGAGCATCCTGTAAAGAAGGAAGAGAAAAATCATATTAGCGCTCCGATTGGATCAACATTTTATTACAGTTTCACAACAGTTCATCACCTACTTCCTGTCTGTGTGAAGCAGAAGGAAAAATACAGAGTAACTCAAGCCACAGAAAATACTGAGGAGGTATTGCGTAAGCTGAGAAACCAGATTGTTTATGAGCAACAAAGAGGGAAAGAGAGTGAGAGATCATCTGTCATCTGGGATATTCCCTCCGGTTTGCCGACACTAAGGGAGAGTCTGGTTTGGCAGAAACCGTAGTCTTGTCCCCGACTTCCCCTCTCGCGACTGAGAATCTCCTATTCTGCTTGTTTGTTTGTTGCTAGGAGACCACATAGCTAGATGTTAAATCCATTGGAGTATTTAATTGGGACCATATGAAATGAAAAACATGTCTGTAGACACACTTCAGAGCAGCCCTCAAACCAACCATGAGTGGATTCATCTCGACTTGCTTGTTTTCCCTTGTTGAATGTCTGTGATGTCGAGAGAGACTCGAGCTGTTGACTAGAGGCTGATGATCACAGCATGTTTTTAGAAGATTTTTCTCTGAATGTTTTGTGTGCTTCTAGATTACAGGACTCAAATTCTGTGTCAACATACAGCACATGAAAAACAAACTATACGCTTCTTAGAAACTGTGAAAAACTAAAAAAGAAAAAACTCCGAGTGTGTTCTGAGGGTGAGGACAACTCCCACACCTAAGAACATGATGAGTCTTCCCAAGCTCAACATTGCCAGCGCTGAACAGCAGAGTAATAGCTTCCATGACACAATGGGGGAGGAGAGTGGCACTCAGACAGCCCTGTGGTATGTGTATAGGCCTATGTGTATGTGAGAGTGTCGATGTGCGTTTCGGTTCACTGCTGACGCTTGAGCTGAGATAATTAGGTTGCCTGCAGGCTAGAGAAATCATCTGTACAAAAACATCATGTAGGGTTCCCAAGTGAAGCGGAGAGCTGAACCTTTTGTGTACACATTCCTGCTCATTCAGAAACTCCGCATGCCAGAGCATACACACACAGACAGGAAGTGTGCGTGCTGTTTTGTGTGGGCTGCAGGGATTTCTTGACATTTTTAGTGGTACTGATGTTTTTTCCCCAGAGGAAATGCATCAGAAAAGGGTATATGTATATGTAAGGGTATATGTAATTTTAGTGCAAAGATTCCTCAGTATAATCTTTGTGAACAATTTTTAACACATTTTAATACAATTTTACAGTCAAACCGAGTGTTTCTTATCTGAACAGTCTGAAGTAAGTATTTTACTTGTTGGCAGCTGATAAAGATTGCCTTGAGGTGGGCGCTCTCATCTAACAAACACTTTAAAGTAACATTACTGTGTGTATTGGTACGTTTAAGCCCATGTTCACAGATAATTTATCCTGAATACCCTCAATACTGTTGATCACTTAATTCACCACGTTCAACCTGCGCATTGTGTTTTTATACAACTCTTTTTGATTAAAATGCATATTTATTGATACAAACAATACACAGACAACCACACATTCACACACAAATGTGTTGTTTTGTCAAAATGATGTGAAATTGTCTTAAATATTTGTATTGTATTAATGTTTTTAAACTATTCCACCAACTGTGTTGTTGTTGTAATTTGTGAGACCTGTAGATGATTCCACCTACCACAGGTATGGATGTGTAGCTTGCCTCTGAAGGAAATGTGAAGACAGTTGCCGTAGTAACAGGACTACTAGGGGGTGGGGTCACGATTAGTCCAGTTGTGCAAATGTGTACCTGTCAATAAAAAGGGAAATAGGGACCATGAAATAAACACGTGTAGAATCCAATGTAGCGGAGAAGCTGCGCTCAAACATTGAATGTGCTCCAATGAGCATCACATGACTGTGTTCAGTCTTTAGGAAAAGAAGCGAAGAACACACGGGTGTCTCACTTCATCATATGGAAAGTCTTGTGTTCTACGGTATTTTAGAGTTGACACTGCAATTTTATTTTATAAAATACTCTCTCTGTTCCTTGTCACATTGTGTGAAAAATGACTCTGACAGGACCTGAGATGTGGGCGATGTGATTTGTCAGTAAAAACCAGGTGACCACCAAGCAAGACTTTTCATTGGACACGTAAAGAGATTTGGCTTCACCAACCAGTTATCCACGAGTCATGCTGGTGTTTCGATAACAAGGCCATACTGTTGGACACACAATATCTCCCTGTAGCCTGTGGTCTCCCTCCATGCATGACTGCTCTAGACAGGGCCGCCTCTTAAGGTGAACCGCTCACAAAGAAGACCAACCTTAAGTGCAGTTTCTTATCTATTGTGCACTGGGTGTGCCAAGGAAAAGTAAAACACAACTGCGTGTTCAGTGTTTACACTGTTAGTGAAATGGCTGCACGGAAACTTTGCTCATAAACTGAAAATAATATAACACTGATAACCTGTTAAATATGTCATGATAAAAAAAAGTGGTTTCCACCTTTGTTTGTATTTTTGACAATTCTCCCTCATGTTATCTAGTATGTTGGTAAACTGTTGTGCTTATTTCCAAGACAACTCAGCCCCCAGGGCAACAGGGTATACCTTTGTTGTTTTTTGTCTGGGTGTTGGAAGGAGAGAAGATGAGTAAAGGTGAAGGGAGGGGGTAGAGTGCGGCTGACAGCGCCTGGAGCTACTTTCTTTTGTGTTTTTAGTAAACGGTGGTCTGTAAATTAAACTTATTGTTTAACCCTGCTGTCACCTGGGAGGATCAGCTTACAGGTGCAAATAGAAGTTTCTTTAATTCTAAAAGTATCCTCGTAGTGATCAGTGGGAAACTGCCAAGTCTGGAGTCATTAAAACATGATTACACCTCCTGCAAGTCTTTGATGAAACATAAATCATATCTAGACGAAAATGTTATGGTTTGAAGAAAGGACAGGAGATCCTCAAGATCCAATTCAGCCTAGACAAGCACTCTCTGTCTGCCTTTCACAAAGAAGCACATGCCCTGTCGATGAAAGATTAATGATTGAGCTGCTTAATGTGGAATTCTGGCGCGTAGCATTTCATAAACTCTACAAACAATACAAAAAGTACATTCAAGAGAGAAAACAAACAAAGGAAGACAATTCTAGAAAAACTGAGAGCCCAAGGATTAATACCGACAACCCCTATAGGTTCCCTGGTCCTTGAATTGGCAAAATAATAATGCAGACGTCAGTTAGTCAAGTGTGAAAACAGTCTCAAAAATACTGTTAAACCACCAACCTTTTAAAACTGTCTTTGTATTGTTTAAATGACGGAATAGAGACCCAACTAACTTGCCAGCCAGTGTTTGAGATAATAAGACCGAGACTGTTTTGAAATTCTGGGGAAAAGATCGGCTTTTCCTATTAGACTTAATGCTTCAGGAAAAACTCAGCTGATGGATGAATCTGTTATTTTTTTTAATACTTTCAATCATTATGCAATGGGAAACAACTATTTGATTAATTTTTTCATACACTGTTGCACATTTCACCTGGAGTCATAGAGAGGCTCGGTGCGGCAGGACATTTGTTTGGTAAATGAGTGTGCGTGTTGTTGTGAATGTCAAACACCCAGTCAAAGCCAATCTTCAGCAGCAGGCAACCATAAAGCTGCTGTGAGTTGCTGTCATGTTGGGATTGGTGTGGAAACCTTGAGGGCTGAGCTGGAGTCGTTTTTGTGGACGAGTGGAGTCACGCATCCATGATTTCAAACGCTTGGATGGAGCAAGTTCTGTTTAGTATGATGGGGAAAAGGGAAGTCAGACTAATTGCTGACAGAGGGAGAGCAAAGCCTTTGAAAGGCAACAAACATCTTGTGAAAACAAAGAGCTAAAGGCAGGAGTGGTTGTGTATTATGTCTTTTTGTTCCAGTTATGCAATTAGACACCACTGAAGACGAAGACTGTTGTGTTAGTTGGTTAAGACAGACCATCTTATCCAGCGCAATGGATTAAAGAATGCCACAATGTAAATAATGTAAAATGTTTAAGATGTTTAAAATGTTTATTTTAAATAGCTAAATATGGCTTATTCTTTTGTCAGAATATTGAGTGAAACGTGTAATTTAGCAGGCGTTCTCCTCCACTTTCTCCCTTCGTGTGGGGTAGCTTACCTGTGAAGGTGCGCTGCAGGAAAGTCCCCCACTGATCTCTCCGATGCGGGCTGCTGCCGTGGGGTTGCTGGAGCTGATGAGGACCGGCCCACTAATCTCCATGGAGTGACGCTGAGGGGGAGGAGCTAGCATGGGTTTGTGGGACATGGTGAGCGAGGTGAAGGAATGTCGCTTCTTGCTGTTCTTCTTCTCTCCTGCCCGCTGGGCACCATTGCCCTGGGGCCCCGAGGAGGCCCCCTCACCAGAGTCTCCACTGGAGTCTGACGGCTTGTCCAACTCTATAAGCTGACGAGCTGCGGAGTTGAACTATGAGGGAGGACAAGAGGCAGGGGGCAATGAAGAGAGTCGTGAGGTGGAAATAACAGAGATGAAGCACTGATTATGGTTTAATAGTAATAAAATGATAATGAGAGCTGTCACTCTCTGTGATAAAGCTAATTGTTTATTCAGAAATAATGAGCGGCAGATCTATGAGGCAATAACACTGAACATCAGTCTGAGAGAGTTGATGGTCCTAAATCAACTCTGAATGTGCAGGCGTTGTGACCCTTCAGATATCATAATGTGTGACTGCAGCATAAAAAAAAAAAAAAAAAATCAAAGGAGGAAGACTAAAAAGGTTTAACCTAATCAAAGGGTGCTCTCTAACTTGCTGTCACACATTGCCCCAAGCAGCTCCCTCTACTTAGGACATAAAAGCTAAGCACTGCTCTGAAATCCAGGAGAGAGTCTGTGCAGGTTCATCATGTCAGCACATAAAGGCAGACATGCAAGATTATGAACAAAATACCAGGTGAGAAACTTTAGCTTCATTTAATTTATAACAACTTTAAACAGCAGGTGGAGATTATTGAACATATGTTACTGAAGAGGTACCAAAAGCCCCTGAGGCAATAAAAACACTAAGATCTATATATTCACTGCTTGTGTAACCGTTGCTCCACATGTTTGTGATGGTGATGCATTTTTTATAAAACCTTTGCTTTGTAAAAGCAAAACAATGTATACTGCATACTGCAAAATATGAATGGAATAAAGTAGAATATTTATCAAGGGAATAAAGAAAAGCATCACAGCTTTGGAATAAAAACCTATAGACCAACCTCCCTCTTTTGACATAATTTTTGTGCTTGTTTATGATTTTCATTACAATGGAAGACACACAGCCAGTGACACCGTTCTAGTGAAACTGAAATCACTAAAGGCAAAGGTTTACTTCACTCTGTCTAGATTATTCCTAAAGCTTTTAGGTGAGACCTGTGGAGCTCAGAGAGGGAGGGGCTGTGACCTCTAAATCTTCAAAATACATGTTTAATGGTTCTATAAAATATATCAGAAGGAAGACAATCACACACATTGCGCATGTAATGGTTGAGGACTACATTCAAAGGATCTTTGCATTTTCTGATCTCCATAACATTTGCTTCAGTGACAACTGGTGACATTTGAACATTAAAGTATCTGGTTCCTCGTCTTACCTCGACATATGAGATGGGGAAAATTCCAATTTTATCTCCCAGCATTCCCTCTGCCCAATTTTCATCGACTCTGCGGATCACAGTCAGGATATCATCCTGAAAAGACAGAGAACGGCGCTGCATGAGGAAGAGCCTAATTTAGGATGATGCTAACTAAGAGCATTTCTCATCCTTGAGGAGCATACACCGAACAGAAATAATGAGGTAGAGGCAATGTTTTATTAAAGGGAACATGCCCTTAAGTGAAAACACCGGGGTCTAATGCATGACATTCTGTTTAGAAAACTACTTGCTAAGCTTCTTTCTGTTTTTGCTTATGTGGCATATAAACAACTGATGACAGAAAACAAAAACTTCACAGCATGACCCAAACAGCTGGACAGACATAACCACTCAGCTACTGTAGTTAAGCCAGGTCTAACTTTATATGGCATTCATTCTCCTCAGCCTAATTACAGTTGTTCATCAAGCAGCCTGCCTCAAAATCTACACCATTTCTCAGGGCGTTTCAGTGTACAACCCTCACATTCTAACACGCACACATAACTTGAGAAAATGAATGCTTAGAAGACAGAGTGTCACAGTAATGAGAGGTAGTTTTGTTTTACTGCAGTGGCCACGTGGCAGCTGTGGGTGTTGCAGTATTACACCGTCTCACCTTGGAGAAGGGCAGACAGTCCTTGTCCGCCTCCTTGTCTTTAAGCTCAAAGTCGTAGAGAGCTTTGCACTGAGGTGGTGGTTGTGGCAGCGGCTTGATGACCTGGACAAAGTTGGTGGGGAAGAAGCCATGGACTCCACCCATCTCCCCGTGGTACCAGTTCTCATCCACTTGCCGGCGCAGGATGATAATGTCACCCTTGCTGAACTTGAGGTCTCCTGGTTCCTTGCCATCATAGTTGTAAAGCGCCTTGGCACAAGGGAGCTGGGGTACACCCTGAAAACAGGGCAAGAGCAATACATAGTAAGACTAAAGGAGTAAAAAAAATAATATGTACTCCACATTTAATCTATGTAAATTTACAACAAAAAGTGAACAAAGGTAACGAAAATTAAGTGAAGCTGTTGCACATAGTAAACACTACTGAAGAAATGAAATAAAGGAGTCATTGCAACTTTTATAAATTAGAACCCAGTGGTAGTGAAAAAACACAATAAAATAAATGAATCAACTATCAACTGAAAACACTAAAGTATCACAACTTACAAAAAGGATTTTCTCTTTGTTTGATGTTAGTTTTGGTATACGGTCTGGAACTGGGACGCACGTTTAGTTCAAAGCTGCAGGATTCATGCAAAATTAATCAGCAATCGAAAGCACATTTCAAAAAAGGTACAAGAGCAGCGCTAGAGAACAGCTGAACGGAAAATATTCAAGCTTAAGTCCAAATCGGCACTGCAACAAGTTTGTCAGCAGTCCATATCCCAGCTTGCTAATTTCAAAACAGGCCGCCTTGTCTCTCCTGAATCAAGAAAAAAAAACAGGTCCAATGGGAAATGAAATGAGTATGTTTAAAGACTAAAAACAAAAACAAAAAAAAGATACAAATCTGTGAGTGTGTGCTTCTACAGAGACAGTAAACTGTCCTCTTTATACCCTGATGGTGACAAAAGGTCTATGTTGTGTGTTCACAGTAAAAGTGTGATGAGCCTGGCTGATTTTGACTAGCTGACTAACGCCTTCAGAAGGCCCAGGGCCCACTCCCTTTATCTTGCAGAGGAAGGTTTTGTATCTCAGCCTGCTTGCCTAGAGTCCTGAAAGGCCCATTCAGGGAATGACAATCCAGGGAAAGAGGGACAGCGAGTGAGGGGGGGCTAGCAGGATAGAGAAGCATCAATGTTCTCCATTCAGGGTGGGTGTCCATGAGGAAGGCTTCAGTCCAAACCAACCCCCCACCATTCATCTCACTGCTGTTAGACATCCCTCACAGTGATCAGAATCACAAACACTACCAACTGACTGGGTCTCAAGTCTGGAACTGAAACTTCAGAGTTGATGAGGAATATACGCAGTCATTAGAAAAATGTTGAAAACTCAGACAGACACTGGCAGGATGAGCCAGAGAGAGAGGGGTTAAAGCAGCGTTTGGAGCAGGCTCTGCAGTCTTGTTAAAGACTAATGAACCGTTTAAAGGCTCAGAGGAGAATAAAAGTACAGAATGAGCTGTGATGGTGAGCCAGGGTGACATTACCCTGCTGCAGAGAATCACACAGCCTGAAGCACAGAGCCAATCGTGTCTGGCTCTGCTGGTCCAGCCTGTGGGGAGAGAGAGAAGGGGGAGGAGGGGTACTGCAGCCCCCTGCACACTGCACTGGAACTGGGCCTCCTTTCAGGGGAAAACAGAGCTTTTGAGCCCACCCAGGCCTGGCAGGGAGTTTCGTGATGAAAATGCAAATGAAACTATAAGCGCTGCCATTTTTGTTTCAAATGACAGGTTCAAGCTACACAGAACAGATGGGATCCAATTACATGGTAAATATGAAATGCTTGTCCCCTTAAAACTGTGAAGTTTGTAAGCACTTGTTTGTACAACAAGGCCAAGACTTAATAAACCTTTAGTAGAATCACGGTGCCCAAAGTCAGTATTGTTGTGTAATTACTTCAACACATGGTAAAAGTGATTGCTCTTATAAAAAGGTGTTGGTAAATAAATAGCCCTAAATGGTCAGTACATTATACCAAGACAATATATCCTTTCTATTTTCTTTCTAACAAAATGCAGAAAACTCACTCCTGACATGGTAATATCATATTGCCTACTTCTTAGCTGGATTTTGATCTCCCCATCCTGGCCTCATGAAAGAGAGGTTGTCAGCAGAGTTACATTTCCATGTTTCATTCGGCTTAACGTAGTGAGAGGCAGAGGAAAAAACAAGAGCGACTGACTTCAGAGGCCTGTGGATGTAAGAGGTGGAGCAAGTGTGCAAGACTGGGCTGGATGGTGGCTGTGGGGGTTAATATCCGGTTTGCATCCATGGAGACGGTGCTGTTGTGTCTGCAGTGGACCTGCATAAAGGAGCACCATCAGTCCTAACTAAACATCCCATCTGGAGAGGAGAGGGGACTGTGCTTCTAACTGGAATATACAGAAGAGAGCTATAATAAAAAAGTCTCTTCTCAAAGCTGCTTGCAACACAAACACATATGCAGATTCTGTTCGCCTTGATCGCTCTTAAAACCTCTCCAGGGGCAGGGTTAGTCTGTATTTAGGAAACTTTTTGCATGAATCTCTACCACAGAAAAAGACCAGAAAGCCACAAGAAAAGATATCAACAATGGATAGAAGAGGGTGAAGCAAGTTCTCTTTTCTTCACTCCACCTTTCCTATTGTTTTCAACATCTGCAGTGAAAGTTTATGGAAGTAATTATACAGCAGTTTGGTTGCTATATCAGACTCTTGCTATTCTAATGAGAGTCTGCGGGCAACATCTAATGAATTCGAACTCCTTTAAAGATTTAAAGTACATGATTACCCTCACCAGCACTTAGACCCTAGGTAACTAAAGACACTCTGTGGGCCACAAGGAGCCTGTGGTTCTCTATTTTAAGGACCCCAGCATGTCCTAATTATAATTCATGTTTACTACACTAAGCACATAAAAAATGTCAAACTGGTAGCAAGTGCACTATCAACAGAAATAGCATATAAGTAAAGTGGTGCTTCAAATATTTTGGCTTGCAGACTGATTGGCAATGAGTAACATAGTAACATAACATTCACCAGCTAAAATAAATGTTTAAGAACTTAGAGTCATTATCTTGTATCGTGTAGAAAAACTGTTACAGTTTTACAGTTTCAACTTTAGACAGGGTATAATCTGAAGGTTTATTCTCCTGCGACAGTGCTGAAAATCTGTATTCAAACACTGCACCGCAAGTGCCACTTTCGTTATAACATACTTTGGTGCAATGGAGAGTGCTAATTCTGTTAGCTTACCAGTGCAGGTATAAGTGAGAGACAGACAGATAAGCAGACAAAGATAGAGACACAGACTGTAAAAGAACGAGAGATTAAGCTGAGTGTGCAGAGCATCAGCTGGTGTGTGCAATTACCTCTGTATTGCAGATAATGCAATTAGACCTGTGTGCTAAAGGGATCTGGCTGTTAAAGTGTTCTCTTCCACGGCACTGGATTATAACTGAATTACCCAAGTGTTCTGCTCTACAGCACAACCAAATGTCAACAACCTGTGAGCAGACAGGCATAAAAACACTGTGTTTGAATGTGAGCAGTGCTACGGAGGAATGTCTGGGTCAAATGGGGATAATTACACTAACAACATTTAATATTTGTAAGAGACAAATTAAAGACAAAAACAGGGGTGTTCTCCAAAAAAGGGGGACACTTCTCCAGGAGCTTCGCTTCACTGTGAAAATGTCAAGGTTACAGATAACACGCTCCGTCAGCAGTTCAAGGGTTGTGTGTAACCACAGCAGACAGAAACCTTTACCCCCTGTGTGTAAGTGCCAGACGTGACTCCACTCCCATATGGACATCTCCAGGATCTCTGCAGGGGGTGGGGAATGAGCTGGGGGGTACTACTGACAAAACCAGTGAGAGCAAGGGAGGGCAGACTGTCTGGTTTGCCCTTGTACAAACATTACCAGGCCAAGACATGCAGACGTTCTCCAAGAGAGAGCACAAGCAGCATCTGCCATACTGACCAGCTGGTCATAGGACATTTGCTGTTCATTACCAAGTCACCGTTTATTGAACATCTCGCCACCAAAGCTGTAGCACAAGTACCGACACGTGATGTAACGAGGAATTCTGAAGGCATGGGCCATCTTGATTCCATTAGAGCTGCATTAGTTTAAATTGATTCCTAATGGCCTTTTTAATGACCATAGTGGAGCAGGCTCCTTTTACCACCTCCCTACACTGTCTAAAAATGTGTGGGTTTATGGGTGTGCAATACAGGAACTGGGTTGCTGAGAGTGAGTGTGTGTGAGATCATGGCAAAAAGTGGTCCCGGAGACACCTAGTGTAGCGGGAAGTACCACAGAGGAAATGTTGAATACATTGGCAGGTGTTTATGCGTCTCTGCTGACAGATTTTGTCACCACGGACAGTTTCACAGCCATGCAAAATGCAGTCACAAAACTTTACTTATGTGTGGAGTTTGGATGTGGTTCAGCTCAAGAATACTGGCTATTTGTGAGTCACAACCTCCACATATTGACAGTTGTGAATGGTGTAATTACATCTATATAGGTGTATGTCTGTGTGTGTGTATTTCAGTGCATGGTTTCACATAAATCAGCCGTCTAAATACAGTGAGAAAAACTTTGTTACTAAAAACAAAATAACTTTGGCTACAGTTTGAATCAACTGAGTCTTGATTCGCACGAGAAATATCTGTTCAGTCAGCTGGTATTTCCACATCGGTGGGCGAAACAACAGTGGTGAATGAGAGCTGAACTCTCTCATTGAATGAGAGCTGAACTCTCTCATTCACCATTTCTTCTTGGATCTCCGATTTTGAAAGCATCTCATTATAACTAAATGGGGTGTATCCAGTGTGTTCAAAATGAATGGACGCGAGGATCACCAAAAACTGAACTTAATCAAAGAAAACAATATATAAAGGAATATGCCAAACTTTCACTTGCTGATATTCTAATAATGCTGTCACACAAAGACCTTCGTATGAGCAGCCTGTGTCACAGCTGAGCCTCCTGACACAGCTTACTCATCTGGAGCTGTTGTCTTCCTCTCAGTGTGAGACAATAGAAAAACTTCCATTCTATGGTTTCTATGGAAACACCACACAGGAACACTTTTTTGGCTATTTATGGGTCTCTTGACAGTGCACTGAATCTTATGAAAGAGAGTCATTCAGGATCCAGCCAGTGTCCGGTTCTGGGAGATGGTGCAATGATTGGGCCCTGGGCAGTGGTGAAGTTAATGAGCTATCACCTCAAGGACACTGTTCAATATTTTAGGAAAAATGCTCATTTTCTTGACAAAAGTTACTAGCTATAAGACTATAGCCAATAGATGTTAAGCTTAGCTTACCATAAAGATCGGACATCTGGGGGAAACAGCTAGCCTGGGTTCAGAGGTAAGAAAAACCAGATAAGAAAAAATCTCATGCCCTCTGAGGTCACAGGAGCGTGATGATGAATGCACTTGTTTTAATGTCCCCAAGCAAGAGTCAAAACGTCCAACTAAAAACAAAAGTCAACCTGAGTTCACATTGGGTATTATGTACCAAGGGAGCAAATGATGATCTGATTTATTTAGGAAACAATGCACATGAATGAAACTGTTATGGGTTTACAGGATCTGTGCCTCAAATGTGATAAGTCATTTTTATTGAACAGGTACTGATTTCTCTAATTTTATCTAATGTTGACATAGAATTATTTATGTATTTCTGTTGGACCACTCTCCACCGATCCAGCACACGAATTAATGAAACAGAATCAACAAGCAGAAATCATCCATCCATAAACTCTAAGTGATCACTTATCTACTTGACCGCGTTTTGTAAGGAGGGCAAAGAGGCAATAAACCATTCAAGCTTTCAAAAATCTTCACAATATGACAACTCACTGTGCTTGTTTGTTCCCCTCACTACATACTAAATGAGGTCCCACACATTAGTCTACAGGCATGAAAACACTCAGCAGCCTGGAGGCCAGATGGAAGCTTGGATCACATGTGAAAAGAACAGGAAGTTTTTAAAAGCCTTCGAAACTGTCCTCCTGTTCCTCCTCCTGTTCCTCCATGTTCCTTGGTCAGCGAGGGCATCTCCCAGTTAGCCTGATACATATTTCGTATGAGAGACAATGGCTTCTGCCAGTTACAAAACACATCTCAGTAACCACTCATTGACCCCAGAAAACTACAGTTTTACTGCCAGTTCCTGACCTTAAGCAGCAGCCTGGGGGCTCATGAGAATCAGAGCTCGACTATGATCAAAGCCGTCCTTCTTGGAGTACAGAGGCTACAGGTCTCATAAGGCTGCCATGTGCAAAACCAGGAATGACACCAAGATTTCTGTCTTAAGGTGGTGGTGGACTTTGTAAAAACACATGGACATTCAATCAAGACATTTCTGAGCTGAGTGCACTTAGGAGGCTATAGGCTAGTCATCAGAAAGACTTCTAGCAGGAAGGCAGTGTGGATTTGTGGGAGAGTGAAAACACACACTGTAGAGCTCCCACACATGCGGTTTTCATGAAGCTCTCGTGTGTTTTGGGTGTATGGGTAGGCTCTCCTGTGAAAATGCAATTACACAAAACCACCAGCACATGAACTGGCACATCTCTTTGTGTAGCCTTTTGTGTATGGGCTGGTTTTCTTTACCTGGCTGGCCTCAGATGAGGGGTAAATGCTGGTGCTGGGTGGCCCTGGGATCACCCACTCTGCTTGTCTGACTAAAAACTGAAAGAACAGAACTCTTTAACTCTGTGCCAGTTCATACACTGGGCTTAACAATAGCTCTCACAGGAACCCACTCACATTTCAGAGCAGACAGAGCACAAGAAAGCTTGATGCGAGCTAGAGAGGAGAGCAGAGAAACAGTAACAGTGTGAGATCAAAAGACTGAAAATAATGAGGGAAAAAAAGAAGGAACAAGTTTTACTATTCTGAACAACAATAAGATTCTCTAACACAGGCACACTGATACTGCGTCAGTAGCACTAGCTAATCTAGTGATGCAAGGAGAACTGGGACAGGCAAGAACTGATGGGCCACTGAATTAAAACACACGATAAACGTCAAAATTATATTAAACTGGACTGGAAGTGAGTTCATGTTGCTTTCCACACTTGCAAAAAGTCTTTTCATGTCCCACCTGTGACGAAGTCAGTAATCAATAATCTGTAATGTATTTAGGCATTACTTAAATACACAGTAGGACCAGAAAAACCAGAGGAATATTTATTTCTCAGGTATTTGATAACCTGGATTAGCACTAAGAGGGTGTTGCACAGAGGAAGTTAGCTTGTAACCCAGCAACAGAGGAATTAGTTCACAAATGTCACAGTATCAGTGTACTGAGTCGCAGTCAATATGAGCAGAATACTAAGCATTTCCTCACATTACTCTCCACTGTGCTGGTGAAAGCGTGCAGTGTCTGTGGCCTTTTGTTTCTCTTACTCATTCAGGGTGAGCCACCTGCTCTGTGCTGCTTAAGCTGACTTCGATTTACTCACAGTGTTGCAAGTTGAGGGGAAAAAAAAACAGACGAGGATATAGAAAACTACCTGTTCTGGTGCTGGGTTGCAGAATTTTAAGTAAAACCTGATAAAGCAGTATTCTTTTTTACATTTTCAAATGACTGGCTGTTTCCCACAGGCTTATTCTTATATTTCAATTGTCCAGTGTTGCATGTCAGACTAGTGGGCAACTGAAGAACATTTGCTTGCATTGGCTGGTATTTGTACGCCTCTACAGTGGACAAACAAAGCCAGGATATTGACACAGAATTGGCGAAGGGCCAAGGCACAAACACTGCATCTGTTCTCTAACTCAAGAAGCAGCACCGCACCGGCCATTTTTCACTTTCTTAAGACTGTGTGAGTGTGTTTGTCCATTCCACCCTCGACTCAAACCAAATGTAACATGTATCTGCTAACTTTCCTTTATCTCCACTCAATCCTGAGAGAGGCATCAGGTACTGGAGTAACAGTGTCAAGAAACACGTCAGAGGAGGTTTGAGGACCTCTCTTTTTTCCATGTTCTTCTGCAAAGGCATGCCGCGTGATGAGCTCTAAACAGAACTCAGTTAATTCAACGGTTACTCATTTATCTAGTTTATGTCAGTCTGTGTCAGCACTGCGAGAATACAAGAAAATTAGTAGCGAGTGTTGTAAGAAATCTGTGCTTTTCATACCTATCTTGATGTTAAGTAAGTCATGTCCACACTTTCCATTAGAGGCAGACACATGGGCAGCACTCATAAGACTGGAGACGTTTGACAAGCAGATAATTCTGCTGGCACAGACCCACATTACGAAAATCCCCGGTTGCTGTGGGTACTCAGACCACAGTAAATACCATTACGCACTAGGAAGAAAGGAGACACAGATGTTTGTGCCTCTAAAACATTAAAACCAATCAGGATGTTCATATACATGAAAAAGTTCCCCTCCCCATGACATGACCAGAATGTGAAAAAAAAAGAAAGAAAGAAAAAAAAAAAATCACACCTTACAAAGAAGCACAGAAATACAGGCTGATAAGGTCAAGTCTGCGCTGACATTTCAACACAGTGTTGTCACGGGTCTGTTTGTGTACTGACTGCACACCTGTGTTTTGTGGGTGTGTGTACAGAATAATGGGCCCTCGTGGATCTAAAATCAGTCAGTGACTCATTTAAACAAACATTGCCCTGGCTTGGGCCAAGCTCACAGAGGAATCTGTGTGTGTGAGTGTGTGTAAAACAACTGTGCTCAAAGTGCATTTGCCTCTAGTCAGAACAGTTATGACTGGATACAAGCGTGAATATAATTCTCTAGTCAGTGTTGGGATACTGAGTACAGAGATCATACTGTGCCTGTAAACTCCCTCCACCACAAAATCCAAGTCTTTGTCTCTGGCTCTCCCATTCAAGTCCACTTCAATAATTAATCACACACTCTCAGTAAGAGAGACTTCACAGATGTGGAGTAACTGAGAACACAAGTTTTTAGTAGTCACAGATTTCAACATAATATCAAACTTTCTAAAATTCACTAAATACAAATTAAAAACACCACCTGGGGCGTTAGAAAATAAAAGGTTTCATTAGTTGCAGCCACATACAGATGCAGAAGTGTCAACTTTTGATATTAATGTGTCAGGATTGGACACATCACACTTTAGGGAGCCATTTATAGTCACTGAGCCTCTTCTGATAGTGATTATTTTACTGGCAACAAATACGTGCAACTCAAAAGATGTAGCCAGATAGCAACATTTATTTTGTTCTGTAACAACAGATATACAGAGAAATTATAACATAATTCGTTCACATGTAAGCACACACTTCCTCCTTCCTATCCTCAGTACTTGATACCAGTGTGTTCTCACTGCTTGGACAAAGATGTCACTCAGGGGACAAATGCAGATTAACTGCACCTCTGGGCCTCAAAAGAAAACATAGCCGTGCAACAAATACATGTGGCTTACAGAAGAAACACCAGAGATATGAAGGAACCTTTGCAAAATATGTGATATAATCAGTTTTTTTTTTTTTACACATCTCAGGAGGAGATCAAGGACCTGACATCTCTCACGTAGCAGCAAGGTGCGCCAGAGGCAGTCACTGCTGCTTGGATATGTATCAAGAGCTGGTAATAGCACTTGGGTCGAAGGTCAAACAATTGAAAACAAAACTCCAAGCACATCATGATTCTGCCTTAGGGATGGGAACTGAACACTTAACATGCCAGCAGTCAAACGGCCCATGGATGACCAATCCTGTCCCACCAATCACAACACAGGGTGAGGGGTCAAACTGCTCTGTTAAAACTAGGCAGGTATTAAAGGCAACTTGGGAATAGGGAAGAACACAATGGGACACATGTTGTCAAACAGCTGACAAAACAGTCCAAAGAACAAAGTCTACTGAAAACACTTATAAAACAATTTGGGGACAATATGTAAACACCCTAGCATGGAGACCTATTGACATTATTCGTTATATTACCTCTATGATATTGCATTATATTATGAGGATAATTACACTCAAAGTGATCTATAAAACAAACAGCTGATAAGAACTGGTCCAAAGGCATTTTTCTCTTTTTAGGACCTCAGCCAGTGGACCACACACATAAAACAAGCACTAAAGAAAGGCTACGCCTGCCCCCACAGGTGTGATGGCGCTGTGGTAAAGAAGGTCATGGCTGCTTCCCTTGCTATTGTCATGCTGACAGGCTAAGCAAGAGAAGAGATATGGACGGAAGAGGCAGGAGGGGTGGACCATTGGTAAATGTGGCATTTTTTGGTTGGTGGACCACCCAGGGTTTAGTGTTAAAACCACTAGAAATAACAAACGTTAACTCACGCTTGTTAACAAAACCTACACAAGAAGGTTGAATGTAATCACTACTTCCCATAGATATCTGTCCAGATGATGGCCAGATGGTTGACACTTTGTAAGAATATGAAGTGATGTCAGGATACAAGTGCTGCAGCTGAGTCTGCCCCGAGGCTTACAAAGACAGAGGCACATCACTTCATGCAGCACAAGTACAAACCTTATGAGAGTAACAGAATAAAACTGTCCTCTAAAATCAACATATCATATGCGAGCCACCAAGACAATGAATGTCGTACAACAAAGATCAGACAAAAAGTGAGCATAAATACCTGTTGATACTCTCAGGACACTGAGTGGAGAGGTTGAACATGATCTGACAAGTAGGACAAGACCAGACAAGCCCCGTGTTTAGAAGAGAAACAGTGACCTGCGACTGCTCACACACACAAACACAAAACATCCTACTGCGTCTGATGGAAACCGGTTAACAGGAGACCAAACAAAACAACTCCTGCTTCTACGTGTTGGGAAAATCTTGAAAGCCCAAAAAGACAAAGACAGGTACACACCCTTCGTCAGGGGAGCAGTGTTACCCTACAATGAGGCGACGATGGCTGCACCTTAATCACATGATGAGGTCTTTTGAACTGCTCCTTAGGAATTATGTAAGCCTATGCATGGAGGACAGCACAATTTCCCACAGTGTAACAACCCACTTGTGCACCACTCACTGTATGTTTTCCAAAACATATCAAGAATAGTAAGGACTAGTAAGTAATAGTTGTGAAAGTGATGATGGATGTGTTTGTCTGTGCAGTGCAGCAGACTGCCAACCCATCCAAATAGGGCCGTTTGATCTGGAGTATTCATATTGTGACTGATCTTGAAGGATCCATGTTGCATTAATAAACCAGTAGAATGACTGCCTACTACATGCCATGAAATTTGGCGCTTCTCATGAGGTCCTGAAACATAAATACTGGTCAAAGACCAACATGTAAGAGCAAAAACCTACAATAAAAGCAGGGAAACGTGACTGAGCAGGTCAAGGTCTACTGATTTAAGGATAAAGTACTATTCAGAGCAATGGCCAATATGGCATTTTAAGACAATGAGGCACACTTTTTGGACATAGTATGATCTTTTTATCTTTTAATGTTTTTATGGTCTTACATGCAATGTTGTCTGTAAGATGGTGCAAGTCTGTATATAGTTTGGCGATACAAGTTAGGAAGAAAGAATGCAACTCAAATCCTAAGTTGTACTTGTGTATTAAAACTGCTATGTTGCCCAGCTGATCCTCCTCTTGCCAAGTGCATGATTAGATAAACTCCACTCCACTGTCAAATTGTGGATGAACTTGTGATGTTCTGGGGTTCACATTTTTATGCTCAATTTAAAAAGTGGTTGTGTGAAAATCTCATACATAAATAGTTTCCAGATACTTATGTTAACAACACAGTCAGACAGCAATAATCTACAGTCTGTAACTGAAAAACTGCAACCTGTTAAGATAAGACAAACAGACTTTAGGTACATTAGGTAAGTGTCTAGAAATACATAGCAGTTACCAGCGATGGAGACACAGGTTGCTCAACAAAATAACAAGTGTTTTGTTTGCTCAGAATGAGAGTCAGCAGTCAGCAGTAAGAGGAGAATGGGGAGCAGTGCCGACTCACTGTCTAATAAACTCTAATCCCATTAGACCTTTAACAGGCTACAGCCTGGATTTAGACAGAGAAGAGGGAGGAGGTACAAGGCAGAAGTATGAGGAAAAATACAGCTCGTGTCAGTATCTCGCAAGGGAAAATTACAGGTGGCCTCAAAATCCATAACACGCAGTGTCCAGAAGGTCATGACTACTTGTAGCCCTCCGTGGGAAATACAGAGGAGGCAGGAGAAAAGGGTGAGCACGTCGAGTGCACAGGAATGAACCAAAACCCTCTTGAAAAATTCCCAGTGGAAAGCAGTAAGTATGAGTTTGCCAGTATGCGGGCAGTGTGAGGCTGTAATGATGGGGTTGTGTCGCGCAGGCAGAGGTCAGCCAGCCGGCCAAGAGGAAAGGCTTCGACAACAATATGATGTCATCAAAGAGGGCCAGTGTGACTCATCGACCTCAGACAAGGGAGGTGCACAGGAATTTTAATGAGATACCTCTTCTTTAAGGAACTCATGAACAACATTCCCTTTTTCTGAAGAAGTAAATCGACTGCAAATGGCAGGACAAAAAATACACCGCAATTCATTTTAAAAATAACTAAGGAACAAAACAAACTTTGTAATGAACGGTACTTGTTTGTTTGCAGTGTGGCTAAACAAGACATGAGACAAGTTCCTTCAGCTTGTAACAAACAATACCTTATTAAAAGGCCATGTTTTCTTCCTGTTTGTTTAGATTTAATTAAGTGGGTTTTAGGGTAATGAGAAATAATAGCAGGGGGGAGGTGCTATCAAACCTGAGAGACCTATTACAGAAAAAAAACTTTCCTTGTATAAAGCACTCCTTGCCAAAGATGAGACAATGACCTAATTACATCCCCCATGAGCTTAGGGAAGAACAGCGTCTCACTTCCCAACGACTGAACACACAAAGGCAGACGCACATACACGTGCCAACACACTCATATCCAATAGGTATTTGAGTTTGTTAAGTTGTTTGTTAATTAAAACCTCATCACATAAGCATAATTGTACATACTAAAGCTCCAAAAGGTAACTGAAACTCTAAACTACAACACCATTAAACATCAACACTAAAGCTTTTATGACACAGCAGAGATGATCATAAAAGTAGCTCTATTTTGAGTCTATGGGAGCACAGATTCAACCCTCCAGGGATGATAACGATAACTGAAGACATCCACAGAAATCTCTCACTAATTCCTCTTCCCTCTGCCTCATTGGCTCCGACCCCTGACTGACATGACTCCTGAACCCTGACCTATGACTTCCAGACAGCTCCAATGGCTTTACTTGCTCTCACGCAAAAATACCACTGAGCTATCTGTTCTCAATCTGCGCGAACAAAATACTGTGTTATATGAGTCAACAAGGGCGAAAGGAAGACAAAACATCCATGTAACGGAGCACCAGTGAGGTGAGTCATCAACCTGACTGTGAAGGGCCAGACAACCACAGCGCTACATTCAAGACAAGTCTTTTCATTCTGCTCATCAAAGAAATGCCAGGGCAGAATGTCAAACAACTGTTGCAGCCTTGGAGATGGTAAGAGGAGGGGCACAAAGCTGACTGTGCGAGATTACTCACTAAACATTTGACCCTTTTGGTCTTGACGCCTTCACTTAACACTCATCAGCTTCTGTTACTGGTAGCTTTCCATACACATACAATCTCTCTTGGCTATTCTACAAGTGTCGGTCAGTCAGTAAGATCAGAGGGGACCCGGAACAAAACCCTGTTGTGCATCTGTCAGGCGGTCCCCTCAGCTCTCCCCTCCCAGCCATTCTCTGGTCATATAAGAATTGGAGGTGGAGTTCTGCTTGAACTGCACCAGAGGAGCTGCTTCAAGTCTTGAAATGTCTCAAAAAAATCGGGGGACAGACATCTAACAATGAAGTAATGGCACTGAGGGTGTCACCCAGGGGCAGTGAAGCGCTCAGTCCCCATGGAGCACTGGCCAGAGATCAGGCTGAGCAATCAGCAACTGCTTTGATCTCTTCCTTTTATGTTCTGAAAATGTTACACCTGCACAATCGCGTCTTTTCTTGTTCTCTGTCATCAGCAGAATGCCTTAGGACAGCAGAGCAGAGATGAGAGACGCTATTAGTCTGTAACATGACTTCCGACAAAACAGCTGGAAATGCGAGGAAAATAGGAAACAGCTCTTGAATGCACTTCAGTGATACACGCTATAACACAAAACTTTGATATAGTGTGTGCACGTTGGAGCACTGAACCCTCTTTGACTACACTGAGGAATTGTAATCTACTGTCAATCTTCAAAACATTTGAGTGGTGAATAATGTGGTAGTTTCAAGTGTCCACGTTTTTTTTATCACACACAAGCAGGCTTTTCAGGATCGAGGGAAATTCCGCAATGCACAAACAGCTTTGAAACGAGCTCAAATCCTCTGAAGTGATAGAATGGCAAATGAGGCGGGTCCCCCAGTAGCGATTTACAGCAAGTTCTCTGATCTTCGTACCTGCATGGCTAGGCAGATACATTATCAGCACTTTGACATTCCAGTGATTCTACACAGGACCTTGACCTCTTCATCTACCCCATCCTCCCTACGACGAGACCAGAACTGCTCAAAGAGAGGCCCGTGGATCTTCCACATTTTTGTGCTTCATCCAGTCTGGGATTACAACTACAGATACACTCTTAAGAATGTTATCTACAGAAAAATACAAAATATTGACAATTGAGGTTGATTAACAATATAATGAACTGTTTTTTTCCATGAATTGATATTTTTCTGGTTTGTGTTGCATTTTATTTCCATAACAAATGGTCTTGGTAGCACAGAGAAAATGGCACATTCACACACAAGTGTGACTTTGACTTTTACAACCAATACATAGACGAGAAGCATGAAAGTGGCTGATTTTCCCATAGGAAAGTTAAATGACATTAAAACAGCACAAGAACACTAAGGCAACACATTCCATAAAATCTGTTGGCTTCAACACCTGCTTTCATGTTCTAAGTGTTTCCACAAAACCATTAAGGACCAAAATATGTGGTAATATCAACATGTTTTCTTGGACTTACAGAGGCTTACAGGAAAAGTAATCTCAGGTGTTATTTCCTATTTCCCTTAAAACCTCATCTGTCTCACTCATCTGTATACATAATACTGCTAAAAAACAGGCTTCTGCTTCTCCAACCATGCATACTATAACTCCTCCTCGTAGCGCAGAAACAACAAACACCCTGTAGTCCCACTCTCTATTTCTCACGTACATTCACAAACAACACTACTGCAGAATCTCAAGTGTAAAACAGACTTTGGTGTATGGCACTATCAGCAGCCAAGAAAGAGCTACGAGCCCTTCTTACGGGAAAAGGCTGAGCTGCAGTCAGTGCAGAGCAGAGCAGAGTGCAGAATCATTTGTTGGCTCAGTCATTAACTCCTCTCAATCACTGCCATTAGTAATGTTGGGCTGCTAGTCAACTGGCTGGAGCTCGGATCACCATGATAACAGTTAATCCGCAGCAAAGATTAGACAGCCAGTAATGCAACATGCTGCTTTTAATCCACACAGATTTTCTCTGTTTTGTTTCAGCTTGACCCTAACAATGGGAAACACAAGATTCATGCTCACTGATCCATGTTTAGTCACTCAGAGTGTACTAACCCGGACAAGGGTGCTCTTAGCCTGAGCCCGCTGGGGTTGTGCTCCTGGGGTGCCCTGGTCCCTGGTGCCTTGGTGCCCGTGTGCTCTGGCCACAGCTCCAGAGGTACCATTTGTGCAGACTCCAGGCCCTGGACCGGCCCTTCGGGGCCTCTGCTTGATGCCATCCAACAGACGCACTAGGAGGATATTGCTGGGGAGTTCATCTACGGCACACTCCACCAATGTCCGGCACTCAGGGCAGCGCAGCTCGCCTCGTGAGCCTAAGATGCCTTGGAGACATCGGCGGCAGAAGGTGTGCTGACAGGGAAGAACCTTGGCTGAGGCATCCAAGCGCTCCAAACAAACGGGGCACTCAAGCAAATCCAACAACACTGATTCGTCCATTATCTGTGTGTTCTGCCTCGACTTCAGCAGAAAAACATGATGCTGATGAGGTTTTTGTTTGGAAGCAAGACCAGTGCTGTCACGTCACTCCCATACCTCGGCTATGGCCATGGCATCTGCATCAGCTACAAAAGAGGGTCAAGACATGCATATTAATCAGCTGTACATGCAGGAAACAGGTCATGGTATGCAACAGACATCACACATGACTGAAGCTAAGTAGTGTTTATTCAACTGTTCAACAAAAACTGACAACAGTCGCGTCCAATTCCTTACTGAAGCCAAGTGATGATCTGACGGTACTTGCAAAACATAAAACTACTACCTAACAGTCTGCCACTTGATTACCAAGCAAGGAATTGGGGGCTAATTTAATCTAATTTAGGCCAAAGCGGATAACTACAGCAGGTGAGAGGGATCTTAGATCCTCGGATCCTGGAGCTTTAGCGCGTTCAACATGACATGAGCGCGACAAAAAGAGAAATCTGCCGACACGGTGGAGTGAAAGACTGTGATTTGTCTTTCCAAACATACCCAGGAAATCATAGTAGAAGGGAAAAGGGTTTGGTTGGTGAATAATTAAAAAACATACGATGATGAAATAAGTCTAATGTAACCCATATTAAGGTTACTGGCAACACAAGGAGACCTTTAAATGATAAAATCCAAATGTTACAAGCTTGTACGGAGTAGTGTCACGTTACTCCGGAAAAATGTCAATTTACGTAACGTTCCACAGCACGAAAAAGTGTGCTGATACTTTTATTATACTTTATTACAGTATTGTTCAGCGCAGCAGTGACTTTAAATTGAAACTATCTAACAACACGCAATATTAAAGTAAGTTAGAGAGTAACGGAGGCTCGCGGGCTACTTTCATGTTGTAACCTTAGAAACAACTAACAATAAGAAGTTCTCACATTATACATACTTGAAAATATTTATAAATCTGATATCGGAAAGAGTGCTATATATTTGTAAGACTTATAGAAAACACTTACATTACTTAAAAAGTATTTCTCCCATTATATTTAACTCAGCTTACCTCTTCCAAAACAGGACTCCTCCTCTTGTTGCCCCGTATCTACCAATTTTTACCTCCTTGCTAACGTTACGAGTTAGCAAGCTACCTGGAACCTACAGGCTACTTATCTGGAGTATCCACCTGACAAATACTGTAGTTTCTCTTCACAGTCGTACACTGTGTAGTATGAACATACCTGTCAGATACTTAAGTAAAACCTAACATGAAAAGGACACAAGAGAGACAACGGAACTCTGACCGCACCGAGCGCCATGCTAGTACGCTACTTCTGTTCTGCCAGACTGTGTTGCTGAAACAAGCAGAGAGGGGGAGGGGGGATGTGGGCTTCCAGTGCCCTCCGGAAAGTGGTAAATTACAGCGGGAAAGTTACACACGAACGAAAAGACATCACTATGTCCACTACATATTTTATTATGGAAGGAAAAAATTGATATAAACAATTTATTTCATGTTCTTATACTAATTTATGTAGATATTCTTAACCAAAAGTAGTTGAAAGCGAATATATACCAAGTACAAAAACTACCACGGAGGGAAGCTAAAGTTTACGAGTTACACATAAAGGCGTCTTCAGAAGGGCGTGAACTGAATAGTTTAATGATATGTAATGAATGATGTGTCAAAAAAACAGCATCCTTTCCCAGACAGTGGGAAATAACGTATTTTTTATCTCGTTATTTGGCTTCCCCTACTGACTTGCTAAGCCAGCACACATGTTACTCTAGTTAAACAACACAGTTAATCAAATTATCACTGAAATATGTTTGGGTTTTTCCAGTTCTTGTTCTCTGAACACTTATTCTTCTTATCCCTCAGACACCATAAAGAGATGTGTGTGTGTGTACTCCTGTTTTGTGGACTTTGTGTCGTTTTCTTACTTCCTAAGGTAGAATTTTACTCTTATTTTTGTCAACATACTATGTTTAAAATAACCAGAGAGTATATAGGGACATCTGGTGGTTACATTTTCAGGTATTTTCTCCAGAAACAAGTAACAATATATAGATGTTTTTAGTCCAGAGCCAACAAACTGATGCCATGACACAAATAGAGGATATTGAATTCAGTCCTGCTTGATGAAATGTCACGTTACTGTGGCAGCTATAAATAAAATGAAAATTACAGTCGGCCTTGTCCGTTCAATGTGATATTTACAGAGCAATAAATATGACTTTTCTGGTAATTACAACAGAGTGCCATTCTTTGGGCTATGATTTCCTGTACCTATTCTTGAGGCAAAAGAAAACTGATGGACCTTTCATTGGCTGATATAAAAAAAGACAAGACGCCCACAGGCAGAGGGGGAACACTTTTCCAAAGTCACTGTTTTTATTACAAAAAATACATTTGGAACAGACCTTTGACTCCTACTAACCTTCACAGCAAAGACACAAGCACAAAAGTACTTGAGGGGGATGAGAGCAAGCGAGACACAGACTGACAATAAACATGTGATTTATCTTTATCTCATTCAGAGGACACCGCATATTGAGCAACAGGGAGAGATGAAGGAGAGGAAGAAAAGAGCAATAAAGAAGGAGATTTATTTGGAGGTGGCTCTCTTCTGTCACATGTGATCCCATGGGAGCTGGCAGGAGCCCTCAGGTCATATTTCCTCACTGTGAAGAGGCAGTGATCCGCCCCTCCACCTCGACTTAGACAATGGCCCCTGCCCCCTATTTTTCCTTCTTGACCCCCCTATGTGTTTCCACACACAGATTCTGCACATATTCAGTGTTGTTGTGTTCAGAAGACACATTTTAATGTAACACAGATAAGCAACAAGATTGATTTGTAGATGCTGAGAGGCAATATTTTTTTGCATAATGACTGCACCTGAGGGCAAAAAAAAAAAACAAGATCAGTGCTCACACACTTGCACACACACGTCCTTCCATATGATGTAGGTGACAGCTGTGTTACAGCCTATAAATGGGGACGATGAAAGCAGGAGAGGATCTGACAAGACATATGTCCCAATTTCCATGCAGGGATGAACCCTGACAGAAATATTGCCCAAGCTTGTACAGCACATCACTATAAATAGATGTCCAAGATGAAGCATTGGAAGGTGGCAAATACCAAAATGTAATATCACTTTTGAAAAGTATAGTGTGAATTTCAGCACATCATCATAGAAAATCATTCATAGTGTTGCTCACAAGTTGATGAAACTACTTAATTCACATTTTAAAACAATAATGTCTTCATCTCACTCCAAACCAGAAGCTCACAGGCTCAGTGTGCCATTAACATCAGGACACTCACATCCAATAATCTCCATTTGTATTACTTTGATAAGGCTTTCAAACTTACGAAGTCAGCCTGAGGCAACTGGCTTTTAAATTAGATTAGGGACCATAGCTGAATGTCAATGAATGCTGCCTGATAACAGCTCAGTGCATATATTTCTCTGTGGGTGATTTTTTTCCCTTTGAGAGCTGGTCTCAAGCCAAACACAGGCTTGATAGAAAATTTAAACCAAGAATTGAACTCATTTCTTCTCAAGTATAATGTCAAATAGAGAGAAACTGTGTGGAACCCCATTTAGATTGTATGTTTAACTAGAAAACCGAACCGCTGTAGGCCTAGGAAGCAAGTTGGCATTTTTTTTTTCCTTTTGATAACTCAAAAATTTCAGTAAGTTGAAAAGTGCAAATGAAACAGATGGTTATCGATAGTGGACTTTCCTTAATAAATACTACACAGACAGTCACATAAGCATTTTGTCAGAACCTCTTGTGCCTCTTATTGTGGTGTCTGAACAAACACTACAGAAAGTTGCTTACCTTCATGTACTGTACAACCTCCTCCTCTTAACGAATAAAATGCAAATCACTACTGAGATAAAACGCACGTTCATGCATAATACAAGTCACACAACAGGACATAAAACAGAATGAGTAAATCTGAAGTGGAACAACAAACAAGCGCAGCGTTGCCGTTCAGTCTAAATAATCATAAATAGTGAATGCACTGCATTATTGTGTATATCTTATTACAGCTTTAAGCATCTGACTGAATGAAGTTAGAGCGGTTGGTATAGCTGGATACAGCTGGATGGGGGTTGATTATCTTATGGCTACATCAAAATTCAAAAACCCAATATGCAAATTAAATTGAAGTGTGCAATTGATTTTTCATTTGCATATGCAGTTTGGCACATACTGTGCATCCTCCACTTGAAATGCATGATGGTTTTTTACATTTGAATGGAATTTTAGAATGACTTGAACAGAGATAGAAAAATGCATTTGCACTAATTTAAATAATGGCATTTTTTGTTGTTGTTTTTTTTAACGTCAGGGTTGGTGTCATCCACTAGCACAGTGCTGGGACCCTGAGTGACCACTGATCATTGAGATTCATATCCCCATTTACAACCCAACATCTTGGCTACTAGACCTTCTGCTCTTCATTACCATCATTGTTTAAGAGTTGTAATTAAAATGATTTCCACAGTTTCTAATCCTCGCTTTCTAATGAAAGGGCTGACATATTTACATTTGATGAATTGTTAAACAAAAACAACATTCTGATGATGTAAGTCTTGGCTATACATGTGGGAAATTAATTACAAACTGTCCAAACGGTTTTTAAATGTGTAATGGCAGTTCTGGACATGAAACATGCAGGGATATAATTACAGATTTTTAAAGTACTGCAGCATTAAAGTTATGAAAGACTGCAACCTGGTTTGTTTATCCTTCCTGAAGTGATTCTACAGCAAAATATTTGGTTGTGCTCCAACACAGGAAACACATCCACTTCTCCTGTCGCACTAAATCAGACGTGGTGTGATGTTAGAACACCGGAGGCTCATGTTATATTATTCCACAGGGACAGCATCTACAAATAAATCTTGCAAGCTGACAGAGGGGTGAGTGGTCTGAAGGTCTGAAGGGCGGTGGATGAAAATAGTCCTGTGTGCTCACCAGTGGCACCATAGTCTGATGACCCATGAAAAACACAATCTTTTTCTCTCAAACATTTAGAAACACCTAAACAAAAAAATCCTTAAAAAAAAAAAAAAAAAAAGTCTTTATATGGTAGGACAGTTGATATGACTGCAAATTAACAAACAAAAACAAAAAACAAAAAAACAAACAGAAAATGAGTCCTGAGATTCTCAAAAAAATGTTTATTACTTCATATAAAGATTTACAATATTTAATTTATAACCATACATGAATTACAGTTAATATCTGTACCATTGCTTACATCGTCAGTACATCATCTCTCTGCACTGAACATAAATGTGACGTGGCTCGTGACAGCTCACCCCAGCACTTCAGTGCCTCAGTCTTGCTACAGTACCATGGCAACATACAACAGTCTCACAATGACTCTTTAATTAATCTGTGTTAACTGAAACAGTAAGAAATGTGGAAAAATGTATTAGATCATATTTAACTTTTTGTTTGGTGAAAAGAGTTTTAAGAAAAAGAGGTTCAACTGGTTCTGAGTAAATCATGGTACACTTGTTCAGAGGGTGACCTGGTTTCTGTTCAGAATCTATAGTTGAGTGTGTGACAGTCAGAAAGAGAGAGCACCTGAGAGGACCAGATCTTAACCCGCTAAAATAAAATGCCTCTGCCGAGTTTAACCGAACTAACAACAAACTGAGACATAATAGTGCGTATGCTATCAATTAGTGCGGTGACACATCATTCATTTACGAACACGTACTTTCATGAACATTTGACAGAACCTTGAAGTTAACTTTGGTTAATAAGAACATGTATTTGATAATGCACTTTTGAATGAACACTGGTTAGAAAACAGTGGCAGGTGCTGATAGTCAAAGTATGAAAAACAGCCTCGAGTGTACCGGTTATTCATCATGCAAGTGTGCCTGAAACACTGTTAGATGCACGGCTGCGACACTTCATGCATAGATCCGTCTGCCAACAATGTGCGTCATGGGAAGACATCAGATAGCTAGCAGATTGTCGTAGCTGCCAGCAGCTCCAGTTCAGAAAACATTATTCATCATTATCTATAAGAGAGAAGGAGAGAGAGTAAACTAAGAGTCTGGTAAATCATTGATGCAACCAGACATTTAATGGGAACAGCAGACATCAGATTTGACCTAGAACTCAGAGCTGTGCGCTCTAAAATGTGCCTGACTGTGATTAATAGATGATAAAAAAAAAATACTGCGCCTCATGTTTCTTCCCTAATAGTTGCTTAAATTATGTTTAAAAATATACACCATGTTACTTCTGCATGAATTAGAGCCAAATGGTACATGTTTCCTACATCTCCAGATGGATCCTCAAGGGAGATATCTACTATTCGCATCAGCACCCACTTCTCCTACTAAAGATAGAAATAAAAATAATAGAAAAAAATAGAAAACAGAAGAATTGAAACAGCGTTGCTCACTGAGAAAAAGGATGTGAACACCCTCCCATCCTCAGGGAAACTTGTCAACCCAAAAACTTTAAGTCTGAAAACTGTGTTGGCACAGAGCGAGACTAAGCACATAGCCGGTGTTTAGAATGTGTTTCACATCTATTAAGTCCTTTCATGACTTGGTGAAGCCGTAGCAACGTGAGAAAAGAGGATGGGATTTAACAGATCAGATTAAACACTGACTGTACTAACACAGTGCTGTGCTTTGGGAAAACCACTGAGGACAATTCAACACAGCTGCTGACAGGGACAGCTGAACACAGTTGCTGACCAGAATGATTAAATGAGATGAACGTGTATTTTAGTGGTTTACACATGTGACCTAGAAACTCAGGAGGAAAGAGTGCTGTGGGAAAATGGAGATGAATAGAATAAAAGGAGGAGGGAAAAGACTAAAACCAACTGCTTGTTATATTTGTGACTCAAATTAAATAGAACAAAGGCACAATGGTGATGATAGAAAAGATAATGTACAATCAACTCCTGCTACTAACCTTCTTGGTATGCACCATCTGCCATCACTAAATGAAGGATGTTGGGATACAGATGCTGGTGCTCAGTTCCCAAAATACTGAAGACCAAACTGGAGCCCAGATCAATATTCTCATCTTCATCTTCATGTATCGCCTTGAGCACAAAAACAGACATCTGTTCAGTCAGTTTGATATTGTAAAGATAATGCAGATGACCTGGAGATTGACACAGAAATAAATATTTTGTACCTTAATCTTATTGTAGGCCTCAATGAACTTCTCAAAGCCCATCTGCTGCTCCAGATTAAAGCGAAGCTCCTCAAGCCGACTGAAGATGCTGTCGTGATGTTCGGCCTCTCCACCCTGGTCCTCGCCGCTGCCATCTACAGCACAGCAAGATTTATCAATTCTCATTATACCGTTATACCTTTTGATGACTCTGGAGATGTGTAAATGGCAAAAATGACCCTTTTAAAAAAACATGGTAACTTATTAAAAAGAACAAATCATCTGACATTAAATATTAATTCGAGATAAGTCATTAACAAACTCTCTGTAAAAGGCTTCTTAACAGCAGACATGGGAATGTAAACAGCAGTGGTAAAATTGGTGTTGAATTATAAATGTTTAAAGACTCAACACATGTGAGTCCAGCATCTCCCACCTGAATGCCACTCTTCATTGAGCTGGTTATTACTGTGGATCTCTCCTCCCACTCCATTGGAGAGCAACTCCCCGGCCTCCTCATCACCAGGACTCCCATTGGAACATTCCTCATCCTCATCCTCTTCATCCTCTTCACCTTCTTCCTCATCCTCCTCCTCCTCCTCTTCATCTTCATCCTCCTCCTCATCATCATCATCTACAGCCATCTGATTGTTGTCCTGGTCCATCTCAGCCGCGATCCTGTTAAAGAACTCCTGGTCCTCGCTCTCTGGAGGGTTTCCATTGAAGTCTCCAGCTCCAACCTCTGGAGGGCTCCTCATTAAGTCACCCTCTTCTTGCAGCAGTCTCTCCATGGAGGCCCTAATGTCTCGCAAGTCTTCATCCTCGTATGCACTAGGGAACAAAAAATATTAGTATCAATACAGAATGTCATTACCTTAAATAAACATACAGAGAAAGACAGAAAGAGAGAAAGAGAAGGAGACTGAGAGAGACAGTAAAGAAATCTGCAACAATAATGTATTTTGGAAATGTCAGACAGAAACGCATACATTCTTACACACAATTTGGGAGTTTAAAGACATTTACCATTTGGGGGGAAAGTACTGGAACACAGAGGGAAGTGATTGGGTTTAAAGATACTAGGATCTCAGAGACTGTGTTTAGTGGAGGATCAAACAGAACTACCAAACATATCAGGATACGAGTTTGTTGTGATAAAGATAGAGGTCACAGCTGCACCAGTGATCATCAGACTGAGGGAAACTACTTCCTTTCCAGATGTTAAAAAAATGGATGAGGTACATGTTAGAAATAGTATCATATGAACAGATGTTAGATGACGTGGAGACTTTGGGACAACTTGTTTGTTCACATTAGTGGAAGAACATTGTTATGATAAAAACTGCTACGATAGACAAGCTCATTAGTATTTTCCTTCTCTTTTTCTAAATATGTACATTTAGCATTAGCCTGGGGATGTTTTATGTTTTGTTTTGTGTCTGTTAATCTTACTCTTCAGTCTCTGATTGGTCGTCATCTTTAGCTGCCTCATCCAGGTCCTCGATTTCCAGGTTGTTGTCTGGGGCAGCGTTAGCATCACTGGCCACTGCAGAGTCTGGCTGAGCACTGAAGAGTCGACTGAGGTCTGGTAAAGAGCAGGTCCGCAGCATCTAACAGCACAAAGGAGGCATAAGAAATGTAGAACATGTAACTACTACTAGCATCTTATAATAACTACTCTCAAAAAGGAAAGAACTAAAACCTAAAAAAGCACTTTGACTGACAAAACCTACCACATTCATATTCTATGTGGCTCTCTATAAAACTTGCTCTGCACATCTCAATGTCCCTGATGAAAGGTATGAAAGATATAGGTTGATGGATGTTCTCTCTGTCCTATCAGACCCTCTGCAGGTTCGGTATGTGATTAATGGTGTTGGCTCCATTCCAGGCCCCCTCATTAATAAAGAAGACTGAAATCCAAACTAAAAATACCACACAAGCCACGACATCACACCAGGAGTATGGACATGATTAAAGTTCCTTTTAACCCCTGCAACAACCTCTCACCTGATTACTGTTACACTTTAACAGTTATGGATCATATTCTGTCACATGATACGTAGATAATTACCATTATTTCAATCATAATGAACAAGGTAATCACAAGACAAAAGTTTAATGTAATCAGCCGCTGATCACCTTGGGGTTGTTGGCGTCAAACATGCCTGTAGAAAGACCGATGAGGAGGGAGTTGTGGTGTTTGGAGCGAAGAGGTGAGACGGAGCGTGAGCGAGAGGCCAGAGAGGAGGATGATTCATCCATAGAGGACTGGGCTGAGAGGATTGCAAGAGCAGCAGTGCGTCGGTGGGCCGGGGAGCACAACTTCATGAACAGAGGCTCCTCATTTTGTGCTAAACCTGTGGAGAGGGAGGAACAGCACAGATTTAATTAAGATTATAATTACACTGAAAAACAGAGCGGCTCTGCTTCACTCAACATTAATCTCACCAGAAGCTTCTGATGGTTTCTCTGCACTCTTCTCACCCTCCTTGGTGCCTGTCGGTCTGTTAATGCCCTCTGGTGGCCTGCAAGTGAAACACACTTTACCTCCACAAACCTGCACGATATCTTTGCATGTGTTACAAGAATCATTTTAGCACTTCACCTGCAATACAACAGCATTGTTCATTTAAATATAATAGGACGTTTTTAGCCATCACAATGAATAAACAATGGATGGATATAGACTTAAGTGTGAAATGACAAATGGCAATGACAATGTTTTGTTAATATAAATAATAATAAAGATGAACAGTTACAGTGGCTGTTGAGCTTCCTGTTCCCATGCCTGCTGCACACCAGTTGGGGGATGTGAGGCCTTTTTAGGCGTCTCCTCCAAAACCACTGACTCCATGTCTGGTGGATCTGAAACAATTCAGACCAGATAAAATTACTCTGTGCTGAAAATATACTTTGAAACGAGAAATATCTGATCAATATCAGATTGAGTGACAAACTAACCCTGAGTCTCAGTGAGGTCAGGTGGCAGTGTCACTCCAACTGTGCTGGACGCAGACATTTCCTGTTGCAAAGCCTCTGTTGGAGCCTCACTCTTCTCCTGAACATCTATGCTCTGAAGGATAGTAGATGGTGTTGGCAGAGAGGGTAACACTTCTTTAGGTGTCCTCACAATGTCTGGTGCTGCCACCTGCTTAGACACATCTGTGGAGAATAATGCACCATTAGTAAGTGAAAGCACTCCTGGTACATCATAACTTGTCTTCTCAGATTGTGTTCAGAGCATCTTATTTTATCTTATTGTAACTGTTTAGGATCGGACATAAATACTACATAAAACACAATTCTTCCCCATCTGCTGCTGAAATCTAAGAGGGTTTTAAAAATGATCACAGAGTAAAAATCAGTAGTGTTTTCTATGTGAAACAAGCACATTTCAATTCCTTGGTACTAGAGCTTGACAGGTGCAATGAGTGTGTTTAACCTTGGTAAAAACATGACGAGGGAATAAAGACCAACCAGAGCTGGAAGACTCTTTATCACAGATGGTGACATTCTCCAGCTGCTGGGTGAGAGGCTGAAGCTCTGCCTCTTGCAGGACTCTCAGCACCTGAGAGTCTGGATGCACTCCCCACACCTTTCTAGGAGCTTCATCTTGTAGCACACCCATTTTTATGACTTCACCTGCTGTTTGCTCTGAGACATTACATGTACATATACAGAAAGAAAAAAAAGACATACTTTTATGTGTGTGTTTTAATTTTCAGAAGATGTATATGTCTCTCAGGAAGAAGATAACTTACCGATGGTTGTGATGCATGTGTCCCCTAGAGTTTGTTGGGCTACAGAGAGGACAAGTGGAACTCCTGCCTCCCACTTCTTCCTGTCTCCACCAGAAGACGGTCTATCCTCTGGTGACACTGAAGAGGCTGGTGAAAGTATGTTGGAGGTTGACAACTTTTCACAGATGCACTGATATGCATGAATTCCATGATTAGAAATTTTGCACAAGCACACAGTAAATAGGACTGCTAAATACAACTCACTATTCACAATAGTGGCACATGTTTCCCCGAGTGTTTGCTCAGCCACTGGAAGTACGGGCAGTTCTGCTGCATCCCACTTCTTTCGGTCTCCGTTTGAGGAAGGACGATGCTCTGCGTCAGAATGTTTCTCCAGGGGAGCAGCACTCAGGACTGCAGAGGGTGGAAGTGACTCCTCAACCTCCTCCACTGGACTCTGGCCTTTTAGGTTTTGGTTAAGTCGGCGCAGTATCTGTTTTTTCTCACTCTGTTACATGGAAAGCAATTTCTTACTTAATGCTGACTCAGGGGAGATTTAGGACAAATTGAGCTCATTAGTTCCTTGATTAGTGGTTACTAACAACACATGCACGCACCTGGGTGACTGTACCAGTCTCTGGCTCAGACAAGCTTCCTTTTAGTGGAGAAATCTGCAAAACATGAGATGCAAAGCTGATGTAGCCAATCCTTGATATAGTCTTTCATCAAACAAATTAGGTCAATGATTTTTGCGTCATGCTCACAAACAAATGTGGCATGTGTGAAAACACAACCTCCTTGGTAGAGGTGATAAATACTTGACACAGGACATAAAGGACTTTGAAAATGTGTACTAACTGCTCCAACGTTTTTCAGGGCAGCGGTCATGGATATAGCTGAGTTAGAGGGTTTGGACCCAGGCAGGGCAGGAGCTTTGGCAGCTGGTTCTGGCTGAGACAGATTCGGCTGTGGAAGAGAGTCGTCAGAGGTAGTTGATGTTGCTACGGCCGCAACCGCTGCTGCATTTCCTGCTGCCATGCCAACCTTTACCCCCCGAGATGCAAGCTATCATGAAACACAACACCAACAGTTAGACAATACTTAAACTAATGCACCTGTAAGGCCAAGCAATAGTATAGACAAGGAATGTTAGGGTGGAACAAAGAATGAAAGAGCTCACATGATCTTCCCAAGCTCTCTTTTCTCTCTCATATGCCTCTCTTCTCTTCTTCTCTAGTTGCTCCTTCAGTACAGCAGCACGGGCATTTGCTTGGGCCTGGCATGTACATGAGCACAAACAAAGAAAAAATAGTGACACTATGGTCAAACGTGTCATTGCCACCATTTATCCCACTGCCATTTTATCTTTAAGATTACAGGCTATTTTTGCTCTCATTTCAATAACAATTCACTTTTACACCTGCAGAGGTGGAGAGGAGAATGTAACAACACCCCAGAAGGATGAGATATGTGATAATAACAGACTGGTACAATTCTCTTTACAGTGGTTGCTAGGTGGTTCTATCATTGATTATAGGATGTCACTGCTCATCTACAAATAGTGGGTGATGTAGCAAGATGGTGGAGCACCAAGCTACATTCCTGACTTAATCCTCACTAAAACAACCAAGGAAACAAGTCGCAGGCTGGGTTAGACCAGAAGGGTGTGGCTTTGAATGACGTGATATTTCTCTTTGGTTGTTATTTTATCTATAAAAAAAATCTTATCATGTAGGTAAATAAAACATGCTTGATATATCTTTTGTAAAGAACTGTAAAAAACGTAGTTACAGACAGTTCATTTTCCTTGCAGACTCACTTTTAAAGCCTCTATCTTCTTTCTCCGGAGCTCTGCCTCCTCATTGGACTCCTGGCTGTCTGAGCCGTCGCTGTCATACTGAAACAAACACCAACAGGAGCCTCAAAACAAAAAACATTAAAGGAAACTAATAAGGCTTTAATGAAAAGATCCTCTCCGAATACAAGAGCAGAGGGTTTTACCTTCTCTCCTCTGAGTCGGGCTTTGATCTGCTGACGCTCATTGAAGTTCAGTAAACGAATCTGCCTCAGTTTCTTCAAATACTCCTGAGAACAAACACAGAGATGTCACATAATGTATAGCACACACATACAAATACACAGAGTGGGATGCAACGCTGACATCTGCAAGCAAATCAAACTTAAAAAGGCAAAGCTTCATTCAAAACATAATGTAATGTTAAATCAGGCCAGAAGGGCCTGAAGGGTGGGTCTGTTTGAGCCAGAACAGAACAACATAGTTCGCCATTACCACTGTAATAACAATACATAGATGTATGTATTCCACTCAAAGCAAAAAAGGTTTAATATGCACAAAACTGAGGTGTCATTCGAAATGGTATAAAATATCAAATAAACAAACAAATACAATGGCATTAATTGTTCTGAACAGCCAATATTGGGATACATAAACAGTGAAACATGACATTGGACAGCGACACCAAACATTATGCAAAGGGCAGGCATGGGTTTGAATTATGGGGGTCAGAGGGAGTTTTGTGCTGATATGCGAGACGTGCCAAGCCAGACGACGTGCCATGAATGAGGTGGAATGAGAGGCTGGGCATCCGAGCCTGAGCTCCTACCTCCTCCTCCTTGTTGGCTCTAGGTCTCCTGCACTGCACCGAACCAGCCCGGCTTCCATACATTGTAGCCAGGTTTTGTCGTGTGCCCTGTTTACCGTTCAATTTAATCACATTTTAGAAGGACGCACGGCTCACATCGAACTGTCACAACAGGTATATGTTGGAGCCAGGTGGTTTTTAAAGCTGCATTAAACAATGTTTTATATTAATACTGAATCAAATCACAACTCAGCTACTCAGAGAAATAAAGCCGTAAAGACGTATCTCTTAATGCTTGCTGGCCTATTCTTAGTTTATTGATTTGGTTTCTCAGCTTGTAAATCTGCTGTTTGGTCTAGTCTTGACATTTCTATGAACACTGTTTCCAGCAGAAGCTGTTTTCAAGAAAACCTGAAAACCGATTTTGTCTCTAGTGGCTGAAAGCTGATGTTAAATTAGTCTTAAATCTGCACATCGTCAAGTTGCAGGTTAACAAAACTATGATGTGATGTGTAACTTGTGAAAACTATTTTGTACAATACATTTTCAGATTCTATACCAACCACACCTTTAGTTTTGTTGCTGTTAAATCCTTAGCAGGTAACTTACAACAGGCTTGTGTAAGCTCAAGCTGATGACTTCATGGCTTTAAACGGGGTTGACAATGAGACCTGCTGAGTCAAACTAAACCTAAAGAAAGTCCCAGCAAATATTTGATTCAGTGTTAATATCAAACTGTACATTTCCAACTTTTGAAAGAGATTCATCAGTGTCACGTTTTAAGGCCAACAAAACAACAACCAGACTATGACAGGCCATAATAACTATCTAGGAACAGATTCAATGTTTATATATGGATACTTGACAAGGTGACCATTAAAATTCCAGCAATAAATGCCTATTTAGTGTTCACCCCCTTAGATGTTTCCCCTTTGACTGCTCAAAAACACTCTGATGTCAAAGTGAGAAAAAATTTCAACAATGTAACCTCAGTTAATCCAAAATTTATAATGCCAAAAAATATATAAATACAATGGAAATTAGGTGATTGCATACCTCACTAATTCTCACAATCTCACAATTAGAGAAGATCGTCTGATGGAGTGAATGTGTCTCAAGTGATCGTAGTATAAAGACACCTGTGTCTGGAGGCTCCGGTTACTAGTTCACTAGTGTTTGTGGCTACAATTACACCATGAAGACAAAAGAACACTTCCAGCAACTTTGACAAAATGTTGTTGAAAAGTATAAGTTAGAAAATGGAAACAATTTCCAAGTCTCTGAGTATCTTCTGGAGTTCAGTTAAATCCACCACTAAGAAATGGAATGAATAAGTCACTTGTGTAAATCTGCCAAGAGCAGATCATTCTCACAAACTGTGAAAGTGCAAGAAAGAGTCCAGTGAGGGAAGCCACCAACACGCCAATGACTACTCTGCAGGAGTTAAAAGGTTTAGCAGCTGAGATGAAGAGACTATGCATACAGTTCTGTTCCAGGGTTCTTTATGGGAAAGTGGCAACATGAAGACTGTGGAAAAAAGCTCATTAAATCTGGACTAGAGTTCACCCAAAGGCCTGTGGGAGACTCCATGATAAACTGGACCAAGGTTTTTTGGTCTGTTGCGACCAAAATGTAGATTTTTGACCATCAGAATAGATGCTATGTTTGGTGAACACCAAACACTTCACATCAACACACACACACCATCCCCAGTGTGAAGTGTGGTGGTGGCAGCAGAGTGCTGTGGGGATGCAGCCAGCCAACAAAATGAATGGAGCTAAATATAGAGAAATCCTGGAGTACAATCTGACTACAGCTCTGACTGTAGCCAAAAGTGCATCTGATGAATACTGACTTAAAAGGGATAAATATGTATGCAATCACTTGGATGAATTATCAATATAATCAATTATATTTTCAATTAACTAACATTACTTTGTAGATTTGTTTTTTTTTGTAAATGATGATTCCATTTATAAAAGCAATAAAGGGGGAAAACATCCAAGGGCGTGAATTCTTTTTACAGGCACAGTCACGTACCAGTTGTCCCTCAGCACGGACTTTGTTGAGCATGGCTTCTCTTTTACGCTGTAAAAACTCCTCAACCTGATCAGCCCGGTCAGCAGCCATCTGGCCGCGCTGCCTAAAAACAGAGTGACAGGGAGACACTGAACACTTCTCATTTTCATGCTGTGACAACAGATGTCTAGTGTCATTTACTGATTGGAGAGCGGCTGCTTGACTGACCGACTGATACGAGCTTGAATGGAAACGAGCTGAAGCTTCTGAAGTTCTCTTTTGATTGCGTTGTGGTTGAGGCAGTGAGCAGGGCCGTTGGGCAGCACTGGACCAGCAGCAGCTGATAGACCTCTAACAGAGGACACAAAAAATATCATTAAAATATTTATATTACTCAGTGTGACTGTTAAAAGAAGAAGACATCTCAACTAACCGAATGGGACTGCTCGGGCCTACAGAGGATCCCTCCCTGCTGATGCTTTTGGGTTGTGGTTTAGCCATTTGGTCCAGAGCAGCGTGGTAGTGTTCGTATGGACTTTTGCTGGGAACAGGGGCTGCACCAGGGCCAATTCCTGCAGCCCTGTTTCGTCCACCTACAAAACACTGAGATTACAGGACAAAAGTTTGTTGTAAGAAACATGAGCTGTGACTATGGAAATGTATCATAACAAGAAAAAGCATATCCAGTACCTTCCTCTCTGGGCTGCTGCCTCCACTAGAACTTAAGACGTGTTTCCAGCCTTGTTCCCTGGCTTGGTTTATGCGATCAATCTGTAAAAGATCACAGGTCAATAGAGTTCGTCTTTTTTTAGATAAAGACATCCAATACCTCTCAAATGGTTTGTCTAAATTACCACAGTAATTACTTGTAGCAGATGTAAAAGAAAAACAATCCTATCCACTGGGAACATTTACCACTGACCTTTTCCTTTTCATATTTCTTCATTTGGTCTGCTTTCAACAGGAACATCTGAGAACGACACAGATAAAAGAAACAAATCAAAAATGAAAAAACTAGAAGAAGCTTTACAGATGGACTTCAAAACGTTCTCACCTGTTCTCTCTGCTTCCTTTCTTTCTCAATCAGCTCCATCCTTTTCTTTCTGATGCCATCCTGCAGCAGGGAGAAAGTGTGTCAGTCAAAATAGGAATCTTACAGAGTCCCACTTTTGAGGCAAGAGGCAGCAGCACTGCTCTGTCACTGGGAAGGCAGGCAGGAGAAAAAAGGCTGGTTAAAAAGAGAAATCGAGCAAAACACCCCAAACAGAGCTGGGAGTGGAAAGTGCATGAAGACAGGGATCAAGTGCAATGAGAAGGGAGAAAAGCTAAAAATGCTGGTAGGAACACATATACACACACCTTTAATGTGTGTGTGAATGGGGGAAGTGAAAGGGAAGGGGATCCAATAGTAAATACAAGTTATGTGGGTCTCTCAGTTGTACCTCGTGTTTTTTCCTCTCTTCCTCGTCCTCTCTTCTCTGGGAAGGTGCTGCGAGAGGGGCCTGAGCAACATATGACACTGGGGTTCAGAGGTTTCCAACACACTATGATGTTAAAACAGACACTCACACACACAGATGGGACAGGCCTCTGACATGGCAGACTAGAAGCGCAACATCACAATGTGGTTTTGTTTTTGTTTTTTTGTTTGTTTTTTTTACACCCAGAGGGAAAATAAAATATGACAGAGGCTCAAAAATCAGAGCAACTAGTCATCAACGTCAACGGCCTACTAACCGGTTTATGTTTCACAGCTGGTTTCTTCTCTGCAGGCTTTTTGGCTGCATCTGACACCTTCCTCACAGTTAAAGGCACTCCGTATTTGGCGGCTGGTTTAGTGATCTTCTGGGCTGGGGCGAGTGGTATGGACCCAGGGGCAGGACGCTTGGCTGAGTACACAAGAATTAGATATAGTGTCTGGTGACTATGCAGGCCAACAATAATGAGCAGGATTATTACTACAAATAAATAACAAAAAAAAAAAAAAAAAAAAAAATTAAAATAAATAAATAATTTTTTAATACTAATCAGGTTTTTTCCACACTACAGTTAAAATGCTTCAAATCTCATTCAATTTAAAACACATGTTGAAACAATTGAGGCAACTTGTTCATCCCTCTGAAATTTGGACTTAGCAACAGTAAAACTATTTCAACATGGTCATGAATTATGTCATGAACAGAAATATCCCTAGTACAGGTTTAAATAGGGATCTTTATTGCTCAAAATAACATGCAGTTTTACATGCATTCGCCCATATAAGACTACTCTAACTAAAATGTCAAGCATAACGATGAGACGTAATGAGAAAAGACCAGATGCAAGTGTGGGTGGAGGCCAACACTGTGCGGTGTGCAGCTCTAAATCTCTCCACAGCTCTGTAGCAACCTGCTAAGCTGCGCTCATGTCAAAGCAAAGAAAATCAAATGTTGATTTATATATTCTATTTTACCGAGAAATACGCCACATTCCAGCGTGACATTAAATCTCCTACATGTAGCATTTTAAGAATTCCTTTTTTGTGCCAAGTAGCTTTTTCATCCGACATCTATCCACACATAGACATTTTATGTTACAGAATCATTTCAAACATGCTATATTCACATTAGAATTGAACTGATCCTTTCTGACATTATTGCATTTCATCTTCAGCAGCAGTGTTTGCTTACCTGGTGGCCCCTGCTGCACACCCACTTTAGGCTGCTTGTGAAGAAAAGTATGGCGGAATTCCTGAGCAATGAGCTGGAATCAGTAGAGAACACCTTTTTAATACATATACAGAGGAAATTAACTAAATTAAGACTTGGTCAAAGACAACTAACTATACCTGTGGTGTGAGAAACCTCTCTATCCTACTGGACAGGAAAGGCTTGTCCAGAACGCTACTGACTGAGGGCCTTTCTCTGGGGTTGCGTTTAAACAGTTGTGCCAAGAGGGAACGCAGATCTTGTGAATAGTGAACAGACACAGGAGGATACGAGCCACGAATGATCTTCAGAACTAGGTTCTTCATGTTGCCAGCCTCAAACTGAGAAGAAACCCATGGAGTGTGTGGTTAAAACTCAGAAATCACTGAAGAAAAACATGATAATGTACAAAATGCATGAAATAAATATTTGATAAAAATGCACTGAAGAACTGTTTGACACTTAGCCCATCAATCATTGTAAACACAGAACATATAGGGCAGACATAAAAATCAATATATGAGAAAGCACTGTAATGCTGCCTAGGTTACATTACACCTACATTAGTCAGTATATAGCTTACACACTGAATACTTACTGCATGCTTAAGAGTGCACATTTCATACAGGACACACCCTAGGGCCCAAATATCACTGCAGAAGGAGGGAAAGGAGGAACAGCAAGAGGAGAGAACACACAAATGGATGGACTGGGATAAGTTCTGGGGTAGGTTTACATTCACTCAATATTGAATCAATTGTTATTTGCTAATCTTTTCCTTCCTTTATAATAATCATGAGGAAACAAAATAATTCACTGTTAAGAAAAGTCCACACTTAATATTAACATGTTGCTTAATCTACTTCACTGGTTGAATTCAAATGGATTTGAATACATGCATCTATAAAAAAGTTCAAAAGAAAATCAATACTTGTTTCCTGTTGTACACATGCACAAGCACGTTCACTCAATAAAGAGGAGACATGATACTCTTACATCACCCAGAAGCCACCAACTAATCCTGCATGACTCACAATTCAATGGGGGAAGTGCTTGTCTACCAGATTACAGTTAAATATTAATTAACACTAACAAATGAGACAAGCATAACATGACGTCTCAGTGCATCAGGCTTTTACCTTTTGTTGTTGTAGGGCTTATTTTCGCAGATCTCTGGTGATAGGTAATAGGGTGTACCTATACATGTTCTTGCCAGCTCTACAGTGCTAAAAATAAAAAGAGAATGGAAAATCAATTATTTTCTGCTTTATGGTTTCCACATCTTGATGTTATATAAATCTGTAAATTGATTCAGATGATACTGTACATACCTGTTAAGCACCCTCGCAATTCCAAAGTCTCCAAGTTGCACAGTTCCATCTTTTGTCAAAAATATGTTCTGTGTGTGGAAAAAAAAGACATTTTACAGTAAATGATATGCTGTATATAATCACACAGGAAAGAGCTTGTCACGTGTACTTGAAGCAATACCTGTGATTTGATGTCCCTGTGGAGAATTTTTCGATCATGCACATGCTTCAGTGCCAAGCAAATCTGCACAAACCAATCCAGGATCTAGGCAAAGAAGATAATAATGAACTCACATAGTATCCCCACAATATCAACTTCCTCTTAAGACAACATTAGTCAATTTATTGCCTGAAGAACCCAAAGACAGGTTTCAAATTGTTAAAAACTGTTCCAGTCGGTCAACAAGTACATGTTAAATATTTGGGATTGTCTCATAGTTGATAGTTTACCTGCTCCTCTGAGAACAGCACTCCTTTCTGAGAGTTGATCTTCTTAAACAGATCTCCTCCCTCACAGTAGTCCATCACAATATACAGACAGCCCCCTTCTGAAAAGTTTATATGGTATTCATATTATACATTTAACATAGTGTGCATTAGTATGTTGTTGCACTAGACTATCTGTGTGGTTGTTTCTAATAACTGCTAAGATCTTTTGATCAGCAAATACCTTCAAATGACTCCTGATACTGGACAATGTTAGGATGACTCATTTTTGCAAGAACAGCAACTTCTTTTCGAGATTCCTGCCTCTCTTTACTTGACATCTGCCAAAGTAAAATGCGAAAGAGCAAGACATTTAAAAAAGAAGCTAACGTCAAATGTGAAACTTGTGGAATATTATGCACAGGAACTTACTCCAGATATGCCAATCTCCTTGATGACATATTGGCGTCCATCCTCCTTCGACTTGACAAGGATCGCCTTTCCAAACGAACCTTCCCCAATTTTCTTCACCTTTTCGTACTTGTCCATGTTAGTGGGATGACTGGCTCCTCATGCTGTGTCTGCAAAGAGATGAATAAACAGGCTACAAGGCTACGCTCCAACTGTTAATTCTTCATCGTAAGCCGCCCGCTTAATTGCAGTGTTTGTTTGACAGTAATTTGAAGATAAATTCACCATTAATTTTAGAAACAATGATTGTGCGTCATCCTGTAAATATGCAGTAGTTAGCTCCATCAAGCAGTGCTGTCAGACATAAAAGGATGTCTTGCCTCTGACGGGCTGTGATGCTGAGACACAACACAACTGGTAGCAAGACCGCTAACGTTACCGTTACAGTCTTAGCTAGGCTAAGATTGAAGAACACCTCATATACAATATATACACTGTGAATATACTAAATGCTAAGTAATATAATTTACGTAGCTCATTGTGTGGCGGCGTGTAAATGCATTTAGAAAGCTTGTACTTGTCCTACCATTAGTCTTTTTCACAGCCGTCTCACAGAGGTACTGGGACATGCTAGTGCCCCTCGCGCTCTCTATCTAACTACAGCTCTCGTTTGCTGCATTTTCATTGGTCAACTCCGTAATTGTCGATCGTGTATTGGTTCACACAGCTGTCAGTCATCTTCCGTGGTAACTTGACAGACGTTGTCTCCGCCCTTAATGGGACCGTTGCTGTGGACATTTTTCTTACCATAGCAACCACAAGCCGACCGAGTGTGGCGGGTGTGTTTTTGGCCTCCTGAACGACATTTAATCCCTTATTTGAGAAAAAATGGGATGGACTCATTTCTGTCAACGTTTTCATGTTATTTTGCCCCAAAACTTACACGACAAGTCAGACGTTAAAAATGTTAAGTGTTAAACTTCAGTTAAAATTTTATTGACAGAACAACTACATATTTTAAATACAATGTTTAGGAAGTAGACAGATAACAAACTTTTTCAATAAACATGTCGTGTGTTTTTTAACTGTACACAGCCATGTTAGATGTGTGTAACTAAAATCACCACTGGAAATATGACAGTAAATAGATACAAGTCTTGGAAAGTCTGTTCGCGTATATCCTGGAGATTACGTTTGTCTCAAACACTGATCCCAGAGCAGTGGTCGAAGTGTTGGACTTTAGGTAAATTAGCCCACTTTTATAACTCGTGATCACGTGAGTCGCTCGCTCACGCCTCCCTGTTTGATTGTATCCATTGCAGACTGTGCAGATGACGCACTGAGGTACAGTGTAAAGATGGCCCCTTTCCCGGACGAGGTGGATGTTTTTACTGGCCCACACTGGCGAATGAAGCAGCTTGTGGGCTTATACTGCGAAAAGGTGTGTATGAATAAATATCGGTCGTTAATTTTGAGTTTTACAGGTGATTATATCATGGTCTAGAGCCAGCGAGCGAGTGAACGCCAGTTAGCACGTTAGCTAGCTTGTATGTATAGCATAGCAGTCAGGATTAAGTCAACCGAAGCAGATGCAGCTGTGATGTTTGTCTCACGACCACATTGGGGTCGTTCGGTAGTTCCGCCGTTCGACTTATGAACATGAAATTAGCTGTACAGCAATATCTTTAGTTAACCAGTACTTTGGGGCATGTATTGGGTTGGTCATATTAAACTTTCATTAACCCACCCTCCACCCAGCTGAGTCTTGCTAACTGCTTTAGCTAGCTTAACTTACTTGTAGGCTAGCTTGTTATACAACATCTTTTGAAAGTGTCACGACGCAGTTGATTATGTTCTCACAGACCATGTTATAGCTATGAGTACGACAATTTCCATGTTGGCTGTCATATTAGCCCATGTAGCTACATCTGCTAATTTACCAGTACGTTGGGTACGTGCAGTTGAGTGCGTTAGCACTGAACTGCACGTACTGCTGTACTGCTAGTTTGTGTTCTCTGAGATAGCGTTAGCGCAGCTGCTGTTTGGGCATCCGCGTAGGGACAACTATTTATTGTCATCCTTTGCCACTAGCAGAAGTGTGAGTGACTGTAATTACATCACGAAATGCAGTTTAAACAGTACTGACGTAATAGTTTGTAACAAATGCCTGACCGCCTGTGTTTGTTTTTCCACAGCTGTCAAAGACCAACTTCTCCAACAACAATGACTTCCGCTCGTTTCTCCAGTCACTGTGCGCCACCTTTAAGGAGTTCAAGATGCATGAACAAATTGAGAATGAGTACATAATCGGCTTATTGCAACAGCGCTGCTGCACCGTGTACAATGTGCACTCTGACAACAAACTCTCAGAGATGTTGTCCCTCTTTGAAAAAGGCCTGCACAGCGTTAAGGTACATGTAAAGATGTATTTTAAAGAATAGTTAAGTGCCATGACTCTAAATCGCACTTTTGCACCTTTTTAAGTCTGTGGCTCAGCAGAATAAATACTATTAAGAAACATGATACAGGAGTTACACAAAGCTCAGCTGATACTTGTTGCCCAATGATGGGTTAACACACTGTCATTACGCTAACTATGATGTTACCCACACCACGACAGCAGTACCAACAGTTACATCAGATTTGTTTTTTCTCATGTATACACTTTACCAGTTAAGACGGAAATTATACTCTCTAAATCTCCTTTACATGTAGTATACCAAAGCTGTTTGATAAATCATAGCACCCACTTACTTTCAAGTTTTTTTTCACAGTTCAGTGGGTTTGCAACTTGAGATTTTATTTATATAGAAAGTGGCCAACTGCAGAAGGAAACGGTCTGAACTGTATAATAGAGGAAGGGTTGTTTTTATGATCTGCTTAACAGGAGACAGGAGTTATTGTTCTCTCTCAAGCCACTGGCAAAGTAAAACTGGCCTCTCCAGAATGATGTAATTGTGTAAATCTCAACTTCCGCTCTGCCCCAGTCAGTTTGCTAAACAGAAAGGAGCAGTCTTATCATTTGGATTGAGATACTGCATTCTGTCGATAGGAAAATGTGACTCTGCTGAGATACCGAACATTTCGCTGAGATTATTTTATTATTTTGATGATTTTACATTGAATTTCCTCATCTCAAAGGATTGTTCAAACTGTGACCTCACATTTGGTAATTAATTTATGAAAAGACTGAAGAACTGCATGTCGTAAATGGGACTGTGAAGAAGTCTCAGATGCCATGTTCTTCATGTGATTCCATGTGTTAATAATTGTTCTGTGTTTTTAGAGTGAATATGAGCAGCTCAATTATGCCCAGCAGCTGAAGGAGAGACTGGAAGCTTTTACACAGGACTTTCTGCCCCACATGAAGGAAGAAGAAGAGGTATTTCGGTTATTTTGTGTTTTAACATAAATTTTTAAAATTCCCAAAGAATGCGTAAAACTAAGTTGCCTGCATAAAACAAAAACAAAGATAAAAAGGGTAAATATGTTCAAGGACTCTTATTATAAAAATGTGTTTTGTTTTGTTTTTTTTTTTTTGTTTTTTATACCCCAGTAAAATACACTGTTGTAAACTAAAGGAAATTCTTTGCAGGTGTTTCAGCCCATGCTTATGGAGTACTTCACCTATGAGGAGCTCAAGGATATCAAGAAACAGGTGATAGCACAACACTGCAGCCAACAGCAATGGGACTGTGCCGCTGAGGTGCTGAAGGGCTTCAGTCTGTGGAGCCAGGCCGAGGAGCTGCAGAAAGCTTTTAAATATGCTGATCATGAGAAGACAGATTACGGTGAGTAACTATATTCATCAGGCTGTTGCTCATCAAGACCACGGTGCAGTGTTTAAATTCTCCTGCCGGATTTGAGTTACTTGCATGTGAAAGTAATTGAATGACTCATTCTCCAAGTTTGTCTGTGAATATGTGTGTGTGTCATAGGCTCCTTTTATTTCAGTATTAAAATATCTCCCTTGAAATAGTTCTGCCTAAGCAGCACATTTATTAACTACTGACGTCACTGGCTTCATGAAAGGATAAATTGTCTTGGACGTGGATGACATTTGTTAAAGGTGCATTTCATAATTGTGGTTTTACCGACAAGCCAAACTCTTGTGTCTTCTTCCTCAGAGCTGGAAAGGAAAAAGGATTCTTCAACCCACATCTCTCAGCTTCCCACAGAAATTATGCTGAGGCTGTTCCATTATTTGGGCCCTGAAGACCTGTGTCGCTGCAGTCAAGTGTGCAGCTCCTGGTCGGAGCTTGCTAAGACTGGTTCTCTGTGGAGGCACCTCTACCCTGTGCGCTGGGCCAGAGGTATGCTGTTGAAAACTGGTTATTACCGTAAGGACCAAAATATTATTAACTTCATTTTTCCTGTAATTTAGAATTTGTTTTGCAGTTGCTTCATGCTTACTTAGATATTATCACAAGTATGTGGTGGTGCCCTGCTGATAAATACTTGTGTGTGTCCAATGCAGGTGATTATTACAGTGGTCCTCCTGGGGATCTTGACCAGGAGCCGGATGACGACTGGGTGAAGAGTCGGCAGAACGAGGGTCGGGCCTATCAGGAATGGGATGAGGATGCTGATGTTGATGAGTCTGGTGAGGTTTTGTCTTCACACTTCTGTTAATGACAGTATTTAAAACAAATCATAACACTTGTCATTTGTAACGGCCTTTTCAGACCAAGTCTGTCACAAAGGTGTAATTTGTAATATGCTATTACTGGTTTCAAAACCGCTCATCTTTAACATATTAAATCACCAGTGTGCGCCTTTAATTACACACCAAACCCTGTTTTTAATAGTCTGAAGTGTAACAACAGGTATTTGTAGACACAGGTACCGGTAAAAGAGGCCGATGGTAGTAAATGTTGAAATATAAAATGTTGAAGAGTCTCTTTATTGACTGTGGTATAAAAGGTGTTGGTGGCAGGGTTGACATTTCAAGATAAAAGAAGTTGGTGTTTTTGACCAGCCTATTCATACAGAGTAATAAAAGCTGTGTGATAAAGTATAAATGTGTTTGCTCAAGATTGTTCAACAAGGCATTCGAACACATGTTCGCATGCTCCCGTAGTGAAGTCAGTGACTTTTGTTCACGTTTTATGTTAACACTAAGTCATCAACATCAAAATCATAAAGGTGCTTTAAAATTCCTCGTAGTCGGGGCACCGGGATGGCCGAGTGGCTAAGGCGCACCATGTTGGCGTCTATGCCGTGCAGTTGTTCACCGGTTTGAGTCCTGACTGAGTTGACCTTTCCTGCGTGTCCTTCCCCCACTCTCCTCCCTGTTTCCTGTCTCTCTACACTGTCTCTGATTAAAGGCAAAAATGCCCAAAGAATACTTTTAAAAAATCCTCATAGTCCATTCTATAAAGGTAATGATTAAAATTGAATGTTGGAATATAGTAACTGTATCGTCCACGTTATTGTTCATTGTTTTGTTAGATGTTTCGGGTCACACTGTGGGTTCCCTGGCAATAAGCACTGCTCAGCGGGAAAAGAGGCTTCTGCATGGGATCATCCAGAACCTGCTGCCAGCTGTGGGTTCGTCTGTCAAGTCCATCGTTCTGGCCTACAGTTCAACAGTCTCCAGTAAAATGGTACGCAGTGTCTCATCTTTATTTTTACACTGTTATTGCCTAGTACCTGAATATGATGCTTTTCAGTCAGGCATTGTGATGAAAATGAGTGTTGTTCATATTTTTGTTCTTTTCCAGGTCCGTCAAATCCTCAGTCTCTGCCCCAATATCAGTCATTTGGATCTGACTCAGACTGATGTTACAGATTTTGCATTTGACAGGTAAATATTAAAAAAAGCAACACAGAAGTGCCCAATCATGGCCATTTTGATTTGTACAGGAAACTCTGTAATAACCACAACATTCTGTGTATCCCTCTGTCACCAGCTGGTCATCTCTTGGAGCTTGTCTCTCTCTGGAGCACCTGGATTTGTCAGGTTGTGAGAAGATCACAGATCACACCCTGAAGAAGCTCTCCGTCGGTCTGGGCGACCTCACGACTTCCAGCTGCTTCGACAAGCGCATGGATCGACGAGCCAAGCTCCTTAAGAGTTCCTCGGTACCCATCACGCTCATGGATGAGAGAAAACTACATCCAGTGGGACGGAAGCGGCAGGCCATCATTTTTAAGCAAGGGACTGGCCGTTGGGGCGCAGCCTGCACGCCCACACAGGTGTGGGTACTGGACTCCTCAGACCTCGCCGATATCGAAGACGCTGCGGAGTGGAGCCGTCGCGGCGGGATGTCTCTTCCTGACGCAGAGAGCTTTGTCGAGACACAACTTGTGGGAGGCTCGTGCTGTTGCAGGAGGAGCAGGAGGCGCGGGCACAGGACTGGTTCAGACGCCTCCTATTTGCATCAGCAGTACGCTATGTCTGGGGAGATGTTCTGCGGTCACTCCACCTGCTGCACCAGTGACATGGCCCTCAGGACTTACAGTAGTGGGCTTCAGTGCAAATCAGGCAACAGCAGAAACATCACTGCAGAATTTCGGACTAAGTGCTCCTCTTTTGGGGGCCTGCAGTGTCTGGAGCCTGAAAACAGGACTGACAAGTCAGAGGCTAAACGCTCACTGAGATTTCTCAGTCTCTCTGGATGTTATCAAGTCACTGATTTGGGCTTGAGGTAAAAATCATTTAATACTGTTTTTAACTAAAAATGCTCAGTTTATACTTATACCCTTTTTTTTAACATTGGTTTTGCTGGTTTGTATCTTCAAAAACTATAGTGATACATTAAGACGACTGAGTGAGACTGCATTGATGCAGTTTCGAGGCAACACTTTAAAGGCAAGTGTAGTTGTTGCCAGTGTCGGCTAAAAAGAGAGAGTGGTGCAATAAGTCTTTCCACTTATCTTGGTAAACTCCTCCCCTCTGCAACACTTACACAGTTTGGGTGAGGTCCAGTGTGAGTGTGTTATTTGCAGTGATATAAAATGCAGATGTAGAAATAATCACCTCTTCTGTCCCCATCAGTTTTTTTCTTCTGTTTGGTTATTGAGGCGACTAAGGCTTTTGTATCTCATATTATTTATAGTATACAGTGCTGCCAGACTGGATAATCAGTCCACCTACATGTTCCTACCGTTGTGCGTTTTGTTGTGCCTGTAATGAGGCTGCATTGCGCTGCGTTTGTTGCAGGGCTCTCTCTCAGCGTGGAGGACTCCCTGTCCTGGAGCATCTCAACCTGTCTGGCTGCCTCTTCATCACTGAGGTGGGGCTGCAGGAGCTGGTGACAGTCTGTCCTTCCCTCAATGATGAACACTTCTATTACTGCGACAACATCAACGGTAACACAAGTGAAGCTGTCAGGGGTCTCTTTTTGTATCTTCTCCATTCATGCTCATGATGTATTGAGGTGTTTTGAGAAAAGCCTGTATTAATTAACTGTGAATGACAATGTCACAGTGATGAGAAATGAGTTGTGCGTAGACTTTATTACTCTGTGTGGTAACTGTATCAAGAATGACTAACTCCACTCACACAGCATGAGTCCCAGTGTAAGTAACCGATGCTGCTGAGGTGTAAGGTAAGTTGGCATTACAGTAGCAAGTCTGATGCCTCCAATATTCACTGTCAGATTGTATGTCACCACTTACGTGCCTTACATTTCACTGATTTATTCACCATACACGCATTTTAAAAACATGTTAGACTGTTGTGTGTGTGTGTGTCTGTGTGGTTGTTCACTTGTGTAGTTCACTAGATGACCACCGTGTGGCGTTTCTCTCCAGGTCCTCACGCAGACACGGCCAGCGGCTGCCAGAACCTGCAGTGTGGCTTCAGAGCCTGCTGTCGCTCAGGAGAGTGATTCACCAAGCAACACTCTCCTCTAATGTCACATCTCCTTTTTATTGCACTTTATCCTGGGAATACCATTTTTGCTGTATTTTGTGTCACTTAAAATGTTTCTGGACGAAACTGTAATTTTGCTCCTGTTATTTCCATTTCCATCTATATTAAATGGAAACGATCCTTTAGAAAAGGAAAACGTTGAGGGTTGATTAAATGTACATCCTGGTTGCATTTTGTTTTTTGAAAAGATAGAACCGAGAGGAACGTAAACACCAAGTACCTAGTGCTTTCTGTAGTAAAAACTACTTTTCTTTTTCAGTAAAGCTGTTCTGATTTCTGTAAGTCTGCTTCTCCCCTTGTTTAGTTGACTCATTTATAATCAGCATAGTGTTAACTGGCTGACTGTAGCATCAAAGTGTTGTTTTATTTTTTGGTTTTTACCTTAAACAAAGCTCTGTCATTTAATGGAGAAGGTGATGTGGAAAATTAAACAGGAGTGAAGTGACCAGTTCTTGTCTTTGAATTATTATATTGATCAGTATCTACACTGATGAACCAAAACATCATAACCACTGTGTCTACTTTGGCCTGACATGTTAAAGTTTGCACATCTGGGTTTAAGGAGTTTCTATCATTTTAATAATGTGCCCTGGGAAAAACACACTCACCTGCAGTGGGCCCGAGCCTTCATCCCATAGTGACCATATAAAAATGCACATATCCTCTTTGTGAAGGACGAGTTATTAGAAAGCAAAGAGGAAAACCTTGATTATCTCGTTACCACAACACAAGAGAAAATGATAAGATGAAGACATCAACCATTTTACTGGGCTGACTTTTTTTTACTATGTTCAGAAAAACACCAGGACTCTACAACAGACTCTAATCAATATTTTCAGACTGTGTATTCTACACATCTAGACGCACTTTGATAAGTCTGGTTTCTGTAGATGGCTGCATTATTTCCAACAGAGGAATTTAGCCAGGTCAATGGCTGCCATTGATGAGTATTACATTACTGATGCTATGATAGCTTATTATTTCAAGGACATATTATAATGTCCTTGAAACTGTATTTATATTCTAGTCCTTTGCTTTCATGAGCAGACTGTCTCTCGGTACAGTGCATTCAGAAAGTATTCAGACCCCTTTCGTTCATTTCCATAGGGACAGCGTGAAAACAAATGTATCACGCTGACGTAAGTATTCAGACCCTTCAGTGCTTTATTGGATTGGTCTGAGCAGCAATAACAGGTTTGTGTCTACTTTGGCCTGACATGTTAAAGTTTGCACATCTGGGTTTAAGGAGTTTCTATCATTTTAATAATGTGGCCTGGGAAAAACACACTCACCTGCAGTGGGCCCGAGCCTTCATCCCATAGTGACCATATAAAAATGCACATATCCTCTTTGTGAAGGACGAGTTATTAGAAAGCAAACTATGGAAACATGAGGCACTACGGTGCAGCACCTCTCGGTTCCTCACACCTCCATTTATCTGCTTTTGACGAGACTGGTGGAACTGAAATACCTGATAAAGAAATTCTCCTTGTGTGACATAATCACAGCAATGCATCAATCAATCCTTCAAATTTGGTATAAATATTGATTGGACTCTTATCGTGGTCTGATGAGAATTTGATGACCAGAAGTCATCATGACATCACAAAACTTGTCTTTGGGGTCTTGGATGTTATATCTCAACATTGAGTCTCAAAGGATGAACTGGTAAGATTTTGGTGATCAAAGGTCGGTGCAACCACACGTTTTATCACATAACTTGTGAAAGTTGTTTGAAAATACGCGGACAGTTAAATAATAGCATCTGTCTTATCATTCTGTTGCAGGTTTTATTAGATGTTTTATTGGAAATGTTAAGTGCATAAACAGGAGTAACAATAAAATGAAGATATTTAAATTATTGTGTAAACATAAACAGTAAAGCTTGTGAATGTGTCTCAGTAAACATACAGTATTTCAAAAGCCCTTCAATCAGTTCATTACATCTTTCTAATACTGGACTGTAACCTGTTTATTGTGGAGATTTAACTATGACTATTAGAACTAAAGCTGTTTAAAGTAGTGGTGGATGTTCTGGTCCTTCACACGTGAAAAGCTAGAAAGATAAGAAATAATACAAAATACAATACAAAAGCACAATACAGACTCAAGATGGCTGCTCTGTAAAAAAAAAAAAAAACTTAAAAAAACTTGACTAATTACTCAATATTTATACTGTACAACTGTGTGCAAAAATATTGTGACTAAAATAATCAGCTCATCAGGCCAAAGTTCATATATCCACAGTGAGGTCAGCGTCTCTTGTATCATCTGCGGACGAGTGAGGCCAGATACACCCACACAGACAGGACGTTGTTGGGGTAGGGGTGCACGTACACAGCCAGGGCGAACTCCACATTGGAAGCCTGAGTCTTGTGGACTCCAGTGCTGTACACTGCCTCTATGATGGGCCGGATCTCAGAGAACGGCAGATGCAGGGGGAATCCTGAAATCTAAAAAGAAACATATGCACATTAGTGATAATTCATAAGAACAACTTGTCCCAGTGAGATCATGAGTTTTCCACCAGCCCCTCGCTCCAACCAGAGAATATTCTGTCATTGAACTGACAGATTGATGGCTGATTATATCACATGGTGACTCAGTGTAGTGGCTGTGTTTGAGTAACACCCATCACAGACTTACCCGGTTATCTCCCAGCAGGCTTTGCAGTTCGTGGCGGTGCCCCTCGGCCACATCCCGCCCCCCACTCAGCTCCAGTTTAGGCAGGAATTGCTTCAGGGTGGTGGTGCAGTAGCGGTTCCAGCGGGTCGGGTGACGAGGACGCCACTCCATGATCTTCTCCTTCAGGATCTTCTCAATTCTGTGGAGAGTGAGATGTGCTCTGTTTATAACTGTAGTCAAAAATCTGTAAGACTGATAGACTTACGTCATCTGTCATAACTCACCTGTCCTGAAGCTCAGCTGCTGCTGCTTTGTCAATGCGCCGGTACACCAGATTCTCTGGCTGAAGATGATTAGATTTAGCAGAAAGATGGATGATTTTACCAGAAGACCTACAAGAGTATAAGACAATATAGAAATTTGAACACTCACCTGTACACTGGACAAACCAGGGTGGGAGAAGGAGCGGGAGAAGAATGGCTTCCACATATTAGCTTTTGTGACGTCAAAGCTCATCCTCATTGGTGAGGTGTATTCTTGAATATTAAACCAGATCTGGACAAGTCACGGAGCGTAATTAGCGGAAGTATCGAAGACAAATAATGAAACTTTACATTGTGAACAGTTAATCTAATGATGCTCTGGTGACTTTTTTTCTCACTCACGTTGTCAGCGTTGACCAGGCAGCCGACTGTCTGCAGCGGGCAGAAGGTGTCATACTGGCCGTAGTACTGACCACTGCTGGGGTTCCAGATCAGGTAGCGGTTCTGCTCAAAGGTCACAACATAAGCTGTGGGCCCCTGAGAAATAAGAACATATGAAAGTTAGTTAGTTAGTTGCTAGTGAGGGGCCATAGTTATGTCCATTCCTGAGAAACACATTAAAGAGTTTTTTAAAGCTCCATGCAGGGAAAAAGCTCCACATTTTATTTTATTTTTACTGTTACACACCTCTGGTATAGCAGTGCCAATTATCAGCCAGGTTTTCTTGCCCATCGACAGAAAGTAGTTACACAATAGCACAGCGTGTTCTCCTTCGTCTCCTGCTAGGAAGGTGAGGAATTGCTGCGAGGAAGAGGAGCAAACATGAGGTAACAAAAGATAAGACCAAGGTATCTCCCTCTTATAAACACAACGAATCAAAGCGAGTTCACTTACATCAGAGGTGCTCCACAGGTCACATGCACCTGAGAATGAAACTCTGTCTGGCAGAGAGGGGATGAGCGACACAAATCGAGCAACCAGAGCCTTTTTGAGGACAAAGTGGATGTAAATAAGTAACAAGTTCAGGGCGACTGAGCAGCTTCTATTTACGTTCAGTACAATCACACTGACCGTGGCTTCCTGAGGGTTATTAGGAAATGCATCCAGTAACTCCTGCGGGGGGTTGAGTGGTCGAATGTAACGAGTGATGAAGACTGTCTTCACGTTGAGGTCGATCACCGTGGTGATGCAGGGTCGGTTTGGATATCCCTGTGCTGCTTCCCTCTCAAATCTCTCGGACGCCTGCAGTAAACGCTCGTCCTCCTGACTGTCAAACTGCACAGGAAAGGTCTCAGCTTCACCACAGATGAACACAGGTCAGCAGCAGGTAAATTATTTAATATGATGATTTTTACCTCCATTTCCTTTAACTAGAGCATGCAGCAGAGCAAAGTCAAGAAAGTGACACAAAAGGATGAAAAACAACAGAGTAAATTAATAAACAGATGTAAAATCTATTTGGACAAATACATGCACTTAAATGAAATAAACTGGATGTGAACATAATGTTAAAATAAGAAAAAAGTTATGAGACAAACTACAGTAGCTCCCAGTGATGCACAATGAGAAAGAAACAGCAGACACCATCTTGGACATGACTTACCTTCTCCCTGATAGACTCCCCTGGTACCAGCTGAGGCTCGATAGTGATGAACATTGTGATAAACGTTCCCTCACTCAGGCTTCGTAAAATATCATAACCACCATTTGGGCCGTGACTGCGCTCTTTACTGTACCCGAGCAGCACTGCTGGTGTATTCACCTTGAACGTTCCATCAATCTGCCACAAAGAAGTAAATTAAAAAAGAGGAAGAAACAAATCAACAGTACAAGAAGTCAGCATGTTTCTCTGTAAATCAGGCCACAATACCTGTAAATCAATACTCAGCGATGACTCTCACCTTGGACTGGGAATAAATAGTGCTGAAGGGAATCTTGACAGAGCCTAACCAGTGCTTCTCTACCTGGGTGTGGATTGATTTCCTGCTGTCTTTGTCACTCTGAGGAGCAAAACAGTTAAAGAAAACACGTGCTCACATAAACACTGTGAATGAGATGAGAGGAACAGGAGGTCACATTGTTTCACTCACCACTCCAGTCTCATAAACCACCTCATCAAATAGGTTGATGAAGACTTCATCTTTGACTGACTGCAGGTTAGCAGTGCTGTAGTCACCATTTGGAGCACTGTGGAAGAGAAGGAATTCACTTTAGGATTTTATCAGAATTTGTTATCTGGACTAAGTAAACAAAACAAAACATGTGTAAGAACATGTGGCCATAAACTCTTTGTCAAAATCAACTTGAAGAGCTGGACAGAGAAGATAAAATGGAGCCAGTAATAACAGACTTGGAAGTGAAGTAGCACATAGTGGCCATGAAACATCGACATGTTACCAGAAATTCTGGACAAGTTTCTGGGATGATATTTCACAACAACACTTCCTAAATGCTGTCTTGTTGTTAAAGACCGATAACGTGGTCACCAACAACTACTAAATTGAAACAACTATTAAATTCAAGTCAACTTTCAAATTTAAGTAAACTTTCATTCAGTGTTCCTGATTATGTTCTAATTAGGTATACACATTACATTCTGACTCTACGTGTTGTTCACCTAAACGCCAGCTGCAGCTCCTCGTTCCAGCAGGGGTTCGGTCCATCTGCTGTGGTTGTTTGAAGAACTGTGCGCTGGAAGGAAACCTCCACAAATGGCCTCACTTGGACCTACATCACACAAAACGCACACACACACATAAAAGACACAGATAATGTAGATCATACAGATGATGCTGCTGCCAGCTCTGCAGTGCAGTAGAAGTGTACTGTACCTGGCTAATAAGCCAATCGCTGCCCTGGATGACATTCTGAGGCGACTGTCCTGGATTACTGAAATAAAAATGTATTGAGATAAAGCTCAACATTGTCTGTGGGGCCACAAATCCTGCAGAGGATATTTTTTTAGAAACATCTCTGAGGCCAAATGAGGATCTTTCAATTCTATCCTGAAGTGTTCTGAATTTGACATGATTGCTCACTTGCTCTGGTTTCTGCGGATGGGAACGTCGTAGGCTCGTATGATGTTGATCAGCAGTTTGATGTCTCCGTCTGACAGATTCTGAGCTGTCACCTTCTTTCTTTCTTTCCTCTGCGGTTTCAGCGGCCGCTTGGGTTCAGCCAACTTGAAAAGGTTGATTCCCAGAATCCTGATCGTCAAAACAAAACAAAACAACTTGTCTCAGTCATTCATTTAAAGTGATGTCACGGTGAACACGAGTCAGAATTTATGGACCGATCACTAATATTTTTCACTGGAGGACGTGTGGGTTTAGGATTATTATTGTCAGCAGTTCTCAATCCCTCCAGATGTTTGCAGAGTTAAAATCACAACCCTCCTCCGAGGAATGTTAATTTTAACACGTTGCTGTCATATGACCTGATGGGATCAGGTTCAACAGACCTGCTTCACTAGCTCTGCGTAGTTGTATAGTACGATCATTATATCGGTATATTTGTTAGCGAAATACATAAGGTATACAAGAAGGTTAAATTCATCTTCTACAAATTCCTGGAGGGACTGAATACTACAAAATGTCGATTGTCACTACTGTACTGATACTCAGGGTTCAAACTAGATGAGACAGGTGAGACGGGGACACGAAGGGAGGGAAAGAAAGAAACTCTTATCACATACCCAGAACCTGGACCACTGTTAAAAATGCACAGCAGAGGAATAACAGAGAAATGGAAATGGAACAGAAAAAAAATATAACATTTTAATAATGAAAGAAACGTGCAAGGTAACACCCAAAACAGCGTGACCGTTAATGTACATCATCGTGTATAAATCTGCACAAATGCATTCAAAGACTGAGGTTGATGTCTCATTTTGTGTTATCGTGTCCACATGTGGTGAGACCTGCTTGAAAACGCTGCCTTGAACAGTTCCAGAGAACAGTGTTAACTCAGCCAGGGGAATGCAGTGTTGAGATCAAGATCAAATAGACCGAAGCTGCATCAGGCCAAGAAACATATTAACATCAGCCTGTGATTCATCTCAGGCCTGTCACTCGTTCTGATTGGATGATTTGGCTCTTGATACCATATTTCAAGGTAATCTAAGTAATCTAACTTTACTTTTACAAGTATGTCAGGAAGTTCAGGCATTTAATTAACTGTTCATTTCTATTTGAGAGTAGGAATGAAGCTGGAACGTGGAAATGATTAATGACAATATAGAAAAGGTTGCTTTAGTATTCAGTGGGTGGCCAGAGAGATATATTCTTACTGGAACACATAATTTAACCACATAATTTAACACAAACGTGAGGAATGCCAGCTGGTACAGTTGGGTGTCAGAAGTGAGAAAAACTATTACGTCAGGTAATGTAATGATGTTGGCTGGAATATTTACCCAATGCTTGGTATCTCCTCTTCTATCACTAAGTCAGGCAAGGAGTAGTGATGCTTGGCGAGAAGAAATCTGTTGATGACTGATTCTCGGATCTGTGCGGAGATACCAAAAAATACACACTTAGGGCCACAATTTAATAATTACTGGGTTAAAAACATGTTTACATCTGATGTGTATGCAAACCTTCTGAAGATATTTGGCAATTATAGCTCTGTGAGAATCCAGATGTTCCTTAGTGTCAATGACTTCTCCTTCTTTCACTCTCTTCTCATAATCCTAGACAAAAGAAAAAAGGAATCAGTCTCATATAGAGCTAATGATGATGATCTCATTTTTGCCACATCTATTATATTCTACAAACTGTAAATATCTGACAGACTGGTACCTGGAACACCTTGTCAGTGACCTCTCTGTCCAGAGCAGGAATGAATTTGTAATTTCTGAACTCTGGAACTCCCTGGTTCCTGAGCTTGAGAAGCCGAAACCTTTTGGAGTTTTCAAACTCTTCATCTGTCACAAAGTTAAACTCGTCCTGGAGCTGTTCTAGACGGAAGTACTCCGGAGCTGTCACCTCTCCACTGCTGGCCACCTGGTGAATCACGGATACAAAATGTTACAAAACACAAGAGGGACATCAACTCCACTGACATTTAAGTATTCTGGCACCCACTTTCAGCAGCTGCATGAGGGGGGCATTCTTAGGATCATTGGGGTCCAGTCGTGACTGTGTGGCCCACTCTGCAATTTTTTTCATGTCATAGAGTCCAGATGCACCAATATATGTAACAGGATCAAAAGAGCCCAAGCCACTAAAACACAAAGACAGAAAGGGATTCTTATTAGCTTCATGTTAAGTTTAATAACGTGAAACTACAACATATCTCACTAGAGAGTAGGAAAGAGTAAAGCAAGCAAAACCATCAATACTGTCTTACCTGTGTATGCCACCAGGGTGTTGAGAGATGGGAGGTGCGAGAGGTATGTCATCCTCCCCAATTCCCCATGAAACACAACACGATAGCTTCCCAGAGGTCAGCAGGGTCAGTTTGTTACTGCCATCAGCCTCAAAGGAGAGGGGGACATCTGATGAGGCAGACAGAGAGACAGATAAGAGACGGGAGGATGTGGACTGAGATAAGACCTGAGCTGCTGTCAGAATGAGACATTTACCACTTCCAACTCCCTCGTGGTCGAACATCACTCTCTGGTTGCTGCTAAACTCAAATTCCTCAGTCAGGGCTCTGCCTGTCAACACTGAGGGTTCTGGCACTGGGATGTACACTTGAGTCATGAGTGAACATGATGATCCAATCTCCTCAAACACCTGCAGGTGAACAGCACACAAACATACACATGTAGAGATGGTGAGACAAGAACTGGTTCACTTCCTGTAACCATCTATCAGTGGCAGCACATTTCATATTTCTCTACTGTACCTGCAGATTGATGCTTTGAGGACAATTAACTATCTTGAGATTGAAAATTTGACCAAAGTGGACTCTGAAGTCAGTGTTCAGGAGCGGCTGTCAGTTCGGGAAACTTCCTTGTCATTGTATAGGATCTTGATAAACAGTGATCGTCTTGTAACATCCTCTCTTCGAGCTATTTCAGCCCTGGAACAAGGAGAAAACAAAAGTGATGAAAAACACCCACAGTGCCACATTTAAAGTGGAAATCCAGCATAATAAATTCCACTAGTTTAAAATACAAATGAAGGTGTTCGACAGGGGCCTTCAGTCAAGTTCAAAATACTTATATGTGAACTGAAATTAAATGTTCTCTAAAATGCTGTAAGAACATCAGATACCTGGGGCAGAGCTCACTGGCGGTGATGTTTCCAGATGCAGACAGCTCAGGGATCAGGATGGGCTCTCCTGGTTTCCTCCGTATCCTTGACGCTTTCTCTCTGACTTGCTGCTCTATAGAGTTAAAGTCTGGCTGCTCAGGAGGTTCTGGCTTCAGGACTCCTTCTTCAACAAACCCTTCTGATTCACTCAACTCCTGCTCCTTGTCTTCTTCTTCTTCTTCTTCTTCTGTGTCAGCTTGTGACTGACCTTTCTTCTTTTTCTTTTTCTTCTTCTTTTTGGCTTTCTGATTTCAAAACAGATTTGAATCAGTTGTATATTTTGTCAGAAGCTAATGATGCTAATCAATAGATTTTATTTATACAGTGGCATGTTATGTTTTCAGGTGGAAGAAGATGAAGAAGCAGAACTAAATAAACAGTGAATGAAAGTAATAAACAGTGAACAGGTATCCACCTGTTTTCTTCTCAAGACCTTCCACTCCTCCAGCTGTCTCATGTACTCGGCCATCTTTCTCTGATAGTCTTCCTCAGTCTCAACCTCCAAATCTTCAACCTCTGCCAAGATTTCATCTTCATACTCCTGCTTATCTGACACTAAGTCAACATTCTCTCTGCAGCAGATGTGGACAACACAAAACATTAGTGACAGGGATAAGACACTTTATCCAGATAATACAACACTATGTAATAGTGTTGTATTATCTGTATAATCAGTGTATACAACATTATTTTAAACATTTTTTAGGGATTTCAAATTCCAATCAGGTTTTATTTGGGAAAATGCACCTTCTGAGGAAGAGCTTGTAAGGCGTGTTCGTGAACTTCTGAAAGTCTCTCAGGGCCTTGACCTCCTTCCACACTTTTACTATGTTCTTCAGCACAGTTCGGTCTTTCTCTTGCTCTCGGTCTCTTAGTTGCCGGGTATTTCTACGATGATAATGTGGAGGATAAACATGTGGAAGGTATATTGATTGTCACAGAGCCAAGAGTCCTGCACATACCTGTAAAATGAGCAGAACGAGTATGGGAGACAATGCGACTCACCGAATCTCCAGATTGTACTCTGATATTCTTTGCTCCATGGCCTGATTGAGACCCTGGCCGCCATGAAAGTCGTGCATATTTCGCCGTGCGTTCCTCAATCCATTCAGCTGCAGCAGACAGAAAACAGAAAACACACCTGATGCTGTATACATGTAGCTTCTTTGAATAATACAAGATCATTTAAAATATATTCAAGAGTGTGAGGAGGTTTTACTGTAACAATGTTAGCAGCAGAAGTTCACCTTGTCAGTAAGGTGTCCAGTGAGGTTATTGTGCTGCCTGGTGAGGTACTGATCATACAGCTGTGCTAGACGCGTGCCCCAGGACATGTTCACGACTGAAAAGTGGGTGATGGGAGAAGATCAGCCCTGAGACATCAACGTCGAGTTGATAGTCTCCTTCAGGATCCGCCGCACCGGTGATGTACAGATTTGCATACTTGGACTTCAGTGCCTGGGGGAATTGAATGACATCATCTATGATGCAGTGTTTGGAAACATAATAATCACCAGGAAATACACTCAGCACCTGCTTGTGTGTGTGAGTAGAAACTTAAAGGAGGCATGAAATATTTGGCATGATAAATAGCACCATCAGGGAGTGATGTAATGAGAAGTCATGCATGACAACATTGTACCATAAACACCCAACTGAAGTACAATGAGCTCTCTGTTTCCTAGATAATCACACATGACAGCTGTGTCTGTCTCCTGAATTAAAAAAAAAAAAAAAAAAAAATCAAGTGATGATGATACTGAGGGGAAACACAGTCATTTCCCACTCACACACTCCCAGTCAGTGAACCAGAACTGAACAATACTGTGGAGCTGTGCAACCTGTTAGTTCATTCAGAGTTTACATATTTGTCATATTTTGGTTCTTCTACTGTTCATTCTCATTCTAGTCGCTCATTCCCAAATTTAAGATTAGTCTAGAATTAGCATCAGTTAATCCATGGAATAGTATATAATAATAAACACTGCCAGGGCAAAAAAAGTCACCACCTGATGAAGTGATGCACCCATCATGTCTAGTGATACTGTACAAGCCTGTGGGGCAGTGCTATGATCTGGGGTTGCTGCAGTTGGTCACGTCTGGGTTTTTTATAGGTCAGATGACTACCTGAATATACTGAATGACCAGGTTATTTGTTCTTCTCTGATATCACGAACATATTCCAAGATTACAATACCAGGATTCACCGGGCTCAAATTGTTAAAGAGTGGTTCAGGGAGCATCATTTTACACATGGATTGGCCACCACAGAGTCCAGACCTTAACCCTACTGAGAATTGTTGGGATGTGCTGGAGAAGACTTTGTGCAGTGATCCGACTCTCACATCATCAATACAAGATCTTGGTGAAAAATTAATGCAACGCTGGACGGAAATAAATCTTGTGACCCTGCAGAAGCTTATTGAAACAATGCCACAGTGAATATGTGCTGTAAACAAAGCTAAAGGTGGTCAAACGAAATATTAGAGTGTGTAGCCTTTTTTTGGCCAGACAGTGTATAAACCAAAGTGTCCTGAGAATAAATAGACAGGGAATGAAGCAGAAATAAATAATCTCTTAATATCCTTCTGTTTTTATTATGTGATTGTAATCAGAATAACTTCAGACAGAACAAGCTGCTGAGGCTGTAACATTTAACATTTAACCCATTTACCTAAGTAATCCCAAGATGCAGCACTCTTTTTTGTATGTTATGTCCTTCAAAAGCCAACAGAAAGGGAAGGCATATAAAAGCAACTCTTAAATTTTAATGCAAGCTCTTCTTCAAAGGCAACTTCACAGCTTGTTTTAGTTTTAATACCCACAATGCCCAGTTGGAGATTTGATATAGCTGTATATTGTCTGTGGAGATGACATCACAGATGTGTCAGCCTCCACCTCTATTCCCTGATAACAAACACCCCCTCTCCCTGTTCCTTTGTACCAAATGCCAAACTGCCCTTTTGCTTTTTTCCAAAATGGCACAGGGGTTAGAGAACACTCAAATCTGAGGTCACCACAACACGCACACTGAATGTGTATGCTTCTTTATATGTAGCAAACGAGCACGTGAGAGTCACAGTTGGCAATCGCCTGACCTTCCTGTATACAGTTTGCAGTGTGGGGTCCAGGTCCTCCTCCATGTGGAAGAGAGGGGGTCTTGTGGATGATTCTTTTATGGGGTCGGGCAGAGCCATGATTCTACCATCATCTCCAAACCACTTCTTTCCCTTAAGAAATAAAACAATGATTAAAAACAAGACATCTTTCAGAGAACTCCTGGCTCAGGTTCAGAGCTTGTGTCACTGTTGAGCTGTTTGGCATGTTGGGTGAGATTACCTCTTCCATTTTCAAAATACGATTCTCCAGAATGTTCTCATTAGTGTGGGACACGAAAGGCCTCTCCCCTACATACAGACCCTCATCCTCTAGATAACGGGGCTGCATGTTTTCAGGCAGTTTAATGGAGGTTGGAACTGTGACAATATTAAATGAAGGCAGTTGAAACATTTAAAGCAGAATACAAATGCAGTAATACAGCATTTAAGAGTTGTGGGTGTGAATGAGGTGGTTAAGCACATTGCAGAATACCTGTTTGAGAACTTGGCATAAAGAGAAAGCCACATTCTCTCTCTCTTTGAATAAGGTTTCTGTACCCAATGTACTCCGCTTTCCTCATTTCCAGGAAGTCTCGGGACGACTGTTCGATGATGAATAAATTGCCTCCTTCGTCGCCTACAAGAGGTGCTTCTTCACTCTAAGGCAGAACAAAGACTGTGAGGCATATGGAACTTACTTGTGTCTGATGCAACCGGAGTGATGAAACAGTTGGAAATAATTAAGATATTACACACACTGAGATTGTAGTAAGATAATGTAGCACATCAGAGAGGAAGAGATGAAACCTACAATAAATGTAATCCTAACTGTGATGCTAAGCACCAAAGAGTCTTTCAAAGACATACTCTATAACCTCAAATTCCAAGTTCACATGCACAGATCTGATTAGAAACACACAGAAATCTGGATTTTAATGGTATTTCTCACTTAATGCGAGCTGACTTAATGCAATGCTGAACTTCAGCAATTTGTGCTGAGCCTCAACATCATTTGTAAAGTTGCAGTTTGGGTGTTATTGACACAAAACATAGGAAACAGTCTTTTAATTCATATTTACCTTAGAAGTGGCTATTTTATCAAAATATTGTTGTTGTTTTACCTGGTTTTCATTCTCATCTTGATTATCTTCATCTGCTTGATCATCGTCTTGCTCCTCAGCTTCATGTTCTCCTTCATCCTCGTCCTTCTCTGATGATTTTTTCTGTTCTTTTCTTTTACTAACCCTCTCACTACTCTCTTGTGGATCTGGCTCAAAGTTGAACGTGAAGAAATTGTACGCCTCCTCAGCAGTTGGTGGGCCTTTTCCTACCTGTATTTGAAAAGAGTAAATGAATAAATAACATAAAATAAATGACATAAATGATTTATACATTAAGAGCCACATTCTTGTTTAAAGCCTTACTCGTCTTGCTGCTTCTCTGAACTTCACCCTGGCACTAAGGTCCAGAGGGGCGTCGTGCCTTCCAGCTCTGTCGGTACCAGCCTGTAAAATACTGCCAGTTAAACTTCCACTGCTGGATTGTATGACAAGTCTTGTTGGATTGTTGTAGATTCTCACCTCTCTGTCGAACCTTGTTACTGTGTCTCTGTCTCTGAGGCTCTGAAGGCGACTGACTGGCTCAAGAGAGGCCTCCTCCTCTTCATACTGAAGACTCTCAACTTTGGACTGGAATACAAAAGAATGAATGAATAAATGAATGAATGAATGAATGATTACTTTATTGATCCCAGAGGGAAATAGAGGCAATTGAGGCAGCAAAAGACCAGTCACCAACATTTTTCAAATACTTTTTTCCCTGTTAAACTTTTTTTTTTTGATTGAGCATGTGAATTTTGGAAAAGGTATCACTCAAATACTCATTCCAATACAAAAGCTGCTTTGTGTATAAATATAATAATAAAAATATAGAAATCAGTCTCACTCTGGCTGCTCTGAGCCTCTCCTCCAAGCGTCTTGTCACAAAGCTGTCTAAATGGTGTGTGGCACCAGCATGCTGAATTTTTGAGATACCTGGAAGACAGAAGCCAGTGATGAAAACAACAATTAAATGTATTACTCAGTATTATATATATGGCCCTAATATCAAACCTCAGCAATTGTGGATTAAAGCTTCATCTTACACAACAAAGTTGGCACAACATCATTTGCCAGCTTGTTTACTTATTCTTTGATAAGATATGTGCAGGTTTAAACAATTATTTTTGCTTCTTTTAATTCTTATTTTACTTAGCCAAAATTGTTATGTGGCTGTATTTTGAAACATTTGGCTCACTATCGTTGACACAAAAGTGAATCATCTCCATGCAATTCAAAACAAAGGGTCCAAAATGTCTAAATAGTGTGAACGGAGTTTGATTTAGTGAGATCATAGACATCAACCTCTGGAGGTTGGAGGTCTGGACCAAACCACTGGTTCAGCTGCAGCCTCAGCTGCTCCCTCATCTTCACTGTGGGTTTGAATGGTGGATATCTCTTCCACATCGTCATCCTGAGTTGAAGATTGTTCAAGTAGCTAATATGTAATGAGAAAAGGAGCAGTGATTAATACCGTTGAGTGGGTACAATTAAAGAATCAGAAAGTAACAGGGGATGGCGTACCCTTTTCTTCCTTCTTTGTCTCTGAGCCCTCAGGGTGCGTTTCAGTGTTTCTCCTGGATCTTCATCGCTGCCTTGTGATTCCTGTTTTAGCACAAGCATTCAGTGATAAGACAAAAGCAGCGTGTACTCAGACTGAACTTGTATCCACAGCACACTAAAGCTGAAAGAGAGGGTTTGTTGGCGAAGGGGAGACAGTGGAGAGGTTGTCAGCCAGGAGAACACGCGGGAGGGAAACTACAGCCTACAGGTATCGAGCTCACACCAACCTTCATGGCAGCCTGTCGTTCCTCCTCACTGAACCTGGTAGACGGAACCAGAGCCTATCGAGTACAATTACATTTGCTAAGTCGTTAGCAGCCCTCAGTATCTGTGTGTCTGATAAAATGAGCCGCTCCTCCAGGTCATGTTGAGTCTTGTCGAGGAGGGAGCTCGATGCTGGCTGAACTCTACATGACTGCTATCAGTCCAGTGTAACACGACAAGACATCATGTTTATCTTTAATAGAGATGATTAAGAATAACTTAGTATAACTTTACCTGGACGTCGTCCTCATTTTTGTTTTTTGCCAGACTATCTTGCAGAGCGCGACCTTTCCTGCGCAGTTTTTCTCGAAATTCACTAGAACAGAAGGAGGCAGTCACTTTAAAGCAGAGCTAACATCTGGTTAACTTCACTAAACATGGTGTTTCAGGGACAAATGGGTTCACTGGGGTCGTTTATAGAGGAAACCAATAGAGAAAAAAAGTACCTTGAGGAAGCCATGATAGTTGTTTTTACAGTAATTAGCTGGTGCTGCTCAGACTTTGTTTTACCGCTGACATGATCTAGTCTGCATTAGAACCGGATAACTTCATCACTTGTGTCCAAATATAAAATATATTTTCTCTCTGTGCCGCCGCCGTTATCGCTGCCTAGTAACGAGATAAACTACTCCTCCACCTAACTTGGAAATAACTGCCGATGCAACCTAACCCTCTCGCCTGTTGTTGCTTCTCATTCGTTCAGCCGACTGTCAATCAAATAACGTAATGACGTAACCAGGACGCAACGAATTATTCACTACGGAATCCGGGAAGCCTCAAATTGGAATTGCACAACATTAGTTTTCATCACTGGCTGTTGTTTTTGGCGAAATTACCAAATACCAATGTGCTGCTCTGTTTTGACTATACATATTACATTTTGCAATATCTTTGTCTCACACAAATAAAAGACAAATTCTGACAAAATGTCAACAATGTTTATTAAGTTATTATTATTGACCCACACCCAAAACAAATAATCAATTCAAGCTTTTTCAAATGGCATATTCAGTAGATAAGTCTCTATAGTAATAAGATAATTAGCAGTACAAACATTTGTATAAAAATATAGTTTGATCATATAATATGTGTAATAAAACTATCTAAAACAACAGTGACTAGCAGTGTTTGGTTTAGTTTTTTGTTTTCCATGTTCTATGCGTAGTCCTCTGCCAGTGTGTCAAAGTAGTTTGTGTCAGCATAGAGAAGGAAGCCAGAAAACAAGCTGTCGGCCCAGCCAGGGTCTGCAAATAAACCATTCTGGTCATGGAAGAAGATTTCCAGCCACACCTCATCTTCTGGATTCAGATACATCACAGTGGATCCAGACGCCACATCATGATTTCCTGTGTTGGCATCGAAGGTTTTGATGCGATACTGGCCATTCTGCACCAGACCAATAGCCAGGTGTTTGTTGGCCAGCGTAATGTCATATGAGAAATAATAAATGCCTGGGTATGCACAGATAAATTTGCCCGTCTGTGGGTTGTAGTGTCCGCCCTCATTAAAGAGAACCTTATTGAACTTGATGGGGATGTTCTCTTCAGGGTAACTGCTGGTAATTCCCACAGAGAAGGCGGATTTGGGCAGCAGGCTGCCACATTTACAGATTCCTGCAGTGCCGTGTGGTCCTTGTTTGCCCTTGTCCCCTTTCGCTCCCTCGGGACCAGTAGGACCAGGTGGGCCCACGTCTCCGTTCTCTCCTTTGGGGCCTCGTTTCCCTGCAGGACCACGATCACCTCGTTCTCCAATCTTACCTGTTGGTCCAACCCTGCCCTTCAACCCTGAAACAGAAAACATCACATTGGGATCATAATTTCTGCTTCTGCCTTTGTGTGTGTGTGTGTGTGTGTGTGTGTGTGTGTGTGTGTGTGTGTGTGTGTGTGTGTGTGTTTCTGTTCTGCACTTGTTGAACCGGACTATTAAAGGCATAGTCAATGGAAATACACCTCCCCACCCAGTGTCATGCATTAAGTCACCCCTGGAACAAAGCCACATTGACACAACACAGTTTTAACTTAATTCTTCCAAACTGTCGTATATCCAGTTGACTATATCCATAGAGTTTATGCCCTGGAGTTAAGAAATACTGTTAATAACAGACTGTGTGTCTGTACAGAAACAGTGGGCTGTGCTGGATATGTAGCTGTAGGTGAGGCAGGGGAAGGTGTACGTGTCTGAATTCCTGTTTCCATACATAATGGAAAACACAGGTGCGTGATATATTTATCACTGACGGATTCATTGCAGGCCAGACCACATAGATGATATCAGTACTGTACAGCGCTGAAATACTGTGTCAGTGATCGGTGAACAACCATGATAAAGTGTTTGTGTTATGTGAAACTTGGAAAAGCCTACATTTGGCTGAAGAAGCAAGTTGTATGACATCTTTTAATTTGCTGGAATTGCTACAATGCAAAACCTGAGGGCATGTTGGGGAAAAGTTGACTTAAGTCGTCTCCACACACACACCCAATCCCGTATAGACGAGACCTTACCCTGCCCTCATAAAAGTGTAAACTCAGCCAGCACTGCCTCTCCTAGTAATAATGAGTACGCAATATAAAGTAGCAGCAGCCAGATGGAAAGAAAAACTTTCTTTACATTTCCCCTGAAACAGCACAGTATGAATAAATGATGAGAAATATATCAAGTTTCAGTTTTTACCCTACACAGCAGTCTCTTTTATAGTATCTGTCAATTTCTTTGTATTAATACTTCTTCTGTTCACTTCTACCTGCATCTTATACTTAAACATCTGACCAGGGTTATTTTGAACTTTTGCATAATATATAGATATATTTCTAACATATCTTGACCATAGGCACTTATATCACCAACAAAATGGTCCTATAAAATGATTAAATTGCCTTTATTATTAGAAACAGAGAGATTAAAGGGGAAAAGGATGTATTATTGCATTAAACAAATGACCCAAAAAATCTTTGAGTTTAGACTGGAAATTATACTGTATGTACTGCTGGTACTTTACTGTTCAAAATGATATTTTGAGGATACTGGAGGTCTGAGGCCTGTTTAGATATTTTTGTCATTTGTCTTTAAGCCTGCAGTGGGTGCTATTTTTACCAGCTCCTGCATAGTTTGACTGACACCTTATTTGATAAACATGTTGTCCATGTTTTTTTTTTGTTTTTTTTTTCTGTAGAACTCCTGAGTTTATCTCCCACACAAACCATCTGTCTGATAAAAAGATGCACAGACCCGCAGTGACTGGTTGTTTATTTACTGGCACACATTAATCTGTTGCTGTATCTGTTTAGATTCCATGTTATACCTGTGTCTCCCTTTTCTCCCTTTTCACCCTTTCTGCCATCTCTGCCATCTCTTCCTGGGATACCCACATTCCCATCTGCTCCTGGGGGACCGCTGGGACCAGGTTTACCCGGCAGGCCCGGGGACCCGGGGACACTGCAGATAAGACGTGGTGCTCCTCTCAGCTTGGTCTCTAAGAGCTGTCCAAAGACACAGTGGCACAGACTGACTGCCACCATCAGCGCCCACATCTTCAAATCTGTAAACACAAATGACAATTTAAAAAAAACTTTATGTCAATATGTCTAATATTTTCCAGACTGACATAAAATTTTAGCCTCATTTCCCAGAGAAAAGGTAAGGAAAAGAGGAAACATTAAAAAGCAAACATTTAACAGTGAAGCACATTGTAGAGCCAGACCAGAAATAAAAACCTATTATCAGTTTGCACAATCCAATAAACTACTTCAAGTGATGCTGTCACAGTCATAGAGAGAACAAAAGCCCATCAGTGAAACAAATCTGAGATCAAATACAGCGTGAGGCCAGATGTGATTCATGTAATGAGAAGCAATCGTTATTTGACTGTGTCTCACATGCTGATGTTCTCATCCACCATTGAATTGCATGTGAGAAACCTCAAATGAAACCTTTGTCCCTGTTCCAAGTCTTTTTTTTTTCTTTTTTCTTTTTTTTTTTTTTTTGCCAAAGCATTCTCAAGTCATGACATAACATCCAGCGAAATTTCCGTCAGGGGATCCTAGTCATGAAGCAATGGCACTGGAGCAGGCAGAGACATTATGGATTTATGTTACACAATGAGAGAAACAGAAACACGACCTCATCATCAATAACTGTGTTTAACTAACACAAAGAAATCATGGGATCAAAAGTAACAATAACAATGATGATGATAATGATGATAAGTGATCGCACATTTCAGTCCAGTCTGGCAAACCCGCAGATTCTGGACGTGAGACATTCCATGATACTGCAATCATATGCAAACATACTGAATGAGTTCCACAAGAAAATCCTCTGGGGGAGTTTGGCCAAATGTATGTAGCAAGGATTTGTGGATTTGATTAATACATATGCTTGTTCTTTGCGTATTTGCCCAAGTGGGTGTGAGAATGTGAGTTTCCCATCTGCTCTTTGGCCAGTTGTCTGTGGTTGGAGGGGGCGTTGGAACATGTGTGTCAGGTTTTCACAGCCGGATCATCCCCATGTCTGTCTTTAACAATAATTGTCCTTTTTTAAAAAAGATTTTATTGCAACATGTTTTTCTTGTTGTGACAAGTTTGATTTGTCTGCTGGCGCAAGATTCCAGAGCGTCAGACAAATTTGGTTTTTGCAACTGGGCAATAAACATGATTAGATAAACAGGAAGGTGGATGCAAACACACACACCACACATGCACACACACGTCGTGAACGAGCTGAACTGATCATTAGCATGTTTTTGATTGTGAGGGTATTGAACTGGTCACAGAGCCAGTGTGAGGTCCTGAGAGAGAGAAACCCCGCCCGCCAACTCTGCTCTGCAGCAATGATGTCAGCATTAGTGAAATTGCTACTATTTAAAAAACCTCTTTTTACACACACAGGCATGTGTGCGTGTGCATGAGGACATACAGTGCATGCATACAAACACACACACACACACACACACACACACAGATAATTACATAAGAATGGACACTGTTAAAAAGTGTTGGGGTGGTGGGTGCGGGATTTAAAATATTCCCATTATTAAATCTTTGACTGCATGAAGACTTTTTTTTGTCCCATTGACAACTCTGAAAAACTCATTGTGTTATTTTCCAGGTGAACAGATGGAGCTTATCTCTATGCTCTGTATATACTGGAGGAAATCAGATATTCCTAAACATCTAAATCTAGTCACACTATTTACAGTGTGTGCATATAGTTGGATAAACACAGTTACACACACTAAGAAGCCATGTGTTCATACAGGACATGCACACGCAAACACTGACATACACCAACAGGTATTTGCAAAGTTATTCAAGGTATTTGTTCAACAAGTCTTGATGAAGAACCTAAAATGGTAACAACAACAGTGTCTCTGTGGAGAATAATAATCACCAAACAGGGCAGATGCAAGTATGAGACCAATGTTCTTACCCGACAGCCGGCAGCTGTTCTGCTCTAAAGCTGATCAGTGTTGTCACTGTTGAGTGTCTTTGTCTTATCTGCTCAGATTCCAGTCTTTGTGATGATTTGAGTCCTGGGTGAACATGTTCCTCGCTTTTATCCGTCTGTGCTCTCTGACAGCGTCCTGTAGTGAAGCAGCAGCAGGAGCAGCAGGAGCAGGCTGGATTCTCTCCATCCAACCCTCCCTCCTTCCCTCTTATCCACTCCCTTCTCTCTGCCTCATAAACTTCCCTAAGCAAACAGCTATCCTCCAAACGAACGCTGCATGTTGCATTTAAACTCAGCTCCATTAATAACTTCTTAAATATGAGATGCTCAGTGTAGAAGTCAACAGCTTGGATCTTGAAGAATAAAGCTGTTGTTTTTTTTTCTTTTTTCAATTGAAATGTCAGATTAACAAATGCTAAAGGTCATATGTGACATATTTGACCTCAGTTGTAGTACTAATCCTTACCCCTAGATGGTGCCAAAACCAACATGAGCAGTTTAGTTGAGGTCACCCGGTGAAAAATGGGTCACCACAATCAAAATAATACATTAACGCAAGTGTTTTGTCATTTAAGCAACTCAAGATTATTGATTAGCCTGTTTCTATAAAATTGTTAGTTTGTTAGTTAGAGTTAATTTGTTGTAGATGTAAATGTGCAGGTACATAGAGTATTGTCATAAGGAGATTAATCATTCCAATAGTTTCAGGAAAAGCAGTTTTGACTTCGTTAAACCGTCGTTATTGTCCTGCATTTAAAACCACACTTATGTAAACATAAAAGGTGTTTATAAAATTAGCAATTTGGCATCAAAACTAAAAGTGCTCATTCTGAAAATGAAAAGTATGGCAGTATTAGATTTACTTATACCAGTGAAGCATTTAACTGTGACAGCTGGAAATAGTCCTGTTGTTTATTTTAACGTTTTCTATCTTTTGTGTAACACTGGATCATTTGTTCTCCTTGTGCCTCAGTTATGCAGGTGAACTGAGAAAAGAAACTAAAAGAAGTAAAATGTGTCCTTGTCAGAACCGCTGAGTTCAAAACCAGTGAATTCTTTTTTAAAAAAACATTGTATTTTATAAGGCTGTGCATGTTTTATGTCTTAATAAACAAAGTGACAGTAACTCCTCTTAGAATACTCAAGTAAATTACAACAGCTCAAAATTCTAACCAAAATATATTGGAGTTTTTGTCAGATCCCTGAGCTAACTGTTAATGTTTTCTCCAGTGCTTTTATTCTGGCAGATGTTTACAATATTATATCTGTGACAACTGACATAAAACAGTGGGCATAAATGGTTTTCGATATTAAAATGTCATTGTTATTTTTGGTGGAGCACACTCACACATGCTGGACATGCTACAAATAATTAAGACCAATCAGATTATATGAAACACACCATTTCCCTTATTCATCACAGAGCGGTGAAGCTCAGTTTAACGTCAAGAGAAAACACATGCAGATGTAGCGGCAGCCATTTTGTGTCCAAACAGAATGGGTCTTTATTCAGGAAGTGAAAGAAACAAATAAAACAAACAAACAAACAAAAAAAAAAAAAAAAAAAAAAAAAAAAAAGATTGTAATCAACACCCCATTTAAATACAAAACCAACAAAAAATAAAAATAAACATGATATTCATTTTGCATATCAAAGAACCATTCAGTAATAATTACAATCCAAACACCTCATAAACCACTTTTGTGAATCTATACACAAACTCTGATTTAGAAATTAGTCACTTTAACAATAAAATTACAAATATTTAGCTTTAAAAATAATTAAACTCAAAATAATATCTTAGCAATTAGCATCTTAAAATTATATATAGTGTATTTCCACATAAAAATACAAAATAATACCAATGACATTTAAATATGAAAAAAAAATATTCCAAGAATTCTGCTATTATTAAATGAAATAAAAACGTGGGATAAAACAAGATGAAATGAAATAGAAATATGCATGAAAAAGTCTCTCCTTTTGTTAGCAAAACACTATCCAAAATAACTACAATCATTTACATCAGTACAAAGATATCTGGATTTAAAAATAGTTGCAATGAAAAAACGGGGTTTATTTTTTTTTTTTAACTTTTTTTTCTGACAGTAAAAAATGACACTGTGGATCAGAAATCTGCAAAATATGCAATGAAAAAAATAAATCTGCATTAAAAAGGTTTACACTGTAGTTCTTACTTTTATACAAACATTAGAAACAGTATTGCACATCACAACACAGATTCGAGGTTAGTCAGCCTTTCAAAATGTGTTATATTATTCAAGTTTCAGAGCATCTACGAGGACAGGCAGCTGGGGCCTCGATGCAACAGGGGAGAATCTCAAGTGTCTTCCAAGAATATGATAAAACCTTCATGTTTCCTTCCTTCAAATGAAATGTGTCATATCAAAAACTTTGATGTTGTTACCAATGACATGATTTGTTGTCTTTAAACAGAACTTTTGGACATAATTATCACTGGAGCGTGGGAGTGGGGGTGGGGGGGAAATAAATCGTATAATAATCCTATTTAAATAGAAAAATACAATCAAAATCAAATAGTTTTTTTTTTTTTGTCTACAAAAATAGTGAAATAAATATGATTTTTACAAAAAAAAAAAAAAAAAAAAAAAAAGACACATACAGAACAAATTAACAGTGTTTTAACATAGAAAATAGAACTTCACAAGAACAGCACGAGTCAAGTGTTACAGGCGACGATATTCAAACATGTTCGCATCGGACACCATGAGAACTAAAGCCAGCGGGGGCGTGACGGGGAGCTCGCTCTGTCAAACTCTCAGCCTCCGTGGCGTCACGGCCTGCGACGCCGCTCTGACTTCCTGCCCGTCACAACATCCAGACTACGTTAGTTAATATATTAGAAAATATTGGATTCCTGCTCTACACACACAGAACATACGTAGATAACTTAAGACCACTGCTTCACGCTACATCTTAAATAAGCAATCATGAAAAAATAAAAATTTAATAAATCATCTGTAGAATTATAAATAGGTGGAGGATTTAGAGAATCCACATCTGCACTGAAATCACTTCAAGGGGTGAATAAGAAGAAAAATGAGGGTGGGGAGGGTGTGGGGGGTATATAGAAAAGTAGTGCATAATATATATTATAAAAAACATACTGAAGGGCCAGTGATGGGTAAGTAGTTGACACAAACATATTAAATTATATATCACTCAACTCTAAGTAATCAGTTTCATAAAGGTTTTTGTAACAGTACACACTTTGATGCCTGAACACCGATACCGAGGAGCACACACCAGGGCATGAACACAAAAAACCACGACGACACGAGAGCAACACACTTGTACAGTACTGAATGGACGGCCGGGCCACCGTCCTCACAGAAAAGATTGTCCCTAAATAGTTTTCTTTTTTTCTTTTTAAGAGAAGTTCAAGGGTCACGTTGGGAAATCGAACAGACGAACAACACAAACAAAGAGGAGAGGAGTTTTCGTCTTTAGACCAAGTATCACCGTCCTTCTATTTAAAAGCTCGGTTAGGAGATGTGGAGACACTTCATCGTTCAGTAACCACACTGAGAGTTTCATGCAGCTGCAGCCACACAGCGTGGCTGTTTCAACTAGTTATTACTAAATAAGCAGTTTGGTGATGTGAATATGTCCTAAAGATGTGTTTTGAGTTTTGGTCTGCCAGGGCCAAGCCGTGTCAGATTAACCTTTGGAGCCGGACAAAGGTAGAGGAAGGGTGAAGGTAGAGTCATGTGTGATGTTTTACTCCTCCTCTACAGAGTCTGCTGGAAACTAAACTAGAGCCTCAGTCTACACTAACGACAGTCACACAGCACGGGGACGACACACAGACACAAACCACTGAACACCACTCTGCTCAACAGGATTTTTTTTTTTTTTTTTTGCCATATAAGCCACCGTGTCACAAAATGGCGGCGTTTCCACTAAGTCTACAGTAGAACCAATATCACTTTTTGTATCGTTAAGTATGTAAACGGATCAAACAACAGATAAACATCAATGCATGCAAGTTTAAATATGTGTTTTGTTTTTTGTTTTTTTTATTAGTTATTTAGTTCGTCTGAATTTTTTTTCCCTCTTAGGCATCTGTCATAGATGGTCATGCTACTCACTATAGAATTTTCTCTCTTGTCTTTAATTATGATTTCAGTGGTTTGTTTTTTGTTTTTGTTTTTGTTTTTTTCAGTGTTTTTTCTCACAGCTATCCTGCATGCTAATTGTGAAACTAAGCCTATTGTCGTAACATGCACTTTAACTCTTTCCATGGCAATGGGGGCCATTAGTGGTCGAGTGCATACTGCATTTCATTTTACATGATTCTGGTTTATAAATGGCATTAAATATAATACCTACACATCTATTCATATATATGTATATATAGCAGCGAAGCTTCTAAAATAGCTTGTTGAGTATAAATGTTGAATACAGTTAGAAGAAACCAGATTTAGTATTTTGAGGTATCACTCGATGGGTCGGTATGAGCGCAGAAATAACCTATCTTCTTTTATTTTTGTAATAAACTCTCTAATAAGAAGAAGGAGCCCATGGCAACGTTAAAAAAACAACCGTTTGTTTTTGCGGAAGAAATGTGTCAATTTTAAGCTTCCTATCATTTTGCTACCTTTGGTTAATGACCTGGGGCAGGCGTCATCATTAGAGAATCAAGGTTTTCCCAGAAACAAGTGTGCACTACACGCACTGTGGGGTGGCTAGCAGCAGACAAAACAGACAGACAAGCTGCCCCCATGCAAAAACATTCCCGTATCTACTTTAAATCTCACATACAAAAATAATAATGATAAAAAAACCTACAAAAATCAATCTCTTTTTAAATCTCCTCTTAGAAAAGATGAAAGTACCACAAAAGAGTTGTAGAGTTGTCAGAGCCTGAGATGTGAGGGGGGTTTTGGTGAAAAACTGAGGCTTGTGGTGTTTGGCTGCTACAAAAGATATATAGATATATATATGTATATAGTATATACTGTATAGTGTTACGTACTCGATTATACTGATAGCTTACGAGAGCAGGAGAGGCAGAGCATTGCTCTTTTATCCTGTTAGCCAGTGTTTCATTTCCCTTCCCTCTGACTGTGTCACCACGGCTGCGGTCGCATCTCTTAGTTCCAGCGGAAGTGAATCTGGCGCGGGCGGTCGGCTCCTTCTTTCACCAGCGGCTTGTGAAACTCACGTCCGGCGCGGGAGTGGATGTTGGCCCAGCAGAACTCGCAGTAGTACTGCAGACACGTGACGTTAGCGCAGAAGAAGGGAGCGAACTTCCCCCCGCAGCGCGCGCCCTGACACTCGTCACACAGCTGATCATCCAGCACGTAGGGCTTCACCTCCACCTGTTCACACCGCATGAAGACATAAAGTAAAGATAAAACGTGTTGGTGAAAGATTGAGACTTAAAGAAGCAGAGGAAGTTAATCCAATCAGCCTTAATAAGCTTTTGATCACCATAGAAACAATCTGCTGCTTGTATGTGGTGATGCTGAGATCACACATACTCATTCACAAACACTTGCAGAGCTAAATGGAGAAGAGGCTGTACCCGCTTATCAATGTCGCCGTGCTGCAGTTGAACGAATCTCGCACTGATGGCGGCGATGTAGCTCTGCTGATTGGAGAAGGCCACTCGCCCTGCACCCTTTGGGTACTTGAGCTCTGGATCTGTGTCGATCCCTGCGTAACAGACTCCACCGTAGAGACGATCCATAATCATGGCCAGCTCAACTAGACAGAGAACAAAAGGAGAAAAGTCAAATATTTTTGGATGAGTGAAAGGGAAGAGATGAGCTATAAAGGGAGATGAGGAAGTTCAACAACAGGATGTGAGAGTGGGGGAGAATCATGTGGAACACATCAAAGTAGAACACATCCACTTCCTAAACTGCTTGATATAAAGAAAATGGTTGTAATTACTTGCTCTCAGGGGACGAGGGACACCTCCCACAAAGATGGTCTTGCGGGGATCAAGGGGCTGAGATCCATCCATCACAAAATCACTGTCACTCAGGTTCCAAGGTCGAATTTGCACCTGAAGTCAAAGCCAAACGTTAAATCAATTCTTGGCCACTGACATTGATGATTATTCTGTATAGTTTTTGAGGACTTTGGCCTGGTCGGTGTGAGCCGGTGCTGATGAACTCACAGGTTTGTCTTTAATGGTGGGACTGGAGACGCACAGGTAGAGCTTCCCATCCTCCTCCATGCAGGCTTCAATCAGAGCCTGGACTGAGCTCTCCTCCTGGAACAGCAGGAAGGCATATCCTAGGAGAAACACACACACACACTCATCATCAGCATCATATTCCATATGTTCTTTCCTTGTCTTACCAGTATTTAAACGATGCCTCGTTTATTTAGCATCACAGCTTCCAGCCTATGCTAAGTGTAAACCACCAGCTAAAACTGTACAGTTAATATATAATATATATAATATAACATATTATATAATATATTATAAATAATATAATAAAGGCAATTTTCCTTTTCCAATACCTTTCGGTGGAAAGTAGGACTTGCTCTCTGCTTTATGGGGCCAGTCCACCACCAGATGACCAAAGCGGCGGAAGCTTGAGGTTATTTCATCTGAGAGAAAGTAGAAAACAGGACAATATTTGGGTCAAAAGAGGGAAAGATGTTGATAGAACACAATGACCATATGTCAGCAGTATAATTCAATCGTGAGAGTGTGTTTAAAATCTCACCTTCATCTATGTCAGGGGGCAAACCTCCTACAAACACCTTACGGGAGAAACGCTCAATGCGTTCCCCGTTTTGGTGGGGGTAACAGTTGGGGGAGCCAAGGACTCCTGGGACACCCTGGTTGCCGTGGCCATCATCAAGGAGATTGTCATCAATAGGGAAGAGAGAGGAGCGACCTGGTGGAAAAATATAAATTAAAAAAACAGGTCAGGCCTGTGGCAAATGTAAAGAATCCTACAAACACTCACGGGCAGAAAACTCACAAACATATATTTAAACCAGTCTAACAACAGTACCTGCCTCTCCTTTGTGTAATTTTATCTCTGCTGTGACGCAGATAAACCCAAAGGAGAGGCCGCACATAAAATAATGTGTCTGTTTTTATTTGCAGCTCTACACAGAGGTGGTCTGTGAGAAGAAGCTTCAGCTTAAAGTGAGGATTATCCAATTTGGTTTTCACAAATCTCAGACTGGGATACGCAAACATGTGCACCGCTTAAAGCCGTGTGGTGGGTGTGGTGGGCAAGGCAGGTGCGGAAAGGCAGGCAGTGTGGAAACAAGGTGTTAACAACGCTGAACAATATGGAGCCCAAAGTGTTCACTATTAGAGTCATAAATGAACAATTATCAAATAAACAATTGTATGAATCATTTGTGCAAAACAAATAAAGCAGACCATAAATGTTATTTCATCATTCTTATGTTCATGACAACAAAATGTTGTCTAATGAGATTTTTTTTTTTTTTTTTGCCCGCTAGCCTTTGTTAGCTAAAGTAACCTGCTGCTGTAAATGAACACAAGGGCATTTCCTATTATTTATTTAGCTTTGAGATGTTGTCTCATTCATTCACTGCCTTTGTCATTATCACTTCCGTGACACAAGGCGTGTACTGCTTCACTACACTGAAGTTTAACAGCCATGAAGGTTTTGCTAATTTAATGCAGCAGGCTCAAAAACAGACTTCTGAAATTTAAAAAAATGGCTATATCAAGATATAAATAAAATATGTCTACTAAAGCTGAATGATGAAATTACATCTCATATTTTCATTGTAATATTTTACACCAGTTATTCATTTTATTATTATCATTTTTAACGGTGCTTTTATTCACTGAATACTGAACACTTTGAAGTTGCATAAAGCCAAGGCACAACTGCCACATTGAATCAGATAAACACGACCAAACCTGAAACCCTCACCATCATGAACTGTCATTAAGTAGCTTTTGAAATAATTAAGTGACCATAATTTGAACTTAATGATTGTGTAATAACACTACAAAAAAAAAATCTGAACCTCATTTTAAACTTTTGAAGTCTGACTTCAGACTGAAGGCCTCAGCAGTTTGGTATCCATTCAAGCATTAAAGCATGCCACAAGAGAATAAGCCACAAGGAAAAAGATTCTGAGTTTTACCTCGACGTCTCCCATAGCTCCTGGCTGCATGTAGAAAAGTACAGAGTGCAAGTTTCAGCTGTGCAGACATTTCTCAAAGGGTATTTGTGACGTCTATGTGTAAATTTAAACCTGCAGAGGCATCTTATGATCCATTTACCAATCTAAGAGCTAATTTAGTCTGTCAGATAATCTGCAATTCAGAAAAAAAAAAACACTAAATTTGTTACTTCTGTTAACTTGTTAATACTCGAAAGAGCTTAGCATACATCCTGCTGAGATCCAAAATAAAATTTATAACTTCTCTATTTTCATTTAGAAATAATAGACCACAAAGAAAAACAGGTTATATGCTTTGCTAATATCAACATTTTCTAGTAAAATAACTAAACAAATAAGTCAATAGAAATATATGTTGTTGTTGTAAAATATGACTAATAAAAGTGAACAACAAAATCCTTTCATTGTTCTAAATATACAAGATATGTTTCACTAGATGTATGAGGGGAGACATTTGAAGAACTGACGAAAAAAAAAAAGAAGAACTTTCTAGATCTAAACCCACATGTGTTACATCACTAAAAAGTATGTCCTCTGTCAGGGAAAACAAGGTTCATTGCAGCCACAAAGCTACTTACACCAGAAGATAAAAATGAATTGTTGATTCCCAGAGTCTCAGGGGGAAACAGCAAACGCCAAACCACACCAGAAATACTGAGAAAACATGCTCCTAATTATTTACAAATGCTGTCTGACCCAGATTTGTTATGAAATAAGATGTTTTTTGACATCAACATGACGTGTGTCCACATGTGAGGCTAAAAAAAGTCTGCAGGCCTACAATTAGTCTAAGTGGCGCTGAAAATTTACATCTTAATGAAAGGCTGAAACAAAGTGCTGTTTGTGGGGCGTTCAAAGTCCCCATGTGATTTAGTACAACAATGGAAACAGTCCACATCATGTGAGCACCATCAGATACCAAAAAGTGCTGTGGAAAACTCATGAAAAAAAGGAAATGTGGTAAGTATGCAAATATTCTGTGAGGATTCTTTAATTAAACACAAATTATCAAATAACGATGGAAATTCTCATCCAGATTTGGCAGATGTCACCTAGTTTGACCCTGTTGTATCAGTGTGAGTGCTGAGTGTTTCTAATGAGGCTATAGTGTAACAGTGAAAGCATCATGAGAGCTGTAGACACAGAGGGAGATGGTGCTAAGAGATAATTACCATTGAGCATGAGTAGGCCGTCAGCCCCAGGGTTAGGGCATCCCACACGGCCTGATATGAGAAACAAATATACACACACACACACACACACAGGCACGCGCGCACACACACACACACGCACACACACACACACAGATAGGGATGAGACACAGAGCAGATGGAGAAGACAGGGTGAGGCCAATGTGTACATGGGAGCACAAAAACACACATAAAAACACACACATAAGACGGCGCCTGTCTGTGAATGTGTTCGAAACAGCCGCGTCACACGTCGGCACCAAGCACTGCTGTCAGTGCAGGGAAAAACAGCAGCTCTTCATAAAACCCAAGGGACTACTTCGGCTGATGTACGACGAAAACAGAGGAAACATCTCAGAGAGAATCATTTCCTCGCTTTAAAGCAGGGAAAGGCTGAAAGACTGTGGCCTGGGGCTGCCAGTCAGAAGGAATGGATAAGTGACTAATCAGTTACATCAGGTTTCCAAGAAATATCTTTGTTTTGGACCGTAGGCAGCATGAACACGTCGCCTTGTGCTCTGGAGAATTATGAGGCACATTTTCCACTTTATTTTTTCTTTTTACTGACATTTTACAGAACAAATAATCAACACAGAGAATAATCTGCAGATTAATCAGTAATGAAAATGCTCACTTCAATCATACTTTAGTTGGATTGGATTTTTGCTTGGCCATTTGTGTTCATGTGATCTCTTTATAATCTGTAGTCTAGTTTTTTTCCCTTAATAAACAAATGTTAAAGCCTCTATGTGTGAGATTTTTTTTTGAAAAGCAGTGTTTAATTTTGACAGCATCTCCATCACTGGGTGTCAACAAAGTGAGAAATTTTTCAAATTCTACATAACGGTTTCAAATGTTTAATGGCTGTTTATCTGACCTTTCAGGGGTGTACACCACCACATGTGAACTTCAAACACTTAGTGGTTGGTATAGCTAATGGTGTGATGACGTCTTAAATGTAAAGAAAACAACAAAAAACAAAGTGCTACCTGAAAAACATTGATTTAAATATACTTTTGCTGCCACACAAACACCACTACTTTTCATTGTCAAGTCATCCCATTAGATTTCCACTTGCAGCGTTACCATTATGGTCTGTTGGAGCTGCTAGCCAGAGCACACTGTTGTGTTAGCTGTGGCAATGCTATAAATGGCAGAGCCATCCTTGCAAGCCCTCCTTCCCTCTCGTCTGCTCTCTTGGCTGTCATACACAGTGTGTGAAAGTGTGATCACATCTAAAATTAGTCTAGATCCCCCTCTCTCTCTGCACACTGGCCCATGTCCTCTCCATCTGCTCCGGCAGGAAAAACAAGAAACTCGCCCAAGAAAGGAGGGCACAGGACGAGTCCTGATTTCATCAGGGTCTCGAACAGAGATAACAAATAACCAACCCTGTTCGTGTTGGTGTTTCTTTGTGGATACAGACAAATTCTGACTATATTCAGGGTTTTGTTTTATTCATGTTGTTATTTCTTAGTTAAATTTTAAAGCCAGAGTGTAGCCGGCCCATGAGGCTGTAAATAAGCAACAAGCAGCCGTCACTGGTAGAGGAGGCGAAGAGCGGTGCAGTTATTTGACACTGCTCCTCTGATGTCCAGCAGCTGAGCCCGGGAGGCCAGGACAGTGTCACACTACAGTACATTCTCTGCTTGCTCCTGCCATGAGGCCAAGAGGAATAATTCAAGAGAACCCCAGAACTATTTATACATCTGTTAATTAAAAAAACTCCACATCACGTGTGATATGTTTGTGCCTGATCTGTCAGAAAACATCCGTGACTAATTCAAGATAATTCCAAGTAAAAGAAAGGCCTGACGTGCCTCCGCCACTCCTCGCTCTGCTCCGTGTGCTGCTCAGGTTAAGTAGCAACAGCATCAGAACTGGAGGGTCATGTAAATTTGCAGTGGGTGGCAGAAGTAATAAACTCTCAGCAGGGAGAGAAAATAAGCTTGTGTGTGTGGAAAAGCAACACAGCTCTGAGAGCACCGGGCCGTTTCACCTCCCCTGAACAGAGTCACTCTGCACGGCTGCCTACGCGAACACGATCACCTCCCTTTGACCCCCCACATGTAGACAGAAAGGGAAAGGGAGTCTTACCTTTCATCGGATCCTGCTCAGCTCGCATGATGTCAATCAGAGAGCTCTCCAGGGAGTGCATGTTCAGACTGTCATACATTCTGGAGCGGTCCTATAGAAAACACAGGTTCAAAATGTGAGGTTTTATATCACCCACAAACAGAGCTGACAAAACAAACACACGTCACGGCGCACATCTAACTCCTCACATTCCCAACACATTTTTGTGATTTGGCTTATGCATAATAAAGCCTCAGAAGCGTGGGTATTCGGCTTAACGTGTAAGAGATTTAAGAGTGCGAGTAGCTCATGCTTGGATTAACATTCTTTCCGTATTTATTCACTTTAGGAGACTGAAGGTATGTTTGCAAGAGCTCTATATGACGGATTCCCCAGGATCTCTGGACTCATTCCCAGAGGCAGACAGAGAGAGAATGGAAACCAAAACCAAGAGTGGCATTTAGCTGGAGAACTGAGATGGAGGTTATGAGCTTATCAGCTCCTCCAGTGAGATCCTTAACAACAAACGCTGACAGACTCATATGGTTATATTCTGGTTACCTAACCCAAGCTTATAACACAGTAAAGGTCACTTCAGTACATTTTGACAGTGAAGGGTTATAGCTTGTGTTTTTAATGAAACTGTGAAAGTAATTGTGAAAATGAATTGACATTAATATTGATAAAATATTGATGGAAATGGTGTCACATGCTGTTAATTCGTGACACAGAATCACCTTCTTTAAAGCACCACTTTAACTAAATCCCAAGAAGACTTATTGTCTATTGTTTATCTATTGCATCTAAGAGTATCAAATTAAACAGTTCACTTAGTGTAATTATCCCAGGGTTGGAAATATTTTGTCTGCCATCACTTCAATACCATGGAGATAAGCAGAATTTCATTGGTGTAATCGGCAGCACCATCTCTTTCTAGTGGCAGTGTTCCATTTATTGTAAGTGAACACACAGTCGACTGTCAGTGGGGGCAATATCCACAGTAATGGAGACACTGTTGTTAGAAAAATAGCAGCAAAAAAAAACCTCTCAAATTAGATATCCTCAAATGAATCAAAAGCTTTATTTGTTCAGTTGGGATGATAGATGGGTAGAAACAGTAACATACGACTGAGGGGATTCACTTCCACTTTAATAATACACTGTTTTAGGATGATAGTAAGCATTAGTGGTAGGGAATTGCTGTACAATTTAAAGAACTGCATCAATAAAATAACCAACTTTACTACAGGCATGGTTATTATGAAGTATTAGGGCCAGACATAGGGGAGAAAATGAATTAGATACCAGAATTAAGTGGAAATGTTGCAAAAAAAAAAAAAAAAACAGTTGTTACTTTGGGGTCTTTGTTCTACAGCTTACATCAGTACAAGAGGGCAACTAAAACTATCACTGATTTTACTGGTTTGGCTTATGGGGACTTTTGGTGCAGTAACGTATGTGCATCACACACTGCAACTACCTGAGCTCTATGTCTAATAGTCTGTTGAGATACAACGTTTCCTCTCTTTGTTGCAGCAGGTGTAACCATCAGTACTCTCATATGTGTCCATTATAAGTTGTTTCAGTTTCCTTGAAAATGGCCATTTCCACTGAGTTTGTTTGAACAGATGGAGTTCTAATACGTTTACTGCTGATACCACACTGTGTTTGTTGCTTAAAGAGAAAGAATTTGCTTGTTAGTAAAACTGATTATGAAGAACAATTTCACCATTTCACCTACACACAGTGTTTGTGGAGACAACCATATGCACTGACACCAGTAGATTTATTCTTAAGTTTGACTTTTGTCCTTTATTTTTTTCATTTAAACCTGGCCCTTATACTCCTTTGTACATGCTTCATTACCAGTAAAAAAGATAAAAGTGACTGTCTCCCATCTCCATCGGGCTACCTCTGACTGATGTTAAAACATGACACAGCAGAGATAGAGTAGTATGTAACCGACTGCCAAGGATTAAACAGAAAGGAAGGAAGGAAAAGAATTGGAATCTGAAAAATTCTGGGTCTGACACTGTTTATGGAAATTAACAATCCATGGAGTCGAGCCTGTTTCCTGGAATAGGAAGCCTTGTTCTTCTTGGAAGTAATAGCACTAATAATTTGAGCTCATGGCAACAGTGACACCATTATTTAGGTGATATCGTTATTTTAGTCAGAATGAGTCACAGGAAGAAATACTTTTAGAACAGTATATTTAAATGTGCTATTAGTCTACTGTTATTCTTATTTGCTGGGTGTTAAATATGTGTAGAGACACACTGTCTAAATTGTTTTTTATAGACACATGCACATGTATAGTACAGGAAAATTACATATAGCCACATGAACATCAATACCTTTTCTTACAAACACTGTTAAAGCAGTATTTGAAATTACAAGCTACTGAAAATTTGAAATGAAGTGATATTATAAATTAAAGAGGTCCAGTTGGAGTAAATATGAGTACGGTAAATAAAGTAAATGCAAGATATAAAAACAACTGTCAACTTGCAGGAGAAGATAAGAGAAATCTGTGAGATATGATCAAAATGAGAACCTCTTCCCTCTGCCGCAGCCTCCACAGACGAGAGCAGACGTACTTATTACAGTTACATCATTCAGAATACAATTGAGCAGCGTGTGTTGACCACTGATAAACCTCAGTCAGACCTGTCAGCAGACTTCTTATTAGCTGGACTCTGTAAATATAACTTGGGATAAGATCTTCTTTACGATGCAGAGACAAAGAGCTTTAGCGGCATCTCACCTAAGAGATGAATGAATTCAGCCCAGCCCCCACGTTGTTACACCTTTAGTAAAATCTGCAGAGCAAATTGATTCTAACCCCTCCCCTGTGATTGATATGCTAACACTGCTGTGCCTACTTACTGATATTCTGTAAGTAGGAAGTTTCACCACAGACACAAATAATTCATTCAGTTTCTGTTTCATCAAGGGATTTCAGCTGAAACTTTCAGTCTGTCCAGCCCACGCACAGCCTCATCACTCCTTTTGTCTGATCTTCAGTTTGTGTGCCACTACTTCTTTCCCACCTTTAAAGCAAGTGGTTCTCACACTGTCACAACAAAAGACTACACATACACACACACACACACACACACACAAAACTAGTTATTCACCAACACCAGCTCATATGGGATCAACCCAAAACACATACCTGCAGGGGCAACAAGGTGTTGCTGTTGCTGTCTGTGCGGAACATGTTCTCTTCTATCCAGGACTTAGGCCCCAGTGATCCAGCAGAGCGTGGAAACTTGGGAGGAGCGATGACGTTGCTGGAGAAGGGTTTCTTCAGGGGTGAGACGTGACTGACTGAACCAGGTACGCCCATGCCGCTGCCTCTGCGGTGGTCTCGGCCCCAGGACATCCCTCCGGATCCCCAGCCGTTCCCCTGGTGGCTTCCCCAAAGAGACTGCTTCACCATGGGCTGCACACATGACAATGAAAGGAGAAAATGGAGCAAGTGGAAAAATTGTTATTTTTTTTTTCTTCATCCTATCCGGTTTTTATGCCCTTCCTTTTCTCTCAGTCAGCCATAGCCTAGCTTGATCTGCTCCTGTAACGGGTGGGTACATAAGAAGATTTAAGGCTTTAAGACTAATACTAAGTATCCCGTGCACTGCGACACCGCCAGTGTAAGTTACACACACTCTCGCTCTACCTGGACCTTGTGTCCACTATTAATCATACACTGAATCGCATCATGTTTAATCTTGCGTGCTTTCACGTGAAACTCTCACACAAAGCACAATCACTGTTCTGTTTCTCACACAATCTCACACGAGATCTTAAAAACAGGATCATGCAAATGCTGTTGAAGAAAAGGGGACTTCAATATGTAAAAACGTTGTAACAAATATTGACAAAATAATTTTAAAAACAAATGATTTTTCCTGTTTATTTTTCTGCTCAGTGCTATATTTGCCTGACCAAAATGGCAAACCTTTCCCTGTCTTTGGAAGTTAAAGGAAAATAGATTTACATAACACTCCCAATCAAAACAAGGGGTTAAAGGTCAGTGAAATAACAACACCACAGATGCACTTTAAACACACCCAGTCACATACACAACGCTTGCACTCACACGCCCAGTGTGCAAATCACATGAGAAACCTGAAGCCCAAGGCTGCAAACACATACGCCCCAAGACTACCGCATAATCTAAACCTTCGTGTAAAGCTGCTGCTGATGCTGGCCCTTCCACAGGACACACACACACACACACACACACACACACACACACACACACACACACACACACACACACAAACACACAAACACACACACACACACACACACATCACCACCACCACCACCACCACCAAAATACTAGATGTCATTCATTTGACCCAAATAAGCACCCATTTAGGACACCAAGCCCTGTGAGCCTTTGTATTCCTACTGAGTGAACCACAAGACAGGGATGGTCCGGTGCCATGTGACCACATCCCACTGCCAGCTTCCAGGAGAGAACAACAGCTAGATTCAGTGATGCTCCCTTGTTCCCCTGTTCACCCCCTCCCTCTCTTTGCCTCAAGAGTAGTGACTTCAGCTCTTTGCAGAGAACATGACAAATTCATTACAAAGAAGGAAAAAAGGCTATTTATCTCCACATACGTCTATAGCTGCGTGATTGACACACACACACACACACACACACACGCACTCGTCTTAAGGCTATGTTACGTCTTTGCAGGGTCACAAGATGCTCAACAACACATCAGTGGTTGTTCTCAATTAAAATTAAGTACAACTAAGATCTTGATTCAAATAGGCTACAAATTATAAACGTTTTTGAGGATGTGAGGCCTGTTATTAAAGAGAAGGAAGGATATTGAAGAGAGAGGCCTACCATCCTGTGTCACCTTCATGCGATCTCTGTCCTACAGCTGCTCACCTGGTGTTGGTTATAGTTGTTCCTCTGCTGCAGGAAAGCGCCCTGCTGGGGGTGCATCTGGGGACTGACCGGGGATCTACGGCTCTGCGGCTGCTGAGGGACGTTTATCTGGGGCGAGAAAGGACCGCTGAAGCCCTGCACGTTAATCCCGGCGCACGGATTAGCCGACACCGGCGAAAAACTCTGGAAGAAGGCTGGGTTGATGGAGGAGGGGATACCTGGGTAGAAGCTGTTGTCAGAGTCCGTGTTGGGCATCTGGTTAATGGCGTTAGCGTGGATGGGGTTGATGGAGTTGGGTGCGGGTGGAGGAGAGGAGCTGGTCTGCACGGACCACGGGGTGCCGAACCCGGGGAGGGAGGGTGAAGACGAGCCCCCGCTGGCGCTCTGCATCTCCTGGGTAGGGAGGTTCGGGAAAGCGGCGCCGAGACCTCCGGACAACATGTTGCCGGTGCTGCTGCTGCCATTGCCGTTATTTATATGGTGGGTGATGGGGGAGTCCATTTGGATCTTGTTTGGATTTACGGAAGTGGGCGATGGCGACGCAGCATCGGCTTCAGCCTCTTCCAGTGGAGAGCCGCAGGGGTCAGCGGCGCTGGGCTCGGCTTTGGTGAAGAGCTGCCTCTGCGGCAGGTGAATGAAACGTCCCAGGGGTGGGGGCGACTCTGTGGGGCTAAACTCAGTGTGCTGACTTAACTGCTGATGTATTTTGCGGCTGTGCTGAAGGTCACAGATAGACTGGGTCGGGCAGAAATGATCTCGATCGAAATCGGGAAACGCTATCTTCTGGTTCAGATGGTTATAATCCGACTTGAACGAGCTCGTCTGTCCGTCGCTTTGGTTCGACTGTTTCCCAGATCTGCTGACCGCGGTGCTGCTGCTGCTGTCCTTTTCCTCGGCTGACGGGGGTAAATGCGTGGTTGTCACCCCCACAGGCTCATCCTGCATGGTTTGCTGATGCGCAGCAGCTGACAGGAACAGCGAGGACGCGGCGACGCTGCTTGAAGGGCGAACCGCGGAGCGAAGGAAACCGGCAGGACGAGGCGTCGTATCCGTCAGCCGGTTAAAACAAACCGATTTCGACTTGATGAATGAAGCGAATAAAGGCGTTTGAGAATATTTTTGTTCCTCGTCTAAATAAATGAGGTCTGTTTAATAGGAAACTGTCTGAATATGCTGTAGGCTAAAGACAGAGACAGAGAGGAGGGGGTCTGGCCTATATGCAAATACTCGACTCGTTCTAGTCGGAATCTCGTTTTTACTCGGTTATTTTATCCTCTGTGTAAAGACCGAGCTGTTCCGGCCTTGTAGGAGGCTATAGCTAGCCTGTGCGGTCCATTCCCGTCCGACCGTGCTACCCCCTCCTCTGGTTACCGGCTGTGCTGCTGCGGCAGAGGATTAAAGATCCCCGACTGAAGCTACGTCACCGCCGCATCACGCCTCGGTGCGCCCGCCTCGAGCCTCGAGCCCGAGCTGCAGAGAGGACCGCATTGTTTACGTCATTGTTTCATTATTCATAAAGTGCAGTAGGCCTACACCCTCAGCAGGACCCGGAAAGTAGCCGACGGTAGGATGGGTTACACTACAGGCCCCATTACAGCGACCAAACAATCATTAATGTTCCTGTGGAGACCAGCAGTTAGTCTGTGTCAGTAATGAGTCTGCGCAGCTCTATGTGCTCATCATGTGCACATTGCTGATGGTTATTATATAGGCTTATATTTTATGTTAGCTGACATTTATATCACAGCCTAATTTATTTCATTTCATTCTGGATTAAAAATGGTTGCGCAGAGACAAGCCTAACCCCAGAGACGTGACGTTGCTTTTATATCAGAATCCAGACTAACAGGCTCTGGTACTTTTCTTGCTCAACGCCTACAAGATGAGAACGAATAAGATGTCAGAACTTTACGAGGATATAATCTCGCCTTTTAGGGAATTTGAATGTGTCCTCAAAAATGCTTTGTTGAAAGCTTAAACATTACCAGACTACATGGTGCGGTACACTTTGCCCATCAGTATTCAGTCCACAACTATTGTGCGTGCGTCTGCGCCAGCGTCACTTTACGCACGGACGCCAACAGCTAAATATAGTTTTCTATGTCAGCGCCTGTCAAGGGAGATGAATCGTCATCGCCTGTTCTGAATTCAAAGCTGACAGGCAACCCCACCATACGATCTGTCTCAGAAATGGCCAGCACTTACATGGGCACTGGCGTGTTGTGTTTAAGTGTGAATGGGAAAGAGTGATTGTGTTTGTGTGTCACCATCTGACTGTTGGTTTGTGTTTGAGGACTGAAGAGAAACAAAGTGGAGAGTTTTGAGCTCAGTCTTCTCTCAGCATATGATCATAGATGTTACTTATTCAGTTAAAAAGACAAAACAAGTATCAGCTGGGAATTAGGGAGATGCAAATGAGAACCACTTCAGTTTCAGTTTCTTGTTTTTCAACCTAAAGACCCAGTTACAACTGCTGTTATAGTTAGCTGTTGATGTTTACTCTGTGCCTTTGGTGTTTGTGAACATTTTTCCTAAAAATAAACAGACATGGTTCACTTGTCTTTATCTGAAACAGAATAAATCATTGCTGTCTATGTGTGTCAATGTGGTTTCTAATCAAGACGACAGTTACCAGAGTAGCAAAGCAATGTGCATGATCAACCTACCATCTGGCTTCTGTTAATGATGATGGCTTATTTCAGCACCAACTACACAACCTCCCACCTTGCCAACCTAAACAATGCTTTTTTAATGAAAAAACTCCTGGTAACTCAAAGAATGTTGATTTCATAGCCCTGGCCAAGACTTGGTGATTGTCTTTAGATCAAATGTTACAAAGTTTGTCATAAAGTATAACGCACAAGAACCCTATGGATCACATACATTATCATTAAGCCTCATTACACAGTTACTCATTAGTGTAATGAAGCATTTCCTGCATGTAGTATAGTTTGGTGTTAAGAACTTCACATTCCCATAGTACTAATGCATCAAGAATCTCATTAATGACAGGATTTGACTCTGATCACTGATGTCTTGATTTTCTTTTCCCTTTTCTGACCACCTTGATCTGTTTTGGGATGTAAGAAGATACCACCCCCCCACCACCACCTCCCCCTCTGAAATTCCCCATCATAAGGTCCCAGATGGGACAGTCCCACCCGTGAGGGGGCAGGTGTGGTGGCCACGTATGGTGCTGAGCACCAGTGATTAGCCAGACCCAGTAAGTGCTAGAGGGAGTTAAATGGGGCAGGCTGCCAGCTGCTGGTGTCTGATGATGATGGGTTGGGGGAGGGGGTCAACCAGGGTGGGTGGGGTGGAGGCGGGGGTGGTGTTAAGGGGGAAGAGGGACAGGAGGGGTGGGGCGGGGGTCCATTCTCTGACTCCCAGCTGCCCTTCCACATACAGAAAGTGACCCATCCATCCAGTTGATCAACCTGAGCATAGTTCTGCACATTTCTATTCATCTTTGGGTTTTCTCTCTTCTCTCTGGAGTATATGATGCACATGGAGAACAAATGTAAACACGGAAATATCAATATGTGCATGAGCATATGATTTTCTCACGCAGGCGGCTGCTTCACATTCATGTGTGACATAAAGCAGCTGCCTGCCTCGTTTTAACCACGTTACTGGTTATGTTGCTACTGTTGGATATTAGGAAGCACCTGGCTCAGGAAGTAATATCAAATTTCACTGTGTTTGTAAAAGCTACCTCTATTTAGACCTCTGTCAGAGGGGATAGCTGCAGCTGCAGTCGTCATAGCAACAGGTAATCTGCATTTCCTTTTGTGTGGTTGATTACTCTGTTTGGTCGAGGGCTGTCTCACTGTGTATGTTTGAAGGGTTGGGCAGAGAGCATTGATCAGCTCATCCTGTCTGACAGACCTATCCATCAACTCTGATGACTCTATTCTGGGATTGATGGGGTGTGTTCCATCTTTTATAATCCTATCTCAGCATACAGGAAGTGTGCCTCCTGTGTGCCACTCAGCGGTGAGGTCACATTTCAAAGACGTCATCAGGCGGAGGTGTTTGCCGACCTACTTTCTCAGTGTGAATAATGAGATTCAAATAATGATAATACAGTTAAGTTATATGTATTCATTTGCATTACCTTATTATTAAATTATACTATTATTATTATTATTAAACAATCTGATTCATTTCAGTTATTATGCAGACAGTTTTGAGTTAATAAATTCAAGTTTTTCGAGATATCTTCCCTACTGAGTTTGAATGGATTTTCGTTTGTATTAGTCACAGCACTGAAGTTGAAACTGACATCAAAAATTCAACAGCAACATCTCTTCCCAGAATAAATGCCCCCGTTATTCCGGATAATCAGCAGACCTTGCTGTGAGCAATTTTCACTGGAACAACTTTCCACGGTCCATATGAAACCTGTTCAAAGTGAGGATGGTGAATTACCCAGGGAGCACTGAATTGCTGAATTGTTAAGCAGAATTTGTCAGTGGTCTCCAAACCTGGGAAATAACAAAACAATCTATGTGACTGGATACCACTTGAGATAAATGCAAATTTGTTTATGTATATTTTTCATGATTTGAATGAACCAACCATTTAGCTTGTCATGTTTTTCCATTTACCACGGCCTGTGGACACCAAGGCCTGTTCTACCTGAGGTTATAATTTTGCATGGTAGTCTGCAGTTTTAATGCCAGCTCATGGAAGGGTTTTTGTTCTGATTTGCACCCAGCATGGCCTCCAGAACGGAGGTGTCTTTGTTGCACTAAATTGTCCCTTTGTTATATCTCTCTGGGCACTGAATAGCTCTTTGTGTTGCTGACTGATAAAGCATCTGCAAACAGTCATCCCGCTCACAACACATGCACACACACAAACACAGACACATAGCCAGAGGTGTCAGTAACGATGTTACATCTACATTGGATCACTAACCTACAGATTGACATTCACTGTGAGAGTAGATGTTTGGATAAGATTATCTCGGTCACACCTACCAGCCCCACTTTAAGCCACTATTGCTACAGAATCAATCTAAAGGCCCCGCCCATTTATGATTGGTGTCTTTCTGTGAGATTAAATGAGCAGTGGCTCGGCATCAGAGTGGCACATATTTGCATTTTATGGCCCACTGCAGAAGCATGTGGGACTGATTACATGCTTGGTTTCTACAAGGTTGGAGGCCTGAGACCAGGCAGACACATCTGTTAAGCTTTACATATATTACAAAGTGTGGATAGGTGTAATTCCCCTTATCAGATGAGTGTGCCTGTGACCTCACAGCAGTATAGTTTACTGAAAAGATCAATCTTCTGCTCAATTAACAATAGCTTTCATCATCTTTGATCAACTTTATCCCATTTTCTTTGTCTTGCGTTGTCCTGATCAGTGCTCTTGTCGCTAATCCTATTGGCGTTATTCCCATGAGTGCTCTGCAGTCTCTCCAGTGACTTTGTTCCCATCACATCTGTCCACTCTCTTGGCTTCGAAGATGGCATTACCCTAATGTCAGAGTAAATTTCACTTGGTTGTTGCACAGAAGCCAGAGCTGTGTTGTAACAGCAAACATCCACATGAACAGATAACAGCCTGAAGCCTTCTGCTTTCCATAGGCCTTTTATTTGCACACAAATACATTAATGGCACACACACATACACACAGACGGCACACACACACACACACACACATATGTGCATGCACACACACAGACGTGCGCACACACACACACACACACAGTGTAATGTCAGACATCGGCAGGGGTCTCATATGTACAGACATATGTTGATGTCTGTAATGCTGTTTAAAGGAGAAACAAAGGGGACAACCACCCAGTCACACACACACACACACTTATATGTGCATACACAGGCCGTGTGTGTTTTCTGATTGAATCTATGAATGCACCTGTCTGTCAGTGCACCACATCACTGCAGGTAATGCAATTAGGTGTGTATCTCTCTGTGTGTATGTGTGCGCCTGTTTCTGTGTGTGTGTGTGTGTACAGCTATATGTGTCCTCTATACATTGTCAGAGGGCATCTCAAGTGTCCACAGAACAGAGCTGCAGCTGGGAGTCAGAGGTCAACAATGACAGGTGTCTCTGGCCTCAAGATGCCCTGCTGGAAGCCAGCAGGTGGAGGAAGAGCACGGATGTTAATGAAAATGGGTTTGTCATTTTGTTTCCATGGTCTTCCTTTGCTGATCATTAGCTAAAAGATTACAATGCTCATTACAGTTCATTCAGCTCATGTTGTGTTTCTCTTATGCCTCAGATGCTCTGAAATATTCTGATATTCTAATGTAATATTCTGATTGGTGATAAAAACTTCAAACATCTATTTACATAATCAATTGTGGATCAGAATAGGGCAAACAGCACCATTAATCTTTATGACAATTTTCTTTATGACAACAAAAATCTAAAAGCACTATCAATCACATTACACTAAGCCTTGTGTAGCTCACAGTTAGTAGCATGTAGGGCTTTTCTTCTGTGGTTACATAGGGCTTCAAATCCAATTTTGTATCTGTTTTTTGGATTACTATGTTTGTTTTTATAGAAACATTCTTGTCTGAATGTTTTCCCTTCTGTTTTCCTCTGAGCTGGCTGTATGGCTGTATTGTTGTTGTCATATACCTTGTTGATATGGATGAGACTGGCCTCCTTTAAATGTCTGTTTACCATAAATACTGTTAACACAGAGACTTCTGTGGAGCCCTCTTCGACACGTCTTTCCCACCCTGGGCACAGCACAACTTCCTCATTGGAGCTGCAGTGGTGGTTGGAACCAGATACTTTGCCCATTACTGCCACTCAGTGGCAAGAGCTGAAAGCTGGACTCTTGTAAAGTAAAATATGTTTTGGGCATTTTGCTGTTACCTATTTATATATATTTTTATACTTCTACAACAGCCATGAAACTGATTTGATTTATGTTGTCAAATGTCAAATGTTATTGTGACCTCACAAAACACATTTTTGACTCTTTCAATCTTTCTTTCAATGAGATCTCAAGAACCCCTTTAGATAATAAACATTCACTCTGACTTAAAGATGAACTGATTACAATTAGGTGATCACAGGTCAAAGGTCAATACCACTGTGCCACATAAGACATGTTTTTTGGCCTCTTAAATGCGAGATATCTCAAGATTGCCCTGAGAGCATCACTGCAACTCTGGTAGAAACGTTCACTTCAAAATAATGAACCAATTTGATTTTGAGGGCAAATGTCAGTGTGACTGTGACTAATGTCCTCCAACTGGACTGGTTAATGGATATAAACAATATATATATATATATATATATATATATATATATATATATATATATATATTGTGCAGCTTTTTATGGAGAAGCACAATGCTACACAAATGTAATCATGCTCTGTGAAAATACACTGGGTGAAAAATATTGTCTATAGTAGTTTTAATTGTGCTTAAAAATAACACTGAATGGTATGAAAGGACAATATGAATGTAATGACAGTCTCACACTAATCATATAAGCTCCTGACATCTAACTGAAATATATTTTTTAATAGAACAGAATTATAAATTGTCTCGCAGGGATTCACATACGTTATTTTAATATGCTGCCAGGTAGGAGCTCTTGTTCATAAAAGTACAATAATCTCTTCTAACAAACTCCCTTGAATTTAATGTTTCAGCTAAAATATCCAAAGTGACCTACACAGACCTGAATATCCTCAGTCCAGGTGACAGCCACGGAAGATCAAACAAAAGAGACAGCTCTACGGCTTTATCTGATAAATACTAAACAGTCCCTTCCCCCGACAGACCCTGCTCTGGCTTTTGTTGAGTGCTCTGCAGCTCAGCTTGACAGTTTCTCCTCAGAGAAGGTGAATGGAGACAGGCAGCTGGTCCAGATGGTCTCCTGAGCTGATTTTCAGAGGAGTTTGTTTAAGATGCTTTGATAAAGGAGGTGGAAATAAGCTTAGTGTTTCACTAATTAAATGCATGTAAGGTGAGCGTGACGTGGCTGATTATGTAATGTTTATATTTGCCATAGGACCAAACGATGCTTTGTCATATTTGACAACAATTACGGCCAAGATAAAAGGTTTGTTTAGAAATGTTGTATCATAATCTCTACTCAGTCTACCTTATATTTAGTCAGAAAATAACTAATTATCTTTTCTGATGTGTTTTGTTTTAGCAACATATCGAACAGTTTTGAACAGAAAGATTATAAGACAAGAGAATACCATCTGTTTCTGGGTGTGATGCATTAAAAGAGTTTCTGGTTGCTGTAATCATTCCTCCTGTTCGTACTGGCTGGCTGGTTGTCAATCTAACTGTGGTAACCGGGTATTAATCACAAGTCAAAATGTTTTTTCAAGTTTGGCCAAATCTCATATTAAGATTCCATAGTATGAATTAGTCAGATCAAGTGCAGAAAGGATGAAGAAAGGGTCCTGGAAAATTATCGGGATTTTTCCCTCTAAACAGCCCGTCTGTTTGGACAAAACAGATTGACACATCATTCTTACTTTAACTGTTTTGCCACTGAGCCACTATTAGGAGATCTCCTCAGCCAGTGATGACAAGAGGAATAATTACAGCAACCAATAACTTTTAATGTACATGTGGACATTTGTAGATCGTGTTACAACTAATGTCAATCAATGTGACATCCATCCATTTTCCATACCACTTATCTTGTTAAGGGCCATATGGAGTGCAGAGGCCAATCAAACCCCAACTAAGTATGGTTGAGGGCGGAATCCATCACAGGCCCAACACATATACAATAGACAAACAACCACTCAGACTCTTATTCACTCACAGACAATTTAGAGAGATCGATTAACCGGACATACATGTCTTTGGAGTGTGGGAGGAAACCAGAGAAAACCCACATAGACGCAGGGACATGTAGGAGACATGCACTCCACTCCAAACTTCATTGTGTTGTGAAATGAAATATGGGGGATGCCAAGGAAAGCTCAGAAACATAAATCAAAAAACAATAACAGCAACGTAACATCGAACAAACAAGTTTTAATAAAATCAAAAATTACCTCTGTCCACTCTGTGGGGTTGTCATTGTAACGTAATATGATGTTATATAATCTATATATGACATTATAATTTATATATATTATATATGACGTTATATATAATATATTGCTGCCCCTGTTTTATGGAACAACTTATCATTTTTTAACAGATTTGCCCACAACACTGATAATTTTAAGTCTTTACTCAAAACTCACCTCTTTTCTTTGGTTTTCAGTTGAGTTTGAGCCCTGGCATCTCAGCCTGCCTCTGTATTTATTTATTTATTGTTTATATTTTATTTCTATTGTCCTTTTTATTGTTTTTATCACTGCCTGAGCTTGTACAGCACTTTGGTCAACAATGGTTGATTTTAAATGTGCAAAAGTTGAAGTTGAAGTCCCAATATTTAGTTCTGTCATACAGGCCCTCACTGCCTCTTACACTCAATCGCTTACCAGCTGATGTTTAGAGTCTTTAGAGGGACTCTACATTACATTACATTAAGATTCAAAAGCATATCAATATAGACCAATGACAACATAATTGTAATTTTTTTGTTTCATTACTGGCAATACCTAAATCCTTCACACTGGACCTTTAAACACACTTTGTAAAATCAAGGTCCACAACTTCCTAAGTCCCAGGAGTATTGTCATAATCTTTCACTGTTGGTTTGCAGTTGCCACAGTGAGAGGTTTCGTTGTAACTTCCTGCTGAACAGATTCCCTACTGCAGCACCACTTTGGCATAATGTTTCCACCCAGGACTCAGAGAGCTTCTTCACATCATTAGAAACACTAGTTCAACACATTACCTCCAATTAGGCAAGAGAGTAGCAATTATAAGAGAAGATAACAGTGGCAGATAAAAGTAAGTAGGCAGATGTAATAATGAACAAGTAGAACGAAATATTGTGCAAGCAAAGTTGATAACTTGTTAGACAAAATATAAGACCCAATGCAGTTTAACTTGTTGTTGCTATTTGGGCTTATTGGAACCTGATAAGTATAAAGACTAAGCGTCATCTAGATGGCAGTGTGAGTGTATCTATCTATCTATCTATCTATCTATCTATCTATCTATCTATCTATCTATCTATCTATCTATCTATCTATCTATCTATCTATCTATCTATCTATCTATCTATCTATCTATCTATCTATCTATCTATCTATCTATCTATCTATCTATCTATCTATCTGTCTATCTGTCTATCTGTCTGTCTGTCTCTCTGTCTGTCTGTCTGTCTGTCTGTCTGTCTGTCTGTCTGTCTGTCTGTCTCTGTCTGTCTGTCTGTCTATCTATCTATCTATCTGTCTATTTGTCTATCTGTCTGTCTGCCTGTCTGTCTATCTGTCTGTCTGTCTGTTTGTCTATCTATCTATCTATGTATCTGTCTATCTGTCTGTCCAACACACTGTCCAAAGTGTATATGAAACTCTCGACTAATTTCATATCTGAAGGAGCTGCGGTGTACGTCTCTGGCCAGAAGGGGGCAGTGTCTGCATTCATAACGCTTCACCCATCTGCGAGGCAACCCTATATATTGCCTTAACAGACGTGACACTTGGGAGCGAGGGACTGAATTCCTGGAGCCACTCTAATCCCACTTTGGCTTTTAATGTGCTCATATTAAAGTCAATGAAACATCTTTTTTATAATACATTTAATTTATATGTTTTTCAGTCCAATAAACCTGTTTTTTTTTTTTTTTTTTTTTACGTCCATGAACATTTCTCCTGGGCAGTGAGTGTGTGTGTGCTGGGTAAATTTGTTCATCTCCAACGTTTCATATCAGAGCCATAAACTTGGCCTGCTCCAGTAGACTGTGATATGGTTGCTGGAATGTTGAAAGGATTTTATGGTCTTTTCCTGTAAAGTCTCTTTTGGGACCGACTGAAAATCCTCCTCAACAGACAGTCAGGACATTGAGTATTTTTGTAGAAATCCCCCCTGACAACCACAGAACAAATCTAATAAAGTCTGAGCACCTCGCTGGGCTTTCTCAGGTCTCTGTGATGATTGCAACACCCTCTCCCCACATGACAGACCCTAAATCTGCAAGACACTGTGGTTCATGCATTAACAGACTTTCATTATTTGCTCAACATTATAATGTGCGAAGAAGTGTAAGTTGATGTCTCAGCATTGAATCATAATACAGCTGTTACGCTACAAATGTATCCACTTTTGAGATACGTGTGATTTACATTTGATGTAAGTTTCCAGTTTGCTCTCTGTTTTTGTCGGACCATAAAAAATCACAGTAAAACCTGTCTTTGAAGCTGTGGCAGAGAAATGAGAAACACAGGCCTTTACACAGTGATGCCATAAAGACGGTCATCACTTTGTTTATCAGATTCGTTTGTAGTGGTTTGAGCAGATGGTTCATCTTGGACACAGTAGAAGCAGCCTTGGTGCACAGTTCCGATTAAAATCTTCAAACTAGGGAAAGAAACTGCATTACCTGAAAGAATATCTGGGAATTTGTTTTGTTCATTGTATGTCTAAATACATTTGTCTAAATGGATTGATATAATAGATAGATAGATAGATAGATAGATAGATAGATAGATAGATAGATAGATAGATAGATAGATAGATAGATAGATAGATAGATAGATAGATAGATAGATAGATAGATAGATAGATAGATAGATAGATAGATAGATAGATAGATGCTGCACATTCAGATGCAGAATTGTCCCTGAATATTGAACGGAACTAACTGTACAGTGTATATATGTATAATATATGAATATGAATAATTAACACTGTGTGTATACAGATCCATCCTTGTTGTTTGAAGTGCAAAAGACAAACAAACAGGATTTGCAAGATCAGCAACTGCTATGTAAGAGCTGTGATGAATACAAAAAGTCCATGTCCATTACAGACCTGCTCCATTTTTGGTTTTTAATATTGAGCTTTATTACTAAATATTTCCCCAATAAAATCATCCCCTCTGCATTTGTTGTTTGGGAAACCAAAACACATGGTCACACATGGTCTCTTTCCTCTTCAGTGTAGCAAAGGGTTTAAAATGTAAGCTCACTCCTAACTGTCTAAGGTAGATAACCATGTGTTTGAACCCTGACTTTCAGTCATACACATTTTGAACTGGGCACAGCTGTTGCATCCTGGAGCACCTCTTTCTCTCACAATAGCACAATTGTCTAAGATAGTGTTATATTATGAAACCACTGGGCCTCTTTAGTGCTTTATTCTTCTTTATAGCAGTTAGCTAACAGTTAGCCCTTTTAAATGACCTATTTCGTGGTGATATTCACCACACTTAATTTATCCCAGATGTCAAACTAGCTCTGGGTTACTTCAGGAAGTCCTTTCTCTCCATTGTCAATAAACACGTACCTTTTAAAAAAATTTAGAATAAAAAACAAACCAAACCTTCACTTTTCCCCTGAGTCACCAAACACACTTTAAGGAAAAGAATGAAACCTGGTCACCAGCCAGACATACAGAGGATCAGATCCATTTTTACATCATCTAAGAAACAAGTGTACAGCTGCAGTTAGAGCTGCCAAGTCAGCATACTATTTGGACGTAATTACAAACTCTTCAGACCCGATCAAACTCTGGAAGAGTCAAAAAGAACAAAGCCACTACTCATCTTCCTCAGAGTCTTAGATCAGACCGTTGCGAAGTATCATAACCAAATGATTTCTCATCAACTTTTGATAAACACCTCTCTATTCAGCTTTTCATCATCAGTCTTTATCCTTGAAGCTGTTGTTGTCAGGAAGTTAATTGTTGGGGATAATTTGGGTCTTTCTTTTCTTAGGATCACCTGCACCACTAATTAAGAAATACATCAGCTGCAGAATAATATTTAACCTTTATATCTCATTGGGTCAGTCACTCAGTTCTCAATGTTTAGAAATCAACCCAAGTGGCCCCTTTGCACATTGCTCAGTGATTTAGATTTTCAGATTTTTTTTTTTAGATTTAAAATCTACTGCCTAATTTCAACAGTCCTCATCAATCTGGTCTTAGAGTTAATCACAGTACCACCTCAGCTGTCACACTAATATTAATCTGTCTGATTACTGCCTTAGATCGTGCCGCTGAAGTTACATATTTAGTGAAAGCATCTGACACAGTTGATCACTCTCTACTTATAGATAGTTTGCTTATTACTGGTTTTGATCATTATGCCTGCAGCTGGTGTGAGAATTATTTATGCCAGGCGTCAGCGTGTGAGGATGATGGGTGGGTGGAGGTGGTGGTGGTGATCTGGATTCCAGACGGTTACAACAGACGTGCCGCAGGGATCTATTCTGGGACCATGTCCTGTTCACCATTTATATCAATGAAACTGTCTCTTCTCTGCACTGTTGCCAAAATGCATCTTTATGTGGATGATACTACTTTGTACTGTAGTGCTGACTGTGTTCATCCATCCAGTGAGAATCTACAATTCTCCTTTGAGCTTTCTTTCATTAATCTTTAAGATCCAAAAATACAGGCAACTGGTACTGCAGATGTAGAATTGTGATGTGGAACCCAGCACCAAAGACTCTCACATTTCTTGGACACTTGACTAAATAACTGTCCACTACTTGCCTGTAACTGTTCTAACTCCTTTAATTGTTTTAGTTGGTTCTGTATTGTCCAATAATTAGAGGGCATGTGGTTCGATTCCCGTCTACTCCAGTTTATCAGTTTATCTCAGTAAATTGAAGAAACTGAAGTTGTGGCCAAACAAACTAATTTTAGGAGTATGAATGTCAAACCCTAACATACACAATGAAGCTAATGACACACTGTACATGTATTGAATGTTAATGTAGAATATATGAAGATAGAGTTTGATAACTGTTAACAATCCAGTACGTATGACTGGCAGCTGTGTAATTGTCACACATGACGTAATGCTTATTCCAGTGTGTCCTCCTCTTGCCTGTGGACACAGAGTAGAGTGGTAAAGCGGAGCCTCCTCCACTTGTCTCTGCTTCCTCACGGCTGTGTTTACAATCGACATACTGCGCCTGGAGCTGCTGCACTCTAGAGTTTCACTAAAAAGGCCCAGGCACAGACTCCTGTTTGAATCTGCCTCCGTGTGTGATTGTGAGTCTAAACTTTGCTCTTTGTTTATGTCTCCCTGTCCCCGGAGAATTTCAGGCACCGCTGACATGCCGCTCCCTCTCTCCGAATAATAGGATGAAGTAGGACGCTGACAACTACTGCTCCTTTATTGGATAATGAGAGGAAGTTAGACGCTGACACGACATACTCTCTTCACTTGTGTCCTTTTTCATCTGGTTTCAATTGTGGCTTCTCTTCTTTTTCCCCCTATCTAGAGCCAAAAGAGCTTTTGAAGAAAAAGAGAAGATGAGCGAATGCGTGAGTTAAAGGATGGCCTACACACTAATTTTAGAAATGCTGAACCACTCACTCACCCAGATGCCCTTTGTGTTTATCTGTATTTATGTCTGAAACATAAAGGATCTCTATAGCACATAAACTCAACAAACCAGCCTGAATATTTCTCAAGTAACAAACCCTTCAGGCCAGCCTTATCCCCCCTCCCAGGTTCATTTTGTACAAGCTGACAGAGATATCTGTTGAAGGCCAGGTGGATACACGGTGGTAAAACTTGCACAGGATGTCCTTAACAGTGCCTCATTTCCCATCACCATCCATCCCTCCCTCATTCTTTCCCTTGAACTGTAACCTCCTGTCTCTCCTCCTACTCCATCTCGGTCTTGTCTTCAAACATGACGCCTTCAGTGTTGCTTAGTGTGCAAACCTGCATATTTTGACCAGTTTATCCGTTGGAAAAAATGGTGAGCGTATACCATCTTTAGCTGGGTCAGAGTTCACACATTCCTCCTCCCTATCCCTGTCCCCCTTCAAGAAGAAACAAAAGAGAAAAAATGATAGGGAGAGATGTTTACAGAGTGGATGTTTGCCTGGAGGAGGCTCTTAGCTCTGCTGAGTTAATGATGAACTCAGTTTTAGGTTGGCAGACTGCTAAAAGGCAGACCTGATCTTCCTCTGCAAGCTGTGACGAAAAGCCTCTCAGACGATGTGAAATGGATGCAGGGTGAGTGATGCAGATTACACCTTCTAGGCCCCGTTCAGTGTCATATGAATGCATTTCAGTCCAGTGACATATTACTTTCCGTGCCTGCATTAATGGATTACCTGAGCCATTGGGGAAGTGTAAGGAGATCAGTTAGGTGAGGCCACTGTCAGTGACAGAGTTATCTCCCACAGCAACAACAGGCTGAGGCCAGTGGGGATCTGTTGTTCTAGACTGGCCTGTGAACACCTGCAAAAATCTTCACTAAAAAAATCCTAAACTCACAGAGATTGTTATGACTTTCTATTTATAAACCACTAATCTGATATTAGCTGTGAATATCAGAGAACACCATCAGAGTTGATGTTACTATCAGGGTGGAAAACAAGGCAGATGAAGTGTTGTGTTACAACCACACAATCTCCAACGTTTCATGCTGATAATAAAGCATTAATCATTGCTGAAGTTCACTGGGTTAAAACCTGTTAAGCTCACATAGATAGAGTGTCTCTCCAGCCAAATTACAGAAAACACTTTTCTCACTTACCACCGGAGCTGAGTAAGAAAAATGTCTGGTCTTATCAGGGGGTAGCTATGTTTGTTTGTTTGTTTGTTTTGTTTTATTTTATTTGTCCAAGTTTTCAGCTACAGTTCATTTCTGCAGATACAACAGCGGAATTGCATGATTTTTTTAAAGGATGGATGACATGTTCAGATCATTTAATAGATGATCAGCTGACTTTAACTGATCATCCATTAAATTATTAGTTGGATTTCAGTGGCACAGGAAAAAGAGGAATTTTAGTAACATGCCTTTGAAATCATACATGTGAAAGTACTTGTTTAAATTAGACTTTTTAACATATGTTTGGTGTGATATTTTTGTTTTTCTTTTCCACGCTACACTCCATTTATTTCAACAAAAATACTGCTAATTTGCTGACATATAAATAAAGCAGCATGGATTCTTTCCTCAGCACCGTGTGGTTCCAGCGAAAACATGAAGTTTTGAATTTTATTAGAATACTAATAGAAAGAAATTATTCATTTAACATATGATATTTGACAAGCATCAGGATGCCATTGAACGAGGCTGTTAACTCCAGTGAAACCCCAGTGGAGCTGCTTGTGCTGCCAGATGTAAAACTACAGCATGTAACTGTGTGAAACAGGGTGTTGCTGCAAAACACAGTGCGAGGTTTATTTGCCATTTTTAAATACAAAAAATAGAAGAATTGTATTTTGTGCAATTTATTTTTTTTTGTCAGCGAATCTGTTTAAATGAGATTTTTGTGGTCTCTGCAGTGGAGCTGAAATAGTGCATAGGGATTAGCATTACGGGAGCATTTTCCACCTCCCTATCCCCCTCCTCCTTCCATCTGTGTAAACTGTCCCTGGTGTGGATACATTTTCAAGATTCTGGCATGTAGCCGGGTCAGTGCAAGTGTGTGTGTGTGTGTGTGTGTGTGTGTCTAGGTTATTGTGAGTATACATGTCCCCAGAGTGGATTCGTTTTCACAGCTTGATGGTGTGGCTAATAGCAGATTCAATTTGGCATCTATTTTAATCCCATGAATGTGAGAGTCACAGCGGTACTGATCATGAACCCTGGCATCAAGAACCTCAACACACCTGTACACGTTACACTGTTTAATAAAATAAAAGCTTCTATGGGGGTGTGTAATAAATTGACATGCAATCTATCTGGTGCTCATAAGTCTGTCATCTGACCCTCAGATCATCACATTCATTAATAAAAAATTGAGAAAATAATTTTTTTTTTAAAAATTACCTTTTAATAACTAAAGCACTGTCCTCTGAGGCCTTGTTACAACAGCCGCTAGATGACGCTATTGCACCAACACTTTGCTTCACACTCCAGCAGCCTGATCTAACAACTTAAAATGAAAAACCAATCCAAGTCTTTATATATATATATATATATATATATTGGGGTGCGGAAATATCAATAAAAATCTATGTATTTGATATTTTTGTCCTCATTGATCTGCTCAGTGTGTGCATGACGCTCGAGGGTTTGGATCTTTCATTTCCCTGTGTTTGGTTGCTTCCTCGTTAAAGAACAACTTGTCATTTGTGTAAATGTTAATGCGCCGTAATTAATGGGTGAATGTGATGATGTGACGAATGATGAGATGAAGATCGCACGAACCCAGGTCTTGCTGCTGCTGCTGCTGCTGGAGCCTGAACAATGTAACCTGCAGCCGCTCATGCGTAAAAATCTACACACACACGCACGACATGAGAGACGTGAACAAACAGCAGGAAACGGCAGCATCCTCTCAATTCAGATTGCCAAGCTATCAGACAGGGACACCGCCTCCTCCTCCACCACCACCATCACCATTCATCCACAATCGCACCCCCACCTCTCCACCTCCCCCTTTTCCGTCAGGCCATAAATTTTGGGGCAATTCAGTCCTGAGACACTCGGTGGCTCTTGTCATGGATAAATATTTGTTTCCACTGTCTCACAGGGAATTTCCACAGGTGATCATCACACACATTTCGCACATCCTTTTGTCACATTCCTGCTTTCTGTGCATATGTTGCCATCATGAAAGGTGTAGCAGCAGGAGGAGGTGTATTATGATCATGATTTGCGTGCCCAGCTGTCAGGGCCTATGATAAAACTTGCCTACACACTTATAGCCTCGGGGGTTGCGTGACTCTGGCACGACGTTATTGCCCAAAGTAATAATTTCCAGGGAGCATCAGAGTAAAGTAGTGAACAAATAAAAAAAAAAGGTATGAGGGGGAACCCCGCTCACTAGAAAGCATGAGGCGTCAGATTTATGCTCCCGTGACATCTGACAGTCTGTTTTCTCGGCAGTACTGAGCCTGAGCTGGTTTGCTCCTGATGTGATTTAAAGTCAAGGTAAATTAAGAAGCTATTTGACTTCCAACAATATTTGCCTACACACTGCAGGGAATTTAAGTGATAGTGTGCCAGATCAGATTTTTTTTTCCTTAAGTAGTCTGTGTGCGTAAAGTTGGAGGACCAGTCAGACCTGGGAGTGACTCTGTCTGTTCCCTGTTTGGTGTGTGTATTTTTTTTCTTTGCGCTGCTGCTGAAGGAGTGGGCTGGTTCTGTGTCTTGGATTCTTCCTACAGAGGGAAGACGAAGTTTCGCACCAGGTTTGCCTCCAATCCAGTGGAGGTTTCAATAGCAAGCGGCGCGGCAGGGGAGGGACGCACTGCCAGCACTCAGGATACCCACTCACTCACTCACACACACACACACACACACTCTCTCTCTCTCTCTCTCTCTCTCTCTCTCTCTTCTCTCTCTCTCATACACACACACTCGCACTCCTGCCCACCAGAGACCAGTTAAATCCGCAAGAAAACTGCAAACACGCACCAGAGCGGTCGCCTAATCCGATTGATAGGCACCAACAATAGAAGTAAAAACTGGAGGAACTACTGGATACTGTAGAGGACAACTTGTGTTTTGATTTTTCTTTGAAGTCGCTTTAGTTGTGAAGCGCTTTTCTCTTTTCTTTTTTTAAAATTCCCTTTAAATTTTTTACATCTTGGTGACACCAGAGTGGAAGCGCCATCCTACAGAGAACTTCGCCGTGTCATATTCTGAAAGGTAAGAGTCCCTTGGAAACATTTTCTTATTTTTTTCCCGTCTGATCTTCCTTTTTGTTTGTATCGGTGCATCTGATCCACGGAGAGGGAGAAAAAAACTTCTTCTGTCGCTTTATTTGACTTTTTGTCATTAATGTTATTATTTTTAAATGTGCAGAGACGCTCCATATAAATTCAGAGACGGACTCTCCGAGTACAGCAGCGCCTTTGAAACGTCTGCCAGAGAAAAAGAGGGGAAGAGGTTTTTGCGGTTTACAACTCCGGGAAGTTAAAAGTTTAAAACACATTTCAAATCAAGCCCGAGCTCGCATGTTTTTTTAATTTTTGTCTTATGCTGGTTTGGGTTGTATTTATATGTATTTATATATTATCACAGCACGGTGCAGATGAGAACTGTTAAACTGATCAACTTTAGAAAAAAAGTCCTTTTTTGCTTTTGTGCCTCCCGGAGGTGGTTCCCATGCTCCCGGGGGTGACACAGCACCCAAAGAAGGCGATTTATCAATCGGGCCCGTGTGCTGTGCTGTGTCTGTGCGCTCCTCTGCCTGTAAAGTGGACCCAACATCGCATACTTATGTTTTGTTTTGTTTTTCTTCGCAAGAAACATAATTGTATTAAATGTTTGGTCCCATGCGCATTTTACGCACCTGTAAGAGCCCGTGCGGACAGAAGCGCGGCGCGTAATTGTTGCCATAATTGAAACGTGAATATATTTGACTCACCACCTCCCTCGCTTGTTTTAATTAAACTTGATTCGAGGCAGATTAGTGACAGTTTAGTTCAGTTGTTTTCTCCTCATCCGCTCCATGTGAGAGCCGTGTTCCCCCTTCTTCCTCCTCCTCCCCCTCCTCTCCCTCTTCTCCCCTCTCTCGCTCCCTCTCTCAGTCAGTGTTTAATGAGAGACATACCCGGAGTGGGGATTTGAATAACTGTATTTAGCAGCAGGGTGAAGCCACACTGCCTCCCCTTCTACTTTCTCAGGAGAATGAATCATGGACAAAAAGAAAAAAGTCTTAAAATGGGAAGGTCTGCGTCGCATACCGTAACTAAACCGTGATTTGCATATGAAAACTCTCTGGCTGAAAGAATTCTGCCAGTGTTGCTGTAGCCGTTTGCGTCCAGAGAAGTGACAGGCCCTGTATATACAATCTGTTTTTTTTTTTTCTTTTTTTCTTTGGTCACACATCCAAAGAGTCAGTGGTGGAAGATTAAGGACGCATGTTTTCTTATTTTTTTGTTTAATTATTCATCACATCCACACCCCACGCAATCCCACACCCAGGCCACAGTCATTTTTTTTTTTTTTTTTGCAAAGCCCCTCATTATGCTCCCTCAGATGGACACAGAGGCACAGCGCACTCATGCTGGCTGCCCCAACAGCCTTTCTGTGCCTCCCCAAGCACATAACAACAACATAACAGATCATGATTGACTCATTTCCTGAGATGCAGCCAGGTCATGTGCATATTTGCCCTCCCTGGATGATGGCAGTGATGGGGCGGTGGGTTCGGTGGGTGACTTTCCCATAGGGCATTTTGCAATTGTAATCTATAACCACTGTTGTAGCCATAATACCACCACATCAGTTAGAGCCACCAGCACCAGTACAGCTACCCCCCACCCCACCCACCACCACTAACACCAACACTACTACCCTCAATTCTCTTCGGCCCTGCGACCTGACCCTCCTCAGAGACACATTCCAGGATGTGGTGTTAAATGTAAGCCTCAGCGAGAGTGAGATGGGACTATAAAGGAGCAGGAGGAGTAGAAGGGAGGGTAAGAAGGAAAGGAAACTGGGCTCCCCTTCCCATCAGGCTATTGTGCCAGCTTTCGATGTGGAGCGCTCAGAAACTCAAACTGTGAGTGATGTTGTGGATGGCGAGGAGACAGGTCCCGAGTGATGATTTAGACTTATACTAGAGTGGGGTGGAGGAATGTGATGGTTTGGACACACACACACACACACACACACACACACACACACACACACACACACACACACACACACACACACACACACACACACACACACACACACACACACACACACACACACACACACACACACACACACACATACACGCACACACATACACACTAGATAAAAAAAATCTCCATTCTTGGATCAGAGCCCTTACCACAGTCTCTACCAATTCATTAATGAGCTGTTTAGCTGTCCAAGAGCACCAGAACTGCTTTGGTTTTGGCCTGCCTATAGAACAGGTCCAGGTCCTGTGTGGTTCCATCCTTGGCTCCCAGCCCTCTATATACTCTGCTCACTTCAATCCCCACATTGGCCCTGAAGTGACAGCAGTGATGGAGCTCGCTACTGAGGACCCACCATAAATCTGCCTTCAGACTTCCTTAAAGAAAACACACAGAGGCTTCAGGTCCTGCGAGCCCCCGCCAGGCGTCTTGTTGGGTGGAATCCGAAATGTCTCTTTATTTGTGTTGAAATTAAACTGTCTTTTATTCCCTCCCGTTCTGTTAATGAGCTCCATGTGGCAGCAGGCAGGAGGCTTATCCGTCTTGACAAGGAGCTAGAGGGAAGGAGAGGGAGACCGGTTAAACAAAGTGAGGGGAGAAAAGAGGGGAGGTCAGGGGCAGTTTGGTGAAAACAGGCACGAACATGTATGTGGACACACGCATGGCGGTGCCGAAGATTCATGCATGATCAGGTGGATCAAAATTGTAGTGTAGTTGTTGCAAGTAATTGATTTTTTTTTTTTTTTTTTTGCTTTAATCATCAGTGGATTGGGAATGATTTTCATTTTCTAGTTGATTGATGTTGCTGAAAAGATTGGCTCCATCTGGGAGATGTAAAGACAATAGTGTGAACATTTTTGTTTTTCCTTTGCACATGATTTGCTTGTAATGACCCCAGATTAGAGTTGGGTCAAAGCTGTCATTAGTGGAAATTCAGATCAAACAAGAATGGGAAAGAGTCGGGGGTTTGTTTTTCTGTTTACAATTGATACTGTAGAAGTGTCAAAGACAGCCATAGAAGAGAGCATCCTAACTATTTCCTGTCATTGTAAACTGCTGCGCTGCCCCTTTCATCCCATTAGACAGCTCTGCAGATTCCACAGCATGCCAATTAGAATATAAAGGATATTTTCCAACCAAAACGCTTAGTTAATTCCACTAAAAGTGAAACAAAAAACTATGAATGTATAAATAAACAGATAAAAAGCAACAGCAAAACAAAGTTGACAAGATTGCGGGTGACCTTGCCTTAAAATTATCCGTTCCTCAAATTGCGATCATACATTCTTCCCCGTTCTAATTAAACATTAGACTTTATTTGTTCCAGATGCAGCTTTTTTGATGTGTTATTTTGGTAAGGGAATTCTGTGGCATGAGAATGGTGCGGGCCCGCATGTAAAAAGCGGATCCATTACAGGCTGTGTGACTATGTTGACTCTGTGCTGGTCCATGCAACCACATTGACCCAGCACAACTTGCTCTAATATTCAGATGTCATCTCCCTGCAGTACATACAGTACTGTGCGCACACACTGAGTGTTTCGGTGCATGTAGCTGGTTCAGTCATAGGGTTTAAATCAGCAGTGTCACATGTGAGGAGCACATTGAAAGCACACATCAAATGTGCTAATGACAGTGGTGATAAAACCCTTACTGTATGAGTGATAGCAGACATTATGTATAATGACATCAGTGTGGTGGGCAGAGCCGGCCGTGGGACAGGGCCCTCGCTGCGTCTGTGTGGTGTTTGGGGATGTTGGAATGAAAGACAGCTCTGAAAAGCTCTGTACATACCACCTCAGCGCTGTCTTGAGTATTAATAGACATGTCTTTGTTCCGACTGACACGCTTCTGAAGTGGAATGAGACAAGCTGAGGCGATAAGGATCTCCACTCTCTGTGTGAGTCAAACCTCAAAGTACCACTTAGGCGGTTTTCCTTTTGCTCTCTGAAGTCTGGCAATACAACGGGAGGCTGAGCTCAGACGGCGGCAGAGACGGAGACACTGACAGGAGCTGTCAGGAGCTGTTTCTCCCTTCATGCGTTTTTAAAGAACCATAATGTAGAAATGAAGCAGTGTTTGTAGTGTGGAGGTTTTTCCGGGCCTGAGTCTTCTGGTTTTACTTATCTAACTTGTGTTTATTAAGGCAAACGAGGAGGGGGACAATATAATAAAGCACTGAAAGGGAAGGCTATTTGTGTACATGTGTGAAAGAGAGAGGGATAATTTGTTGATGAAAAAACTGTGATCAAGGGAAAGAGACAGACAAGGGGGGTGTTGAGGAGAGAATGGGAGAGGGGTCATTAAAAGGACACCATCTCACTTGCAGCAAATGGCAGTAAAGTATCTGGCTAATCTGCCATCATTACACTGATTAAATCACCAGGGATTTGGTGTTCCCATCAGCTGCAATCAATAGGGCAAAATCAATAGACAGGGGATACGTGAGAGGCTCTCAGCCACGGTCAGCTGCACCTCGTCCCGAGCAGCTCCATCTGTGAACTCAACCACCAAACACTTTTATATTAGCGTCAATAAAAGTTAAACGACATGGATTTGGGGATTTTTATGTTAAGCGTTTCATGAAATACTGTGGTTCCCTGAAGCACCAAGCTATGTCTTTTCCTTCACACGTCTGTGTTTAAATCTAATCCACCCTCTTCCTCCCTGTGGCCTGGACCGCTCAGTCACTCGCCCATTATTTTTATTTTTTCATTGATTTTTATTTTCTCAATGATTCGTTCACAGATGGTGGGTGGCTCGTCATCTGGGTTTAATGCAAACGTAATTAAGACTCAAATTTATAGGAAAACACGGCAACAAAACACACTGAAACATGAAATTAAATGTTCATTAATGAAATAGTTGAGAGTAGAGAGTTGTATGAACACACTGGTAGTGCCTGTACTTGCTTATTAGCTTAACTTTGCACAAAATTGGAAATGGAGGTATTAAACAAACTTGGCTCGTTTATTAAATTCATATTTGTTTTTCTCGTAAAGGGATTGTCAGATATTTTGGAAACTATATGCGGTAGTTTTCTTGCTGAGCATGAAAGGCAATTTGTTTCATGCTCATAAAGCTACAATCAGTATTAGCTTAGCATAACATGGTATAATGACTGAAAGCAGGGAGTTGCTGCTAGCTTGGCACTTGCTTAGCTCCTCTGAACTCCTTTAACTTTTCTAAAGTTATTTTTGGTTTCCTAGATTCCTAGTTTGATGTTTATTTGCTTTCTCGCCAAGATAAGAAGATTGATATCACACCCATATGCACCAAATGTGCACCAAATACACTAAATATTAAGCTGTAGTCAAGAGTTGATGAGTTTAGCATAAAGACTGGAAGGAATTGGCTCGCTAGTTTGAAGATAAAATAAAACTTCACTCTGCACAAAAACCAAAAGTGTAAAAATGACAAGTTGTGGTATAAGGGCTTTTATTTCAAGTAGTTCTTGGCCGTGAGCAGTGTTCACCTGACACAACCTTAAACTACTTTAACTTGCTGCTTTTACACTTTACAAATTAAAAACATGATATAACAATAATAACTAAAACATTTTCTCAAACTTGGACAAAGCCTGGTTAACTGTCTCCCACTATTTACCATATTAAAGCCAACCGAAACCAACCGACTCAACTCAACTTACTCTCGGCAAGAAAGCGAACAAGCACATTTCTTAAAATGTGCCACTATTCTGGAAAATGATAAAAGAAAATACTGTCTCAGTAGCAGGACCTGAAATCCTATATACCATTAAAAAAAACAAAGCTGACAGCCAGGACAGTGGCTGCTTCTATTTCTATTTCTAGGACGTTATATTATGCCGTAAATGAAAACTGAAGTCATTTGTCTCTGTCTTTCAGAATGAGGCAGTGTAAAGGTTGGAGTGCGGTGCTGGTGGTGCTGTTGGGGCTGGGAGCTGTGGCCCAGAAGCTGCCCACAAGAGACGAAGGTCTTTTCCAGATGCAGATCAGAGACAAGACGCTGTTTCACGACTCCTCCGTCATCCCGGATGGAGCAGAGATCAGTGGCTACCTCTTCAGGGACACACCTAAAAGGTAAATGCTCTTTAAAACAACAATGACGCAATGAATTACTTCATCCTAGACCTTAAAAACTGTTTACATTTTATTATGAGTGTAGCGAAAAACTGCTGACTGAGCCATAACAATCACTGGGAAAAACATGAAACTTGTTGATGGCCATTTACTGTAAGCACATAAGAAACATCAGACGCTCTGTAACCTGATCTGATGTGTCGATGCAAAAACTAAATAATAGATGAGAATGTCGTGTTTGCGTAATTGAATGTCTATCAGACCAAGGTCGGTGGGACAATAATATTCACTCTCAAACAGTCTGCTCATGCGTTTACCCCACACACTATTTAGGAAAACGTCAGACTGTGATGAAACATGAATGCTGGTTCTCATATCAGGCCTTTCATTTTCACAGGTACTACTTTGTGGTGGAAGAAGACAACACACCCCTGTCTGTGACGGTGACACCTTGTGATGCTCCTCTAGAGTGGAAACTCACTCTGCAGGAACTGCCAGAGGAGGCCAGCGGAGAAGGATCAGGTAAAATTGACATCAGGCAACAGTGGAAGAGGTTAATGACATGTTACGTGGAAATATCACTACCCCCCCTACACACACAATAAACGGACACAGTGATGTTAGGCTTTGTGTTTTGGTGGGTTTTAATTAAGTCACAGTCATAGTGTCTAGTCTGACCACTTATGATGTCTGACTCAGCCCAAGCTGACGTCTATAATTTTAGAGAAGGCCTCTTCTCTACTCAGCCTACTGAATCAAAGCCATTACATCCCTTTACTTAAGCTGCCTTGGTCTTCTTAAGGTAAATCCTGCTGCCCTCTGACTGTCTGTCTTCCTTCCTCTTTTCCTTCTCTTCTTTCTTTTTTTTTTTCCCTGCCTCATATTGAAACTTTCTCCATCTGGAGGCTGTCCTTTCAACATGGGAGTTCTTTCCAGATGACTAAAGCCGTGGTTTTGAGCATAGATGTCTGATGTGAGCATATATTTGAATGTCAATACATGAGCACCTGTGTGCGAGTGTCTGTGTGCTTGTCAAATTAAATATTACAAAATGATTTATTGGGTAGTTACACCGTTGAAGACACGAACTTTGCCTCAGGAGAAAAGAATTTATCCTGGGCTGGAAGAATAATGACAAATCTTGGACCCAACACATGAAAATGCCACTGGGCAGAAGGGTGACTTCACAAGACGTGTTACTGCAATAGTTCAGCAAAGTGAACTCCTTCCTGTCTTTGCAGCTCTTTTAGCTAAATATGTCGAGTGGGAGTAGATCTTTGAGCATTACTTTTTAGTACACCACCGAGCACACTCTCTGGTTGACAAACATAATATTATGGTTTCTAGCTCAAGCCAGAGTAAGAGCTCAGACTGTCTCTCTCACGTTTAAGATACAAGGCGCCTCTTTCTAGCACAGTTTCCCCGGAAAGGCCGAGTGAATGCTGGCCTGTGATCTTTGGGGATGTTTGGATTGAAAACATGGCTGCCATGTGAGGAGCTAATCGCCTGTGAGGCTTGCAGAGCTTCATCATGACCTCACAGCATCAACATATTAAAGCGTTTTAGCGTTTCGGATGGAAATGACTTTTCATCAAAGGCAGCAATGAAAAAGAAGAAAAAACATCTTTGTCAACAGGTTCAAAATTTGTAATGTAAAATGTTGGCCCATTTGGACGTAACGTCAGGCAAGGAGCTCATGTTGTGCGTATTTGTTTTTGTTTTCCAGGAGAGCCTGAACCACTGGATCAGCAGAAACAGCAGATGACTGTCGACGAAGGGACTGAGCTCTTCTCCTACAAGGGTAATGACGTGGAGTCCTACGTGGCCACCAGCACGCCCTCTGGCCTTTATCAACTGGAGTTGCTGTCCACAGAGAAAGACAGTAACTTCAAGGTGTATGCCACCACCACTCCAGAGTCTGACCAACCATACCCGGAGCTGCCTTACGATCCTCGTGTGGATGTGACCGCCCTGGGCCGCACCACTGTCACCCTGGCCTGGAAGCCTACGCCTACAGGCTCTCTGATGGGCCAGCCTGTGCAGTACTGTGTAGTAATCAACAAGGAGCACAATTTCAAGAGCATGTGTGCAGCTGAAGCTAAGATCAGTGCAGATGACGCCTTCATGCTGGCTCCAAAGCCCGGCAGAGATTTTAGCCCATTTGACTTTATGCACTTTGGCTTTGTTCCCTCTGACAATGGTTTTGGCAAAGACCGAGGCCTCATGAGTAACAAGATCTCTCGGGCATACACAGCCAAGCCCAAAGTATCAGACATTCAGAAGGTGTGTATTGGCAATAAAAACATTTTCACTGTGTCAGATCTGAAACCAGATACACAGTACTACTTTGATGTATTTGCTGTGAATTCTGCCACTAACACAAGCACGGCATACGTGGGAACATTTGCCCGCACTAAAGAGGAGGCTCGTCAGAAGACGGTGGAGCTGAAAGACGGCAAAGTATCGGATGTTTTTATCAAGAGAAAAGGCAGCAAGTTTTTGCGTTTCGCTCCTGTGTCTTCCCATCAGAGGGTCACCTTATTTGTCCACACGTGTCTGGATGCCGTGCAGGTGCAGGTGAGGCGCGATGGTAAGCTGCTGCTCTCCCAGAACGTGGAGGGAGTACGGCAGTTCCAGCTGCGAGGAAAACCAAAAGCCAAATACCTGATCCGCTTGCGTGGAAGCAGAAAAGGAGCCTCCACTTTGAAGGTACTAGCCACCACGCGACCCAGCAGCAAGCAGCCGTTCCCTTCGCTTCCGGAGGACACGCGCATCAAAGCCTTCGACAAGCTGCGCACCTGCTCCTCTGTCACCGTGGCCTGGCTAGGCACGCAGGACCGCAACAAATACTGCATTTACCGCAAGGAGGTGGCTGAGAATTATGGTGAGGAGCAGAGACGCCGGGAACAAAACCAGTGTGCCGGGCCGGAGACACGCAGGAAGTCAGAAAAGGTCCTGTGCAAGTACTTCCACAGTCCGAACCTTCAGAAAGCTGTGACTACAGAGACCATCACAGGTCTGGAGCCAGGAAAGACCTACCTGCTGGACGTTTACGTGGTGGGACACAGTGGCCACTCAGTGAAATACCAGAGCAAACTGGTGAAAACAAGGAAATACTGCTAAATGACTCTGCAAAGAATAAATCTATTATAAATATATATATTAAATAAGTTTATTTAACTCTAAGTGATATTCTACTAAGGAGTGTATACAGACTGACTACTCACACAGCTGATGGGCCTGTGGCAGTGACTGAACTGTTTGTAGAGAGAGATATCAACCTGTATATTTGTTTACATTTCGTCGTGGCCCGTCTGGGTGGCCCGTAGCGTGAGCTGCTTCATTACCAGGCTTGTCGGCTTGACATCATGTTGCCACTGGGGAGGCAGAACTTCAAAGAGGATCATCTTTCATGATGTTTGTTTCTTTGTTGCTGCATGACATTTGCTTTTGTCTGTCATATTTGTCTGTTCCTTCAGTTTCACTTCACGTTGACCGGAGGAGATACAGTAGCCGCCTGTATTGTGCAAATCTCTCACTGCATATTCACCACATGTTTTAGGAAGAATTTAAATTATTTTATACTTTTTTTTTGTCCTCTCATTTTGATCGTCTGTTTTTATTGATGACAATAATAACTGTTACCAGGAGAATTCCAGTTCTATGAGGAAGTTGTCGTAGTTCAGACATTCCCTTATGTATCTCAGCCAGTGTTTTGCTCTAGAGCCCATCTTGTAAATGTGTCCTGTGCTGGAGAGCTGTGTTATTATCACTGTATCGCTGTGTGTGTCACATGTACAGAGTTGTCCTGCCAATATTCATGTACATAAACACTAAATATAGAACAAGTAATCCCTGTGTCACCCTGGGTGTCATGTTCTTTTGCCAAGCAGTTAACATCACAATCATGGCTCAGAGATGAAAGAGATGAGTTTATAGACTCAGACACTCTCTTATATTAGCGCTGCTTATATGCAGGACTTCATTCTTTGAGTGATTAGAAATGATATCTTGATCCTAAAAATGATTTGTGACCAAAAAAAATCAAGAGAGGATGAATTACCTGTTGGAAATAACTTTAAAGACTTTTTTCCCCAGTGCATACCAGTGACGTGTATAGCTCAGCTGGGAAAATATTACCTCTAATAATATATACAGTCAAATCAGTGTCTCGTTAATGTACATTTTAATAGATGTGCAGTAATAAATCAGTACATCTTAGCATTCATTTCAGTGCATTTCTTTGTCTCTGCTAGAAAACAAGTAATGCTTTTTACAATGAGGAATTATTTTACACACGTTTTCTTTTTTAGCTCTTTACAGTTCTGAGAGAATAGAGCATCTGTTTCACATGGTCCACTTCTCTTCGTAATCTTTGTTTTTGTATTAAAACAGTCGCTAGTAGCTATAAGACGTTGCTGCTTGCTCTGTACACTGACCTCCTCCAAGATGGAATACAAATGCTGCTACACAGGATGTTATCGATTTGGAAATTTGCATTTCATACATAATCAGCATCATGACGGGGAGGAACAGGTCTGATAGAAGTCAGATGTCTGACTTAGCATTTAGGGCCCACTATATTTAAATAACTCCTACACTAACCATGATTTGCTGATACAAATGGTTTGTTACCTTGAGAGAAATTATTTTGTTGATTAGCTGCATTTTTATGACAATTGAAGTCACACTATGTAACTTTAGGAGAGTAGAAATAACACAATCTGCCTCATAAAAAGTTGAATTTTGAAGCAATAAAACACAAAAACGCCCTTGTTTATGTCAGAGCACTTGAGGGTTTTGCTGCAACAACCTCACTTGGTCTGCTTATGACCACTGGCCAAGCTGGAGGCTACAATCTTAAGTGTAAATACGGTGAAAAATATGTATTTACTTGTGCCACTGCCAACAATGTATTTGCATTGAGTTTTTTTCAGTATTTTGAGGAATGTGAACTTAAGAGCAATAAAGCCAGAAAACTACTTTGGTAGCTGCAGCAATATCAATATAATGACTGCTAACATTAGCTACTGTACGCTACTGGTCATACCTGACTGTTACAGCAAATACCTGAATGTACATGAATTCATGTATTCACTTTTCGTATGTAAGAGGAAGAGTTAGTTATATCCTTTGTTAAAATGTACATAGTTTTGCTTTAAAGCAAACATCCTGGAATTATGCACTGATTAAAATAGCACATTTATTCTGGATAATGTTCGAAACGACAACTATTTCAAAATACTACGAAAAAAACAGCAGCTGATACTGACCAGGCCACAATCTCTACAGCAATCTCTCTGTTCACCTACTCGTATGTTATTTTAAGTGCATACACTTAAAAACAGGCACCAAATTTGGGAGAATTGGGTGACTTGCAATACTATTTAACCATTAGACACAGTTAACCACAAATAAGCAAAGAGAAAAGCCAGACACACATCAGTGCACATATCCACACATTCCAATTAAGAGCGGCCTCAGGTGAATGGAAGTGCTCTCTCTGTTGCGGCCAAGAAAAGCAGCTGCTGCTCGTGAAATGCCATGTTTCCATCCCGACCTTGATTCTGGGTAGCTGCGCTCCAATTCATCGCCACAACTCACTGTCAATCAAGTGCTCCTGGTCAGAGGAAATGCAGGGAGGCTCCACCTGGCTTCCATTAACCTGCCGTTGCCCTGGAATAATGTGAAGGAGCTTCCAGAGAGTAGTGGGAGTGTCGCGGATATCCCTGTAAACTGTCTCTAATAAAGCTTCCTAGCGCTACCCAAAACGCCATCCCACACGTGTGAATGAGATCTGCCGTGAAAAGCCTTTGGTTTCTTTACTTCTCCAGAGGTCTGGGATGGAAAAACACGGATGTACAGCCGCTTTTATTTTGCCAGCATGCTTCAGGAGATCTCCTCACAAACCATCACACAAACATACACATACAGAGGAACCTCTATCCGAGAGCTAACCATCTGCAGGGCTGTCCATGTTTATCTTTTGCGTGGTAATGAGTGCAGGACTTTGATGTATGAGTTTTGTATATATGTGTGTACATGGAGCAGTGTAAGGAGTGGAGACAGACATGCAGTGCTGCGGTAAGTGGTGGAGTAATCACAGCAACACACGAAAGACCAGGTTCTGATCCTTGGTTTGGTCAAGTCTGACTCGCCACTAGATTAGATTGTGAACCATCACTTCAGACCAGCCAACGCAAATTAAACAAATGTATGGTGTTTATAACACCTAAATTAAACTGAGGTTGTGGTGCTTACAGCATCAGAAACCTAAGATGATTTCCATATATTTATATTTACATACACTATTTATTTTGCTTAAATGTACTGTAAACATCTGTGGATCATGGAAAGATTTTACAGTTAGGAGGAATATGCTTATTGATTTTATTGACTCTTCTGGGGAGATCCTCCTAAATACAAACAATTAGATAAAATTATACACAAAATCTGTTTTTTCAACAAAACTTTAGATGGGATTAGTGGAGATTAGCATAATGACTGGGTACATCTTGGCTTGCTGTGTCCAAAGTCAAGAACTCCAAACTAAAACTCTAAACCCTACCAATAAAACATTTAATCTCCATTGTGTAATTCATATTAAAGAGTACACAAATAATATGTTATGGTTTTAAAATCCGATGTGACTGTGGATTTTTTTGAGATGAAACCCAGTTATTTCCACCCATTTCTAACATTTCTTTGTGCCTAGCTAAGCTAACCAGCTACTAGCAGCACCGTGTATCAGACAAACACCAAAGTTATGTCTAGTCTAATGAGTCTAATGTTGACTAGTGGCCTATAAATAATGCAATTATTAAAGTAACAATTAAATATTTATTGATGTGTCTTCTCTGAATGTTAGCCAGGCAATTATCTTGGTTTAGCTTTAAGTCTTGAAGCAGTAGGACACAGGCCTGACTGTTGACTGGAAAAAATATCTGCCTGCCAGTTCAGTAATTAACTTGTTATAGGCTATCTTGCTTCTTAAATCTTACCAATTAACTAGTGAGTTTTAGAGGTGCTGGAATGCAAGCTAGCTGTTCTCCATCTTCCTTTATGCTAAGTTACACTCATCCTCTCCTGGCTGTAGCTTCTTGTTACTGCAAAGATATGAGAGTGATATAAGAGTCCTCTCATAAAACTCTCTCCAGGAAAACAAATAAGTGTATTTCCCCAACAATTCCTGGAAGTTAATGACCTTCACACAGCCAGTTTTGCTAAAGTGCATTTGCAGCACTGAAACTTAACTGTTGTAATTTCTTGCAGAAGTGGGACTCCCACCGTCACCCTCTCTGTACAAAGGGCTTTAGGAGTTGGCATTAGTGAGCATGCATTGTGCATGTGTGCGTGAATGCACTTGCTGCTCAACTTAGAGCTGAGTGACACTTTTGGACAGAGATTGTGAAAAGGGAGCAGAGGCTCGAACAGAATCCAAACAGAGATGGACAGCAAACAGACAGACACTCTGGGGGGGCTTTGAGTGTAACTCCTGTGGCAGAGAAAAGCAGTGAAACACTGTTGTGTGTATAAAGCTCTGTGCAGTGAATGAAAGGCTCCTGCCATCGATGGGCTTGGTACTCCACTTGAGGGCAGTTAAATTAAATGATTTAGCAGTACACTGGTGGCACTGTCTCAGAAATCCAAAGTAAACAGTGTGAAATGAAATTATGACGCTTTGAAATCTCACACACGCACAAAGGAGAGGGAGCCCCGGCTGAAGTGGAGTAGACCATGATGAAAATGATTCCATTCCAGCGGCTCCAGGGATAGATCATTGTTGAGGCTCAGGTCCAAACCAGCTCTACATAACTCTGATTTAGCAGAGGGCCAGGCAGGAATCAGAGGCTTCCTTCCAAACCCATTCTGACCAAGAGCCCATTCCCAGGAAGGGTGGAGAGGGACGAGTGGCCCTTGGGCATTGCCCGTCTCAGACGATCTCCATTAGGATAAATCAAGCAGGGAAAAAACAATGGCTGGCTCCTGAATGTGGCTTTCATTTAATCCTGCTGTATATTTAGCTCTAAGGTCAGTTTTATTATCATACATAGATACAAGCAATTCACTGAATGATACACATTTAAGGATCCCTTGACAGAGATCATGTTATAGTGCTAATATGTCTGCAGTTGAATTTGATTCCGTCTGTGCATGTGGGTGTCGATCTGTGTATGTGTGTATATATTAACTGTGTGTACATGTGAAGTCTGTATGTTTGTGTACTTGTATACCCACTTCCATCACTCCCTCTCACTCGAGCTGCATAGGGGTGGTCCTCCTGCTCTCTTGTGCTCGTGAAATCACTTCTAAGTGCCTGTAATTTCTCACGCTTCATCAGTACTGTAATTTCAAAAGGCTCCCTCTGAAGACCCTCCTTCAGTGGCGACCTGGGGTTGTCAAATGAAAACATCATTTATCCAGTGACCTCGGAGCTTCAGGAAATGGTTTGCTGGCTATTCAGCGACAGCCTTGAAATAGGGAGCTGTGGTGAGGGACTGCGGGGGTTTGTGAAACATGAAACAAAAGGTGGTCTGGCCTCTGAATCTACAGTATCAGGTTTGAGAGATTTCAGAAAAATGCACACATCCATTTGGAAAATCTTGTATGGAACCATTTGTATGTTCGCCAAACTGAGGTTTTCCTCCAGTGAAAATATTTACTTAGAAAAAAGGAACTCTGAAAGTATTTATTTCAATGCAATCCATTCCTTCACCATGTCCTAAATGTGGTTTCTGTAGTTTTTGGCCCTCAGAGACTCAACTGGCAGTCCAGCCACTAAGTGGCTCAGTTCCATAACTGGGTACTTTCAGGTTCAAAGTCATAGTCCTGTGAGGATGATGATCTAAATGTTCTTGTTTTGTTAAATACAGTCTTTATCATGGTAGTTTTCCCCAAATGAAGACGAGTACCAGCAGACAATAATGAACTGGGGACCAGTTCATTATTGTCTGCTGGTACTTGTTTGTGGAGGCTTTGTCATCACTTTATAAGGTGAGTCATGGAGAGCGTCTTTCATTCATAGATGTCTGTATTAGTCAGAATGGTGACAGACATTTGGTAAGAAGAATAGCCAGACTTTTACAATGACAGATGCTGTCCATTGGTGCTTGTGGGTTTTGTGTCTGGAAGAGAAAGAAGGATTTTTGGAAATGCTCACTGCATGACTTTGTGGATGACCACGCATTCATTGTCCCCAGGGATGAATCCTACTGATTTTAATGATCCCATTTCTACTAGCGGCACCAGGAGGTTCACATCTGTGTGCTATGTGAAATGTCTAATTGGACAACTATTGGATGGGTCATGATAAACCTCACATTCATGTGCCCCTAAGGATATTTATCTAGAGCCATCGTCAGGTCAAAATGAAATTCCTGCAAAACAAATGACGTATCAATCATTAGCTTAGCTGTAATGCTACTTTGCAAATAATAGCCTGTCACCTGCTCCAGCGTGTTAGCATTGTCACTGTGACTGTGTTGCTAATGGTGACATTAGCTTTCAAAGAACCAAACAAAGTGCAGTTTCAAAGAGCCACCACCTTGATTTACAAAACAATGTCCAGATTTTCAGAGATCACTCACTTGATGCCTCAGTTTCACAAAGTGCAACAAACTACCAAAGACCATGAGTTGCCTGTGTAGGCACAACACAGACTCTTCAAGATCTTAAGGATGGTAAATCTGGATTATCATCTGACCTTGTATTAGGTTCCCTGGTTTAGGAGGTGAGTCCTGTGTGTGTTTCTGTGTGTGTGTTTTGTGCAGGTGTTGAAGATCAGAGCTGCTCTGGATAACCCAGGGATCTTAGTGAAAGCTGAGTGAAAGTTAATGGGTTGGAGGGTCCTCAGAGGGCACGCAGGGTAAAAAAAGGGGTCATGACATTTAATCGTCCTGCCCCAGCAGGCCAAGGCACTGACAGAGAGGTCAGGGGAGACAGAAATGGACCGAGGAGGACATGGGTGGAGCAGACACACACACAAAGACCCTCTCAGTGCAGTGATCAGGCTTGTCACCCATGTCTCCCTGCAGCCCTCCCTCATGGCTTAACTCAAATACACCTGGAATATGACTCCAGGCCACTGATGACACCAGCTTAGCCACAGCAGTGATCTGGGGGGTTGGTGGGACCCACATGAAGGACAAGTCTACTCCACTTCTGAAGTATAAACCCTCTAAAAACAGCAGTCGGGAAAGTCTGACACAAACATTCGAACCCACCAGCTCATTGACTCTGGGGTAAACATGCACATCATGATTCAGTCTTTGCCGTAATTGTCAACCAACGCTGACCATCTGGACCAATCATAAAGCAGTTCGGCGTAGAGCCACAGCACAACAGGAAGCCACTGGCACACGAGCTATAAACACCATAAACAAAACCAACATAACACTGACACAGTGCTGATTAAAGAGCGAACACGTTTGCTGAAGAGGTGTTCAAAAGCAGAATATACACAAACAGTCAGTGATTACAGATGATGCTTAGCCCTCTGTGTAGGGTGAAAGTCAACAACTTGAGGTGAGTGGAAATTAAAAAAAAGACACACTGTAGATAATGTGAGGTCGGTTTGTGGCCTGATGGTTTCAGCATTTTCACACAAATATATGCAGAAGTTGTACTCTTTAATGCAGTTCAAACCACATCCACTGCTTAAACCATTTAGTATAAACCGTTGTCAGCTAAGGAAAAAAACAGTCATCTGGCTTTACTTTGGATACTTTTATTCTAAAATATCACGTTTTCTCTTTCAAAAACAATCAAGTTTGGAATGCCTAGCTTTTACTCATGTAAAATTACAGGATAGTCATACTTGTTCTACTCTAAAAAGTACTTGTCGATATAAAAAACAACTGGTATGCAGTGTCACCAATAATCTTATATTATTTTTTGCTCTGTAAGATTGTACCCATGTAATATTAAACCTCATACAACAACATATGGATAAGACAGACAGAAGAATGCTGTTGATAAAATTATATAAAATACTTAAAATGAAATCTGTTTTCTTTGAAGATTTTCTAACTGTAACATCAGTGTATTGAATTATAACTATAATAAACATGGTACCAAGAGTCATTACTGGGCATAATCTACTTCCTGGTTTGTTTTATTTACATATAGGTCTGTGTTGACTGACGTTTCAGACCAGAAGGACTGTAGAGCAGCTTCAGGCCAGAAGAACCATCTGTTCCAGCAGCAACCCCCTTGATTGTTGGTAAACTGTGGTTTCTGGCCCGCCGAGCGGACTGTTTCAAACTAAGAGAGGTCAGTCGGACCTCGGGCCGACCGCTTTGTTGGTACAAATGTGGTTTCTGAATAGTACAACAGATGAGTTCGAGCCAAAACACACAAAATACTACATTTTTCAGAGGTTAATAGTGAATGAGGGGAATGATGGTGGGTGTTTTTCAGAGCAATGTGAAATGAGTGTACTCCCATTGCAGTGAGAGTAATGTAATTTACTGTCGAACAGTCTGTAAGCATTAATGGATCTGTTTTTCTAATGACAATCAAACCGATTTCTTTTTCCTCATATAAGGCAGATGGGGAATAACTTTCCAAAATATACTATTTTGCTTATTACATGGGCGAGCGGCTCTCAAAGTGGGATCTTTAAGTGGACGCTCAGGCGGCATTCAGTATTTATATGACTAGACCAAAATAAAATCAGTTCCAGCAAAACCATCCTTGTCAGATGAAAGTAGTTTGAAACTAATATGTGTTGTAAGTGGACGTTTTGGGGACATTTTTATATATGTTTGATATTAAATTACTTAGCCGCAGAGTTTGTGTGTACGTTTTATCATTAGTATTACAGTAACAACTGTCTGTGTGAAGTTGCTCTGCTGCTGCTGAAGCAGAGCCTGAGTCTGAATGAGACCCAGGCTGCAGCGTTGCACGACAGTAAAGGTAGCTTCTGGTTACAAACTTTGGACCAATCAGGACGCTGCTTTGCTTTCCTGCAGCAGGAGCAACAGAAGTTCAACCTGGACAGTCTGACGAAGAAACTATCTGCTCGAAATTCAAACTGACAATGCTCATCCACTTCCGCTGACATTTCTGATAGCCAACTAATTGTCATTGAAGGAAACGTTTCCGACTAATGACAATGTTGGGTATGTATGTGCCAGACAGATTTTCTCTGAAATCGTCAAAGGTCCAGGATGGAATCGGTCTTTACACGGCGAGGCGAGTGAAAAAGGTTTGTTGTTTCTGGCTGAGCAGCTTTATAACCGAGTTTGGAAGCGTTTATTGTTCGTTTTTTTTAGACATTTCTCAGCGTTGTAGACTGGTTTTCTGTTCGCTTTATTCCTTGTAGTCGCTGTCAGGAGTCTCAGTCTCGACCCAAGACTCCTCTGACGTGAAGTGCCACGTAGCTACAGTAACTCCGCTTCTTTCTGCCGTTCAACGTATTCAAGGAATGGTCGCGCGCGCCTGCCTCGTGAACAACATTCTATACACGTCGCTAACATTCATTCGCTTTAAAGCTCTCAGTTTGTGTTTAATGGCGTTTTAACAAAAGCCGGAGACGTTTTCCCACCGTTGTCAGAAAACACGGAGAGGTCGCGTGAAGCTGTAAAACGTTCCAGGAAAATGTCTGGGCTCGTGTGTGACTGTAGGATACAGTAGATTCATTCACACGCAGGAGGATATTGTCATGTAAATCTCAACGTAACAAGCAGAGGGTGAACATGAATGCAACATTTTTTAGCCACGCCCCCTGGATTTTCTGGCACTTCTGTAAAGTCAAAAAAAAAAAAAAAAGTCCTGTCACATCAAAGAATAGGCCTGCCCACTACCCATTCATCCAACATTTATCCACAGTGAAAAAAAAAAAAAAAAAATCATGCGTTGGACTGACCATGTTTTCATATAATCGATTTTGGCTGCTAGTTTTCATGTTTTGACAAGTTCCCCTCTTATTTTCATTTATTTTTTTTTTCAAGGGAGAAAAGTTTGGCCCCTTTGCAGGTGAGAAAAAGCTGCCTAGCGAGCTGGATGAAAGCTCGGACACCAGGCTGATGTGGGAGGTGAATGCACACACATCCTGCCTTACCTCTGCACCACTGTACACATGTACACATGTCAAGGTCTAACCGTTTAACTGGTTAAATTCAAGTCATTTCAGTTTATTTATTGGACAAAATATGACTGTTTTTCAGACGGCAAGTGCATAAATCATTCTCCTCATGACACTAACCACGCACACAAGCTGTATCAGTTATGTATGATGTTAATTAACGGGGTAAGTTGTCTTCTTGCAGCTTGTGTTGCAGCTCAAAACACAAAAACAAAGCTGCTTCTATGTGTGTCCAAATGCATCCTGGGATAAAGAGAACAAATCATTATGTTGCACATCAATTAAACTGTAGTGGCTGTGATGTAGTTATCTGTTCCTCCACACTGAGCTTCAGACTTGTGCACGTGATAAGATGCTCGTTTTGTGAGGCCACACACACTTTGATCTTCAGAAGAAAGCAACAAGAGAAGAAGAATCAATCGTTCACTTCTGACAGCCCGTGTAGTCATTGTTTTTTTTTTTCCCTTCAGGTTCGTGGCAGTAAAGGAGATGTGCTGTATATTCTGGATGCGAGTAACCCACGTTATGCCAACTGGCTGCGGTTTGTCCATCAGGCGCCTTCACAAGAGCAGAAGAACTTGGCAGCTATACAGGTATATTTCCTCTCAGTGGACAATGAATCCCTCAGACTTACTTTAAGAAAAAAAAGAGAGATTGATACATTTTACAGGCTGTACCCATCTGCTGCGACCAGCTAATGATTTTTTTTTCTACTGTGGCTGCAAAGAGATATATTTTATGACTTGTATAGGTAGAAGATGTTGGACTTCAGGCAGATTTGTTTTAAACGAAATCTCTTTTCAACCTGGAAAACCTTCAAAGCAAAGATCTGAACAGTCAGTGTGTTTTTTTTTTCTGTTTGTTCTGTAAGACATCCCAGATGATCGCATGAGTTTAGTTATACAGATGACACAAATTTTGAATCTTATACATATGATGGGAAGGAGTGAAAGAGTGACCACGGCAGATGAAACATGGACAAGATTAATGTGTAAAGACTCAATCTGACCTTCTTTAGCTTGTTTAATGGTAAATAGGTTAAAAGTGTAAATGCTAAAAATCCATTTGATGAACTTGCATGCCAACAGATGCATGTTGTTCATTTACAATGCAAAACATGTCATGGCTGAACTATGTCTGAGTATAAATTGCTTCTATAATTGGACAAAAAGCGACGCAGATTTGTTTCTGCTTGGTGTATTTAGACCTACACTTATGGGTTTTTTTGCCAAGAGAATGTTTTTCTTTAATCCTCGAGGAATTCATTTCTCCGAATTCTTTTTGTCAATTTGTTATTTACAGTAAAACACAAGTACTTGTAAAATGTATAATGCATCAACAACAGTAGCCAGGCCTTAAAAAAAAAACATCCACGCATACTTGTAAACACAAGTCTTACAGCAGTGGATCTGGGTAATTTCAACCCCTTCACCTCCGTGCAAAAGATTTTAAAAAAAGTTTTCTCTCATGTTGAAAGACAAATGGACATGGTGGAAGTGGAGATGAACATTTTGGGTCTTAGGGCCGAGGTCCTTCCATTAATCCAGAAGTACCCACAGTGATTGGTCGTTTAAAGGTCATCCAAGCTCTGTGTTCCATCAACAGTGACATTTATTGTGTAGCTTTCCTCTTCTTAATCATTATTTATGTATATTTAGAATCCCATAGTTAAAACAAAATGACGCTTTGATTTTATTAGCATGACCCTTAAGGACAAGGAAGTTAATGACAACATTTTTAAGGGTCTGAGCTTTTGACTTGTGGCCTCAGTCGGGCCATAACAGACTGTGGTCTGGGTGTAATGAGTTCAGCCTTCAGCCAGACTTAATGGTTACTCACCGTGCATTGCCATAAATGGTTGTAGTTGTATTTTAGCAAGAATGCTTTTCTCATTAACTACATTCTCCTCAAATTTGTTAGGTGCGGTTCTGGCAACGCTCCGTACCATTGTTAACATTGTGTAATTACTCAACTGTAGCCATGTTGTTATCTCTTAGGATGGAGAAAACATTTTCTACCTGGCTGTGGATGACATCGAGACAGACACAGAGCTCCTGATCGGCTACCTGGACAGTGATATGGAGGAAGAGGAGGAGGAGGAAGAGGAGGAGATCATCAAAGATGAGGATGAAAATAGTAAAGATGCCAAGCATCTTGTTGAAATGGGTGCAGTGAAATTGTATTTCCTCCTGTGTGTTATGAAATCACACGTGTTGATTAGAATTACACTTGCCTTTTAGATTTCTGCTATGTGACTTAACATGCTCATTGTGTGTGTGCACCACATCTCTACAGAGCTAGTAATAAAGAAGGAGGACCACCCATGCTTGCTATGTGAGAGCAGTTTCCCCAGTGAGGAGATCCTGGCCGCCCACCTCCAGAGTCTGCACCAGAGGCCCAGCACGGAGGAGAAGGAGTTCAAATGCAGAAACTGTGGCAAGAAGTTCCCCATCAAACAGGCTCTGCAGCGCCAGTGGGTTTACTGTTCCATCACTTTTCTGGCTGTGGAGCTGTTCTATCTCACTTTCAGTTTTTCTCTCTAAAAGTATCTTAGGTCATTAGGAAATTTGAAAAAGCTACAAGTCAGTTCATTTTGCATTTACATCTTAGATTATCAGTTAAGTGGAAAAGTTTGCTTTTCAAGATTGTTACTTGTTTTGTTCTGATATTAAACAAACATACATATTAATTCCAGGAAAACATAAATGAGCTAGTTTCACAATTTGGGACATACATTTATTCACTCTCTTATTAGTCTGTTCATTGCGAAGTCGCTAGTTAGCTTAGCTTAGCATAATGTTGTGGAGACAGCCAACATAGCTCTGTGACCAGTAGCTTGTCAACCAGCTTTACAGGGGATCTTTTTAGCCTTGGTTTTATCAGTCTTTATGCTCAGCTAAGCTAAACAGCAGTTTGCTGTAGCTTTATCTTTGCCAAATAGATGTACTATATACTTTTAACATCAGTACTGACAAACTATCACCCTTGTTTGTTTCATTTCTTACTTGGTGCCTAATTTGTTTTGTTTTGAATCCTTTCCCCAGTGTTTTGCATTGTTCTGAGTCACTGGATCCATCAGGCGACTCTAAAGCTCACCAGTGCTCCTTGTGCCACAACACGTTCAGCTCAGAATCCAGGTAACACAGTTTGTCTAAAAGGCAGCGATAACAGCCAAATCTCACAGTGTGCTATGTTCCTAAAACATCACATACTATTCTGCGGTAACTCATAAAAATCTCTCCTCTTCTTTCCTCTTCTCCTCTGTCCTCTGTGCACAGTTTTGAGCAGCACAAGGAAGCCTGTAAAGGAGATGCCAGGTTCATCTGTAAAGCTGAGAGCTGTGGTAAAAGATTCAAGAGCAAGGACGCACTGAAGAAGCATAAAGGAAATGTTCACACAGGTTGGCATTTTCTTCCTCTTCATCCACATATTCTCATTCTTGCAAATTGTCATCTAATGAAGTTAATTGTCCATTAGCAGCCTCAGCACTCAAGGAGCTGCAGTAACAGTATTCAACTGTGATCAGTTAAAACCTCTGTAATATTAAGACACATGTCTAATTACTTGTGCTCCATAACTGCTGACCTGTGTGTTCGGGGGTAGCTCACTCTTTCAGATAATTGGACTTCCACAGCTTTTTATTATGGGATGTAGGGCAGCAGGGATCTTGCGCAGCCTTACACGTGAATCAACTATCAACCCGAGATTAAGAGATTCTCTGAAGCTGATGGAGCTGAGATCTGAGCCTTTATGTTTTTACCAATGTGGTTAGGACTAGCAGTGTGTGTGTGTGTGTGGGCGTGTGGGCAAGAGGGGAAGTGGCTCAGACGCAACAGATGTGGGTCACGTGATTCAGAGGGGGCTAGGGGAAGGGTCGCAGAACAGTGGGATCACTGGGGCTTTGATGAGGGTGAAACTTTAGATATTTTTTCTGTTTGGCGTGTGATGATCACCAAGAAATTGTTGTCATAATTGTCCTGTAGTTTAGTCTCGGCCATTTACATCTGGCTCTTTGTCTTCCTCAGGGAGCGCACGGCGGAAACTCACATGCACCATATGCAACAGAAAATGCTCCTCCTCTCTGAATCTACAAGAACATAGAAAGGTGAGACTCCACAATGAACATCTATTGTTTTGCTCAAAATATTACATTCAAATAATTTGCATTGGGTCTGAGAGAATTTACACAGCTCAGGTAGTTTTGCATTAACTTTTTACTGTCTACAGTGTCTTTAGTGCTGCACAAAGGAATCTCTCACACTTCACTGTTCCTGTAACCTAGACTAATGTAGAGTTCACTTAGTTTAGCCGTCCTCTCGCCACGTGACGGTGTCTTTATGATCGAGTTGTTACAAATGTATTCAGGGTGACAGAGCAGAGGGTTGGTTTCTTTTTCATGAGCTCATCCCACAGGTCTTGTGAAATTTAAGAGGCTGTGTTGGCAGACAATAAGGTCTTAGCCTTGGCGTCAGGATTCTCCCTCGTACTGATGGATTACAGATTTGAACGGTGCTTTTTAAATAGTACTTTAAAACATTTTCATACCAATATCAATTTGTTTTGGTACTTTGTGTTTCCAGTATCAGCCGTTGTTCAGTTCGTGAAAGGTTTTTCCATTTTCTTTTGAGGCTTATTCTCTTCGGGTTACATTCCGTTGGAGCACAGAACATTGGCTAACGTGTGAAATTTCATCGCAGTTATGCGTTTTGAATTATTAATGAATATTAACATAGATGTCATAGATTAGCATGAACTGAGACTAAAGAGGACAGGTTGTGTTTGTGGAGACGTGTTGTGTAAGGTACCAGTGAGACAATGAAATACAAGCAAGAGGTCCAGGTGGAGTAACTGAATGTGTTTAAATGATTATCAGATGCCAAAACACTGTAATGCTCACACAGAATTTTACAACTCTGGATAGTTTTCAAGTCCTTACATTCACTTTTATTGAAGCCCAAACGATACACACAGATTCAAGCATGCGTTTCCTGTTTCGCTGCGATCCCCAGACGTCTCTGATGGATTCACAGGTCAGAGTTGATCCACTCTGACTGAGCGGATGTGCTTGTTTTGATAATGCACAGAATAATGCACAGTGTACGGAAATGAGTGTTGTTCCAGTCTAAGTTATGACACTAGCAGATCATTCTCAACAAACACTGTTAAACAGTGTTTAATTGTTACCTGCATAGGAAGAGTAACATGACATCCAGGTCAGCATGTTGCTGGATGATGTCTGATTGTACAGGAGTAATAGAGCCACCTTTAACTTTAGACCTTCTCCGTTCAAATTAAACGTGAATATGGTTAGAAACTGTAGAAAACTTATAAACTCACTCTTTGCTGCTGTCAGCACAACGAAGCAACTTCAGTACTTCAGTTGACCAATCTTTGCTGCTTGTTTAGATATAAAGAGGATGAACTGATTCAATTTTGGTGGCTAATGGTCAAAGGTCAGTGTGACCACACAAAAACTGGATGAATTTAAGCACTAATTACGTGAAACTGGACTGATTGGTGGACACATACAACTGCAAGGTTGTAGTTCTAGTTTCTTGTTATTAATTGATCACTTCAGCCACATGGTTTAATCTGTAGTATTATTTGCTTCAGGTCAGAGCAGCACTTTGGATGGTCTCAAGCACTGCAGTAGTTTACAGGTTGTCTGAAACAATTTGTCTCATTGGTTATCATTCATTAACTTACATTCTTCATCCATTATCCCAGCTGGTAATTGTGACATTTCATTTTCTCCTGTCAACATCCATCATCCAGATTAATCAACAAGCATTCATTTATCCCTGTCACTTTATTTATCATCAAGCCACTTTACAAACTGCTCAACATTTAGTTGAGCAGTCACCTGCAGGTTGACATAGTTTTATAGTTCTCCAGTTTCACATCTCTTGGGTGTTTTAAAATAGAAGTATGTAATATTCCTGTGTGGCCTGCTTATGTGTGTATGTGCCAGTTTTTTTGCTGTTATGTGGCTCCTACGGAAATGTTTTTTCCAATCTTGCGCCATTATCTTTTAGGAAAAAAAGGAGTTCAGAAGGTCAAAATATGTTTCCATGAATTTAGGCCATCATGTTATTACGTTTTGAAGAATTGAGTCCTATTTAAACAAAGCTTGGCACAAAAAAAAAATCTGGTGTATTCATATAGCTTCAGTCAAAGACATTGGGACATCAAGCATTATTCTCACCACAGAGCAATCAAACTTTCCATAATGACACATTAGTTCCAAAGAAGCTTATAACTGCCATTATCATCATTTAGCTGAACAAGCTTCAGCAGCAGCAGCAGCTGTGACAAGAGAAGCTGCTTTGCATTAGCATATGCTATTGAAGCTGTATGCCAGGGAGTGATTGAACTCATAGTTATTGGAGTTATGCTCTAGATCAGAAAAAAGGATTGAAACTTTTCATCACTTTAGTTTCAGAACTAAAACTTCATTCTTGTTTGCTCTTTTCTTGTAGGTACATGAAATATTTGACTGCCACGCGTGCGATAAGAAGTTCATCTCCACAAATCAGCTGAAACGTCACATGATCACACACTCAGGTATGAATGTGCTGCGTGGAAAACGTCACTTTTTTTTTTTTGCCTGAATGTATCGATCTCAGTTCACCGGAACAGATCTCTTGTGATCTTTTGTTGTGTTAGAGAAGCGACCGTACACATGCGAGATCTGCAGTCGTTCGTTCAAGCGTCTGGATCAGGTGACGGCTCATAAGATCATCCACAGTGAGGATAAACCATACAAATGTAAACTATGTGGGAAGGAGTTTGCTCACCGCAACGTCTACAAGAATCATAAGAAGGTGATGATATAATAATGATAATGATAATAATACAGTGGTTGGCTAATTGTTACTGTGATGTACATGTCATAACTGTTTCCTTCATACTGTTGTATTTAGTGAGAAGAGAAGAAGAAACTTATTGAAAGACAAAAACACTTCAAAGCTCGAATTATTAGTTAGTCTGTAATCAATCAGGGTCTTGTTGGTGGCAGTTGTCTGTGGGGTCTCTAGACCTCTCCACCCCTGAGGTTCTCTCCTGTTTACTTTTGGGATTGAGGTGTCACTCAGATAGATAGGCCAGAGAAGGACGAGGGGGGTGCAGAAAAACAGAAGCACTTTGAACTTTAAGCTCCTTGAGCTGCTTGTACTCATCAAGTCAACAAAACAAACAGACTATGGAGCCTTTAGCCATGATCCTCTCACATCAATCTAAGAAGCCTCATCAACCTCCATGATGAGGCAGGAAGTACTTAAACATTACACACACACACACACACACACACACACACACACACACACACACACTGATGCTGCTCTGCTGCCTCCACAGACTCACTCTGAGGAACGGCCCTTCCAGTGTGAGGAGTGCAAGGCCTTGTTCCGCACACCCTTTTCCCTCCAGCGCCATCTACTCATCCACAACAGTAAGTATGAGTGATTGTGTGCTCTACAAAACCCTCCCACAATGAAGACATATACCCACAAGTAAAGCTGCAGCGATCAGTCATTTACTCCATTAGTCCTTTAACAGGAAATGAATTGGCAGCTGTTTTGATAATGGACGACCACTGTAACTGCAAGTGACAGTACAGCTAAATGCTAAAGTAGTAACAGTAGAACAAGCCAGCAAGGCGATGTAGTAATGTGTTATACAACACTATTTATATAAAGAATTCTGATATTAACCAGTGGTCAAACCAGACTGTGGCACGTGACTTTAGCTGCAAAACTTAATAACATCATCGTGTCGTCTCTCCACAGTTAGACACTGTCACACACAAGTCATTTTAAGACAGAAAAATTCATTTTAAATGATTTCAAATTCAATAATCCGGTGGCAATTTATTGACAAGATAACCAGCACATGAATTGACAGAAAACGATTATGAATAAAATAGTTATAGCCTTATCTAAAGTTCATGTTGTTCTTGTTGTGCTTGTGTTTTTTGTTTTTTTTGTTTTGTTTTGTTTTTTTTATCTCTGATCACAGTAACATGAGCCCTGTGAAACATGAGGTTTGTGTTTTTAGTTAAAACATGAAAATGTAGGAGAAACTGAGAAATTACATTGAAATGATTTACTTTGATCTTGTGGAAATGTAACGGTCTTAATATCTTTTAAGAACAAAGGTTAAGTTGAAACTGGAGTCATCGTGTTATTTTAAACTGATATTTTTATCGGTCCTCTCCCCCTGTGGATATGGATATATCCATGAACAATAGACATTGTAACTCTATCAAACATCTCACCAAGGAAACAAAAAGTGGACAGATTGTCTGGTCGTCCTGGACACTCAAGTCTGACAGAAACTTTCTTCTTGGACAGTTGAGCTGCAGTCGAGCCTCGGCAGGATGCAGCGCCGGTCCTCAAATTGAGCCAGATAACAAAGAGATTGTACAGCTCAAGGCATTTCCTGCTGCTGTCTCAGGAGGCAGGCTATATAACACCACCACTTGTATTATGTATCATTTTCTAGACAGTATGTGGGGCGGGAGGATCAAGTATGTGATTTCACTGTACTGCAGGTGAGAAAATAGACATGCCATCGAATAAATGCGTCTGTCTTTTCGAGTTACTGTTGGAGCAGCGCGTTAGCTCTGGTGAGAAAATGAAGCACAGCTGTCGTGGCATTTTCTGATAAAATCAAATCAAAACTCAGTAGGCCTGAGGCACGAACAGTTTTGAATTTTTTTGTCCTAAATCCTCTGTTACTTTCTTTTATTTGCTATTTGTTTGTTCACCTTCCAAGTCAGATTCACCGAAGTGCTGACGCTTGTCAGACGTAATTCGTTTGTGAGATTTGATCGTCAGTGTAATCGACGCCTTTGGATCGCCGTGTAATCGTACCCGCTCTGCTCCCTTTATTTTTTTGTCTCATTCACAAAAATGTTACGCTGCTTACAAAACAAACGGAGGCGTCAGATGTCGCATTACAGGACCTGAAACAATGTGCTACATATGATTAATACTCACCTTTAATCAGACCAGAAAATAAAGACTGAATGTTATTCTTATTGTTATCTTTTTATCCAAACCAATAAGTTGTTACGGTTTGTACGAGTTGTAGCAGTGTTTTCTCTTTTTTCCACGTGACCACTTTACTAGGAAAATAGAGAAAGCGACAAAATGTCGTCAATCTCACTGAAACAACAAGAGTGTTGTTTTTGCGTCAGACTCACAGAAACATGGACCGCAAATTAATGTAAGGTCAGATGTCGGTTGACGTCCAGTTGTTTTAATAATAATCTTGTGTGTGTGTGTGTGTGTGTGTGTATGTGCGTGTGAATGTTTTAAGTTGTGTGTGTGTGTGTGTGTTTTTTATCTACATTGTAGGGACTTAAACCTGTTAACACACTCCCATTATGGGGACCTGTATCCCTTACGGGGACAAAAAGCAGGTCCCCATAATGTAAAAAAAGTAAGGTGAAAACAATTAAGGTGAAGACATGACTTAAGTTTGGTTAAGGTTAAGGTAGGGTCAGGTTGAGATAAAAGTTAAACAAGTGGCACCAACAATTTAGATCTCTAGGGTTTCCAGGAAAGTCTCCAGTAAATAAATGCAAGTCAGTGAATAAGTGTGTGTGTGTGTGCGTGTGTGTGTGTGTGTGTGTGTGTGTGTGTGTGTGTGTGTGTGTGTGTGTGTGGTGTGTGTGTGTGTGTGTGTGTGGTGTGTGTGTGTGTGTGTGTGCATGTCCTGCGTGTTTTAACACCAGACTGAAACACTGTTCCCGGTAACAACATAATCTGTATGCGAGTGTGTCGCTGACAGTAATTATCATCAAGTGAATGTTTTCGATTTGATTAAAAACACAATGGACCTTGAATTCACGGCTGCTCCGTTCTATTGTCCTGACCATCATCGGCCTTGGTAACAGGAGAATGAACACAAGCTTGTAACCACTCGCTCCCACCAAACACACATGCAGTCTCTCCAAATTGCTCTGTGGAAATGGAATGATCTCCATATAATGGAAACAACCTCTTCAACAATAGAGGCTGTTGTACGGAGGCAGAGAGCAGAGGCGTGAAGGAAAACATCAGGCTTCACTCTGTGAACAGCTGAGATTGTGCCCCGGATTAATGTCTGAGGACTGTCTGTCTGCTGTTTTAGTGCTTTTCACTGGACTGATTAATAAAATACAGTCCAAACTATTCATTGCTCTGAAGAAACATGTGGCAAAAAAGTTTGTTCTGCTGATTCCACTTGGATTCATTCAGCTACAGATAAATGATAAAAGACCACTTTCGCTTACCAGACGTCTCCAAAGGCCGTCAATTGGAGTTGTCTGGTGCAGTGAAACACCCTCTTTGTAGTTTTTCTGTCCGTACAATCGGCCCGGTGAAATTGGGTCCCCTCTTGCTGTGCGTGATGACTGTGTGTTTAGAGGGACAACAATAGAGAACTGGAAATGAAATGGCTCTTTCAAACACAACTCTGTCCTTGCTCGCAGGTGAGAGGACATTCAAGTGCGACCAGTGCGACGCCACCTTTCAAGAGGAAGGACACGCTCAACGTCCACATCCAGGTGGTGCACGACGGCCACAAGAAGTACAAGTGCGACCTGTGTGAGAAGGCCTTCGTCACCCCGTCGGTCCTCAAGAGCCACAAGAAGGTGAATGAAAAGCAGTCGCGCCAGATGACCTCAATCTCACACAGAGATTGCATGTCTCCCAGGGCTGTCATTTTGTCCTCAAAAATGAGTTCAAACAAATTTTGTTGTGTTCATCTGAAATGCAGACATTAACAGTTAGAAAATAACCTGTGAAACCTCCCAAAATTGTTTTGATTGTTGGAGTTCTGTATTCAACCTCATAGTCCTTTACATTTTGAGTCAAAGGCAGAGGCAATGGCAGAATTCAGCTAAATTGCAGTATTTTCCATCATCAATCTTCTGTAATCAAACTAAATTTTAAGAGGAAGAAATGACCGACCAACCGACCGTTTACTTTGCTAAAATGTTTCCATTGTTTCATGAACAGTCTTCTTTCTTTTCTCATGAAAGTGATGTAGCTAATGTCTTGGACTGTCAAACCTGGCGGAGAGATCCATCTTGACCGGTGCTGCACTGGAAGGCTTGGAAATCAATTCCTACGTTGATTAGAAATGGCAGTTAGTCCATTAGCTCCGCAGGGTTTCAAAGCTCCAAACAGATCTCGCTGCAGATTATGAGCCCTAAATCTGACAACGTCCGGTGTGGTTATGGATCAAGATTGAAACCAAACAGCTTCTTGGCACAGGGCAAAAGAAAATGTCTCGGAGGTTGTCTCTGAACAGTAGGGCTGAAGACAGGCATGTTGAACTGTCTCACTGCTTACAGGCTCTGGAGGCTGCTGGGGGATCTGGCCTTGATCAAAGTCAGGTTGCTGAGGAGACGACAACTTGCTGGCTGTGTTTACATGTGCTGAGTAACCCTGAAAAAGGCTGTGCTATTGTTGAAGTCTTATTTAATGTACACTTTGATACTGTGCAACCGTTTGTCTGTACACACTCCGCCCCTTTCAAATAATCACAAATCATAATCTCGGTCCTCCATATCTGAGTTTGCACGTGATAATAATGAAAAAACCTTTTAATATAATGAATGGCACATTATTAATACTGTAACTGTAATAGATTGATAACCTGTAAATTTTTCAGTCAATAATAGATAATGATAGATAAATAATAAGTCAAAAAATTGCCAGAGTGACATTTTTTTACAACCAAAAATCATTGTGAAGCACAAAAATGTTAAATTCTATGATCCTATGTGGAAAAAGAAAAGCGTAAAATACTCACATCTGAGAAGTTAGAAGCAGGGAAACTTTTGGCATTATTGCTTGAAAAAAGACTTAAATGATTGATTTCAAATTGTTTTTGTTGATTGACTAATGATTTAATCACCTCATCATTTCGGCTCCTGTGTTAAATCACCAGGTAGCTCCGCTCCTGGCATGTACAGATGTAGTCACGCAGCCTGAATGACTTAATGGAAAAGAATTATCTGACATTTTTTGTTGCAAATGTAGTTATCTTTCCTCTGCCAAGATTTTAATAAGTTTTCAAGGTTGTAGATGAAGCTGTTGAACGAGTTTTTAAATTGCCATAGAATCATCCTCTTTCTTCTCTTCCTGCCGTGGAACAGAACAGATCTTTACGTTCATCACGTTTCTGTCTCTAGTCTCAGCTCATATGTGGACGTGCGTGACTGTGGCGTTCGCTGACGTGAATGAACGGTGATGCTGCGCACATCTGACAGAACAGACCTGAGTTATTCATACACTCTTGCGTTACAGAAAATGCTTTCTCCACAGTGAGCCTGGATTTGTGTTATATGAGAGGGTGTGTGTGTCAACATGTATGTGCATGCATTGTATGTTTTGCTCACTGTAGAAGAGAGTCTCTCCTCTGTCGGTAAGGAGCTGCAAGAATTCACTATGAACGAAAATTACAGGGTTGGTTTTAACCACTTACACACATACACTGTATTTATTCATTTATACATGAAACTTTTCATAATTATGTACCACTCCCATTAAATTCCACAATTATGATTTCGGAACATGAAGGTTCCCGTGTGAAATCAATAGGGTTCACTCTGACTGTCTGTTTCTGAAGGTGGAATACGAGTGATGTTGTTTCTGTTGTACAAACAACTAATGAAATACTGCTCCGTCTGGGACACACATGCTCATAATGTGTGGATTTGTTTGTGCATGCTTGTCTGACAGAGTGTGTGTGTGTGTGTGTGTGTGTGTGTGTGTGTGTGTGTGTGTGTGTGTGTGTGTGTGTGTGTGTGTGTGTGTGTGTGTGTGTGTGTGTGTGTGTGTGTGTGTGTGTGTGTGTGTGTGTGTGTGTGTGTGTGTGTGTGTGTGTGTGTGTGTGTGTGTGTGTGTGTGTGTGTGGAGCTTTTGTAACGAAACACCCGAGGTGTCAGAGGGACACAGTGGGGTGATGGAGGGAAGGATGGGGGCCCAGTGAGGAGGTGTTCCTGTATTGTTGTACGACTGTTTAAACTGTCGCTCTGAGTTTGAGCTTTTCATACTCACGGTTATTTTCGGGAATGTACAACAGGCCAGGAGGTGGAATTCAGAGCAAACTTTTCAACAAGGAGAGAAGAGAGGAGAGGAGAGTGGAGGAGGGGGGTGCTGAGGGGATAGGTATAGGAGGTAGTACACTCTTTCCACATGCTCTTCTTCACTGTTTGCATGTGCGCCCCAGAGCTCTTTACTGTGGACTATTTGGAGGTGAGGGCAGAGGAAGAAGAGGAGCAGGAGGAGGAGATGTATACGTTGGTGCACCCTGGCCTTTAGTCCCCCGCAGCTCTGGATGCTGGCAAATGTGCATCGTCTGTGTTCTTTGATCCTGCCTTCAGGGCAGCTCAGTGAATCCACTGTCATCTGAACATGTGCATCTCCATTTACTCTCTAAAGTCTAACACTACTTTGCGGTGCATCGTGGGAAGATAAAATGTTGTTTGTTCTTTTAACAGTTAAGGAAATGTCCCCAAGAAGATGTCTGAACAAAAAAGAACCAACATCAGATAATGTTTGTACGAATGGTGGTTTGAAGAGACAGAATGATGAAGCTTAATTTTCTATTTTGTGATAAATGTTCTTATGAGGATCTGATGAGTGCATGTCCTGACATGGAGTTCCAGCTATCACTGTTGATCACATTTGACTTTGTAATGTTGGAAGGATGTTAGGATGAAAGGTACAAATGTTTTTCTTAACCTCAACCATATGTCCATTTTATCTTGTCTTTTATCCCAGACTCACACGGGGGAGAAGGAGAAGATCTGCCCGTACTGTGGACAAAAGTTCGCCAGCAACGGGACACTGAGGGTCCACATCCGCAGCCACACAGGTCAGTGTCCAACAGGTTAACGCTCTGTCACATCAGCTGCCGTCAACTGCACCTATGACACTTACAGTTGTGGTGAATGTTCTTGCAATGATTCGATTAAACTTGTGTTTTAATGTGAATTTAAATTCCTCTAGTCATGGTTATTGTGTAGTCACACTGTTTGTCCATCAGTAAAATCAACATTCTCCAAGTGTTAGATGAGAGGATCAATACCACTCTCATGTCTGTTCTTAATTATGAAGCCAGAGCCAGCAGCCGGTTAGCTTACTGTAGCATGAAGACTGGAGACGGATGAGAAACTGTCTAGCTAGACTGTGTCTGTCCAAAACTAGCAAAATCTGTCCAGCAGCTCCTCTAAAGCACCAATTAACACATTGTATCTCTACTGGGAGCGGTTACATTTCAGAATTCAGCACATAACCCCATAAAACCACAACTTCAGTTTTTCTACTAATTATAACGCGCTAATTAAGCTAAACTAAGCCAACCAGCTGCTGACTGCAGCTTCATATTTACTGCACAAGACCTGAGAGGTATCAATCATCTCATCTTACTCACTAAATAAAGACATGAATGTACAGAAGAGTGATGTTGCACTCGCACCTTTTATTAAATCCCAGACTCTGTGCACCTCTCCTCCCGTTTTAGCCCAAGCACTTTAACGTCAAAAAATTCCACCGTGTCGCTGCGCCGCTTGTGCCAGTCTTTGCTCGGCCACAAAAATAGAGCCATGAATGTTCATTAAACTGCCTTAAACTAGAAAGCCACGCATTCCTGTGCGTTTCCTTACCAACAGACTGGTGCAGAGTCCTGGCACGGCCACACACACACTTCTTGGCCTCTAAACTTGTTCACTACTCTTTCTTTCTCTCCGTCGCTCTGCCTGCTCCTGGCTGTCTCCCCTCTTTTTTTCCTCCTCACTCCCAGTTAAACTTCATCTCTCTTTTCTTGCCTTTTTCCCCCCTCTCCTCTCCTTTTCCTGTTGTTTTTTGGGGTTGAATGCTCGGTTTCCTCTGCTGCTTTTCTGGCAGCGGACACACCTGGTGATTACCTTTTAAGTTGAGTGGATTGGTTTAAAATAGTGCTCTCTGATGTGGCTGTGCAATCCAGGGGGAGCCAAATCATTGGCCTAATGGAGGATTCCTCTTTGGATTCCGCTGCAGTCATCAAATTAAAAACAATTTTAGCTTAAATCATATCTGCACCTTCTTAAACTCTCACTTCATGTGTGCAACATTGAAGTGGTGGCGGGACGATGGTCTATTGACGAGCATCCCACAGTCTGTCAACAGCGCTATGTGTATCCATGTGTGCACGAGCAGCGTATGTGTGTGTTATCGTACATGTGTATATGTGAAGGACAAACTAATAGAAAGAGAGAGTGTATACCAGCGTGGGCCGCGGCCCAGTCTGATTGTATTTATATAGAATAAACAAAAGAGAGGAATGCCGGGGGAGGGGTGGGAGCCGTGGGGACACCTCAAAGAAAGAAAGGAGCAAAGAGAGAAAAGACCACTCCAAGAAAGCATCCAGCCGGATGACCCTTGACCCTGACTGGCTGTAAATCTGTCCCCTCATTCTATAGAATAAGGAGTTTTTTTTTTGTTTGTCGTATTTTTTGTGTGTGGGGGGGAAATAAGCTCTGAGTCTTTCTCTGTGCCACAATTCTGACAAGACCCATCTTGTTCTCAAACAGTGAGGAGTAATTTTGTGGGCACAGAGACACTCACTCACTCACACACACACACACACACACACACACACACACACACACACACACACACACACACACTCACACACACACTCACACACACACTCACACACACACTCACACAGCTCCCGTAACTCATCTGTGAATATGTAGATGTATATAAATCATAATGCCACCCTGTTTATGTGAGTAAGACTTTAAAGATCAATCACACCATCTGAGGTAAAGTCTCTTAAATCAGCAGCTTCTGTGGATGGCAAACAGGAAAGCTCGATCTTGTTTGTCTTCCTGCTCCACAGGAACAAGTCAGCATTGATTATTTACCTGCTAAACACAGAGGACTCTGTAAGGATTCCCTGGAGATTTCCTTCCCCTATCATTTTACCTTCCAGACAGTGCAAGGCATTATGAGTTAAAAAGCTTAAGTGTGAAATAGATTAAAGGGAAATTTGAAAATATCAACCTGAAATTACTAAGTAGTTGGCAAGACATGTACTGTATATTTGGCTTGGATTTTGTTTCAATTTAATTTGGTTAGAACATCATGTTGAGCTCAAACAAATTAGTCGAAGCAGCGCGGAGGTGGGCGTCTTCTCAGAGAGCAGCCTTTATGAGTTCACCGTCGACCCATAAAATGTGAGCTGTCAAAAAGTTGGACGAAGACGGGGAAGACGCTGTGGAGCTCAGAAGAGCTGATGGATGTTTCTTTCATATTTCTAAATTGTTCTTTTTGGCCTCACGATGGAGCAAATGTGTTTTTCTCCACATCAGAGCTCAATGAGAGCAGATTTTCCCACATGTGTGTGCCACGATGTGGTAAATAACCGTGGTGGGGTCATGAGAATTATTTGTGCCAAGGGAAATGTTGACAGAACCCAGGGCCCCACTGTCACACTGACATCATAGGACATGTCATGTTTGGACGCAGTGAGAAGTGTAAGCCCCTGAGCTACGTTACAACAAATTGGTGTGGCATTTTAACCCTTAATCCTGATTTAATGTTTATGTTTATGTTGCATTACCAGTCGAGCTCCGGCGTTTAGACTTTTTCCACACGCAGATGCTCAGGGCAGCGACTCTCCACTGTGTTCGCACATGTTCAGTTGTCGACAATGGAGCGTTTGTCATAAATTTATGTTGTTTGTAATTGTTTTCATAACCGACAAAGAAAAGCTGTAAATTTAACAAGCAGGAACACGAGACAGAATAAAAAGAAAAAAAAAAGCAGCAACAGCTGTCTTGAGATGAGATACATTCAGGCCAATATGTGTTGAATTTAAAATGGGGGAAACTGATACGAATGGGTTCAAAACAAAACATTGACAGCAGTTTTCACTTTAGTAACAGAAAAAAAAAAATTAAATACACCAGTCAGTAATTTGAAGATATTATAAAATGTACACACGTGACCTCAAAGTGTCATTTCAACAGTTTACAGCACTTTGATGAAGTCAGAGTCTGAAATATCTTAACTTCTAGTCTCCACAACACTGGTGAAGTTGTCGTCCAATTTGAAACTAATTTCCAGAAATTCAGCAAAATAAAATGCATAATAATATCAGTGTTTCCATCCACTGCTGTAATGCAAATATCAAGAGATCGCCACATCAAAATAAACAGCTGCTGGTGCTAATTCTCCTCTCGGGTGCTGTTAAAACATTACAGAAGTGATTTAATTAGAAGAATGCGAGTGAAAACCTCGGTCTAATGAAAACAATGTGACAAAGGTAATGGAAAAACAACATTTATGTTTGCTTTATGTTTGTTTTTTCCTTGGTGGTCCACATCCCATGTGATGTTTTCTGTCTTTAGTTTCTCCACTGGAGCAGAAGCTTCCATGAACTTTGAAGTTTGTTTCCATTTCTCTTTGTCACACTATTGTTTTTTATCAGCGCACCAAATTTTCCCACCTCAGACAAGCATAAAAAAACCAACCTTTTTTTAGCGTTATTGTGTGTTTCTGTTTTTTAACTTTTTCGTGTTTGATTTTTCCGTGGTCGGGCGGTGCAGCGGTTAGCGCTGGCGCCTCAGCAGGACTGCGTGGGTTTCCTCCCGCAATCCAAAGACATGCAGATGAGGTTAATTGGTGACTTCGAATTACCCGATTATTCTTATGCACAAATTAAAAACACGCAGAAAACCAAGCTTTTTATGGCTCCTACATTTCCCATAATGCAAGTCAGTAGCATCTTTGGTCAGAAGCTCCATCCCAAGTAAATGGCTGTCTCATTCAAGCACGACGTCTCTCCATTATGAGGGGCTTCCTGCTAAATCTGTGTGGCCACTAAGCAGAGATAACCCTGATAACATCATCAGGGTAATTTTTCTCAGACTTTACAAAGCCACCGAGGGTATTATACTACTTGTGTTGCTGTTTAAAACCGATACAGAGTGCCCCTTTAAGGTACTGGTCAGAGAGAGCACAGCAGAAAGAGCTCATGTTGCTGTAACTGAGACCCTCTGGCACTGATCTTGAGTTTTTCAAGGAGACAATAACTGATATTTGGGTTATAATATTCAGCGTATTTTATCTCCACTGAAGAGAAAGAGAAAACTAAACGCGTGTCTTCATTATTCAATCACACGCTGCACCAGTGGCACAGGACAGACGACACTAATTGTCTCGATCACAGTGTCATTTGTTTTGGTAATTATACACAGTCATATTGTGATATTTTAAAAAGCTGCAGCTTTAAGTGATCTCACAACACAACAACTGCCCTCAGATGGACATCTGGTAGGACTCTGGAATCACTGAATCTATTTACGTACAGATGATTTTGTTTGTCTTGACTGTGGTCATGGTTACAATCTAGTAGAGTAAAATCACTGTGTACTGAATTATTGTCTGTCCCTGTGATGAATAGCGCCTGGCTATTGCAGCTTTAGCTTGTGCAGGGTGCGGCGCAGATGCTTCGTTTGAGTTGAGGATTGTGTTTTGAGACACATGTCAGGTTCACATCTGCTGCATGTGTGGCACGGCTCGGGCACGGACTTGTCTGATACAGGTACCGTCACACCGGCGAGTTTGAGAGAATTGTTTGAGGAAGTGGAGAAATCTGCAGAGACCTTAGCCATAATGGAAAGGTCAAGTGTAAAAGATGTCGGGCGTTCCTTCGGCCCATCAAAGGCGATCTCTTATCATCTCCAACACGGTCATATCACGTTACCTCTGTGGCCCCAGTCGGCATGTGGCACAGGGTGGAGAGTAGAGGGCCACTGTCTGGCTGAACTGAAGGAAGCCAGGAATTAATTTCTGATGGACTACACTAATGTCTTTCAGACTAGAGCCCTGAAGCTACAAAGTGTTCTCCATAACACGAACACTGTGTGGCAGGCAAACGACAAAAGCCGACCATCTGCTATCCAGACACACGGCTGTACGCGCACATACACAACACACAAGGGGTGCCAAACGGATCGATTAGCAGACAAGGAGTGTGAGGGCCACAGCGGGGGGGTGGAGGGGGGGACACCCGGGGTCAAAGAGATGGTGTACTGTTTCAGCACATGCTAAATCAGTTACCATCTCTACACACATAAAGCCCTGGCTCAGTGCTGCAGCCACCCCTCGTAATCCCCAAACAATCTGGCTCAATCTGGAGTATAAGTGGAGGGTTTCTAGTTACAGTAACACTCAGCATAACAGACACCGAGCCTCTCGCATGAAGAACACAGACCAATGTTGCAAGACTGTTACTACTTAGGTTTCTAAGTAGCATTTGTTTATTTCCTGATTCGCTAAGGGATTGGGTTGCTCGTTTTATTCCGAGCAGGATGAACCTGTGGTAGAGAAACGTGTGTTTTAACAAAAGCCGTTGTGAGTGGGAACCATAAGTTACCGTATTTATGAATGACCTCTTTTAGAATATTGAATACCATCATTTTCTCTGTTTGCATTTCCAGATGAGGCACACATGTTGAGAAGCACAGAGTGTATAGGTTAAGTAGGTGAATTGGTGTGCACTTATATCGAGGCTCTGTGTTAGCAGGGTGTGGTTGCCTGTCCTGCATATTAACTGACAATAGCCAGCTCCTGGGAGGGATGTGATCCAAGCCGCAGAAGAACATTGGCACACTCTGCTCCGGTGCTATTAGCACACTAATGCCTTCTCCAGGACTCCCCAAGGCTAGCGCTAGGCCTTAACCTGATACCACACATGCTACATAAGACATAAGACTTGCTCTCCTCTGTCTCAAAACACATCTGGGATTCAGATTTTCCTGTTTGTCAACAAAAGGCCTCCTAGAGGCTGAAACTGCACAGAAAGGGGATTTTGGGACAGAATACTGAGTATGTGTAATCAGTCCACATATGTCACATTAACCCTTTCTACACCGACTTGAGGTCACATGTGTTTCTTCGTTGTGTCAGAGCTCTTCTGAAGCCCTCTTGTAGGGGGTTTATAGTGGGTTAGACCCCGACTGTTGTAGCTTTTCTGTTGAAAGATACAAGCTCTGTGGTTTATGAATCATTAGAAAATAACCATTGTGTTTGTTTGACAGCTGAAAGTTGAAGCACTGGTCAAGCCAAAGAAAAATAAAATAGTGTCAGATCTCACAAGTGGATACAGTCGTGAGTTCCTAGTCAGTGGAAAAAACAACAGCCACAATATTCAAATGAAATCATTCAAATGCAAAATAACCAACGAAAAACATTTGTTTCTGCCAAAATAAATGCCCGAGTGCCCTTCAACATTTGTTTTCACAATGTGATGTTTAATCAAATATGAAAAAAAACAGCCATTAAATATTGACTTAACACCTCAATCAGGCCTCCATATCTCAGCTCTCTCAGCCACACTGATGACTTACTGTAAGAAGCAGTGGAGAAATATTCCTCCAACACATTGTGTTTATAGCAGTGAGATCATATTACCCTTCTCATATATTCCCAAGATGGATTTTCCGATTTAATAAGCATCTTTGCATTTTGAATCCCAAGGAAACACAGCTAATTAACCTTATTTCTTAAAGGGGCAAAACATCTCCCCCATCAATAAAATTACTTGCTTGCCTGTTCAACAATTAGCCACTAAAGAGAGATTATGCTTCTATGAGGCGGATAAGAAATTAGATTGTAGTACTCAAGGAAGACACGCAAATGTCTTAGCTGTAGGTATCCATTTAAAGTGTACTGTGTGCACTTGCAGGCATGTGTATGAATTCAGAAGAGAGTTCTACCTAATACCATACTATCTGATCCCCTGCTCTATTTTTAGTTTGCACTACTTTCCTGATTAATGGAGCAGCTATGAAATAAATTATACAATTACTGAACCCAGATTTTTTTTTCCCTTTTTCCATTTCATACTGTACTTTCCTTTGGTACGCTTATATAAGTTACCTCATATCTTTTCTATAGATTAGTAATCAAGTGTGGTGCTCCTATCTGGACCATGGATCTGGCCCTGTAAACAGATCCATGTGTCAGCCGACTGGTTGACTGACAGCCTGTCACTTTCTCTTCGTCATCAGTGCTGTGCGCTCTGATAGGATCTGTAGGAGTTTGCCTGGACTGCTTTTGATCCACCCGGGATAAGCCACATTGCCTCTGATGTGCTCCTAAACTGTTGGCCAGTCGTAGCTCAGATATCGCGCCATGAATTGTGGCCAACACAAGCTCTTGCTCCTCAGTGGAAAGTCGGTGAGCATCAGAAAAGACTGTACTCTGAGCGGATGATATCAGGTCCACCAGTAGCTGGAGGTCAAAGCTGCAGCAGAGCAGACAGACGGGACAGAGACGCTGTCGCAGCACAACCTGCTAATGCATCTGTGAGGCTCATCATAACGAACGTATCAAAAGTCTTCATGTCTTCCTGAGGTCATCCTCCCTGATAATATGTCAGTGACATGGTCTCATGTGCACTTTTTTGTTCCCCAGGTGAGCGTCCGTACCAGTGCCCTTACTGTGACAAAGCATTCAGCAAGAACGACGGCCTGAAGATGCACATCCGCACACACACTCGTGTAAGCTTGAACCACCACACTAATATTTTGTCATGTTACAGTGTATTGTATCAGTACAGTTAGAATTTGATTAACTTGATCTAATGCAAATTGGATGGCATGGATGTTTAAGATGCTCTGGACCATCTGGTTCACTCTGATCACTGGTAAAAACACTTTTGACCAATCAAAGCATTTATGTCCAGCATACTGTGAAGTCTCAGATAAACCCTATTATAAATGATAATGACACTGATCAAACATATTTACAACCAGTTTGTACCTGGTTTTGATGTTGTGGTCGACAGATCAGTGTATATTTACTGAAATGTAATGAAAGCAAAAGCAGAGCAAACCAGAAGGTTTTTATGTTTCCACACCAGTGTCAGCCAGAGCCACATCGTCTCTACTCTTGTGAATATGAGGTCTCAAGAATGCCTTGAGGGAATCACTACAAACTTGGCACAAACATTAACTTTGCATTAACTTTCTCAAGGATGATCTGATTAGAGATTGGTGGTCAAAGGTTAAAGGTAATTCACAAAAAAAAACCTCACAAAACATGTTTTTAGCCCTTGTGATATCTAAAGATCTTCTCAAGGAAATCTCTTCAACATTTATACGGATATATAAAGTCATGAATATAAGTAGTGATTACCTGAGCCAGGACTATTTGGCACAGGTACACAACCACAGTTCTGGTAATTTTACTTTCATTTTGAGCAGTCAATGAACAAAAAAACAGAATAATGATGATTGTTATCAGTAAAATCTGCTTTCCCTATTATGAAAAGCCCAAATGTCTGTTGTAAAAAGGCTTATTAACACATAATTACACCGCTGTTATCGTTTTATTTTCCACCATACCAAATCCTTTTATTGTCCCAGTTGACGCCTCCTAGAAATCATGAAATTTTACACAAAACACAGACAGATCAGGGCGAGAGATAGAGTGAGAGAGATGCCAACTCAGTCCCAGGTGTCTTTCTGACTTTATCATTCAATCTGCGGCGCTACGCTTCAGGTTTTCTGTTTAGCCTTTGTCGGAATCACAGAGTATGTTTAAAGAAATTCTCACACATCTCGCCAAGTGAAAGAGGTCCTGTCTCCTCTGTGTCTAACATTTGTGACACTCCCTGCCCATTTAATTATGAGGTAGTGTAATTCCCACACTTACAGGTTCTGTCATAAATCATGTTTCTACTTAACACACAAAACACAGAGATGCTGTAGGTATAGTGTGAAGAGAAAATTAGACGTACTTTACTCCAACTGCTTGGGCTCCTCTCATTCCAAGAACATGTAAATGTGAAGTGAGTCAGAGCTCAGGGTGGAGCGACGAGAAGGTAAGTTTCTCAGTGGACGCTATGAGGTCATTTCCTGGGTTGGGACGCTGCTCGTTTCCCTGCATCACTACTCAACCCGTCGAACCGAATGGCGCTTTCCATGAGCTCTTTGTGAGCATCTGGACGCGTGTGTTGATGTCGCTTTTGATAAATGAGACTTAATATGTGTTTCATCATAGATTTCTATCATCAGTTTCTACAGCTATGACTGAGACAGTCAGGGCCTGTCAGCACTGTTAATTTTAAACATTGGTTCTGTCTTAATGCTGTCCAGAGTTCGGTGCTCTGCTGGTACAGTGTGTTGATAATGGAGGTATCCTGCCCAGGTCCACCTCTCTCAGTGGAAACAGACAGGTATAATTTTGTAGCGAGCTGCTGATTAAACTGACTGATGTTTGGTTCTTAATGTTCCCAGATCTGCCTTTGCTCATAGGGCTCTGAAATATGGGCTGAACAGTTACAAACAGCAGAGCCAGATGAAGTCACTGTAGAGCAAAACAAATGTCATTTGGCCTCAGCTCACTGTTAATGTACAGACGATTCAAGATGGATGCGTTTGTGTTTTCACCACAAACCACATCATCGGCAAATAAAATGAAACACATTTGATGTTGAGATGAATGTCGGATATTTCTTTTTTTTGTAATATCATTTTGATCTCTGATGTAAATTAAATTAAATATGTATATCATATAATTATGCAAAAAGGTTCTGTCTTTGTTCTTAGGACAGAAGTCTGTTAAATGTCTTTGGACTGGAACACAAAAGTTAAAAAGTTGAAAAGAACTAATGTGTAATTTGTTGGAATTAATTCAAAGACAATTGAAACAGCTTCTCCTGAACCACTTTGTAGAGTTGATGTTGTTCCACGGCTCCATCACGGTGCCTGTGTGGCCTGAATCAGGGCAGGTGACTCAGCTCTGTTGTTGTGGTAATCCTAACACAAACAGCCTCACTATGGTATCACATCCATCCAATCATCCAATCTTTACGCCAAAAGGCATAAAATCAAATCAAGTACAAGTCACAGCCTGTTGCACTTAAACACAGTGAATTTTGAATTTGGGTTAATGTGTGTAACATAGTAAATATTCAGGTTTTACTACATTTTATTGCTCAGATTTTTTAAACAAATCTAACAATCCTTGTTAGGAGTGAGACTGTAGCTAATTTTTGGCCTCTTTCCATAATTTGTGCTGTTTATGATCGAAGTGATCATTATTCACTTATTCACTATTTAGTTATTATTTCTGATGTTATATTAATTAAATTTCAGACACGTACTAATCATTATCATTCTGGGAGTTTTGCAGATTGTGGCCATTACTTTTTCAGTCACAATACAGTGGATACATTTACACGAATGAATATGGTGGACAGTAACACTAACAACGGTGCACTGGTAATGATAATGCTAATGCTAGTAATAATGCTAACATACGTCCAGGACATTATGCAGTGTAATACTGTACTGACCTGAATATAAGACGACCTCTCTTTTTCAAGACTTAGAAAACTTAGTGAGTGAGCACATAACCTGTAGTAGCAAACTACAGGTCATGCTCCACAAGCTCCACGCATTATGGCTACCAAACAGTTGGTAGCCATAATGTGTGGAGGACAATTAAACTATGGCAGAGCGCCACAGTCTCAATAGTGTCTAGAAACACTGTCTCCTCTGCTGTTTGTTAACTTGCTCATCGTTTGAGTCACTGTTTTCTAGTGAGTCTCCGTGTCGCGGTCACATCTAACCAGGTCACTGGTGTGTGAGTGAGAAGAAGCTTTGACTTGTTTGGGGAGAAGATGTTTAATGCAACCTGTTGGTTTAGACCCCCGGGTCTCTAGACTCTTGAATATAAGACGACCCATCTTTTTCAGACTTTTTTCTAGAGGAAAAATAACATCTTATATTTGGGTCAATACTGTATTTACTATATTCTCCATTTGAATTCAAGTGTGTTCGCATGCTAACTGTTGCTAATTAGCTATAAACACAGCACAAAACACAGCTCAGGCTGCAGGGAATAGCTTTGCCAGGAGCTTTGTTGATATTTAATCATAAAGCAAAGCATTGGACAAATTACAGTTTTGATCTGACGATAAATGTTTTACAAAAGTCAGGACAACATCTGATCCTGAGGCAAACATGAGTATCTGAAACATATTTCATGGAAATCTGCTCAGTCTATTTAATAGAGACAGAAAACACAAACACCACAACCTCATCAAAGTGAGGATACATCCTCTGGGAACCACGACTGAACCAGATTTCATGACAATCCACCCAATACTCTTTGAAATCCTTCATTCTGGATCAAAGTGATGGAGTAATGTTGTTATAAATCATGGCCTCGTATGAGTTGTGATTTCTAACTGCAGCCTGAAGCCCAATGGGACACAATGACTTCATGTGGCCATGCTGCTTTACAAATGTATTTAACATGACACTAGAGACATGAGGCCCTTCTGGAGAAAGTAAACAAAACACCATCTTTGCATTTATAGATCTGCTCTTTGCAGAGAGTGGTCAGACTGAGAGGAGCGCTCAGGTCAAAGGTCAGAGGCTGAACAGCTGCTGAAGAGTGAAGGTCACCAGGTACAGATGTTCAATGTGGGGTCACCACTGATGCATTCTGGGATCACTACATCACCTAAGTCCATCCATGTGTTGCCTGACCTTTGAACTCTGACCCTCCATAGTTTTCTTTTCCTTTTTTTAAGAAGATATAGGGCAATATTTGCATCACACAGATCATCACAGTCTGTTTCCTGCAGGCAGGTTTCTCTCTCTTATACACACACACACACACTTTATTTCCATTGTCATTATTCTGTCACGTGTGCAGACAGTTGCGCAGTTAAACCCACTTGCACACATGTACCGCACACATGCAGTGAACCTGATCTTTACCTCCTTTTGTATCCTGTGTCACTGGGCACTCCTTGCCCCGCCCACATGATAGCGCCTTTCCCAGGACCCTTACTTCCTGCATTCACCCTGTTCCCATGACAACTAAGCTTTAAATGGGTAGAGCCTTTGCTATCAGCCAGACTTGTCAAAAACAGCCTCACAAAGAGTGACACTGGGAACCAGCTCTCTGCTATCTCAACGCTTCTTATTTCTCAAGTCTTTTTAGGTGTCACCACTGTTTCCCCTCTCACTGTCGGTCACACCCACTGTCCACCCTTTTCCTAATGTGTACACACACATTCACACATACACATATTTGGAGTTTTTGTGACAACACACCCACAGCGAGATATCTGCTTTGACTGACAGTGAGAGCGGCCTCTGAAAGGCGCAGAGGAAATGTTCTTTGGTAAACTGATGAGGTGTGGAGACAGAGCACTGATATTCTACAGCCCCAGAGTGCCAGTGCACTGATACACGTTCAAAGAGATTCTGTGTGCTGTGTTTTCCTTACTCTTTTGAGGAATCCATGTGTTTTTGATGGCCCCTATGCCGGTCATTTCCTCCCTACTGCAGGGGCTGTACAATCTTTCATTTCATATCTTCATAAACTCACAGGGAGAGAACACTGGGGGTGTGAAGGGAGAGGGTATCAGTGTGTGAAAATGAAAGTGTGCATATTTCCACATCGTTGTGTGTGTTTTCCACTGCGATGTGTGCGTCTGTTTGTTCCTCCTTGTGTGTGTGTGTGTGCGCGTGTGTGTGCGTGCACATGTGTGGACCATTACACTTTTTTCCTCCCAGGTTTTGTCCATATGTGACCGGACGGCAGGACTTATTGTTTTATATATTGTTCTGCTGCGTGCTGACGGATGAAGGTACGTTCTTAACATTCTCCACGTGTCTGTTTGTCACTGCAGGAGAAGCCGTATAAATGCAGCGAGTGTAACAAAGCATTCAGCCAGAAAAGAGGGCTGGATGAGCACATGAGGACCCACACAGGAGAGAAACCTTTCCAATGTGATGTAAGTATCTACCTGCTTCTGCTGCACAAACACAAACACAACCTGTCTTCCTTTGATTCCTGTTTGTATTTGTCTGTGTGTGTGTGTGTGTGTGTGTGTGCGCGCGCGCATGTGACGGCGCTCTGGCATCAGGCCAGATTTGAGGAAGAGTTGGGGGAGCTGCTCAGTAAGAGGCAGATAGTGATCTGAGTTCTCTGGAGGGGCCGAGTGGGCTGATCTCACGTAAACACATTGAGAGGATCACAGGGAGAAATTACCCTGTGTTTATAATACTGTGGGAGTAATAATTATTCTCAGAGACTGGGGAGGGAACACGCGACAGAAGATGTTGTCCATGTTTTGAGCAAACTCAGTGCCGTGTTTTACAGCCATTTGTGAAAATTGGAAACAGGTCGGCCGACTATATTTTCAGTTATTTTTTTTTATTTTTTTTTAGAAAGCCACAACTGTATCTCTGGAATATCTTAAATGCGAAATCCTATGAAATTCTATCTAACCCTCAAAACTTTTTAATGTGATGGATGAATATAAAGGCCAAGGATCCGTTAACCACAAGCTACTACAAAGGATTCTGGGTAATAAAGGTACTTTAGCTACTCCTTTTTTTCCCAGCGTCATAAATCTGAATCCATAGAAATGATAGACATGTTTTCATATTTAGTGTGACTTGCACTTTCCAAGGATATCATTATTTCTGATGTCTGTTGTGAGTAAATGTCTACAAATCATTTTAGAAATCTTTTTTTTTTTAAAAAGTAGATCCTTTTAATCGCCTGAGAATCAGCATTTTTTTTTTTAAAGACAGCGTTTTGAAAAACCTCGTTAAATCATGAACGTAACCCGAGAATACAATTATTTCTTAATTCTGTAAATCCATCACCCAGCACTGGACTTTTCAAGATTGTCAACATCCTAATAAGCCTCGATCTGTGGCATCGCCTCCAGTTCTAAACCAGCAAATGTGCCCATCTCCCCCAGAGAACCATCTTAAGTTGTTGTTTAAGACCACATAATCAGTATCCCATTCAGTGTCAGTGAAGCATCACCAGAAAGTGTCTCCCAGCAACATCCAGCATTCATCTGGATTGCTTTTTCCCCCCTCAGCTTTGGAAGAGACGTTTTCATGTAAATAATTCTACGCTAAACTATTAACTATAATAGAAATAACATGTGGATTTTATTTGGAGTTGGATTTTGAGTCAGACAAAAGGATCATGCAGCTCCGGGAAGGTTTTCCAGTCAAGCTAGAGGAGCTTCACGAGCAGCGTCTGTCATAACAGCATTAAAAATGTTGTAGAAGCATCCAGTAACATCTGGGTTACTATGAGACGCGGAGGCCCCACTCTCATCAACCCCCTGTCACTGTATATATGTCACTTTATAAAATTCAAAATATTTCACTGACACTGGATCAGATTTGCAGATTGTCTGAGCTATATTTAATTCCAATTGGAGAGCAAAGAACATCAATGTGAGTGTCCAGGTTACCTGATAAACTATTTATATGGTGGTTTCATTCATAGCTTCGATTTTTTTTTTTTTTTTTGCACACAGATGTAAACTGTCTGTGGGATTTTCTGAATGTAATTCATCGCACTGAAGTTCTCCACAGATGGAGTGAGGAGACATACTGCGATTCTTGAAGCAGAAGCAGTATGTTAAACTGCAGCTGAACGCCAGCCAGTAGCGGATTATCATGATTGATAGAGGACGATGGAGTCATTTGTACAGTGTAAAATGCCTCATTTATGATGGATGTTAAGTTGCATACATTCCCTCGCTCTGCTGGTGGAAAAAAGGGGGATTTCTGTCGCCAAGTTCATGATTTACAAATCATTCTGTGTGTCTCCGCCTGCGCCTGCGATAAGACTAAACTCTGTACAGAGGAGAGGAATTTTGTAAACAATATCCCAACGTGTGACATAACCATTAAAATCTTGTTTTGTGTGTGTGTGTGTGTGTGTGTGTTTAAATGTTTTGTAGGTGTGTGACCTTTCATTCAGTTTGAAGAAGATGCTTAGCAGGCACAAGCTGACGCACAACCCCAACCGGCCCATGGCAGAGTGCCAGCTGTGCCACAAGAAGTTCACCAGGAACGACTACCTCAAAGTACACATGGAGAATGTCCACGGGGAAACAGAGAGCTAAAGCCAATTACAGAAGCACCGGCTGCAAATATCTGATATCTGATTCCTCAGATAAAGTTCGGTCTCAGTCTTTACATACTGTATACGCAGATGGATAGATAGCAGAAATGTTGTTATTAAAGATACATACATGTACAATATGGTACACATTAGGGCGAGTATTTTCAGATTGAGACATAGGCTGTACATTTGTCTTTTTTTTTTTTTGTCGTACCGTTTAGATACTGTGTTTAAAATTCGAACAAACAAAAATCCCAGATAATGTTTGATCTGCGTCCGGAGTTGCTGCATCCGCTCGCAGGCAAACGAAATGTCTTGATGTTTCACTTCCAGTCTTTCTGACGTTTAACCAGTGTTACTGTTAGTACTGTTACAACCTGACCTCTTTCACTCACTGTAGTATTTACTGAATACCTTACTGTAACTCTGTGGCTGGTTGCCAAGTTAAGAAAGAAAGAAGAAAAAAAAATCTGCGACCAAAGATCTGTTAGCGCACTTTCTTTTTTTTTTTTTTTTAGTTTTACCTGTTACACATTTCTTACATTTTACAGCTGTTGTTTACTGTTTCGATTCTGTCAAACGACAGAACGTACTGTGTTAATCCAGCCGTGATGTCAAAGCATCAACTATTGAAGTATTAAAGAAATCATACACAACAGGACAGTCCCCCTCAAAAAACAAGAAAACTAAACTATGTTTAAAAAGACCCAGGGTTCTGTGGACCGTGAATGTTTAAGATATGAAACAGATTTATGTTTTCAGGTGCGATGTGGTTGTTAAGTGTCTGACTGTTGTGTCTTTTCCCATGACCTGTTGTATGAAGACCAGTGGTGCCACTATTATGCCCCAATTAAGGGACAAAAAGAAAATGTAAAAGTGTTTGTTGACCTTTGTGATGGATTGTTGAGTATGTTTTCATATGAATGGCCTGGGGGGTTATTGGGCCTTATAGTATATGTTTACATTGTTCTTAATTAATGATGGTTTAATACAGTATTTCATGTATTTCAGTCGAGTCACAAGCAGTTGTGTCCTGTTTTCTGCCCGCTCTGGTTTAGTACCTGTTTTGATTAATACCCACTTTTCCATCTGTTTATTTGACGTCTGCAGACTGTAAATTGTCACTTCACACTTTTATATTTTGTAATGTATAAAACCTCATCACCTAGCAAACACCCATTTCCTCTGCTCGTTCTAATTATGTGTTTTTGAACCGTGGACGCTGGAGGAAGGGTACAAGGAAACACTTTGAGAGTCGATTAAAAAGTGTTTTCACTTCTCGCTGTTCATTTAACCCCTACTCTGGGGTTGGCAGTGTGATGAGAGCGAAGGCTAATTAAGGCTTTTTTCTTCCGAGGCCACAGTTACCACTCGCCTGATCTGTAAAGCCACACAGTAAAGGATGCCTCTGATGGTTTCTCTCTGTGGATGCAGGGACTTTTTCTCACATCCGTCCCCTGCAGAGACTTCTCTGTTATCTCAGGATTTCACTCTGAGAATCTTCACAAGCAGCGCAGTGAAGTGGGAGAGCTGCGAGTCGTTCCCATCGTCGTCCTGTGAAGTTTGTCGAATGGGCTGCCGTTCAAGCACCATAAATCTTGGCATGTGTGGTTGTGGCTCCCTGAAAATACATAACTATTGCAGTATGTCTATCTTCACATCCTTCGATGTGCGCTGTTTGTTTAACAATTAACTAATTACAAGTGTTCATGTTAGATTACTTTCAGTGTCTTTTGCTCACGGCGTAAAAAAAAAAAAAAAATCTGCACGATGTCTTCGCTCTCTTGTCATCTGCTGTCAGACTTTCTAAAAAGCACAGTGATGACTCTTGGTTCTCATGCGGCCGGGTTAGCCCGCTCTCTGTTTTGGCGTCGGGTTCAGTGTTTGGCCTCGCAGGGCGTGGCCCCAGGCGCCCGGCCCCCACTGAGGCCCACGCTGCCCACTGAGCTCGTGCTGCCCGCCGCCCGCTCTTTAGTGGTGAGGTCTCTAGGCCATACTGACGCACTCCGAAATACAGTGGCATTTATATTGCATCTTGTAAACAGTAGTAGTAGTAGGGATTTCCAACAGTGGAAAATTATTGTCTGCCACATGTCTTGTCTGTCCTAAACCAGCTGACAGGTCGGACTGGGTGCTGAGATATCCCTGCTTTTGATTATCGCTGCGCTCTCTTAAGTCTGTAACGATGTGTCTTGGCTGTCACCATCCATGTCTCTGGCTTTTCCATTTTTGTCAAGCAACATTTGATTTTCTCCTGGGACTTTCCCAGTCCCCAGTGATCTTGTCCTCCACTTCAATCAGTTTTATTTTTTTCCCGCGTGCATCCCTGCCTGCATGCATCTCTCTCTCTCTCGCTATTCTTACTGGGTGTATCATGCCAAAGCTCCTAGTCAATGTGTTTCTAATTACATGTTTTTACTGGAAGCCCCGGTTTCCTGTGTTGCCTCCCCGTTTGTGAGTGTGGCCAGACTGGGCCCCGACCAGCGTCCACAGAGCCGAACGCCAGCCCCGCCCACAGCGCGGGAGTATCATTACCACCCCGGCCCAGGTTTATGGCAAACCGCTGTCACGTTAGGAATGACACGGACACGCTTGTCTGACCTCTGTGTTTGGCATATGTCGCCGTAGCAACAGGTAGTCTTTCCCTCCACTTCCCTTGACCAGAATGAAACGTGCCAGAGAACAGTGCCATCCGGAGGAATTTTAATACGATCGGACAGACAGACAAACGGGTGTGTTCGGGTATTCTCGGTCGCCCTCTCAACACTGATGGACGTTCCCTTAAAGCCACATTTCCATGGAAACAGACTGTGGATCTTAGGTGCCTTAAAATCCTTGACACTGAAAACCAGCAAAAGGTCAAAATGCCTGAGCCACGGGGCTTCTGCCGAAAACCTGCCTAAATCTAAAGAAAAACACACACACCATTCTCAGGATATTTCAGTCTTGATTGCTGATGGACAAGATGGTTCTAATTTAATCTCCAGACACCACTCCAGGCAAGAGACCAGCCCATCAGGTCAGGTAGACAGAGATTATTTCATTAGGAGGAAATTAGAAGAGGAACTATCATTAAAGCGTACACAGCCACTCCCAACCCCCACCCTGCACACAGCCCCAAAGTCTGTTTACAGAAGAAAATACTGAAAAAATCTTTAAAAATCTGAATTTTATTTTAACAGAACAAACTGAAGTCATTTAAAGTGAGTCACTCATTGTGAGCTCTACAGTGAGTTCCAGCATCAAGAAATGCTTTGTTTTGGTTTTACACCCACAACTTTACTCTCTGGCTTCACTTCACAAAATGACATAAAAACTGGAATATTTCTATGTTAACAATGGATCAAATTGTTTATTGATTTGGATCTCAATTAGCCATAACCAAGGTAGCAAGTGTTTTTCCTGGAAACCACACAATTAAACATCGAAAACAAAGAGAACAAGAAAATAATGTAGGAATATTGGCAATAATATCAAGTACTCATAAATCAAAGTTCAAAATCAATCAGTAAAGCACACAAACAATAGAATGTTCCACTATTACAACAAATACAATAAGGTTAAAGACATTTAAAAAAAAAAAAAATAGTGATGATATAGTCCAATGTTATTTAGCAAGACATAAGGTTTATGAGCTGTGTAGAGGGAATGTGTTCTGTGACTTTAGATATTTCTCCAAATTTTGGGGTTTTTTTTGTCTGAAATGCAAAGTATTTAATGACAAACCGGTCCATATTTCATACATATTCGTACATGTTCATGACAGGACGTATAAAACAATCTCTCAATAGCCTCATATTAACTACATATCATATAAAAACCAAAACAAGGAAAAATGTTTAATGTGAATAAAAATTGCTCATAGTTACAAACCCTCTAACAATTAAGATTAGTAGTTTAACATCTTTAAGCTCATTGTTTTGGTTCAGTCTTACTATTCTCTTCAGTGTTATTTCTAAATGTGGTATTACATGTGAATCAAATAGCACACACACACACACACACACACCAAAACCAGAGCTAAACAAATGTGACAAAGCAAGATTGCAGATGGATGCTGATGTTGTTTTGTCTTCTCTCTGTGTAACTGATTGACAACAAATTTGTTGAATCAACTTGGTTGAGTAAAGTTTTTAAAACCTGGGAACACACCTTGTGATTCTCTGTCAATTTTTGTTTTCCCAGTGAGGACTTGTAAAATCAGAGTGGAGGTATATTGATGGGAGGCGTCAGACACTGGTTGTTTATGTTGAAACTGCGTGCAGGAAATGGAAGCACATTTGAACCTCTAGAGCACAATGGACACAGACTCGTGAGAAAGACAAAAACTCTACAATGTCCTGGCTGAGCTGGCCAGGAAACGCCGCAGAAGAATGATGGACAATTGTCTCCTTTTCCCAGAGTTGTCCTTCGAGAGGTTATAGTCCATAAGAATAGCTGAGCCTATGCCAAATATAGCTGCTAATTCCAATAAACAAGAATGTTGACTTTTTTTAACTGTGGAGAAATACAGGAGATGAAAGGTCCTGCAGCATGTTCCAGGACGTAGAGGCTCTTTGTAAAAGCCTGGAGGGTTAAAGACATCAGTCAGTGTGTGGGTCTACCTCGGGAGCTTCAGTGTTGGTCAGTTCTGTCAGCACGTTGTAGCTGTGCGCCATCACTCCTCAGTCTCATTTGGAGCTACAGCGCTGTCCTCACTTCATATACACACTGCTTGGACATCTCCCTGCGTGGCCTTGTACTGTAGCAACAGAACAGATAACAAAGGTCAGACGAGGTAGCTCAGCTACAACGTGTGATCTTACAGAGACGGAGCGCAGGGGTAAAAGGAGCAACGCTGATGTCGTGCTCAGGTTCAGCCGTCGAAGCAGAAATTCGGCTTGGCAGAAAACATATAACAAAACAGAAAATCCAATAAGATTCTGACCTTTGCTGTGGTTTAATGTGACCCACAAAGGAGAAAATATCTGTGATGACTTGCCAGGAACTAAATTCAGCCCATTCTTTTTACTGAATATTTGAAGATGCTGTGTGAGAGGCTGCCTCCCCTGAAGCCACACTCGTCTCTCTGCTTCTCTCCTCTAACTGAGTGCTGTTTTATTGTTAGGTGATTAGTGATGACAGAGAAGACTCAACTGGTCTAGCCAAAACATTTGTGCAAATGTGACGAGAGATGTGCCATAATTCCTCTCTTTTCTCCCTGGTCAGAAATGTTGCTCATCCCTCCCCCCTGTCCCTGTGCTGTTATTGTCTCAGCCCCCATAATCTTTTGGCGTTTTGGGAGACGCGCGTTACACACCCGGCCCAACACAAATAACACCAAACTCCTGCTCCTTAGAGCCAGGACTAACGCTGAGAACACACACAGAGACAGCAGTGAATAGACTGAGGCAGAGTGAAATGAAACCATTAAGCTGTTTTTAAGAGCGTTTGAAGTAAATATAAAAAATCGGTGCATTAAATGAAAGAAAAAACCCATTTCAATACATGCACGATGTTTTTTTTTTTTTTTAATTCATGCTACATTTATATATTCAGAACAGCAGTGAACAATCTGTGGAATTAAGTTTAACTAGTGACATAACATTGGCCTTACTGTCCCCACTCATGCTACATTTCTGTTTCAAATTTTGCACCATGTTTGAAATCGAGTCCTGTGTGAGTTTGGAGAAACCAAATACCACAGCGAGAGTCTGTTTCCTGTCAGAGCAGCCGGAGAAGCAACACTGAGATACACACCTTTCATGTGCTGATTTAAGTTTTCAGTCCAATGAACAGTTGAACACACACACATATCCACACACAACATGTCGAACATGCACAAGGACGCTGAAGCTTCTTGGAGAGAGGCCTCCAGTGTCTGTGGCCTTTTCTGAAAAGTGTGAGGTGGGAGCAGGATTTCTGTCTGGGTCTCTGTGAATTAGCCACGCTGAACTTGTTAACCCAGACCACACACACATGGGCAAACACACACATATACATACGTGCACTGAATGATAATCCCCCCCTTCATACAGAGGCATCATGCGAGGGGAGTGACTGTTGTCAGAGTGAACAGCTGCCTGCGCCAAAACACATCCATCTTCCACAGGAAGTTATTGGTCAAACAAAAGTAATGAATCTGTTGTTCTTGTCTTGTTGACCGTGACCATATCTGCCTCCCCCGCTCACACACAGCCCTGCTCAGCTCACACCGTATATACATACACCAAAAAAATAGGCGTGTATTGTAGACTCATTTCAACAGAAACTGGGTGGAAACAGAATCAAGGTCGTAGACCTCTTGCATAAAAGAGAGCTGGTTCACTGCTACACCCAGCTCCCAGTAGCTTGTATAAACACGTGTAATATGTGTGTGTATGTATACACACAGGGATGTAGGATCTAAGTTTAAAAAAACTCATCACGTCAGTTCTGTATTGCTTCATTGTTGTAGTTCAAATGTGACCTAATATATAAAACAGTTCAAACATTATCTCACATAAAGGGAAAACAGGATCATTAGTGCCACAGCCATATTTAAGAAAATGAACAACTATGTTTATAGATGATTTAAATAATTTTCTGTGAAGGGTACAGACATGCCAAAGGTCCTCAAGTGTTTCTCAAAAGTTTCTTTGTGGTCATTTTGTGTTTTGTGTCTTTAGTCACGTGGTGCTTCTTTCAGGTCATTATGAGACTCTTTGTTGTCATCTCGAGTCTCTTTGTAGTCATTTTGAGTCTGTGGTCGAAACCCACAAAAAGAGTGAAGATGTTCAAACAGACATCACATCATCTACGTCGACATTTCTAGCATTAGTGTTTAAATATTAGCAAGGTGCTAGCAACATTGTTTTAATGGTCAACATTAGTCAGCTAAAGTGTCAGCGCTAATAATTAGCTTTTGCTTCACAAATTTGACACAAACATTTACTCGGACTCAAGGATGAACTGATTAGATTTTGATGGCTTATGGTCAAAGGTCAAGGACACTGTGACCTCACAGAAAAACCGCTTTGGCCTGAACACAATATCTCTAACAGGTGGTACTAGCACAGCATTTCAAAAATGAATCAAAGCTTAATTGGGTTAAATACAAAAGAGAAAGATCCTGAGACGTGAGGTACTTCACTACAGCTGGACCTTCCTTCCTAAATGTAAGGTGGTGTTGGATGCTAGTTAAATGGATGCTAATCATAGCACTACTGTGCCGTCTTCACACTCTGCAGGTGTAGTTTACTCACAGAGGAGAGGAGAGCTCGGCCCGTCATGCTACATTTATTTGAAAAGATGAGGAAACAAAAGACCGCACATATGTACAACATCAGACGATGCTCTGCCTTCCTGCCTCTGGGCTGTCATCAGAAGCAAATGATTTATAGGGGCGTGTTCGTGTTCACTTGTTGGAGAGCTGATAAAATAAGGAAGTGCAGATACCTGTTCCCTCGAGCAGTGCTCTGTAAGACGTCAGCCTTGATCCCATAACTCCAGGAGCCCAGCCCTGTCAGGCTGAAGAATGAGTGAGTCTGACCTGGGTTATGGAATAGCCAGGGCCTTCAGATTCTCATAAATTACACCTTGTTATAAATAAAATCCTGTCTGCAGCACCAAATAGGGAGAAGAAGTGGTGAAATCTGGCTTCTGTTTACTACAATGAAGAACATTATTACAGAATAATGTTTTTCTGTGCAGATACGATGCAGTACTTGTCCTTTCAAGACAATACCTACAAACAAGAGAGAAAAAACGCTTTTCTTTCATGAAAATGAAAATAACCAGATAGTGAATCTAGAAGGACTTAATTTACATTCTCAAGTTTCAGCTTGCGTTGGGTCTGAGACAGTTTACCTCCATGTCCTTGAATGAGTCTTTGATGCACTAACCCTCAGTCTTTGTGCCTCAGTAGCACACAATGATGTTTGTGTAGGACTTTCCGCTTGTTTCTCCTGGCAAATGTGGGCAACCCGTATATTTAACCTCTGCACCAAACCTTTACAGTCACTGCTCTCACACACCCTCCCTCTCTCAATTCAAACTGATACCATCACAAGGTTACTCATGCACACCAGAGCTGGAGGCCGCTCACACTATGAAGCACTATCTGGGAGCCATTGTGCTCTGAGTCATTCCAAACCCTCTTTTCTTCACGGCAAATGAGCGAGGCCGCTCTTAAGCTCCATTAAGCAGAGGAGCGGTTATTTACTGTATTTGTTTTGTTTTCTTCAGCCTGGACACGGCCGGCCACAGGTGCAGGCTGAGCTCAGAGACCTCAGGGCAGCGGACCACCAAACACAGCGGTCTCTGCGGAGAAAGTAAAGACCTTCCTCCTGGTCCTCCTGGATGCGGACCATTTGAAAAGGATTTGTGCTCTCAATGTAGTCTTGTGTGCCGAACAGAGGCACAAAGGAAGAAGCAATTTTCCTGTTGTTTCCATTTGTTTTGCTATCCAAAGCTAAGCTAACCCTGCTGACTGTGGCTGTATACGTAGCACAAAGACATGAAAGCAAGTGTAAATGTATTACCCAAAACTCTGAACTATTCACTTCATAACAGTTCACAATTTCTTATCAAAAAAAGTATTTTCTTTTGATTCAAGTGTACCCCGACACATATGTTTGAGATTGTGACTGACTTTAAAATGTTTCTCATCTTCAAAGCTTTCCATGGTTTCAGTAGCCTCAGCTTTTGGCCTTTACATCTCTGGAAGTCATAAGCAACCTAAATTGTAGTTTATCCATATGTCATAGAGTTTTCAAAACAAATTGTAATTCTAGATAGCAAAAGTACAAAGTTTGAGAACATTTGATGATGATGTTACGGGAACAAGATGCTTCAGAGGGGCCTTGTTTGGAGTTGGCCTTTTTTGTGAAGTGCTGGTGTTTAGCGCTGCGAGCACGCTTTAAGTTCAGGTCACCTCTGCAACAGCTTTTGATTCCCCGTCTTTGTTCTCCAATCAGAAACGTGTTTCAGTTTGAGTTTCATTAAAAGCATGTCCTGAAATTGGATCCATCTCTTTGTACACCCGCCGAACAGGAACAGTGTGCAACCTAACTGGAAGCAGATCATCCTACCCTTCATCAATGGGCTGGGCTACACATGTGTGTGTGTTAGAGTGTGTGTACGTGTGCGCACCTATGTTTTGTGCACAGTTCGTTACATTGTGTTACAGGATCTATGCTCGTGAAACACTATAGCGCAAAGTGTCACTTTCTCTGCTCTGACAGCAACATATATTCACTGTGCATGACATCATTTACCCTTCAGACATATTAATGATTATTTCATTCTTTCTTCCTGCCAAGGAAACACCCTTGCCTGTAACAGAGCCCAACAGCACACTTAGCATAGATTTTCCACAGGAAACAGCAATTTGAAGTAGCTCTGTTGCTGCCTATTAAACTAACAAGTGTCAAGTGTCCAGTAAATATCTGTGAGATTTCATTATTTGTTTACAGTAGATGCTAACATGAAATTACACATGCCACAAAGTGTCTCATCCTGGTTTCAGTTTTCCAATCTTACACAAAGAGCCCCTCAGAACGAATAGGTGTGAAAACTCCAGGACTCGCAAGCAAATTGCTCCCATTTTGATCTTGTTTTATCCTCCACCTAGCAAAGAAATCGATCCCGTACCATCAGGAAGGAGGAATGTCTCCAGAATGCATTCATTAGCCCAGAGCTGTTGACTAGAAATCTCAGTATCCTTTTTCACATCATTACAGGAGCTTCACAATCTGGCCTCTTGGGAGAGGGGAAAGTGAGCAGAGAAATGTCTATGCAGCATATGCAGGGAAGAGGTTCCAGATGTGACATGTCAGCATCAACGACACTCAATGACAAGGTAGGGATGTTTAGGATTGGAGGAGGAGGGGGGGTGACTGACTGACAGGCTCTCAGCATGAATGAGAATATCACTCAAAGAGAGAGAGAGAAAAATAATCACATTTTCAATGGCGACCTGTGTTTGTATGTGCAAATGCTTTGGGGGAAGGTTATGTTTATATGTGAATGACTGCACTCAGGTTCGTGTAAATGTTCCTGTGACAACATATGCTTTACAGCCAACATTTAGAGGGTGTGTGTGAGAAAGAATGACACACACACACACACACACACACACACACATATATATATATATATATATATATATATATATATATATATGCATCCTTTAATCACAGAAAAGCTACACATTTCTAAGCTTGTCTGTGCAAGTTGAGAACCAGCCCATATCCCTGAAAAGAACAGCAACAGTGGTTCCACAAAACCTCAAACTGTATGTATATGGTTAAAGTCAGGGGAAAGAGAGGCCATGGCAAATAAAATGGCAGCATTATTTTTAGACAACAAAAAGCACTTGGGTCGTGTTGGGGGGAAAGAATGTTTATCAAAAATGCAAACATTAAAAGTTTCATCAGACTTTATTTTGATCCTGTTTATGGTTGACTTTTTAGCAGCTGTAGCCATTCAGTGTATTTATAGTCTGTGTATACTTATAACTATACATGTTACCGCTATATAATAGAGTTCAATATGAAGGCCTTAGTTACAACAGGGCATATTTCATATTTTCATTGGAGATTTTCTGGGTTTTTCACGTGACTGGAGTCCTCTTGGACAGATGGATGGATGGATGGCAAAATGAATCAGTGCTTATTTACTGTTCTCTCTTCTCCATTCAGATCAGAGTTAGATGAAGTCACTGCCAATGGAAACCTAATGTTTCCTACTGCTTTGGGCTCACGTTTAAAGTATTAACCTGGCGAAGTCAACCACTCCTGGCTGTGCTCTGCTGTAGCACCATGTGCAGCATGAAATCAGATCACAGTTAACATTATTTTTGACTGAATTCTTTATTAAAACAAGGTGAATTTGTTTGGTTACACTGAACTAAACAGATTCAGAAGTTGCTCTTTCCTGATGTATTTCTGACAAACAGCAGGGTGGAAACATTTTTCAACTTTTCCAAAATCTTTTCAGTAAGAGTTCTCAGGGCAATGTTGTAGTGTAAACACTGATGTAAACACCCTATTATTTTCCATGTCAAGGTCAGAGTTAGAAGGCATATCATGTCATTTGAGTGTTATGACAGAAAGGACCCCCCAACTATTGTAGAGTTTCTTCTTAGACCCATTGAGTGCGAAGCATAACGTCTCTAATATAAGGAAGGTCTTCATGTCTCACAGCCAGTGATTAAATGTTGGTGGGACTACAGCACAGAGTTGGACGTGTAAACATGAAATCATTTCTCTACAATGACAGTGCACTTTTAGATCACAGGTCATGGGAGAAAAATTTGTCAACATAGTCAATGTTGGGTTCTTAAGAAAGAAAGCATGAGAGGATACAGTTCACATAATAACTAACCTGTAAATATTGAAAGTTGTTTTCTCCAAGAGCTGGTCTGACTCAATCCCTCCGTGCCAGTCCTGAATGTCGGGTTAGGGGTGAAGAAATGGTTGAAGTTGGAAACAACAGTACTCAAACAAGGAGAGTCTCTGCAGCTGAACTGGGTCCATACTATTGGGTTACGGTTTGATTTGGTCAAACCAAAGAGTACAGGCAGAGAGACATTCTGTCATGATTGCAGCTCCATAGACGTCCATTCTGGTCTAAATGACTAAAAGTAGAAGTGGTTCAAAAAGTTAAGAACACAAATCTTAGCAGCACAGTAATGGTAGTGGACGTCGGGGAGCCCCATGCTGCCGTCTAATCATCATAACTTTAATTGGAAGGCAAATTCCTGTCTCCTGCATTAAAAGTTGGATGTGCTACACACCCATCCACCACCTTTACTTCCACACTGTTCATTTTCACCTCGCTACATGAAGGGCACAGCACTTTGTGTACTGCCGCTGTATGTAATCATGTGTAATGAAGGTAAATCTGAGGATACTGGCCAATAACAGCGTGCATCTGGTGAATGTGTGCATCTTTCATTACTGCCCAGATACACTCAAATGCGGTATGTATGTTTGCACATACCATCACGGGGTCTGTGGCCCATATGGAATGTACTGTACAACCAAAAAGAGGAAGCCCAGATGGTGCTGAATGCTTCTGCTGAATTCCTAAAGAGAAGAACATGTTGAGCCGATCCCGTCTGCGGTACACCTTCAATGGGGCTCACCGCTTCATCACCTCGTCCAACTCAGTCACCAGGTCGGCATCATTACCTCAGAAGCACGCCTGGGACCACGCCACTCCAGCTAAATGGGCAATAGATGGCCGATCAGGCTCCCAGTTTCCTGCTGGGCACAGTCACTCTCACAAGCATCGAGAGCATATGTCAGCCAGATGCTGCTGGCCTCACTCCCCTTCAAAGAAACAATTAGGCACAATTATCGCAACATATAAATGAATTTCATCCATGATTAAAATGTTTGGGGGTAGGGGGCGAGCAGGACGCACAGCCAGGTGGTTGTAATCTCGATGGCGGTCGCAGTGGGGCTTCGCTCAAAGAAAGCAAAAGAAAGAAAAACCTGCTGAGCTGTTTATTCAGGCACTTGTGCGTCTGGTCAAGTGCCCCCTCCCTCTCACTGCAATGTTCACCCCACCAGCAAAGGCATCTGTCCCTTAATAACGCTTTAATGAAGGCCATTCATTTTAATGGAGCCTCATTTCAAACTCCAGTAATTAAAGCTCATGGTGCACTTGACTGGGAGGTTGTTGAGACAGTGTGAGTGCCAGTTCTACAAATAAACAGACCCCCCTTCCTCCTCCTAAATGCGAGCCAGTGGGCATATGAACAGCATAATCCAGCTCACAGTCACGGAAGGAGGCGAAGGCGGTTCAACTCAGAAATCTAAACCATGTAAGATAGATGAAAACCACATTGGTTAAGTGGCAAGAAGTATGACAGGTGGCTCAAGCATGTTGTAAGGATAACAGAACAATCAGGGATAATCAAGTTTGAAAGGTTGAGAACACAAGGAGAAACTGCGGAGTGATACAATGAGATTCTGATGTGAAGTGAAACCTGTTTCAGTCAGTGGAGGATCATACTGCATCACAGTCACTGTAACTGTGTGAGTGTGTGTGTATGTGAGAGAGAGAGAGCGAGAGAGGCAGCTGTTGTGTGTGTTTATAGCGATCTGCCGAGATGAAAATGCACAGGAAGCAGCAGAATCTATTGAGAGTGAAATATGAAAAATGGTGCCCTAAGCCAAGGGTGAAAGATGAAGACCTTTCCAGTCATTCTTCACAGATCATCAAGGTCTCCAGAAAAATCGCATCCATCCGCACGGTCGATTTTAAAGTGGCGTGCCCTCACGGTGCCATGCAGCACTCAGGGAACACATGAAGATGATGTGTTTTGATTCCCAGATGAAGAGTGTGACAAGAAAAGCTGCTATATATGAACCTGTCAGGCTCTGCAGCCCTGACGGGATTATGAGGTAGTGACATGTCACCATCTCTCACATACACACACACACATGCACTCATGAACTCAGATTAATATTCACAGTAGTAGAAGTACATTGTTTTAAATGTACATCTGCATGCTAGTGTGATATGAAATCAATTCAAATTAAATATGTAAACGTGAGGTAGATCTCTCTCAGGTTTCATCTCTTGCGAAACTAAAACCAACTTCCCATGTGCATATTTAAATATAACCCCAGATAATTTATGTGTTTACTCCACAGATTAGAGAGATCCATCTTTCTAGGTGTGTCATCTACCCAGCATGCTTTGCTGCTTCCTGGCGTCAGATGGTATAATGTTGATGTATGATCTGTGAAGAGGAGCCTTGTTTTATCTCCTGCGCGGTGACATGGGACGGTGGTTTATCTCCTGTGTGGAGGCATGGGATGCTCGTCCCGCTCCCTCAGCCTATCTGCCTGCCTGCTGAGGGCCTGATGAAAGCGCAGGGCCACCTTGTCCAGACGGCAAACATCCATCAGAGGAGCAACATGTCAAACGGTGAGGGTAGAGGAGAGTCATCTTCAGGGCGAAGGAAGGGTATCGGCTCGGTCAAACAGGGTTTAAGCCTGTCAGACGCCTCAGCTGTGGTCCTGCTGGTGGAGATGTTTGGACGGCAGCAGTCACAGATGTATGATGTTATGAAAATTACAGCAACTGCTTTAAAACAAAAAACATTAAAAAGTCCAGGTATCTTAACTGTGTCACAAAACCACTACTGTTGATTTTATTTAGTTAAGATTTATTTTGTAAATTGTAGCTTAACTAAATCCCTTTTTTGAGAGGTTTTTTTTATTTTTCCTATTTTCCAAAGAAAACCTGCTAGTTGACACTTAAAAATCTGTATTAAAAAGTTAACTGGTGACTAAACTTCTCTTTAAAGCTGCCAAATGAAAGTATTCACCTGTTATGTAGTGAAGTGAAGTACTGATGCAAACAGTTATGCTACAAGTACATTACATCAACATCTAATCTAATCAGGATCTGAGCCACAGCTTCTTTTGTCTGTGACATGTTGACATGTTAGGTCAACATCTGTAGAGCTGATAAAAGCACCAACACAGGTTAGATTCTGTCTCTTATCTACATGTCCTGTTTAGACTTGTCTGATATAATTCTTGTATTATGTTAATTTTTTTTTTTCTAGTGAGGTTTTTTATTTGTTGTCCCTCATGTCTGGTGACCCTCTACCAGACAATCGTGTCTCACTGTGGTGATTATGAGAGCAGAACAGAGCAGACGAAGCCTGCAGGGTTTTGTCTCCTCTATTGTGCAAACCTCTTGACAAAATCTCCCTTTCTGTCCCTTAATTGTCCACACAGCTCGACACACGACTGTACAATAAAAACAATTCTGAACAAGGGGTGACGTTGAATGTTAAGAGCAAAGCCACATGATGCCAGGCGCATGCCAGTGAGACAACACTCAGCGGCCTGAGAAATGAAAGCAAACAGACACAGAAGACATGAAAAACGATCAGAGCGTTTTCTTGTGTTTCCCTGCTCGACGACTAACACACCAGTGTACTTTGAAGTGGCTTTTGAGGGCTAATGATCGGCATGTTGCCCAGACTCGCAAAACAAATGTTTCTATTTTTGCAAAGTGACCTCCTCTTTAGCAAATGAAATCAAAATGCAACATCCATGTGGAGGCAATTGACCAAACAGTCTGATGGGGCCTGATCATTTCAATGGGGCCTTTATAAATTTCTGAAGTTTATCCTCCAGGCTTAGTGACATTTGAATCTGTGAACATAATTTCTCTCTCTCTCTCTCTTTCTCTCCCCTCTCTCTCTCTCTCTCTCAGTGTTTCCTGATTGCTTCCACACACACGAAGCAAGTCCAGCTGGAGACTGTAAAAATAAACTTCATGTTTAAAAATGGGTAGATTAGCCCTTTTTAAATTGGTTTCTTTTCATGTTTTTGTGTCCCTGTGTGTCCAACCTGGCAGGAGCTGGCAGGTTGAGAACAGAGAGACTTAGAGTGTGTGTATGTGTGTGTGTGTGCGCGCGCGTGTGGTGCATGGGAACGTAGAGGAGTGCAGGGAAACACTAATTGGCAAGAAAGTGGAGAATAAGACCTGTCGCCTGCCAGATGTTTCTGTAAAAGTGCAGTGCAGGTCCACAGCGAGGTGTCGGAGGCCTCCTCTTGCATCAGAGGGAGCCGTCAGGATCCTGGGCCGCTCTCCTGCTGGACACCTGGCTTCCTGCCTCCCTGTGCAGCTGTGTGCGTCTGCCTGCTGCATCATGTTCAAGCCGTTCCACGGTGCTCTTCATGTTGCATGTTGTCAGATTGTGTTTACTGTTAACCAAGGATACCGTCGCGCTGAATGGATTTTGCGGTCAGGTCAAACAAAAGACAGCAATTAGTCAGAATCAAACATTTTGGCTCATTTGGAAGTTTATTACGTAACAGACTTTGGAGATCCTGTCTACACACTGACGTAGATAAAGAGATCAAGGTTGTGTATTTCTAACCTTCCCCAAAATACACTAGGTTTCCCTTTTCAGTCTTTATTGTGTAGACAGTGGTATCATTATACTATGAGCAGTTTGGAGCTGCGCACCACACTGGGGCACTGGAGAGGTAAACTCAGGACAGTGATCATTCTGCTTCAAGATTCGAACTGAAGGACTAAACAAGATATGTTTGGTTTACTTGAATTTGTTGAGCGCACGCTCTCACGGCCGCCTCTCTCTTTTCAACAGTCTGTCATTTTTCTATGGCACATTATGAAACCTATTACTCTTCACTCATCCCTCGCAGGGAGACAGACGGAGAGAGAGAGGCTTAGAGCGAACCTCAAGCAAAACCCATCTGGGAGGCTTAATTACAAGTAAGCTCTGTTTAATAAGCACTGGATCGTATATCCATAGACGAGGAGAGAGGAACCTCCAGAGGCTCAGGAATGTCAGTGTTTGTGTATGAATGTACATGGGCGCATGCCAACAGCGCTGCACTGGGGAGCTGTTTTCAGGCTGGCACTGCAGTCCACTCAGGCTGCGGAAATTTGGCTGCGGAAAGTGAATGAGTAACTTTCTCCCCTCCTCCAATGGCTGTTGATGAGGTGCTTTTGAGCAAGGCACTTAAACTTCAATGGGCTAATACTGTAGCAGAAAGTAAAAGAGAAAAAGACTGAGCTTTTCATGCTAAACGGACTGTGAGTTTGAAACTGCTAAAACCTCATTTTTGCTTTAGAGTGTATTTTCACGCAGGATGAGGACGGTGGATTCACGGTGGATTACCATTAGGCATCTCTTCATGGCCTGTACGGACAGGACAGTTGATTAGAGTAAAAACTAATAGATACATTTCTATTTACTGTACATATAAGACAACTTCCTGTTTCCTGTTTTCATTTCAAATTCTGCTGTTTAATCACCTTTCACGTCTTGGGTGAAGCAGAAAATCTTCAACTTGTTTCAGTTCCATCGTCAAGTTACACAAAAAAATCTCCCACAGAGACAGAAGTTGTGTGTACAAGATGCGTGAAGGTGATTTTACTCTCTGTGAAAATGCACCAGCTGTGGGATGTAAAAACAGTAAAACAGAACATTTAGGAACAATGGGACCCACATGTGCACTTTCAGCCTCTGACACATCCACTGCACCGTGTTTATGTGTGTTTGTGTGTGTGTCCTATTTATCCACGTCTGCAGTGAAAATATAAATAATCCAGCCAAATCTGATTGCATCAACCTTTTGATATCGTTTAACTCTGTCGACTGTAATGTGGGCACGGGCTTGGTTCTTGTGGTTGTGGTTGCTATGATGACATCATCCACACGGTGGCTTAGCGGTGCATGCAGCCCGACATGAATGTTTGGCTCGTCCCGACAAACAAACCCCAACCTGCTGACAATCACAGAGGATGTGAACGTCACTTTACTTTCACACAAAGGCTTTCTGCAACCGCCAGCATGATTTCGTAGCCCCAGAGTTCAAACCATCTAATCTTGCAGTCAGTTTAAACTACTGAAACAAAAATAAGGGTTTTAATTCAGCGTAACACTCGCAAAAAAGGTTGGGGGGTTTACCCAGAAAAACAACAGCATGCAGGTTTTATAAACTTTGGTGGAGGTGATGTGTGACAAGATGAGAGAATCGAGTCTTCACATCAGATGACATCACCCCCCAGTCCTGATGACTACAGCCACATTATACAGAAACACTGGCAACTCTATTCATGGTACTGGAGTACATTTCTACCCAAGAAGTCATTAGATTTGCTCAAAATTATTTACATTTGCTAAATGACAAGGGCCAGAAGCCATCGTAGAATAATGTGTAAACACTCCCATGTCGGAATAATGGGATATTTTCATGTTCTTGCCAGTCTGCCAACTTCAAACATAACCTCAACAACATTACCACAACCTCACAGACCCAGTAGCTGCCATCATCCAGTCCATTTATGTATCTGTCTGACTGACCACAAATGTAGAATCACAGTGTCCTGATGGACAAATTAGTAACAGCGTGTTGGAGTCCAAACACAACTAAAGCTGCCCGTTCTTATATATTCTGTCATCCAGCCAGTGCAATAAGGCCAGTGAATGTAGAGGCTGAACTAAACTCTGCTGAGTGCTTTCTGATGAAAACTTTTATCTCAAAGTTATTCCAGCCTTACATCACCAGTGTCTCTGATAATCTGTCATAATTCTCAAGTTATCGCTTTGTTGTCGACGGGTCAATTGAGTCCGCCGGCACTTCAATTAGTGCGCTGTTCTGCTGAAGTTCTGTTGAAGGACAGATGAAGGATCTTTGACTTGACTAATAGCCCGAGCTCTAATCTTGGGTGTTGATTGACACTGTCTTCAATGGGTGTGTTTACACAAGGTCCTGCCGTTAGCATCTGTCACCCAGTCACCTCTCATACATGTCATGAGGTGCCCTCTGTCTGGCCCCGAGTCAGAGTAAGAAACACAAACACAGCTTCTGTCGTCGCAAACTAAACTTCCACATGTTCTTAAAGTCAAATGCAGTAACTGTGTGTACGTTCTTCACATTCTTCTTCCAGTTTGCCCACCTTTCTCTTTACATCAGACGGTTCCTGCAAGTGTCTTTGCTCAGTCAACGCAGTTAAACACAGGTGGCCTTGTTTTTCTATGATCTGAAAAATACATTCACTCATTCACTCTTGCCAATTGATTCCCGCAGTCAAATTCATTATTCCACTGTTTTCTGATCACTAACTACTTCCACATGCTTCAACTTAGAAAACTCCATTCAAACTTTGAAATGTTCAGATCAAATTGGATATTGTCAGATGTGCTCAGCATTCAAAATGCAAAATATTTTTCTTGAAAACCATTTCAGCATACTTTCAGTATGCTGAAATGGTTTCATTTCAGCTCAAAAAATGACCCTGAGGACTTTCAGCTTTTCATCTCCATTTTAGATTTTTAATATCTTGTACAGTTTTTGAATCATGGCAGGTTCATACGTTTTTCCACAGTCCCTGAGTTGAAAATGGGTGTGTATGGGACCCATTTGTTTCTCTAACTTCAACAACTTCAACATATTATTATTTACCTCAGCTCTTATAGTTGCCTCATCTTTCACTTCTCATAAACAATGTATATATAGAACTGTAGAGAAAATTGTGCTGTTTCACACAGTGACACCTAATTAATTGATACGACTTGTGCCTTCAGCTGTCCCATAGATTCCAACGTTAACTGACCTCTGCTACAAATACAGTAATATAGGCTCCAACCCTACAACCCAACATAAATCAATATTATTTTCTTATTTTTTCATATTTTTTTCAAAGTAAGTTTTATTTTGGTTAAACTCTTAACTTTTATTTTGTTGTGTAATATTTCAACAATCTCAATCTCTCAGTCATTTTTAATTACACAGCGCTGCATATCAACCTTCATTTACTGCCATGTGCATTTTAGAAAGACAAATAAAATAAATGTTAAAAAATCTAATTACTGTACATATGGTTTGTATTATATGTACATGCTGTAACTCTGAATGACACCAGTAACAAATGTAAGGCACACTCATGAATATAACATACAGTCAGATCCACTCGCCTTCACTTTAGTGGAATATTTTGCAAATACTTCCTTCGTTTGTCACTCACAGTAAATGTCTCGTTTTCTCATCTCTGCGGTGACACTGATACAGTGTGTGGGGTCTGAGCGTTATAATGAACTATATATTTCAATCCAGTAATTACACAGTAGGAGGCTGCTCCCTGCAACCCTCAGGATACGTTGCCATTTCTTTCTGACGAGAAGGGAATTTCCCGTCTCGATATGTTGCCTGCTGTTTCAGGTGTTCAGACAAGCTTTAATATGGAGGATCTCACGGGAGCCTTTGCCTCAACTTTGCTTGTGTATTGTTCAAGCAAGGTTATGGTTATGTCAAAGGTCTTTGATGAATAATAAGAGCCCCTGAGAGACAGTTTCTGTTGCTCTTTACTTCAGTCATCAAAGGTTTTGTGCCAAGAAATGTAAAATTATTATGGTTGTGTACTTGCGGTTGAGAAAAGCAGAGTGGTAAAAACTGCAGGCTTTCAGAGAAGACGACTCTGAGGTGGCAGGAGCTAACGTGACCAGACGGCGGTGACAATACAGGGAACAGATTGAGTTTCGATCACAAATAATTTAACACTTCTGGAACATTTCACGTCAAACACATGGCCTCACTTATCATTGTTAAATATGTTCAAATGACAGATTGTTGAAATTAAGGAAAGTGGTGCATGTCTAAAAAAATGGGCTTGGACTGACAAAGATTGTCCAAAAGATGACAATCCACTAGATGTTGTAATTCCTCACAAAATAATTAATAAACCTTGAATTTGTAGAGGCTATTAGCATAAGGCCAGTCAATAGTGTCTGAGATCATACTGAGATAATACAGTCTAGACCAGAGAAGTGGTCTAGGCTGTATTAGCCTGACAAACTAACCATAGCCAGAGGTACGTCTAAAACCACCGGTCTCAAAACTGCTGGAAGTAAGAAAAACAGCAGGCTTTCAGAGAAGACGACTCTGAGGTGACAGGAGCTAACGTGACTGGATGGCAGTGACGATAGGGGAACAGATTGAGTTTCGAGCAGAAATAATTTAACACTTCTGGAACATTTCACGTCAAACACATGGTCCGTGCAACAGCAGTGCACCTGGAGAGAGTTGTATTTCACTGGCCTGTACCTGCGCTCATAGCTCTACCATCACAGTTTCCCCACTGCCACTAGTGTCACCACACAGCACAAGTTCACTTCACCTTTGGGCCCCACAAACCCCCACTGCTGCTCTGATTATGTTTCCTGGGAATATGTTTCGTTTCACTGCACTTGATTCAGTGTTGGCAGGATATCACTTGAATCCCACCTTTTTTCCATGCTGGGACTGCGGCCATGTTAAACCTGGCAGACATGACATCATGCGACAGACGGATGCATGTAACAGGCAGCCCTTCATGGCCACTGTTTCATCTCAGCCATCACGTTAAGTGTCGTTCACATTACCTGAGTTTTGGATTACTTCAACTCAATTTTTTTAAATCAAGCTCTCAGCACCGGTGACCGAACACAGGAGGATTGTGTTCAAAGTGTTTTAGACGTTTTTGGACGAAGCAAGGTGATGACAAGTGCCTTCTCACTCTAAGATGGACCTAAGGAGACCTTTCTGAGCTTACATTCAATACAAGTTGTAGCCTTTGCAAAGGTTTTGGCAATTATGTCATAGCCAACAGCATTTTCCAAGCCTACACTCTTATCGCAGTCTGATCAGTATGATGAGTCACATCATGTAACTGCTCTTACAACCTCATGAAAGACAAACGCCCATCACATTGTCTCTGTCTGGTGCAGCAAATCACCCTAGTCTAGTATTTAATGAGACTAAAGCCCATTTTCATACTTGGCATTTTGTCATACAGACGTGACAGAGCATCCACAGAAAGAGCTGTACAAAAAGAGAAAAGATGAGAGCAACAGTGAATTAAGAACTGACGGCTTTGAAGACATATTTTTTTCAGAGCCACGTTTGCTCAATATGGTCATCAATCACAAACTAGACGGCCTGTTTTATTAAGTCCCATGTACACAAGTGTTGTATGACAGGTCACTGAGACGTGACTCATTTAATTCCTTGTGTGATGTGTGTAGAGTTTAGCTGGATGTTCGTTTATTCATCCAAGCTGATGGCATTAATGAGGTCAGATTATTACTGACGGCAACTTCATCTACCACTGTCAAACTGTGAAGGGCAAAATAACAGTTTAACCTTGTACTGCAGCAGCTTTAATGTCAATCTGACAACAACTGATACGTATGTAAATATCAATAGGTCCAAACTAGTCTGACTTCTATTATCACTTATCATTGTTAAATATGTTCAATTGACAGATTGTTGAAATTAAGTAAAGTGTTGCACGTCTAAAAAAAAGGGCTTAGACTGAGCAAAGATTGTCTAGAATTGGATGACAAACTAGTAGATGTTGTAATTCCTCACAGGATAATTAATAAACCTTGAATTTGTGGAGGCAATTAGCAAAAGGTCAGAGTTATGTAAACACATGCACAAAATTGCATGGCAATCAATAGTGTCTGAGATAATAGAGTCTAGACCAGAGAAGTGGACTGCCTGACGAACTGACCGTAACCAAAGGCACGGCTAAAACCACCGGTCTCAAAAACACTGAAAGTGAAATGTTTTTTTGGGTGGAAAAAAGGAGGAAAAAAAACTCTTGTAAATTTGGGATTAAGTGCTACTTTTGAAGTGGTTAACAACCCGTTTTGGAAACACACTTCAAAGTAAAAGCTTATATTTATGCAGATTTTGGGAAAATGACGGTATGGAATACACTTGGCAATACCTTCTCCCATTTGAAAGTTGTTCCAAAGAGAAAAACAGATTGAATGGCTGTGAGAGCGAGACAAATAAAGGAACGGAAAGGAGAAATTGACTTTCATGTTTTGAGTGTTATTAATTTGCAAACCTTTTTTCAAAAGGCAGTTGTGTCTGAGGCTAATTAGTTTCAATTGTTTCATTGAGAAAACGTTATAAATCCTTTCCCATTGTTTCTCTCCTCGGTGACAGTTACACACGAACTCAACATTTCCCTCATCTCTCCTTCTACCACTAAAAGTGGAGCTCAACCTCTCAGCCGTGAAAATCATTCCTGTGTTTAGACACAGCCCTGTGACATGGGCTTTTAGCACTATGAGACCAATGAAGCGTTATTGGCTGTCCAACGTGCTGTAAGAGTCATGGGCTCTGAGCACACCGGCACCATGGCAAAGTTACACCACGATTCTTATATGAAAAGAGGAAATTCAACAGAGTTCACTAAAATGAAGCAGTGATCAAAACATAAAGCTTTTATGGCAAATTTCTGGAGAGCACATTATACCTCTGTGAGTCCCTTGAGGGTGGGGGATGAAGGACATGCTGCAGTGCAGAGGCCAATCTGTCATGTAATGGGTCATGATCCAGAATTCCTCTTTTGATCACTGTTCTCTGTATAAAAGTCCAGAAAGCCTCCAGATGAGAACTTAAAGTGTTCCTGTTTGAGTAAGTGAGTGTGTGTGCTTGTGTCTTTCCATCTTGGTGAGTCAGTGAGTGTCTCCAGGCTGTACAGTAGATAAGAAAGGGCAGCGAGAGTCACGGGGGTATCCATTACTCACTGGATGCCTATGGAGAGCGAATGAGGCACCACCTGAATCCGGTTTAATGGTGGAAATGGATGCACTGTCTCCCCATGGAGTGCTCTCCTTTATGGCCAGCGTTCACCTGTGATATATGGAAAGAAGACAGATGCCAGCGAGGGAGGCAGTGGGACACAGAGGTGATTGGACAGATTCTTCTGGGTGATGCAGAGGCCGAGTGTAGCTTTGAACTCGTGCCACTGTCCAGGGACGTGCTGGGGGTGATTGAGTGCTGCTGTGCTCCCACAGGAGAGGAAAAGGATAAGAACTTATTTTCAGTGAGCCAACTGGAAGGAGATGTTCTTAATGGTTAAATCTCAAGCCAAGTGCACTCGGACGTCGGCCTCAGCTTTAAAAAATGGTACTGTCATGAGTCAGAAAACAGAGCACATTAACAATTCAACCTGGATGAAGTTTTAAAGTGGAAAATATAACATTTTAGTGTCTGTTTCAACCATAACCAGCAAATCACTGGATATTATAACTTGAATTTACAAATGAGTTAATAAAATATACAATTTCAATCTGTTGAGGCAAAGTTTACCATGTGCTTCTTAGTTTAGCATATTAGCATGCTAACATTCGCTAACTAGCAACACAAAGCACATCTGAGGCTGATGAGAGTGTCATTAGTTTGAAAGGTATTGGACCACAAAAAAAAGTATTCAAAATAAAGATTTTGACCCAGTGATGGCGCTGGATGAAAAATTAAAGTGACCACTGTCGTTATCACAATTCATCCCGAGGGCATCTTGAATGTCGATGTGATGAATCGATAGTTGTCATTCAAAACCACAAATGTCACAAAGCATCAAGGGATCACAAAACTCATAAATATTCATTGTCTGGGAACCATGATTCTAAATGTCCAGTGGATATTTATGAGATTAGTGAAATCATTGACCTACCAGTGACACTAGAGGAAAAGTCATGTGGATTCATTGTCTGGGAGCCATGAATGTGTCAATCTGGACCAAAATGGCGGAGCGACTTAACTGTCTGACATTGTCATCCAAGAGCCAGGAGCTGTCATGGTCAGACGTGACTTGCCGTACATCAAATTAAATCTTGAACAAGTCTCTGCAGAACCGTCATATCTGTCATCAGTCGGTTTCCCAACATGATGAGCAAGTTCTTACAACATTTGGTTCTTTGACCAACTGCTGAGCCACTCATGTTGATCACCGTTATTTTAAACAGCATGCTGGCTGCAGGAGAGGCAGCTATAGCCAGGTTTTTTGTTAAAGTTGATCAATATGTTCTTTATTCCTAAAAGTTAGCTTGCGTAAGCCATTCATGCTCTGCAGTGAGTGATGGTTTGTGTCGGACTTGAAATAGGAATCTGCTCGTGTTTTTATTGTGTCATACTTTTGGAGCTATATTAGTGCAGTGTTATTAATGTTAACCAACTGTAGAATACTGGCTGCCAACAGATAAAAACAGGCAAATGTGAGTGGAAACAGATGACATGACTTGTGTCACTTAGTGTCTGCTGGGTAATGTAGTTTAGCTCAGGCTGTATTAAATCAAAAGCTCATGATTAATTGAGGGCATTAGAGTAGCCACAAGAGCAACAATGACATGTAGATGTCATTTTGGTGCTGCCTCATTTTGATCCTGATCAAACATCTGTGTTTGAGATGATGAAACTGAAGCATTTGTGAAACTTTGGTTTCTGAAATAAACACTGAAATGATGAGGGGCACAAGGTTCACTCTGGAAAATTTGATTGTCAACAGACCAAAATATCTCTTGACTTTTATTTATTTGCAAATAGATGTCCATTTTGCCCAGAGATAGTATTTTTCTTTTTTTACTTATTTTGGTGCCTGAAAGAAAATAATAATAATAATAATCCATACAAAGATAAATAAAACAAAGCTCCCAGTGTATATTTATTTCCACATGTTTGTCTGTGTTTAAATATTTGTGATCATATTACTTTATAAAAAATTCATACCAAAGTAATATGAAATATGAAAAAGGCCAAGCAAGTGTAAGGACGCTTGCCTTCATACTTTTTAAATATTGACAGACTACTGTATGACTGCAATAAAAGAAATGGCAATAATATCCATAGCAGATGGTGAAGGTCCGGGAGGCCAATTCCAATACTGTATAAAATGAAAGTTGACATCCATAGTCAGACATTCATACCTCTCTCTCTCTCTCTCTCTGTTTGTGTGTGTGATGGTGATGACACACAAGCCTGTTTAATAATAGATATGTTTATGCCATATCTGCTTTGCATATGCATTGTAAAAAGACTTAATGTTGTAGTTTTCCTCTAGGGATGTGATAATGTTTAAACTTGAACTCAATTGGAAATGAATTAAACCAACTCTGCAACTATATGCGCACACACACACACACACACACACACACACACACACACACACACACACACACACACACACACATCCACAGGGGCCTATAGTTGCCATTAGTGGGTATGATCTGTCACAGGACCCCCTCTTTCACATCGGAGCGTAGGGGCAGTCAGAGCACAGAGGACTCAACTACCAAGGCTTTTATTGCTTTATTGCTTCCTCGTGAAGAAAAGAAGCACAAAGAACTGTAGTCCCCACTCCCCCACCCCCCACAGACCCTTCCTGCTGGGAAGAACAGTGCTGCGGCGGGCAGGGGGCCTCCCCCTTTTTGAAGGCCGGCCTCTGAATAGTTGGCTGCGGTCATCGTTATCCTCCCAATTAACACTCGTTTGTCTCCAGTGAATTCAATTAGAGCCATATTCATGAGCGACCAGCAGGGGAGGTGTGCGTGTGGGAGGGGGCGGGTCACTTCCCCTCACCACATCAGAGCACTGTAGGTCAACTCTTGTTCAGCCAGGACCTCCATACATATTCAAGGTAGTGCCTTTATCAATGGAAAAGAACACAGCAGTTAGTGGCGAAGGATCATGTGGAGTTTGAAATGAATATAGATGAAGGAAGTTCATTAAATGAAAACAAGATTTTTGCAGTGGGAGAAGATGTTCTATTGTTAGACATTTCCTCCTGAGCTACTGCATTTCAATATGATTAGTAGCAGTAGGAAAACTTTCTCATCAAACATTTTAGAGTATTGCTGGTAATTCAATGGATATTTAGGGCAAAACATTGTAGTTGAAACAGTTGTAGTATGTAACCTCTAAAGAGGCTACAGCCACAATAGCATAACTGTTGAATCTGTACCAATCAGCTGATCAGCTGTGCTTAGAGCTTAATGCTAACATCAGCATGCTAACATGATCACATGCAACTAGCCTTCCATTAAAAATGTGGTGCAAAGTTTAACCAGGAAAGAAAATCTGTTTCATGTGCAATAAAAACCCCAAGTACCGGACAAAAGCACAAACATGTTATTAAGTGCATTACATAAAAGTGAAGCAATCACCCTGTCATTAGGAGTCATTTTGTTGGGAACATTAAGGTTTCCGAAAAAAAAAAAAAAAAATCAAGGCAATTCATTCAAATCAAAAAAAAAAAAAAAAAAAAAAAATCAAAACCCTTCCAGTGGCGCAAAGTGAAAAATCACCACAGCTCACTGTCACCAAAACCCATGGTAAACAGACCAGGCAGGTTGATCAATATGGCCCCTTTCTAAGCAAGAAAACATGTCTGAGATGTTTTGTGTCTTCCTGTGGACACATGGACTGATGCTGGCTCACTGTAGGATAAAATGGCTGTGCAGCAGAAACTGTTCCCCACTGAGTTCAGGTTTCAGTCTGGTGTCTCTGCCTCTGCCCTCAGTGCTGTTGTGTAATGCTGTCCTCGCATGCAACGCAGACAGGATGTGTCAACGGGTAAAGCCAAATGAAACACATCTGTCCAGTCGTAGTCCTGAGCGGCTAAGATGCAGCCGGCGTCGCACTGGCAGCTTCAACCTGCAGACCTCTGGTCCCCACAGGGAGAAGCAGAGGACATTTCTGAGTGGTGAAGCAGAATGAGTGAGGTGCTTATCCCTCTGAGTGTCTGACACAGGGGGCAACAGGAAAATCAGATAAGATGTCACTGAGGCTGAGCGACTCTGACGTTTTAATTGCGAGGCCCGGTGGCCACTGCTCCACACCAATCATGAGATGGGATCAGGTTATGAGTTTTTACTTCCTGTTTTGGCACAAAGCTGCACTTCAAATGAAATACACAAATTAAAACATGCAGCCAGTGAACACTGACGTGCCCTCTGTAAGATTATGTGTTGGTGAAGCTGCAGTACTTTACTTTAAAGCTACACCCCATTGATTTTTGAACACTTTGGGAACAGAGGAAACAACTTTTGCCTGTTAACAGATTTAGAGCAACCTTAGAAAAACAGAAAGTACTTTTTAACATGTTTTTTTTTTCTTGTTTTCATCAACTGACCGTCTGGCTCTTTAGCTGCAAAACACTCCACTATGTTTACTGGCTTGTTGTTAACTTTGCTTTAGAAATGTTTGAGCATTTTTGCTGCTGTGGCCAAAAAAGGAATGAAAATGAACTAAAACAATGCTACTGTGGGTCACAAAACCAAAATAATGACTTGAACAAACACTTTGAAGCTCCGGCCATCTGAGGCAGAGGGGTGTTTTTTCTCTTTAGACATAATTATGATGAACATATCCTTATTTGATCCATAAATCTGTCAATATTTTTTCAAAATCAGGGATTATAGCAACTTAAACTGGATCTCCTCTTAAGGATTCATGCTGTGGAATAAGTATATAGTAACCGTGCCAGGACTTCTGTACTAGCTGCTTTACTCAGCCCACCACCTAACAGCACTGTCTGTGTAACGAGCGTGTGTGTGTTAAAGAGAAGGATCATGGGAATGATGTGTGGTGGTGGTGTGGTGAGTGCATCTAACCCGGTGGCTTACTCTTTCCCAGCCCGCGCTGTAGCTGTTCTTGTGATTATCATGATTTTTACTCTTTATTTTCATCACATAATTTTAACCTTGCGACTGATCCATCACCACGTCATATTTCTTCACTAACAGGGACAGAGTAAAATAATATTTTTAACTATTCTGGCCGAGTCTTGGTGTTGCTTCTTTTTTGTTTGTGGGAGCAAGTTGTTGATCTTTGCGGCGCTTGACCTCTGAGCCACGTTTTCTTACTCTCAAGTATTTTATAAGTAATTATAAACTACAGTAATTTGTAATTTCAAGAGTGTGCGAGTGTCAGAACGCACGATGAGTTTAAGAGCACAGAGTTGTGTGTTTGGGCTGATGCCTAATGCCCTCATTCAGACTGAAGGATGAGCGAGTTCGCTTAATGTGACACTGAACTAAATTATCATGCTTCGTAAATTCTGATGAGTTGATGTTCTGCTCCTCTGTAGAGTGTGGGTATGTGTGTGCGTGTGTGTGATTGTGGCGATGTGTGTTTGCTTAGCCACTTGTACATGTATCCATGCTTAAATGTTAAGCAGCCTTTGTGAACATTCATGTCATTAGCCCTCAGAGTTCCAGTGTATGTGTGTGTGTGTGTGTGTGTGTGTGTGTGTGTGTGTGTGTGTGTGTGTGTGTGTGTGTGTGTGAGGTCTGCCCGCTTGGAAACCCCATCGGCCTGCAGCCAGGGCACACAGCGTCTCCTGAAATCACCTTCATGTGGAGTGACTTTTTGCTCCACCGGCGACAGGGCAATCCCACTCTTCATTTAATGGGTCATAATTACTTCAGAATAGTTTAACGATTGCACTAAATTCAAGCTGAAGTGTTTAGGCCTCTCGTCTCCAGGATACAGGGCATGGCCTATTGCTGAAGTGGGAGACGATCTCCACTGAGCTCAATGCAACCATCTGACACTGTTGGAATTATCAGTTAAAACTTCATTGATTCAAATGTTTTGTTTAATTTTAAAAGCCAAAATAAAGAAAAGAAAAGGAGTTGTCCACGAAACGGGACCAGCTTGGCCTTCTTTTCGCTTATGGCATTAAAAATCAAGACTTGCATCCAAAAAATGAAATAATTTTGCCCAGTGGAATATAAACTGCCCACAGTCTAGAAAAGACGAGACAGTTTTAAGAGGCTGGAAAGTTTTATATTACGGCTCATTTTATGAAAACAAAAGTATTTCATTGTGAGAGACAGGCCTCCTGTGATGTGCTGTTTTATCCTATAACCCCTGTATTCTACTATTTCTCTGATGTAACAAGGCCAGGAGGTTTTAGGAAAGAAATAAGGAGAGAAACAGAGACAAAAATATTCTTACAATATTACGCAACTGTCTCTATGCTGAACATGCGGTTTCAAACTACCAGATGTGATTGTGCAGATGTAAGAGCGGCAGAGAAAAAGAGACTCACGGCACAGAAGTGAAACATTTCTTCCTGTACGACCGAGTTACTCTGCACTTTCTCTGCCTTAACAAGCTTCACTGATGAGTTCATTTATGTAAAAGTATGAGCTCATTCCATAGTTGGCACACATGTAGCCCAGTCATAATAGAAGGAAACGGGGTCCAAAAACAAAAACAAGCTTGTGCTCTGACTTTTTTTTTGTGGAGAGAATGGGGGGGTGTTCACAAGATCACACAACATCGCTGCATTTCCAAAGGTCACAAGGTTTTGGAAAAAAAAAAAACCCATCTGGAGGAACCTATGACACAGGGGTGCAGAATATCAGGTAACACTTGGGCTGTATTTTTTCCACAAGTGTCAACTTTGGAAATGTTAAGCTCTTGTACGTGTGTTTGTGTTTGACAGGCTTTCATTTCTAAAGTTCCCAACAGGGATGTCTTAGACCCTAACACTTCACTTTTGTGGCTCCACCAGCATCACACTGCAGAAATTCATTTGAAAGGTGGTTTCTGCGGTTAAGAAAGAATTATCTGTAACGGCCACCATTTTTGAAATGTTATATGTCTTCCCTTTTTTTTCTTTTTTTTTTTTTTTTTTAAATGAGTCTTAACCTTGTAAAACAACATGAGCAATCGCTTCACTGGCCGTAAAATGTTTCTTTTATCTCCATGGTGACAAATAGCTTTGGTAGCTGTGACAGTGAACGGCCGAACAGGACACTTTGATTGTGTGGAATTAAATGCAAGCAGCTGCGGGGCTAATCGAGGGATATGCCATTTGGCTTTAATTACAGAAATGTCATGAAAGAACCACAGCAGCAGCGTGGAGCTGAAAGCAAAGGGAGAATAAAAGAAAACCTCGCAGGAGATTTGTAGAATGTAGGAAAAAATCAGGGATATATGACTGGAAACGGAGGGAAATGTCTCTCTGTTCTTCTTCGTGTCTTTACGACCACAAACTGGGATGTTTTATGAGGTTAATGCAGTCATTGTTCTCAGATATATACCTTCAGTTACAGCTTAACAATATATAAGAGTATTGTATATTTTTTTACGAGTCATTTCATTGGGGAATGCCCCACTGGTTCACAGGAATTATCCTTTTTTTTTGCGTCATACTTGAGGCTTTGTAAAATTCTCAGGTAAATAAAAAAATTTCGAAGGCAGTGCAGTCACAGTCCTGCCATGTGTTCATGTGTGACCCCGACATTGTGCCTCCTTCAAAAGCTGATTGAAACCCTCAGTTTCCGCTCTGCCTAAACACAGAACTAGCGCCGCGATAGAAAGGTTGTATGGGAAAGAAGTCAACCAAAAGAAACTTTGGCGTGTGAAGTTAAACAAGTGGGGTTTTTGGAATTACCCTTAAACAGATGCAGTGGATTAGGGGTGGAGCGGCCACACCCGGCACAGACTCATTACACTTGATTGATTAGTGTGTAATTAGGTCGGTCACTGATCACTGGTTGACAAAAATACGCATTGCATCCTGTGCAGCGTGGACCGAAGGGCCGCAAGCTATGAGGACACAACAACAAATCCACACAGTGGCCTGCAGAAGAGTAAAAGTCATGGCTCTAGGCTTTCCTTTTCCAGACGTGACATTTACCAAAGCACCGGGGAATTCCATGTGGTTTTCTGTTGACAGCTGTAAGCGGGCATGGATCACATAATGCCCAACAATGCTGCTCACTGTTTGACGACGGTGACGCGGCACTGAGGTAAAAGGGTGTCAGATAATAGATAGGGATTATGAGCATACTGAGAACATGTAGGACATAGATGAATAGAGTGGATCAAGGCTTTAATGTCCAGACCAGGACACTACGGTGAATGCAATGATTCAATGATGCTGGAGTGTCAAGTGTAGGCAGCTGCGTCACAGCTGGTCACGGTTTCCTCTATAAGAGCTGCGGCTTTGGCAGCAACTTCTCCAGAACGGTTATTGTGAGGGGAAGTAGCAGGAAAGGCTGACCACCCTTCCCAAAGCTAAAAGACAGTGCTCTTTTCTTACAAACTCAGCTGCTTTTTTTCCTTTCTTTCTTTTTCTTTCTTCCTTTCTTTCTGTGCTTACCCGCCCAAGTCATGCCTTCCCCCTGCATTCACATGAAACCGAGCTGTCGTCACCGGCGGGGCCGTTCTTTCCGTTTCGTCTGTCACACATGGCCGGAGGTTAGCCGACGCTGGTCTGAGGGTTCCAGCTGGACCCGGGCAGCAGGTGAGGTCCCGGCGAGGTTCCCGCGGAAAACCCAGGAATCCAGCATCATAAATAACAAACTGTTTAAATGTGTTGGACTAACAAGACCATGTGACCAACCGGAGTTTTCCACATTCCTCTGCATAAACTGATTCCATATTCACCGTGAACAGGTTGAGCTTTTATTGCTAAACATAAACCACGGTAATGGCGCACTGCTTTACTGTGCAGTATATCACCCATATAAACATCTTCAAAATAAACCGGAGTAAATTTTTTTTCATTGGATTCGCAGGGTTAAAGTTACAAAAATGTTTCCATGAGCAGATTAAACTGTCAGCATCCACTCTTAGACTCCACTGTGCTGGAGACTAATGTGGTTTTAGACTTAGTTTCCTTACTTTTGGCACGAGAGATTGAAAATACTGACTTTAAAATATTTATTCTCCATTATATGTGATTATAAATCACTTATAATTGCTGATCTTATAAACGTTATGTGCATCCCAGGATTCCCAGGAAACACAAACCGCTTCATTCTGTAGGTGTTCAGCAGCCAGTCTGGAAGCTTTTATGAGTCACTTTTACTGTGACTTTATAAGAAGAGATGCAGATTATTGCTTCAGCGGAACTAATGCATGGAATCAAAGGTGCAGAGAGTCCCATGCATTTTTAATGTACATGTCTAGGTGGATGGTTCGGGGCTTTTTGCGGCTAAAGTGTAAGAGGATAAAAGGAAGGGCTACAAGCCAAGCTCACAGTTCATCACATGACCCTCCGCTAATTGTTTCCTCCTTTACAGCCCTGAAAGTCTCACTCGCTCTCCTGCACCCTCGTTTCTTTTCATGTAGTGTTCATAGTTAACATTATTTTACTTGCATATAGAACGTGGTGGCCACACTCAAATAAACCAAACTTCCTTGTCTCTGGCCAAAGTTTGTAAATCTATCAGTGAAAAATTTCAAGAGCCCGTTTTATTTTATGGCAGCTATGTTTTCTAGAAGGCTCGCCGCGTCCTCACTTCCTGTCCACCTCTGCTGTCTTAGGTTAACAGACATTCCTCGTAACCCACGGGGGTCCTGCTGCCTGCACCGGAGGGACGACGAACACACACACACACACACACACACACACGCACAAGTAAAGTAATTACATTACTGTACGATTCACTCAACAGCAAAACGTTACTTTTGTTCCTCAGCATATTTCCATCAAAGGAACCTTTAAACAGCTCCAAAACCTCAATACCCACACATCACATATTCTGTACTTAACACATGTAGAAATGGAAAACAGAAAGACATTATGGTTTAACAAGCAGCCAGTTGAAGTTTTGAAAATATTTACTGATCACCAGCAGCTGGCTTAACAGTAGTTCTGGTCCTCAGAGTTCAAATGTGGGCTTCACATCCTCAAAACCTGTACAGGATCTGAATTCAGGTGAGCACCAACACCAACACTCATACCACATTAAGAATGATGCTACAATTAATAAGATAATACACCACATATTTGTTTTGTCAGTCTTACATCTACAGACGCCCAGTGGACAGCACGTGTTCATACACTCATGTATACATTGACTGGAGTTAATTGCCTTAAACTCGGTCATGGTGAACCTCTTGTCATACAGGAGGATAAATCTACTGTGTTTGCTTCATCCTGCACACGTCCAACAAGAAATACCATGCTCGCAAATCTCACAGAGAAACAATGTGACACATAACTTTAATATCCACCCAGTTGACAGCGCATGACGAGCGTGAGCCGCGAGCCTCGCCAACGCCACGAGCCTCTGCAAAACCCCGCACACTTTTTTCCGCTGAAACCTTTAGCAACTATTCTTGTCTCCGACACCATGTAATTAAGTTCCTGTCGTTCCTCTGCTCTCAAACATTGCTTAACATAAACGGAGGCCTAGTTCGTTAATTAGTTCCAGTGTGTGATCGCGAGCCGCTTGCTCTCAGACGCTGAAAATGAAACCCCGCTCCCTCTCTATGTAAAAGCACGGTGGTGGAGAGAGGAGGGTCGTAAATGAAAGTGGAACATCAATCGTGAGGAGTCGATGGGAGGAGAGTCCATGTCATGTTAATAAAGAGAGCAAGAGAAACCAGTTGTAACACTGCTCCTCACTATGGATACCGTGAGTTTTTACAGTAATTGTCATCTGTTCCTTTGAGGTTTAATCAGTTTAATGTCCTGCTGTCCAGCACTGTAAGCAAAAATAAAGTTTCAGTGTTACTTTTTACAGCAAATGAAAGTGATACATGCTGTGAAACAATCTGCTGTTTCAACCGAGGCTCGTGTTGGTCAATGTGCCACCACCAGAGTGTGTAGGTAAAGTTGTGAAGTGTCATCTGTTATCTCTCTGCATATAGGGACGCTGTAAGGAGGATATATGTTGTGTTGGTTCCATATTTGACATGAATCATATGCGACAAATCCGTGATGCGATGTGCGGTACAGGTGGAAAGATGAAGTTCCTCCGCTTTAATCTTCAGATGCAATTACTGCACTATGGATGGCCAGCGCTGATTAATGCAGCCCGGTGATATACGGCGCCGCCAAATGGAAGGGCATATTTATGAAGTCCTTTAATCTCCCTTGACAACAGCCTCATATGAGCCAACAGGCTCATCTCCCATGGCCACATTAGGGCCAACTGTTCTCTGTGCCATGAATTACTGCTGTCACCTGTCGGGAGATTTCACAGGACAGCGCCTCATTTGAGGTCAATTTCTGTCTTTCCCAGCAGATCAGTGGGTCCAGCAGAGAGGGAAGCCGATAAAGTTTGGGATTTTGAGGAGTGCGGATTATAGGATCAAAAGGCAATGGCGCTAATCCCTCCCCGTTATTAAAGATGATAGCGCTATAAATGACAACACATGCAAAACTTCTCCCGACTCCAAACTCTTGGTAGCGTATGTAAGTACTTAACGGAACCAGGCTCGAGGGATGGGGCCGCCTCCAAGCTGGATTAACCAGGAGAGATGGGATGTTGATCCTATAGTTACTAAGTTTTTTTTTCTTTCACTTTCTTTCTTGTCTTCTCCGTGAGGAAGTACACGAATTTGGAGTGGAGATGGGAATGCAGAAAGAGCAGCAACAGTAGCAGGGAGGTTTGCAGGAGCTCCTGTCTGTGCACTGTACACAATTATCTCCAGAAGCTCAGGAAGCTAATTGGAAGAGATGTTGGATAAATCCCAGCCTGGGGGAATTGTGCTAATTTTCCACTTTCAGCTGACCTAATAAGAGAGCCCTGCACTGCCATTGGATTGATGGTATAGAAGAAGAGCAAGAGAGAGAGAGAGAGAAAGCGATGCCATTCTCCTTCTCAGTTCTCATTCTCTGTTAGTATGAATACTTAATGACCCTCACACTCCGGGATCCAACTACACCAACACAGATTATATTACCTCTTCTGCTGTTGGTGCCTTCTTTCACTTATACAAGCATTCTGGTAATATCCATGTGCACAATTGCGTTATTTCTGGGAAGTGAGCCCAGTAAATCTCCGTCTGACACTGCCTTCATATTACTTTGTCCGATGAACATCCCAAACAGCATGGACACTCGCTTCACAGATTCCTCCAGAGCACTGAAGTGTGCACAACCACAGTCAGGGCTCCTCTGTGCATATGACACTTCTAATCCTCCTCCTTTGGATTTCTAACAGGGAAGTCTCTATTCAGACACGACCTTAATCATATTAACCCCCTTTTTTTCTACTGTTTGCCAGACCTGCAGTTTGAACTTAGTTCCAGGGCTTCAAGGCGTTGGGTAAAGTCCAAGCATAGGTCATCCGAGAAGTTTACAGGCAGTTTAAAGTTTATAAGCCACGTTGAAAGTAAAAAAGTTAAAAATATATTTAAAAGAAAATAAAAATAATTATAACAGTGACGAGAAAAACTTTAATGGAAAATCGTGTCGTAAATATAGAAACATCCACAGTCATATGTATTTGTAATCAATAAACTGCCATTATTTTACATGCACTACTTGTTTGTGGTTGTCTGGCAAACTATTATTGTCCCCACTAATGAAAATGGGAGGAAAACTGGGAGGAAGCAAAGAATCTGCATCGTTCATTCAAATGCACATGCACACAAATACTTGGTGAATGCTGCGTTCACTGGGCTTTATAAATGTTTTCCGATATTTGATTCCAACCAGTTAGACCAGATGTTCACCAATGAAAACAAGTTAGTGTAGAAGTAAATCAAGAGTTATGTATCATCAATTTGGAACGTTCCACAAACAGAGCTGTTTTATTAAAATGACAAAATGACCCTAGTCAAGACAACTACCACATGACCTGCCATATTAGCTTCATTATGTGTATATGTCATAAACAGATGAAAGATTATTTTGATTTTCCATAGCACACAGCTGAACAGACCTGACATTCATTTTTTTATACCTGAAGTCTATATTAGGACACAAAACAAGTGACAGGGACTAGTTTAAAGGTTTATATTATGTTCACGCCAATGTTAAGTTCAAATGAACTGAACTCTGGAGCACATGCCCTCTAACTGCAGTATGTTTTGGTTGGTGTGCAGTTCAGACTTGAAGTCTGGTCATAACTAAACAACCACTCTCTCATCCACCTCAAAGAGGTGACCATAGACCGCATCATGTGAACTTTGGAAGAGGTGATATAGCAGTTTATTTAAGACAAAAGTGTCAACTGGCAGAAGTAAATGAGATCAGGTCTTGGTGAGATCTCATCAGAGAATTGTCCTCTGTGCTCATCTAATGGCTGCATTAGGTTATTAGATAATTTAAACTGCTGATCTGTCCAGATCATGATGAACAATATCCAATTACAATCAAAGAGGACTTCTTGTTTTTCTACCTGCCAACTGTATTTACTAATAATGTTTACGGTTTCTGGACTATTTGACTTTTGCCTTTGTGAACATTGACTAATTGCAAGAAACAATATATCAGTGTGGCATTGGTTTAATTCAGGAACCAGACCTGGGTGTGGTGTCAGGTGAAGGGGCTAGAGGAGAAAAAGAAGGGATAGAAATGAAGGTTTCAGATGTAGCTGCATGGAGCTGCTGAATCCATTGAGGAGGTTGCTGTCTGTGGCAGGAGGACAGGTTCAGTGCACAGGTGGGATCTGGAGCGAGAGCAAAAAGGACCGCAGTTCGAGTCTCCGTGAGGCTGATGGGAAACAGGTGTGCAGGTGGAATGGTAGACAGCCAATCAGGAAGCTACACCCAACTAAACACACACACACACACATACACACAAACATACAAAAAAGGGAGGGAAGACAGCAGGAAAAACACTTGGAAAGGAAAGAGGCAACAGAGCCAAACCCTGACAGTCAGTTAGTAGCACTAGCACTCAGTGCTAGAGTGAAATCCTTCTGATAAGGTTGATGTCTTTTGATTACATAAAACAGTAGCTGCTTCCTAGAATCTCACTAAGCATGAACAAGAAAAATAAAAGTTTGAAACTAAAATTATCTGATAATTTTAAAAGATAATTTTATTTATTTTTGATTTTCAGACCCTGCAGACTGATTCAGAGCTGTGAGACCACCATCACGACCCACCTCAACACTTGAGCCTTAGTCCCACCAGTGTAACCTGAAAAACATGTGATTATAGTGTGAGGATGTGACCTTGGCTCTGACAGATCATGGGATGTGCAGCACGTTGGAAGGGTTAATCTTTGAAGTCTTTCTAAGAAGTGTGTTGGCCCTGATCTTTATTTTTCAGCCTTTGTTGAGTAGATGTTGTTGTACTTCAGATTATCCCCTGTTACATTTCTGTGAAACAAAGTTTTCACAGATGTCATTTGAAAAAAAACACATCACTGGAGTTGATGATGGTTCATGGTCTAACATGTTGTCTGGTGTCACAGCAGGCTCTTCTTCATTGTGCCTCTGTATGAACCTCAGCATTCCCACTCACTTTTCTAACACTCAGAGCAGGATTACTATATTTTGGAATAATCAAAAGAAACACGGACCCCAGAAACACCCTCCAACAGATGCAAGCAATGACACGCAAAAGCCTTTCCAGAGGCCAGCTCATAATGCCTTTTAATGGTCTTGTTTAACAAGCAAGGGAAGTGGTTTCCCCCCCATTACCCACAAACCCCGAAATTTTGCCCAGCCTAGGACAGGGATATCCCAGAGTTCAATGGGAGCAGCATCAATCTTCTTGTCCCCAAAGACATGTGCTTATTCAATAGAGAAGGATCAACCGAGCCCTGGACCGTGTCAGAACTCACTAAACACACATCACGCAGCCTTTGCTTTGCTGGTTCAGCCAAACCGCTCGCACTAAACCGAAATGCCACCAGAACAATCTACTGTAATTGATGTTTTCTTGAGAGCAGTCTCAACACCACTGAATAAATTCAACCAATCATCTGCACGCTGTCTGGATTACCGCAAAGAAACTTCAAACACTTGGATGGCATTATTCCCAAAATGTCATCTGAATCTATTCTACAGTATGACAGCAGCATTTCACACAGTAACAAACTTGGAACAAACAAAAATACGATACAGTTAGAGAAAGCATTTTAAATTGTTAGATTATAGTTAATTGTTTTACTTTTAATTAGATATTTTATAGTGTTGTTGTAATGAGTAAAGGCTACTACTACCATAAAAACACCCACACATAGCAAACAACTGGAAGACACAAAATGAATCATTGGAGACAGAGACATAAAATTTCAGTATGTGCTTAATGACAATAGAATGAGAGAAAAAAAAAAAAAAAACAGGGTCGACTTAAGTGGCTTGTTTCCCAGAACTTAATATAACAGAATAACAGAATACACTGCAAAAATACAAAATACTATTTCCAATACATTTCATACAACATGTGAGGGGCGAGTGCTTTGTGGACAACAACAAGATGCATCAATGCAACCTTATATTTTGATTATATTTCTTGGACATATCAGATTATGTTTAAGTGTAACTGCACTTTTTTTTCCTACACACTGCAAGTTTTGAACTCAGAGGTTTACATAGAGACATATGTTACTGTATCTCCACTTCTAAGTGGGTGTTATAACTTCACATACTGTTGGATTGGAAAACTTTTCTGGTGCTTTACAGTAATCCTCCCTTCACAGCGCTGAACATCTGAACTGACTCACACTTTAAGACCTGAAGTGACGTATAGTCGCACTAAACTGTCCCACTCACAGCTACTGTACATCCGCAGAGATAAGACACAGAAGCTTTACATCAACATCAGGGTGAGAGTTTGTATTTTTAGCCGGGACGTGACGTTACACTGCAGATGCTGCAAATCTGAGGCCGACATGAAGTGATACCTTTCAGACTCACAGGCAGGTGGGGCTGGCAGCACACTGAACCTATGCTCTGATGCTGACTGGCATTTATGAGCAGAGTTCATACATTAAACGCTCAACGGCACATATCTCCTCTTTGGCCCTGTGGCTCAGTCCACCTTAAGAAGTCTAGAGTCTAGAAGAAGAGTCTATTTCTTTAAGAAGACAGAAAAGGATTTCTAGTGCCCTATTTGTTTATATTAACAATGGATCACATGACAGTCAATGTGATTAATCATTGCAATGGAATACACTGGGGAAACCTTGGGTTCTGGAATTACTTTGACACACACAACCTACTTTAACCTTTTTCAGACTAAACACACACTCCCATGGCGATAGCACTTCCAACCTCCACCAGCAGGACAATGTGCCCTGCAGCATCATAGAAAGTGCCAAGTAATGACTCAAGGAATGTGACCAAGAGCCTAAGGTGTTGATCAAGCATCCAAACTACCCTGATCCCAATCTGGGTTGAGTATCTGTGGGATGTGCTGGAACAAAACAGACTCACAGAACACAAAGAATCAGTTGCCAGTGTCCTGGTGTGTCTGGACGGTGGCTCTGTCCTGCAGACTGGAGGACTGGTTGGTGATGTATGGGAAAGATGTTATTGACCTGCAGGAGTCTTGTGTTTTCAGAGCCAGTGTTCAGTTCTTTGTCCCAAAGTTTAAGTGTCCCCGTTCAGCTTCACTGAACAAAATAACATGGAAACCCAGGGCTCTCAGCACTCATCATCAGTGTGAGATGTTAGAAAAGTCACTATATGCTTTCAATCTGTAATATCCGCCTCGCTCTGAGGAAGCAGAGAGGGAAAGAAACATTAAAGACCCCCTGAGGTTTTCTACAAGACACAAAGACTCTGGATCTTATTGCATTGTGTGGCCCTTTCCAGAAAAACCATTTAAATATTTTTTAAAAAGAAACTGCAACCGCTTTGCTTTGAAATTCCCATTTGAATGCAGATTAAAACTGTTTCTATTTGTGCTGCCATTTAATTTATTCATGATGTTTTTTTTTATCAGGATATTGACATTTACAGCACCAGTCCAGTCAGCGGGCTCTGCGTTACCATTAAAAAGCTAAAACACTTTGTGGTTTGGAGGAATTTCCTGCTTGCAGTTTTTTCTTTCTGTATAAAACTGAATGTGCAATACTTGTTCCATTTTCAATGGAGAGTACTTTGACATCGTAAATGGATCCAGAAGATAAAATTCTGCTTAGCACCAAGAATGTTTTGACGAAAACACTATACTTCCATTACACCTGTGCGTTTTACATTTCACACGAGTAACAGCTCTCCTCGCTCTCCTCGCTCCTCTCTTCCTCTCATCCCTCCTCCTCCCCTCTATCTGTCATGTTAACGATCCTCCCATTTGGGGTTCCTGATATCCCAGCTTCTCTCAGAGGATCCTACTTGGCAGAAATAGAGTTTAGAGCAGCAGAGCTGTTTCCTCATTGATTTTGGATCTGACCTTCCTGTAACCTCACGTAAAACAATCGCCTGTGTGCCCAAAGTCCCCCCACAGCGGGAGGAGACCGAGTGGCCGACCGTGGAGACAGTCAAACATAGAAACCGGCAAAGAAAAGGCAACTTTATCACACTTCCCTCCTGACAGCAGTGAAAACACAAGAGAGACAATAGGGTCACACAACCTGAGAATACAAATGGTAGCTCCATCCCAGAGCTGGAGGATCCCTGCAAGATATTCCTTAAAAAGACCAAGAATTCATTCGGCAAATTGAGTAGCTGAGGTTGTCTTCATTACATGGAGTTCTGTATTCTCCGAGGAAACAGATAAATTTAGCAGAGGGTAAAGAGGTGAGCCAGAAATATCCAGCTGCGAATTGGCCTGAAAAGCATGACTGTGCCAAACCAAAGATGACAGACAACCTGAGGGTCATTACTCTGTGATTAAATACTGTACGTGCTAGAAGTCAAATGTGGAGGGGAGGATGTGTATAATTGTAGTTGAGCTGTGGTGAAGCTTTATGTTTCTCAGTGTGACCAATTGAACCCTTCAAAAGTCCTTTCCTCCAAAAGCTCTGTAATAAATAAAGGTGTTTGCTCACCTTTTCCATTCGCAGCGTGCACTCTGCTCACCTTTACACACATCTGTTTCTACGCTGTCTTGTTATCACGGTCCTTGACCGCAGCGGGGAGCTCACTAATAGAGATCATAGTGATGGATGAGCTGGAGTTTGGAGAGACCACTGGAAAGAACTTTGGATGCTGCTCATGAAGTTTGACAGGAATCCAAAAAGTCATGGAGAGAAGCTGGAAAGGTGAAAACCTCAGACTGAAAGGTTGTAATCAGGAGTGAGCTAACTGCTCATTTTCTCACTCTTTAGGGATTCAATACTGTATTCTGTTATTCATGATCTAAACTGTGCCCATGAGCAAGCTGACAGCAGATTTTTTTTTCTCATTTGCCCAACAAACACTTTCACGAGAAAGTGCTTAAACTTTTACATAAAAAAAGCCCAGGTTCTTTTTAGGACACAGCCTGCAGTTTAAAGGAGTCCTAAACTTAACTTTACTATCCTGTTACTGAGGTGAGACATTTTTCCTCCTAAGACTTCTCTTCTCTCTGTGTACACTCAAGAGGTGAAGGCTTGTGTGGGTTTTTGTGTGCGACATTCCTGCGCTCAGCCGCGTTATTGTTGCAGTTTGTGTCTGTATGAACAACAGCAGGACAATGACTGTGGCAGCTGTTCAGACTGAGTCGGCGGAGAAACAGCAGACAGGGTCTGCTGCTTGTTACCCACACTGATATTTCAGTAGAGTCATTAATGCTGACTGTCATCTGTTTACCTACATTGCCAGATATCATCTTATTAAAAGCATTCAGGACGGCAATGCGAAACAGAACAGAACACTCATTCTTAGGTTTCCACCTGGTATATACCTGGTTTCCACCTGGTGGAACATGTACACTGCAAATGCAATATATGTTATGTTATCCTTATTATGTTATTATGTTGTTACATGCCATTGCTAAAATCAATACATTAATGCCTGATCATAATTCATGTCTGTTTCCCTTGTGAACAGAACAATAGTACCGATAATACTGTTTGATGTGGATGATGATATGCTCTAAAAGTAATGGGTGGAAAATCATCTCAGCGATGCCTTGGCTGGAAGGTGGTGGACATTTTTGAACAGAAAAAGGTGAAGACAGCTCAAACCGTAACTGTAACTGTGTTTTTATGACTGTCCAATGACTTGATGTTATATTTTCAGAGGGGAAAAAAATCAAACAGGTGTGCAGAGTCTGTTTTATTGATCCCATGTGGCTTCATACTTATGGGAAACTGCTGAGAAGCTGAAAAAAAAATGCAGGGACAAGTTCAAAAGTACAAACTGCAAATTCATAAATAACTAAAAATGAACACATCCCTGTCAACAAGTATATCCAAAAGAAGTAATCATGGATATTGTATTAGGTTACATTATACCATTCAGGTTTTCCATTTATTGCGTCTGTAGCTGAGAGTCCACAGAGAAGTTAATTTACATTGTAGTAGGTCCACAGACGGGTCTAAAATATCTCTATCCTGTAGCTGAGTTTCACATTACGTGCTTTTCTTCACCCCTGTGTAATTTCTCCTTTTGTATGGCGCCTGGCTAAGGCTGTCAAAGGTCTGTAATGAGAAGTATTAGCCTTCTCGGTGCATGTTAATTGCTTTTCTTTGTCAAAAAATGAAGAGACGGGAAATTGCTCACTCTGCACATTTTAGATATCATCTCTTCCTTTTTGCCTTTTTATTCCCCCATCTGGTTTGTTGCACATGCGCCACATTGTCATTGTGGAACCAGAGAAATGCGAGGATCCCCAGCAGCCTGTGATTACGAGACACTGAGCAACCATCAACAGGCATTAATAATGTGGTAAACCACTAACGACTGCACGTAACCAGGAGTTGTTGTGCTGCTGTCATGGGCCTGAAAAGCCTCGAGGTGAGTAGTAGGAGCGGCTCTTAACAAGATATTCCAGCACTTTTTTCAAGATTGGCTGCTCAGCAGTAGCAAGTGATGAGGGAGGGAGTGGAACCTCGACATTGAAATGCCCTTACCCATGGCTTCAGCCTTACATAATGACTACACCAGGGTTAATGGTGTCATGAGTGTTTATATCTGTCGTAACTGACTCATATCTTACACAAGCTGTGTCATTAGAAACATTGGCTCCATCAACACTGTTTGTTTTTTTAACCTTTGTTTTATTGTTAACACCCTGACTGGAGGCAAGTTGTTCATTTAAGTAAGAAAGTACTTTATTTATGAACTGCGGAGATCACAACAAGCTCTAATTGTAGATTAGCTGAATGTTAGCATGCTAACATGCTCACAATGACAATGTTAATATGTGTAGCAGGTGTTGAGCTGTGATAAGACAGAAAGCAAGGTGACTTTAAGACATGGTGCTATTACAGAAAATATATCATAATTAACATAACAGCCTCACATTTTCTAATTAGCACTAAGCACAATAATTTGGTGCGCTAAGCTGTATTTGACAAATTAAAAATGTGAGCGAGGTTGGTGCTGGATGAAAAGATGGTTATCAAAGTTATTGCAATTAACGCTACAGAAACTATGAACATGTGCATTGTGTATCCAACAGACAATTAATTTTGGACTGAAGTAGTGGACTGACTGAATGGCTAATGGCTAAAATGGCTAAAAATGTACATAATGTGTGATAAGGTTAATTTTCAGCAGGGGTCAGTAGTAGTGGGGTATTAGGCAGCAAGTAAACGATGGGCACTAAATGGAGATAGTAAGGATGTGGGAAACTTTAACAAAGCCACATTGTGGAGGGTAGATGACCCAGTTAGATCATCTTCAAAACTACAATTCTTGTCTGATGTTTCTAGTCGACATACCTACCAAACATTGTCCAGGGAAAATCAGTGACAAGGTTCACTGAGGTGTGTGAAGGCTGGTCCTTATTGTCTGATCCAATATCCCAGATCTCAATCCAATTGAGCATCTGTAGGATGTGCTGGACAAACAAGTCCAATCCATGGAGGCTTCACCTCACAACTTAAACGACTTAAAGGTCGGATGGAGTCCAGGCCTTGTTGTGGCACTGCTGTTTTAGCAACCCACAAAATGGTGCTCACAGCAATATGGTTTATCAGCATATATCAAAATAAAGACAAGGATCACTACTTATACTTTCCTTTTCCTTTTAAAGGCAGAAGACTGCACCCGACAAGTAAGTATGATTGTATCTGAGTGAATTTAAGGCAAGCATAACAATAAAGTCAAACATCCTTACTCACATTATACTGGGACTTTATCTCAAGTGTTCAAGTTCATTTTTTGGCTCATTTACGTTTTTATCTTATCTCTCCTGGGACTTAGAACCATGTTTAGAACTCAGGTGTTTCTGGCCAGAGGTAGATAAATACACTATCAAAGCCAAAGATAACAGGTGCTGGTCAAAGCCAAGCTCCTGTTCATGCAGCTGAAGCATGCCATTCGCTGAAAGTAGTTTGGTGTAAATCATTGATTAAAGGAATAAACTGTAGTGCTTGTATTTATTGCTGCACTGCGCTGTAACATCTGCTTTTATGGAGGCCACCCGCACATGTGCGTACACACACATACACACACACACGCACTTGTTCGTGCAAGTCGTAACCGCAGAAGGCAAAGTTTGCCACGCTTTATTTAGAAAAGTGTGTTCTGTAGATTTTTTTGCAGTGAAGCAAATAAACCTCAATTTGTTCATCTGAACCGGACCTCCCTGACTGATGAATGGACCTGTGGAGAAAGTGCCAGCTCTTGAATAAAAGCTCTTTAAGGAGCAGCTGAACTCGTAATCAAGGGCTAATAGAAGAGGCTTGTACAACAGATTAGAGATGATTCTGAACGAAGACTCATATCCACAAGTCAAGGCCGAGTTCTGCTCCACATCACAATGGACTCTTTTCTTTGCTCTGTTACAATCACAAAGAAATCTTCTCAATACTTGCAGTGGAAGTACTACAGTGAACTAAATCCCACTGTAAAAAAAAAAAAAAAAAAAAGAAAGAAAAAAAACTTACAATTTTGAATGAAACCATGCTTCCTCTGCAGCTGGAAGTTTTTCATTCTTCGCCATTAACATTAAAATTTCAAATCTGTTCAATTAATCCATCATATTTTTCCTTTTCCACCCTCTTACTTCCAGCCACCCGTTTCTTTTTCCGCCCCTCCTTCACCCCAATCTGTATTTTTCTCTCTACTTACTTGCCACCCCCACTCTCTCTTTGTCCAGTCTTCTTCCTGTCTTCTTTTCCATCCACTACTTCTCTTTTCTCTTTCCTCTCTCCAAGACCTTTTCCACTGTAGCCATATCACCTAACTCCAATGAGGGTTTCAATCATTTATATGGAGGGGGGGTGAGAACACATCGAGCAGCAACAGATACTGTGCCTGCAAACAAAAAAAAAAGAAAAAAAAAGAAAGAGAGACAGAGAGAAACCTGCTATAAACTAATTTACAGTCCAGAAAACCAGAAATATGCCGTCTTCTAGCCTACCCTGTTTATGACCATTGAGTGGCTTTGTCACTTCGCTTACAAACAGAGGAGAATTCCCAGAAAATTGAGACTCTTTCCCTTTATCTCAACCAAACACAACCCTTAGCAAACTTGCAAACTGGATCATATCATGTAGTTCCTGCTATCTCCTCAGCTCGGACAGAATGGCCTGCCAACTGAGATGACCTGAGGGCACGATGGTGGATAACAGCTAAATGAACAGATGTCTGAGTAGAAGCACAGCATCATGCTGCCACCCAATTTGGCCCTCATTGGGTCGGCCTGCAATATTTACACAGGCTAATATGTGTGTAAGGCTCGGGTCCATGGAGAGTGTCCAGGCCCGTACGCAATAGATCCAGAGCCAGAGCGGGTCTAGTGGCCCCCAGGCTCTTGTAAAATTAAAAGTAGTTGGAATGTAGATGCATTGCGGAGTGAAGGAGCTGCATCTATGTAGCAGCTCATGTGGGACCGAGCTGGCGGGGGGAACACCTGTCTCTTGACTTGACTTGCCCACAATCTCTGAGCTGACATCGTAAACAAGATTTTCTGTGTGCAAATGTGTGTCTGTGCGTGCTTACTTGAACAGAAATAGATAAGCAAGAAAAATAACATCTGTTCATGGTCATAAAATCTTCTCTTGTTCCTGATCTTTGGCTCATTTTGGAGCCATGGATTAAGTCACTCAAATGTTTTTCTGTGTGAATGATGGTTCATTTTTGTTGACCTTTCAGCAGAGGAGGAGGACAAATAAGTAACATTTGAGACTGTAGAAGTTGTACATGATTGTATTCATTTTACCTCTTTATATTTGTGCTCATTTAAATTTCAGAAAGCACATAAGGTACTTGTCTGAACTATTGTCTGAACAAGTTGATCAAAAGCTACAAACTCACAGACAATGGTTCCTACTTCAACTTTCTGGGGCATTTTAGCATCTGTTTTGATTTTACTTGCATAAAGTTTCTCTCTCATCAATTGTACATGATCTGCTCAACAGCAAACAACAGACAGACAAAGTTAGCTACTAGCTAGTGAATACAGTAGAGCACATACTTTCCTTAGTAGGTGGTGGAGACCATAACAGAGCTAAAAGAGTGGGTTCACCACTAATCAGAAGGTTGATGGTTCAGTTCCCAGCTACTCCAGTCAGCATGTCAAAGTGTCCTTGGCCAATATACTGAACCCCCTGTCTCTGCTGATGGTGGTAATGTAATAAAGCTGAGGAGATAATATGTCAGTGTGGTGTAGGTTTGAATATTCCATTCAAAAAAGTACAAAGTAGAATGTGGATAGTGATGATCCTGAAAGCCAACTGGACACTGTTTTATTGACTACAGCAGAGTTGACACATTTTCCACTGTTATCCTGTGTGTTTGTGTCCCGCAGCAATGCTTATTGATTCCTGTGTAACTGCTTTTACTACTTGAGGGCACAACATTACTTATTAACTTCACACAAATAATGACATGTGCATGCTGCAAAAATGGCCCACATGGCAACCTCAATAATGATTTAAAGTTGTAACCAGGGCAGCAAATATTTAAAGCTCAGTTTATGTCTGTTTTTCATGTGGGGGGAGGTTGTGTTTATTATGTCACATTCTTTCACACGAAGTGAAAATGCGGGAGTTTGGGAGTCCTCTCGTCCATTCACTGAGGCATTACCATCTTCTTTGATGGACTTCATTGGGCCCAAAGGAGAAGGACGTAACCCTGTTTATTTAAATGCACAGCTTTGTGGGCCCTTAAATGCTGCTCTGTCTTCATTCCTCAGTCACTGTGTCTCCATTCACAGCAAAAAACAAAAACCTTTGACCTCTTTTGTCTGCTTCATTTGTTGCTCCAGTTGATTGCAATCTTTGTGCTTCATAGATTTCTCAATTTAACAATTTTCCAGTAAAATGAGGTTGTTTCTCTTTAGACCTGCCTTTGGCTTTCCTGGCTACGTCTCTGTGCTATTCTGGTGGGAATGTGCACCTAAAGAACTCTTTTTGCTGTGATGTTTTCCGATGGGAATGCTTGCCCGAGTGACACTGGCATAATAGATTTCAGTCTTTCTGCTTTCTTCCCTCAGCTTGTTACAATTAAAACCGTAAGCAAAGACACAAAACAGATTCCCAGCCAGGCAGTCACTGGGTCTGGCCAGTTGTTCTTACCTCAGATAATGGCAGGATTAACTAATTCAGAATGAGCTATTATTTCGGCTAATATTGCTCAATACAGTGCAGTCTTGACAGGTCAATCTACCGTACTCTTGAAGATTATAATATTTCATCTCACAAAAGAGGTTTTATTTCTTAATTCAGCCCCTTCACTTACTCTTTTCTGTTGATTTGAGCTCTTAGTCGAATCATGTTAGTGTGATTCATGGTTCACTTCTTACAGCAGAGACATATTAAGTGCAAAACTTTAAAAAGGCACTTTAATATAAAGTTTTAATGCGGTTAAGTTTAAACATTCGGTTTAAAGCCTCTTTAATCATGTAACCCTGATAACCCTATTCAGGTGAAAAGAGCTGCTGGTGCTATAAGTTAATGCTGTTAATACCATCCAGTTGATGCATTTGTGTGTTGCTTTGGATGCTTTATGTATTTGAGCAGAACCAGCTCTGTTAGTGTCAGTTTATGAGTGACTTTACGAGCGAGTCGCAGGTCTGCTCACAGAGAGTGATGGAGAGGCCTTGAACAGTGCTATTGACTGGAATAACTGCAGTTCGTCTACAGCCAGCTAAAATCAACACCAGTATTATACGCTTTAGTGAAAGACCTGCCAGTAAAACACTTTCTCTGAGAAACACTGCTGTGGGCCGTCCCTTTGCGACTTATAACTTCCTCCTTCACAGCAAAACACACAATACGTGTTGCACTGAAAACACCTAAAGAATATACAAACGACGAGAAGAGGGAAACTGGCTGACTCCTTGTTCTCTCTCTGATCGGTCCTCCTTGTGGCGTGTGCTATATTTTTGACTTTGGAAGGGATACAGCCTCCTGAAAACGCCTTAAATTGTGACCCACCGCAGAGAGAGGGGTGTAAAAAGGACTGTGGCAGACACAGACAGGGAAGTGTGGTAATATGAGGTGTTTTATGATACTGCCAGGAATAGCCTGATAATCGTGAAATATTGTAGCAGCACTGGGGCCAGAAATTCAGCCTTCGAGATCCTGGGCAGTATTTCTCTTAAAAGGATCATAAATTATTTTGGCGGGTAAGTTCTAAACTGCAGGCCACACAAGACAAGGACCAACCTGAGGTTGTGGCTTCTAACATTCAACCATGATGCGTTGCTAAGTCACCGTGCAAAAGTGTGCGGTTAAACTTCACACGGTGATGGTTGACGGTTGTGGTGAGAGTCAGCAAAACTGAAGCACACAAGAAAACACGTCTTTGCAATGAGTCAGACATTTGATGTTTTGAATAAGAATGAGATGTGTGACCTTCCCAGTGGAGACCTGAGTGGGGTGTGTGTGTGTGTGTGTGTGTGTGTGTGTGTGTGTGTGTGTGTGTGTGTGTGTGTGTGTGTGTGTAGGGGACAGCTTTAGTAAACCAGGGGGCTCATAAAATGAGCAGGATTTATATGGAGTGAACAGTATGTCCAAGAACCACTTGTGAGTTATATGTCTAACAGAGACTTGTCCTCAGACACAGAGCAGGGAGGGGCACCAGTGAAATCCAATAATCTGGTCTGTGTTCAGTTCATACATTTCCCAGTCAGAACGTCCTAGTGGCTGCTCACATAAGCTAACATTTAAATAATCATCAGTAGCTCAATTTTACTCACCCAAAAAACAAAAAAAAATTGCCAACAGTCCAAAGTCCTGACCGATCAGAAAACCAGAGTCTGCCGTCTTTTGGAAGCTCATAACTTGAGAAAAAGAATTAACAACAAAGTTACAATAAAGGAGGAAATATTTTGCCATTGTATCCACTCTCCACTCTCTGTTTTACTAACATATTTCCCATGACATTAAATATTGAATATCCTTTATTTTAATAGCTGGAATTTTTTTTCTTGTGTTTTCTTCGTGAGACAAAAACCCACTGAGCCAGTTGACAACTTTGTATGATCACAGCATGAGCTGATTGCGAAAGTGAACATTGTTATGGTTAGAGAAGCCAGGTATGTCAGTCAATGTCAGATCTGAGATAGACTTTTTAAAAAACAATATACATGATAATGACAAAGTGAAAAACAATCAGCTTGTTTAGGTGATGAGTGATAGCGTTCTAGGTGGAGTTTCTTCAAAGTCATACAAATTCTTGTTAGAACATGTGTAACGTGCCACTTTCAAACCATTGATTTAATCACTGATTGATGATGAGATCTGATTGAAACTGCTGTGTAAAGAGCAACACTGCCCAGTAAAAAAAAGGAAAACAAGTTTTATTCCATATTCGCTGTCAGATTTTATTTGCATGTTGTAACTGAAACAGCACTGTGTATTTTCTTGTTGAAAGGCAGAATCCAAGAGGAATTCCTGCCTCTTGACGCATTTAACAGCCAATAAGATGACACAGCAGAATAAACAGATCATATGTTTTTTTTTTTAAGAGTTAGAAATATTTTACAAACATTTAAAATAAAAGTCAGTCACTGATGGGGTCAAAAAGATGTTGAATTGCCTGGTTACATATTCTACACCATCACTTTAACTGGAAAATGTGTAAAACATTATTTCATTATTATTATTTTAAAAGTTTAACTTTGACACAAGCATTTTTCAACAGCCAGTTGAAGGTGGGAATGTTGCACCTTTGTTCCACCTCATTGCTCCATATGCGCTCACATGTGTGTACTCAGAGCACACTTTGTCTGTGTCAGTGTTAACAGCAGCATAACGAGGGGTTGCATAATAAGATATAGCGTGAGTTTTCTCCACCGTCACTGACAAGTCGGGTCTCAGTGCGGGTGCAGCTGAGGTTTCACGTTGTCACATGACAGTTGAACCACGATTGGCTCCAAACTGGTTGACATGACGTCCATTGTCCATAAATAGAAGGCATGTTTTTGCAGTGATAGTACACACATATCTTGACACTTGAGCCTGTAGGATAACCAGCCAGGTTATTTGGAAGCGTTAAGGTCACAGTGTGAAACACATCCATGCTACAGTAACATGTTAGTCGGAGCATGCAGCTGTTAGAGTCCAGATGAACTTTGACTTGAGGTTTGGGACTAAGACTCTTCTGTTGATTTGGATAAGAAACAGTTTCTCAGAGACGTAATGTTTATCCTTCACCTGTAGAGAGAATCCAGATTTAAGGGCACAAATTCAAGAATGTTTGGTAAATGAGGTATAAATTAAAGGAAAGGATGTGTAAATTAAATTTTTACACAAACCAAATACATTGAGTTCACATTTATAGTATGAAGTATGTAGTATGACGAACTGTGAGCAGATCTGTGTCACAGAGATAGGTGGGTGTGTGGTGAGCAGAGTTCATGACAGTGAGGTGGAGCAGGTCACAGCGAGGTCAGCAGGACTAGCTTGGTGGTCTGCAGATGCAGAGTGACAGTTAAGACCAGGCTGAGCCACAGTGTGCGGGGTTATCGCACTCACCATCACACACTTCCCAGGTTCTGGTGACATGTTATGGCTATCACTGACAGCGGCTTAAAAGCAAGTTACATCAAATAAAGAGCAGCAGCCATGCATGTAAAAGCCCTTTGCTGCAACATATGAGCCAAATTAAATCTCTGCTTGGTTTATTTTCTGCCTGAGAGGCTCTGTGTTATTTTTGTAGGCCTCGGCATGAGCAAAGATTACCAAAAAATTATATGGTTTGCTAGAGGTAAATGATATCTGATCAAGAATTATGTGCTGTTTCGGGTTTGATCGTCTAAATGAAGGACATGGTTTTGCGTCGCAGTGCGGCCTATTCTAATTTAAAATCGGCGTACACACATGCAAATGCACACATACACGTCAGCTGAAGCAGATCCAGGAGGTTTGTCCCCACTTTTTGAAATCCCTGGGACTTTTTTAAAGCTTGTTCCCTGAGTAAGAATGAGTCATTGGCCTCACAATGGGCCACAGTGACAGCCCCGTCCTCCGTAGAGCCCTGATAGCGGGATAATGCCACTCTGGGAGGGTTTTTAGACGCTTTATATTCTCTCCACGCCGAGGTCCTAACCCCCTGTGTCGGCCCCCTCACCCCTCACCTCCTGTCTCCTCTAATGTGGCTTTATTGACTGTGACACACTGAGCATGGAGACGATGACCAAACAATTAAAAGTTCCCCCAAAGGAAGGGCCATTAGAGTCACAAACCATTCCACAGGCTTTGTGTTGTTGAGCGTGTGTGTGTGTGTGTGTGTGTGTATGCGTGAGTTTGTGCACAGTCCAAAGTGTGACAATACACAAGCAATAGTGGACAAGTGAGGCGGGTGAAATTCCTCACACCACACCATCCCCCATCAACTCATGAATATGAAACAGAGTTCTTAGCTTCCTAATCTTCGCCACCACCACCGCAGACACCAAACACCACAAACATGTCTCATTTTGGTCAAATTATCTAGATATGAAGGAGGTCACATGATCATATGTTGCTATTGTTAGCTGAAAAAAGTAAGTCCAACCCTGAACTCTTTAAACTGAGCATTTCATAGTGTTCTTTCCTATGATTACTTTCTGTTGCGCATCAAAGCCTCCGCACACCAGGTTATCAGCGAAATCAAGCTCAGTAAAGCTCGAGCAAACATCGCAGAGATCAACTGGATTACTTTGAATTTCAGTCTGGGGTGTATTCAGCTGCCACGTAAATCTCGCTCTTTGCAGAGATAGATCTGTAATGAGGTGGGGGGCGGTGATGGCAAGTGGCTAATGCTCTTAAAGAAACACACACGCAAACACACAAGTATAAGTGTGTGTCTGCAGAGTGTTCAGGGCCCTGGTCGTGTCTTTGTTCAGTCCCAGCTCTGGTTCTGTTCTGTCTGCATCATGTAAATGTGAAGCGAAACCCTGTAATGAGGCTGCTAATGGTCTGCGTGACCTCTGACCTCATGTCTCTGTTAGGGTCTTCACAGGGCCACAGGCCAGCCACATAATCGTTTCCATGAACTACTCATAGCCCTTTCAAATGTGACTTTTAGCCCCGTTGGAGAGTTAAATGATAATTTTGTGAAATGCAGCTAATGCTCTCCTGTCACTTGTCGTCAGGTTTGATTATGTTCGTGAGCGGTTGTTTGTCCTCCTTTATTAGTTTACGCGGTGATGAAATGATCTGTCTTTCATTATGACCTCCTGGAAATAATCCTGTTGACAATTTAGACACGGGTCATACACCCACGGACAAACACATGCACACACACACAGTTATACAGACACGTGTACAGAAAGATTATTTAAATGGCTAAAAATGAAAGGGAGGCTATTCCTTAACTTTTTCTCATGTATCCTGTAGCTGACGTTTTGTAAAAACTTCATCTGGCATGAAGATGTTTAAATATCTTACCTATTAAAGTTTTTTTCGTCAGAGGCCATATGTTCAATAAATGTTTAAACCAACATCTTTGTGTTCAAATATACCCTCATCTGTGTTAAACTTTTACCACATCCCCCCCACTGAGACAATTTCATTACAGTTAGAGATGACATCAGGCCAAAACAACTGGCTCTTTTATCTTCGTTAGGAACGGTATCAATTGGATTTGCTGCCTTTAAAGAAAATTGGAAGAACATGAGCCTGAGACGGAGTGAAGCTCAGAGCGGTGCGGGCACGGTAACAGGTATGAAGAATTCAGTTTCCTGTGTGTGTGTTTTCATTCACAGAGGAAATCATTAACTTATGAAAACATTCCCCCTTTGGTGAGAGCTCTTCATCTGAACATTCACAGGTGAGAACGGCTGTGAAGTCTGAGCTGCAGCAGGAGGCATCTTTTGTTTTGTTGAGCATCAAAACAATAACTTTATACCAACAATGGATCAAATGATGACATGACTATGTTCCTCAGACAATTTTAACATCTTTCAGCTCATTATTTTCTTTACAACCCACAGCTTTATTGTTAATCTTCGCTGTTTTTATCAGCGTCTTTTTCTGCCGCAGCAAACAGCTGTTTCCACTGAAAAAGCTCAGAGAGTCATGTGAACGACAACGGACACTTTGTCAGCTTGTGAACAATTCTCTCTGACCACCGGACATAAGTTTTCACCTTATCAACTGGCCCATTTTGGTTTGAACTATTTTCTTTGAGCGTACACACACATACACAAGATAATCTGTAACTTTTTCATAAACTGTGGCACCTGCATTCTCACTTTAGAACAAGCACCTTTGGTCTTTGGGGTTTGATGGCTCATTAAGTTTTACTGAACATTATCATACAGCATTGTGTCTTTGAAACATTTATCTAAATCACTTTACCTTGATTAATGCATATATAAATTCAAATATCCTCTGCAGTGCAGAAATCTTACCTAGAGCTACCCACTACTACCATCTACTGGAGACTGTTGCGGCCTCTCACTGCTCCTCTGTCCTGTCACTACCACCTGCACTGAAGTCCGCAATAAACCAGGGTGACCTTCTTAGGTTTCCTGTGCTGTAACCACGATCAGCTCTAAACAGGACATAGAAACCTTCAAAAAAACTGATGAAATTTGGTTGTCATGAAAGCAAACTCCCAATTATGTTCTCAAAGTGCAGCTCAGGAGGATTGTTACTCCGACATCCAAATATGATCTCAGAAAAACTTGTGTGAGCGGGAGCGGATTTAGCCAAAAACCCCCAAGAACAGACGGACAATAAAAGAACCAATGTGAGCCAAACGAACACGGGAGCTGCTAACCGTGGTGAAGTCAGGCCTCTTTGGGTTTTTTTTTTTTTTTTTCATTTGCCAATATTATTAAAATGAAAACCTAAACAAAAAAAAACCTTATTTCCTCAGTCCTCGTAAATGAGGATTACATGATTCGGAGCTCAAATTTCTTCCTGGGTGTCAAAAATTGGAAGCCACAAAACTTCCAAGGCCAGATGTGTTATAAAGCAATATGAATATTTTTGATGTGTTCACATGGTTTAAAATGTTGCAGATGTATTACAGATGTATTATATCTGTTTGCACCTACAGTATGTTAACATCTCCAACCAATCATCTAGACGCTCTACTGGAAAGTGGCTGGAAAGATTCTTCATTTATTGTATAAGACACATTATGTTTGTGATGCATTTCGTACATGTCACAGGTCAATAACACATAGAAGTAGAAGTGGGTGGTGGTGTTGGGAACGATAATGCCTTTTGAGACAGTGCCACCCTCTGGATCAACCCAGAGAAATCAGCCAAGACCTTCAAGTCTTCACGGGTCACACAAATACACATAAGTATGTTAGCAGTCATGTCACATGTTCACATTAATGTGGAAAACATGCAATATCATTTACCGTTCAACATTAACACATTAGAGAACATCTGTGGATATGAGCAGCTATTAGAGAATGAATGGCTCTGGCTATCATAACAAAACTGCTGTTTTAGTGGAAGTTGCTGTTCACACCTTCTCCCTCCCTGGTTACAGAAAAGATTAATACTGCTCGGAGCATAATTTGGAACATCTGCTGAGCGCTAAAAAGGATGTGGATCCTGTCATAACATTCCTCAGACAGACAGTGTGTCATTGCCTAATCAGATGACCCCATGCACATCCACTGGGATTTGGTGAAAAATTTTTTTCTTCACACCCAAAGACTTACACAACCCCCAAAGAATCTGTCTGAAAGGGATCCACTAGGAGACAAATGGGCCACAACAGGTCTTATGTGGATTCTGTCTGGATGAACCAGACGAACACCAGAGAAACCTGTACAGACAGCAACATCCTGGACCCCAGAGCTCCAAGAGGGAGTCTGCACCTGCTCCCAATATTTGTTTAGGAAAACTGCCTCATCTCATCAAATGGAGCTATTAGATTTATATGAAAAACAACTCAGGTCAGGAGCAGCATGGATATTAAAACAAGTTCCTCATACTGCTAGCATTTAGCAGTTTTTAAAGTTTTTAGTCTTTAATCGATACAATACCTGTTTTGAAATACTTTTATTTTCTTGGCAAGATATAAATGAAAATATTGATTGCTGTCTTCATATTCCTGTATAACATGTGTTATATTTCTATGGTAAATCTGAAGCAGCACCAGTAGCCAGTTTAACATAAAGGCAGGGAACAGGCAAGCAGCTAGCACAGACCTGCTCAAAGGTTAAAACATCTACCAACAGAAGTGACAATAACCTAAACCTTCATTTCCTGATTCTTTGTGAAAAATCAGCAAAATCCCAACATTAATAGGCTTTTCCATGTTGTTATTTTCTCAGTAAGACATTATATCTTGTGACAAGTGTGAGTGTAAATGTATGAAGCATTGTATTTGAGGACAAAAAGATATGAAAAGACATAAAAAAGTGAGAAGAAAAACAAAGATATGAAAAATGTGAATTTGTGCAAATGCATCTTATTTCAGCTGCAGTAAAAAATAACAAAAGCCTATCAGCATTAAACTTCTGCTGATGTGAATTTTGTCTGAACACACCATTATAATTAAAACTGAATCAGTTTGAAAAGTTTTCTTTAAAGTCTTTAAGGGAATAGTCTTACATTGTATACTGAATGTTTAATTTGAACAAAACCAAGACATTTTAAGTTAATCTAAGTTGTTTCTTCTTTACATTTATACCCTAATTCTGCATATTCAGCTCTCTCAGACAATGTAACTAACCAGTGGGACATTTAGGCTGTTCAATATAACATCACTCAAAAAGTATGGGGACATTTTACCAACTTTATTTCTCTCTCTCTTGAAAAAAACAAAACAAAACAAAAAAAAAAAAAAAAAAAAAAAAAACCAAAACATTTCCACTCGTTGCTTTTAACCACATATTATCTTGCTCCCTCAAGGTTTTATGAGTTCTGTGGTTTTATCGGGGTTCATGTGCAGGACTATTTGTTAGCGAGGTGCTCTGATGTCCTGGAGTCTCCACTGATTGAACCCAACCTTTCAATAATAACAAAATATGAGCTTTAAAGATGCTGTGGGGCATTTTCTAGCCTGTACCCACAAATTTCAGGCCTTTATACTAAAAATCTAAGCAAACCGCCTTTTAGTAGCCTTGTATTTGATGGAAAAATTCAAGAGTGGCATCAATCTTCTCATCTGACTCAACTCCCACCATTAAACATGTTTTTCAAAACGTCTGACTAAAATATTTTTGCTCTCCAAGTCTTTGTCCTTAATGTAACCTCCTGAGTCTGAAGGGATCATGACATGTTGTTCAGTTTTCGACCTCTGAAAGGACAACAGCCAATCAGCAGCCGGCCGACCTTATTTTTATCAACTGTTCGGTTCCTTGTTGACAGTGGTGGTGCCGGCACGGAGCTGCCCAGACCTCAGCCCCTGTCATCCCAGCGTACACAGAGGAGGGTGGTGAAATCACTAGCACATGGGCCATAACACACACACACTCGACTTGTGTTTGGAAAAAAGGCTCGCTCAGCGCCACGCTCCTGACCCCTGACGCACAGAGATTATTCTTTTAAAATAATAAAAATAAATCCACCTGGGAAACATGAGATGAATCCAAGGATATTTAAATATTTAGAGGAGAAATCAGAAGTCTGTTGTACACATTATGAAAACAGTTTGTAGTCAGATCTGTGGCTACAAACGCTAATGGCAGCGAGATTCAAATACAATGTATGTGTATGTGTTTGAGTGTGAGAGCATGTGTGAATGCTTACATGTAACACAGAGAGCTCTTTGTATGTTGCTCCGAATTTCTGGAGGTACCAACAGTCAGCTGGCTCCAACTTTATGTCAACGACTTTGTGCCAATATTTATATAATGTTTGCATAAAATTACAAATATACAGGTGTATTTACCTGTATGCTTCTCTTTCCCATGTCATGTTAAAGAGCAGGCACTGTGGAGGGTGTTGGACACATCAGGGCAGTGATTTGTATGTATTTGTTTAAGCCTCAGGTTTCAGAGTGAGCTGAGTGTGTGTCACTTTCATTAACACGTCGGAGCTGCCGGCCATGTGACTGCAAGGTCATCTAGAGTTACAAACGTGCACTTTGTGAATATAAACAGGCTTTAATTTTACAGGCGAGAAAATGTGTAAGCTACACACAGGATGTGTCTGTGGTGGAGTCGATATTTTATTGCATTAAGAGTTAAGGATCATTAGTTTGTCTTCCTTTTTCTTTTTTTTTTTTTTTTTTTTACCTACACAGGATGTGCAATAAGCAAAGATGTTATTCCTGCAAAGTAAAAAACAAGCGTAGATTGGCCTTCTCCTCAGTGGCCTCAAAGCTTCCATTAGCCGGGTTGCAAGAGATTTATGAACTCTTCACAGCTCAGTATATTAAACCTCTGCCGCCTGCCAATTTGCAGGGGTGTCGCAGGTGTCAGTGGGAGTGTGAGGTGAGCTCAAGCTGGTCAGTGGCCTCATTGTGAACCTAACGCATTCATAAAAAAAAAAATCCTCAAAATGAGCCTTTTGCCACAATTTGACTGAAACAGTTTAAGTGTACAAATATAATTTTATCCACTCTACATATTTCGCCTTAAATGGCCGCTATAGTAAGACGGGTGCAGCAGATGTAGTTACCGTATTTTCCAGCTAACACGGACAATAAAACAAATTTTTAAAAATCTAGACTGTCTGAATGGACCGTCTGAAACGTAAGTGTGGCAGCATGTGGTTTTTACATTTCATTTGAAGTCTAATAACAGCATTCCAGGTCTTACAAGAACAAAAAAGAGCCTCACAATGACAACACATAACTATGAAATATGGACGGGTTGTGTATAGGGAGGGCTTCCTTGTTATTGTCCATCAGTCACAGCCAAGAAACTTAAGCCTCTGTGGGAGAGACGACTAAAGACCGTCTCTCATTTTTGCCGTCTGGTGTTTCTCTGTCACTTTCCTTCTGTTGGCATCTCCGAACTTCTCTAAAACCACCCTTTGAAGGCAAAAATTCAGTAGCATATTTCGTTTCAGCTCTAGTAGGTTAGTGTTAGGCTCTGAGCTGTCTAATCTAACTCGACAGTCAATTTTGGGGTCATTAGCCATCAGAAAGTTACCGATTAAGTCTCATTATGTCAAATTTCCTTTTGATGTCTCGTATCCTGAATTATGGATCTGCTCGGTTCAATTTCATCTCACAGTAACCAGGTGGCACTTTGAGAAACCGCCGAAAGGTTAGTGCCAAAAAAGTGTTAGTCTTAAATCTAACACACGAGTGGAATCCATTTTCATCTGCCACCACGGTTTTGGTTGTTGCAGTGTCAAAATGTGTTTCGTTGTCTTTCCATCTCTGAAACAACAATCCAGAAAAAAAAAACTCCAGGCTTCTTGTTCTCACTTTCCTTAATAAAATGCTTCTATCATATTAGAGCCTGTGGCTGAACCAACGTTTGATATGTGAGTTAAAGGAGCACAGATACACATGGCACCTCCATCTTACATGACCAAAGCACTTTGTGTTTATGAGCTTGTGATACAAACCAGTGCAGCAGGCTAAACTGTTTTTAATTTGACCAACAAGGTTTTAGTTAGGCAGTAGGCAAGTAGAGGGTTGGAAGAGGAGGTAAAAACAAGGAGGCAATGAATCAAACTGAAAAGTGTCGCTGCAGGAGCCTCGAGGCGCCCAAATGGAGTCGATTACCAGTAAGAAAACTCACTTTTACTGAAGCGGCCGGCGGGTGTCTGAGGTGGTAAGGTTGGATCATCAGACAAAGTGTGAAATAAAAGATGATGATTAAAGACAATGAGAGAGAGAAATAGATTGTCCCGTGAAGAATCAGCAGAGTTCCAGCTGCTCGACCCAGAGGGGGACTACGTTTATTTAGATTTAGGTTTCCTTCATCTATCAATGCCAATTATCAGAACAGGCTCCAATTACCTTGTTATGAATGGCTTCTTTTCCTCTGCCTTTTTTGTTTGGTTGGCTTCAGGGTCGATGGGAGACAACAAAGACATTTCCTTTGTAGTTGTTCTTCCTCCTGTCGATGACCTCCACCATTACTCTACAATAAGAACAAGACACTTGAGAGCAAAACAAATTTGGCTTTGATTTTACAGCGCTGACTTCAATCTTACAACATAAAGCTTAAATATCACTTGTTAACATCCCCAGGTGAGTCCAAACTGACCCAAACCTGACAACTGTGACCAAGTCAGTCCAAATGTAAAGTGACACCTCAATACAGAACACGCACATAGCAACAATAATATTTAACATTCCTGTGATTCTTCATGTGTAGTGTAAGAAATGAATCTGAAATGATACACTCCTCCATTGGTGGAAGGATCCAGAACAGCAGCGTCCAGCTCATAAAGAGTGTGCAGCTGAGTGTGAAATGGCCGATTGTTAGAAAAAAAATTACTCTAACTCAAGTTTTCACGGCTGAGTAAATGTTTTAAAAAGTGCTCAGAAGCAACATCTGCTGCAATAATTAGATTAAACCCATCTCATGCATCCTGTCACAGCCGAGGAGCAAGAAAAGAGCACAGAGCCACAGTAGTTAGAGAGAACAGAGGATTGCATGTCAAAGAAAAAACAACCTACAGTTTGTGCAGAGCCACTAGCAGACATACAGTAATCATCTCTGACTGAGCCTGCGAGGCAGACTTCATTGCTTTTATATCACCAGCAACCACTCTGGTCAAATGAAGGACGAGTTGGAGAAATGGATCATAACCAGAATAGCCAGAGGGAGCCAAAGAAAAGCAAGGAAATGGTTGATCATAAAACTGAATCTGTAACTTGACTTTAAAAAAAAAAAAAAAAAAATCCATCTCATCTTTTTGTGATGCATAGTGTACCAACTTGAAAAGTTCACTTGATACCACTCTAGTAAATATGAAGTTACCACCATACCCAAGGTTAGGGTAGCTTACCTTTAAGGTCTTTAATATGTTGAATTAATTAAAATACTGAACCTAGCAAGCTTAGCTTAGCATAAAGAACGAAAAAAACAGCCTGGCTTTGTCCAAAACTAAAAACAGCTTGGAGCATTTCACCTTACTTAAATAGGTTTAGTTTGTTTCACTCCACACAAAAATCATTATGATGACACATTTTAAGCCAATCTACTGCATGTTAATTGCTTTCTGCTTATACACTACAGACTTATAAATAACTATTAAATCAGTCAAGTTAGCTGTTTCCCCCACTTTAAGTCTTTAAATTGTTTCAAGCTCCGCTAAGTAGCTGCTAGTGGCTTATTCAACACATTAAGCGACATTAGCAGGGCAAAAAAAAAAAAAAACATGATCTACATATTTTATAAAGTGTATTTTTAAAAAAATAAATATAGTCCTTAGCCTTTTAGCACTTCATCACATTTATTATGTTTAGTTTTATTCCATACCGAAACCATGAAGAACTAAGCTACTGTAAACTTATCGCCTGCTGCTGATCCCTTCAATACTGCGTATTATACCCTTTTTGGAAAATATTATTAATCACTGGAAAATATACGGCTATAGAGTTTTCTTTCAACCAAATAATGTCAGGTTCATGCTTCACATTTTTCCTCTCTTGTGGTGAAAAGTGATACCACGCACTAAGTCGTATGAGGCTGCATATATACCGTGCATTTATTCTGCCTATTTTATGCTTTCGATTAATGACTGATATTCTTCTTCTCAGTGACTGGAAACTGAATATTGGCCACTTGATGTGACAGAGCAGTAAAATGTGATTTATGTTTCAATGGTCTAATTGGCAACATTTCCTCCGTCTCCAGGCTGCACATGTCAAAAATCTGACATATCTGAAAACCTTAGGAGATATATATTTGGCCTTAAACTGCACTGGCTGCTCTCACATAGTTTATCTCTGTCTTGAGCTACCGCTGAATAAAGAGCAGCCTTGCTTCTGTGGCTAACTGTATTTCTTTTTGGAAATATTGATTTACATAGCTCAGCAGCAGAACAATGTCAATGGAAAAAAAAATCACACAAAAAAAAAAAAAAAAAAAAACAGTAAAAAGGTTATAGATGCAGCGGTTTAGGAACAGCTCATATAATTTTACAACAAAGAACAATTTTCCAGCCATTTCATCATAAAATCCAAATATATTATGCAATAAAACGTTATGTTCTGTAATATGATACAACAATCACTTCCAAGGGACATTTTTTTGATAAATTAGACATTGACTTGCCTTGTCATTTTTAGTCATGGTTCCATAGACGTCAGCATGTCCAGACCCAAATGTTCCTTTTTTAAAGTGTTGTAGTGAATTAAATTTGTGGTAAAATGTTTTAAAAACTCTTAGACACGTTCCTGTTCCTTCTTTTTCCTGCAGACTTGGTGTCTCTTTGTGATCGAAAGTTCCGTAATAAAGTTGCACCGCTGTAAAATCCTGTATTTGCATTTTAAATAATAGCACTTCTCTAATAGCGAAATGATTTAAAGTAGCACTGATGCTTTTTCACACCAGCTGACGGGATAAAATTTATTGTTTTTCATGCTCACTCACTCATAATAAATGACAATTCCCACCTGAGCGTCGTCCTGTAAACAGCATCAGTGGTTAAATCACTGTGAGCTGTAACTTTCGCAGCCCTTATTAAAATTATTCACAGTTCTGTCATTGCGATGTTATGCAAACATGCAGCACATGTCTCCTTCATAAATCTTCATGCAATGTCTGGTCTGGGGAATTATCTTAACATGGCGAGATAACAAGCAAAGCCTTGTAGCTGTTGAGGCAATATTGATTTGATTTGCTCTCTAAAAAGGGGAAATTTATAGATGCACAGCGTCTTCTCCGGAGAGCGATATAGTCTCCCTCAGGAGGAAGGGATACTGTCTGAGTGAGGCGTGAAGAATTGGGTCCAGATTCAGCAGGAGCATGGGCCCCTCTGTGAATGTATAACATGTTATTAAAGGAGAGAAAGTTGTTACAGGACTGTTTCTCTTGAAGGTAACCCAAAGCTATCCAGTTCTGTGGTTGTAGGAAGAAAATTTATTTCTCGCGGAATGCTGTGCACCGAGACAGCTGACGACACTAAACCCTCATCTCAGTTTCTCAGCCTTCCTCCTACTTTCTCACCGGTTTTCTTCTTCATTCACCCTGAACGTGCTACCACAGCTACTCTCATTTTCATACAGGCCGACCCAACACAATCAGCCTGGGAACAGTTTCCATTTGTTCAGGCTGAGGCTTTCTTCATTCGCTGTTTTCATACAGCTGTAAGTGTTGGTAATAATTGCATTGAAAATCTGAGAAATTGCTGTGTAAATAGTATAAGTACTCTGCCTGTACTTTCCATCCATCCATTATCTATAGCTCTGACATTATTTAACCCCAGCTGGCTGTGGGTAAGGGCAGGGTACAGGTTGCCAGTCAATCACAAGGCTGACAAACAAACATCCACATCCAGAGGGAATTTACAGTCACAACAACCTAACCTGCATGTTTTTTGACTGTGGAAGGAAAAAAAACCCACACAGACTTCACCCTGCTAAGGTTCAAACCCAGGACGAACTTTCTTGCTGTGAGGTGACAGTGTTAACCACTGCACTTCCTTACTTTCATGAAGTATCTGTTCAGTGCCTCACTAATGTTAACTAACCAGTGCTTCATGCAGAAATGCAATAGTATCACTTTCTGTTCCTGTGTTCATCTTTGGGAACATATTCTAAACTGTTGTGACTACATGTTAGGAAGACAGTGTATAAAATGTGTGTAAACTAATCATCATCCTGCGGTTCACAAGATATTCATTTTCAACCTGACTCACCTGAGACTTCGACCTGAAAGTTAGTTTAATATTTGAACTTGACAAACAAGTTGTTCACTGCAAAATGTTGTACCTGCCTATTCTAAGAAAATGAAGTTTCTCCATTGTGTGCTCCATTGTCAAGAAATTGTTCAAGAAAAGTTCATATTGAGTCTGTAATCTGTCGTCAGGGACAATGTGGACATGAAGAATGTAATTTCATGACACCTAGACGACTCGACAGCAAGACCTTTCAGCAGGGAGCACTTTCATTTTATTTAATTTTTTTTTGACAAATAATCACTATTTCTAGAGAGAAACCTAAATCTTATCAGATGCAGGTTCACTCTCACCGTGTTGCATGTTTCTACAGCAGCCCAGAGAGGACAAACCAAACTCTAGAGAGGAACCTGTCTGTGTCTATGTTATTTGAAGGTCAGCGTAGTTTCTTCTGTAAACTTTTGAGGTGAATGTTGATTGAAATCTCCTACCTCGCCACTAGATGCCGCTAAATTCTACACAGTGAAGCTCTTAGTAACATTTTGAAAACTGAACTTTGTGGTGTACTTTTTTTACTTGGTGATTTTTCAACTTTAACTTAAATAACATTTTAATTATGTACAATGAACACATCTCATACATCTCCATATCTTAAATAGATAGTAAATGATAGATGGAGTAAATGTTTCCAGTTGCATGAATTCAAAATAGTTAAGTTTTTAGTTATAGTTTAGTTATAATTTAATTCTTTTCTAAAAGATTTTTGAAAAATATTTAACCAGAAACAGACACACGTGTTTACTGTGTATCAAAGGCACAGTGCACGTGCAAACCTGTACAGACTGTAGACACATCAGAGCAACGTCCTGGCAGAGAAACTGATGCATGTGTACATCAGGAAGCTTTTTCCCAGCTACAATCAGCTGTAGATGTTGATAATAGACTAACTTAGGTGGTATAAATAAGCTGAACAGAAACAGACTGTGTGCGTGTGTGTGTGTACCTGACATCATGCTGCAGACTCTGATCCTCCTGCTGCTTCAGGCAGCATATGGTGAGTTGACTAAACTTGACATCAAACTGGAAAGAAAAGAAGTTGCAAAGTTCTTACGGAACGAAGTGTTAAGATTAAGCTCTGAATTAATGTAATTTATCTGTGATTATGTTTCTGTAGTTTTTGGATGTGGAACTCCAGCTGTCAAACCTGATATCAGCAGGGTGGTGAATGGAGAGGACGCTCGCCCCCATAGCTGGCCATGGCAGGTGATTACATTTTAATTCACTTGTATAATCTCATACTGAGATTTATCTCCTAATGTCAGTATTGTTTCTTCAGATATCGCTGCAGGTGAAACACGGCAGCCGCTACCATCACACGTGTGGAGGAACTCTGGTCGGGCCTCGCTGGGTGCTGACTGCTGGACACTGCATCTGGTAACTGACAATAAGATACAGTAGCTACTGTGGTGATTCAGGGGATAAGAGCTGAGAGCTAGAGACAGAGGTCAAGGATTTATCGCAACGCTGTTGACTTGGAATATGATACGGATGAGATCAAGAAGTGTGGAAATGCACAGCATGAAATGTTTAATGATAAAAACTGTCTGACAGGCCGGGTGATGTGTACCGCGTGGTCTTGGGAGAGCACGACATGAGCCAGCAGGAGGGCACTGAGCAGATCAGAGACATTCTGCGTATTATTGTTCATCCTGAGTGGGACATTGACCGTGTGACTGATGGGTGAGTTTACTGTGACTTTTTTTTGTCAATGAACAATAACAACAATAAACAACCTTGTTTTGGTGATAAAAGTGTTCTCATGAGCAAAAACTCATGTCTTAATATCTTCTCTCAGCAATGATCTGGCTCTGCTGAAGCTGGATAAGAGCCCATTGATGACTGACAGCGTCAGCGTAGCTTGTCTTCCAGAGGCTGGAGAGATCCTCGCCCATGGGAAGGCGTGTTACATCTCTGGCTGGGGCAACCTTTACAGTAATGTCACACTGTCTTCATTTGTCTTCTGCAGATCACTGCAGTGTTATGAGTTAGTCTCTTGCAAATGATGCCTAGAATTTGCACAGTCTGCACTCTGCCAGAATTGGGCAGTAATGTGATTACTTATTATTATTCAGTATTCAAAAATGATACCAATCCCCATAACATTCAGGCTCAACCTTTTTCACTGTTTTATCAGGAGTTTGGTGAACAGGCTTTTAGTTTGGCTCAGTAGCCGGAAGTGGGGGAGGCCTTAGTGTTTGCTACTGTTTAATAAATAAAACACTTTCCCAGCATTCTTCTCTGCCTGCTGCACAACAACATACATGCTAATATATGTGTTGTTGATCAGCTGTGTGCTCTGTGTCCCAGCCCATGGCCCCATGCCCGACAAGCTGCAGCAGGCCTTGCTGCCCGTGGTGGAGCACAGCGTGTGCAGCAGCAGTGACTGGTGGGGCAAAAGTGTCAAGAGCACTATGATCTGTGCAGGAGGAGACGTCATATCTGCGTGCAATGTGTGTGTGAGACAGCAAAATGGCAGAAAGTTGTATCTGATCGAGCTGAATAAGGTGAACTCATACTGTGTTTCTCTCAGGGAGACTCTGGTGGTCCTCTCAACTGTTTGGGTGCAGATGGTAAGTGGTACGTCCAGGGTGTGACCAGCTTTGTTTCTTCCCAAGTCTGCAACGAAGTAAAGAAACCCACCGTCTTCACCCGTACCTCCTCCTTCAACGACTGGCTCAGTGATGTAAGTTCAAGTTTTTATATAGTTTTGTGCCATTTTGCTTTTATTGATAGGTAAGTGAAGGTAGATGGGAAGGAGGGAGAAGAGTGGGGAAATGACACAGCCGGGATTCGAACTGGCGATTGCTGCACAGCTTATGAGCCAAAGTGGTGCGGACCTGACCACTGCTATCCAGGTGCTCCCTGATGCGCCTGTTTTTTTTTTTTTTTATCTCAGCTGCAGTTTCATTTCAGCTGGCCATCATCCAGAGCTACTTATAAATAAATCATTTTATCTGTCTTGTCTCTGCAGGTCATGCTGCATTATTGAGGATATACTGGGCACCAGTTCACCACCAATTCACCAAAGTCACTAAATAACGAGGTCCCAAGTCCCAAATGTTTCTGTTTCAAGTTTCACAGCATCAGATACAGAGCAAAGATTCTATCATCAGAGAAAAACGTACTGTAATATATATGTTTAAATAATTTTTATGCAATACAATAGACTTTTGTATCCTCAGCATATAATTATAAATATAAATAATAAACATTTTTAGAGTCCTCTCCCTAAACCTGATCTCTATTGTAATGATGATTTATTAATGATGTGAGTGTTGTGATATTTAAATGTGCTAGTGACTTTTATGTATCTTGACACAGTTACACTAAACAATGAATTATCTGAAGATTTATTTCATAGGAGTGTTCAGAAGATAATATAAGTGTGACTGTAAATATGTCTTGTCCCTATTGTACGTTCTGTGTTGTATATTGTGTGTTTGAATAAAAAATGCATAGCTCCGCTTCATATTTCATCTGTCCTGCTGCGTGATGAGAAGAATGAGGAACGGCTGCCCATCACCGCGTGTGTAAGACTTATGAGTCAGTGTTTCCCATCATTCATCGCCAAGGTCGGCCAAGTGTCGACGCAGTGAACATCCTGTTTGATGCGCCCAGGTGGGAGCTGAGCTGGAAAGCAGCATTTCACGTCAGATGAATGGCAGAGATAGTTTACCTTGATGCGCGTCCTCAGCCGCCTGCTGCAGCTGCTGCTGACAAATATACATCCTGTTTGCATTTGGAGCGTAGATAGTGTATGGAAAGACACAGGGTTCATATAGGATAGACAGTAACAAGCTGGAAACTGTCTGAATCAATCTGTCTGTCTGACAGCAGAGAAACATGTTCAATGTCTGTTTCATTAAAACACTCTGCCAGTGAGTGCAAAGTTAAAATATTTACATCTGCAATAAGCCTGCGTTTCAGTGTGTCTGTTTGACAAACTGACATGACAAAGTTTTCTATAATTAATCTGAACGTGCAAACAAACTTAAGTTTTTCAAATAAAGCTGTGGTTGTTGTTTAAATGTAATCTATAGTTGTTTTTTTCAACTTTATCCCCAAACTGTTTCCAGCTGAATGTTGTTGTCCACAGCAGCAGACGAACAGCTTCATTAATCCTTAATTTATATCTTTAATTACATTTCACATCTATACAAGACAAATTTTGTAAATGTAACTCTACCAAACAGTGATTTAGATTGTTTCTGATGGATAAAGGGACAAAACACCAAGATAAAAACATTTATCTGCTGCAATGACAAGCTAAAATGAGAGCTGCTCTAAAGCCCTTCAATGTAAAAGTAAAAACACTTAATGGTTTCACTCTGGTCTCTGCTGCAAACAGACGCATCGAGAAGTGACCTCAGTCTTTGTTCAGTGTTTTAACAGCACAAAGAAATAAAATATATGAGTGAACTATGTTGATAGGAAACTTGTGCTGCTTCAAATCCTGATATGAACACACAGCTTTTTGATGTTAATCTATCGCCACCTGCTGGTGGATGTGTGGACCTGCTCAGACCTGACATCATCACAGCAGCTCCACTCGGTGGAGAGAAGAGGCGGCTGCTGTGATGTTACATTCATGTGACATGTTACTTAACAAAAGCTGTTAAACTGTCTGATTCACAAAGGTGATGAGAAGGACAGGTTTTGTTCTTTTCACTTTCACTGTTTTTTTTATTTTTCTCCGCCAATCAGCCTAACAACAAAAACCAACTAGCGCAGGAGATTATCTCAGTTTTACTTTACATCGTTTTAACTGTAGTAAAAGTGCTCATGTTTTCAGGTTGTCTGTTCATTTGTACATCCTGTTCTTGTGAGAGTAATGTCTTAGAAACACCACAAAGGAATTAAATATGACCTTAAATTTGGCTCAAACTTTCACTGACACTCAACGACAAACTAAATTGAATTAGATGGTCAAGGGTCATGGGCACAGTGAGCCTCTGTTCTATATTGTTTTATATTTCTACAGAACAATACAAAGTCTCTCTGTAAAGATATGAAACTTTTGTAAAGTTTCATCTTTTTAGTAACTGATTGTATAATCGTCTTGGTGGTAATGATTATTTTATTGCAACAAAAATAGTAAAACTGGTGGTTTTAAATGTGCATCTTTGGTTTAATCTTTAATAAGATCAGTCTGATGCAAAATCCTTAAGATTATTGAAGAGTTTTTTCAAATGAGTTGTTTGACTTTTCTTCTGTTGTACGTGAGACTACTTGCAAACAACTTATAATATGTATTAATTTATTAATTTGACCATATTGATGGCATTGTTGTAAAGTAATGTTACTTCCTCCTTATATTGTTCTACAATGTACTATTGTTCTATTGTTTTTGAATTGTTACCAATGAATTGTTATCTGGAGACGTTACAAAGCAATAATACGTATAACTAAACGCTGAGCAGAAGCTCTGCTGTGTCCTTGTTCAAGGTTTTGGTCATAATACAATTTGTCAGATGTTAATTATTAATATTAATAATAGTAATAAGTTTATCATTTATACACACCTTACGTCATGTTTCACACATTCACAGAGGGACAGTAAAAGAAATAAGGAGACCTTTAATATCAAATGACAATGAATGAATCAAAAAAATATAGTGAAGTTTCATTAACTGCACCTGTATGTGGGTACGAAGTAACAAGAATATGTAGCTTTAGTTACAATTACACTAAAAACACACTAAAACAGATCATTAACCAAAGGTCAGGTTGCAACTGCATTCATATTTTTATATCAGGATGCTACTGGTCATTCAGCAGTTAAAACCTTTTTTAGTTTCTAATCTTTATTGTTCCGATTGTTAGATTGTTAATGATTGGTTTGCTGCTTTCTCAGTGTCTCAGAAGGGTTATGAGACCCCGACTGATACTCAGCACCACCTTTGTTCTTCACAGCACAATAAACTGTATGTAACCTGCTGTACATCACACAGTGTGAGAGAACGTTGCTCCTGGTGCAACCCTCTGTTCTCCATCAACTCCACATGTCCTAGAAATCACACTTTTAACATGATGCACATTATCTGAAACTGCACTCTGACCATGTGGAGGCAGCATCTTCTCATTCAGCTCAGCACAAATATTATATTTGATTTGAGGTTTTTGTTTTCACATGATTCCAACATGATAAAACTTTATCCTGGATCTTAAACAAAAGGGGATTTTTGTGCCTTTAGGGGCCAAGTTGGTTAATGACATCATCAGCATCATAGGTACATGTCATATTGTCTAATAATATAAGACAAATGAAAACAACATGACATCAGGGTTTAATCTTTTAAACTGTGTCCTTGTCTCTTTAAACTTGACACAATTAACTTCAGTGTCATTTGTAACCTTGTTACTGCAGCTGTTTGCTCTCAGCAGCTTCTCAGACTCAACCAGTTTGGGCGAGTTCAACCAGCTGAGGTTTTTATGATTTTATGGATTCCGGCACAGCCCACTCACACTTGAGCACTACGACATGCCCCCTCCCAACCCGCAGTAACAAGAGGGCAAACTGTTTCAGTGTGTGGACCGTGCCAGCATGGCAGAGAGGTGGCATCATTTCGGTGGACCTGCAAGCAATTATTGACTGTGATATCACAGCAAATCTTATGAAAAACATAAAACACTTTACATTTAACATGAAGTACACAAGGCAAATACTTGGTATGTTTAAGCTACTGTGCTACATAGTTTAAACAAGCATGTCATAATGTGTTTTCTGTTATATAATTACAGGTGAAGCTACAAAGTATATCAATGATATTGATTATATTGTGGGTGGAGGCACAATGAAAACTGTATTCCAAAGGTTAAAACTCGGCCTCAGCTGATTTTTCCATAGTATGTGGGTCTCCAGGAGTCACATGGGAAAAACCCATTGCATCAAACCTAATGGGTTAGTCAATAAACAACTAGGTGAATTGTAAAATGTGGCCACCCTGAGATGCTTTTTCATACGCGACTGTGTATCTTCTCTCGGCCATGTCAGAGTGAACACTGTGGAGGGCGGGGACAAGGTCAGAAGACGTTGTTGGAACGAATCATAAACCTATCACATACAACATTACTGGTTGTAACTGCACAGGAGCCGAGGGCTGGATATCATTATCTATTTTTTTCTGAGAAATAATGAGCAGCCAGTAATCAGTCCCGTTGAACTGCTGTTAAGAAATAATTAATTTCAAATTAATATCCAATAACAAAATAATAATAATAAAAAATGTTTTGCCATAAGAATTCAGTTTAAAAAGACATTTATAAAGCTTTTCAAGGTGGTGAGCCTAAAATAAGTTAATTAAATAATAATAATAATAATAATTAAAAAAAAAAAATTTGATACTTTGATTAAACTGATTTTTTTAGTAAAGTATCAAGGAAAAAGGTGGGTGGAACCACTAATTTATATGATAATCTTATAACATTCATTTAGAAAATTAATTTAGATTCAAATCTAGATCCAGAATTTCATAATTTGTAGCAATAGTAGAAACAGCACAGTTTTTCATAGGTTTTCTTGCCGTAATTAATGTAATTCAGTTTGTGTTGTTTTGCAAATGTTTTTTTTTTTTTTTTGAAATACTACAAATATTGTATTGTTATTGACGAGTGATGTAAAAATCTGTCCTGGGACCCTGAACTGAACTGATGTTACAGCAGATTTTAACCACTTTTTTTTTTTTTCCTTTTCTTTCTTCTTTCATTTTTCAGTTTGTTTTGTCTTGTTTTTGGTATTTCAGAGCGAGTGTTTTCATTTTTTCATTCGTAGGCCCCATTGTTCTGCTGAACCCTGAACCTGCAGCTACAATCATATTATTGTGTGTGAAGCCGCCCTGTGGTGCAGTGTAATGATTGTTGGTTATGAGCTGTTGCTCTGAGGGTTTGACAATATACAGGATCAGGTTAAAATGGCAGGTCAACGGCCCTCAAGGCAAAAACTATTTTTATTCATTTTTAAGATTTATTTTTTTTAAATTGGAGCTGCAGCTGAGAAATGTACCACTATGTTTTTTTAAAACTCATGAGCTTTGGTCTAAAAGTGATGAAAGTTGTAGTAGAAGGGGATGACAGGCTTTTCAGATGTGTGCAGTGTTCTGTTATGGGCCTAAAAAAATAATTTAAAAAAAATCTTTCAGAACATGTAGAGAGATCAAAATCTCAGGAGCAAATTACACATAAAACCAAGTCTGCTGATCAAAGAAGATGAACTGTGTCATAAGGGATTTTCACAGACACTGGAGACACTGGAGGTCTATGTCAGAGCAAAACATCATCATCAAAGTGAGTTTCACTGATGTTCGAGTCTCACATTTAAAAAATGAATAAAAATGAACATAAAAACAACCACAGTTGCTGTGAGTTAAATGAAGCAAATATCCCAAACCAACTATCTACAACAATTACAATTATAGTAATGATAATAATTATCCTAATTGTCATTTATCACAAGAGATTTAAAATATTTAACCCAAGAATAATCTCTTCTTGAGGTTTCAGAGATTATTCTCAGGCATCAACTCAGTGAACTCTCTTTTTTTATAAGCACAGCATTAAAGTGTTGTGATTATTTTACTGCAGTTTGGGAGTAGCTGAAACATGATTCTCGCTTAATCATTCACTCATATTCACACAACTGATTTTAGATGCAGTATACACGCTGTTTGTTGCAGTCATATCTCTAGCCGTATCTCTTGCTATAACCTAATAATCCATAAAGCGTGCGTGGACGTGTGCGTGTGTGAATCTGACAAGCTGTAAAACTGTGTGTGTGTGTGTGTGTGTGGGTGGGTGTGTATAGGTGGGTGGAGGAGAGAGGGAGACTGTGTGTGCATATGCTTACTTGGGCTTGTAAATACTTGTAAAGATAATGGCTATAGATTACTTTATGGAACCAGTTTGAAGTTTATTTTAATGACAACAACAGTGGTGATCGCTCACTATCCACTGACGAAAACGCTCAAATGGTGAATCGTAATTTCATTGAACAGTCCACAACAACATGTAAACACCAACCGAGGATTAACATGTTATGTAAAAAAATAAAAATGATGAAGTAATATCTAAATGTGATCCTCTGTTACAGGTTGTGGTCTCTGTGTGATTGTTTTTCCTTCTTGTATTGTTCCTAGCACCCTGTGTTCATAATAAATATTATTAAAGATATATAGACAGACATATAGAGAATATTGAGTTGTTATTTGTCCTGCTGAGGTATGTGGCCTACTTCAGGGCAGAGGGCTTGCAGCAAACAGGGTCCCAATCACAACCACCAGGGGGCAGATTTGATTTCATGTATTAACCTGTGGAGTCCCACCTGTGGTTCAAACCTTCAAACCTGCAAAATGTCCATTTAGTTTAAGAGTATTATATATATAAACAGTGGTGTCAGATTTCTGCTTTATGAATATCTTGTATCATCATCAATCACCTAAAAATCCGGGGAAAAAACGTATCTATTGGTGCAGTTGTTGGGTTTTTTTTTTTATCTAGCATCATGGCCCTCATACAGATGCACCTGCCACAATTTGAACTCTGCACATGTGGGCGCGACCTTTGGTCTCGGATGCAGCTCGGTTGCAGCTGTCGTGTGCGCGCGGCACTATATAAGCGCGCGGTGAGACGCAGGTAACTCAGGTGAACTAATTCACTCCTGCTCTGCGTACTCACGGGTCCGGACAGACGCGCGCTCCACTGCAGGTGCGTTTTTTATTTTTCTATATTTTTTTACTGCCATTGCTCTTGTTACTAACACATACAGACTTCAAAACTGGATACTGATGGTTTCACGAACCACGGAGATTGTGTGTGTGTGTGTGTGTGTGTATGTGTGTGTGAGACACAATTGCATTTGAAGAGCCAGTGATTTGCATTTGTTTTAATTCGATTGTTTTACAGATAATTAGAGCGATGAGACTGTAGTTCGTTTTTCTTTGTCCAGTTGAGGCTTGCGTTAACTTAACAGATATTTAGGATGTAAAATATTTGAACAGAGTTTATTTATTTTGAAAAGGTCTCCTGCACAGGTAACTCTCAGTCTCTGTTCCATCATTGAAACTTTTTATTTGCAACTTTTTTTTTCCTGTTTACCAGATTACCATGGCTCCAGGACCAGAAGCTGAGACCAACTCACCTCCTTGTATGTACTTTTATTTTAAAAACTGTGTGCATGCTTTTTCTTCTTCTTTTTTTTTTTGTTTGTTTGTTTTCTCATTCCCTGTTTATGGACCACATTTAGATGACAAGGAAATCCTGCCAGCATACTCCACTGTGGACCTGGTGGGTCAAAACGAGGACGATAAGGAGGATGATAATCCCTGGAATCTCCCTGAGTTGGCTGATACTGGGGTTAAATGGTCAGGTGAGGCAACTTTTTATTTCTTACAGGAAACCTTTACGAAAAAAAAGAAAATTCTGATTTAATATTTTTTTTATTTATCTATGTATCTATTTTGCAGAACTGGACACTAAGGGAAAGGTTCTGAGAGTGCTGACAGGCATCATGAAACTGGTTCTGCTGCTTGGATTTCTCTACATCTTTATTTGCTCACTGGATGTTCTCAGCTCTGCTTTCCAGCTTGTCGGAGGTAAAAAAAAAAAAAAAAACCCACAGAATGACTTTTAATATCTTGGGTCATTATCGCCACCCATCACTGCACATTTACTGTATTTACATGGTAATGCTAGGGCTAGCAAAGTGCTGCTTATGTAATGTGTGTGGAATATTTTTAACCTGACAGTGCATGTGTGTGTGTGTGTGTGTGTGTGTGTGTGTGTGTGTGTGTGTGTGTGTGTGTGTGTGTGTGTGTGTGTGTGTGTGTGTGTGCAGGCAAAGTTGCTGGTGACATCTTCCAGGACAATGTGGTGTTGTCTAACCCTGTGGCCGGGCTGGTGATCGGTGTGTTAGTCACAGTGCTGGTGCAGAGCTCCAGCACCTCCTCCTCTATTGTGGTCAGCATGGTGTCGTCTGGATGTAAGTGGACATACATACATATATGTACCTGCTTGCACTCTTGCACATTTTTAGTACTTAGTACTTTGAAATAACGTTGATGGTTATTTTCAGTGCTGGATGTGAAGTCTGCAGTGCCGATCATCATGGGCGCCAACATTGGTACATCTGTCACCAATACTATCGTGGCCATGATGCAGGCAGGAGATCGAAACGAGTTCCGCAGGTAAATCAGAGCTTGTGATGATTTACGGCCTGTTACACTTTATAGTGTCTTTTACAGCTTCAATAGTTCCTTGGTTTTCCAGGGCATTTGCTGGTGCTACCGTACACGACTTCTTCAACTGGCTTTCTGTGATGATCCTTCTTCCCCTGGAAGCAGCCACCGGCGTCCTCTACAAACTCACACACCTCATCATCGAATCCTTCAACCTCCAGAGCGGAGAGGACGCCCCCGACCTGCTCAATGTCATCACAGACCCTCTCACCGACTCCATCATCCAGGTAGAGGCAGTGGCATTTAGATCTAATGCTAACACCCAGTAAGAGAAAACTTTTATTTCAATACATCTGTCTTCTCTCAGCTGGACAAATCTGTCATCAGTGACATCGCCACCGGTAACCCAGAGGCCAAAAACAAGAGTCTGATCAAAGTGTGGTGCAAAAAGCTCACCAACACGGTAAGAAATCAACAACAAGCTGCATGACATGCATCAAATCATCTGTTTTCCACACAGTAAATATAACACACTAACAGTAAAACACCACGGTGACCACAGTGATTCTGTTAGATCATAAGACAGAGTGTCGCATGTGATCATTAAAAGATTATCATACTGTAGCTACATTGGCTTCTTAATTATTACAGTACTGTGTTTAAAGCTTGTTTTTGTCCAATTTCAGACTCATGAAAATTCGACAGTGGTCGACTGCCCTGCCGGTGCCATCTGCTGGGTAGGAAGCGATGGACAGAACTGGACCCAGATTAACGTGACTTCAGTGGAATACATACAGAAATGTAAGTGTGCTCGTGGTTGAGAAAGTTAAAAAAAAGGAGCATTTTCAAAGCAATTAGGATTACCTGATCCGTTGAAGCCCAGTGAAATATGAGAGAGTCTTTCCACCACAATGGCCTCCTTCATGCAGACCCTCTGATGTCCTGACAATGACTACCTTTGACTCATTATAGTGACTCAGCTAATACCTTCCCTCGACCGGTCTACCTGCTCAATAGATCCATTCATGCTGCTTCGCTGAAGCACCTGAGCACCACATGACCATAAAAAGGGTCACTTATTTAAAGTTATTCTGCCAATTAAAGTAAAGACTTCTGTGCTTAAACTTTTTTGTGTTCAAAATAGAGGAAAAACACATTTTTCAACTAGTCTTGAGTAAGAAAGTAACATCAGCTAAACATTTGACACTTTCCCTTTACACACTGTCTTATCAGCTCCATTTATCAGATGAGAGTCACACTTGTGAAACTTTTTTGTCTGCCATGTAAAACATGCCTAAAGTGGAGCATTTTAATGCTGATCATCACTCTCACTATTCCATTGCAGGCCATCACCTCTTTGTGAATACTGATCTGCCCGACCTGGCAGTGGGCCTCATTCTGCTCGCTCTGTCTCTGCTTGTCCTCTGCACGTGCCTCATCCTCATCGTCAAGCTGCTCAACTCCATGCTGAAGGGTCAAGTGGCCATAGTCATCAAGAAAGTGATCAACACAGGTACAGAAACAAACAAACAAACAAAACTCAGCTGTTCAGCCTGTTTGATAGTCAGCACATCCGCTCCGATGGTGATGCTCGATGAGCGACACAGGTACAGTCTCCCTGTTGCTTCCGGCTCGCCTCCAGGTGCAGCAATCCTGTTGTGTGACGGAGAAAAGCTCAGGAACACATATTGTTTTGACAAAGAGCGTTTGACGTTTGCTCTTGTCATGTGGTCCTAATGTGTGCAGTCACACTGTGCTCACTTCACTAGTTTTATTGCTCATCTCCGGTGTTTCTGTTTGACTGCAGACTTCCCCTTCCCCTTCTCTTGGGTTACTGGCTATATTGCAATTATGGTGGGAGCTGGAATGACCTTCATTGTCCAGAGCAGCTCTGTTTTCACTTCAGCTATCACTCCTCTTGTCGGTAAGTTGTCATTTACATATGATGATTTGGCTACATTTTGTTTTTGTTTTAAAAAAACTCCTGGACATAAATCTTGTCAATCACCTTTCACCAGGTATTGGAGTCATCAGTCTTGAGAGAGCATATCCTCTGACCCTGGGGTCAAATATTGGTACAACAACCACAGCTATTCTTGCTGCTATGGCTAGTCCTGGAGAAACACTTGGCGATTCCTTGCAGGTAAGACACAAATCAACTTTGTCTTGTGTGTTTTTAACTGTTGCCAACAGCATTACCACTGATCAGTCCCAAACTTTCTACCAGACTGAAATATCTCAACTCATGGTCCCCTGAGGCTGCATCCTAATGATTTTGGGGATGCCTCAACTTTTCCTTTAGCGCTACTGTGGCATTGACTTTGATTTTAATTTGAATTTAGCTAACTAAATTACAATGAACATGGTTCCTCTATATATTTGCTGAACCAACGTGTTGATATTACCATTTAGCTCTGATTATTCAGATTATTCATGTTTTCTTGATCTGATTTGAATGTTATTTATTTTTTTCCCAGATCGCACTTTGCCATTTCTTCTTCAACATAATGGGTATCCTACTGTGGTATCCAATCCCCTTCACAAGACTTCCCATCAGGTTGGCCAGAGGTCTGGGGAACCGCACGGCAAAATACCGTTGGTTTGCCGCCCTCTACCTTATCCTGTGTTTCTTGGTGTTCCCTGTGACGGTGTTTGGCCTGTCGCTGGCTGGATGGCAAGTCCTGGTTGGCATCGGCGTGCCTTTCGTCGTGTTGGTGATCTTTGTAATTATCACCAATGTGCTGCAGTCTCGATGCCCCCATCTCCTGCCCGAGGTCCTCCGCAGCTGGGACTTCCTGCCCAAGCCCCTGCACTCAATGGCACCGTGGGACGCTGTGGTGACCTCATCCTTGGGTTTCTGTGGCAGACACTGCTGCTGCTGCTGCAAATGCTGCAAGTGTTGCAGAAATGACGAGGAAGAAATGATCAGAAAGGACAGCAGGAAGAGTCTGGAGATGTATGACAATCATGGCATGTCAAAAGACGAGGATACAAAAGATGTCAAAGCAACACATCTCTAAAATCATGAAGTTAAATGTGTATCTCAATGCAATAATATATTAGTAACTCACTTGTAATTGTTCATCACTTCTCAGGTTGTGGTATGTTGATGATTCCCTACTACTGGATAATATATTAAGCACTATAGTAAACACTGTTGATCGCTATCACGCTGGAGAATATCAAGAGAAGTGTTGGACATATTATGATGAACCTGCCTTTTCTGGTTGTATTATGTTTATTTAATGATGTTTTCAGTTTACGTTCAGACTCACTGTCAAGGCTATGACTTAACAATGGGTATTTCTGAATGTTCTGATTTATTTTTATATTTTTATGATATGTATTTGGTTTTATTTTCAACTTTGAACATTTAAACTTTAAATGTAGCATTGAAAAATATTTAAGACTGTATGTAAGACAGTATTTAAGACTATATAATATTTGTAAATAAAAAAAATTGCTATTTTTAAAGTGCAGATTTTTCCCTTTTTTTACCCACTAGCAGCATTTGTATGTTTTAGGTGCAAGAAAGGGAATTATAGAAGCAGCTGACCACTTATATTCATATTACAATTTTAAAACCTAAATTAAGCGAGATTAAAAGTGCTTTGGGCTTAACATTTGTGCATGTTGTATGTTCTTGGAGAGTTGGCTGGCCCAAGTCCACATATCACACTTTCACATATTTGATATGTGGTATTTATGGTATATCGAGGTTTATTGAGTTGCGGACTTTGAATTGGAGCAGCAAATGTTTGTGTCAGAGGCCTTGAGTCCCATTTTCTCTGCTTTATCTGATGTGCCTTTGAACAGCAAGTTTAACAGAAAGACTTCAACATTAGCATAACATAATCCAGGAGGCACCGTTTAATGCAGTTAAGGTTTTAAAAAAATTACTTGTATCTATAAAAAAATTGACTGAAATATGAAATACTAAAATACATATAGAAAAAAAGCTAAAATATTTTTGCAAGCCGAAGAAGTGCAAGTAACTCATTTGCAACTAATTTTGAAATGTAGTTTGGACTAGGTATAGTTCAAAATGACATCATTTAAAGTCTCTCTAAACTCATTTAAAGTCAGGAGAAAATGGACCCACATGTCCTCTGACCTCCTGAGTTCAATCAAAGTATTTGTACCTCCAACTACCACCTCCTGCTGTGTTATGGGGTGCAGCAGCTCTGGTGGCCTTCATGTAAGTGTATGCTCAGGTTAAAGGGAGACTTCAACCACACGGTTTTTATTCATCAATTAATTATTAATAACAGTCATTTGTCAGTAGAGTGTAACAATGTATTTGGTTTCAGGATGATTATTTAATTTCCCTGAAGATTTAAATGCATTCCATATGCATTGAATGAATATTTCATTATATAATTCATAGTAATAACAAGTGTTAATATTTAATTATGGTTATATTGACACATTCAGGTTCATTTGGTAACTTTGTGTGCATTGCATTTTTGTAACTGTGTCTTTTTCTCATCTATGTGCGTCACCAGTGTGGTGCTGCGCTGCACAGAATCACTCACAATCCCGGTGCTCTGCACTGTGGCTGGTATTAAAATAGTTTGTCATCATAGTGTGCAGCCATTGCAGAGTTCACATAAAGTGTAAATGGGTTTTTATCTTCAGGAAGGAGCACAATTCATGAAAAATAAAAAAATGAAAAAAAATGCAAAGATGGAAAATACCAGAGCATGTTAGCATAGATTTGAATACAGTGATAAAATGCAGTATAAATATTGAGCCAGATAGAAATGACAAAAGCAGGTTCACTGACATCAAACTCTTTGGTTTAGGAGAGTTAACATATATTTAGACTTGCAGGTTCATTTAAAGTATGAAACACACCAGTTTAAACTCCCTCACAAACCCTCATCCAGGAAGTGGTCACTAATCTTTAAACATTTATCTTGACATAACATTTTGCAATACAATGATTCATCAGGAAAAAAAGCATGACAGGCCAACCGTGGGTAATCTGCTATGGACAAACTTTACACAGTTTTTCCATATGAGCAATGAGTCTCAATCAGGAGGATATTGTAGCTCCAGTGCTTACATTATATTACCACATTACTGAACATAATTACTGCACTGTATCTGTAGAGTGTTTTACTCTACAGCAAAATCCATTATCATGTTTTAAAAAAAGTCATGGATAGATAGGTAGATAGATGTAATTACAATCTGGACAAAATTTTCAATATGCAGCGAGTGCAGGCAATCTGTTCTTACACTCACTAAGCAATAAACTAAATGACTCTCATTCAAGGGCACATCAATCATTACGCTACCAACTCATCTAAACTTAGTGGATCCATTTAGGACAATAAAACTTTTCTATCACCAACAGAACTATTTTATATTCCAATAACTTTACTGCAAAAGCCTTAAAAAGGCTCAGTGCCATGTGGTTTTCCTTTTGTAGGTTATCTGCAAGGCTTAGATAAAGCACGATAACAGCTTATCAGTTTGCTGCAAGTCAGAGTAACCTCAGGCGGCTCCTTACTTTTTTCCAAGAATCAATTGATCAATTATTTCCAGTGAAGTGCTTGTTTGTATGTAGAGGCGATTTCATTTCACTTGACACCAAAGTATGTAACTTTAGAAAGTGAATTTTGAACTAGCTGTTTTTTTTTTTTGGTCACTTGGGAAAGAAAACAATTTCTAAAAAAATAACACTGGTATATCATAATCATTTAAGCCTGTGAACTTGTTTACTTACTTTGGTCAGTGTCTAAATGTCTTTATATGATGTCACGTGCCAATTAGTATATCAGTGATGTCACCAGATGGTATTTCTATTCTGTGTAGTATCACATGGTGACAGGCCTTTATCTCTCCTCCTACTTTACTTTTTAATGTATATTGCATTTGCTATATATATATATATATATATATATATATATATATATATATATATATAAAGCAACGTATGATAAGTGGTGGAGCAGTGCTAGATGACTACACACACCAGAGAATTTATTTAAAGCTCTGTGTTGTTCTGTAGCTATTTTACTGGATATGTGTTGGTATATGTAACCATGTTATCAGGTCAGTCTGCTCATAGTGAAACTCAGCAGACACGTCTACAAGATAAATGGGTTTGTTACATTTCTGTCACGGTTTCACGTGAATGCACAGGTAAGAACAGAAGAGTGGTGACACAGTGCCACGCTGCCACCAGACTGTAGGAAGGGGCTGAGTTAATCTGATTATTAACAGCAGTACAGATGGTTTTACAGCAGTAGGCAGGCTAGTGTGTAATTACTGGCTGCTAAAGCTCCACAGCAGCCGACCGTCAAGTCTGGGGCTACAGTTGGACACAATCACATCTTCATCCACAGGGTTCTTGCAGCATCACTGTTGAGTCTGGTTCTAAACTAAAGCAGAGTCTCCAAATTTTTTTGCCTTATCAAAGTAGGTCAAGCGCAGATGTAATTAATAAAACCATTTATCACTGGGACATTTAATAAAGCTGAAACATCACTAATGTCAATCACATCTGGAGCCTTTTTTTAAAAGTATAAAATGTCAAATCGTCAAATGTGAAAACCAAATACTATCCAGCAAAACCATATAACCGGAGAACAAAAGTGGACAAAATGAAATGAGCTTAGAGGATCCCAAGCACTCATGGATTTAGAAGGAAAGTAAGTGTAGAACAAATTTTTTCATTTACCGTAGTGATTGTATCATCACTTCTCCAACCCACTGTACTATCACAACATTGAGCAGCAGTGTGTTGAGCCATATTTTGGTGAAAATATAAAAATGTACTACAGGATAATTCAGTCATAATACAGTCTAATTACCCAGTTAATATAAAAGTTGTGCAGTAGATCCCACTGAGAACAAGCAGTTCTTCAGTGCAGGGCTAATTTTAGTTATCAGGTTTTGTTTGTGTTATTATTCAACTCTTGTGGTCAAAACTCAACTTTATGCAGCTTTAAAACTGCATTAGTGCAATTTATTGGAACATATTATTATTTTATTCAAGTCCTCTATAGAATAACAAATTGCTGCGTAAAAGAACCAAGAGAGTTAGAATATTTTAGTCAAATGAGATGGAGGGAGATCAGAGTAGAGCTGCTGCTCCTTTCATCGTCTGATCATGTTTTTTTTTTTTTTTCGTTCTTCAGTTTGAAGGAGACCTCGAGCTAAAACACCTCCTCCTCTGTATCTGAAATTGTAGTTTGTACCCCTACATAATTAAACAGAGTTAATGTTGAATTAAGCAACAACAGCAACAAAAAAAAAAAAAAAAACAATTACCGACCGGATGATTACGAATTGCTAATTTCCACCTCAACAGAGCATTCATTTTTGCTAATATTATGGGAACTAAGGCAATTACATTCACGGTAATTGTTTCCATATGTCAGTGATTGTTGTCATAATGAAACTTAAGTTCAGCTAGGAAGACTATCTATATGCCTCATTCTTTCACAAAGCTCTTGCTCACTCTCTTACTTTCTAGTCAGCATTTTTTTTTTCTCAGCCCATCACCAACACCATGACAGGGGTGTCCTACATACACAGCCTCACCCTCAACCACATCTCATCTTGCTTTTTTTCCTCTTGTTTGTGCACATGGCAATTAAAAATCTCTTTTTCAAAGACTCCTAATTAAATTTTTGACTGGAGGCAGAAGTACTGTTCACACATACAAGCAGCCTGGCTAAACTGAGGTGCTCATGTTATTTGGATGACTGGTGAGAAAAACCGCTGCGTGACTGACAGCAAGTCAGGAATTGTCTCCAGGACATAGACAGACATGTCTTCTTGTCACCTATCAAGAGGGGACTTCATGAACATAACCTCAGAGGATTCAGCACAAGATGCAAATCCCAGATAAAGTCAACAACAGAAACACTGCTGTTCACAAAAACACTCAGAAAGAAACTGGTAAAGTTCTGAAACAGAGTCCTGGTGGTCTGATGAAAACAAATCTTCTAAATCTGAATGATTGAAAGAAGAAAGTAAATGAAGAACTTGTGACCCAAAGTGTAAACTTCATCTGTCAAACACAGAGGTGGCTCAGTTCAGTTATGGCTGCCAGTGGAAATGGTATCCTGGCATTACTGATGATTTCACTGCTGTACATGGGAGCATTTGTGATTCAATCAAATGAATCAAAAATACTTAGACTCAACATCAAGCTAAAGAACTGCAGTGAAACTCATCACCAATGTGGCAATGACTGTAAAGTAGTCTCCAAAATGTATCGATACAATGAATAAATCAAATGTGATAATTTCATTTGACTTCATGTGTGTCTGTACAATTACGTTTGAGTCCCTAAACTTTTAGACTCTATTAAAAAGGCTACATCTCCCTCAGGTATTTCTCGACTAATATAAACCTGCTGAAATTAAAGCTGAGACGTGGCACTTTGATGTAGTATGCATTATTTTATTACAAATTGAATGTGCAAAAGCTTGGAGACCGAAAAATGTCCCAGCACTGTGATCCATCCTTCCATAACCAAACCCCGCAGCTGCTATATGTATGCTGTCTGCTATGACACAATTATCAATAATACTGAATCATTACAAACTAAACTCTAAAAATAACAACACCTGAATAAATACCATCTCTGAAGAACAACAAACTACAAACTGGTTCCAATGAACAGCATCCCACTGAGTCTGAAAACAACTCCTCCCGACTGGTTGCCTCACTCATGTTTTTTTTTTTTTTTTCATAATTACAAGTAAGCTAACAACTGTAAACACAGCCAGTTATTGCAACAGAACCATCACAACTTTTATTCAGTGTAGACAGAATTACACAGATGCCCTAAGTCTGTGCACTGTACATCAACACCATGCTGGGAACATTCAGTACTTTTAATTAGCCACTGGTGTTTCTAGGTTAACTGGGATTCTGACCTTGAATCAGTCAAGGCTCTCAGCCTATATCATTTAAAACTGTTGATACTGTGTAAAAAGAGCCTGTTCTGCAGGGCTTGACGGATCCTGATAACATTCCTGACCTATTTCCCATTGTGCTCATTCAGTCGCTCACATTCTCACATTCTCCTACACTTTCACACAAGTTGGAGATTTATGAAATACTTTAGCCTGAAGCCTCTGACCAGCTCAGGACTCATCCTCTTTTCAGTCAAGGTCCAAGGCCGATGATCTTATGCCTCCAGGGTTGACAGTAGCCGACAAAGTCATAACAGAAGACCTCACCTTCCTTTTCAAAGTCATAAAATAAAATACAATAATTCTAATGAATTATTTAAAGGTGTAAAGTTTAACTTTTCTCTGCCACAAAACATAGTTCTTTGATGGAACTTGGAGATGGTGATGGTAATTTCTGCAAGGGTCAGCCATAGTTACGTTTCCAAGACAGAAAGAATATATTAGCGCTACATGTTTTAGCTCAGATTGGACAAAACAGTGACTCCCTATCGGAGAGATGTTGGGCTGGGCAGGACTGGGGCTACATGGACACCCTTCTAGTAAATGATGGATATTGGTGGAGACAGCTGGTAAGTTAAGGAATTAAGTTTGATGCTGAACTTGAATTTCTTCTTACCTGCAAACTTCTTATAGGGCTAACATTGTACACTGGCAAAAACTCCTTTACGGTTAGTGCAAGGGTTAGGATAAGTCTTCAAGAAATGAGTGTGTAATATACTGTGAATGTGCATATATGCGTCCAGCTGGACAGTAAATAGTTAAATTGATGTCTTCAGTTGGTATGCTGTATGTAGTGGTGTGATTATAATCAAACGCAACAGTTTTTGAGGTTGCTTTTGGCTTATGTACAGACCCAGCTGCCAGATTGCTTAAATCAATAAAGTCTAATAAATCCAGCCATTGTGACAATGTCATAATGTTCATGGTCATTGTGGAGACAGTCTGCAGTTCCCTTGAATTGTATTTCATTACACAACTATTTCATTTAGTTTTGTCCACTCCATGATTTGAAGAGTCAGTAGTTAAGTTTCCTGAAAACACAAAATGAGCTTGACAATAGCAGGACAGTAATGTTACAACATTAATGTCAGTAAGTGCTTGTTAAATTTATGATCTAATTTTTATTTCCTTTTATCATTATGTCAGGGTTTATTATTCAACAGGCTGCTGTGGACCAAGATTTCAAAAGTCCAGCTAATCATGGGAGTATATGCTATTCTCTTCTCTTAACATATTATGATAAAGTCACTAAAAACATACTAGGCAAAAAGCTGCACTGCAGGGCCTTTACTGAAGCTTTATTGAAGTTGCCTGTGGCTGATGCACAAAGCCACAGACCATCACTTCACGTCCAAGGTCTACTTGCACTCGTGTGTGTTTCTGTTTCACACATTCAAATTATGTGAAAGGACACTCAGTAGTTGGTTTTAGCATTCATTGTTAATAGTGTTCGGAGTTCAATGGAATATAAATGGAATACTGAAAAAGAAATTAAATTAAAAGCGCCCACATGCTCGCATGTGTTTTTGTGACTTTGGTGCACATGCCATGAATGTGTGAGCCCAGATGGTCTGAAACCACAGGACTTTAAAACACGTACAAATCAAATATTGGAGATTTTTTTCTTAACAAGATTTTCTTCTGGTCAATGTTTTTTCTTTTTCTTTTTTTACAACCCAAGGATAATCAAATATTCTGGAAGGGTTCATTCAGAGTTTAATACAACTGAAAATTGAGAATGAACGAAATCAATTAAGAGATTCTTTCAACATCAAATTAAAGCCGATCAAACTCATTAAACAATGAAATGAAAATTAACAGTGTCTACCACACAATTAAACCCATATGAATAATTCTCGAGACAGCAATGATTTTATTGTATGACTTCAATGACACATATGATATGGCAGAGCCAACTGCACTAACCTCCATGTAATAATGCACAAATGCTCAACTTGTTCTCCCACTTTAACAGCTTTGTGTGACTGCAGCATTAGTGCCACTTAGCAAATTGCTGAAATCCAAGGCATTAAACCGTCCTGTATGATGAACTGTGCAATGACAGAAATGGTGAATACACCGGCAATAAAACTGGTCAGAGTGTCCATGCTGACAACTGTCCATCACCAAAAAGACCTAATTGGACATATGAGCATCAGAACTGGATCACAGAGCAAAGGAAGAACGTGATCTGGTCTGATGAATCATGTTTTCTTGTACATCATGTGATTGGTGAAATGCATGTGCATCATTTACTTTGGAGAAGACATGGCACCAGGATGCACTAAGAGAAAAAGATGAGCTGGTGGAGGCAGTGTGATGGTTTGAACAATATCTTGCTTGGAAACCTTGGGTCCTGCCATTCATGTTTTAGTTTGATATGTACAAACTACCTAAACATTGCTGAAGATGAATTGCTGAAGTTCACCCCTTCATTGAAACAATATTTTCTAATGTCAGTGTCTTCTCTCAGCAGGATAATACTCTTGCTACACTACAACAATGATTCAGGATGGTTTCAGTGAGTTCAAAGTGTTTACTTTCTCAGATCTCAATCCAACTGAGCATCTGTGGGATGTGCTGGATAAACAAGTCAGATCACGAAGACTCCATCTCACAACTTACAGGACCAAAAGAATCTGATGCTAACATCTTAGTGGCAGGCATCACAGCACCTTCAGAGATCTAGTGGAAACTATGTCTCAACAGGTCAGGGCTAAAGGAGACCTACAGCACATTAGGAAAGTGGTTATAATGTTGTAGTTGCTTTGTGTAATACCTGTATAAGCATAATGTTAACTATATCACTGTAAGCACACTAACATACATACTACATAGCTTCACAGAGATGAGGTCTCTGTGTACAAGTTCATCAACAAATGTTTGCTACTGATTATAGCATCTAAAATCTGGGTATGGTAACCAATAAAAACACTAGAAAACTGATTATTACAGTACATGTGTATCAGCATGAATGTTTTTGTTTTGGCAACCTGTCACTTTAAAGAAGGAGACGGAGAGAACATAACGGACAGATAGATAAAAGAAGAGGCAGATCATTAGTCCATCCCCAAATTATAGCCGGTCTTCAGTCTGAACTGAAGCAGTGCCACATGGTGTTGTTTACGCTGCGAAACTCCTTATTTAACTAATGACAGCTCCATGAATACAGGCAACAACAGCCCCTGCTGCTATAAACTGCACATCATCACAACAGTCTCCCAGAGCTGTAAATAACTGTTAAGAACTGAGTAACACTGCCTATTCCTCATATTTGTCAGCAGCCATAGAAACAAAATCCCTCAAAGGATATTGCCCATTATGTTATCTTTATGAACACAGTGACAACAGCTCCACAAAGAGACATTACTTTTTGACTGATATTCCAACGAGGACTCTAAAGGTGTGCTTCAGGTGTCTTCTATTGTCCAAGGAAATAATCATTTTAAGACAAGCTTCAATCTCCCTCACTAATGTTTGATGGCTAGAACTGATAGGGTCTTATCTTTGTATCGACCTGGAGCACGTACCTTCCCAGGCAGAGACCAAATCAGTAACTTCTGGAATTCCATTGCTCTGGCCTTGGACAAAATGTTTAAGTGCCCCGCATGCTGTCGTTGCATGTCCAGTCTCAGGTGAGACACTTATTATCAACATGTCACTGATAGGGCCAGGTACAAGCTTTAATAGCTGACCTATTAGAACACAGCTTCCGGCACAACATCCCCCAATTCATCACTGAGACTGATTTTCTCTCCTTTTAAATGTGCAGCCATCAGAGTATTTTAACTCTAGCTCTCTGAGATTAAATCTGTTCATTTTCACAAGATAAATTCATCAAAGGAACATTAAGGGTTGAAATATTTTTATTGGAGTCACACATTGCATAACACACTTCACTCTACTTCCCTGGCAACACATCCCCAAGACATTATAAAGCTGTAGCTTGGATTCAGCATTAATTAAATGAACAGCAAGATAAAACAAAGCAATGAGAAATGGTTACTGAGGAAACATTATCAAAACTCTGATAAAGCAGCAGCCATTCTGATCAGCACTTCCCTCCTTCCTGTCCTAAAATGAGTCACATGCCTCCCAAACACAAATGTGTCATATGTATACTGCTGTAGCTTATCCTCTAAACGTATGCTCTCACAATATGGATTTTACTGTGGCTATTGGATCATTGTGCTGGGTTTTGTATGTCATAGGAGATGATAGACAAATGTGGTCCAGAAGGCACAGAGACACACACCTGACAGTGTCACAGCCAAATCGCAGATCTGCCCTAGCCACTGGCCACCATTCACTATGGTCAGCCAGAGATTCCCCGCCACTCTGTCAGATCCTCCCATGATGCCATCTTGCTCTCTATTCAAGCTGACACCATCTTGGCTGTCAGATGACGTCCTTGTCCGCAGTTCAACCGCACTGCGTCTGAGAGCCGTTCGTCCTGTGTTAATTTGCAGATAAGAGGGATGAAAAGAGATGGCAAACAAATAGGATTACACAGATTTTCTTTTGATGTACAAGTCAGAGCAAGAGGCAGGAAAGCAATACGTGAGGAAATAACACCATCTTGTGGCAAATACATATACATGAACTGCACTTATCATTACTTACTGAGACAGCTCTGCAAAGGTAGAACAACAATAAGGACACCGACAGACAGAAGAGATGCATACGCCTGGAGAAATAAGAAAAGTGATTGTTGAATAAATTATTACATGTTCTCTCTCAAAATAGTAGGCTATAGTGGCTTTAATGCCTCATTAATGATGAAAGACCATTTGCATTTTTACACATTTCAATAATTAAAACATACATCAAAATACTAAAGGACTCTAACATATATGGTAAGAGTGTGATTTGAAGTGTGTTGGATTTTTTCTCTTATTATGTACAGTAAAAGTTGAATCCTTTATGCTCACCAAGAGAAGCTGAGCACCGTTCTGAGTCATGCTGCTCAAGGCTTTTCCCATCTGGACTCTGAGCAGAGCTAAGAAGCAGGGCGATATTGTTTCTTCCTGCTCAGTTGCCACGCAGCTTATGAGAAAAAATGGAAATGTTGGAGGCTGTTTTAAATATGACAAACAGTGACATGCTTCATGCTGACACACAGTAATGAAAAAAATGATGTGAAGACGCAACAGGTGCAAGAGCAGAGCTGCACATTGCTAATGTTAGCTACAAAAATGTTGCTTACTGTCTAAGAGGTAGAAAAAGACTGATTTACTTTTCAGACCATTAGCTTAGTTTAGCATAAAAAATGAAAACAGGGAACCAGTTAGCAGGCTCTGTCCTAAACTTAACAAAGTCCATATCTTGTCAAAATTACACATGTAACACATTGTCTTGTTTTTAAATTCTATATGAAGACTAAAATGTAAAAACAAATTAGCACCAGGCTTATGCTAAGCTAGGCTAGCTAGGCTACTGTTAACTGCTGCTTCAACTGCAACTGACTGCTGCACATTCTCAAAAATTGATCACTGAAATAATATATATATATATATATATATATGTGTGTGTGTGTGTGTGTGTGTGTGTATATATATATATATATATATATATATATATATATGTATGTATGTATGTATGTATAGAACAAAACCTTTTCAAGATCCTCTCCACCACACTGTCCTCACGATGCTGTGACATGTTAAAAAAGTGGAGGACGCTCAGTGGAAGAACGTACTCTTGTGCCAAAACAGCCAAGCTGTACATTCCCTGTGTGTGAAAGTAAAACCATAATGGGACGCTGATGGTTTATTCACTGCAAATGTCTGAAAAATAATAACACTGTATAATTCTGTTGGTTGTTTTTATTGCAGTGGGCCTGGGCGCATGGAAGTTTAATTAAGTTTATCATAGGGTGATGAGATTACAGCCTTAGTAAATCTGTCACCTGAGGGCTGCCTGCTAGAGCCGCTCGGCTATACATCGATACAGCCTGACCAACCATGGATAATGAGTCTTCTCGCGTGCAGGAGGAATCGTAGTAGTGGTCTCCCATTCGCAGCAGAGCTATAAAATAAGATAAATACTTGCTGTTCATCGACCAGATTGACAGAGAGCAGGAGAGGTTGAAGCAAAATGAAATGAGAGGAACTCACCAGACGGATGGGGATCATAGTTTAATGTAGAGTGGTTTTGATATCTCCACTGACAATCACCACTGAGATTTAGTTCCTGCATTGAAGGGAATGATTATAGGTTGGAAGAGGGCACATCAGTGATGGGTCATGTTATCAGCTGCTAATAATTTCCCTACAGCTAGCTTTTCTTCTTTTAGCATGTAATAGGAATTATGCCCTCTAGACCTCTAATTATATGACACTGATTTGAGAATTGGCCTTAAAATGGAGTTAAGAGAACAGAGAGAGTTTGCAGTTGGAACATGAGAAACAATATGCATATACCTGACACAGGTATGCAGCATTGCTCTGGGCCAAACCCATTCCACTTTCAGCGGCCAAAACATATTTGATGAGTGCCTCATGCCTGTTGGCAACACAATTAATCACGTGTGATGAAGCCAAGACAAATAGTAAAGATCAGAGAAAATGATTAAATGAGGACAATTGATGTATAATTGAAATTAATAACCCTACTTAGAGTCCTCCAGGTAGGCTTCCAGTGCCTTGCTGATGATAAATCCAAGGTGTCCATTCTCCTCACAGACCTTTTTTAGCATTCTGCACAGAGGGTTAAAGAATGACGGATGAATTATGGAGCATAATTTACACCGCAAAAATGTAAAATATCTTAACATGATCTAAAAATAGTCTCTGGTTTGTTGAGGTCATTCTAAAAAAGTCTCTACAGCTGCTGTGGGGGCATCTTTAAATTCATAAGATACCAGAGGAACACTGGTAAGCAGAATCTCTCCGTGCCAGACAATAATGCGGTGACAGTGGCTCTTATTTTTAGATATGCAAATACTAGGCTCTGACCTTGAATTAGCCACTATGGTTGAAATTAGATGCCACTGAGCTGCAGGCTGCAGTGCAACAGCCCATAACAAAGCTTTCTTCACCAAGTTAATGAAAGCCTCTTACATCACAGCCCTCTCCACATCGCGAGACACCCCCTCCAGGTTTCCTGTCGAGAGGTACCAGGCCACCTCCACTGAAGCAGCCACATGACCAGACTGAGATGCGTTCAGAAACAGCTGGAAGGCAGCTGTCTGTGGATCATATAGAAAATGTATCAGCATTGACCGTAAAGTATCAGTCATAAAAGTGACAGCGACAAGGTGTGAGACTCAAACCTCGTTTGTGACTAGGTTGCTTGGACCTTTCCCTTTGATGTAATAAACTCCCAAGTTATACATGCCATCGTCACTCCCGTTTAGCGCAGCTTGTTCGAAGTATTTCACTGCATTTTTGTGGTCATTCAGTATAATCCCGTGGTACCAGCCCAAACCATTCAAGGCATTAATTGAGCCCTACAGCAAGGAAACAGACATTGCTATTCATAGTGAAGGCACGCGCTGTAAACACACCGACTGATCAGCACACTCCCTTACCATCTCTGCAGCTTTCTTCAGCAGCTGAAAACCTCGGGTGGTGTTTCTTTTCACTCCGTGGCCCTGAAGGAGTCAACATCAATCAGGGAATCAATAACTGTCAAAACACAGACACACACACACCCACACCCACACAAACACACACACACTTGCACCCACAAACACAATATCCAGTGTTCAATCCAATCTCAAAATAGGCTGACTTAAATTATTGCACCTTTATCAGGAGGATGGAGTAGTCGTACACAGCCGTGTGATCCTTCATTTGCATAGCACTTCTCTCAAACCACTTCACTGCTCTTGCTACATCTTTTGCGATGCCATTTTGTCCCCAGAACAGCAACACTCCCAGGTGTCTCTGAGGATAAGAGAGTTTTAAAACTTGAGTCTATCCACTGACCACAAAGAAGAAGTTCAAATTTTGTATACAACACAAGGTTTTTCTTCCTAAGACAACCACACTCATACAGTTGTTACTTGCATGGTTCATCTTTGCAAAAAGTCAAACTACATGACACATACCTGTGACTCTAAGTCTCCTCTCTCTGCTCGGAGTTTCAGAAAATGAACAATGTCGCTCCTCTCACGTACCAGACTGTTTACATCATCTTGGTTGCTTAGATAGATGTATTCAGGTAGACTTTGCTTTAGAAAAGACAGAACAGAACAGAAACATTACTGCGGCTACTATGACTAAAAACACTACATATTTAATGGAAAAGTGCTGCTGTTACTGTGGGCAAGGTTTGAATTTTTATAACAATCTACTGATACTATTACAACTTCTTCCATCTCCAGCCTCGGTTGAATCAACTTCACCCTTTCTACCTGCTGCTGATACAGATGCTACTTCTTTTTAAAATTTCTAGATAAAAAATAAAATAAAAATGTCCTTGACTCTTAAAGTAATAGTTAAAGCTTGAATCTAATGCTACCAAGCTATCATACCACACACACACGGGGATGAACAGGTGGTAAGACATCATTTGCCTTGACAGTGCTGACAAAGTAAACAACTTACTGTCTTCAGGTTTCAAATCTAATTCAAATTCAAATTTAGCTAAATCACATTTGGTACTGAAAAAAACATTGCATCAACACATCAACATCTTTAAACAAGTCGGAGGAGCTCAAGCCAATAGCAAAGAGAGAAAATGACAGAACATTTTGTGCTCATACAGGACTGTGGTGTTGATAAACCAGACTTTATGGGCCTCTTCTTTAAATGTGTTACAGAGTTCTTGTTTGCCAGTTGCTTAAAACTTGTTTAAAAGTTTAAAAAAAGCTTAAAAGCCACAGTTGTTCAGGTCTTCTCTTGTCTTCTTGACCTTCTATTCATTTGAGGCAGCTCATTTAAATCCAAGAATAAACACAAAGCCACTCTGACATAGTGAGTGGTAGTGGGCCTCTTCTCCATGGAGCACTGGGCGAGCACTGGAGAACATCTCATTCATATTTTTTAAATTAAGATTTAAGAGCCACTTTCTCTTCCAATACAAGTATGATCCAACAGACTGAACTAACAAACACACTAGTAATCACATGTTGGAGACAGCCCTGTCTCCATGTCTGTACATATTTTTGTGTTTATTTACATGGTCAAGTCCTTCTCCTTACCCTAAGACTCTTAGATCATTCCATTCCTCATCCTTATACACATATGTGTAACTGTATCATATGTGATTTTTGATATTTTTTTTTTCTTTCAGTAGTACTACCACTTATATCTACCACTCCTACTCTACTTCTACTAATACAAGTGTTACTCATGTGACGATTAGATGTAACCACGCTACCATCTCTGTGAGGTATAACTATGGCATAATGGTTTTTTAAGCTAAATCCTAACATGCTACACTGTCAGCACAATACAGTGAAAGCTGATCTCCAAATGTCAGAATGGAAATTTACAGTGGTTCTGAAAGTCAAAACACAAAAAACAATTCAAAATAGGGCAGGAGCACCTAATTTGTCATTTTTGAAAAAGTCTTAAATGACGTTTCCTGTTGTATATCTCTTAACAGTGCCATTGAAATAATGTCAAACTGAGTTTGTAAGGACACTCAAAAAAGGATTTGTTAAATGAACTTAAAAAAAATATGTAAAGTATTTCCACATGAACAAATATCTTATTTTCAACATAAAACAACTCTGCTGATTCAACATGTTCATCGTTGATTAGTTTCACTTTATTTAGTTGGGTTCATCCAACGTGTTAGAAAAGAGCTACTGAATCACATGGAAATACTTTCCATGTTATAATTAAGTGATTTCTAAATATTACATTATAGTTCATTTTGAAAAGGGTTAAACCTTCACGTTCAAATGCAAAACACACTCAAAAAATGTGTCTTTGGATTTAATTTTTTCTAAAAGTTATATTAAGTGGTTCCACGAAATTGTGTTTCAAAGGGACACTCACAGGTCACATGTATGGAACAACAATATATATATTTTCCAAACCTCATACAATGGAACAGAACTCTTTCCTGGCACACACCCTTTCACTTATGGTGCCAACATTCTCATTAACTGTATAGAACTAACAAAATACCTACAAGTCCTTGTGCCCCTGGCCACAAGGGGCAGTGCAGTATAATAATTTTATATATATATATATATATATATATATATATATATAAGCGTTTTCCAGTTATTTAAACTTACCTTATTTTCATGTAATTTGCCATTGTCAATGTAGCTCTGTGCCCCAGCATTGGAGTAGTAGTTATAAGCCATGTCAAAGTTTTTGGGAAATCCATCAATTCCTTGTGTGTGTTTATATCCAGCATGCATTAGGGCCAAAAGGTTATCACCTGAGGCACCAATCAAACTATAGACATGACCCTGAAGTACAATATCAACAGCCGTCAGTACAGAGGCAATGTTCATATGAAGCCTTTGAAGGTAATAAAAAGCATTACTAGAAAGATAATAGAAAGCAGCACCACTACCTGGTGTTGATCGACTACGTGGCCCAGGCCTGCAAGGTGAATGGAGGCCAACAACAGCGAAGCTTCATGATTTCCAAAGCAGGATGAGGCTTGTAGCAAAGACTTTGATTTGGATGTAATTTTAATTTCTACTTGATCCACAGGGAACATTGTTTTAACTGCTTTTTTAAACAAAGTAGTCACAAGGTCTCTCATGCCCAAAGCCTGACCTGCAGAGAAGAGCACCTGTGTGAGATTAACAACACATCTTCTATACATATGATAAACAGTGCAAACCATTTGAAACACCTTCTCTGAGATCACTCGCTTTCCTTTGCAATAAAGAGAAGAGCGTGGAATATTTAAGTGGCATTTCCCAGGTCCATGCTTGTGTGCAGACTTTCTCAACAAACTGATGCCTCAGTCTTATGAAGTGAGGGATACACACGCCTGAGATAAAACACAGTAAAGAGCAATCTGTCAACAGGGGTCTTCCCATATCTAATAGGTGTGCATCTGATGTATGACACCTTTGATATTAGATCTATATAAGGTTACTCTCTGTAGAGATGTTGCTTTAAAGAACTTGTCAAAAATAATATTTCACCTTTGTGGGCTGCTGACAAGTGGTGACTTTCAGTTACTTCCTTCAAAAAAGCTCTTGTGAATACTTTTATTTCCTGACACTCGCGATGAGTCTTATCCAGTTCCAGTAATGTTTTGTGGGATTGAAGTGGATTTTCTATCTGTTACATGAATGAGGTTACATTTCACACTTAATATTAACAGCATTTAAGCAACAAAACAATGATATCTAACTGGTGATTGAAGAGCTGGTACTTTACCGCATCAGTCCCAAGACGATAGTATTTGAAAGGCCCAAAATACCCATGGATGCTTGGCATGTATTTGCTTCCTCCAATCACAAAGTAGCCATCTGTGTCATCATAATGGATATTTTTCTGAAATCTATAAGACATTTAATATCAGTGAAACCAGCTTAGTTGTGTTTTATTTATTTATTTACCACATATTCATATATACATTCACATAAAAAAAAAGAAAGAATCTCTTAAAAATCTTACTTGTATGGAAAACTGTAGATTTCATTATCCCATGTTGTATACACCACCACCTGAAAATCAGACATAATAACACATGGGTATGTGACAAAAAAAAAAAAAAACTACTCAGCTGTGAACGACTTTAAATTGCAGTACACACTGCAATTGCCTGGAGTTTCCCAGCTGGAAAGGAACCATCGGTCAGGATGTTACAGCTGTTCCAAAAGGAAATCAAACACTGCAAAGCCACAGCACCGAAGGGAACTCAGAGAAGGAAGGATGACTGCAAGATGTTGCCCAAAGCTGCATTTTAATTCCTCTTCTTTAACTCACCACCCAAAGGCACATGCTGGGGTACGCACCTCTGACTCCTGTATGTAACAGTCTAATCTAATCCACTTCAACAGGGGCATTTGTACATTGGCTTGGAAAGCTTCACCGTCTTCTGGGGCCACATGTGCCTGAATTATGATGTGACCTGTACAAGAGATATGAGAGTCATACATTTCACCACAGGAGATCTACAGGTCTTTATTTATCCGTAACACAGTCTGTTCCACAGTCTCACAAAACACACATCATCACTTACACACATTCCACGATACCGTCAGTCTAATCCTCTGTACTGCTATCAGGTGTACACACAAGCTGCTGTGACCCACCTGTGTCTGTGAGCTGCATCAGGATGGAGTCATATGAATTATTCCTATCGACATGATGGATGATTGCACAGTACTGCTTGTGACACCATTTCAGTAGGTAGATCCACACAGATAAGGCGACGCTGAAAACCAGGCAACAAAAGATGTGATTTGACAAATCATTTCTTTGGCCACTGAAGCGTAAGGCTAAATTTAAAACTCTGCGTTGTCTGCTAAAAATGACCGACCTCGCAGTCTTTCATTGACCGTAAATAAAAAGCTTATATGCTCTGGTGACGAGGCTTCATGAAGCTTGTAAAGTCATTTATAATGACAGTGAAGTAAAACTGGAAGTGGAGTGTGGTCTAACAGCTGCCAGCCCTGAAAAGGAAACAATCACTGACCTGTCGAATTTCAGTCTGCTGAGACCATCACAAACCACTGACATTAAATACTGTCAATATGAGGCAATATCATCACATTCAACAGCTTAAGTTGTGTGTGTGTGTGAAGTGTTAAGTCCAACCTGGCCTGTGGCACAGCATGAAGACGAGCGCTCTCCAGGGTTTCATCCATGAAAGGCTGGAACCTGACGACCATTCCGAACTGCTCACCGCTACCAGCCAGGGGGAAAGATAGCACATCCACTTTGTCTATGACCAAGCAGAACAGCATAACATTTCATACGCAAACGTTTTGGACATGGACAAACTGAGAATGACAATATGATTAAGGATCTGACCTGACTCATATTGACATTGACTGATTCTGTTTCTGTTCATCTGCCACATCAGTTGAGCAGACCATGAAGGGCACGCGGTGGGATGTTTAGTTGGACGCTCAGAGAGTGGTGTTATCTGCAGCTCTTTATAAATCTTCAGCATGGAGCCACTGTATGTCACAGGTCCACTGCCATCTTCAAGATGGCCTAGCCAAGCACGAACTGTGACTTTATCTGCCTCAAAAACATTCCTGTTGAAAATGTCATGTTGATATAAAATGGATGGAGGAAATCCGAGCAGCACTTGGTGGATCCTGTAGGTGGATGCTCTGGTTGGGCTGCCCGTCCATGTCTGCCGAAAGATCACTAAATCTCTTTTCCTTAATGTGGACACCACTACCTCTACCGCAAGCCGACATTTCATGATGCATCGATACCGCACATGGACAGCCGAGCCATCTACCAGTTTGTCTGGGGCTGAGACAAACCCAATAAAATTGTCAATTTGCCTCTTGGATGAAGTTGTCTCAGGCTCACACTCACCCTGAATCAAGTAAAAAATATATCAATAAAATTAGATGAATAAAAATATGCAGGAAACATAGACAAGACATACATTCATAAACCTGCATTCAGCTTGTTTGGACTCTTTGGATGCGACTGCATTTTGCAATCCCCATAACAAGAAAAACAGTCTTTGTAGGTCCAGTGTAATTGAACTTAAGGAAATTGGACTGTTGTAATTTCTTGAAGATGTTTCACCTCTTATCCAAGAGGTTTCTTCACTTTGTAGAGAACTGAGCTGAGAGAATCAAAACTTAAGAAGCCTCTAGGATGAGAGGTGAAACATTTTCAAGAAATGACAACAGTCAAGTTGCCTTAGATTCAATGTTGGGCACGATTACCTAGACGAAGGGCAAACAGTCATTGTAAGTGTTGCCCTGGAGTCTATATTAAAATTATGTGGCTGAAAAATGGGCAGCACAGTGGTTAGCACTGTAGTGTTTTCAACAAATAAAAAAGACATGGAGCAAATTAGAAATTCTTTCAGGCTCCAAAAAGACAAATGAATAAAAAGGCAGAGTTCCGTATTGGCAATCTTATGATGAAACAATTACCCTTTTCCCTTCACCCTTTTCTTATGTTTCCTTAAGAGATTATGAGCAACAACTACATTGGCACAAGGTTTTAGAGTCTTGTTTCCTACCACCTCCTGAACGTAAGTCCAGTATTTACTCTCTTTTTGCTCTTTTGGCTTCCACCAACTCCTGGGGGATATATCTGGCTCTTTAGTCGCTAAAGAGCTAAATGACCCACTATGTTCTCCAGTTAATTACTAACTCTGTCTATCTGCTGGCTGCTGTACAGCCAGTACACAGTCGGTCGTTTTTACTGAAAATAACTTCCTGCTGCAGCACAAAACAACACGAGTTTCATGTATGAGTTTCAAATTCCACAACTGATGTAGTAAAATATTAGTATAGTTAGTAGTCCTTTACATGTTAGTATTTCAGCGTCTCTCTTACCGTTATAAAAGCAGTGGTGAAAACATATCCAAAAATTATGACATGCAACACGTTCATTTTGAGTTTTTGAGTCGAATTGAAATATCAACAGCACAGACACAGACACTCAGCTGAGCAGCATAGTTTCAAATCAGGTGGCCGAATGAGTATACACCCTGTGTGCTGTGTGTGATGTAGCATTTCCAGAAAATCCAGTGTTGCTGGATTAGTTATTTGCATGATTTACCTTTAAAGGGCTACCTACAATGCAGTGCCTATGAGCAGTGGGTAAAATTACTCTACTGTTAGACAGAAATGTTGTTTTATCTCTGGTTCTGTCAGGGAACTTTTCACAGGACTGATGCATCAAAGCTCAGTTCTAACCTAATTTTAAGTGCTTGACCTAAGGCTTCGCCTCTACCTCACATACCAACCCACGTACTCCTTGGCCTAGGCACGCACAAGACTTTGAAGAAATCTGATCTGAAAAACAGCCTGATATTACAGCCAAAGTTAATTACCCATGAGCTAGTGACACTTTATGCTTCAAAGTCCAAAGGGGATGAGGTAACTGTTGCATCGGTATCGGTTGCTGATGGGTTGTTTTAGATGAAAACATGTCATCTGGGTGTCTATATAAAGAATGACTGCTGCTAAAATAGACATTAGCTACAACTCTAGATGACACAGAAACCTTTGTGAGACAAGTGGTGTGAATATTTTTTTACTTGGTTTTAGATTAGAGAATAATAGTTTTCGATGGCTTTACAGGACCTATGTAACTTCCAGGAAATCTTTCTGGATGGTGTAACCTCTGATTGTTCTTCAGGGTCTCTTGGAAAACATATTGGATGTAACTATATGAGCGTGTGGCCCTTTAGAAACAATGGAAGTTTGTTTAATTTTTATATACCAGTTGCAGAGTACTTAGATGAAAGTCCAATACAGTTTGGGCAAAGCAGCACCATCCAGAGCTCTAGCACGTTCTTATCTCAGGACTCCATGATTCCCTCACTCTCGTTATCGATAAGTCCACCTCCTGCTTCCTCCCCGCCCGTCCCTTTGCCTTTTCCGCACTCTCATGGAACCACCACCCTGGCTTTCATTTTTCAGGGTGGTGTGTTGGCTGCAGCAGATACTCGTTCCAGTTGCTCCGGGCTTGTGGCGTGTCCAGCATCCCAGAAGATCCTGCCCATTCACAGTCACTTGGTGGGCACCACCTCGGGCACCTCGGCTGACTGCGCCCTTTGGAAACGGATTTTGTCTCGAGAGCTGCGGCTTTACCAACTCCGCCATGGCCGACGGTTGTCCACGAGAGGAGCTGCCAAATTGCTTTCGCACATGCTCCACCCGTTTAAGGGAACTGAGCTGTGTGTGGCTGCCACGTTGTGTGGGTGGGATGGAGGAGAGGTAGATGACTGCCTTGACGGTGGAGGTACACAGACTGATCTTGATCTTTCCACAGAAACAACAAAGGAAATTGACAAATCTGTACACACCAGTCTTGAAGAGGTCTCTCTGGCAAAGCCAAAGAAAACAAGTATCTCTGGACCTGATCTGTTTTATGTTTGCAGTGACGGTACTCGCCTGCAGGGAACACTCTTCTCCGTGGGCTCAGGATCCCCATATGCCTACTCAATTTTGGACCAAGGAGTTAAATGGGGACTGACAGTGGCTGAGGCCACATCAATAGCTAGAGAGGCAGTGTACAGAGCCACGTACAGGGATGCATACTCAGGAAACAACGTGGATGTCTATCACGTCTCGTCAAAAGGATGGACTCGAAGGAAGAGAGAGGATTTGAAAGAAGAATATTACAGAGAAAAGGACAGACAAGAGAGGAGGATGAGACGAGCTGTGACTTTGTCTGACTAAAGACTTGAAACAATCAAAAATGGCATGTCGAAAGAAGGGGAGACATGGGGGAGTATCTTGGAGAGACATGATGGTGTTTTTGCAGCAGATACTGAATTAATGAAAAGGACAGACAGTTGCATCCTCCAGGCTATTTCTCAAATGATTTGGGCATGCATATCGTTGCCTCTAATCAACAGCTGATGTTTTGTTTGTGCTGTTGGTAAAAATGTATTCGAACAGGCACACTGCTGGCTGGCATTTTGATTTAGACATTAAAAAATATTATGAATCATTTCAAGTATGTTAGATAATTACTACTTAGTCCTGCTTATATTGGAGCCATATAAACAGAGAGAAGCATGAAAAAAAGGGGTGGTGGTTGGGGGGTGGGGCACAGTAGTTCCAAAAACTCTAAATGTCTGGAAGCAGAGGGTAGTAATGTATTGCTGTATATAAGGGAACACATTTAGCTGTGGCAATAACTGGTAAGGAGTTGAAAACTGATTTGTATCTGCTGTCAGAACACTTCTGAAGTTTCTGACACTTCAATAAATTAATGAACACATGAGATTTTGCTGAAGTTGCTTGTTCATTCTGTATGAGCGGAGTGGCAGTAAATTAAGCATACTAGTAATTATTCAAGTGATAATGGCTCTGCAAAGGATATTAGGGCAAAAGGTATAGAGCTGTTACCCCTGATCCACACTGCTCAGACATGACTTTTCATGCTTTAAGTGAATAAAGCTAAAGAATGGTGGTTAAAGGTTTCAAGGGTAAAGCTATTCAACATATGGATGGAGTTTTACAGCATATGGGTTATACTACTATGTGCCAAAATGTTGGGAGTGGTGCTTAATGTTGTGTTTTTATATACTGATACTGATATGATGAGCTTATTTTAGAGTTTTTAATGGATAACGTGTGCAGTGAGCATGTTAATCTGTGATCAAATAAATCTGCGTGACGATGCTCGGCTCATCTCCCGTGCAGCATCAGAGTCAAGTGTCTTCTTGAAACCTAAACTGCTGCTACTGTCTGACTGCCTGCAGCTGCGAGAGGAAGAGGGGAAAAACCTCCCTTCCTCCCCAACCGCATCTATAATTTCTCATCTTCAGTGATTCATTAATGACAGAATTACTGAGCGAGTGAAAAAAAAAAAAAAAACTAAATGTGGAAATTAAGTCTGACTGTCCAGATTTTTCAAAGCTTGCAGAGCCAGACTTGTGAGTACATAACAAGTTCTGAAGGAAACAAGAGCAGAATCATAATCACAGTTTTGAGTCTGCAAGACAAAGTGTGACTCAAGCGTGGAGTAAGCAGTAGGGATTCCTTTGCTTGCCCTTTTCAGAGCTTTTTGTTCAGTTTTTTTTTGGCATTTTCCACTTCTCACTTGCAAACTCCAGCTGAGAACAGAGAAAACTCAACTGGATTTGACCATGAAGTGAAATGTCACTGAGCATGGTTTCTAAGTTACATTGATACATCTGCTTTCTTTCACTTGATTTAAAGAAAAATCCCAAACATAACGCGCCAGAAATTCACCAGTACATCTCTGTCTCACAGCCTGAGTTCAAAACATTGCAGTGCATTTGCAAATCTGTCCCTGTGTGCGCTCAAATCCTGACTCACAGACTGATTACTGCTCGCCTTTGTACTGTGCCTGAGCCATATAGCTTTTGCATTAATAAACTTCCAGAACCAGCTGGATGCAGAAGCTCTGAGGGGTGACCTTAGAGTTGCAAGTTTGCTTTATAGTCTTAACATTTATCTCACCACAGAGCATTTTTAATGAAGAGACAGAAGTCGAGAAAGATGGAGAAAACACTAATGTGCAAAGCAAGACACACTCAGGACATGAATCAGTACTGAGCTACTCGAAGTATTGGATTCTGTGTATTGTGCTTGTTTACATATTGTTATTTGATGTGAATAATTCTGACACCAAAAGAATAAAAATTACTGCCTGAAGTCAGGACTTAATGGGAGCAACATACCGTTCATTTCTCTAAAAAGAACATGCGATGAACAATCCATTCAGCTTTCAGAGAGAGTGGAGAGTAAGCGATCTAAGTGGAAATGAAGGAGGTAATTACAGTCACACATTTTCGACATGGATTCAGCAAGTGAGGGAACACCAGCGCTGAAACTCCATCTTTTTAATGCATCCTTAAGTAGCAATTTTCCAGTGGGAAAAAAAACAAACTTAGTGAGGATGATGTGCAGACTGAACACATTTAAGCAGATTACAAAATACTGCATGACTTCAAGGCAATGATAGTGTATGGGGGGTGGGGGGCACGAGACAACTGACATAAATGTGCTGGTTTGACAGGTGGAAGACAAGTTGAAACAAGTAAAATAATCAATTTTAGTTAAACGTAACTATTTTGCGTATTGTCCTCAGAGAATATTTGAAACACTGATGGATAGAGAGGAGAGCGATGGTGAATGGAGAGGGAGGGATCCAGCGAGAGAGAGAGAGAGAGAGAGAGAGAGAGAGAGAGAGGGCTAAGTGGACACAGACCTCACGTTGAGCTCAGATGAACCACAGCATCCCTTCCCACGTTGGATCATTTCAGCTCCGTTAAACCGGAGAGCCACCGAACACACGGTAAGCCCAGAGCTCCTGCACTCTTCTTTTTAATCTTCACGACTGAGCAGAAGTGAAGCCTTGTACCTTTACACAGACGTGACAAGTTTCTATCTTTCTTTTCTCCCTCTATTTCTCTCTCTCTCTCTCTCTCTGTCTCTTTCTCTTCTATCATTGAATTTGCGAGGTTCGCAGCCTGAAAACTGTTACACTTCGTTAGTTTAATGCTGTTAGAAAACAAACCTCTTGCCTCGCGCCGCCGCTGCGGTGCAGATGTTAACTGCGCGCGAGCCGTTAACGTGGTATAACAGTATATGTGTGGAGAAGAATGAGCGTGTTTTTTTAGGGTGAGTGAACTGAGTGCCAGGCTTTGACAGATGGTACGGATAACACCGTGTGTGTGTGTGTGTGTGTGTGTGTGTGTGTGTGTGCGAGCGCGCGCGTGTGCAATTATTATTTTTTTCTGTTTTTGTGGGCGTCATACTCACCTGCCGCGTGTTATCACGCGGGGATACGAGCTTGTTAAAATGACAAAAAAGGCAGGGGTTGGGGTAGTGGTTGTTGGACCTCGGTTAGTTGCCGAAAGCAACATTTCTTTTTTTAATTTTTTGGGACGTTGCAGTCATTATAACAGTGAGGCCAAGTGTGTAAATCACATTAACATGCATCAAGTAGGTCATTTTCTGGCTTCCTCTAACAAGACAAGGTCACGCTCCAGGCTGTTTAGAGTATCTCAACTAGATATGCTAATGAGCTCTCCAGATGTGTGTGTGAGTGTGTGTGTTCAGGGAGGCAGCGAGTTAAAATGTCCTTCTGTGTTTACAGTGATGCCGAAGAAGAAATGATAAGAGTATCGTGGTATGACTGATTACGCACGTGTCCGAACTCTTTGCTCAGCTCAGAGCCTCTGCAGTGGCATCACTTAAGGTTAAGCTGTCTGAGTGTCAGACCTTGACAATAATGAGGTGACTGATGTGCTGAGCACAGAGGACCCTGCTCCTCACCAGCCTGACTTGGAAAGACTTAAGAGATTTGTGTGTGTGTGTGTGTGTGTGTGTGTGTGTGTGTGTGTGTGTGTGTGTGTGTGTGTGTGTGTGTGTGTGTGTGTGCGTGCAGCAGTGAGAACAGATGAGAGAGGTCTGTGAGCATTAAGACGAATGGCAGAATGAGAGAAAAGCCGGAGATGTTCAAATGGAGCAGAATAGTGTCCAGGCTGTGTAAGCCGTCCAGGCCGTCCTCTCTCTCTCTCTCTCCCCCAGTCTTACCTCCACCACCACCACCACCCCTCCTCCATCCCTACATCCTTCTTCCCTGCTTCCATTGCTTCCATTTTTCCCTATGTAAGAGGCCTGACATGCACAGGCTATTTTTAATAAAAATGAAATGGCCTTGTAGCAGTGGAGCGACTCGATGCAGAGTGAAGTGAGACTGAAACAGCGATTTGCAATTTAGAGCTATGTCACCACTCATCGTTCCATTCTGAGACAGCAACAGCAAATCGTCCTCACGCTTTCATCCTCCATCCCTGCCTTACATTTCACACATATCTCATACACGCTCATACCCTAAAGACTTCAAACAGCCAGTGAATGGCATGTTCTGCTGGCAGTGGTGGTTTTTGGAGCAAAAGCTGGCAGAGGGAAATGTAAGCCGTGAGTTCTGTCTATGCTAATACACAATAGCTGAATAACGCTGGAGTGTTTTTTGTTTTGTTTTTTGTTTGTTTGTTTGTTTGTTTGTTTTTTTAATATTTTTATATTTTTGCTCATTTAATATGACGGCAAACAGCTGCAGATGCCGAACATGAGACATTACATGTGGATGACTTGGTGTGATTGGTGCGCAAACTTGCAAACAGAGAAATGAAATAAAATTCAAGGATGAATTCCCTTTTGAGAAAGGGAGAGGGAAAAAACGGGAGGAGAAAGAACAAAATATTTCCTGTGATCGTCGTTTCAAACTGACTTCTCAAACCTGCGTTTTTTTTAAAGAAAAAGTAGGTCACTATCTAAAATGAAAAAGAGTATTGGTTTCATTTTGATGTCCTCCCTTTCATATGCAGCCTATCAATTTGGGTATATCAGAAAATGTTATGGTTATGGTTATACACTGTCATCAAAGGCCTTCTCTGTGCTTATTTGCATCTCAGTTAATCAAAGCACACATGTCTACATTTATTCATTCAATTTAAACACATTCATGTACATTTAGATGCGATATTGATCATTTTCTTAACATTTTCATATGAACTCACAAGTCTCTTCCTGTAAAGTGCATTCATGAAAACTTCATTTAAATTTGTACGAGGCCTCTCATCTGGGTGCAACCATGACTCATGTGCTATTGTGTATGCGCGTGTGTGTGTGTGTGTGTGTGTGTATGATAATGCATGCTTCAATGCATGTATAAAGGTGAAAACAGATTTCAGAGAATTTTAAGCAGGAAACAGGAAACAGGAACAAGGTGTAGTGATGGATGCAGGTGGAACCTGAACGGGAAAAAGTTCAATTACACACTTTAAATCTTGTTAAGCTGCTGACACTCTTCAGTGCATCAAGTTTCAAAGATCAATGACCACGATCTGGCACAAATACTAGTGGAACTCAGATCATTAAACTTTTGGAAAATGAGGACAAGTCATTGATTTAATTATTTATGAGTCTAATTAATCTCTTAAAGGGAACTTCTCTTTCCGCCAGGCACCGAGGCACAGGGAGACCATCTTTAGGAAAGACATCAATCACCTGATGTCCAGGCAATTGTCTCTGACAAAGAACAGTAAAGCACCTGGGCTCCACCTCATCGCCGCCACCTCAGGCTCCAAATTAATTGAAATTTCTTTTTACGACCACACTTAACTCTCCGTGAACGCCTGAGTGATCAATACCAAGTTTCAAACACAACAGGGATGAGAATAATGTGTCGACCGGCGTCAGACACAAAGTGAAATCTCCTTTTTTCTCTAATTTCTCATCAGACCATGAAACTCAGCTACTTTAACAGCAGCTGGGCAGAGAGTTCAGATTCAGCAAACACAGCTGTTCAACAAACAGGAGAGAAAAAATGTTATATATTTATTTTGTTTCAGCTTTTTAAAAGATAATGAGTAAAATGTCAACTTCTGTCTTTTCTCACCTCCATATCTTGACTTCTCCCAGATACTGTTTTAATGAGTGCATTGATGATCACACTAATTATGTGTTCTCTCAGGTGAAGCTGTGCAGCATGTGTACTGGATGGGAAAATGTGAGAGAAGAAGGTGGAATGAAAAGTCAAGTATGGGAAGAAAAGGAGACGGAAGAAGATGGTAAAAACCAGAAGCTGAGATGTCATGAAAAGCTGCTGCCGCTCGGCCGTTGCTCACTCACTGTCTGAAACAAACTGATCAGTGAACCTCAGCTATGGCAGCGCACATTGTGCTTCTTTTTCTTTTATTCTGGAAAGGGGAAAGAAATTGCATTTCACCGGTTGTTGGCCTTTCAGAGCCAGAACAGAATTTGCATGCAACTTTAAGCAAAAAAGTTTTAGCACCCCCAGAGTTGAGGGATGAATCTTTTGTGAGAGCCAAAGAATTGGAAAATGTGTTTCAGAATAAAAAGGACGACGAAGAAATCCTGCCAAATGTGACGTTTGAGCTAAATGACATAAAACCTCATAATTCTGACTTGAAGAACAACACAGCGAGGAAAACAGTCGTACTTAAACATCCTGAATCTGCTTCTAAATCCCTCATCCCTAAACATGAGAAAAGGAGCAATCTGACGAGTGGAGAGGTTGAAGGTGTAATTACCGATCACGCTCTAGTGCCAAGTTCAGAGGAAGAGCACTCCTCGCTGCAGCCCGAGCTCTATTTGGAGACAGGTGTCGGTGACGTTCTGCTCGAGATGACACCAGGTCCCGCTAAATGGGTCACGGAGTCTGAAGGCGCTCAGTCGGGGCCTCGCTCTCGCCGCCGGAGGAGCTGGCTCTGGAACCAGTTCTTTGTGATAGAAGAGTACAGAGGACCTGAGCCTGTGCTCATCGGACGGGTAAGATGTTCTCACAACATAGAGTACAGAGCATGAACGTCTGACACTATTTGTATCTACATAGATGTTTGTCATCCACAACAGGACAAAATGATAATAACCTCTTTCACTCAGTGTGACTCAGTACTCTGTGTTGGACACTTGGTCTCACTGGTTATAAAGGAGCAGTGAAGCAGTGGGAGAATATAAGAGGTTTAAACAGTTTTGCATTACATACCTCATTTTATGAAGCTGAAATTAAAGTCTGTACTTTATAGAGCTGCCACAATTTTTCAATGTCAAGAATGAACAAATTTAAACAAACACATAATTCATTTCAGCTCCTACATACTGTCATGCTGCATACTAATGCTGCAACAGTGAATATAATCAGCCCTCACTCTTTCTCATAATAGCTTGTACCCTCACCGGTTTCCTTTGAGTACAACTTTTCCTTTATTTTTCCCTCTTTTATGTACTTTCATACTTAAAGAAAAAACTTTCTACAGACATCCAGTAAAAGCAGTAAACATTAGAATAAGTACAAGTAGTCGCTCGCAGCAAGTAAAAGTGTATTTTTCAAAGTCAAATATTTGAGAACAGAAGTTGAAGATTAAAGCGACCAGGCCTCCTCCAGATCTTGTCCGATGCTGTGGCAGCTCTGTGCGCTTTGTGGAGTGGATGCTATTAGTCCACCACAGGGAACCACTCAGCACATGATGAGACACTGCTGTGTCTCTGTGAACACACAGACTCCACATGCTGTGTCATCTGGCTTACTGTCCAAAAGTGAGAACACCAGCTAGCACGATGGTCAAGTCATCCTCTTTGGTCTCGGCTAGCTTAGCGTTAGCTCCTCCACGCTTACACCACTTCTGTGTCCTGTCAAAATAAATCTCCTCAGCTGTCTTTGGTAGGCGGGGCCGTGGTTGAGTCTGGGCATCCCTGACAAAGCAGACTGAGCTCGCTCAATTGCTTCAGTTGTCTCAGCAGTGGCAGCAAAAGTTTCTAAAATCTGATAGAAACTAGAGACACAGCAACAAACTTCTGTCACACTGCTACTCATGCAGCTGCTGGCACAACAAAGCTGTCTGACATATGTGATGATTGCTAAACAAAACATTATAATCATGAATATTTTTCCGTTATAAAATAACTACTATGCATTAATCACTGTAATGTAGCTGGAATCATTGAGTTAACCAACTAGCTTGTCAACTATTTACTCTCCAGAAGTTAACAAACTACCTATTAAGATAACTATGCTTCAGAAATGAATGGAAACTAATTATAATGTCTGTGGCTTTTGTGTACCTGCTAGTAGTCAGGGTTGCCAGTTCTGAGTGACAAAACCAATCTAATACCCAGAATTGGGATTGAGAGGCAGGTTCAGGGTGACAGGTTCAGGTTTGTGGGTGGTGAATGTGAATTATTTCATTTAAAATATGGACTTTTAACTATAGCATTGATGTAATCCATCCTTCCATTGATTATCTATAGTGCATATCCCCTGAGGGTTGTGTGGGGGTTGATGAGGGGCTGTGATCCGTGTAGACATAAAGACAACATGCAAACTACAAACAGAAAAGTAGCTGCTGGCTGTCCAGTTCAAAATCTGTACCTTCTCGCTGTGACTGTGCTGCACCCCTGTGCCACCTGTAGTAATGTCATTTGCATTTGTATGCGAAATAACCCTAGCAATAAAATCCCCAAAAAATGGTCCAATTCCTGGAGAAAATCGCAGACCTCACAACCCTGTCCTTAGAAACCAACAACACTACTGGCATCCCAGTTTGAGTCAAAACATCTATTTTCAAAAATTACCTACTACAGTTTGTCACACTGTAACAGTGTGTTAGACTGAGTCAGTCAGAACACAGCCCTCAGAGTAAACAGAGCACATACATTATGTTAAGAAGCACACAGACACTGTGGGTGGGTGTCCAAGGTCAGAGAAACTGAGGGAGGGCAAATTGTGCTTTTATGTGAATATCAGCAAACACATAATTGCACATATTTTTTTTTTCAGTAAGTGAGGGTAGAAAACACTTTTTGTTGCCTTAAATTATTCATTTTTTTTTCTTCCGATAATTTCTCCGTAAATTACAATTTGTCTTTTCTTGGTGCTCAAAATGTTCCATCATGAGCTCAGGAGCGAGGCACAAACACAACAGCGTGTAATTGCGGTGTTTGTGCAGCATGCTTGTCGTGTCACATATTTTGAGTCTTTAAAATCACCAACGCCGGTGCCCTTCAACCGCTGTCGGTTTCGCAAACACGAAAAGTGTCTGAGATGATTTAATCCACAACACACCTGAACCACTCACATCCCAGGGGTTTACTTGTAGCATTTCACAGTCAGGTGCTTCACACTAATGCAGCCCCTGGCAGCTACAGTATACTCCGAGTTGGATTATATCAGCTGTAACGCTAACAGGGATGGTTGCCAGCCACTTTGTAGCTAGCTGTATACTTTATGGTGACAGTCTAGATTGGATTCTTACCAGTGCAGTATACACCTCATAAATGTTTAATCTTCCTCTCTGGTTGTTATTGATACAGTCAGGGAGGGGTGTTAAAGCAATCAGTAGACGCACGAGACTGCTCATTCCTCTGCAAGCACAGTCTTGATGTTGATATTCATGTAATAAAGTATCCCTGCATTGCAAGAGGAGGTTCCAAGCACAAGGTTTTCTCTCAGAGCCAGCTCAGTTTGTTTGCCAAGACTAGACTGAGAGACGAACGTGTCAAAGACACTACTGGTGCAACGTTTTCAACGAGCTATCAATAGTTCAAATCAGAAAGTGTGCAAAAAGATGAGTTTGGCTTCAAAAGAAAGCGGCACTAAGCAGATATAGACCTGTAGGTGAGAGTACTGCATGAGCGAGAAGAGGGGGAAATTCAGATTACAGAAGAAGAGAACAAGTAACAAAGGAATTGGCTTTGTTTTTACGAGGTGGATGAATTTCTTCCCCACCATGAGAGTGTTTTTCCATGCTGACTGAAGCACAGCAGGACTGAGCCAGCAAATTAGACAGTGAGGAGAGGAGGGCCTGATAGCAGGAGAGAGAGAGAGAGAGAGAAAGAAAGAGAGAGAGAGAGGATGGAGCGGAGAGAGCAGCAGAGTGCGAGATAGGCACCGACTCTGACAAAGACGTCTCTCGTGGTGAAGTGTGGGATCAAAATCGAAGCTAGCTTTAAGGAAGAAAGAAGTGAGAGGGATGTGGGTGTAGGGATGAATAAAAAAAAAAAAAAAAAAAAACCTTGAGTCCCTTATCTAGCAATTTGTAGGGTATGCTATCATGAGTTTCTATAATCCCTAACTTATCCTCACAACACATACACACAGAATGCACTAATCTTATATATATTCTACTGGTCTCTTACTGCATGCACCAGCATGAACATGTGTTGTTAACATGCATTATGTTGCAATGTATAGATAGAAGTATCTATAGAATGTATAGATACTTTGAAGTGTGCTGCTCTCCTAAGCACATGCTAATTTAATACATTTCATTATGTGGGTAATTACATTTCTTTGTTTCTGTGTTGCACAAACTAATGTCACGTAACGGACTGAGCATGCATTGCAAACAAATCAAAATAATAATAATAATAATAATAATGATAATAAAATAAAATAAACATTGAAATCACACACAGCTGATATTTTAAAGTCAGGGTTTTAGTTCTCATGAGTATCTGAGGTCCACAGCAGAGGTTGTGAGTAAGCCTTGTGGATTATGAACATGTGCAGATGCGCCTTAAGGGTAGAGAGATGTGAAGGCTCCTGGTCAGAGAGCTGAGTGTGATGAAGGCTGAGTAATCTCTTTAGCTTTCTATTTCGGTATATTTGGCCTTTTACCTATCTAGCTCACACTAATATCCTCTCTGCCATTAAATACCAAACCAGTATTCTGCATCAGAAAGCAAAACAGATAGTCGGTGGGAGAGTGCGAGAGGAATGAGAAATGTGAGCAGATGGGCATCCCGTGTAACCGAGGTAACTTGATGAAAAGAGAGAGAGACACGAGGACCGGAAAAAGAGGTGGTTTTAAAGGTGCAGGGGGAGTGAGGCAGATGGATTCACAAGAATGCGAAGAAAAGGACAGATGGATAGAAGAGATGGATCTGGCCTGTGCTAGCACAATGCATCTGTGAACCTACATTTAGGGCATTTGCAGCGCCACTGTCCACATTGATGTGGTTCTGCCCTCAACAAGCCCCCAGTGGCATGTTTGGTCCAATGAGTTGATAAGTTGTATGCATCACTACCCATCCTGGTCCCACACGTATCATCCACACCTGGTGCCATTCATTTCAGACTCACTAAGCACATGTCATCTTAACATAAATCATGAATTAACAGAGCCATGTTTGCGGCACTTGCCTGACAAATAGATGAGTGCTGATGAGAAATACCTGCATTAGTTGCCCGCGGGTGTCACATAAGCTAACTCTTTGTTTTTCTGTTTTTATTTTCCAGCTGCACACAGACATGGACAAAGGAGACGGGCGCACTAAGTACATGTTGGAGGGCGAGGGGGTGGGCTCTGTGTTTGTTATTGACAGCAACACAGGCAACATACATGTCACCAAGTCACTGGACCGTGAGGAGAAGGACCAGTACCGACTCATTGCAACAGCTACCGACCGTCAGACCGGCCGAGCCCTGGAGCCGTCCTCCCAGTTCATCATCAGAGTGCAGGACATCAATGACAACCCGCCTGTCTTCCCCAATGATGCTTACGTTGCCATGGTGCCGGAGATGGCTAACATCGGTACGCCTCAAAAACAATGATAAAATCATACTCCAACCGAAATCTTTTTGAAAGGTGGTTGCAAAATATTAGTAATGATTTCCTTCCTGCAGACCAGCGGCTATGTTGAGTTTGAATTAATTTCATATTTAAACTGGATTCCAGCTGTGACGACTTTTCACAGCTAAGGAAGATTTAAATCTCTTCCTCATTAATATAAGATATGAGATTCCTTTATAGATTCCCATGTAGGAAATTCAAATGTCCCAACAGCTCTTTAGCAGAATAAATATAGATGGCACAAAGATTTTTAACAAAGATCGAAACGAATCTAATAAAATACAATAGGATGAAAAATAAAGCTAAATAATTAGATACAATTTGATATTATAACGATGCTGTATCTCAAGCATGTTCCCTCAAACCCCTCATAGTGGCGCTATAGAAGAGTCAGGGGATCAGTCTGAGAATCCTATGGACTTGTTTTATAGACACTATGGATGTTTGCACCAAGTTTTATTTTTAATCCACCCAATAGTTACTTAAGTGTTTTAGTCAAAAACTAAAATTCTGGACAAAATTGGTAAACTGGGTAATCATGACACAGGCAGAGCTGGTTTAATTCATTAAAACTTCTCAGTCTTATTAACCCAGTTAATAAATAATCTTATTGAATAACTTTAACAGTTATTCAGTAAGATTATTGAACTGTTCACAGTTAACTTTAATAACATCATAACTTCCCCAAGCCCAATGAGATGTATTCACATCACCTTTTTTATTACAGGTACAAAACAAAACCCGTCGGGTATAATACAGAGCAACATCACATGTTTGCTTGAAAATGCCTGTTGCATTTAATCAATTATGGAGATATTTTAAAATTAATCTTCTGTCTATCCACTAATCTGCTAAAGGCTGCACTTCTAATCCTTCTCCTTTAGCATAACAGACGTCACCACTGTCCAGAAATATCTAGCTTCTCATAGACATATTATTGCCACACACTGTTCTTGGCGCAGCTCCATGGTTTTAAAGTGTATTTCACCATATTTGTCTGAAAGATAAACGTTGTGAATATACTGTTCATACAGATACGGCCGAGAAGTGGGTAATCCTTTAAATCCTACAGATGTAAGATGTAGATGATATTGAGTGGACTATCATTTTCAGATGGATTATGATCATCCAGCAGCTTTAACTACCGTATGTCGATGGGGTTGTTTAACCTGTCACCTACGTCACGTCATGTGTTTTACAGGCACTTCCATAATCCAAGTCACAGCCAGAGATGCTGATGATCCCACATATGGAAACAGCGCCCGGCTGGTGTACGCCATCACTCAGGGCCAGGACTATTTCTCCGTGGATCCTCAGACAGGTCTTGTCACAGCCTCACGTGTCCCACACATCCACTCCACTCAAAGCCGTTTACCAGAACACGCCTCTCCAGCCGATGATTACACTTTATGCAGTAAATCCCAGTGGTGCTGTTACATATCATATGTTGTGTCTTTTCTACCATATGTCAATTGTGGATAAGAACGTTTCAACTCATGTTTTATATGATCTGCACAGAAACATAAGTGGCCCGTGGTCCTCTGATTTCCAATGGCCTGATTCTAAAATATATGCATGCGACTCGTTTTGATGCTAATTTCGAGAGACGTTGTGTCACTGTGAAATCTGTTGTTGTCGTGATTTTTTGCTCCATGCCCTGCTCCCCTCTCCACCAGGCGTCCTGCGGACAGCTGTACCTGATATGGACAGAGAGACTCAGGATGAATATCTGGTCGTCCTCCAGGCCAAAGACATGGGGGGGCATCTGGGTGGATTATCAGGGACTACAACCGTCACAGTGAAACTGAGTGATGTCAACGACAACCCCCCACACTTCAGACGGAGTAAGCACGGCTGTTATCAGATCGCCACATAATTGTTGGCTGCTTTCAATCTGAATAGCATTTGAGTAGACAGTGTGGGAGGTTATGAAAGTAAAGATTAAAATGATGAAATATGGAAATACTGGAGTTTATGACAGCAGTTTGATTTCTTTTTTTTTTTTTTTTGCTTCCTCTGGGTCCTAGATACTTTGACAGTTTGAGGATACCATATAAGCTGGAGAGCAGCTGAGCAGCTTGTCAGTCCAGTGTTGTCTTCTTTTGTTTTATGCACTTTTCTTAATCATTGTTTTTAACATCAGTTGCAATAACACAGCCTTTGCCAAGATGACTGGCATTAACATTCATATGAACACTCCCACTTGGTCCCTGAGGTTCAAATGGACTGTGGCTTAACGCTGAAGAGTGAAAGATCATGTCCGCACTTTCTTATCCAAGCTTTTCCCTGTTCCATGCTATTAATATTTCATCTCAAAGTTCAGTGCTTTCTGCTTCAATAGACAGTAAAATCACTGCAGAATGTGTCTAACACTTTGAGACATATACTGCATTTTTCTATATACCACCTCTCTGTGTTTAGTTTTAACTCTTTTTCTCCACTTCTTTTTCCTGACAGTCTCTGTTTACTGCCATTCATCTTAATGTTTAAAGCTCCCCTTTCTCATGTTGATATATTCTGCTGCAATACAATGCTTTATAGAAGCAATTTAATATTTCCAAATACCAGCAGTGTGTTATTTATCCACTGGTATCAAACTTTATCTACCCTCCCTCACCACCTCACACTAAGTCATTACTTTGTGTTTGACAATAATGCCACAGTTTAGGCTAACGGCTCATTTACCATGCTCTTTGAATGCGGGGTGTGATTTTCAAACGCTTTTTATTATGTTCAACATTTGAATAATTAACAATCAGTGAGGTAGAGCTGCTCTGATTAAATGAAAAGCATTGCCCTGATTATTATTATTCTTTATTTTTTATTTTATTATTATTATTTTTTTTTTTTTTTTTTGCTTGTTGCTGTGCAGCATCACAAGTACGTAACGGTCATTTTGTTTCTCCAGTAAATGACATGACCTGCCACAGATTACTGGCTTCATTTTCATCCCAGATAAATTAATAGGCAGCAACAAGAAAAAGCTGAAATACTCAATTAATAATAAATGGTTCATGAATAACTTACTTGGACAATTATCCATCAAATAATTTGAGTCTTTACAGTGTTTTATTAGCTGAATGTTTGCAACATAAATAATTGGAGAATTATTATTAGAGCTGAAAACTTTTTTGTCTAGAGATTAAAAAACAAAGCAAAGGCTAAATGACTATTACATGTTCCCAGAGCACATAATAACTTGTCTGAACTGCTTTATTTGTTAACCAGCAAATGAAATTGATTCTTTATTTACAATGATGATGATGATAGTTTGACACAAAGAGCAGATGTTTTTTTGCCCAACAATATTTACTTACAAATAGTTTAGTTTTAATTTGATGTTGGTCGAATTAATCAAGTAATTGTTTCAGAACAACTGTCTACAACTTGAAGCTTGATTTATCCGTGCTAGTAAAAACAGCCATGCTAGCAGCTCTGAAAGATGCTAACACAAGCACAGCGACATGCCCACAACCAACCCACAACTGGTTTTATTATCAATTGTTTGATCTGCAAAATGGCAGAAAAGCTCCATAAGAAAGTGTTGCTTGCTTCATAACCCATGGCTTTTCAAGAGTTAAGATGCAACTAGAACTTCAAAAGACAGAAAATGTCCACCAGGCTTAAGCTAGTTTAGCTCTGAGTCACTGTATTAAATGCTAAAACCAGCACTGCACCATGCTAACAGTGAAAATGTTAACATGTTGAGGTCTGGTTTTCACCACAGGAAATTCCTGTAAAGTAATTTTACAGGAACTCAGCTGTTGGCCCGTTTGCCATGTTTGGATAATAGCTTAGCATGCTAGCGTGTGAAAATTTGGACTTAAAGTACTGCCAAAGAGCTAATGGGAATGCAGCTCACTCAAGTACAATTCAAATTACAATTCTGGCCTGATGATGTTGTTGCATTAAATAGTTGGAGGATCATCAAGGTGTTTACAAACCATCCTAAACTCATCTGGGACAAAGTGATGAACAGGCAGAGACATTATTATTCCCACCCTGAGAGCCATGTTGCTAAAAACTAGTAGTGCAAATAACAACAGTTTTAATTATATAGAGAAATTAAAAATGTAGATGGAACTATTTTCTTGCACAAAACAAGAAAAAACTCTCTAACATACAGTTTGTGGACAAAGTTTTGTCATGGGATCTGTATTTTTCTTACGTGGTTAAAATCATTAGTAGCATAGAAGTCATAGAGCAAGATACTAATGAAAAAGACTTGAAAGGCAATTTTGTTTTAAACATTCATTGAAAAGGGTAAATGGGCCGCTGCAAATGTGCCTCCTCTCCTCACTGATCTTTTGCTAACACAGCTCCAATGTAAGAGATGGGGGACAACCACAAAGTCTGTGTTCTGAGAAAAAATCAGAATTTCAAAGCTAATATGAGGCTTCAGACTTCTTAGAGCCTAATTCCCTCTTTGTGCTGCTGCCTCCACACTGCAGCTCTGCAGAGAAAGGATGCATGAAACAGAGAGCGGGGACGCTATTGTAAAATGACTGTAATGATTCGTAAATGAAGATATCTACTTGATTTGACTAATTCAGATATCTGAAGCCTCATATAAGCTTTGGAAATATTGCACAAACCAAGGAGAGGGGATTTTTGTGGCCCATCACTGACACTAGTGCATGGAGAGGAGGCACATATGGCTGTGTCTTGTATAAATATATTCTTTAAACTTGGTCATGAGTTCTATGAATATGTGATGAAACTCTCCTATTGTAAAAGCAATAATAGCCACATGCATTATGTGAATAACCATTTTTGTTTTACTCTAAACTGAGCCAGACGCTCAGATTGATCATCATCCAGTGCCAGGTTTCAGAACCATTACATTGTTCCTTTTTTTTTCCTTCTCTGCAGGTGCATGGTCATTCTCTGTATCTGAGCTGGCAGCACCAGGTGTGGAAGTGGGACGTCTCACTGCCACCGATCCTGATCTGGGAGAAAATGCACAGCTGGAGTTTACCATTATGGACGCAGAGGAGGCCGAAACATTCAACATAACCGGAAGAGACCAAGAGGCTGTCATTATTCTGAACAAGGTGAGAGACGACACATGGGAACAGACACACACACACACACACACACACACACACACACAGCGCCTGCCTCTGAAATAACTTGAATTTATTATTAACAAAACTTTAAGTAATTGCAAAAGATCTGAAATTTCATGTAGCTGTAATTGCCACATAATGAGAAAAAATATTCTAATAAGTTACATTGTAGAAGATTAAACAAATTTGCTGCGGTCTGGTATTGCAAATTAATTTTATTTAGTCAGTTAAACACTTCAGCACCCAAACTCCCTGTACATGCTGACAGGTTCAAACTCCCAAGGCACTACAGTGGGCAATTAATGAGTTACAATGAACTAATAAGCAGCTGGTGAAGAATTGTAGCTCGTTTCAAGTGAATAGGCTATGTTTAAGGCAGCCAGTGTGAATTTGTCTTTTTTACTTTTAAAGGGTTTTTTTTCACAGCATTGGGCATTTGCAGATAATTATTGTGCAGTGAAATCTTAAATTAAAAGGGCTGAGAAGGGTGAGGAAAGAAAAAAAAGGGCATGAGAAATAATTAGCTAAAAAATTATCAGTGAGATAATTAAAGTGCAAAAAAAAAGGACAGAGAGAAAGAGAGAGAGAGAGAAAAGAAAAGTGAGAAAAACGTGTTAATGAATTATGAAAGACCATATGTGGAGGGAAACATACAACATATACATTTAAATCATTAATGAAAGACTTTCAATAAAAGATAGATGATAGTTTGAAGATCTTTTATTCTTTTCCCAACAGCTGCTGGATTATGAGACCCGCAGTTCCTACACTTTCTCTGTTGAAGTTGCCAACCCTACAGTGGATCCCCGATACATAAGGAAAGGTCCCTTTAAGGACCAAGCAACAGTGCGGGTCATGGTCCTTAATGCTGATGAGCCGCCACAATTCTCCCAGGCTCGGTACCATCTGGATGTGTCTGAGAACTGTCCCCCTGTCTGCTCTGTTGGCCGGGCCTACGCTGTGGACCCAGACACAGGACAAAGCACCAACATCAGGTGGTTATTACACCATCACTTACTCTTGTCGTACTTGGGCCCTTGCTTCACTATCTCTATCTTTGTTTTATTTTTTGCTCATGTCCCTATTTCCTTATCTCAGGTACTCCATCGATCCCCAGTCAGACCCCGAGGCTCTGTTCCGCATCGCCTCTGACACGGGCATTATCAGCACAGTGATGGAGTTGGACCGCGAGCAGGAACAGTGGCATAATATCACTGTCATTGCAACACAGAGGGGTATGTCAGCCACGCCGCCCTCGGGCGCTACGAGCCACAAGAGCTTGCCACAGTCATATTTCACCGAGAGCACCGCCTGGGGCTGGGAATTCAAAGTGTGGCGTACGAATGATGGAAATGCAGTGATAATTTCAACACTAGTGTCGGTTCCCCTTTCTTTCAGACAATCCCAATCTTGTGTCAAGGGTTGTGGTTGCCATAGAGACACTAGACCAGAATGACAATGCGCCGGAGTTGGACAGGCAGTATACAACGTCTGTATGTGACTCCTCTGCTCCCGGTCAGGTCCGTACTTTTTTTTTTACCTGATATTGAATTAAACTTTTTGTTTTTCCATCATGTACTAAGCATTTTGTGATTTAATTTATTATATCATATGATAGAATAGAAGCTAATACAATCAGCTGTGATTAGTATTAATAACATGATTGATTTGAAACAAAATACTCACTACTCCTCGTGTTACATTAATCTGTAAGGTTTAATGTATCATCTGGATCATTTGGTTACCTTGGCAACAGCAAGTGTGATTTAACCCCACAAGAAACGCTTGTAAGCTGTTACCACGCAATAATGAAGGAGTCAGTCAAAAATAATTGCAACCATGTTCTAGCATGTAGGCCGTTCTTTTCCCTGTTCCATTATTCGTAGGAAAAAAAAATCCGTACGGCATCGGCTGGCAAAATAAAAATAATTTCTCGTTCTGTAGACACAGTTTTGATAAAAGAGCAGTCGGCACAAACTTTGGTCACAAACACGTTACTTTTTTTTTTCTTTCCTGCAACTCGTCTACAGAGGGACTTTTCTGTTTGTGCCAGCTGAATGCTTTTATTGTGAGGCAGCAGCAGCACTGGGAAATGTTGGGTTTGCATTAGCAGTAACCAGACGCAGCTCTGATACAGCATTAGGAGAGCAAACCATAAACAGTGAAATTAAAACAGTAATGCTGGATTACACGATTCATTGTTCCCCTGTAAATCCCTCGGGGTGGACTCCAACAGTGGAAGCGTCTATACATAGCTAATTAAAGAGTGAATATACACTGAATGGTTAGTACAGACAAAAAAAATCCAAAAATAAGGAAAATAACAAACCATTGTTAGTTTGTTGCTTATCTTGCCACCATCATATATACACACAAAAAAGTTAAATAAATCTAGAATTACTTCTGTTCATCAGGTGGTCCAGGTTCTACGAGCCATCGACAAGGACCAGGGGGGACAGGAAACCCCGATCCACTTCAGCATCCCTCCAGAGTCCAGCTCTGCGCTCAACCTCACTATCAGGGAATCTGGAGGTAGCGCACATGACAAGGCTGAATCATGCGTGCCGTGCACTGACTGTGATTGATGTGATGTGTGTGTGTGTGTGTGTGTGTGTGTTTTTGTCACGTTAACAGGTGTGACAGCCAGCCTGGTGCTCCAGTCAGCCCTGGAGCCACTACCTGGCTTCTCCTCGTCCTTACTCACCCTCTACGTGCCAGTCGTGCTGCGTGACGGGGCCTCGGGTCTGACCAACACTGGCACGGTCACAGTGACCATTTGTCCTTGTCTGCGAGGGGGCATGCAGACAGAGGACAGGGGGAGACAGAGGGACAGGAGATGGGAGAGACACACGGTTTGTCTCCCCGTGCCGTCAGCTTCTCCGTCTCTCATATTCAGTTTGGTCACCTTGCTGGCCATGTTGGCCTGCGTCACCACTCTGCTCGGTAGGTCCGGTTATATGATTCTTATGTTTTTTGTGACTTTTCAGAACATTCTGAGTAGTTTTGTCAGGTCTCTAGTAGAGTCTAAAAAGTGTGGTGGTGTGTTTTTTTTTCACCCTTTAGTGGTGTGTGCACTCTCACTGTCATTGCGCCATCAGAAGCGAGACTCCCACTCACCCTTCGAGGAGGACGATGTCAGAGAGAACATCATATCCTACGATGACGAGGGGGGAGGGGAAGCCGACACCGCGGCTTTTGACATTACAGCGCTGCAGAGCATGCACAGAATACAGCACATGCACAACAGACACATGTGAGCTCTGACTAAAATGTTTTTTTTTTTTGTTTTTTATAAAGTTTATCCTTGCCATGGTGGCTTATGGGAATGTTTGTTTGTGTGACTGCACTTTTCTGACATTTATCTCTGGGCACAGATGGTACACCCAGCAGAACCCACCCAGGGCCAGGACGTACAGCTGGAGCCGCAACCCACGCCCGGGCCTGGACCCTCAGCAGCGTCCAGGCTCAGCTCCGCTCTACGGACGCCTCTGCTACGGCATCCACACACTGCCTGTTGTGAAAGATTATCCGACGGGGCCACTAGAGGCAGGTCTGCAGCTCACGCAGCTGACCCATGGGCTCACTGGAGGTCACGCAGGCAATTCCCTTGTCATCCAGAACCAAAGCACCTTCGAGCCTTTGCTGCACTCTCCTGAGATGAGCCCTGATAGTTACGCAGTGGAACACACGCTGGTGAAGAGGAAAATTACCGACAGAAATGAAGGCAGCGATGCAAACGCAGCTGATACAACAGAAAATCAGGATCAGGCCAAGGTCAGACAACAGTAGTGGTCATAACAGATAAAACTATAAAATATGTAGCAGTTACAAACCCAGAAAGGCTGTAGAGACCATCCACGGAATACTGAATGTTACAATGTAAATACCACTGAATTCAAAACACTGTCAGAATTAAACCTTTGTTTTCTTCAGTTTCGTCAGTCTGTTTGTCAGAGGTGGAATTCAAATAATTAACTTGTAGTATTATTTTGTTTTTGCAGTTTTACAAAGATAGTTTAAAAGCTCACATATTAAAGTCATTTCTGGTCAAAAAAAATCCTTTCATTTATTATATCAGAAAGCAAACAAACTACAACTAAGCAGTGTTTGTTGATTTACAAGTCTCTCAGAGTTTACTCAAACCTTTTAAATCATGCTCTTTGTACCATTGCAGCCTTTTAGGTCTGTTTTTTTAAAGTGCAGTTTAAATCAGGTTATTTGACACATAGAGAGAGAGAGAATGAGAGGATTTAAGTTCATACATTCTGTACCTGCAAAATGTCAAAGATAAAACAATACTGTGTGAGACTTATTTTCACCATGATTCTTGATATAAACACTGATCGACTGAATCCAGGTACCTAGATATAGAGATCACACTACCATACAGAAAATATAGTAGATATAGCATTTCGTCAACAACAAAATCACAAACAGCAGATGTTCCATTTTCTTGCATCACAGGCTTCAAAGGAACAAACATCCCCCAACTGCGTGACAGTGGTCGTCCTCAGTAACTGGCAAGAAACATGTGACAATCCAGGACAATACTAACCTGCCACACCAGATGGTCTGTTACATTCAACCATCTTGGAAAGCTTCTTTGGAGATTGCTTTAAAAAATATATATTTAAAAGCTGATTGGATAAACCATCTGTCTGTCACCGACCAGCTTCCACCAATCAGACCAACAAGCTGAGTCTCACTGTTGTCACAAGCACAATGCTGCCAGTAGTTCCTCCCTCGTCGGACGATGGTTGGTCCAAACTATTACGGTTTGGCCACAACCTGAAAGCTCAGAGCCTGGCAAGATGGATTCTTGAATGTAAAGAATCCATCTGTCTTGCAAGATTAGATTATTTCTAGTTGAACATAATTTCCTTAGCCAAGGTTTTATTGTCTACTACCCTCTTGTTAGTTTTAATATTCCAAACATTGTCTCATTGTTACATCAGTGCATGAAAATGTTCACTCTAAGCAGATCTCAAATAATTTCCATCACAGCAGGTATGGGCGTCAGAGTCTCAGCACATGTAACTCTACAGAGACTGTGTAGTGGAGCTGAGGTTTCTAAAGTAGCTGTGCATTTCCAGGGTTTGTTTTTGTGATTAAACTGAAATATCCAGTGCACCAAGAACAGAATCAAATTATAAGATCCACCAGAGAGAGTGAAAAACAGAGAGTTTGAATCTTTTACTCATCTGAATGCATCACCGCCTTCAAAATGACAAAATTAACATTAAGTATTCAGAAATGATTGAACCAACCTAATAATAATGAAATGGTAATTTTACAATTGAGCCAAAAATTAAAATCATTTTGTCATTTTTTTTTTATCTTCCCTATATTCATCCCTGTGTGTCATCTGCCTTTTCCCTTTTCCAGACAAATTCAACAGAAGCAGAGTCGACACCGACGACCAACAACACAACTCTGACCTACTGTGACCCAAATGAGTCTTCATGCCAAAGTCGCACCAGCTCGTCATCAAACCAACACGAGGGTCGACCGGGGTCATCGCAGACTCAGATCAGCACCACGGCCACCAGCTGCACAGTGGATGACATTGACACTGATTCTTCTATTCCCTCGGTTTCCGAGCGAAATTATTCAAACGGTGGTCAGACTGGCACTGTAAACCCTGCTGTTTACCTGAAAGGAGACACATACAGCATCGTGGGCTCGCTGAATCCAAAAGGCAGAGGGATGTGTATGAACGGGACTAGCGGCGGTGCGTTGTACCCAGCGGGGGTGCAGCTTCTGAATGTTTGCAGACTCCCAAGCAAAGATTTGACCCCACAGCCTTTGCCCTTACCTGGGGGCGTGTGTGGCAACAACAGAGGTTGGCCGTTGAGGGCAGAGCCCGCGAGAACAGAAGCCGCCAACCAGCAGCCTCTCCGGATGGAAGACTTCCTGAATTTCCGTCTGGATCAGGTCACCTTTGACCTGTCGCAGCCGCCCTATGACTCACTGCAGACTTATGAGTTTGAGGGCCGTGATTCAAGAGCTGAGTCACTGAGCTCGCTGGAGAGCAACGGAGAGAAGGACAACGGGAAGGTGGTGGGAGGGATGGAGGAGTTAAACCAGAAGTTCCAGAGGCTGGTGGAGATCATCCGAGAGAGGGAGAAGGAGATCGGAGGAGGTGAAGCCGCAGAGGCTGCTCTCGGGGAGACTCAACCGCAGGCAGAGGACAAACAAAAAGAGCAGCAGAGATGGGAATTTTAGACTCCGAAAAGTTGGATCGTGAGGAGAACTCTTTTTGACAGTGATGGATTTTTAACACAGCGGGGGTGGCAAGACACACAGCCTCTGACAGGAATCCACCACCCCCCTTCCTCCTCTTCCTCCTCTTCCCATGCCGGGAAAAATCCATGAAGCTGACAGGATAGTGAGGATTTGTGGTGGAATCAGTGCACAGCGTATAGTTTTCACCTCCACTATGTTTAGAAAAAGAAAATGCATATGGAATCTGTCACTTTTCACACTCTTGTAACTGATATTAATAATGGACTTGGGCTTTCAAAGCTAAAGTTATGAAAAATTTAGTTTTTTTTTAAAATATTGATTCTGAGCCCTTGAAAGCTGCATTGTTAGAAAATAGGCCTCATTAAATATTAACAGGAGTTGTGATATTTAATATTAATAGTTTAATAAGGGGCACGCTCACTCTGTATTCTTGGCATTTGAACGTGACATCTCAATCTGACAAAAAAAAGTCTGAAAAAAAAACCTCATGAGCGTACGGTTCTGTGGGTCCACACTGCCACGTGTTCACAGCCTCTCCAAAGAGTCTGTCAGACTGTGTACGTTTATATTCTGTAGCGAGTGTACAACTCCAGTAAATAGTCACCATGTCGGAATCTGCTCACTATGCAATTTGCACACATTTAAAAACATTACATTTGTCACTGCTGAAAATGTGTGTACTGTTGTGAAAGTACAGTGAATAATGTCCGTATGTAGATATCAACCTTGTCGACTTCCGTGATTATTGCTCAAGACTGCCTTTTTTTTTTTTGTTTGTTTGTTTTATTTAATTATTTCATTTTTTTTGGTAAGGGGTTATTAACCGGAAACCACACACGAAAGAAATTTAAAGCGTCCAATTTGCAGTTATTAAACTGTTGCAGACAGAAGCTCACAGCGCACACTGTTCCCCGTTCTTTCACCCACACGAGATTATTTATAATGCGCCATTGTGTTGGCTCGTCGAGAATTATCTCCAAAGGCTTATTTATCTCCCACCTTTTTAAAAGACAAAATTAGGCAAAAGCCATTATGAGATGCGGTACACACAAGCCATTGTTCCTGTGATGAGCACAGAACACAGAGGCAACGAAAAAACAGTCATTTACTTTAAGATTGTGCTGTGGTTATTCATGCAGTGACTCATTTCTTCAGCTTTTTACAAAGCTCATTTATAATTCAGAGGGTATTGGACTGAGCTGTTAAAATAATGACATTATTTTTCTGTGATATGATAAAATGTATTTGACTTTTCTGCAATTACTCCTGTCTTCCTCTACAGTGGAATTCAGGTTTTAATCAGCTGCTGCTCTCGTGCGATTGCGATGCTGTTTAACTAAATTTGACGGAAAATCTTTGGCACTGTGACAAGAAAAATGAGTGGACTCCTCAGATAAGAGACTGAAATGCTAACTAGCCATCACTACACCGTGGATACCAACTGCTGCAGATATACCACATCCTTTACCTAGAGATCAGGAATAGATTTTGTTTAGCGTGGGACTAAATATAGAAGCTGCATTACCACTTTAAAAATAGACATCCAGTAATAAAATAATATTTAATTGAATATGTTTGAAATTCAAATTCAGCACACATTCACTTTAAACAGAGCTTAAATATAGACAAAAACGCTGTCGGTTCATTTCCACAGCCACTGACAGTACAAGGGTGCCCCCTAAAGGAAGAATAGACTGTGATTGTATCTGTGCTGCCCTCAAAACTGTGTGATTAATGATCACAACACAGCAGCCAGGAAAAAAAAAAACGTATTTAAAAAAAACAGACAGTTGACCTAATAATGAATTAATAAAACAACTATGACTAGATTTTTTTAATAACCATTATTTTAAAAGATGCCACAGAAAAGTGAAGCTTTAAAGGAGAAGTACAGACAATGAGGACATTTTAAAGGGAAGTTAGAAAAGCTTTGAAGAGAGGGTGAGCCAGTAAAAGAGCTTTATGTTTTGCTCATCCCAGAGATATACTTTTAAAAGGTCTCTCCTTCCCACCACATGTGTTTAGTCCCTAATCAGATTTCCTTGTGTATCCTCCGCTGCAATCAGGACTAATTGAAGCATAGAGAAGAAGGTTTTTTGCCAAAACATCAAGCATCCATTGATATCAATTCACCAGACTATGAATGTGCGATTTCCCATGTGTATATGCAAGAATTTTATTTATTTATTTATTTTGGTGTTTATAAAAATGTTAAGATTCATTGCATGAAAAAAGAATAACATAGTAAACCTGTTGCTTTACCTAATGGCCTGAAGGGGGCAGTAAAAAAAAAAAAAAAATCATATTTTAAACTGGAAACAATTTTACATTTGTTTTGACATAATCATGAAACATTCCATCAGCAGTGAGCACAGATAGGACACCGTGACAACGCTGTGTATGAAATTTACCCATGGTGCAATTCAAAATCAGCTTTCATCAGAGTGTGTTTTAGCGCAGCACGCTCGAGAACAATGTCACGTTCAAACCACACAACATGTCAGGATCTCTGTTTTCAGCAACACGTTGCTTAAACAAATCTCTGTGGTAGACAAGTACAAAGGACGCTGCACCGCTGTCACAATATGTAAATGTGAATAGTAAAAAAATTTTTCCAACCATCACGATAATGAGCTTGAAAGCTGCTTCAAAAATTTCAGCTAAACCCATCACCGACTGTCAAGGGGAGGGGTGTTCACTGTCAATCTGTGGCGTGGAGAGAAAAGAAAAAAGGAACATGGCAAACAAAACATATGACAACAATTTCCTCATTTTAATTTATTGACTTCAAAATCATTTTAAAAAAAAAAAAAAAAAACAAGTTAAATACAGTAAGCATCTGCATCTAAATAAAAAAGTACAGAAAATATAGATATATTTATGCTATACATCTAAATATATGTATATTTTAAGCAGGAAAGAGCCCTTTTTGAAATTCTTTTTGGAACAGTGTTATTTCTTATTAAGTGGGTGATACAGACAAGTTTGTTTTGATTTTTACCCATTTACACAGAAAATTTGAACATTTATTTGACAGTTTTCAAGACTTGCATTAAAAAGTGCTAATTTCATTTTATGACAATATAGAAATATCAACCAAACGACCCCTATAAAAATAAGAAATAACAAAATCATGAAAAATCATGAAATATAGACATTTAAATGAGAAACTTAATCACAAACTACAGCTTTGAAATGTGAGTCCTCCTGGAGCAGCTTCATAACCTTTTCCCTAGTTTTTATACAAGCGTTCTACATCTGTGTGAATCGCTCGTCATCTGAGAAGGACATGTTATAAACGCCGTCGTTAGCGACGTCATTCTCCGTCGTTTTGACCCGTGTCTCTTCTTCAACGTGCTCTTCGTCTGTTTTCTTGTTCTTATTGCTAAAATCAGAAGTCAGAAACACGACTGATCAATAATCACACTTAGAAAGTGGTTACAAAAAAAAAGAAGAAATCCATCTAAAACCGTCCACCTACCGTTTCTTTTGAACTACAGAAGACACAAGCAGAAAGATGATGCCAGCGCCCACAGCGCCCATGACCACCCCGAACACAATGAGCCATGGAGGAGTGTCGGGGTTGACCGGTGCTGCCAGGGTGGGAGGGATGCCGACAAACTCCAGGGTTTTATCAGTCAGCAGGAAGGCACTGTTGATCCGATTCCTGGACTTTCTAATGAGCACAGGACAAGTTTAGACTTAAAGTAGTCATAAAAATTCAGCAAGAAGCCACACTTACTGATTGACATTCAGGAGGCACTGTACTGAAAGGATGATGGCTGCAGCAGCCATTATTCAACATCCAGAGGAATTTGTTGTCTGCATTTGTATTTCCACCATTACTAAGTTGTGCTGTGGATACTGATTATCTCCCAACCAACTTATCTATCACAAGACAAATATTTCTGATGCAGTACCCTGTGTACCAACATAAGAGTACAAAAAGTACTGAACTTTTTCCCTGGTTATGATCAGTTGAAGCACTGGATACTGTAATTTGCATTTACTTTGGGCTGAAGTTTTTTTTTTAATCTAGTATGTGAAGACAGAAGTGACACATTCTTCTAATCTACAGCAATATAGCAAACCTTTTCTTAGTTTAGTGATGGCTAATTTAGCAAAACATATGCAACATGAATTAATACAACATTAATGTGAAATTATTACATTAGCTTGATTACACATTCTTCTTCGGAGGAATTACAAATTGAATTGATGATGAAAACAACGCTTTTCTGTTAGCTAAAGTATAGCATTACTCGCATTACTATAGCAATTACATTGCTATTACTATAGCATTATTAGGTTTGAGCTAAAGATGGCTAATATTTCTATCATTTGCCAAAACTAATAAATAAATAGGACACATTCTCCTTCTTTAAAATAAAAAAGTTAAGTTCACATTTAATACAGCACACTTTTGTTTAGTTCAGTACAGTCAATTGTTCGGCTGCTATACCCTCAACTGTTCTGCTGTGAGCTTATGGTGGCTAATATTAGCTAATGTTAGCAAAGCAACACATGTACGTGTTTACAGTCAATATGCCAGCAAGTTAACACATTCTTGTAAACACACTGGCATGACAACACATTCATGTTAATGTTCAAATTGATAGTGGGCAGTTAATATGCATTATTAATCTAAAAGCCACATATTTGTTCAGAAAATTATTCTTATTAATTTACTCTTATGTTGTCACTTACACTACATAGTAATGAAATAATGGTTAAAATGGCTATGAATTGGTTAACACCTTGATAATTAACACAAAAAAGAGAAAGATATCACACCAAAATGAACCACTGTCAAATCACAAACTGTGCCTTTAATTGTCAGAGCTGAACATGACCTCTGACATTTAAGGGGTTGAGGAAAAAGCTAATTTATGATAGTGCCACTGCATAATGTGATTACCTGACAGCCTCCTCCACATCGTTTTTATCAATGAGGGTTGAATTGTTCAGCGGCAACGTCACCACAAACCAGAAGGACACTCTGGGAGTCTCATTACACACAATGATGTTGGCCACACTGGTGAAGTTCCACAACACAATAAAGATTAGATCAACATGTTCAGAAACCATGAGTCACTGACTTCACTGTGGTAAAAACAAAACGTATTACACTTAAATATACTTTTATTGTCAATGATCTTATGGCAGAAATACAAACTTATATTTTTTATTGTTCTATTGATTGTAAAAATCAATCAGCAAAAGAGAATACATTAAGTTTTCTTACTCAAAATTCTGTTCTTTGATGTGATTCCTCATGGCGAAAGCCAGAGTCGCTCGGAAAAGGAACATTTCATCTTCATTCCAGTCGTACTGCAAAGTTTTCAGCATACACTGTTAAGGTTCATGATTGATTTTCACATGGACGTTGTCCTCATAGTAAGTAGTCACACACACTTTAAGTGAATTCTGGAAAATTCACATTACTTTTTTATATGGGTAACATGTTGAAGTAGCATTTAAACAGCTATTTATGAATGATGCTTTGGTCATTTTGTGAAAGCAGATATATAGTACAAAATATTTTTTAAGAATATACATAAAATATACTGTACATACAGCTCGATCTCCCAGAGCAGTTTTGATGCTGAGTCGAACTTGGTAGCCGTCTGAAACACCTATAAAAAAATGAAATGGATTTAAATGTCCTCTATAACCCTTGAGTTTATGTTCAATGTAGAAAAAAAAAGAGTTGAGCTCCAATATGTCTGTATTTTGCTGATAAAGCTGTACAGTGTGTACACAATGAGATTATTTTCTGGTGACTCCAATCCGAGCACTGTTGGGAAAATTTAACATTGTTTCCTTTAAGCCTTGCCAGTTATTTCCTCACAGAGTTTAAAAAGCCTGTCATATGCTATGTATATTAGAGGAATGGCGGCTGTCTCATGGAAGCCATTGTTAGGTAAATATCTGAGTTATGTTTCTAATCCGTATTTGTTCCAGTTAAAAGATTAGAAGCTGCATTCCACACTGATTCGAGAGGCAACAAGCAAATATAACAATGGTTGGTTTAACTTCAACACTGTCTCTATTTGCTGATTGTATATTAAATAGAAAATCAATGCGAGATAAACTTTCAATGACACAACATTTTATCAAAAGCTTCAAATATGAGAAAAAACACATACCTGGTTTACAGAGCTGTTCTGCCACAGCAGATGACAAACAGAACAGGACAATGATCTTTCCCAACATTTTCCCAGATAGCAAGAGGCAAAAAAAAAAAAAAAATCCAAAATGCTGCGAGTGAAACTTCAACTACTGAGCAATATAGTAGGGTCTGCAGAGGAGCTTTAATGGTTAAGCCAAGACACACCTGAACTAACTGGTCTACTGTAAAAATTAAAAAAGGCTGTCCTAGAGTCAGCTTGACCTGATCTCACAACATGGAAACAGTGAAGTGGGTGCTGGAGTGAAAGTGCTGCTGTTTGTTCAAGCTTCCATGGAACCAGATAGGTTTGCTAATGTGAGGGAGGCAGACCTGAGGGAGAAAAACACAACAGTACAGTCTGCATCTGTTTACTCAGCTCAGTACAGTGTGTGACCCAGGCATTCAGGGTGACCAGCAACTTTATATTAGAAAGCAATAGTTTTCTCTTTTTGTGAAATGAAAACAGGAACAAACTGATTGTATCAAAGCAAAACTGGCAGTAATATGGGAGTATCTAGTTTTATCTGCTCACTAGTTAAAAAAAAGCACATTGTAGTTCTGTTCCTAAAGGGAAAAAATCAGATTTGTCTCACTGGTAAAGTGTATTATGTTCACTGTATAAAGTCAAACCTTTCCCCAGCCTTCACCAGCAAATGTCCACCAGGTAATGAATGACAGTGATACTTATAATTCAGTGAATAGTTTAACCATACATTGTGAAAGATGCCTGACACAGCAATTAATGGGAAACTACGCTGACACAAAGTAGTCAAAGCAAAGTCTGTAGCCGTGTTTGCTTTTTATATAACAGCACACTATACCTGCCACACAAGAGCAGAGCACATGAAACTGCCCACTTATCCTACAAAAAATGATCTTTTGCCCCCATAAAATGTCAGATGCAGTAAAATGTTTTTATCCATAAAACAGCCAACACCCATGATCAATATGAAAGCATCTTACTCAAGATTTACAACACAGCACAAGGCCATTTAACCCACTCTCTGTTTTCATCACTGTTTGCATCAGTCACGGTAACTTTTCTTTTCTCTTGTTATCCAGACTAAGTCTGTTCAGGAAAACAACATATGATCACATTATCCAAAGGATGTGGGATTTTTCTTAATGTAAAGAAGATTAAAAAATCTTGATAAATGTAAAACATAAATAACTTTACTTTCACACTTGTTGAGGGATTTTTCTAATTCTTCCAGCAGTTTCCTTTACCTGTACTGGTTTAGTTTCTGTCAAAGGCCAATTTAACTGTTGCTGGTGTGATTCTACGTGATTGCAGGATTTTTACTGAACAGGTGATGGCAGTAGAGGTCCTGTGGTTGCACAAGGATTTAAGTGTGATTCTCTTCTTCCTTCTTCCTCTCCCCTTCATTGTGCAGTAGTTTATGGCATTATTGTAAAACCTACCCTCTTAAAATTTTAATTTCTCATGTAACTCTAGAAAATGCTGTGTAAGGTCTGAGATAACAACTCCAGTTATGTCATCAGTGTTAACTGAACTCTCAAAGTCTGAGATTAATACCTTCTGAGAAAAAGGTTTTATTCTCAAACATATTTAAAACTCCATGGCAACATTTATTGGGTTTAATGAATAACTTAGTGACTTGATGGATCCAGGATCCAGGGTTTTGGAGATCAAGTCATAAAAAACTAAAATCAGGATCATCAGCGCTACTGTATGAATTATTTAAATTACTTTTTATTAATTTTTTTTTTTGCAGGATTGCCAATTCTCCTGCATTACTACCAATGTAAATTGATACAAACTATCAATATGGTTTTAGCCAAAATTCCTAATACAAGAAACTCTACTGTAACAGCAGCAAGTAGAGAAGAATAACATTTGCAAAGCACCTTGTTAATGTCTGTTTAAAATTCATATTTACCTTGTTTGCTAACATGAGCTAATATTGGCTCATGTTAGCAAACGTTTTGTCTAATAGATGTAGCAGCAAAACCTGCCAATGCTGTTGAGTAAATCAAAGAAATGTCATGTGGGATTTTGTTGCTTATGAATGATTCTTTTCATGTGTAAATGTGTGACTTGTGTTATTGTCACGTTCAACATGGTTCTTGTAAAAAAAAAAACTAAAGTGACTTGTATTGAGATGTATGAGGACGCTAAGTTGAAAACACATTCACTTTATTTTTAATAGCCTGCTGAAAACTGGAGAGAAAAGTAGTGAGTTCAGTTCAAAAGTGTGTATATGTGCTCTGCAGAGATCATCCACACATCTGAAATAATAAATCAATGCAGTTTTATAGTTATAATGAAACATAAATCTTCACAGTGACCAGTCAGGCAGTGATCCCCTGGAGAGAAGGTTCATCCATAATCATTTCATTATGGGGTGTGAAAAAAATACAGCAGACAATGCCCTCTCTTCCTGTGTTCTACCGCCCCCATCAGGTGAAGGCCGGTACTGCTACAATCAGCCATAACAGGCGGTTGGAGTGGATGAGCCTGAGCCGAGCAGGCAGGCTGTCTTTACACGGATCACTCCCGCCGGAGGTGATACCGTCCTCCGTTTGCCAAATCTCCACTTCCCGAGTTGAAACAGGAGCCGGTGTCCGGAGCAGGATGCATCGATCTGTTTGGTTGTAGCGCTTCCTCCATGCGTCAGCGTTGGGAATGGATCAGGAATCCGGTGTGGCGTCTGTAGGGAGTTTCATCTCCCTGAATGAACACGAGCAGAGGTATTACTCAGGTCTCCACAGCCTGTGTCAGGCTGACACTTCAGGAAAACTGTCGTCCGTCAAAGTGGCAGAGCTGTTCAAGGCGTCTCAGCTACCTCCTGAATCTCTGCATAAAGTGAGTGTCGCCTGTATCGCACATCTGCGCCTGCTTGGTCATCACATGTTATCAAGTGTGAAGGGGCTGAGAGCTGCGGCTGCTGCAGGAGGCACCGAGCAGGCTCTCTGATCAGCCTCTTGTCTCAAACACACGAGAATGAGACGTGATGTGTCTTTTGTGTCTGAGTATTTCTTGTTTCTGTCTGCTGCTGCTGCTGCTGCTGGTTGTTGTGTGTGTAACAGAAAAAATGTAATTGTAGTTCTGGCAGGTTTGGTTTAGGAGGGAGGTGTGTGAATCCACACACACTGCCCCTTTACTTACTGCATTAGCTGTGTGCCTCAGTCTTTGTGTGTCTCCTCAGTAGCCTACACAGTTTTTTGGTGATGCTGTTATTAAAGGTTGGATTCAGTTGTGAGTGTCAGTGCAGGCAGGTTGACAGTTTATAGTGTGGAGGATGTGAAAGGTTCCTTTTATTTGTTTATTCAAATCCTCAACAATCAATTTGTGTACTGATATGGGCAGAAGCATTTCTGATGTACACACACTACTCTGTTGGAGTAATACTCCACCTGCCAGTGGAGCTTTTTAAAGGACCTCCTCAGCAGCTTTGTTTTTTTAAAACTCCAATACAAATCACATGTACTTTATTATTGACTGAACGCATCGATTACTCTGTAGAAAAATGTCCAACACACATTTCCAAAGCTGAGGTGAATGTATTCAGGTCAATGTAAGGTGATCTAATATTACAGAAAAGCAACACATCTGAGTGTTTTATTTTTGACATAATAACTCAATATAAAATTCAAAATAACTCAGCTGAGTTGTGTCTGGCTGCATTGGTCCAACAGTTCCATGTGGTTATTGTTGTCCTGTATGAAAGTCCAATAGTCTTCTTCTGTAAGTAAAAAGAAATGATACATTCTTCTTCCTCTTACAATAAAAAGCTGAATTGCTGAAAGTAATAAAATGTTTTCCTTTGCTCTCTGGTTTGACCAGGACTTTATTGTGGGTAATGTGTGGTATTGTTGCTGTAGTGAAAGGATATTTCTAGCTGTTTAGCATTTGAAATAATTGCTTGGTCACTTTGTTTAATGTATTCCGGGGGCAGAGATGAATGGAAATCAATGGCTGCATGGTTCAATCTGAATGGTCCTTTAATTTCCACACACAAAGTCTGGGATTTCAGTTCAAACCTGACTGAACTAGAATAATGTTTTTTTGTGCTGATGTTTGAATTATGTTGTTTGTTTTTAATGGATCATACCAGTCCATATATACCATACCAGTGACCACACCAGTTATTCTAGACTGTTTTACATTGGTTGCAACACAGAGCTACTGTGGCAGAGTCATTTTGCTGACCCATCACAGGAATATAAACATATTTTTCCAGCTCAGATGAACACAGCAGGTTACTGCCTCCGTTCACGCCACCCTCTGTCCTTAGGGCTCAGCTCGTGGCGATCGCAGCCTATTGTGTGTCTGTGTGGGTGTCAGGAAGTTTGGCAGGGAGCTTCCTTCCTGTCCGGCCTGGATCGCCGCCACCACACAGGCTTGATTGACACACAGCCTTCTGAGCTGTGTTTGGCCCTGCTGCAGGATGCCTGCAGGATCACTCTTGGACTCAACGCTGACTTCTAGGTCATTATGTCACACAGTATCAGAAAACCATGAACAGTGTGTTTCCTAGGGGTATACAAACACCGCGATGACATATTAGTTTCAGCTTGGGTTCACTGTAAATACTTTCTATAATGTTTGTCATAGCAGAGGGAATTTTCCATCACAGAGTGTGTGTAGACACGCGTCTGCTGATTCATCACATACCTAGAGAGAGGCCAGATTTACAGAGGAAGCATCTTCATGTCTAACCTGTGTTTACAACAGATAAGTAGTAAAAGCATGACACTTCCTGCCGAGCTGTCACTGCTGCCTGTGAAGCCAGCAGTCATTAAGAGAAAGCCTTCCATACACCACCTCTGCAACTTAATCAGTTGTTACACTCATTACATGGACTTAAAGTCCAGACTTGTGTTCATGTTGTTATTGACTGAGATTATTTTCACCGCAAATATTTCCCACTGCATTTTATCACACAGACACGATAACAGATGCAGCAAACATTCACAGTGTAACTAAGTATTAGTTTAATGTTTTCTTCCCAGAATGACCTGTAAATGACTGTGCTCGAGTTCGTTGTCAGGTTGCTGTACAACTTTGTGGTATGTGTTTGTGCACAGTGACATTTTCAGGTACAGAATGTGTAGACAGACGCGTCTGAACAAACCTGTCTGGTTGAATAAGGTGTGGCCTGAGTCCTTGTGCTGCTTGATAGTGTTGATAGAGTTTTCCACATTGGTGGAAGAAGAGCTGACGCCTTAGTTTGATAAAAGTAGTTGAATAGATAATACTGCATTACAAGTGAAAGATGTAGATTAATGTGGATATCAACGTTTTAATTAATACTTTAATATAAGAAATGTTGCTCATGTAATTTTACAGCATCTTGGACATTGGAACTGAAGGAAGTTTGTTATTTCTGGAAAGAATCATCAGTTATTGTATTCAAGTACACCTTAAAGTACAGTGTCAGTGCATGGTGAGATGTGTTGTCCTTGTTGTGTTGGAAATGTCCTATATTTTCAGTATACTGACATGTCTTAAAGTCAGACTTGATCCTTTGTCAACAGAGCATATGATTCTTTAATAACCAGAGAGTCAAAGCAGTTATGACAGTCTGTGTGCTTTTCCCTAAATAACTTCTCCCCTCAGGCCAGAGATGTCAGATCTGACTGTCCAGTCTGGTTTCTCAAGGCCTTTACCACTCTTCCTGAAATAATCTCATCATCGGTCTTTCTCTGCTGACCTCAGGCACGACTCACCAACACTACACACTGGTCCATAATTGTTTCGGATCTTGTGTCTGTGTGAAATCTGTTGAATGAATACACTGCAGGTCAGGCAGATATAATGTCTCATAACGAGATATGCACAGACTCTCCTCAACCTCATTAGACGATAAGTATTAACAGCAGCCCTGTCACCAACGATTAATAAACACATGCCAGCAAATCTGCTCCGTGACACAAAAACTATGTGTCCTTGTGGATCTGTGCAACATAGCAGTAATATTTATAACTTGACTTTGGGATTTTGTATGTTTATGAAAAAACATACAAGTTATGTATGTTATTGTTAGATAAGCAGAGATAATCCTTTGTTGACATGTATGGTCCAGAGTCAGTCATGGTGAAACTAAAACAATACAGGTGATCTCCTTGTGTTAGTGACTTGGAAGAAAGAGCAGTTTGTCAAGTTGTTAGTCAGTTTTATCTTTCCCGAGTTGTTGGAGTGATTACAATTACAATTTGTCGGACTCTTGGATATTGTCATTTAGAACAAATTCAAATTTCACTTCTTCGCTTTGTGTCCGAGGGATACTTCTGTCCTCTGTGTAGGGGACATTCAGGTGTATTGGGACTGGATGATAAAACAGTATTTTACTTCTGCCCTGAATCATCATGTGCACGGTTGTGGTTGGCAGCAAACATGAAGTTGGCCTCAAAAAGCAAAAGTTAGAAAGAGGTCAGCTTGTTGTTAGTCATTTAGGGCTATTTTAAAAGCCTGTTTCAAATCACTATAGCGTTCATTTATTTATGTCAACGTAGCACAGCAGAGATGGGTCCTACAGGTGACTTTTGATGGGTTTCTCTATGTAAAGGGCCTTGAGATATATGTTTTTATGATTTTGGTGCTATACAAATACATTTGACTTGACTTTCAGGTAGATAGAGTAAGACTTTTCCATGATTGATTTATTTACTTCAAATTGACGCTAATTTAATTTGGCCAAATCAGTCAACCTCAGTTATTTACTCAGACACTTGGCAAGCAATCAAGCCAAATCCAAATCTAGTTTAGTATATTTACTGTACAAGTAGCCTAAAGAACTCCATGGTTCAACACGAATCAGTATTGAATTTAAGGCCTGTTGCTGAACAGACTGGCACCCAGACATCCTTAATAGCTTAGCTTACGGGGCCTGTTGATCTGTTGATGTACTCCATTAACATATCTTGACATATTTTAATAGGCTCACTAACTAATGACAATAAATTGATGAGCCATTCTTTTTATAACAAATGTCAAACACATCTTTTCACATAAAGGAAGCTATGAAGCTACCAGCAATAGCTTAGCATTTGAAACCACCTTTACACATATGTTTAAATGAATGCTATATAATATTTTAGTTTTAGATGTGTGCATATGGTGGGAATATATTTTACTTTGTCGCCAGTCTGTGTAGCTAAGCTAACTAGCTTAACTAGCATCAGTATCACAATATCACATTCATTCTGGTGGGTGAAATAAATCTAGTTAATTCAATAAAAATACATTTAAAGGTATCATAAGGTAAGGCAATTAACGAAATCAACTTTTTTTGTCAGAGCCAGGCTGAGTCTAGCTGTTTCTTGTTTTCCAGTCTTTGTGCTAAGCTAAGCTAACTGTGCATTATTTATCTAATAATCTGGGCCTTGAGCAACATGTAAAAGTCTGGTTTTAATCTGATTTTAATGTCTCCAGTAATTTGTTCACAATCATGCTTACAAACCAAACCGAGGGCAGGTTAATATGCTAGTACACCAGTATGAAAGTACTAGTTGGTTTCTGGGACACTGGGTAAAATAGATTGAGGGCAGCATGGGTTTGTTTACCAGATGCCACTAATACCTGAACAATGAAAAGGGATTAGCATTATTCAGAGTCACTTTGTTCAGTTTTATGTTTAAGAACCACGTCGATTTTTATTCCTAAAAAAATTCCTGTTCACATCATCACAGATGTAAAAACTCAGTTTTATATTATTTCACTTTTCAAAAACCCCGGTTTGAATTTTCTTTGTTTTGGGGAATGCTTTGGGGAATTTATTTTTCTCACTTGACCCATATAATCCTAATCCTTTGCTCCCACAATGCAGTCATTGTACCTCTAATCAAAAGAGCTGTGGATAAACTGAACCCACTGCACCATTTTTCCTCTTATATACTGTTTCTTCTATGTTTATTCTCTCCAGAGCCTGTCATTTTATACTTGTGTACATTTTGTACACCTTATCTTGATAAACGTGTAAAATAACCACCTGTAAACTTTCTTTGGTCCTGATTTATGTTTTTCAGGTGACCGAGGTGTGCGGAGCAAAGCGGCTGGGATACTTTGGTACACCTCAGTTCTACGTGGCCCTGAAACTTCTTGCGGCCGCTCAGTCTGGTCTGCCCATTCGCCTGGAGAGTGTAACAGCCAGTAAGTCTGCCGCTGAGAGTGGAGGCGTCTTATGAGAGCAAAAGGGGATCAGGAGATTATGTTAACATGACAGGATTTGGTCTAATCTGGATGAAGTCGGAGAGTCGTGTGGAAAGGGCTAAGTGGGTTTGTCCTTATTACCACGGAATCAGTCACGCCCCGGCCAAAGACTAAAGCTGTTTTCTATACATCACATGGCAGTTTGATGAATTATTAGATAGAGTATAACATTTTCAAATTCACTATGATGTACAGTAGTAGCTCACCTCAGCGGAGTTGGACGTAGAGGTGCTCATCCTGATTAATCCCCTTAGTCTAATTCTTATTGTGTCAAAGGTTGTCATACAGGAGGCAGCTGTTCAAACTAAACCAAAATAATCTTTCTCATAATTATTTAACAGTGACTCAAGTGAAATATACTTTACAGTGTTATAATATCGTGGCTACAGATCTACCTCTGCCCAGATTTGCTGGTCTGAAGAATGAACCAGAGATGCGATACTCAACCATCCTTCCCAGCGTTGAAGGTCAGGGGGCTGCACCTGGATCAGTCTCATGGACTCCAGCTGACAGGAGCACCTTCAGACACCTGGAGGCCAATTTAGAGAAGAAGGTAAGCACAGGGCCAAAACTTCTGATGATATGAGATAACATGTGTTGTCTTCAAAAAGAATAACCAATGGATCCATGTTAAGATCTATTCAGTCTGTGCTGTACAGAGGAAATGTACAGAGCTGACCAAAGACATTCCAGTCAGCTATAATCATCAGAGCAGAAATGCTTTGTTGATGACAGATTAGAGAAGAATGACGAGGCCTACCAGCCGCGAGTATGTAAGCACTGATATGCAGAAAAGCTTCTCAGACCACAAACCTAATGAAAACTTGATGTGGATGTCAGTGGTCCTCCACCAGCTAACAACAAGAAGCTAAAGCATGAGCGAATATGAGATGATTGAATATTTTTCTGATCACAGCTTGCTATTAGCAGCAAAGGTCAAAGTTTATCCTCTTATTGCTGGTCTACATAAAACTACTTAAGTGCATTGTCAGTGCGAAACTCTGATAGCTTCAGGGTTAATATGTTGACTATAAACCATAATGTGCTCGGATCAAGTCCAAACACAAACTTGTGCTGCATGTTCTTCGCAGTCTCTCTTTGTTTCCTTTCATCTATCTATTGTCTTCTATCTGATAAATGAATGAAAAAAAAACAATGTTGTTATTGTTTACCAAGCAAAACTTGGCTAGAACCTCCTCAAAACTGAAACATGAGGGCATCCTGGCAGCAGAACAGTTAAGATGTAAACCATATAACTAAAGATCTGGTATAATTCAGACCAGGGATGTTTGTTGAACGTCATACACTTCTTCTATCTTTATATATATATATGTATTTGCATATGTGTATGTAAATAACACATATATTGTCCCTTGTCCTTGTCCTGAAAGGAAACTTGGTCCCCACCTCGGTCACCGTGTAGTTCTCCACCTTGCTCTCCGCTCGCCTACCGTAGTTACCCGTACATCAAGCAGAGAAACGGAGCAGAGTCACAAATGAGTAAGTTTCAGTCTTACAGTAGCACAGAGTGCCTTTATTGACTACATGACCTTTGGTTTTGTATTTTCTTTCCTCTGCCAGCTGTGAGAGGCATGGTTTCTCTCAGGTTGTCTGTCCATCCTGTTCTTGTGAACACAGAACCTCAGACACAAAAGAAGGTATTTCTTTTAAATTTGGCATAAGTATTGAACAGGACATTCAACAACCCATTGAGAAACTGTCTTCTCATTGAATCAAAAATGACATTCTGATGGTCAAAGGTCACACAGTTACTGTGACCTCATACTCTGGTGAACACTTTGTCAGGAAGGAAGTTTCATGAAATCTGACACAAACAGTCACTTGGATTTAAGCATGAACTGATCAGATCACAGTGACTAAGGGTTAAAGGTCAGCAGTTATGTAAATGTGATATCTCAGGGTTTCCTTTAGGGAATCACTACAGATTGGGCAGAAACTTTCACAAGGATGATCTGACCAATTTTTAGTGGTCAGAGGTCACTGTGACTGCACACAACATGTTTTTGTCCATAACTTGCATTGCATTGCATTTTTTTCAGTTTCCAAGAAGAAACTACTAGAGAACTAAAATTGAAAAGTACATATTTTCCAGAAAAAGCTGAGATTTGACTGTTTGTTCTTTGAACATGGCAGCTCTGGTTTCTCTGTCCTCACTCTGCTCTCAGTTGTCCTTTGATTCTCTCCCTCTTTCACATCACATTTTTGAGAGGTGCAACCGGTAGGAAATCATTGCACGGTAGTCTCAGGTTTCTTCTTCACCAATGCTGTGTTTTGTTCCCTCCTGTCTTTCAGCCTATGAAGGTAAACAACCCTCGCGGCCGATCGCTCAGCTGGAGCAGCACTCCTCGCCCAGTAACTACAGGACCAAACCCACTGTGGAGCATCCTGCTATGGCTCGGGTACAGACAGGTTTTCAACAGCTCACTGTTGTCTGCATTTTCTTTAAGTCTTTATTGTGATACTTATTGCTTTGTGTTTCTGTGAATCTTCACAGGCTCCTTCAACAGAGAGGCTGACCCAGCAAGGTGTGGTGGACTATTCTGACGATGACCCCTGGAGGATCACAGAGGAACAGCTGGAGTATTATACAAATCAATTCAAGACCCTGCAGCCTGACCTGGGAGATCTCATACTGGGTATTGACCCCTCTAACTCCCAGCTGCAGCAGCCATTTAACTGAAAAATCACTATCAATACAGTTGACCTCTGTGCCACTCTACTGTTTATTCAGGAGCTGTTGCAAAAAACTTCTTCACAAAATCCAAGCTGCCAATCCCAGAGCTCTCCCACATTTGGTAAGTGCCGACTCATGGTGTTGTCTGTCCTTGTCCTGTTCTGTTCTGGGGTCAGTCGGTGTTTATCGACTAAGCACCTCAGACTGCCCACTGAGTCAGACAGAAGGCTTATTTTTAAAATGCAGAACACTACTCTCTTCATCCTCAGACAAAAAAACAAATGGTTGGAAAGAATTTTATCAGTTATTATTTTAACACACGGGTTGTGTAAACTGTGTAAAAATCTATTTAGTTTGGTTTGGTTCTATTTAGTTTAGTTTTTCCCTGCCATATTATAAATTATGAATTAGTTTATAGAGTGTAATGTTCTTAAATGAATAATACAGAGCAATCAGGAGGAAACAGGTACAATGCCTCAGTCCAAAAATAACAATTGTGGTTGTCATTGTAAAACTCCAGTTTTTGTTATTAGATTAGAGGTGAAATAGAGATGTGACTTGAGCTTCAGAGGTGCTGGTCAGCAGGTTTTGTTATGCTTTGACAGAACCAGGCTAGCTGTTCGTCTTTATTTCCAGGAAGTTAAGCTAATAGTCTTGTGGCAGAAATGCAAATGGTGTTTAATCTTGTCAACTAGCTCTGTGCATATCTTCCAACATGCTGAACCTGTTCTTGTTTTTCATTTTTTACCCAATGATAAAGACTACTGTCTGTTAGCTAACTACTGGCTGTTAGAATAGCCCAGTTTAAACATATTTTATGTCACATTGTTGTTATGTTGTGTTATGTTGTCCTTTAATGTTAAAAATGCCATATTTATTTTACTTCACAAAACAAAGTCTTCACAAATGGGACTGAGGTCATTTTTAAAAGTGTCTTGTATGTATTTTAAAATATAAGTTAGCCAGCGTAGCGTTAGCCGTTAGTATTAGTTCCTGTTGGATGTATTAGAAATCATGCTTATTCCCATGCTTATTCTTGTGTTTAAATAAATGTAAAACTGCACAGTCTGCAATTTCCAAATAATTTCCAGGCAATTTCCTATGAAGCTTCCCAGAAAGAAAGAATAAATTGTACCAAATTAAATGTGAAATTGTTTTCAGTACACGGTGGAACGTCAGACAATAGGAATCAGTGTGAAATTTATGCTTCAATTTAAATGTAACTTTTTCTATAAAGTAGATAAGTAGAAAGAAAGAAATTTGTTCTTCTTGGAAACGTACAAGGAAACTGCCAGAAAATTAAAATTGTTGAAATTACAGATCCCCCCCAAAAAAGTGTTACCAAATCATTTTTTCCCCCTAACCTGAATGTAATAATCAGGACTATTGTTTGAAAAAATGTGCTGCAGCTTCACTCAGTTTTTCCAGATATTCTTCACCTTTTCAACTAATTTTTTAAGGGAGTTGAGTGATGTGGATAGAGATGGAGCTCTCACTTTCTCTGAGTTCTGCACAGCCTTTCACTTGATTGTGGCACGGAAGAACGGTTACCCTCTTCCAAAAAGCCTTCCTCCAACCCTGCAGCCGGGGTTCGGGCAGCAGGAAGAGGATATTCCAGACACCCCTGAGGTGAGGAAGATGTAAAAAATGAAAACATGAAAGATCAAAATGAATCTGCTATATGACACATGACAAATGCTGTCTTGTATTTTGTATGTAAAAACTAAAACTACCACTATTTTTTCAGAGTGCAGAAGCTCTCATTGTGTTTGAAGATGCAGAACCAAGGCCCAGTCAGATGGTAAACCTAACAAACACTCAGATGCTCTTGATGTCAGTTTTTAATAAATGTGGTGTCACTCGTTGGTGCCTGTAGGGGGCAGTAACAAGCTAAACATGAGGATGTCCCAAGTTGGTCCAAGTGTAGTTTCCTCATCATGTTGAACTTGAAGCATAATCATGTAGTTCCTGAACTGTAACATGCAATTTACAATATTTCAGTCCTCACAGGAAGCAAATTAATCTTTTTTTTTTATGTTTTATTCAGGACCGGAGTATTGTAGAGAGAATCCAGCCAAGTTTAGCAACAACAAAACAAGATCTGAAAGAGGAATCTTGTAAACTAGGTAAAACATGACATGTTTTTTCCACATTTTTGGGGTAATTTGTTCAAAAAAAAAAATACTGAAAACTATTAGAATCTAAAAAGTCAGATGCATTGTACATTGTCTGTTTGAGGAAGTTGGGAACAAAAATGAAGTGAGAGTCTTGGAAAAAGGAGAAAAATATGTACTGTATACACAAAACTATAATCCCACCCATCTCTCTGGAGAAAAGAAAAGAAAGAGACTGTAACAATAAAGTACCATCCCTTTTCATCCTGTTGAATCTTCTCCTCATAAGTTTGGACGTGCTAAAACGACCAACTCTTCATTCTTTGCCGTGGGTTCTGTTGCTGAGATCTTTGTTGTCGTGTCTACAGATGCAACTTTGAAGAGGATGATTTCTCAAGAGAAACAGACTCTACAACTCGGTGCTTTTCCTGAGAGGCCAGGTGATACTGAAGCTCCTTTCAGCGTGGGAAACCTTAAATCATGTGTCACAGTTTTCAGCTATGGTCACGTACCGCAAAGTATATTTACTTTTATTTGTCCAATATGGGGAAAAAAAGATGATATACAGTGTTCTGTAAGCACATGGCAATATTAAATGTGTGGCATTGATTAAGTCAAAGATAAATTGCAGTGGTTTCCCAAGGGAAGTAGCTGCTTCTCATTTACATCAACTCAAACAAGGCCACATATCTGACCTTCCTTTGTTCATTCATTTAACGTATTGCAGAACCGCCTCAGGACCTGGACACGCAGATGAGGACAAAAACTAGACCGAGGTGACAGTCACTCCTGACACAACGCAGACAATAACTGAGTAATATCCTGAACTGCTTGTTAATTTCAAGTATTTTTCTGGGCCTCATTTTCAGATCCTACTCCAGCACTTCTATTGAGGATGCAATGAAGAAGAAGGCAGAAGAGCCTCCGACCCCTCCACCACGGCCACAGAAAACCCACTCCAGAGCCTCCTCGCTGGACCTCAACAAGCTCTTCCAGCAGGGCGCTCCAGGTACAGCTCACCTAAAAAATAAACCTGAAGTGGCTCGGAGCTGTGGTGTGTTTTGCAACTGGCTTATTGTGTCTTGTTTGTGACAGTTCTCCTTTCATGAGGGAACAAAAGGGGGGGAAATGGAGCTTGGTGGGTTTTTATTGTTCGGTCTGAAAGGCGAGAGGCTCACAGGAGCGCAAGTCAGGTTCAGTTTCTGTGAAAATATGGCTGCTATATTTCTGAAATGTGACTCTTGAGTTGTGAAACTTTTTCCTGAATTGTAGGGATAAAAAGTGGATGGTTGCCACCTCCTCCAGCCCTCCCTCCAAGACCATCAACTGGACAGGTAAGCCTTGTTTGACAATGGCAGCAATGCAAGTTAACATGCTCTAATATCAAACCAACAAAGCCTCTTATTGTCCCTCTGAGCTTCAATTGTACAAATGTCTAATGAATTAATGATAAAAGAAAGCTTTGGTTAATCAGTAGCCGTCATCTCTGCTAGGTTTCTCATTTTATCAACACTTCAGAGAAAACTCCCTCGACCAAAGTGCAGCAGCCGAACTTTGCTGACTTCAGTCACTTCAGAGAAGAGGTGAGCGTGAAATCTAATTTCCAAGACTTTGATTTGTTTTGGGTTTGTTTTTTTTTTTTGCAAATGTCACAAGAAGCAAAATTGTTTCTGCAAAATAGGGGAAAAAAATCAGCAGTCTAAACTCAAAATTCCATCCCAGATTGTCAGCATTTTCCGTTCTCCCCGATTTTTTTTCCACCTTTCATCTCAGATGTGGCCCTATAAACGTGTCACAGAGGTCAAGTTTGTCAAATATACAAGCTTCTATTTCAAGACATAAATGAACTTGGAGGTTATGTGAGCGGCGTACATCAAAGTCCGCTGAGCTGCATACAGCGAACAAGCGAATGTATCTGTGATTTATTTATGGATGCAGTGACAGGTCGTGCATCGAGTCTGAGCCCTTTTCAACCTCATTCTCTTTGTCCTTCATTTGTCATTCATGACACTTTTTATTATTTCATGTGGGTATGTACAGTACGTGTATCCTGTTACACTGCATAATAATGTGCGAAGCATATTTAATACTGATGAGCTGCAAGGACGGACGTTTAGAGCTTCAATGGAAAATGTGTTGTGCTTTTGTGTAATGTTTGAAAAATATAATGCGGTCCAGTATTTAGGTGATGACCAGAATGTCTGCTGTTAGTTAAAGCTCATTAAATCTGCGTCTCAAGGGATGTTTTCAAGTTTTTCCTTCGTTAGTCCCATTCATCTGAACATGATATCTCCCAAACTCTTTGATGTAGTCCTTTTAAATCTGCTACAAATGTTCACTTGATGAACTGAAAATATTTTCATGGACAGAGGTCAAAGGTCAAGGTCATAATGACAGCATAAAGCAGCTTTGGCCATACTTCAAGAATTTCCTCACTAATTAATTCCAACTGGGCAGGGACCTGAGTCAACCTGTTGGCTTTGTCTTGTTCCTTAGGCTTTTTTTAGCAGAGCTGGTGTGTTAGGGCATGTCACTGCCATCGCCATGGTGAAATGTGTTTGTACTGCACTGATGTTTTCATGTGTGTGGTACGTGTCAAAGTATCATCCAGACCCACCAGGACCTGAGAAAGCCAGGACCCGAGAGACCTTCCTTGTTTTCCTACTGTAACGTCTACACCGGCGTGGACACAGACCTTTAACATTTCCTCCTCTCCCTGTGGGAAACACAGTTAACCACCATATTAGGAAACATCCTCACTTAGTTCATGTTCTTCAGAACTCACATCATAAAGCTTCAAATTATTTCCTCTTTGTTTATGAAACTGTAGTGACGTGTCATGGTTCCTCTTTACTAGTAATCCATATTTAATTAAGCTAAACCTCAGCACCTCAAACAACTAAATCATTCACAGTCACATGATCGATGCATCTGTGAGTCTGATAATGTCTGCAAGTTTTCCTAAACTCTCAGTTACTGAGATCAGTTGTATAACCCTCAGGCTAAATAAACTAAATGTGTAGATGCTTAAATATTGTATTAATTCTTCCTGGGAGACAGAGACTGAAGACTCTGCCTTTAATTTGACAAATCAGATGTAGCTTTATGATCAAAGGACACAGCAGCTCCCTATTTCAATCCTCCTTGTTAATATCCTCCCTTCTCCCTGCAGATGTTTCATGATCACTCATATCCGACCTCCTATACTGTTTTTTTTTAGTAGATAATAATAATAAGTATAATAATTAATGTGAGTCTCAGGACTCATTCTGTCTCTACCACAGTTGTTTGTGCAGTATCACTATTCCTCTCCCTGCCTACAGGATGTTTTACCTCCTCTTAATTAAAACCAAGCAGACCGAATGATCCCAAAGGTGGTCGTACCCCGTATGTGTATTTTTCACTTAGAAAGAGAAACAGAAACTCACACCAGCCCCAAAAACCCTTGAGAGGTACTTTACAGATGAGTGAACTACAGGCATAGTTAGAATAGCTTCCTTAGCATAAAATATGTCAATGCTAAGGGTGAATATATGATACCTCTATATGAGCCTCTGCAGGGAACCCTGGGGTCCCTGCAGAGACAGAGTTATGGTTAATTGAGAAAACGTAAAAAGTCAAACTCTGGCTCTGGAAAGGTTCTTTTTTTGTGTATTTCCGTTACCTGCAGGCCACCGTAGTTTCATCTACTGGCTTGTAAAGGACGGGGTGGTGCTAAAAGCCACTAAATCCTACACACTGAACCTTTGATTTCACTACACTCCACTTTTCCAGACTGTGGGTGAAACGCTGGGCAGACGGCCAGGACTGATGTTCCTGCGCTCATGACCTAAATGCCACATCTTTGTGGGGTTTTTTTCATCATCCCTGCTCACCCAGGCCCACTGTCTCCTCCAGAGAGTGGAGAGCGTCAGCATCAATCCACTGGGCGAGCTAACACATCGAGACAGAGACTTGGACCGACTCAAATTAATCTCTCGTCTCTTGCTCTTGTGTTTGGCAGCTCGCTCATTATGTCATTCAAGCCACATTACCACATTCAGGTTTAGTGCATATCTAACTGTAACTCTCTAACTGTAACTCTTTGGATCAGATTTTTGCTGCTTTGCTTTTATTTATATCATTTAAATGAGACCAGCTGTAAAACTCCTGCCCACAAAAAGGTTTATGTGACAATGACACTACGTCTTCTACATTTCTGGAGAGAAACAGCCGTGACCTACGGCCGATGTGACCACACATATTGCTAATGGAGCTCCTGTGGTTTATTGCCACTGTAACAGCTACTACAGAAACTTTTAAATGTTTCCATGCTGTGGTTGTGTTTCACATTCAACGGTGCGGTGAATCTTAGGGGCCATTTATTTGCGTCTGCTAGTGAGTACTTGTGTTGCTCAGCAAAATACATTTTTAGGTTTCCTGGGCACAGTTTGCAGCAGCAGCGTCCGCCTGGTGAAACCATCAGAAAAGCCCAGGCATTTCAACTGCCACCGCAGTGGAGACAGCAGCCCGTAGAAATGAGTAGATCAGATTCACTAAATCCAACATTAACAGACGAGGAAACGTTGTCGAGCAGGAAAATGTCTTTAACTTTCTTTAACAGTCTTGGTAAAAGGAGCAAAATTGTAGAAACTGACATTAATAAGGTTTGTCTTCACACTCTTACTCAATGAACCTCCCTGCTGTATGAAAGCAGGTGCTGATACGTTGTACATTATGTCTAGAAGTGAATAATGGCTGAAATGCAGCAAGAAAATGCAATAAACACAAGTTAATCCATCATGGCTGCTCCTGAGAGAGCAATGCATCATGGTCCCTGAAGGGAAGCTGTTGATTTAATCAATGCAGATACATGTCATCCTGCCCGTTCAGTATTCCTCTCATGTCATTTCACTTTATAATGACATCAACTCTTATGTTGTTTGAAGTTTTTTTGTGTGTATAGTTCATGTGTCATGAGTTTACTTTAGTATGTGTTGCAGGAGGAGAGCAGTGTAAAACCAGAAGAACAGAGTCCACGATCCAGATTTGGTCCAAGTACTGAAGACTTGACAAAACAGGTCAGAACCAGTCACGTCTGCTGTATCTTTGTCTCTTGTTATGCACTGACCTGACTGGTTTCTTTTTTTCCTTATCTTGTTTTTTTTTTATCTCTCCTCTGTTTCCTCCAGGACACGCTTGGCGTCGGTCACAGTCAGGCTCCACAGAAACCAGTCCGCAGGAAATACCACCCGGAGAGCCAGAGCCAGGAGACAGCACCTCCACCTGCCATGTCGTTTCCTCCGCCTGCCAAACCTGCCCAAAAGTCAGTCCGACGTTTGACTGAAGTTCTCTTTTCAGCCAGATCTGATTTAATCCCAGTTTTTATTGCGTGCTGTGAAAGTTTGTAACGTGTGGTGATTGTAAACCTCATCTGGAAAGAGGAATTCAAAACACATTAAGGCACACCCTGACCCGCCATAATGACTCTAGCATATGAGCATCTGTCTCCGTATTGACCAGACGGTTCAGTGAAGCTGTCAGTGTGTGAAAGTAGAAGGTGATCATCAATAACAGTGTTGACTGTGAGTGATGAAAAGCTCTGCTGTTGGTCCCTTTGGTGTTTTGGCTGCAGCGACTAATAAATATACATCTTTTCTATTTATATTTTTTATGATTGTGCTTTCACCTCCTAAGACCTGAGCTCTTGTGCATTTTTAATTCCTTGTAGATTTTACTCGTGGTGCGTTTTACTCTTCTGGCACCTTTGTGTGGCAGTGTAAGTGTTATGTTGGGCTCTGTTAAGGATAATTTAAGGATTATGGTAGAGACAGCCCAAAATGTGATGTCCATGTATGTGGACGCCAGATCTTAGAAGGTTCAGTTTCACAGATAGGTTATCTGTATAGAAAATGAAATAAAAACTTGATATATATGTACAAAATTCTCTCTCAGAGCGCTGTCCAGACAGAAGAGGGAGATCCAGCAGGCGATCCGTAAGAACAAGGAAACCAACGCAGTGTTGACACGGCTCAACAGTGAGCTCCAGCAACAACTCAAGGTCAGTCCGTCCTCAGTTTGTGAGATCACAAGGCATTTTTTAAAAATGTAGCCGCACCACTCAGCACACAGTATTTTGCAGAAAGGAGTGTCTGTCCCATCTATGTGAACTCTCTGACATTCCCTGACCCCCGGCTCCTCCGGGACACTGTTAAATGTGGTGGTGGTGGTGGGGAAACCAGCCCTGCAGCTCTTAGAGAACATAAGAGTCCCGAATCAAACAACGGGGACTTTCTCCACAACATGAGAGCAGAGCAGTGTTCCTGATAAAAAACAGCTTCAGAAGCTGCTGATAGATTGTCAGAAGCTGAATCCTGCTCGTTTTCAGTCGAGCGACAGCAGCTCCCGCTGATTTGAGTCGGTGAAAAGCCTCGAGCTCAACTGTCCGCTCCTCCTACCCATCATTCATAGCTGAACTAATGGCTGGGACTTGGATGTTTGCATTGGGGATGTGCCTGTGGCACACGCGCTCACATTTGGAACACATGCCACATGCCTGTCATTCTCCTGGTAAATGATCCGGTAGTGAAACCCTCATCACGCTCACATGTAGCACTTCTAAAACTTTAATACCCTCCAGACTACAGAATAAAAATAATGTTAATAAAACATAAGAATAAATCAGTAAAAAAAATCCAGAAACACAACTTTGCTTTTTTTTTTTTTTTTAATGTCATGCAGAGTCCAAACATGTAGAGGGATTTCTTAGCTTAAAGCTTTTATTTTGACAGTCCTTTTCCATTAGCTGTGAGTAATCCAGGCTGATATTTATCCAGTCTAATTCTGCTTGTTCCTCAAAGCATGTGTGGAATTCTGTAGAGTAAGGCATATGTGTCTTTATATAACTCAAACCCTGCTGAAATGCCAAACAGCCTTTGGCATTCACAACTGTCTTCTTCAAAATAGAGCGCTGGATGGTCAGGCATCCAACTACAACAGGGTGTGTGAGAAAAGAATGGAGGCTGAGAAGAGAGAGAGAGAGAGGCAACTCTTCCCTGACTTTTCCCTAAGGTCAAAAGAAAATTTTTGCATGCAGACATACATGCGGTATGGCTGTGTTTGTACTTCAACGAGACCTTTTCTAAGAAGTCAAGTCAGACACTCCCTAGATGTATGAAGATAAATTTTTGAGGGTTCACAAGGTGACAAAAGAAATGAAACCTTGTAAAATGCAAACTTCATCAAATGTAACCAGAAAAAAAACAAGACAGCTAAACCAACCAACATTACAGACAAAAGGTTGTAAACCACTAAAGAATCTTTCTATGCTGCTTGTTTATCTATTACTTAAGTATTTTGAGGTGCAGTGACTAGTAGGAAGCCCATTTGGAAGATTATAGACTTGTGTAGAACACTGCAGCATGTCCATGAACAACTCACTCAGTATTTTACATTGGTGCTACCTTGTAGAGAGCAGGACATGAGGGGACACTCTGAGGGATTCATCTGGGTTAGGACCATTGTGATCAAGACAAACAGGAAGTTAGCTTCAGCTTCTGCTTGACACCCATCTGACAAACTCTTCCTGCTGAGTCCACATTCCCTGAGCGATGAAGATAATATTGTCACTGAGCTCTGTTGTGGAGAGTGATGAGGTCATAGACTGGGTGATTAACATCAACAGTGTACATACTCCACAGACACATAATAATCCATTCCATGTGAGATGGCTCACTGAACTAACCTCAGAGTCTACTGCTGACATTTTTTCATTATTGTTGAATGCTGTTAACTCCACTCATAGGACAAACCCTCCTGTTATGAGCTTCATAAATGGGAGTTACACCACTATTTCATTTTGTTTTTTCTTGTTGATGAGGGATTCATCTAAGTCTAAACTGATCTAATCTTGATGGTAAAATATCACTTCTCTACATATTCTATATTCACATAATTATCAATTCCATGGGCTACTTCAGGGTAAATTTTATATTGTTATCTCTGCTGTTGTTAGAGAATAGTGGAGTATTTGAATGATGTTTATTATTTTAAACATTTACATATTTGGAAATGAACATTAAAATGTTTAGCTAGCAGGGTTTTATTCTTGTCCAAGACCTCTGTGGCAAACAAAGCAAATAACGTAATTACTGCCAGAGTTGTGTCTCTGTTTTGCGAGTGCACTGATCAGAGGTCATGTTTTCTTGTGGTCGGCTGCAGGTGGTTCACCAGGAGAGGGTCACCCTGGAGACCCAGCTGGAGCTGCTGAGGCCTCTGGCCTCGACGTGACTGCACCCCGGGTGTGGTCACGTCACCAGTGCTTTCCACTGAAGTTCATCAGTGTCTCTATCACACAAGACCAAGCCAAGACACAGGAAAGTTGTTTTTTTTTGTGATGAAAAATACAGAATAAATGTAAAAGGGCTGATGGCAACAAAGGTGCATTGTTGACATACAGGGATGTGATTAAGTCCTTTTGTCCAGATGTTACTTTGTATTTCTTTTAAAGCTGTTGTGCAGGATTCAACCATGCATTTTAAAAAAAAAAAAATGACTGTAAGATATGCACATGTAAAATATCCCGACATTCATTGTGACATTATTCTAACTTATTTTTCTTCTTTTTGAGTTGTTTCTCTCATAAAACGTAACTACATGTAACAGTTTTATGCACATTTTGCTTTTTTTGTTTTTTGTGGACGGTGTATTTCATGTATATTCACATGGTCTAAAGCAAGTTATGGTGCTACAGATCAGTTTATGAATCTGATTACTTTTTCCAAATCACACATTTGTGAGGTTATACATCATGTTAGCAAATGTCACATTGAATATAAGTTGAGGTCGATGTAGCTCTACATTTTCAACCTCCACACAAAATCTGTAGCACTGTCCCATGTGACCAGTAGGACACTGAATGTTTACACTGGATGTGAATGCAAATGTAAGCTTTAGTTGTAACTGGACTCCATCTTTAATTTAAACACTGTCTGCTAGAAATATAAATGCTAGATTTTAAAATCCCCTTATGTTTGTAATTATTTCTATGCTGCATCCATACTGTCAGTGTTAGAAAAAAGTCATATCCAAAAGTCAAACTAGTGTCAGTGGTCAAAAATGAAATGAGCACAATATTCCTCTCATGTTTTGCAGGATGTATTTCAAAACAGCTGATGTCTGTGTCAGCAGACAGCAGTTTTGATTGTGTCTATGCAGATCTATATGTGGTGCTTGCTTTAGATCATTTTCCCCCATACATCTAGACTGTTCTTGATGGTTAAAGAAATGGTTGAATAACACGATGGCATGTTTGATACTGCATGTTTGCTAAAATGATGTGAGCACTGGACTATACATTAATCTGAAATCATGCACCAATGAGCTCTGGGCTGAAGACAATAATCAAATTAATCAATAAAGTGTCTATTTTTATGTTGTGTTGTTCTATTATTTTGTAAGAGATGTTCCTTTTTTTTTGTCAATAACTGATTGAAGCATTGTTTTACTGCTGTATAATGAAAGAATACAGGGCCGCACTGAGCAGCGTGGATGTGGAAAGTTGCAAAATGTCTGAAAAATACTTCTCTTATGAGTGTTTGACACATTAGCAGATTAATCAGAAGTCAGTATAGAGTCATGCATGACCGCAAAAGAGATCAAACGGACATAACCATGAAGTCATAACCCTCTGGCCCTCACAAAGCAACTGTGCTTTCTCCAACACAGACACAACAACTAAGGGTCAAGCAGATCACCAGTGATGGCTGTATTCCCAGACCCTCCACTGTGCCTGTCCAAAAATATCCTCTGACACACTTGGCTCCTATTTGGACCATTAGCACACTGATATGGCTGTTACTCTTTCATTCATGCTACGTTCAATCTCACTCAACTCCAAGTCCTTTAACAAGCTACTTGAACTGTGAACAAGAACTTTGATATCACATCTGTCTGTGTATTGTCCAACTTACTAGCATTATGGTTAGTAGCCATGCTAAGCCAAATGAAGTTGGCATGCAGGAAATGTTAGCATACGAGTCATTTTCCCATTACTTTGTGTGTAAATGTCTCTTTGCAACCAGTAATATCGCCCCCCGTCGCCATTTGATAGAATACATGTTTAAAAGGTGCGTCCACATTTGCTTAATTTTTCAGACTCTGAAACTATATCCATTTTTTTTTTTTTTACGTAAGATCTTTAGTTAAAACAAGTGTGTGTAACTTTTGGTAAGCAGCTGCACAAGCAGCGTCTGCAGCCTTAAATGGTAATTGCCCAATTCCGTTTGTGGCTGCAAAAAAACAAAGTTTACCCAATTGAACTGATCATACAACAAACAAAATCATCAACTCATTACAATTCAGTATATCACCCATGTCAAATTGGCATTTGGTTAAGTTGAGTGACTAAAAACATCTGAAACCATAGCAGTTGTGTGTAGATGCTAGGAGCTAGCTTCAGGCTAAGTGACTAGCAGTAAAGGGTGGCAGGGGTAGTTACAGCAACAGGTAGTCAGTGAATATGAATATTAGACAGCTGATAGCATGAGGCTGTTTTACTGTTTTCTAGTAGTGATAGTATTAATGAGAAGCTGTGATACAAATACAGTCAGAGGTTTTCAGTCTGGAACTTAGCTGATTAAATCTCACGTTTAACACTCCACAAGCGGTGGTATCACGAGCAAAACAGATCCAACTGACCAGAGTCATAACCCTCTGGCCCTCACAAAGCAACTGTGCTTTCTCCAACACAGACACAACAACTGAGGGTCAAGCAGATCACCAGTGATGGCTGTATTCCCAGACCCTCCACCGTACCCGTCCAAAAATATCCTCTGACACACTTGGCTCCTATTTGGACCATTAGCACACTGATATGGCTGCTACTCTTTCATTCATGCCACGTTCAATCTCACCACTTAACTCACTCACTCAAAAAAAGAACTTTACAAGAAGACAAGAACTACAAGGCAGGATCTTTAATATCTACATATCTGGATATTTTCCCAGACTACTAACCCATCAATATATAGTCAGTAGCCATGCTAGCTGAATGAGATTCTGTGATTTTGAGTGACATTTCTCGACAATCCTTGGATCATCAAATATCTGCCAAGTTAATAATACCCCCTTCAATGGGTAAATGCTAATTTAAATGCAAGTGTGTGTAACCTAACATGCTAATTTCTAATTAATAAACATTATATCTGCATAATAACAACATATTTACAGCATCACAGACAGCATGTTAATTGAAGACAATGTAACATTTGCTGATTAGCTGCAGTAGCAATCTCTGCAGCCACAAGTGGTAATTAAAGAACATTAACACATAAAGTTCCACTGGGCTCATCAGGCTGGATGGTTGAGGGATGCTAACAGCTTTACTTTCATCTTTCATTCCCATCAATCTAAGCTGTGTTTTGTGCTGAGTGCTAAATAGCTAGTTAGTAAAAATTACACCAGTTTCCCATCAGCATGTTAGCATTGTCACATCCATCTCAAAGCCACGTGGTGTCTAAATACAGCCTCACAGAGCTGCTAGCATGCCTGCAGACTATTAGTCTTGTCAGTGATGTATTATGCATCTCATTTTTCTTGGAAATAGTAAGATGTAACTGATTTTCAGGATGTGAAATACTCTGCAAGAATAAATTGAGCCTAGCAGACAGCTGAATGACTGAAGGTCCTCAGGGATGATTGAAATCACAGGACTTTTTTTTCAGAAAATGCAAAATTAAACAGATTCTTAAATCCAAGATAAATATCTGAGTGGTACTGAAGCCCCGTGTGAAGGCATTGTGGGATAATATGTAGCTCCCACATCTGAGAAAATGAATGAGCCAGAGTGAATGAGTTCAGTCTGGGGGAAACAGAGACGGGATGCCAGACGACAACAAGGCGCTCGCAGCTCCACACTGCCATAACCAATATTTGGCACCGTGCTACTTGTCGCTACTTGCTGCTTCAACTTACAGTATCCTCTTCTCAACCTGTAGGTCGTGTTTCATCTTATACATCAGGAGAGGAGTGTGTTTGTTTGTTCAATCAGACAGCTTACCAGGGGAGCCATTCACACCAAACTATAAATACCACTTAAAAGTGTTTAGTTAGCATTTCAAGATGACAGCTGCACGTGATGACGAAACTATATGTGTCCGCCATGTGTTGTCTCTTAAGTATACGCCTGTTTGATTTAATTGCCATCCAGCCATCTCACACTGGGTTATTATTACCTACATGGTTATTACTATTAATGATTCGTCTCGCTGGAGACACTGACCTTTATTGCTCTCACACAGAATTAGAAAAACTACCCAGTGACAGAGATGAGCCTCTATAGACGTTCATCTTAATCTACAGCATGGATACTACTGTACAGTAATGATTAAATATCTGTTGGAATATAACAGAAACTCAATGTTAATCAAATGCATGTAAAGCACGTTTCCTCCCTTCAGTGTAAACAAACTGGAGCCGTATCTCCCCAGTGGCTAAAAGTTAAAGCTGCCTCTTCTCACAACAAAGATTACCAGCTTTTGTCAGTTCAAGTTAGCCCTTTTGTTGCAGCACCATTACTCAAAGATGACGCCATGCGCCGTTTCTCTCGCCTGTCCTTTGTCTCACGCCGGGCTTTGCAAAGGTTGCACTTCTAGTGTGGACATTAGTTAGGCCACAGGAAGGGCTTTCAGGCTGTCACCTCTACTGATTCTGTCCCTGTCAGCTGCTGGGATTTAACTAAACACTCATTCAGCAAATGTGAATGAAGCTCGGTCCGAGCCGTTGGGTCTACAGACAGAGAGCAGAAATAAACCTAAACAGGCAATATGACAAGTTCAAACAAGAATTACTATATTATATCAACAGGCATCGTAAATGAAAAGAGCAACAAATAAATGGTTCCTTACTCTCTATAACACCTGTACATATTCCTGTGCAGCTCTTGGACATGCCTCAGCTTTTTGAAATACTTGACCTTTTCACTGATGGTGATGAGGAATGTCACACAACATATAATCCAGATGTATTTCTGCTCATGAGACCACGTCTGACCTTCCGCCCCAGATGCAGTGAGACACGTGGAGTAGGTGTTACATTAACTCTGTGCTGTTCAAATATAGAGCTGCAACTATGTTTTTCATCCTGATTAATCTGATGATTATTAATGATCAACCACTGGCAGAAAACTTCCCAGAGTCAAAGGTTGAACCAGTGAACCGTTAGAATTATTCTTTGAGGTTATTTTCAATTTTATGATTAACTTCAGTTCTTTGTAAAAGAAAGTACAAAATGTACGAGGATCCATATTGCATCTTGCTTCATTTATATTTTCTTGTGGATGACAATGTTTTGTATTCAAAGTACACAGTACAAAAAAAATCCGTGTAATTTTTTCATTATGATTTTCTTGCCCTGAAAATGAAAACAGAAAAAGCAGTATTCCACTATAGATTTGGACAGCTTTAATCCTTGTGTTTGTAAAGACAGAGCAGAGGAGAGAGTCCGGATCCAGTGAAGCCTCCTAACTCCATCCCAGTTTTTCCCTGCGCCTTTTTTTAAAAACCACCTCTACTTTGGAGCAGTGAAAAACACAGAGAGCTGGGGCAGCAGATGACCCGGCGCAGCAGCGAGGAGCACAACAGTCCTCTCCAACAGATGAAAGGATGGGGGGCATCAGCAGCAGCAGCTGAATTTACACAAACTGGATCAGGGGTCGAGGGGAAAGAACTGCTTTCTGCTCACCCTCGGGTGACTTTTGTTGGATTTACTCCCTGGTCCACAGCATCATGCCATTTGCCAAAAGGGTCGTGGAACCTCAGTTACTGTGCAGGTATCAAATCCCAAACGAGGAGGGTCTGCTTTTCGAGGATCTGGTCTCCATCAGTAATGTGGCTCTATCCCGGACCCTACGGCAGCTGTCGGACCTGGCTAAACATGCCTGCTCCATATTCCAGGAGCTGGAGAGCGAGCTCAGCTCCACGAGCCTGCGGGTCAGGGGGCTGCAGAGTAAGATCAACCAGCTCCAGCAGAACTGCTCCGAGCTGGACCCGAAACAGGAGGCAGTGCGTGAGTACCAACTACTTCACTCTTCATTCTTTTACTATCTATGTGTGTGTATGTGCGCGCGAGAGAGAGCGAGCTGCCTGCGCTCTGCGGTGAAACAAAACGGCACGAGGAGGGGGAGAGAGAAACGCACGAGGAGTCTTTTCACTTTCCATCACTGACTTGGTGTGGATTTACAACGAGAGTGACGCAGATGAAATAAAAATGATCGTCACTGGTTAGTTCAAAAACTACCTGAAAGTGTAGTAAAGTTCAATTAAAGTTACTCTTGAGCGTCGCCAGCGCGCGGCAACCAGTATATAAAGTTAAAACATAAAAAGTAATACATCATTTTTGCTTCTTCGGTTTTACTCCAGCAGGTTTTGTAAACAGACGCTCTCAGTTAGAAACACGCTGCTGTTGTCATGTTCCCACGCTGAGGGGCGTGTGGCGGACTGGACGTCCCGGGTTATTCCTGTAACCACCACCCACCTATTACACAGACACATCACCGTTATATCTCCGTCACAGTAACAGGTTAATGTTTATAAATTTATTAATGGCGCACACTGAGTCGATTTTCCCCCATTTAAAAACACCAGTCCGTGTGTCAGTTAAGTCTAATTTCTATCATAATATTATATAACAGATACACAGATGTGGGTGCAGGGTATTTAAAGTTATCTTATTCATGTGTTGAACTCTGCTTGACCACCAGTAAGAATTCATTACCCTGATAACACAGCATGGTGCTGTCCCCTTGGCTCTTTTAATCTGTCCCCCTCCTCCTGAGTGACTGGAGGGGTGAGGGGGGTGATATGATATTGGTGTGTGTTTATGTATAAACCCACTCTCCAGGAAGCACTTAAGAAATCTGTGCACCCTTCAACTAGACACCACCACCCCTCAAAAAAATGTCCATCCCGGAACAGTTTCTCTAGATTGGACATACCCTGGTGGATTTACGCTGCTTTGAGCAAGTCCTTACATGTTCCCCAGACCCAGCTTCCTGTGGACTGTGAATGAGTTACTTTGCCCTGAAGGTATTTATCTGCTGCCTACTACAACCAAAACACAGACCTGGCCCCTCTTAAACCTTAAATCCTCTGGGATGTCTGCAGAGATTCTTCTTTTTCAGAAGTAGCCATTTGAGGCAGAGCTGGTGACTTGTTTTGCTGGCCTGCGTAGCATCTCGTTAAATATAGACACAGCGAGTTGCACACTTTCAATGTTCCCGTTCTGAGTCATGCTGGTCATGGGTTATCTGCAGATTGTAAGTCAGAGTCAACTGGATTTGCTGTTTTTTTCCTTATAAACAGCTCCTTCCTTGTTGCAGAGGAGCCAACGGTGAACTTGTCACGAGTCAAATTGAAATGTTTTACCTTGTAATCATGGATGGAGACAGGCAGAGAAAATAAGCAGAAGAAAGGAGATATCAAATCCTTTCATGTTGCATGCCAGGTTACCAGATAACCTCTTTATTTCTCTTTTTGCCTGGAAAAGACTAATTACTCTTAATTGTGCTTTTCATGTTAATGGTGTCGGGGCAGAACAACAGAGCCCTCCCTCATCTGAATGACAATTGGTGTAAATGGAGCAGTTTGAGACAGAGACTTTAGTAGGTGGGGGTGTGTGTGTGTGTTTTTCTGATGTGGCTGTGACTCGTCCACAGGACGACGGCTGCAGGTCAGATACTGATCTGGTGGTAAAGTATCACAAACCCTGTCCCGCGTTAACCACCTGTCTGTTTGAGCAGAGCTGGTCTCCCAACATTTGCATCCGGTAAATGTGTGAGGCGGTATCTGTTTTTCACTTCACTCTGTGGTAAATATTTGTATGCTGACATGTTTTTAAACCCTTGTTGAGATGCTGACACATTTAGGTCAAATGACAGGGTTTGTGGGGAGTGCAGTGTCTCTCTTTCACTTTTGGTCCATCTCATATCCAGCCTTTTATTCTCTGTCAACAACACCAGCTCCACAAGAGCTATACTTAGTGATCCAGCAATTCTTTATATAGACGCTTAAGTGATGCCCCTGCTGGTTAAAATTGATTGACATGGCTATTTTTACAGTGGAATCCAACTAAACAATACACACGTTTCTTCTTAATGTTCAGTGTTTCAGCTCCTCTCCTTCTTTTGTCTTTCTCTCTCACACACATATACAGGCACTTCAGCACACACACAATCACACACAAACACAAGCAGGCGCCTGGCATGTATCCCTCAGTCCTGTGTTTGGACAGCTCTCCTGTGACACCCCATCAATGTCTACGTTGGACTACCATCAGAGCGCCTCAGCCAGACCAGGCTCTGTAGTGCCGTCCCATGTCAGAGCACTCTGCTGGGTTTTAAGTTACACTGGCTCAGTTCTAAGGGGGAGCTGTAATACTTGTGGCGGCAAGTGGCCCTCTGGCTTTTCTGGTCCAAGAGCACATGGCTGGCAAGTTCACCACATTCCTCCTACAGACCGCACCAGTGACTGTCTCATAATACCAAGCATTAGTCTCACAGTCCCACAGAATAAGGCTGAGAAAAACTTTAAACACAGTAGCTCACGATACAGTTATACCTCCTCAGCTCTCTGGCACAGCGTCATGCCATTTCTGCTCATTATTTATACAAGACCAGAATCTCGTTAACTTCCCGGTAGATTCGTTTTTGCAAACTGCTCACGCAGTCCGACGCAGTGATCCTGTGACTCCCTGTGAAGCGTTGAGTTTGGAAGCGATAAGTCGTGTTTTATCTGCTGTAGTATTACATCATAAAAGCTCAGCACAGCTGTAATTCATCGACCAAACACTTTGAATAAGACAACGTGGCAAAAGAAGAGTGTTTTTAATTAACACCAGAGCACAACGAGGATGATTATCTGTGTAGAAATTAAAGGCGACAAACGGCAACAAAATTGTTTTCAAATGCTCTCACATGATGTTTTATCTTTTAGATAAACAGAGAACATTGAGTTGTGTTGAATTCACCCCTAATTGATTTACTCTGGGATTTGAATTAGTCGTCTGAAATATTAAAATGCAACTGTTAAGTGCAATCAGCTTAAATGTTTAATCTCAAAGAAATCTGTTTACCCTGTAACTTGCTTGATGTGTTATATAACATTTCAGAAAAATCTTCGACCCACAGCAGTGACACTTTATCACTACTCTGCTTCAAGGTGCTGTAAGTTCAGTTTTACACTGCACTACTTTTCTGCTCGCTTAAACAACCCCTCATAGAGAGAGAGGGAGAGTTGGAGCGCTGTGTGTTTCTGCTCTGCGGTCACCGTCCTCTCCGTCTTCCACTTCAGCTCAGTGACGTTCGTGCAGCTCTCGCGAACCTCGGTGGCCTGGAATGAAAGTTTCTGAGGACGGCAGCAGCAGCACATCATCTCTGCTACTATAAATTCCACCAGAGCTGCTCAGGCCAGAAAACCACATTAGGCCACTGACAGTTCTTTCCTTCCTGCATTTAACTGACCCAGTCCGGCCATTACTGGGACTTTTTTACTAAGTGAGGCTTCAATGAGGAGTCAATACACGCCACATTCGAGGTCAATATCAATCCATGTTGGAAATCACGACAGCTTCAGACGCTGCAGGAATTTTAGTATTTTTAAGTTTTAAGTTTGTTTTGGTGGGGGATGGACGAGATATGGGCAAGGCACACAAAGGAAAGACAGATCCTCTACATCAGTTCATCTTCAATCACATTTTTTTTTTACAGGATCAAGAGCCTCCACGTCTCTTCTCTCTTTTATTTTCAGGGTATATTATAAGCATATTTCAGCAGGTCCAGACAACCTGCCGTTGATATAGTACCCCTGTTAATTATAGAGCACATTTCAAAGACTTGCTCACTCATTCCTTCACCAACCCCACCTTCTCCACCCGTCGCCTCAGACACGCACTGAGAAGGCCCAGACAGCCTTGATGCTGCAGCTTGTTGTTTTCATTCAACTGTCTTATAGCTGATGTCATCTGTTCTGTCTATGCTCTGGGCTTTTATTCAACACTGACTTAGCATTTTTTTTGGTCCAGGATGTGAAGTCAGGATAAAAAAATACACAAATGGCTTTGTTGCGTTGTAACTTGATAATACAAGATAAACACTTAATTGTCAGCATGTTATTTTTGTACCCGAGAGATCTGACACTGAAATAAGAGACGTGATCTTTGCACTGAGTTGAGCTGAAGGTTTTCCTCTTCACCAGGCTCCATTAACTACGTGTGCGTCTCAGCACCTCAGCCCCTGGTGGATCGCCTGGTTCTGCCATTGAAGTGGTTTCTGCTGAAGCGTTCTGTCAAGTCAAGCATTCCAAAAAGCCAGTGACCAGGAAACCACAGCGCTCGCTTGCACTTCTGAGACCTTGCACCCCACACGTGTTCCCTAAATTGGCCTGGATGGCTGGTGTGATTGGGCGGCGGGAGGTGGTGCTGGTGGTGGTGGGGAGGAGACGCGCAGCCTGTGTTTGTTTATGAAAGGAGACGTTTTGTTAAAATTAAGGTTAAGGTTTTTCATCGCTGTACTTGAGGGAAATGTGTGAGTGATTACACTTTACATTCCTGCGGCGGGACCCTCCATGAGAGCAGGAGCTTCACAGCTTCACATTAAACCCCTCTGCTGGTCGTCTGTATATTTTCAGGTGTATAAACCAACATTTGTGTTTAGCGTGTGAATGTATGTGAGTGAAAATCCCTGTTTTCTTAACGTGAGGTTCTTCCTGAGAAAGTTAATCTCTAGTTTGTTGTTAGTTAGGGGTGATTTTGTTTTCCCTCCATTCCTGTGCCCTGAGGTGTGTATGTGTCTCTTGTACACACACACACTTATTTAATAACATTCCCCAGCAGTCATTACTCTTTATGGAGTCGAGTGTGGGGCACCAGTGGGACAATTCAGGCCTGTCCTGAAGAAGAGGTGGGGGGCAAAGTCATCTACCCTCTGACCTCAAAAGCTTGCTGACCTCCCAACCCCCTCCACACACCCCCTTTAAAACACAAAAGAACAAACAGAGCCACCTCCATTTTGCTTATCATTTAGCTTCTAAAGACTTGACCGGCCAATTAGAGTGGATTTAACGTTTGACATGATACTGAATAGCCACAGGTCAACAGAGCGGCAGAACTCAGTCCGGGGACCAGGCGTGATTAAACTGTCAGAGTCGCTAACTTAAATGAACTCTTCCATCCAGGACGTCACTCATGGCTGCAGGAGAACTGAGCCATGAAGAGCTACATGGCTACTTCAGGATGTTTTTGTGCTTTTACTTCCTCCAGTTTTAAATCACTGAGCTGCAGGAAAACATATTCTTATGCCACTTATGAACCCTCGGTGCCTGTTTTATTTTGTATTTTTCACGACGTCCGAATGGTGTTGACGTACTAACAATGAGCAAACAGAATAAAGAATAAAAGTAAGTGCGACCTCCTCTAAAAAAAATTATTCACATTTGCTCAGTCTTCATGTTGGTTCGTCTGAACCCACATGTAGCTGTTATTTTTAATATTGTCGCTGAAACTTCAACATAAAACAAATGCACACCTGACTTCAAGCTAAACTAACTTGTAGCAGTTTACAACATCTCCCTGCATTCTTCACCGTGGCAACCTGGAGAAATATTGACAGCTCAGAGGGCTATAAAACTTATCGCCGGCCGGCCTTTGTCTCGCCGACACTAGCCAGGAGCGTTTCAGGCCACCTGCATTGGTTTCCTCTCGTCTCTCAGTCTGTCTTTCAGTGATATAATCTCCCGCCCTGTTTTCTTTTGTGTTTCACCGCAGTCTCCTCCCATGTCACCACCACCACCCGACTTAAATATTACGCAATTGAATCATTCTCATCCAAAGACAAATCTTGGGATCTTTTTACAAGATAAAAAGTCAAAGTAAAATTGTCACAAACTTTTCTTTTTATACATTGAAAACGTTTGCATCGTTGTCTCCACGGCGAGATTAAAGGGATAAAGGATTTAAGAAAAAGTAGATCTATGTACGCAAATGTAAATGTGACGTTTTTAAAATGGAAAGTGAAGACAAAAGACTGAAAAGACTATATAATAGGGAAAATGTGAGTTAAGCTGACTTGGTATTTTAACAGGAAGGAAACACATGTGCGTTGCAGTCTTAGCCATGCAGGTGTTTAGACTGGGATTTGAGAGGAATGTGAACCCCCCTCACCTCTCCTCGGTCTACGAGTGGATCGGCCAGGTTGGGTCTTTAAAGTTGAAAGAGGCTTTTCAACAATCACGTTACCATCACATCACACATGTAACACAAAGCAGACACCTGCTGGATATGAGGGTGTGGACAAACAGTGCGCTCATCGGTGCAGGTCGAGGCAGTGTGCTCTCCTTGATTCCTCTTTAAACTGGTGTTGAGTTACTTTTTTTTTAATATTTGTTTGTTTAGACCATTGACCATTTGCTTAAATTCTTAGTCAAACACAGACTATCCAATCATCATTCATAGTTAAACAACCAGAACTACCAGAAATGGTGGCGTCTCTTTCCAAAACAAACACACAAGACTTAAAGTGTAAAGAACAGATTAAACAAGTCATGGAGCTCCAGCTGTTAGTCATAGTCAGACAAAACAGACGTCACTGTTGAGAAAGTCTCAAATAGGAACAATCCTCTACCATTTTAGATGTTCTCTCTCGTTCATGTTCTGATTTAATAAGTTGTCCTGTACCTCTACCCTCCTCGTATAACTCGTCTCTCTCCTCGTCATCTTATCTGCTTCCTGCTGTGTTTGTACCGTCCTGTGGGCCCTCACTTGTCACACTTATTTACACTTAGTAAAGTGCAAGTGGTGGAAGGCGCCTCGTAACAGGCTGGTGGAGTGTTTGTGAACGAGCGTCACTGACCTGGATTCAGAGGTTTTCTGGTGCTCTGCTTCTCGTCACTTTAAGGCCACAGTCACCATGGATGACTCGTGTCTCTTTTTAATAGCAGACTGTCTTCTGATTAAACTTTTAACCTTTTTTTTATTCCTTTTAAATAATAGCAAAAGAGCAAATACAGGGAAACTACAGTGTTTTGTTTTTTGCATAGAGCAGATTTCACACCAGATGTGGATCATTTCGATGCTCTGGTTCCACTGACACTGACCTGAGGCCTCTACGGAGACTTAGCTGGACAGGTCAGGTTCATTTAATCTCTGAAGCGCACGTTCACAACTTCACCCTCTTGCTCTGGCTTTTGTTGCTCCCTCTTTTATACGCTCCTCCTCTGGGATATTTCCTCGCCATCCGGATTCATCCTTTATTCTTGCCAGTAATTTCTGTGCCCGCCAGCTCCCTCGGGCATTTGGTATACTTTGTTCTTCTTCTCTTCTGACTGCGAGCTTTCTCTGAGCTCTCACTCATCTCTATATCCCAGTTTCTTATTTTGGGATCTGGCCAGTCCTCCTCCCAGCAGCCCCACTGGGGAGAGACCATCCTGCCATAGCAGCAAAAAAAAGCGCTTTGCCATAAAAACCGATGACCTGCTCTCCATTATGTTCTGCTTTTCAGGCAACCGCTTTCTAAATTACACATTTACTGACCACTAATCAACTCATGACTTATGACTCGTGCCGTGGGTATTTGGCAAAAGTGCACATATCAAAGCTGAGAGTTCTTAATTTATAAAACAGACCCTGAGCCTACTTTGCTCCGGGTGTGTCGAACTTAACCACAGTCAAATGAGAAATTGAACGCCTTTTTGGCTCAGCCTGAAGGAGCAACGGGGTTCATTTGATTCCCATGAAATGTTTTCAGTTTTATTGTGACCACTGTCACTGATCTCATGACACATTCAGCTTCCTCAGAATCTGCTCAGACTTTACTATTAGATGTTTAATTATGAGAAAACAGGAAATCCTAGCTTACCATCAATCCATCCCACATGTTTCCAAGAAATGGATTCTCACCCTAAAAAGGGATCCAGTTTCCAGTCCTGAGGTTTCACTCTCAGACATCTCTGGGGAGTTTGAACTTGGAGGGAACTTCCCACTGACATTTGAGCACTGACAACATGTATTGAATGTGACGCTTTATTGTTTCTTTTCTATAATGATATGTGCAGAAATAGTTCAATCTCTCGAATACACCTGTCTTGATTATAAACTCTTCTGGAGCTGTCTTTACTCATCAGTGTAATTCTACCTTAACAAATGACATTCACATTTACAGTACATGATCCCACAATGCTGAGCTTTGTCAGGAGAGAGAGAGACTGAAAGGAGAAAAAAAGTGAAATAATATAAGGGACCAACCCAGTTTTTTATCCTCCATCATAACAGCGGCTGAGGTGTTTTTATGATGATTTGCCCAGTCTGTCTTGGCAGTCAGTCTCCATCAGGCAGTAAACCATTAAAGCCACTTTCTGCAAGAGTTTATGCTTCATTTTTTGCTCGGACAGTGTTACATAAATCAAACTTGCTTTTTTCATCTGGTTTTCCATTTTCGGTCAGATAGAAACTGTCATATATAGAAAGAAGAAATGCTTCACCCACTGATAATAGTGAAGGACATCACTCCTGTAAAAGATAAAGAAGAAATGTGCCTGAAAAGCTTTTTCCTCCGCAGCTATTTTGGTGAAGTTATGAATACTGTGGGCAACAGTTTAAAGGCTTCTACAAAGAATTCCAAAGTCTAAATGCAGCCAAAAAGAACAAAGGTTACTTGAAACGGGAATATTTGAATAATCCTTTGATGCCAGTGCGTATAATGTTGATGCCACAGGTCATTAACATCTGGCAAAGCTTTCGGTTTTGTTATGAATGAAACACGACCTTGCAGAAAGCAGAGACTTTTTTTTCTAACTTCACATTAGACATACACATATTTACACATACATGTTCATAAGAAGATTTAAAGTCTCAGTCATTGGAGTTGTTGTTTTGACTTGTTTTTATCATCTGCCCCGAGACTGGAAATAGCTTTTTGTGACGAGTCATTTATGGGAAATGCGAGGGCTGCTGACCACTGTTGCATCACAGGAGAAAGGGAGGAGGTGGAGGGGGAAGTCAGCCTGCAGGCAGCTTGTTCACATCAGTTTATCTGAAGAGAGTATTCCCCCCCTCAGGCTGACTGAAATGGAAGCTGTACATGGTGCTGCTGTAGCCCCCATCTGTTGGCTGTCAGCCAGTAGTTTTCCCAAGGACGGCGTCTTTCCTTAAAAATGAACACTTTCATTTTAACTCTATAACCAGACGTCAGGGTTTATTTGTGTGTGTAACTTTTTCTTTTTCACCATGTGGGAAACTTGAGATATTTTGTAAATTGCAATCTCTCTCCAACTCGCTAACATTATTACTTGGCACAAAACACGCTAATAATTCAATACAGTGTGAGGCTTTTTTTTTTTTTTTTTTTTACAAGACCACATTTTTATGCATCTTATAATAAAAAGTTTTGAGTGGCAAATCCTGAGCAACCAACCAAAAGCACCGTTGGGATTTAACTAAACCATAAGTTTGATTTGCTGTGGTTGTCACCGCGCTCATGTTGCTGCTTCACACAAAATTTGATTAGGTGGTCAAATGGCCAAATGAGTCCACAGTCGGGACGTCTGTCAACATTTCTGCTGCATAGTGAAGTTGTTCATGGCCGTCATGACTAGAGACGTGGGTGGATGTGGCTGTGGACTATGGTGGTGGTGGAAAAGGCAAATGAGCCACATCCATCTGTCTGTCCCGCTATTCAACACACTACAAATTTGCCTAGAAGAGCAGCCAGTGATACATTTGCGTTCAAATTATGCTGCATAACAGATGCATTTCCGGTGACCTTCAAATGTACCTGTGTTTAGAGATGTCTGCATCTGATGAACAAGTCTAAACATCAACAGGACCGACTACAGTCGCCATCAGCCAGGAGACGGGAGCAGAGTGGATATGTGTCAGACGATCCCTCCGTATGAACACACGTCCACGAGAGAAACATGTCCGACTAGGACATAAAGGCAATTGTGCAAATGAAATTGAAAGCGGGGATTGTATGTCCGCCGCACTGAAACAGAGTGGCGTTGGGGCGAAGGCCTACCCTCACAGATCTCTTTGTGGACGGCGAGCTGCATGCCAGCTGGCCGGCTGCTGGGAAGTTTTGTGTGACTCATTACCTCTCCATTGATAGACACAAAGCCTGGGCGCACTCAACCCATCAGAGCTCAGAGTCTCTCTGCCGCCTCGTCCTCACCTTTAATGTGAGGTCAAGGTCACGGATTTCACGCTGGGACGACGCCTGGCGTCTTCAGCGACCAATCACAATCAGAGCTCACGGTCACGAGACCTGTTTGAATGAGGCTGTCAGTGGGAAGTCTCTCTCATTCACTGAATGCCTTGACAGTTACCTTGGCAGCACTTTGTCCAAAGGAAGAAATGTCTCAGTTGAATCCGTTTTGGCCGGACACAGGGACGACTATTGATTCGAATTCTTTCACTACATGTGTCCTAAAAGTGTGTCTCTGTTTTATTGCCCAACTGTTTGTTCTTTCTCACACTGAATGCCACTGTGGCCACCAGCTTGTGACATCAATGCCTCATTTATCACCTTGATTATGTCTATTCATCCCTGTCATAAAGGCAATGCTTTTTTGTTTGTTTTCCAGTGAGCTTTCTCGTCTGTCTGGAACAGGCTGGACTCTGACCTGGGTGTCAGGCTGAGGTTAGACTCATAAAGGTGGATCAAACACAACTTCCTTATGACGCTTTGTAATCAATAGCACATGTGTCAGGTTTTAGAGTATCCAGGCTGCGATGAAGGAGCAGATACAGTGTTTTTCTAGACTTAAAAGCACAATAAATATCCACCTTCATACCAAGGCAGATCCTGATGACTTACCAAAAGCAGCAACAACTCCAGCAAGTTATTGTTTGCTCTCACTCTGTGTGTGGTTGTAGGGATTTCTCATTTTAATTTTAGAAAAGCAGCTCTTATCAGGTTAACCCTGGATGTGAATGTGGGAATCTGTGAGACTCTACCACAGCCATCTGTGACTCTGCAGATGGCCCTGCTTGTTAAAGTGGGCCACGGTAGGACCCTGTCGTCTACTCGGGACGGGACAATGGAGATTACGTGTGTCTGATCTCTTGGTTTAAACACAGTCTGAGGACTGCGGGACACAGGGAGGGGCATCGCTGTCCTCATCTTTGAATTGCACCACTGTTGTTTTTATCCAGCAAAGGAATTATAAGACACACAGGCTTTGTTGAGCTTGGACATTGTCACACTGGGAGAGAGAGAGAGAGAGAGTGAGATTCACTCACATTTATGAGGCTGAGTTGAAGAGTTTAGTTGTTCTTGCTTTCAGGCCAGTTGTCCTTCAGTGACACTCGTGCTGCCTTTTGTTGCGTTGGTCTTTTTTACGGCGGCTTTTTGTTGGAGGCTTGAGTTTGACACCAGACGACACTAATCATTTACAGAGACTTAATCTGAAGATTTTGCTTCTTTTACTTCTTTAAATATCACCATTGCATTGTGCACACTGTATTCAGAGCACATTCCCACACCCTATTTGGTATTGTTTCTTGATTGTTGTTGACATTGGTGCCGTGCCAGCAAATGATGTGTGTGCTCAACCTGCCAGAAGGAAATGTAGTATTCTGGCAGATGGTTGAATCGGCAGAAGATACAAGCTGTGTTGACAAAGAAAGGAAGGAATTAAGTAATTGAGAATACGCTCTCATTATAGTGGCACATTCACACCCAGAAAATACAACCTCCTGTGACTTGTTGTGCTCTGTAGGTTTTACAGCGTATACATGCATCATTCATGATTTGTAGAGTTTGAATGTATCCTTTTTCAGTAGAAGTTCAAGGTTCAAACTGAATATATATTTATGACATGTGCACATGTTTGTCTGGGATTATGTTCCAACTTCACCTCCTGTTTTTACTCAGCCAGAGGAGGGGGGGGGACGCACAAGTTAAAGGAGCACTGATCCAGATCTTATTAAAGAAGTGTCGGCTGGTTAGTGAGAGTTTAAACAACAGGCTGAGTCAGACTCTCTCAGATGCTTTATTTGGCGAGTACGGTTGACCTGCCAGGCACTGAGATAAGTCTCTACATTAATACAATCACAGAACACAAACACTGTTTTTTTTTTCTTTTCTTCTTTATTTTCAAGTGCGTAAGTGCTCGAAGCCTGAGCTATTGCACAACACTCAACACAATCACTCGACTGGTTCGTCTTCCCACAGCGTATGTTTTGATGACCTCTGCCACGAGAGAATACCTAAGAAATGTGAGAAGTTGGGAATAATCCAAGGCAAAGGTATCCAGGAGTGATTTATCTCTCTGTGTTCAATCTCCTCTCATGCGTGAAACACCTTGAAATTTATGACCTCATATGAAGGAGGGAAACTCTCTGGGGTGACTTTTGAATCCAAACGATAGAGGATATTGCATAATTATAAAGTTATTATGAATCACTTCTGATCTATGTTCTTATCTGCAGAGCCAGGCATAATAACAACTAACGCACATACATTTTAACTGTCAAATGTGCTCGCGTATAATTTTTTCAAGATGTTGCGATGTAGCTTAAATACTCGAATGAACCTTTTAATGTCTTTTGATCAGATCCTATTGTACCACATGCTAAGACAAACCAGATTTCAGATGCAGGCCAACTGTGACAGTGAAAGTCCTCAGTAATGTTATTCAGACATTAGCCATTAACATTTCACAGTTAATTCAGACCTCACTTCATCATTTAGTCCTCAATCTCCACTTCATCTCATCTCAGTGTTTCTATTATGTTGCAGGCTTCAGGCATCAACACTCAGACAACAATGCATTTCTAACAGCAATACACAAGGATACAAGTTTTTGCAGTGATGTCATGCGCACGAGTCAGGGCATAAGAAGATACTATGCGTAGATTCTTCTCTGAAAGGCATCGAGCAGCTGCTTCTTCATTCTCCATCTGTGAAATGTATATGTTCAACACGGGCCTTTGTTTCTTCACAGCGATGGCACTGACCCAGGGTCAGAGGGTTGAGTCTCACTATGTCCTCTCTATTGTGAAAATATACACATTCATGGTATTTTAATGCAATTTCATTTGGACCAGGTGTCATCCAGTGTGAAATGTGCAACAAGGCAAAAGAAGTGGCACCAATAAAACCATCTGTCTGTTTGAATGTGGGCAGAGGGAGTGTGAGGCACGTAATCATTGTTTTTACATTGGCCAGCGTTTTTCTTTTACAAGAGTCAGTTGGTTGTTTTTTTTGCCTGAAGGGAATAACTGAGTATTTTCAGTAAATCAAATAATGTTGTGGACAAATCAGCCTCTGTTGTTGGTGCAGCCTGTAAAACTGATTATTAGTTGTTGTTTTTTTTACCTTTCTGGCTCCTGCAATAAACGTTTTCATGTGAGCAAACCAAAGTTCGTTTGAAAATCATTTGATGTTGTTGGTGTCTAGTTTACAGTTGAGGTCATGAGTAATGACTGCGAAATGAAAACAGATACGGTTCATTAAGCAATTTGTGGCCGAATGATTCTGAAGTCCTTGAAAAAAAAAAAAAACCTGCCGAGACTTACTAATGATTTATGAATCCAGGCTATTTCACCAAATGTCGTGCCTACAGGAAGACAGTAGCGACTGTTTGATGTGTTTGCTCCACTGCTTTTACACGTATGTTTAACGTAAAGTGAGTTTGAATTGACCTGAGACGTTGTAGCCTGGTGTGACTGTTACCATGGCAGGAGTACAACTTGAATGTCTGGATTATGTGCATTGATAATTCCAGGCCACACAAAGTTACCTAAGTCCACAATTAAGGAGCGGTTGAAGATTAGTATCTTATTGTCTGAACACGTAGCATTAATTGGTTTACAACTGTTTTTACAGCCTCATTTATTGTATCACCGTTGGAGAAATACACCCTGTTATTCAAGTAAAAAGTTCTGTTCAGCAGCTATGATTCATGCAGTCAAAGTGAACTGTTTTCCTCTGTATTGACTCATATTCGCTGACGTGTTGATGGCCGTGGAATTGGAGCAGCATAAACATGACTTATGCAGCTGATGTTGCGTTAACTGTGTGTGTGTGTGTTGTTTCTGTGGATGTAATTTGCATGTGGTGACAGTGTGGATGGCTGGAGCCTGCTGTGGTAATCGTGTCGCTCATGTTGACATGGAGGGATGTCTGTGGGCGGAGGGATGCTCATCCCCGGACACAAAGAGCCTTTTCACCAGACCTTCAGTGGAGGCAGAAAGTTTATGATAAGATGTCAGAGCAGAGTTCAATCCACAGTCAGAGGAATTTCACATATAACCTGTGAAAATGTGAGAACGGTACAGAGAGTATGAGGTGTGAATGCTCACTTAAAATCTGGGGAAAAGATGAGTCACTGGCATGAATTTGCATTTTGCCCTGATCCTCTGGATTATGATGTTTAATTTAATCTGTCTTTTATGAAGCTGTGGGATTCATCCAAATAAGTAGCTTGAGGTCTGATTGTTTTTTTTTTATGTTTTTTTTTTTTGGGGGGGGGGGGGGATTGTGTCGCCCTCATCAGTTTGTTTTTACTTAATCTCCTCAAAGTTGTTTTTGTTGTCTCTCGCAGGCCTACATGGCCCCTAACTACCACATGGCCTGTGTTGGTCACGGTCATCAATGCAAGACTACAAAATTAGAATGAAGACGAGAAGGAAAAAAGGAAAATAACCTTACAGTCGTCGTGACATTCCCCAAGCCCTCAGAGTGAAAGAGTACAGGGGTGACGGAGGATACATTCCTCTGAGCGCAGATGTGGCCCGAGTGTCCATCTGGACTTTTACTTTCTGCAAGGTCACACAGCCGATGGTGCACTGAAGGGGGAAACTGGAGGTGCGATTCTGTCATTTTGTTCATGTTTCTTGTCACATAACACGCTACAGATACACTGTTTTCACACCAAAGAGGGTGACAAGCCTAAACCACCATCAATTGAGACCTTATTTCCTTCCATAAACAAGCTGTACGGAGCCTCCAGAGGGACCTGTCTAGACCACGATTACTCATTGTTCGTAAATGCACTCAAAGCTCAGCGTGCAAATACGTGCTCGCGCATCAGATCGAGCTAGTTAAAGGCTTCGTGCCAGGAGTTACTCAAGGTAAACCTCACTGGTTTCTTACAGACAGCTGTTTTTTCTACACAAGCGTCTGAGAGCGGTCACGACATGCTGAGCATCACATGGGGAGAAAAAGGGGAAGCACCTAACTCTCTCTGATCATCTCTCATTATAAAATAAAAAAAAAGAAGATATGTTTAGTTGAGGAATGACTGGCTTTTATGCAGTAAGCACATGACAGCAGCAGCATATGGTGTTTTGACCTCTTTTAAAGCAACAACATCTGCAGCTCCTCCAGATGCCTGATGCTCCGTCCATCACCTCCATCCATCCTGTTGCTCGTCAGGAGTTAGGGCTCAGAGCCAGAGACGTTTAGCCTCGCAGGGATTGTTGACCTGTTATTAAGGAGGAGAGGAGAGCTTCTGTGTTGACGCATGAATCAAATATTCCTTCTGCAGCAACCCTACCGCTTATTTAGATGCAACAAACAAGAGAGATACAAAACGTCCAGGAGGATTTCTTTACCTTCCTGTGTCCTATGATTGTGTAACACCACAGAATTGTAGCAATGTTTTGACATGCAACATGCTGCTTATAACTGATAAAAAAAAAAAAAAAAAAAAAAAAAAAAGCAGGCGCCGTGCACCTGACCTCATACACATCTTTTTAATCTGTTGTCCCTAATCTGCCGGTTAAAGACGACACACTTCTGTTCCTGTGATGTTCGCTGACACTGCTGCTGACCCTTGGCACAGAGGCAACGCATGTGGAGCAGCAGCCCCCACCCTCCACCCCTCCCTCTCATTAGCATTCACTTTTAAACCACAAGCTCCACCCACACCGGCCCCGGTGACATCTGGTGTGTTGCGAGCCGATGTCAATGAACCAAGCTGCTTTTTAATCACGCGTGTTTTTATTCAAATATGTGCCACGTCAGATGCACAGCAGTTAGATTTATTCCAAAGATTTATTGCTCGATTCGATTTTCTGTTGTTGTTGTTGTTTAAAGTTTTCAATTCTAGCACATGCTAAAATTCTCAGGGAGTCTGTTTCAACTTATAAGATCTTTGATCACAGAGCTTTTAGCAATCTTCTAAATAAAATCTGGCGGGCTTGAAGGAACGTTTAAACATTTTTGGGGAAATGTGCTTTTTCACTTTATTGCCAAGAGTTAGATATGAAGATAGATAAGAGTATAGTGAAAAATGGAAACAGTCTGGCTCTATCCAGAGGTACAAAATACACCTACTGTCACCTGTAAATCTCATTTATTAACTTCTATAGGAAGCCTAAGTCACGTCCCTTCCAGTTACCCCCACTTGGACCTTAAGCCGAAAAAAAAGAATGATATTCATTGTAGAGATAAAAATTATTTTCTTCTCCACTTTGACTTATACTCTGAATCACACAGATCCTGTATCTTAATTTAAATGATAACTACTAGTGTGAGCCATGGCTCTGTTTGTTGTGTATTTATTGATTTATATGCTTCTGAAAATATGTAACTGGTTGAATACAAACCAAACAGTCGCGTCTGAATTTCCCTCAACAATCTCTCCCCCGGCGTAGTTGTCACTTTCCACATGGCCAGATTTATAGTTGTTTTCTCCACGTTTAATACTTCGTCCTTCATCCTGGAAGAAGGGGATGAAGCTCGCCAAGGTCACCGCCATTCTGTCAGAGTTTGATGGTGACGTAGCCTAAAATTTGCGAGACGAGTGTTGTAGTCCGCTGCGTGGTCTCACATAAAACCTAAAGTAACTTTTGCTGCCTGTCATAAAACAGTGCTCTCTCCATGTCAAAGATTATCTTTCAAATTTGCAAACATCATATGTGAAAACTATGACACGTTTCAAACGGGACCTGAAAATATTTTTTATCTTTACATTGATTCTTTACATTGGACCAGAAGTAATAGGCAGGACATAGGTTCCATATATTACAGACAGTATGCCTCAGTTTTTACACGCATGAAAAGATATGGTATAATATTTTAATCATAGGTGTTAGTGGGATGAATGTGTCACCTTGGGCTGTTTCCTAAATGTTTCTCAGTTCCTTTAATATTTAAGATCTGCAAACCCTGTGGTGTATGAATAACTTGAGTTCTTAATAACATGTGCGGCGTCAGCAGTGATTTTCTGATCACACTAAGCGCTGCTGTTTAGCGCCTTCAGCGTATTACTTGATATCTCACAATCCTCTCGTTGATGATTAGAGGGTCTGTGCAGCAGCAGCGAAGCTCTGGACCCACAGACACATCCGCTGCCGTTGGATTTCCATCGGGGCTTGCCAGGGCGGGATCAACTCGCAGCTCACTGTGATGTCACTCTGCCTTAGCTACAAAGTTGATGTGATTACCATCTTAGAAATCACTGTCAGACTGTGGAGACCAAATTACCATGCTTGTTCCCTCGGCTTCTCTCTCTCTCACTGCGCCTCCCTCGTCTCTCTGCGAGTGTTCCTGTTGAGCCAGGTTAGCCTGCTGTGATATCATGCCCAGTGGAGCCAGACTAATCACAGTCACTTCCCAGGATCATTCCCACACTGTGTAAGCCATTCGTTTTCTAGACATGGGACTGTCTTTCCTACTTTAGTCAGAAATGTGGAAAACGAGGTATTGCACTTCTTCTTACTGAACGTCAAAGTTGTTGTTTTTTTTCCCTCTTCTTTGCACTCCAGTGTTTTCTTTTTCTACATTTCCTCTCACAAGGGCTTGGCCCAGCTTTGTGAAGCCACCGTGCCAATTAAAATCCCTTATCTTACTGCACCTCTTCTTCAAAGAGAGCTTAATCTGCACACACACCGAACCACAGGAACTATACAAGTGGCTTGTGTACAAGATTTTTTGGTGCCTCTAAAAGCATTGTTGGCTTTCCTCTCCGCTCGCATTCCTGCAGCTCTCTTGACCACACAAGAAGACTGAGTCGAGGAGAGACGGGAGTTTGCCAGTTATCAAATATTTACTGTTTGTACAGTTATGGCTCGTGTTTGCATGTTGGCAGAGTTTAAAGATCCGAGGCATCAGGAAGCAGATTAATGAACATCTGACGATCTTTTTTTAATTTTTTAATTTTTATTTGCTATCGGAAGCCAAAGGAATTAGAGTTTAATTAATAGTTACTGGTGAGTGGAGCCAAGAGACATTGTTCGAGGGCTTTAACACAAAACCAACCACACAAACAAACCAACGAGTCCTTTCACAAGATAAAAGCTCATCTAATGGGAGGGGCTGGTGGTCACGCATTGCTGAGTGGCGGCTGCTGAGTCTGGGGTCTTTCACATGTGGAGAAAGCACATCTTTTACCCCCCTCATCCCCACCCCCACTCACACGCTCAAGCACTCAGATATACACACATTTCTCACTCTACTACTTATGAAAGAAGCCTAATCCCTGAAGTTTGGTGGATTCTTTCTTAAATTGTCCTCATTCCAGAGTCTTCACTGTAGCTACTGCTTCTTCAAACTAACACTGGAGATTCAGATTCACTGGGAACCTGAAGTCACGTGGCCCAATTTCCCTCACATAAAACTATGTTATCGTATAAAGCAAGAAGCCTTTTAGATTTTATTATACTTAGAGAATAAATGCAAATATATGAGAATGTTCTTAATGAAGCATCTACTCCAGATATTAAACTGCAGCTCTCTTTATGAGTAAGAGTATGAGGTTTTGTAAGATTTTACATTTTTGCAGGAAAAATAATGAAGACATTTGTTAAATGAGGCTGCAACTGAACATTACTTTCCAGATTAATCAATGACTGTTTCGACTATAAAACTACGGAAAATTGGAAAAAAGAACTTGAATGTTCTGTCTTGTTTTTTTTTTTTTTTTTTTTGTTCAAAACCTCAAAGAATTTCATATAAACCAGAATAAAACAGCACATTTTCACAATGGAAAAGCTGGAACCAGGGAAATGTTGGAAATGTTGATCGAACAATGGAATCTGAATTCAAAATGTTTTGCCTGTTATTTGTCAGATAATCACCTCATCATTTCATCTCTAGACTCTAGACATCAGGCAACATGAGATGTTTATATTCTTTTTACTGCCACCAAATTCAGAGTTTGCACTACTGCCAATCAGTCCATTATCACAGTCTGACAGTTGTCACTGGGTGGATTTATATGTTTCCTGTGCAGCTCTATTTATATAATCATACATACGAACATGTTTGTGACAAATAGGTCTCAGAAAGTCACATTTGAATTGCAGGGCGTGGAACACAATGCCCAGAAACTAGGACAAAAGTGAAACGTGATACATCCAGATGAGTTTAAAACCCTGGATTTTACAGTGGATAAACACTGAATATAATCCAAGCAGACGCTAGCAATCACATCAGACTGGAAGGTCACTCGAAATTACAGCTGTCCGTTAAAAAACACTAAGTTTGAAATTAAGGTGGGTGTAATTGTACCCAGATTGTCCTAGATGCTACTTTACAGGACCTGCCTCTAGTTTGGTCTATAAGGTTGCTCTCTCTCAGACAAGTTGCAGGAGATTTCATGAGGGAGCGGAGGGAAGGAAACTCTGGTCGGGACTCCTCTTTGTAAGTGGAGTGGCGTTAGCAGATCCTCAGAGCTGTGTTGCCAGGCAAGTTGTGCTAAAGCTGCCTGCCTGTATTTATACTGGCACAGTATTTGTGCTGAGGGAGGCAGATAATGAATGTAGCCACACATAGACTGAAATATGGACACTGAGGTCAGTCTGGGCTGATTTCTTTTTGTTTAGTGCAAGAGAAAGTGCTCAGTGTGTCATCTGGTATGTACAGACAGATTGACACATGGGAGTCAGCTCAGTAGTGAAAATCATCTGATGTGCCACTACAGCAGCTGTTTACTCAACAAATTATGACCCCCAAACGGGAACGGGAGGAACGGACGAGACAATGAAATCATCTTGCTTGGTTGGCTTCTGTATTGAGGTCGGCCCTGTTTTGAGCAACCGACCCCCCTTCCTCCTCCCCCTCCTCCCTTTCACAACCCCATCCCACCCCACCCCACAGCAGAGGGACGAGGAGAACTGAACACACGCGCAGTAACAATGCTGAGCAACACCATTGGCCGGCAGACCACGCACTTCTGGCCAATAGCAGCGCGTTCAGATGATAGTGTATTTGTACCCCGGAGAGTGTGATTACCCATTCACAGTGTGTTATATTTGAACTCGTGCAAAAGCAGGAGTCCACAACTGAAGAGCCTCATGTGTGGAGCAGTAATCCCATCCTGGTTTTTGCTGGTTTCAAATACAATCAATGTGGTCTAGTTAAAATAAGCAATCAAATCTTCCTCTCAGGAAAATGGTCTTTAAAGTGAAGAGGAAACAGAATCTCAGAGCATTTATCTGTTGCAGGTGATCAATCAGCTGATAATGAACTGCCAGCTTGTTATTGATAACCTGCTGACATTACACAGAGATCAGAGGAAGAGCTGAGTGCTTTAGGGATGTTTAAAGTGCAACTGCACGTCCGGGGCTGATGTCATGTGAGTTTTACTCCTTACTCCTCTGGTTACATAATGTGAACATGTTCAACAGGGTGGGGTCTACGATGACTTCATCGTCTCTTGGCAGAGCGCGTCCACTCCTGAGGTATTTTCTGGGAAGTTTCATGTGTTTTTGAAATACGAGAGCTTCTGGAGAACAGTCGGCACAAGCTTGTAGCAAAAATAAGCCCTAATTGATGAACATAACCTTAATCCGTTTCTTTAGTAACCTCATAGCTCTGAAGGATTCGACGTAATCCTTTACAACCTGGGAACAGAGCAAGGTGCCGTGTTTAAAGACAGAGCAGGGTTTATTTAAGCTGAAGGGTAATTCCGATTTGTGACTTGACCACATGGAGTTCAGAGGGTCACTATAAACTCATCAAATGCTGCCTTTGTTCCCCACTTTACTATGAGGAAGTAAAACATGATTTCCATCAGGTAAACATGTGATATCAGTTGGGAATCAGTGGATAATCTGGTTTCTATTGTGTTCGGTGTCATGTAACTGTAAGGAAATGAAGCTATTTTTTTTTTTAGTATTTTATTGTCCTGGCCAATCATCTGCCTGGCTACATGCCACACCTCCACTGGATAAAGCTGCTTGTTGAACGGTCCTACACGGCCCTTTTTGTTTACATATTTTTCACTTCACAATGAAGCTTAAAGCCTAAACAGTAATTTACCACACACACAAACTGAAGTCATGAAAAGACTTGGAGATGAACAGTAGACAACAGTACCGAGGTTTAGAAAAAGTGAACTTTATCACTTTATAATATGTGAACAAACAGGTGCAACCACACTCACATTTAGAAAAAGCCCTGCAGCTATTCATCCCTGTGACAGAGGCAGGATTTGGCAATAATCCTCATTATCTAAGTTCAGCAGTGAACACTACTATAATATACAAACATAGTCGATTGCAGCTCTGTGTGCATAGAAAGCAGCCCTCAGACCAGCATATCAAACTTCCTTCCCACCCTCCAGGAGTGAATCTATAAGGACCCTCATTTTCATACAAACTTTCATCATCACTTCCTGACGCTCTTTTCAATCCAATAACAACCCACATACTTTGCTCGACAAACAAAAGATTTCTCAACCGTGAAGCAGCTTCCACTTCACTGAAGGGGAATATTAGAGGAAGCAAGCACTTTGGACATTTCCAGACCTTAAACAACTATTTTCCTATGCGGTTGTCACTAGGCCTTAAACAGTTATTGTGTGTTATTCCTCAGCACTGGATATGGAAACATCTCATGTGTCATGATGGCTCGAGGTCAGATTAGTGGAAAGTTATTTTGTGAACTTTTGAATGTTGCAGTATTTGTGGGTTTTATAGTTGATTACTGATTGTAAAGTGTCTAAAAACAGTTTATGGATTCTGCAAATAAAGTGTTAACCCTCAATCATTAAAATGAAGTGGGGGACATGCTGACTTGGATCTGCTTTAAAGTGACATAATGCATCAGGACACAGGTTGGTTTCTTGCTGCAGCTGTGTTTTTTCTTTATTCCTGAAACAACTGGAATAGTCTGCAGACAAAGCGATGAGTGAGTAGAGGTTAGATCTTTTTTTTCCGTGGCCAAACATGAACTAGCATGGATAAACTGGGAGATCATGTGGGACGTGGCTAACATCAACACGGTTCAAACTGAACCACAGCCTCGCATGGAGGGTAAACTTTACTCATCCTTGTTTCAGTGAGGGATCATTCACCGCCTTACGGACTCTGTTGTTGCTCGGGGTCGGTCTTATAAACACGAATGTCTGTTGTTGACTGACGAGTGATGAAATTACAGCACTTGTCGGCTGAATGCAGCTGTTTACATCACCTCCACAACGGTTTTCAACTGTTTTTGTTTGTAAAAGTGTTCGTCTGTGAGACCTTTCAGAGCTTAATGTCTCGATGTCGAAACTGAGAATAGCTCAATATTGTGACATGGCCTGTAATAGCCTTGTGGGCTCCCTGCAGTCAGGGTTTGCCCTTTGGCTGGGCTTGTATTGCACAAATGTGTGGTTTAGCTGCTGCTAAGCAGCGCAGGCTCTGCCCAGTTGGTGCAAAATCCATAGCCAAGGAATTCATTATAACACAGCATGTGTTTTATGAGAATTCTGCTGTTTGTCAACAAAATGCCATGTGGTTGCGAGATGTAAATTTACAGTGGCCTAAGTGGTGGTTTACACATTTGGGGTAATGTGTGAACGGTACACAAAACGACCACACATTCAGCCACGAGAAGTCGAAGAGGTCAAACACGTGTGTCGACTTTCTCTGAGCGGAGTAGATAATACACAGCAGAGCTTAAGAAGTGAGTGAAAATAATAAAGACATTCCTCTCCCCCTGCTGATCCCTGCAGTTCTCTGCCTTTTTGTAGATGCCCTCCTTTCCCTCATACTGGCCCTCTGTGCCTAGTTTATCCTAATGCCTGTGTTATGGGAAGGGACAGAGAGTACTTCAGGGAGCGTTCTGTGAAGGAGTGAGCAGGAGTGTTATCTATATATGGTAAAAAAAAAAAAAAAAAAAACAGCCCTAGATCAGAGAGAGGGAGAGCAACTGATCAGCAGATAAAAGAAAAAATGAAACATAAACATGAGGCACTGAGGCTCAACTTTGATGTTCACATCCAACGAGCCACGGCTGCCAGCCGCCTTTTGTGCACGGATCAAGCATCGGCTGACCTACGCAGAGGAATCACTGTAAAAACCCTTTTCTCATTCAAACTAGCCTCCATTTTTGTTGCAGCCTCTTCTTTACACACTGCCACGGATACGAGCGCTCACACTTGCACACTTTTTATTCACACACACAGACGCACAAATCTTTCCCTCTTCTTTATTGGTCCCTTTGAAGACTGGCTGACCAATGAAATTTGACTGAATGAGTCTACTGAATGAAAAAGAAAACACTCATCTCCAGGGTGATGGGATCACTTCTAAGATAAACTTGTCTTTTAGTTGCCGTTCATGTGTGATCTCTGCCTCATCTCATCTTATTATCTGAAAATGTGTTTTCTCATTTCAATCTCAATTTATTTGTCTTAATTTTCAGTTAAAATGTTGGTGGTTCAGTTCCTGGTTCCTCTTGTCCATATGTTGATGTGTTCTGAGCCAAGATACTGAACCTGAATAAAAACAGTCAGCCACAAACAGTCAGTTCTGAGCCAAGATCAGTGGAGGAACGTTTCTGACCACCAACACTTCTTTTAATCAACTAATGGCTTTGACTTGAACACCACTTCATTAAAAGAGCACAAAGAGGATGAACAGAACCTAGGGTTATCAGCTCATGCTGAACCAAACGTCCTTCTTCACTGAGGAAAGCAGACGTGACTTTGGAACATGTGTTTGATTAGACGGAGCACAGTTCAGCTCGTCATAAACAAAGCAAGGAATGTCAAACTCCAAATGAAACTCTAGCCCTATGGGAATATCCAGTTGAGGTAACTCTATACACCTTCTCAATAAAATACAATGCAGCTGCTCAGATTGGGTTCACTGCTGCAGGACGATCTGAATCTCAGGCTGCTGGATGACTTCTGATATTTAGGCAGCGTGGCCAGTATGCCTGGGGCCGTGTTAAAAAGAGACCCAGTTGTTTGTGGTGGAGATTCAGTTTCCCCTGTATGACAGTCTACACTGACAGCATCGCCGTCACACCGGAGGCTTTAAGGCCGCTGCCTCAGCAACTTTGTGGAAATGCCAACAGTCGAAACATGTAATTGCAGTAGAGTGTTGGGTGCTCAGTAACACGTCTTCACCTCTGATATTATTTGTAGATTTGAGGACAGTCGAGACACAGTCCTGTGATACATATGAGAATATAAAGGCAAGTGATGTGTTAATTCACCGTTGAAACCAAAACCCAAACCAACCAGCATTTTAAAATGTTTGCTAAAAAAAACTGGAGTGCCCTGGTGTTTGTGGCATTTATATTGACACTGTGGTGTTTTCTGTACAGATTTATATCTTCAGTAGAGACCAGCAAGTGACTCAGGCTGGGAAAGTCAGAAAGTACTTAGAGTCAAAGCAGCAGAACGCACATTGTTGCTGGAGGCAGTGTGTTTCCAGGTTGCTCATCTACCAATGATCATGAACATCTCAAAAACAACAGAGGGGGATTATTTTAAACTGAACAGAACATTGGCTCGACCTAAGGTTAAAGGTCAAAGGTCAGGGTGACCTCACATCACATGTTTTTGGCCATAACTCATGAATTTAAACACACAATTTTAACAGCAAGTTAATGGAGATTTACACAAAAAAAACCTGTTGATCTGACTGATTTTGATAAAACAAATTAGGAGCTGTTAGTTTCATTTTAACGATAAAAACATTTTTACATAACACAACAGTGCACCAGCCCAAGGGTCAAGTTGAGGCTCAACCTCCATCCACCCACACACACATACTCACACACACACTTGTCTCTTGACAGACACACCCTCCTAAACCACTATATGCTGTAAGAGCTGTTTGTTCAGCTGGACTTGGGGATCCTCCTTTTCAGTGGAGGAGTCCAGAAGTTAAATTCCATAGTTTGACTAAAACTTCTCTGGGGTCCGGGGCAGTGATGGCAACAACAGCACAGAGCAAACAGATGTTGCATTTCAGCCCTGATTTGCTCTTTGGAGGTGGGACCTTGGGAGCGATGCGGAGCAGATTTAAGGGCTTGTGTGTTTTTATTACTTGGCTGCAGCTCCCACAGGTGCTTTAGGGGAAAGAGCCCAACTTGCTTGTTATGATTATGCCCCTACTCTTCCTGAAAATGAGCCTGTTTTTCTTTTCTTTTTTTTTTTTTTTTTGGTTGTGTGTTGGTCAAGCTGAGAGCCTGCATAAAATTACAGGAAATATGCTGAAGTGTGTCCACACAGAGAGAGAGAACAGAATCAGTTGATAAGAACTCAGGGTCATTTATTATCTTTACTACACACACTGTGCTTCACAGCTTGTGTTGAGTTTGAATTTCTGTGCTGTTGCTGGAAAATGTAACTGTATAGCTCAGCGTCCATGCTGACTGTGCAGAGCTGTGAGTGGATACTCTTGAAACCAAAGCTGAATTTTTTTTTTTTTGCTCTCGGCCTGATCTTTGGATTTGTAAAGGCAGGTTTAAGTCTCAGCCTGATGTGTCCTGTGGTCTGCTTCTGACTACAATCTGTTGATAAAAGCCATCTGGTGAAATTTGGACACTGTTAGAAAACAGCTCGACAGCTTGAAGATAACTTTTTTTTCCTTTACCACTTCTGCTGCATGCCGGTGGTCTCCTGCAAGGAAACCACCCAGAGTGAATGGGGAGCACACACCCAACACTGTGTGCGAGGAAGGAAAACACTCTTAAATCCATGTTACAACCAGAAAAAGACTCATTCGTAAATAAAGATGAGACCGTTTACTCCTCGTCAGACAAATTTACAGTTATATCAGCTTTTTAAAGATTGGTTAAAACATAGTGGACTGTGGTTATACACACAGCAACAACTCAGTGTGAAGCGGTTAGCAGTGTGGTAAATTACAACTACAGAGTCATTTGCCAGTTGGCCTCAGGGCCGTGTGATTGATGCGTACATACATGTGCATGAGTATTTCATTTCCCCCCGCAATGTGATGTCAGGTGAGCTGCTCATAGGTTTTTATAAAAAGGCTTTTAAATGGTGTTTGCCCGTTTCTTAGTGTTTGCTTTGGTAACCAGTCTGTTTTCTCATGTCAATCAACCAGACTTTAGCCGTGAGCAGTTTGAGCTGAAACACTGCTTTTATGTTTTCTTTGTTTGTTCTCTGATAAATTGTTTTCACTAAAATCTCTGTCATGTGTATTTGGGAGTCTGGGCCTTGAAGAGGAACATGAATTTGGCCTTAAACAACTGTTCAATCATAGTTTAGCAACTTTTAACAAGGCACAGTTGGTCTGTCCAAATCTGGATTGAATCAATCATTTTTTATCCCTTTATAATCAAAAACACAAGAATAAAATCTACCACTACCAAATAAATATAAACTGTATTTAATGTCATGTCTTAACTTACTTCCTAAGCAATGGGCATATTTTAAGCTAACTGTTGTATATTCATTTGTGCAGCTATAGGCTACGTTACTTAGAAATTACAGCAAATGAAAAACCAGTTTCCTTGCTGTACAAGGCTGCTCTGGATACTATCACACTTTAGGCTGAAGTCTGCAGCAAACCCAGCCACATTAGCTAAAATAGCTCATCTCACAAGCCTCATTTCTCATTTTAGAACGAGTCAACTTGAAACATTAAAAAGTCAGCCAAGTAGCCACTTGAGATTGGGAAGTAGCTCTATCAGCAGTCACATTGGCCTTTTTTTTCCAGAATATATCCTTTACATGCTGCGTGCCATGTTTCAGTGTTTCTGTAAGAGATGTCTTCATGTGTCACAAAAGGAAAATAAGATGCCCTACATTTTCGTGGCCTCTGACTTACGCAAAACTGTCACCACATACCCAACAGAGTGTGTCATAGATGCCATGTCTTTGGCTGCACCCACTAATTTTACATCATCACATAAGAACAGGACCCATCATTACCAGTCTGCCGCTGCTGCTGCTGCAGTTTAGCGGTGGGTAGAAGAGCACGGCGTCAATCAGGACATAGCAGGGAGGCAGCGTAAGTGAGTGGCACCTGATTGATTTTATAAGAGAAACAAAGACTCTGCCTTGTTAAAATACCAAATCTAGAGGGCACAGCTGCTCTTAGCCACTGCTTTATAGCCACAAAGAAGATTTGCTCTTTCAGCTCGACGGCGCCTGTCGTTTGTGGCATAATACCCGGCGACCGCCAAGATTTCAGCGCTTATTGGCGTCCAGTCCTCAGGCCTGCCATTCATGAAGCACTTACATGAGAGAGGCCTCCAGGGGCAGCAGGCTATTCAGGAGTCAGAGACCTACTTTCTCTTTCCCTTCAGCCCTAACCCCAGACCATTTCTTTATTTTACCCAGCAAACTCCCCTCCTGGGATTGAGCCACATTCAGAACGAAAGCTGTCGACACATGAGCCGCGGCCCATCAGAGGCCTGAGCCTGGCATCTGTAAAATCGTGTCAAAGAGAAGCTCCCCAGACGAACCACATGTAGAGATTAGAGCGAGGTGAAGATGTTTGGTTCCTGTTGGGGTCGGTCTCACAATGATAAGATTTTCTCTGCGGGGCAGGAAAGAGAAATTGTTTCGAAATGTAGTGAAAAATAGTCCTGCTGCTTTCCAGTCCCAGCTCTCTAGAGGTTTATCAAAAAATGTTCACTATTAAATGATACAAAGATTTTTTTTTCTGATATCCTGCTGTAATCAACTCATAATGTGTTTTCTTTTCCTTCGTTTTCATGTGACTTCCTGTTGGTTTCTCCTGACGATCAATAGGTAAGTACCGAAAACATTTCTATTTGCAGCACATCTGGATTCAATCTGTAAATGCAAACAAATAATTGTCATTTGTTTTTGTTTTTTTCTTCATTTTTGTGCATTTGGTTCATAGTGTTTTCCACTGACACTCAGACACACATCTGCACAAAACTCATGCTTCACAGCAGTTTTATACTTGAGTTTTTGGGGTTTTGTTACCACAGCTGAGGTATGATGGGCTGTGAAGGGACACACCCTCGCTTTGCTAGAGCACATGTCTCAGTACATATGTTCTCATTTCCATGGAGATACAGGCTTTAAAATAACACAATGGCGCCCTTTTTTTCATTTGTTGGCACAAGTCGATAGGAGGCGTCAGCATGACGTTAACAGTCCCGGCTGTGACTCTGCTCAGCTTATGCACTCTGCTTATACGCTAAACACTCAGCGCTGTTCAGTGAACGGGCCAGTTCACACAGCAGGTCGCCACTTTAGCCGAATCATCAACAGTGTGCGTTTGAGTATTTTTATTCCAGCGTCGTGCTGACGCAGAGAGAGACTAACAATAGAAAGGTACATGTGGTCCTGAGAGAGCAGAGCCACAATCACACTGATTTTCAGAAGCTGTTTTTGGTTCGTGTCCCCACAGCGACGTAACGCTCCTCACAGGTTTCTGTGTCAAAGCTGATATTAATTAAACACAACTTTTTTTTGCCGTTGTTCTTTGTCATAAATGAAAACCAAATGATGCCAGTCTAAACACTTCACAGCAGTGTGTGTGTGTGTGTGTGTGTGTTTTGGGGGCTCTGTGGGCGTGGTGTTGGAATCCACCAGGAACTGCTATGGCCTGATCCTCTCCATTGTTTCCACTCTCGGAGCTGCTGGGTCGGCTCCCTGCGTATCCATCCTTCCTGCCAGCAGCTGGTTTGTGTTGAACCAGTCAGGCCTCCAGTTTATTCTTTCTCCAAGCTGAATCCCATCAGACGGAGATGTTTGAGGGATGGCTCAGCTCAGCGCAGCTCGGCCCTGCCAGCTCAGCCTAACGCCGCTCCCTCCTAATGACTTTCCCACAGACACTAACAGGTCGTTCGCCTACGACACTGACCTCAGTCTGACCATTTTTGAGAGCTAAGGAGAGGTTTCCATTGCAGTCGTCCGGCGCAAATATTCTGCCCTCGTTGTCTCTTTCCAAACCACACCTTCCCCCGTGTCTGTGTTCTGGGTTTCCTTTTTCCCCTCGTTGTGTTTGTCTCCATCCACAGTCTGTCTGTTCAGCTTATTGTGCTCCATGTGAGCGCTGACTGATGCCAGTAAACTGGTGAAACCGGAGTCTGAGGCTCACACAGCCCAGTGTTTACACAGGAAACTGTGTGGAGAAAACCTTGCGTGATTAAGCTGCTCAGACACTTATATAACAGTCTGCGTATTCTACAGTACCTGGAGCCAGGTCACAAACACATTGTCCAAATGTGTGAGGTTTCTAGAGACAGTTATCTACTCACACACACACACACCTACATTCAGCTTCTCTATAAACATCACATGCATGTATATATGTTCACTAGTACCTCAGTGGCCTCAGTGTTTCCATAACCTCTTCAGCTCTGCCTGTGACCCGGGACCGGAGTGCCGTACAGACTTGTACCCTCTGACCCCTCAGTCTGTCACATGATGAATAACAAGCTAATGAATGAGCAGCTGCACAAAGGAGAGGACGTGCTTCTGTTGTCGAGAGCTGAAAAAGGTTGATGATGGCAAACACCATCACTCTGTTGGAGTGTGAGACCCAGGCTGCTGTTGTTGTCTCTCCTCTCTGACTTTTTGCTTGTCAGTCAGTGCTGCTTTAAATAAAAAACACATGGAGATGTGTTTGGACAGACAGGACTGTTATCATCAGGATTTGTCGGAGAATCACATCTGCCTTGACTACTTTCTTTGAGAACCTTGTATCAATTATTACTTTATCTATAAAAGCGTAGGCTGTGTTTTTATTTTATTTCTATAACTTCAGAGTAGAGTCTGTATTTAATCTGTGACTTCACTGATAATAGACCCTTGTGATCTGTGTAGATTCATTAATATTATTTGACAACATGTTGTTTTGTACCACTGAGGGAATTTCCACACTTCTCCAGTTTGTGATCACAACTTGCTGCTACGTCATTGATGGCTATTCTCGTTTAAATCCATTCCAATGTGAATGAAATTAAATGAAACGTGTCGCCTTGTGTCCTGGTGCCATTTTTGATATTACATAACATCTGCATCAAAGAGGCGGCCTGATGCACACTTACTACACGAGAGTCACGCAGGAATAAAAAGCCCAGTAAAGCGCGCTGCTGCTGCACAGATAGCCTGATGAAAGATTAATCTCTGTTGCTATCCTTCTCTTGTTTTTCTTAACGTTGCACTCACGGAAAAGGTAAAAATTCACCGCAGCACCACTCATCCCGTCTGGACACAGAGAAAACACTATTGTTTCACCTTTTTAAATGCAGCCGTATTCCCGTAAGCACTTGGGCCCGTGTTGACAGAGCTGACCATGCAGGGGCTGCTCACATTACTTTTTCCCTTGTTCTGACTTCAAGGTTTTTCATTATCCTCTGCCTCGTGGTTAACACTACCGTTACTTCCAGTAAAGCCAGGAACTTGTTCCCTTTTTTTTACGGCCCTAACAAGAGTTCCCGCCTTTCTCGAGACGGAAGAGCCAGACCGAACAAAAGCACGAGGTCAGAGGACACGCATTTTCATTTGTGAGACTAATAGACCAGGTGTACCTGGAGGGTATGGAAAACCCAGAGAGGTTTTTTCTAGCAGAGACCAGCCCAGACACACCCCTTCCTCCTCTAGAGAGAGGCCGGGCGTTAGTGTATGCGAACACTTCAAAGGTCTAGCGAAAGCAAGCGCCCGGGCCAGGCTCGGTGGGGGAGCCATTACAGCCCGATTGGAGTCAGCTGTGACCTCAAAGACCGTTAAATGATGTGATATGAGAGGGTGTGCTGCAGCCTCCCAGAGGACTCTGTAGCAAATCAGGAGGACAGAGCTGTAAAATGAACTCCATGCTGATTTAAGGGGTGAAGGAATTTTAAGTGGGCTTTGGAGAATATGTAGTTCTTTTTTTTTTTTTAAAGAAAAACATTTTTTTGTTCTATTATTCCTAAAACTGCTGCATTAACATCTCTAAAGAACTGTTCCTTTTATATCCATGGATGTTTCCTCAGACTAGTAATTGCTCTAAAGCTCATGACATTAACAGAGGCTTAATGTTGTCAGTTATTTTTTAGTGAATATTCTGTAAAAAAAAAAAAAAAAAAAAGTGGATGGATTATTTTTATCATGAATTTTAAATCCTAGTGCCTTTACTGGGATATAAAGGCCAAGTGGAGTGAGCGAGTGTCCACTGAGCTGCTGATTTACTCCAGTGTTTACTGATGTGAGCTGACCTCCCAGACTGTGTACAGACCTAATAATGAGGTGTTTACAGGTCAAGAGGTAAAAGGTTGGTGAATGCAGGTCCACGACCCCCACTGACCCCGCTGACTGAGCACGGACAACACAGAAAAATGACATGCCGACATATCGTCAGCTCATTCACACTTTTCCTTTTCAAAGAGCAAACGCAGGTAAACAAAAGGTCAGGTTGTGTGCAGTGGACGGGGAGGCAAAAATATTTAAAGAAACAGAGAAGCAGATTTGAGCAGAGATGTTTACAGTAAATCGCAGACGATTTCATCATCTTCTTACATCTGGTTGAAAAGTGCAAATCAAGATTTCATCACAGTAAACTGTGGATTACGGCGGAAACTCCCACTTCTCTCTTATGTTTGAGCCATTTAGTGGGACATATGATTAACTGCGTTGGATAACGTCCCAGAAACTTGACCGTGTTCACAACTGTGTGGAGACAACATTTCCATTTGTTTCATCTGGTCTTAATCACGTCCATACCTCTGTCAGCTCTGGTAATAAATGTATCATTAAAGCAGAAGTGGTTTCAAGTATCTTTATCATTTACATGAACTTGAAGACATTTTACTCACTATTAGTCGCTATCTTTTTTTTAAATTTTATGTTAAAGTAGCTGTAAATAATTTTCTTTGTTCACCTAAGGGCATTGAAATGAGCAGTAAAGTCAACGTCAACAAATAATCACCTTGTAAAGATGTTATACCATTAAAGCTGTGGGTTGTAAAACCAAGACAATGCTAAGATGCTAAGACCTGTGGAGCTGAAGGGAACATGACGCACAGTCAGCTGATTTATTGTAGATTAATTTAAAGATATTGATGAGTGTGGCGTTTGGAAATAAAATATAATCACTTCACTTTCCTTGATAAAGACATTATGAAGAAACAAGAGTTTGAATCAAAGACAACGTTAACAAGCCACAGTCGTTTTACGTACAAAAAGGAACAGGTACCAAGTATAACGTGAGCATCACAGAAATGAGTTATGACGCTCAGACGAAAGTGCCTGCTCATTACTGAGCTATAAAACGCACCGCACGCTCTCATGAACATTCCACATGCTGTAAAAGCTTTACAAAGGAAATGTTTCTGAGGATTTCAGACATTGTAACACATCCTCCTCTCACTTTCTCTTCAGAGTTAAGAGATCTTCTCGCTGGCGTGGTGCCTACCCTGCGATATGTACCACTCTTGGAGGTTTTCAAAATGGAAAGTATTTCAAAGGCACCGCAGCTTGCTGTCGGACTTTGTAGTGGTAATATGAAGCAGCTGAGAAAACAGGCCTCAGTCGTACACCACTTCTCTTCCTCTGCTCTGAACGCTGGGTGATCTTCAGGAGGATTTCGGTGTCAGGAAATTTCTTGTGTGCTGCAGCAGCTTGGTTTCAAATATTATCCAAAATAATTCTTCATCAGAGTGATTCACAGTTTGTAAGTGTGTGTTTGGAAAATGAATAAACATTAAGATGCTTTATTGCTCCATTCACAAGAGAGAATCTGTGAGGTTCAAGTTTAAAGTGATGTGGGATTTGAAATTGTTTCTGTCTTTTTAAGTTGTTGGTGTGGAGTCTAATATGTTGGTACATCCCCCAGTGTTTGGGTCCAAATCCTGCACTGTCTTTAAGGGTGTGGGGGTCTTAGGGGGAAGTAGCTCTGCTGTCTCATCATCTGCCAATAGCAAGAAATCTTGTTTGTTGTGAGGTAATGTATCTTTTACAATGGAAACTCTGTGATATCTGATGGGATTTCCCCGCTCTGTCTTCATTTCCACCCTCGCTGTACCTCCCGGCACACAAGCAGACAGACAGTTTGGCGGTCCAGGCTCTGATCCAAAAAAAAAATTGAAGCGTAGAGCAACTTCTCCTGAAGCGCGAGTATGATTTAATTCCACCACCAGACGGGTTTTCGTGTGTGGGCTTGCGGTGATGCCAGTGCGTGCTGATGTTCTGACCTCGAGTTCGGAAATACAAGTGGGCTTTAGTTTTCGCACAGCAATTAAACAAGAACAATTTCACACACTTTGTGTTTCTTTTCCTCTAGTGGTGATGTCATACTCCTGTGTAACAGATTCACTGTATTGAGCTAAAGAACAACTGAAATTTTTGAGATTATAAATAGAATCTTTTGTCATGATGAGCCTATTTTTCATTTCCCAGACAGATAATTAACTGACTGGTGTAGAGGGCCAGTAAAGCAGTTCAGGAAGTGAACCAGTGGTTTGATTACAGTTCAGCAGCTCTTTGCTCTGGTACCTGCAGGCAGCATCAGACTGCACGCCCTCCCTCCTCCCCTGTAGGCCTCCTGGTTCCCAGCATCACATTCCAAGCAGAGGTCACAGGGCCCACCTGCCCCCACCCCGCCCCCACATCAAAGCTCCAGGTGAGGGGAGGGACAAGGGAGGAGGGAGAGTCCATTTAGATAGGTGTGGTGCAGAGAGGTGCAGTTCGCAGGAAGTAAGAGAAGAGAGGAGATCTGGATCATAGATCCAGTCATAACTGGAGGTCAGAGGTCAAGATGTCTTCACCTAGTATTGGTCAAACCCTGAAAGCATTCCATAATGCATCTTTCTTGCATTTTTCATTTTGACAAAACTATACTTTTTTTAGATTAAAGAAACCCCCCTTCACCACAGGAGACCACCACTGGAATTGTTTTCGCAAACCAGGCAGGACTCCTCATGTTGAATAAACATCATCATCAAAGCATCCATGCCGTTTCTACTGCTGACCCAGGGTCAGATTGTGGTGGCAACAGGCCAGGCGATGCTGTCTAGCTCCTCATGGGGAATCTATCCTTGGTTAGATGAGATATATAATCTCTTCAGCATGATCTCCCAACAGCTGGTGAGCCCAACAAACCTCCAACAGAAGGCTGATCAGATCCTCGCATCATCTCAAGTGGCTTCTTTCAATATGAAGGAACAGCAGCTCTGAGCTCCTCACGCTGTTGCTAAATCTGAGACCAGACACCCTGTGTAGAGGAAGCTCATTTTGGCTTCTTGTATCCCTATTCTCATTTTTCAGGTCACTACTCAAACCTCATGAACATAGGTGAGAGTTAGGTGAGGAAAGTAGACTGATCAGCAAATTGACAGCTTTGTCTTTCAATCCATCTGTCAGTCTCATGTGTAAAAAATTATGGATTTACCCTTTAATCTCTAATGAAGATAATAGTTACAGCTTTAATTTTCAAACTGATGATGTCCTGCAGAGTTTTATGGAGCTTTCTTGTTCTCACTGGTTTAAACTCACTGCCCCGGAGCAATATCAACTCATCTGCTACAAATATTGTATTGTTTACTTTACTTTACTTTATTCTGAGCTAAACAAATCACAGCGTTTTCCCAGTTTACACAGGTTGTGACTTGTCAAAGCTATCATTATCATATTAGTATTTTAACAACTTACATCCCATCTCAGCCTCATCTCCTCATTGAATATAAACAGTCCTGAGCCCCCACCTGCTGCAGCAGCAGCAGCAGCGGTGGTGGTGGTGATCAGCTGAGAGGATGTGGGCTCAGAGCGGATTACTGGGGAGATGGGTATTATTGTGTGCCTACTGGCGTTTGGACTCTACTCTTTGTGTTTTTACTAATCAGAGCTCAGAGGGACTTTCTCCAGCAGACGACACATCAGTGGAGTCATTGTTCCTTCACTTTGCACTTTTCATCTTGAGATATCTGTCAGCAGGGAAGAGGCGGACACTTCCCGCAGAAATTTGATTAGAATCTCGTTTTCATGTCGATTCTTGCTCGAGTCAGGTGAGTGGCGTTCATTCTGTCATTTGCCGAGGCTGCTGTGTTTACTGAAAAACAATTGGCTCTTCATCTGGAAAATAATGAAACTGATTGTTTGAAAGTTTGTTTGTCAGTGTCAACTGTGAATGATTGAAATGACAGACTATTTTTGTTGTGTTAGTTCCTGTACAGCACAGGACTGAGTTTGTATTGTTCAGAATAAATGAATGATCAAAAATACTGAATATCAGCAACACATTTTTACTCAAATGACATGATATTTCCTTAAAGGAAACCAGTATCTGCTGTGCTGTGAGTCATTTGACATTCCTCTACACCCAGCCGTGATCCTCCATTGTGGGTTAAACGGTCAGTGTTGTTTCAGTGGTTTGGATTAACACTCAGACTCTCCTGTAGCAGACCGTAAACAGATTAGTTTAGCCCAAGTCAGGGCCTGGCTGGACCATCTGTACCCAGCGCTGGGTGGGGAAGGGGACATGGGGGAGGAGTGTGAGCAGATGTTGCAGTGGGAGCTGGAGGTCAGTGTGGCAGTGGAGCCGAGGGACGTCACATCGCAGGGACAGTTGAGGTGACTGAGGGAGGCGCGCTGATGGTTTGGTGTTGTAGAGGTGCTCTGGGTTGTTTAAACACCACAGCTCTGTCATGGCTCTAGGATGCTGCCTCACATTCACATCCCAAGGTACTGAATAATTCACCCAGGCTATGTGTAGCTGTCATTTCTTTATGCTCTGCATGCACAACTGACTGCTTCAGCGCTCAGACAAACACGCCTGCACTTTGTTTTAATGGTGAATGTCTGACGAGATGTAAAAGACGAAGAGATGAGGGTGATGAGAGTTGTGGTGTCAGAGGCGTTGGCGTGAATGTTTCATTTGCTCAGTTGAACCAGTGTGAACTGTAGAGGAGCCCTACATGTTGTGACACTCAGCTGTTGCTGCTCTCTCAATTCATAAGCCTTCGGATTTCTGTTCCTGGCAGGAGTTGTATGTCTGTTGCACAGAAATTTACACTTTGTTTCTTTTTGTCTTTAATTTAACACAACAACTCAGGATTCTGCACGTTGCAAGCTGCATGGTCTCCCTTTTTGCATGAAATCCAAAAAAAGAAAAAAATGTTTTCTTATCTAAGTGTGACCTAATGACTGACATCTGTGGCTGTGTTTTCCCAGGCTGTTGGCAAATTGTAGGTGTTTGAGAGTGTGAGTGTAGGTGTACAGGGGGTTTGACTTGGCTCCTGTCTGGGCCAATACCCAGTAAATTACAAGGCAGAGGCAGTCTGAGGATGCAAGCTTTTATCCCCCCTCCTCCACTCTCTTCTCCTGGCCTGCAGGGCTGCTGGCAGGATAGTGGTGAGGTTATTGGAGGATGATCCTGCCATAGATGAAGAGGAAGAGGAGGAGTTGGAGAGATTGATAGGCTGTGTCAGGGTGGAGATAACAGAGCACATGATTTCACTTTACCAGGAAAGTTCACGAGATGATTCACTGTAAAAAAAAATAAAATAAAAAAAAAAAAAGTAAGACTGAAGGAGAATAAAGGTTTTCCATTTAAAAAAAAAAGACATGTTTCCAAAAAGTATTGTTTTCCCTCCCAGCTGAGGCCATGTGGCTCATTTGGCTCAGCGGCCATGTTGAGGATCACTCAGCGTAGCTGTGAAAGAAAGAGAAAGCTGCAGAGAGGTCAACGAGATGAGTGAGGGCTGGAGTGTTTTCTTTGGCCTTATTTGGGTTAACAGCTGACCACCGCTCTCCCATTAAAGGGTTTCCCCATTTGGACTCCTGCGGCCTCTCGTGCACTAATGCTTTGTTATACAAGCACAGACTCACTTAACTCAAAGTCAGAGACTTCATGAATAAGGTGAAAGGAAGTGCTGGTGTGTGGTTTTTTTTTAGCCCGCGGCTGATAAAAACAAGCAAAATTTTAAAGGAATCAGGCAGAGAGCCCTGTTTATGCCCTAGTTGTTGTTGTTGTTGTTGTCAGATGGTTTTCAGTTTGCTGGAGACCTTGAGGGTGTTGCAGCAGGGCCAACAGTTCATATCCCAGCAGGAGGTCGAGGAGGGGAGAGGCCGACTAAAAGTGTCAGAGGGCTCACATCTCCTCCACAGAGCCACCGTTTAGTCACTGATGTTTCACCACAACAAACAGTAGAAACGCATCGTATCGAGTTGCGTGTTGCCACACATGTGTTCTACACACACATTTATGAATGACAAATCAAAGGCAGCAGCCTCATAAATGAACAGATGTAGATGCTTCCATCTACACTGATGTGAATCACTCACCGTGACTTGTGAACTCCAGCTGGAGCCGAGTGAGTTTAAATCAGAGCGGCCGCGTCAAACATGTAGTTTAAAGTTTTAGGAAAGTCACAGTGAGACAGATCAGGAGATTGATCGACAGCCCGTCTCTGTGTGAAGCTCACAAACACACATACCAGCACCTCTGAACTCACTAACAAGGAAAACAGCGCCGCTTCTCAAGTGTTCATTTACTCTGTGATTAAATTCACCTCCTCTGTGACGAGGAGACACTGAGCAGGGCTTGTTTTCAGGTCAGCGAGGTCACCGTAGACAGCTTTCAGATCACTCTGGGCTGTTGCTTATGGAAAACGTCAAGTTGTCTCTGAGCAGCAGATAAACATAGTGTCTCTCCTGGGGACAGTGAGCATGGCACCAGTACCGTGTTTCATGGAAAGGACTTGTCATTAAATTCACAGAAATTTAGTGCTGTGAAAAGTCAGACTGAGCTTCAGTTTGACGCTCTGCTCAGTCTGTTTGACCTTTAGTAGCTGTGATCGAGAATTGAACTGTTTTTTTTTTTTTTTTTTTTGAGGGAAAAAATGTTAAAGTTAGCTTCTGGCTAGACTACAAAGCAAACGTGGTGTGCTCCAGTCAAAACTGCCTCCGTGGGTCAAACAGAGTGTTTCAGTAGAACTGCAGGTCAAGGAGAACACAGAAATGTGCGTCAGGTAGGAAAAAGACTGACAGATGTGTTTATCTGATGAAACAAAGACCTCTGCAGGGTCAGTCCTTACACATGTCGCCCTCACACCAACGTCAAACTGACTGACTCTTACATATATACTAAACAACCTCTTTCAAACTCAAACCTCTCCTCCTCTACCAGCCTCTGTATGGATTGTGTGTAACTTGAGAGCTGATTGTCTGCTGCTTTGTAACATGAGGAGGTGTGAGGGGAAGCAGTGACATTAGTCCAGGTTCTGGTCAGTGTTTAGAGGATGAAAGTCACGGTATCAGGTTTCATTAGTACCTATTGTTTAGTGGCAGGTAATAGCATTGCATTAGTAAACAGGCCTTTGTCTTGCTAACACTGGATCTGATTATCTTGCTTTTCTTTCTCATGGTTCAGTGTCTTTTTATCCCATAATAATCTGTGTGTGTGTGTGTGTGTGTGTGTGTGTGTGTGTGTGTGTGTGTGTGTGTGTGTGTGTGTGTGTTTGTGTCTGCTCTCATGGCACCATACTGTCGCTACAATGGAAAGATCATTACTTACATTTTTCTGAGTCTGTGGACTTCACCTTAATGTGTTTTACCACAAATATGGCCAGAGTGGAAATTTAAAGATTTTCTTCCCAGTAGCTGTGGAGCAGATGAGGCTGGTCCATACGATGAAAGCAAGTTGCTTTTCCATTAGATGTCTTGGCATTACAACATATTCACAGTAGATCCAGTGACATGTGCCATACATCAGACGACATGCTTTACATTGGAAACGAACTTCAAGCCAATGCAGTGTATATTTTCCTCCATTTTTCGGTCATGTGTGACTAGAATTTATTTGTTGTCTGACCTGCTCCATCACTCTTTGGCAGCGGTGTCGAACCTGGATGTGGAGAGTAAGCTGACGACGTATTACCAAGCTCCCTGGCACCAGCAGAGGAACGTTTTCCACCCCTCCACACGGCCAGCATGTGTAGAGGAGCTCCACAGAGAAGCCAACCTCAGCCTGTGGATCCAGCACCGAGGTGAGCCCCCCCTCCCCCAGGACCACTGAGCTCTTTCTGACCACAACACACAGCAGCAGACAGACAGATTTATTGCCATGAATGTCATAAACAATAAAAAGCACTTCTCTGTTTTTCATTTTTCATTTTTCATATTTTTCACATGATTTCAAAACATTGTTTCTGTTCACCCTGTCTGACATTTGGGGGGAAAAAAAGTTATCTCTGAGATACATGCTTGGTACTGTGCTGCCCCCTATTGCCCTCTATTCGCAACTGAATCCTGGATACAAGAGGAATCAGATATTGTTTACTGCAAATGTGCCTTTGCTTGGGTTGACATAATAAATGAATTAAATTTAAAAAATAAAGAAAAAAATGGTGCGATTCCATGCAAATGCAATCAGTCGTGTCTGGTAATTACTGAGGTAATAGTTTATGTGGTTGTTGTTGTTGATTGCATCCTGTGAAGATGTGCAGTCGGATGATTGTGTTTATCTGTGGAGGTGGACAAATGAACAGAAGCACTTGATGCAATCCATTATAACACTGCTAACCACACACAGACAATAATGCACAATCTCTGATTTAATAACTGGATATTAAAAGCTTGTCAAACACAGTGTTCATCACAGGCCTGTTACACTGTTTGTCTTGTATTGTGTTACATCCACCCATTTCATTTCTACTCTGGATTTTATTTCTCATTGAATGGTTAAATGATAGGTCATTTTTTTTCTCTGTAATTCTGTAAAACTATACCCATATGTTTATTTGATACAGATCGCCAGAGGAGACAATCAGGCAGCAGGGAGAGAAGAGTAACGATTTCCATCTCAGCTGTGCCCCCGATGCCAGTGTACCCCTCCCCCAACACTGAACAGAGACAAGACAAGAAAGCCCCCAATTTGACAACGGTGAGATGATCAACACTGATCCTACTTGAGTTTTCCCATTTTAAAGTTTAAAGTTTTACGTTGCCTCTACAGTTTATCATTGTATGAATCTGTCAAATATGGATTTGTTTTCAAACGCAAATGAGTGCATTTTTGGTTTTCAGGCATTCGTTTCCTGTTTTCTATTTGATTTTATTTGAAGGAGCTGAGTAACAGTCTTACTATTCACAGATGTTTGATGTACTTTTAAAGTCAAATTTATATTTCTTTTCCCCACAAGCAGCCAGAGAGACAATGTAGAGATGCAACAACACAGTTAGCACAGACACAGGTAAAGTTACATGTCGTCTGTGCAGAGCTTGGCTGTTTAAAGTTCACGTGACAGGGCCTGAATTTTACTTTTAAATGTGGCATCAAGGAACGTTGGGTGTTTTTGTGTTATTGTGTTTTTGTTTTTACAAAAATCATCAGCCTGTTTGTCCACACACTCCTCACCAGGTTTACCCACATGCTGTTGTCTGTTTTGTCGATTTGTTCATGTGGAATTCCCTCCATGTTCATTTCTGTCATGTGTTTTTGTTGTCTTTTTTTTTCCTTTTTTTTCCCCCTGTAATTCAGTTTGAATCCACCCGCTCCTCCTCCCCTACCGAATGTTGCCGCTTCTCTCCCTGGAGCAGAAAGGTATTGGTCCCTCCCTCCCTCCCTCTAACACTGTATTTCACAACTCCTTACCTGGTCTTGTTTGTTTGACTCTTTCTAATTTACATAATGAATATTTATTTTTAAATGCATGCTTACTCAATGCAGTGTTTCTCTGGTAGTGGCAGCTACCCTGCACCACCCTATTAGTAAAACAGTCGTTTGCCGTGAAAATGAACAGGAGCTCCACTTTAAAGTTGTATCCGTGGCGACGCGTCACAGATTTACATACCCAGACAGTTGTTGCCGGGTTCATGTGAGGGGCCGGGCTTTGAGCTCTCGCAGTATGTGAGGAATGTATGTGTGAGGGCCACAGTCACGGCCGCCCAGCAGCCTTTGGGTTTCTCTAATGATAGGGTCTGCTTCTCCAAGCTTGCGTCTGTGATTACCCATGATCCCTCAGTGCTGTGGTTTTCCCCAGCGCACCCATCCCCAAAAGAGCTGACAGCCTCATGTTTCTGTCTGCGCGCTCACCAAATATATCGTGTTTGATGCCTGCTGTGAGAAAGAAACGAGCCCATGGACAAGGGCAAACACCAAACGCTGCCACTCCTTTTTTTCTTCCCTCTCCTCCTGAATGTGTCCACTCTTCTTCCCTGTCCGACACCGTCTCATTCTTTCACTCTTTTAGCTTCGCTCCGTCCTCCTAAAACACTCCTAAAACCCGCCTGTTCTCAAAACAAATCAGCTGTAAATGGTCTCCCTTTGATTTCTGGTTTTTCTGCCAGTTGGGAGAAGTCTCCAAGGAAACGGGTTTTTCTTTTGTGGCCGGGGTTTTGTCAGGGTCTCATTGGTCTGCCGGGAACAGAGAGCACAAAGACTTGGAGAGCTGGCTTTAAATGGGGGTGGGAGGTTGTCGGGTTGTGGAGGTGGGAACCAGTTGAGCCTGAGAATCTCTCCCAGTTTCACATGTGCCTCTCTGTAGGAATCTCAAGGTAAGAATTTAATAGACTTAAATCATTTAGCACGGAGGTCGAAGTTAAAGGGGATCTACTGTATTAAAGTTTGAGCGTGTGAGGAGGCCCATGGAAAAAGGATGTGGAGCTGTGGAGCTGGTCGGGGGGGGAGAAGACTGTGCAGTGATTGATACTGAAGCTCAGAGGAATGCTGCTGTGAAGTATTTCCTCTCAAATATTTCCGGAGACTCGTTATTATGCAGGAGACTCGTATAGGTGCCACAGATTGTTGGAGCATGAGCTCAGGATTTCCAAAGTAGCACGTTGTGGCTGGAAATGACTGTTTACTGTCACGTTTGTGACGTCTCTTTCTCATAAAGCAGAATTAGTATTTATCATGTGTCGTGGAGTTTGTGCCAAACCTCTTACTGTTTTGACATTTTTGTAAGCCTGGATACAGTCAAGAAGTCGGAGCTGTTAAAATGTTTAACAGTATCTTTCTAATTTCATATTTGAATTTGCAAATTTCTCATTTGTACAGATCTGCATGAAATCTACTGAGTAGATCCTTTGACTGATGCGTGTGCTTTCCATCTTCTTCTCTGTCTAAAGCATGACTCTTATTTCCATTACTCAATGACTTCTCTGCACTCCGACATGAAACTCAGCTGCTGGAGGGGCAAGTTTATTGATTTACCTCTGCTCAGACAGTGAGTAGATTAAAAAGAAACCAATCTCTACATCCAGCCTTCAGCTCTTTCCCAGAGCTTTTCAAATAAATGTTATTTGACAACCAAAGTACAATCCCCGACTTTTGTTCACTGCACTTATCACAGTTCCCTCTCTGAAGCTGAGTTTTATCACTTTTTTTACCTTTGCTGTACCATTTCACAAATAACACCACCTAACTTTAACACCCTAACCATGCAAATATCCATCTGTTGCAGGCTGCGCCCTCTGACCCCGACACTGACGGGGTGGCTCTAGGTCACCGGTCTAAGTTTCCCATCCCTAACATCCCCACCACCCTGGACAAGCAGACTAACTGGTCTAAAGCCCTGCCGCTGCCTACCCCAGAGGAAAGAATGAAAAGCAATTCCCAAGTCATCACCTCATGTGTCATCCCAATTAATGTGACCGGTAAACTAAAAGCGCTTAATGTTTTATATCTGAATCTGTGAAGGACTGTGCTGGGGATGTTGCTAACTTAACAGCTACCTCTCCCTCAGCAATACCAGGTTTTGAAGAAAAGAACTTCAGCTTTCCTTAACGGAAAATAAGTAAACATTTGTGGGAAATACAAGTATTTGTTTTCTTGATTGGTGTTGGCAGGATTCATACACTGCATTTGTATGTTAGCAAACAACGAACAGATAGCCTAGCATAACTACCAGAAACAGAGGAACCAGCTAGCTTTAAAAAAATCTGACTCCACATAAAACCATACCATTTTACATTCATCTTTGTAAAAAAAACATCAAATCAAAGCATTTAGCATTTGAAGTGTGAGGTGCTAACAGTTATGGTAATGTTAGCTTGGACAGAGCTAAGCTAGCAATTTCCACCTGATTCCAATCTCAATGCTAAATTAAATTAAGCTAATCATGCTGGAGTGAAACAGACACATTGTAACTTAATTTTGTTTTACTTAAGAAACTAAGTATAGTGTTTTAATTAGTGAACTTCAAAGGTGCTAACAGGAAGGTTTTGTTAGCTTATTCAGCATTAATGCTAAGTTAGGTTAACTTAAAATCTCAGACATGAGACTCATGTGTCATATTTTGTCATATTCTAGAGTTTTATGAAAGTGGTATAAATCCTCCTTTCACTCAGGAAAAAGAAAAGGTGTTAAATTGTTTAATATATAGTATGACAGTGTTATGATATGGGGAAGCTAACAGAAGTTAGCACGCAGTGACCCACTGTCAGCTCCCCTCATTAACATTAACAGTTGCTGTGTAGAGTTCACTTTCACTCAATTGCAGTCAATTGTAGAATGTCATTAGTACCAAAGGTGTTCATTTCCCTACGAAGAATCACTGTCAATGTGCAAGTCATGCTTCAGACCTCGTTAACTTTCTTTCTCATGCTTTGAAGCTTTGTGCCTGCATTTGCAAAGAGGCTAGATGCTGTGATATGAATGCCAATTAGCCCCGTTCGAATTGCTGAAAAGGCCTGCCCGATGTTATTTACTCGTGCTCGCATTGACTTGAAAAAAAGAGTTGTTCGCCAACACTGGCTGAGTCAGAGACAGTTCAGGATAAAAAATGCACATTGTAAGCAAAGTCCAGCAATTGCTATGGTGCTGAAAACCCTGACGCGCTATCACATGAGAGTCATAATGTATGGTGAGAGGCAGCGAAACCAGGAAACACAAGATTTTTCCTCTGGTTAGTAAACCCATCAACAGAGTAACTTTATTGTTTGTGGCATATGACTTTTTCAAGTTTTGGTTAAGGATAAAACAGATTTATTTTACTTTTTTTACTTTACATTTCCTAATCTGACAGTTTAGACATTACATAAGAAGTAAATAACAAGTTGTTTGTTCTTCTGTGGCTTTGAGCTTTGAACTTTTTCTAGAAAGTCTAAATCAGTGTTGAGTGTAAAAGGTTTTATTTTTTTTCTCTTGCAAGACAGCGTGAGAGTTAAAGAAGGAAACGCTGCAGTTGCCACTAAACAAAGATTCCTCAGATGTGCTGTCTCCGTTGCAGGGGTTGGCTTTGACAGAGATGCTAGTGTGCGCTGCTCGCTCGTTCACTCGCAGTCTGTGCTTCAGAGGAGGAGGAAGCTGAGGAGACGGAGGACGGTCGCCGGAGTTCCCAGACAGGTGCAGCACAATTTAGGTACGTTGCTTCATCTGACACTGAAACACTATCACTCACAAACAACACTAACATGTAACTACCTCAAGCTGTTACTTGTAGGTGTTGTTTTTTGTCATGTATTATACATTATTAACTTCATATTTTCAATTTAAAAGTCATTTTGTGGATTTTTTTTTCATTGCAAAGACAAATGACATTATTAATTCAATGCCATTGTGTTTGAAATCTATTTTGTATCAGCACACTGTAGAAGAGAAACTATTTTTAGTGCTTCTTTGTTCTGTATTTTGGGACATTTCATGCTTTTAGTCGACTGTAGAGAGATGACAGGAACTGAGAGAGATAGTATAATAACTCATCATCTATATAATAATATAATTCTATATTTAATTTTAGTTCCTAATCCTTTTTCATCCCTGTTTCCTTTTTTCTCCCAGACTCTGACGACTCCCCCAGTTCCAGAGAGCGGACGGTGATAGTCCACGCCAGTCCAGATCTCACGCCCTCCAGCGAGGAGCTGGCCAGTCATCTCAGCACAAGAGACTCAGGCTGCCAGACGGAAGACTTCCTGATCTCAGGAGCGCCGTCTCGGAGGAGGGTCAGAGCCCAGAGAGTCCAAGGAGTCTGCGTGTCCCTCTCCCTCTCTGCAGGCAACATCACCTCCCTGCACGACAGCACTGACGCCATGTTTCCCGCCACGGTGGGTTCACGTCTGCGCTCCAGGAGTCTTCCCCGTGACACCAGCCGGATGATGGACAACGGCCACAATGACAGTGACGAGGAGGAGGAGCTATCCCCCTTTGACGCCGAGGACTTCTTGTCTGGACCTAGGGAGTTGACTCTGAAGGATGAAGAGGAGAGCACGGATGACCAGGCCACGTCGGAGCGCCTGAAGTATAAGCAGCTGTCGGAGAGCGCGGAGCGCAGCTGGATGGAGAGAACCAGATCTCAGCTGCCCAGAAAGACTGACATGGGAAGCTGCGAGATCTCATCCAGTTCAGACACCTTCAGCAGCCCTGTTCACTCTGTGTCAGCAGCAGGGGTGCTGGGAGGACAGATGGATCATAAGGAGGACCATCAGTCCTCTAGTGGTAACTGGAGCGGGAGCAGCTCCACCTGCCCCTCACAGACCTCAGAGACAATGATGCCCCCGGCAGCTTCTCCTCCGCTCACCGGCTCCTCACACTGTGATTCCGAGCTCTCCCTAAACGCCACCACTCACATGAACGACGACCAGATGCTGGACCACTACCAGGGTGTCAGGACCCAGCGGGCAGGCTCCTTCTCCTCTACAGCTATGGATATATTAGAGGAAGTAGGCGTTGGCACACCTGTGGAGCAGGAGTGGAGTTACCCCCACCCTGAGCCTCCACGCCCACAAGACTTCAGCCCTGAGCCGAGCAGAGAAGCAGAAAGCAGCCTGGGCTGCCCGAGCTTCACCAGCATGGCGACCTGTGACAGCAGCTACTCGGACAAACCGCTGTCAGAGAAGGCGGACACCGTCTCACACTACTCTGTAGACACTGAAGGGTACTACACCTCCATGCACTTTGACTGTGGGCTGAAAGGTAGCAGAAGCTTCACGTATAACTATGCAGCCCCTGGTGCCGACTGCGGCCTGTCTGACTTAAGTGGTCACATGACTCTGGGCAGACGCTGCCTTTCTTTAAAAAAACCAAAGGCAAAGCCGTCTCCACCTAAGAGGAGTTCATCCTTAAGACAAATATGCAGTGAGGGAAACATCCCTGACAAGAAAGAACCAAAGATCACATGTGGACAGCAGCGTCCACTGTCTTCCAAGGAGAGGAGACTGCAGCTGCTTTTATCTGCTTCACCGGGTCATATAGAAAACTCTTCACTCGCCAGAGAGCCTGTCCCAGTCTGGGGGGTTGAGGGCTCAGCTGATCTACCTGATTTAGGTGTTTTTAGCTCCACAGATTCACATTCATTTAAGGATGAGGGTGTCGTACAATCAGACTATGCAGATCTGTGGCTGCTGAACGATTTGAAATCCAGCGATCCTTATCGATCTTTGTCAAACTCCAGCACAGCCACAGGTACGACCGTTATCGAATGCATCAAGTCGCAAGAAAGCTCAGAGTCCCAGATGTCCCAGTCCGGCTCCAGAGCCACCACTCCCTCGCTTCCATCAGTGGAGGGAGACTTTAAGCTCACCTCTCCAGAGAAGCTGGCCGGTCTGGCCAGCCCATCCAGTGGCTACTCCAGTCAGTCAGAAACACCCACGTCCTCGTTTCCATCCGCTTTCTTTCCCGGACCACTGTCACCATCCAGCGGCAAGAGGAAGCCCAAAGTCCCAGAGAGGAAATCGTCTCTGTCGTCGTCACTGCAGTCGCTGTCCTGCAGGGAGGGAGCTGTGTCGAAGAGAGACCTGGAGCTGCCGATCATCCCTCCATCACACCTCGACCTAAGTGCCCTTCAGAGTGTCAACAAAGCCCCAGATTACAGGAACCAGATTCAGATGCTTCACCAAAACAAACAAAAAGCAGCAGCAGCGTCCACCAAAACCACAGCTCCCACCAACTCAGAGGTGTTTCATGTCCAGGCCATATCTATCACACCGACTGTGCTGCACTCAGTACATCTCCGACCCATCAGCAAGGAGCCTGAAGGAAGTCATGAAGACAAAACAACTTCCAGTCTGAAATGTCCCACTGTGAATTTAAAAAGCACATTCTCCAGTAGCAAATCACTGGAGCTGAAGAGTCCACTTACAAACAACTTGCATCATCGTCACACATTCTCTAAGGAGCCGCATGAATCAGAGTTTACCTCAAATGAAGAGCAAGTGTGTGGAGAAGCAGCATTTCAGAGTGAGACTGGGAGCAAACAGGACAGAGAGGCTCCTTCAGAGATCATGACAGCGTACAGACAGTCGGAGGCGTCGGTCGACTTCAGACACGAAGCAGCAACTTGCAGAGAATCAGAAGAAGCAGCGGTCTGCTCTGGAGACGGCAGCTCACAGTCTGAGCCTCTACAGGCCTCTGAAGAACAAACGTGTTCCACGGCCTCTTTCCTGCACAGTTCACCGAAGAGATCCAACAATGTGGATAAAGTGCCTGCTGATGGCGGTCAACCAGAATTGTTACAAACGAGTCTGATCGATAACGAAGGCTGCAAAGAACAGGAGCATCATGATTTATCAGGTGTTTCAGTCCAAAGTGCCTCTCAGGACAGTAAAGACGAGTCCACTGCGGAGACAGAAGATTACTTCAGTAAAGGTTTGAATGCTACACTGTTTGTTATAGTGGAGTGTAGTTTTTTAAAAACTGAGACATAATCAGATAAATAGGAGACAACTGAACAAATGTATGTTTTATTTCTCCTTTATTCCCTGGATTGTTGTAGTAAATATGGAAGCATGTTATGAGGTGGAATAAGGATTTATTTGAAAACAAGACCTCAATTCATCAGTTATAGTTACATTTGTATATAGTTCATGATATATACAGTTTCAGCTTCTCATTTGTGAAGATTTACTGTTTTTCTTTTAGAATGTTTAACTTTAAATGTTAAGTTAATCATTGCTTGACGTACTCAGTAGCTGCCTCTTTATGTGGTGAGAAGTATTTATAAGTGTGTGTAGATTATAGTGTGTTACCAGTTTATTTAGATGCTGACTGGTCTGTGTTTTCAGATTCTACACCGAGCGACATCACAGTCTCCCCGCTGAGCGATGAGTCACGGTCGGAGGATGACGCCGTGTTTCTGTCGCCCACCAAATCTCGCACCACTGAGGATCTATTCGCTATGATACACAGGTGAGTGTTTCTGTACCATCTTTGTTTTCATGTTGTGTCAATTTGAACAATATTCTGAGATGATGTTGATTTCTTCCTCAGGTCCAAAAGGAAAGTGTTGGGCAGGAAGGATTCCGCTGAGTTAGGTGCAAGGAACCGGCTCAACACTGCGTCAGCGAACACGTCCCCCAGCAGCTCCAGCAGCCCCACTAGCAGTACTGTGAGCTCCCCCGTCTCACTGGTGTCACCCCCCTCCGCCGTCACCCCACCGGGCCTGCAGAGAACCCCCGGGCCCATCTACAGGAACGCAAAGAAGTCTAGCACCTCCAACGAGGAGTTCAAACTGCTGCTTCTTAAAAAGGGCAGCCGGTCCGACTCCAGTTACCGCATGTCAGCCACAGAGATCCTCAAGAGCCCCATCGCTCCTAAATCTCCCGGAGACTCTCTGACGGAGTCGCCCAGACAGTCTGAAGAGGTTTCCTCCCCCATGCAACAACAACAACAGCAGCATAATTCAGGACCTGATCAGCTCCCCAGCTCTCCGTACCCCAAAGCCAACGCCGAGGGCTTCTCCCCAAAATCCTTCCCCACGTCCGCTGCCTCCAGACAGGGCCGCTCCAGAAACCCCCCGCCCGCCAACAGCAGCCGCTACGGCATGCGCAGCCGACTGTACTCAGCTCCCATGCAGGCGATATCTGAGGGCGAGACGGAGAACTCAGATGGAAGTCCTCATGACGACCGCTCATCCCTCGGCTCCACATAAAAAAAAAAAAAAAAAAAAAAAAAGTAGTATGTCAAAAGGTATGAAATTATATTGTTAGTTTACACATAAAACAAATGGACCAGAGTCAGTTATAATATATATAAGATGTGCAGAGATGCTGAAGTTACTTTGGTACACAGGACACTAGGGGGAAAAAAAAACACTTACTAACTGTTGCAGAGTTTTATAGCTGTTTCCTACTTGTTTTTTTTTTTTTCTGTGGATTCTTTAAAGAAATTTACCTGTGTATTTTATACAGTATTTGAAAAAAAAAATCCTAATGAACAAATAGTTAGAATCAGGGAACCTGGTTATTCATCTGCATTTTGTAGAAAAATTCAATTCATTTCCATATAAATCACAGACTTAAACGTATTATTAGTTAAGGACACCAGTTGACTCCCTTCCTTCAGCCTTGATAGAGAATATTAATGTTGAATTGTAGCTGTTCTGCTGATAAAATCTCTGAAATCGACACCTTTTTATCACTATCTTGTAAAAATAGAGAACTATATTGTATTAACTGTATGTATTCTATGAATACCTATGCAATTAGACCACAATTTGTACCTTTTCTTACGCCAGTCATACCAAAATGATATCGACACCCCTGACTGAACATCAGCATTAGACACTGTGTGAACAGCAGAAGAAAACAATGTGACACCTCGATGCTTCTGTTCAGAGTTTGATGTGATGTGTTTGTATCTCTTCTTCTACCCTTGTTAGAACGCTTATTATGAAATTATAAAAAAAAAAAAAAAAAAAAAAAGCTGAAAAAGAACTGAAATGATTTCAACATTTAAAAAAAAAAAAAAAAAAAAAAAAAAAGATCAAATCGGAGCCGTCACTGACTTGACAATCTCGGGAGACGAGGAGCGAGCAGGTGTTTTTGACGTGGGAGATGGAAAAGTGATAAAAAATTTTGTTGGAGGTGGTGGAGCAGGAGAGCTGCAGGAGAATAAGGGAGGTCATATGTTTATGAGGAAGAAGAAGAAAAAAAAAACAATAATGGTCGTTTCTGGTTTGCTGACTTGGTGTGTTTACGAATTGTTGACAGAGGCAAATGGAAAGTGTTTGAGGAAGATCGATTAAACTTTATTGTACCCAGCAAGAGGCAATAAGTGACAGAGCAGCTTCGGGGGCTTCAGGCCAGTTGAGCATTTTTTTTTTTTTTTTTTTTGTGAGATTTTTCAGTTTTTGACGGAGGAGGCAGGAGCCAGGCTATTCTATGTTCTGCATTTGGGGGGATTTGTGGCTGCTATTTTATACCAGGTGATGGTCTATTTTATTCCCCGTCAAAAAAAAAAAAAAAAAAAAAAGAAAAGAGAAAGAAAAAAAAAAAAGAAAAAAAAAAGAAAAGAAACTTTCACATTTTCTGTGTTCGAACAATCTAAATATATTTATTTTTTTATAAACGACACAGAAAAATATCCACAACGCTCCCTGATTTGCTCTTACACCTAAAACTGAAATCTTTTAATGAACTTATGCAATGATTTGCTGGTGTTTTCTAACATATTTTACTCAAATACTTATTTTTTGTTTATAAGAGACACATTTTAACTCCTATTTAAAACACTGGTTGCAGAGACAAAGTTACACGTCATTAAACAGCTGACAGAAACAGTCATAAGCTAGAAGTGAGGTTATGGTTGTAACCCTGGAACTCTGAAACAGATAGTTGTTTTTTTTTTTATTTGTCCCACATATTCACAATAAATCTACAAGTTAAATTGTCACTTTTGCAGTGATGGTACTCAACCATTATGTGAAGGTGACTAAGTCTATGTAGCCATATTACCGTATTGGTACACTGTAAATACCAACTTTATTTTGGCCTTAATGATAACGACACTCTACACTGATGCAATGATAGAGTAATAACAGGGTACACGATGGGTGACGATGTCTGTGAACCTTCATTCCAACATGTTGTTGTTGTTGTTTTTTTTTTTTGTTTTTTTTGCACTGATAAAAGTGATGTTTGTGAAGTTTCATTAGTCTCTTGCTGTACCTGGAGATATTTATAGACCTTTTACACGGAGCTGTTTGACTTTTTTTTCTTCCTTTGACTCATATTTCACACACATTGAGTTGGCTGTAGGACCGGGACTAGATGCTTCTGCCAAAGGCGACAACGTCTGTACACGTTTAGTGGCATTGAAACTTTTTTTTTTTTTTTTTTTTCTCATTTACTTGACTCCAACGTTCTTGAAAAGACAAAACCAACACAGAGACAGACAGAGAGAGAAAGAATCGCAGCGTGAGGTCGGGTCCTGGATACGTGTCGTTTCAGATCAGCCTCTGTACAGTTCACAGACTGTAGGTATCAGCTTTGTGTTGTTGTTTTTTTTTTTTTTTGTACAAACTTGTAAATACAATAACTTTTGGAATTGTCACAAAGGTTGTTGAACTGTTTATGTAAAGTAAAAAAAAAACAAAAACAAAATGTTTTCAAAGTTTACATTAATTTCAAACCTTTGTATATTTTTGAGCTGTGGAACACTTTGACTTGTATTTATTTTTTAGTAAGCATTGTGGAAATCCCATAGTAAATCCTATCAAAGCCAACTGCTAGCACCACAGGCTGCTTAGCAACTGTGTATAAGAAGACAAATAAATGTGACTGCTTTGAAAATGACTCCTTGTGCCTGTGATGATGTTCAAATCACAACCACTAAAATTTTCCTCCTTTTACAGAAATACTGTCATTTTTACGTCGCTGCAGTTATTTGACAACTCTAACTAAAAGTTAAAACATTATTTACATGCATCAAAATCAAATTTAAAGAGGATTTTTGTGTTCCAGGATGGGATGTTTATTTCTGAAAAAGTATTTAAATGCTCTCATACGGTCAGCGTAGATGAAAAATGTGACTGTTATTTTTATCTTTGTTATTCATTCACCAAAACAAAGTACTTGACTCAGCTGCTGCAGCGTCTGATTGGTCGGCTTCTAAACCATTAGATGGCGACATAACTGACAACAAAACAGTGTGTAAAAGGTTTTGCCTCAGGATAATAAAATTAGAGGAAAAAAAACACATAAATCAAGATTATTAAAAAAATAAAAGTTTATTAAACTAGTATTTGTATACAACCTGTTTAAGATTTTCTATGAAGGTTATCATGACTTGAGGCACAAATTCAATTTTGTGTTTTGTTTTGTTTCTAACAGACAGGAAATGACAATAAAACACAAAACAACAGTTTTGAGACATGTTGTGAATATCCATGTCCATACCTACTAGTCTGCTTTTTTGTTTCATGTTGTTGCACATATAGAATAAAGTGATCTGGTTAAACACTGACCCTGGATCAGGCCGCATGGGGTCCTGTGTTATCAGACAATGAGCTGCAGGTTTTCTGATTCACGACTGACACTAGAGGGTGTTCTTCAGCTGAGCACCCCAGAAAACGTCCACTGGGTAATTTAATGCAAATTGAGTGTAAATTTAAATTAGGCCTCTTTGTATTCTGAAAGGAGAAAAAAAAAATAACACAGCTGTGACTTCTTTTAAAACATCTGGACGTGTTCATGTCGACATGACAGTCTCAGCTCGTAGCCGTAGTTACACACATGTCATTTCATTCGTGCGTTGTGTCAGTTTCATGGTCGTGCTCCAACTCCACAGTCAGTGTGAATTCCCTTTGTTGCTCTGGCTCATGTCAAACGAGCCTGTGATGGACAAAAACGCCTTGTTCTCAGTCAGTACATGTCAACCGAGCTCAGAACGTATGTGATGGGGAAAAAGGAGGTAAACAAAGCCCTGGACTGTTTGGCATCCCAAGTGGGTAACCATCAAAAGGGCAAACTGACCATGAACCCTGACCTTAATTAACATCCGAGACAGGATGACTTGGCATGAGTAGGAAGGTAGGTGGTGTAGAAATCAAGTATTTTTGTTCATTGCCCACGTTACACAATAGTAATGTGTGCATTGGGCCCAGATGGGGAATAAAATTGAAATACAATGATTTATGGTGAACTCTAAAGTACCTAACCAGGAAGAATTGTCCTACAGGCTTTGATGGCAGTGGACTACTGAGATGTCTCTCTTACTGTGTTTGTCTTTGTGTTGTACAGGCGGCTTTGTGCCGTTATTTGCCCCCTGGCTCTCACACAATACAGTAGATACTGAATAGGCCTTAAAAGCAAATGTCAACCCAACATGACTTTTATCAATGATTGATTATGAAGAACAAGGACATTGACAAAGGAGAGTTAAAGACCTTTAAAAGAAACACACGCAGCTCCGCGCCTTTCATTCACTGCAGCTGCAAGGGAGTGTGTAAAAATTATTGGTTCGACTTTTCTGTAAGAGCAAGGGAGGATATTTAATATTTTTTTTCTCCACCCATATTTACTTTTTTATTTTGCCATGTTTTTTATTTATTTCATTCATAATAAAAAACATTTAAAAAATCCCAAATATTTACACCAGCGAGGTGGCTTTCATGTGTGCAGCATGTGTTTTGCTGTTTGCAGAGGTCGCGGTCAACACAGCTGCATCTGTGAAGCTTTCTGTATAGAATGTGTTGCCTCACGTCTGTAAACCATTTTTGTCTCTTTGCTCTAAAAAGCTGTCTCAACATCTGCACAGATGTTAGCTGCATGCTAGCTAGCAATGGATCAGCTGTGCTCTGCTTGGCCTCTAATTTAACTCACAGATTTGATTATTATATTTTATATCATCATCATTATTGTTGTTGTTGTCAATAAAAGATTGTCTGAAATCATGCTAATATATTCAAGCAGCAGTGACACTCACACTAAAATCTGTTTTCATTTATTTCTCTATTTGTATAAAATTAAGTGAAAGATCAAAAGAAAATATGATAACCCTGGGGATGGTTTTGTTCTCTTTTTTATGTTTTGTTTTTTGTTTTGTTTTGTTTTGTTTTTTGCCCCTAATTTTCAGTAAGTAATTTTCAGACGGTCCCTAAATGCAAAGTGCATTAAAAGACCTGCACAGGACTCATTTATACGTCAGCGGTGATAGAGATGGTGGGTATGAGAGGGTTAAAATTTAGGATTTGGAGGGCCCTGTATTTTAATTTGTAATGTGGTGACAGTTTTTTTTTTCCTGGATAAACACAAAAAATACAAATCACATAAATCATATATGTGATCCAGCAGAATAAACTAGGACTGACAATTATGATGACAGTAATATTCATATTTATGAGTCTATCTTTGGTTAATGAGTATTGATTGGAGCAGTGCAGCATAAGAGCTGCACATTTAGTCTGGATCTGAGATGTACATCCACATGTGAGTAATACTGACTGTAGGCAGGATGGGGGAAGGGATGCCGAAGAGGTAACCACACCAAAGTCACCACTATGCCACCGGGGCATATTGTGAGGCTCATTATAGTGCATTAAACAGCCTCCCTGTGGAACAATAAGAGGCCCCGGGGCCCCTGAGGCAGAGCCTGAGGCTGGGTGGGACTGATACAGAGACCCAGGGGATCCAGCTCACCCAGGTCTGTCACTGCCAGACTCTCATCTCCAGCTGCCAAATTCCATTTTTCCCTGATTGTGTCATCAGCCCATCACCATGGTAGAACTGTCTGGAGTAGTGTTTAATATGAAAGATTCAAATATTTCATCTCATATTTTCTTTCTTGTTCAACAGAGGGAACATTTTTCTTCTTTTGATAGTCAGAATTATTTGAGGTGAATTTTTCATTAATACTATTAAAATACAGCCTGTTTTTGTTCATACATCCTTTTTATTTGACAAGTCTATATTTTACAACACATTTTTAGGAAAAATTACAAAAATCTCAATTTGTAAAGAATAATCCTCTGGTAAAGAATAATCCATTATAAATTAACTTATTATTAAATAGCTTTATTTAGCATAAATTACATAAATTGAATTTCCTCCTGCATCTTTAATTATTCTTTATGAAATAATTACATCTATTTAATTAACCACTTTATGTACGAAATAATTTTGGAATTTTAAAAAACAAACAAACAAACAAACAAAACAAACACACACACACACACACACACAATCCGGACAGGCACAAAAATACGTCATGTATTTTTGCAATTATCTCACATGCGTGTTTTTTATTTATATTTTTTTATCATAGTCGTGACAATATTTATTTATTTTAACTCTGTTAAATGATGAAGAAAAAACTCTTAATTTAAATTGTGTGTGTCTCTGTGTGTGTGTGTGTGTGTGTGTGTGTGTGTGTGTGTGTGTGTGTGTGTGTGTGTGTGTGGTGGGGAGGTGATGGGGGGAGGGAGGACCCGCTGACGATGCTGCGTGCGCAGCTTCAGTCTGGAGTCGCTTCGCTACGACGGGACCTCAGTGATGAGATAAATAGTAGCCTTATCTATTTAATTTTAAAGTATTACGGGTCTCAGTCGTTGATAACCGACAGACCGCGGACGACTCAGGAAGCTGCTGCTCCGCTCGTCTGCTTTAGAGGTGAGTAAACGTCGGTGTTTGTTGCTAAACTGTAATTTTTATGGAAGAAGAAGAAGAATTACATTAAAAGGACAGGAGATGAAACAGGGGGTGAGCCGGAGGGGGGTGGGGGGCTTTTATGATTTAACGTCGCTGAAACATTATTGTTATTTTTTATGACGTGAGCGCGTGGACAGGCAGATAATTATTTATTTAGTTGTAATGTCGTGGGTTTTTACAACATATTTAAGCTTTTTTTTTTCCTTCTCTCGCTCTCTCTCAGTGTCAGAGGCGACGTGCGCAGCTAGCTTGTACCGTGAATAACGCGTACTGTCTAATAGCGCAGGCTCGGTTTGTCTCTTTCTTTCTTTTCTTTTTTTTTTTTTTTTAATGGAACGCGAAGTTTAAAATAACATTCAATTAGCGCGAGGACACATCTCTCTGCCTTATATTAGCGTGTTGCCTCACGCGCCCTCAGCTCCTTCACGTTATCGCCGTGTGATGTGTGGAGACGAGCGCGTACACGGCGCTCTGCTCCCCCTCTACACCTCCTCCTCCTCCCCCCTCTCCTCCTGCTTTTCATGGCGAACCGTCGGCTCTCGCTCGGGGACCAGACGCAGTCTATCTGTCTGCGAGGACGGTGACGACGTCTGTAGGAGGGAAAAAAAAACCCAACAACAACATGTCCTTAATGAGGAAATAAAACAAATATCCTCAAATGAACCGGGCGGTGTCACGGTCAGGGCCTGTTGTAACAGCCTTGGCTCTAACACACGGACAGGGCTTCAGCTTGTGTTGGTGTCCTGTCACATGTGCAGTGACAGAACTGGTGTAAGAAAAATGTTATTAGCAGAGCTATAAAGACCCTGAGCTACAGCAGACACACCCTCCCTCATCTTTATCCTAATGAGACTATTCATGAAGGAAACAAAGTCCACCTATTAGCTGATAATAATAATAATAATAATAATGTAAATACTTCTTCATGGAATCCTTTTGCATAAATTCATTTTAATATATTTGCTTAAACAGTGTGAGATGGAAAAAATGAGTTTCCCAACATCAAACATTGACGAGTTATTACAGTTTGAATTAGCTTTTGTAAATTATTCATCAGATTTGAATATGGCTGTGATATGTCTGAGATCAGATGGAGCGATAAAAGATCATCTGCACTGATGTGAGAGCAGTGTGCATCAGTCCAAGGACATGAGGCTCATGATGAGGCTCCATGTGTCATCTAATGAGATGTAATTGGCTATTGCAGGAGAGGTGGTGGTGGTGGTGGGGTGTCGAGGGCCGGGACTTTTAGATCATCAGCCGTGCTCTATCCACCACCACCCCCCTCCATCTACCACCGTGCTTTGTTCCTTCTGGGTTTAACTATAAGACCCTCCTCAAACCCATAACGAGAAGGCAGCAAAGACAGAGACGCGTCCCCTGTGATGTATTTGGACTGCAGTGCAGTTTAATGCAATGTAAGTTGAGGCGTTGTTTGTTTTCTCCCTGCTATTGACTTAGTATGGCATACATTCCATCAATGAGGGAAGGAGACAAAAAAAAGGGGGAAATGTGGAAATCATTACAGTAACGGGGACAGGGGAGGGATTTTATTTGGCTCTCTGTTAGGTCTCCTCTTGCCTATTTACTCAATTAGCTGTTACTGGTTTGTGAACACAAACCTCTAACAGATGATGCATGAGAGTTACTGTAGGCAGTGCTTTAGATGTGCAGCCGCTCTTATCAGTGTTAGGAAAATACTGCGCGCTCAATCTACGCCAGGATCACCGCTTTGTTTGTGTTGCATGTTTCCTACATTAGCTCATATATAATGAAAACAGCATTACTCTGCTGCTCTATTTTTATCAACCTCATCTACAAACTCTGTGATCAGGTGGAAATGGGGAACTCTAATGATGTTAACAAGATGGATTTGGGAAGATTAACCTAAAGCTATTTCTGGAAATAAGGTCATATTTAATTTTCTGATAATTCTCAGACTCTATATTCCAGTTCTACGCAGCAATGTTTGGGCTTCGTAAGCAGTTTTAACATGAGCCTTTCAGTTTGACCGCACAGACATGGATTATTTATGTTGACTTCAACTGAAACAACACCAGACAGACAGATGTGGGTTGATCCGATCTGTCACATCAGCAAAAATCACGTATTTATTGATTTTTATGTGACATCTTCCTTTGACCTTCCCTCTCTGTGATAACACAGAGACAAAGCGAAGCCGCAGTGTCAACTGTTGTAACTGGAAAAAGATGAACATGTCCTCTATGTACTTTGGCTCAGCGTACACCTTCTGGTTAAACTTCCTTCTTGTCTGCGGGAGTTTGACATCGTGGTCACGTGACTCAAGTGAAGAGGAGGTGGAGGGAGAAGAAGAGTGGAGCTGTAAAATAAAACGCTCCGTTTGCTAGAAGAAAGCTCGACCAACGACATGTCACAGCGGTGATCTGTGCTCAGCATCAGGCCACCTGGTCTGAAGGCTCAGAATAAAAACCCACTGATTATATTTTATTTCCTCTCGTAACCAATGAAGATGAAGCATAAAAAGTTGTTTCACCCTGAGAGGAATGATTAGTGACTGTCTGGGTTTTTTTTTTTTTTTACTCCTCACTTTGTGAACAATCGAGCTAAATACTACAGCCTTTGACAGTAGGCGAGTCTCAACCAAGAAAGGCTTCTTTCATATGGGTCAGTGAGGCTTTATCGTGTCATAGACCTCATGACCGTGTTATCAAGCAGGAAGTGTCTTGCCTCAAACTTCCTGGAATGCAAGTGAGACCGCAGCATCAAAATAGTGGAAACATAGAATAGACCTAAATTCTGGGGAACTGGATCCAAATTTCTGTTTTTATTTTATTTTATTTTATTTTTTAGAGAAAGGGATAAAAAGAAGAGAAAGGCATCAAAGCTAATAAGAAAAAAACAAGATGTGCAGCATATGAGAATGTGTGAGACTGATATATGTCTATGCCTTTGTCTGGATTCTTATGTCAACAATTTGTCCAAGTTGTCTTATTCTGGTGCGAGTTCCATGAGTTGTGTACTGAGTCTTCCTTATGAGGACAAAGCAGCATGTGTGGCACATTAGTCTATTACATGCATATAGACTGGCCATCTGTCAGAGAGCAGACACCTTCCTCTTTGAACCCATGAAAAGTCAGTCAGCGCTATGCTGCGTCAGGAAAACACAGAGAACGAGCCACAGAGGCGTCAAGCTATAAATACGCAAAAAAAAGTTTATGGGGTTCTTGTTTTTGTATTCCCAAGACACACACACACTTCCCAGACCTTTTCCATGTGTCAACACGGCGACAAGGTTATCGGTCGCCCGTCTGGCTGTAGGAGCCTCCGTGTAATCCATCAGAGCCCTGTTACAATGTCTCATCTATGCTTCACAACAATATAAACCCAGCCTGGGGGGATAGAGGGCTCCTCCTCGCCGCTCACTCAGGCAACCCAACACCACATGAAGGCTGCGGAGGAAAGAGAAAAAAAAGTGTCACGCTTTTGCTAGAAAATTGGCTCTGTATGTGTGCGTTTAATTGAGTTTTTCACTTAAAAGGTAGGCTATACTTTCATGTTTCAGGTTATTTAAAGTTTCTCTCCTTCCCAAGACCTGAACATTATCCGCGGCTCCCATCACTATGAATAATTGACCCAGTTGACATTGGATGCATTGTATCTGCAGGCACCCAGGGGACGTTTTATCTCTGTGGATGGATGAGGGTTGACAGCCAGTGCAGGCGGGACATGTGTTGTGTGGAGGTGTCATGTAGTGAAGAGGAAAGCAAACACACAGTGTGCTTATGGAAGCACAATAGCTGCTGGGATGCTGTCCAAGGATGATAGATAGATAAATAGATGGATGGATAGTTGATCAATTATAAACTGGGTTCTCTCTCTCTCTCTGTTTCTCTCTGGGTCTTTTTTCTGTGTAGCGTGAGGAGAATAGTTTCGTAAGAGAGCACATGTTTAGGAGGCACATGATCTGTTCTTGTGTTTTACAGAAATAATTTGACTTTACTTAAAGGGACAAACCACCAGATTTACTACACATCAGTGTCTTCTCGGCAGCGTCAAACCTGAAAAAAAACGACCTCGATCGTAGTCTTTTTGTCATGATGTAACCAGGGTTACCTCAGGTCACACTGGGAAGTTACAAGATTTATATCAGAAAGCCACAAACAAAGTTAATTACTGCAGTTGTGGTGTTTCAGAATCGGTTGTTTACAAGGCAGGGAGGGTCTAACGAACAAACACTTTCATTCATTTTCTTTCTCACAGTTCCCACACTTCTACGCTCTTTATTGTTTTAATTGTATAGAATATTTTGCTGTAACATTTAAAACTTACACAAGCTGTAGTGCTAAATATGAAAACAATTTTCCATTTTCTATTCTAACAGTTGTTCGTCCCTCAATACAGTGCACAGTGTTGTGTTTATGTTCGATTGTTCACATTATACTCAATTGTTGAAACTAGTGCACAACATTAAACACTGCGTTTCCTGTGTTTCAGTGCTGCCTCCAAGAATAATGGATGAGACCTGTCAGTAGCACTTGATGAACATTTTGATTGACTCTTCAAGTTAAATTATGGAGGGAAGTGATGATGTGTCTGGAGCCACGACACAGCCGCAGACAGATGTGTGCGGCGCTGAGGCGGCAGGACGAGAGATCAGCAGTAAATTGGAGGATGGAGCTGCTTCACTTCCTCCTGCTGACTCCTGTGAAGGCAAAGGGGGTCTGTCTAACCTCGTGGAGCCTCCAGCACCATCGGTGGTGACTCCGACAGCTGAATCTCCAGGAGGTGTGTCGCTTAAAGTCGCCACTACTGTTCTGCACCCGGTGTGTCTGGGAGACAGCCCGCTGATGCTGCCCATTCACCTCCAGATGGCCGGAGCTGCCGCGCCTCAGCTCGGCCAAATGGGGGCAGCGCCGTATTTAATAGCAAGCCAAAGCCCCGTTTCGCTTCCGCTGGTCTTGGATCAGCAGGTCATCCAGCACATGAATCCTTCTGTAATGCCTCAAACAACAAACTGCCCTCAGCTCCAGAACAACGTCCTGTGTCAGAACCCTCTGACGTTCGGTTTACCTCCAACCGTCGACCAGAAGTCAGCAGGGCAGACGCAGGACGCCAACCTGCTCTCCCTCCTCCAGAATCCAGCGTTTGCTGCCATCTTGCAGGACCTTTTCCCTTCACAGGCTGGTTCGTCAACCTGTCAGTCGCCAGGCTCCACCTTCTTCCCCCTCCCTCCGCTCACTCCGCCTTACACCTCCCCCCTGGCTCCTCTAGTCCCTCCTGCCACTCTCCTAGTCCCCTACCCTGTCATCATCCCTCTGCCAGTGCCTCTGCCTGTCCCTCTGCCTATCCCCATTCCAGTCCCTCAGACTGAAGACTCCAAGGGGAACATGCCAAAACCAGTTTGCACTGTGAGTAAAAGCACTCAGACTTCTCTGAAAGATACTACCTCTCCCTCGCTGTCTTCGAGCAGATGTGTGCCGTCGTTCCAGTCGCATAACATCTCCCCGTCCTCACTTCCTCCAGACGAAGGACAGGCCTTAGATCTCTCTGTCAGGGCATGTCCAGTTGAACCAAAACAGGAATACCCCAGCCTGCAGCAGGACAGTGTGCTTGACTTGTCGGTGCCTGGCGTGAGGAAAAAGTCGTGTAGTTCCGGCGCCTCGCCAGGACGAGACAGAGAAGTGGCCTTTCAGTCCAGTCAGGAAACAAGTGGTCCTTCGCTGTCTCTGGGTGTTGAATGTACTCAGAGTTTAGATTCCAAACTTTTGGGCAGTCTGGCTTCGCTGGAGTTCAGCCGCCAGCACAAGTGGGTGGTCGACAGCAGCGCAGCGGGGTCCAGCTCTCTGGGTCAGGAGGCGTCGCTCAGCGGCTCAGGAAACCTGGAGATAGTCAGCGCCTCACAGACGGCCAAGGTCATCGTCTCGGTGAAGGACGCCATCCCCGCCATCCTGTGCGGGAAGATAAAAGGTCTCTCAGGAGTCTCCACCAAGAACTTCTCCATCAAACGGGACGGCAGCCAGGGGGCGTCGCTGCAGCAGCTCTACGCCGTGCCGTCGGTGTCGCAAGGTGAGCAGCACGACCCCAATGACCCGATAAAAAAGGTCCCGAAGAACAGAGCGATCAAACTGAAGAAGGTCAGCTCGCAGGAGATCCACTTCCTTCCCATCAAGAAGCAGAGACTGGCAGCTCTGCTTCCCAGGAAGTGAGAGCGCTCGGTGGAGGGGGATTAATTGCTGGACCACTCTCTGGTTGTCCCTCCACAGTGTGTAACATAAAACACATGTGGGGACATTCTGTAATCAAACTCATACACTTAAATGTCCAATCAGAGCACAGAGTTTGGCTTCAGACGTTTGTGAATCTGAATCTGAGGCTCATGAATGTCTGTGCGACGCAGACGTTCCAGAGGAGGTTTCTGTTGGCGCTCTCTGAACTGCTGTGTTGTTTTCTAATGCACTACTCGACAGTGTTACACTAAACCAGAGATGTTTTTTGTATATGGCAGCTTAATGGGCTCTCCATGTGGCTTTTGGAGTTTCTCTTTATAAATCGGAGATGTTAAAAAACAGTTTTGACTTTGTAATTACAGCAAAGACACATGGGTTCCATTTTTCCATTTTGGTTCATGGTTTGTTTCCATGTGTAATTTTTCTTTAAGTGCACTGACGACCTAAAAAGCCAATAGTTGAGGTTCTCGCTGTTCAGGATCCACTGGCAGGACGCGACTCAGACTGTTAAACCAGGTCCCATCATCGGAAATTCCCACCGTCCTCAGCAGCTCACTGGGGTGATTGGTTGCTCTCTGATTGGCCGGGGGTTTAGCATGACAGGTTAATAAGGACTTGGCAGGGCCACGGTTACGCTTTCATTCAAATGAATGTTGGCAACAGACACCGGTCGCAGCAAAATACATTCTTTCTTTGTTAAGCAGCAAGAAAAAAGGGATGTCTTAATTGTTTTCACATTTAAATGACTCTCTACAGGCCCGTCCAAATATAAAAAGAATATTTCTGCAAAGAGCTATTTTTGTTGCCGGTTGAATGAACCTCACAGTGAGTGTGTAAAACACCAGAACCCCCCGCTGACTCCAGTAACAGACTTATTAAGTGAATTTAAGTGGTAGTTATTATTGACTCAGCCTTTAAATCAATGTCAAATGTGAAAGCAAAGATGAGACGAGATGAGATGGAAGAGAACAGCCAGATTTGCTTTTAGAGAAAATACTGTTCATATATGTGTAATGTGTGTGTCAGTCTGTAATTAGACCCCTCCATCAAACATGTCCATGTGAGACATTTGTCCCAGTAGTTTGGTGTCATTTCTTTGTTTTGTGACGCATGGTGTATGTTATTATTTTTTTCCATCCCATGATTATGATCAGAGTTGTGAATGTGGAGTGTGTTGTCATGTGTCCGTTTAATTTTTTTTTTTCCTACTGAGTGCACTTTGTTATAGTTTAGTCAAAAAGAAGAAGAAGTTACAGGGTGTCCTACCTATTCTGCTCAGACTCTGTTTGTGATTACTGCATTTCTGAAAATCTGTGAATTACAGGCCAAGAACTAATAACAGCCATATGCAGACAGTCTGGATGAACTGAGGAGGGATGGAAAAAACATAAAGCTCTACTTTTGACCAGTTCTTTATTTATGTTGATGTGCTTTAGGAGGAACTTTGCATCTTTCTTTAACTAATGTCATTCAACAGAAAAGCCCTTTTTTCCCACCGTGAAGTAGTTTGAAATGTTGTACAGGATTTCGACCTAATTTATTCTTTGTACAACCTTTATTTATACAGTCTGTGTATATAGTGGATGGTCAGTAAGGAGACTTAAAAAAAAACAGCTCCCTTTGTACCTGTCAAGTCTCCTGAAGCATTTGTTTTGCTTATAAAACTGTTGTTTTAATGAAGATGTTGGTAAAGAAACAGATGAAATGATGGCGGTTACATGTCTGCTTTCTGTACAGTATTGTGTGCTTTTTATATGGAAGTGAACTAAAACAATCTCCCAATGTCTGAAATGTCCTCGTCTGCCTTTTTCTTGATGACATTTTCTGAGACGAGCTATAAATCAGAGAAATGTTTTCTTCTCGTGCCAGAATTCACATTTTATACTTGATGTAAATAGTTATTTGTGGTTAAGAACAGGACAGAACAGGTCTGACAAATAACAGTAACACACACGAAGTGTCAGTGATGTAACCGACAGCTTTCAGCTTTAAATGTCCTGATGTGCAGTCTCATGTAGCAGCTCATTGATTTGACGTCGACCACCTTCATCACTAAGTCAAGTGGCGGCTGATTAAACCTCAAGCAGCTGATGATAATGTGGCGTTTTGCGTTGTTATCGTCTTCGGTGTGACGCCAGTGAAGAGTAGAACAGACTGCCAGGAGACTGAACATGTGCGATCACTCAAATCATTTCTCGTGTGTTTTTAAACTGTTTTGACAGTTATTGTCTTATTTTTCACAAGCAGGCCTGGATCACTCCTCGTGCCAGAGAGGTAGAGTTTCAAAACAAACGTCCTCACACTGGCCGGCGTGAGGAGATAAACGACAGACTCTCTAGTTCGTTATGTGCAAAACTAATGTTTCTGGTGTAATGTCCAATAACTGTTTAGAGAACATCCTTAACTGATGTGTTGTTTTCAGTAAGAAGACGTGCACATCCTTTTATTGTTTTGGTAGGTTTATAAAAAAAACAAAACAAAACAAAAAAACAAACAAACAAAAAGAAAAGAAAATACACATCATAAACACATTGTTTATCTGGTGTGACATAATGAACAAGTAACTTTTTGCAACACTTTTTTTTTTCAAGTACTTTAAAGAAGATGCAAGAGAAAAGAAATCAACAGCACTTCGATCCTGTGTTGAATATTATATGGCACAAGTCTTTTTTTTTTCAATCGAGGAAGGGAATAACAGGAAAATTCTGTTAAGTATATTATAAACAGTGTGCTACAAAAGCTTATACTAACAAAGACCACATAAACCTGAGAGATGTCGTAGGTAAAGCAAGGCAGAGTCTAGTACTGGGAGTATCTGAACTAAAAGCGCTGCGGTAAGTATTAAAAAGCAGAATGGAATCCACTGTGAAATATTCACCCCCATCCCTCCTTATCTTCACATTTCTACCTTATGTATATGATTTCCTTAAAATATTAAGTTTCTACAAAATGTACATTCTGTCGCTGATATTCATGGTTAAACCCATAAAACTGTACACATCTGTTTTCATTGCTAACAGTGATTGTAACGGTCAGAAGTGACAACACTGAGGTTGCAGGCAGACCAATGAGCTTACATGATCATGACTGATAAAAAATATTACATTAAAATCGAAAACAATACATAGAGAGCCCTTAAAAATGTGGTATCTGCACTTCCTTAACAATCTGTCCACTGAAATGAAGTCGCCCGTAACTGCTCGGAGCTCGGGATGCGGAAGCGTTTTTTTTTTGACATTTTGTCAGGACTGTATGAGAACCAGTGGGAGGCGACGTAGGGCTGACACGATAATACATGAGGCCACGCGGCAGGAGATCATCCCGCACGACGCTTGTGGAAAAAAAGGTGAGCTTCAATTAGAAAAAGAAGATGTTTGAGCGGATGAAAACGTCTTGTCTAGCACTGTGTCAAACAAGTGGAATGCACTGACGTCAGCGTTTCTCCAGGCAGGCAGATTAGACCCGTCCTCCAGGCAAACACGTGAAGAGTGAAAACAGCTATACAACAGCACAGACTAGAGAGAGACCGTCCAAATTCTCCTTGAAGAACGTGGGGAAGAACATCTGAGGGATTCTGTTTCAGTATGCCAACCCTTCCTTAGTAACTGGAAATTTAACAATAATAAAAACATTATATAAGAAGAAACATTCTCCATCTTTGGGGATCCAAAACCAGGATCAAAAGATCATCTCTGTAAAAAAAAAAAAAAAAACGTGTCCACGTGTGCACATGTGCTATGCAATGTAAACACTACAGGGATTATTTTCCTTTGGGATTTCATTAAGTCAGTTGTGTCTATTAGACTTGAACAGCTTTTAGTTCACTGATGAGGGGATGAGGTAATGTGTCAGCACTGCACGGCACACTTGCTCCACTCTGGAAGTCTGGATGAAGCTGTAACATGTATTCAGTCTGCGGAGCTGGAGTCTGGAGTAACGTGTCGTCTCTGCTCACCGCGGCTCGGTGTGGGAGTGGCGGCTGTGTCGCTCAGGTCAGGCAGGGACGGCGCTGCCGTCGCTGCCGTTACAGTTTGACTTGTTTCAGCCGCTCTATGTGGTGGCACAGCTTTAGCGCGGGGCCCAGCTTCAGACCCATGTACTTCATGATCATGTCGCTCCGTAGCAGCATCAGGGCTTTTCCATCAATCTCCTGTGGAAAAAAAACGAATGGGACTCATTATCTCATTATGTAAAGAAAACACGTAAATAAAGAAAAATGATCTGCAGGAGCCCCGGCACCATGTGCAAAAAAATATTAACTTTGAGCGTTAACTCACGTGTTTTCTGAACAGTTCAGCGTGTGGGGCTAACGCTGTGGGATCAGCATCTCTTACAAACTGCATCACCTCTTCGATGGACCAGGACGAGGGGTGTTTACTGGACAGCTGCTGACTCTCTCGCTCAGGCGCAGCCTCGGGGCCTGTGGTGGAGCTGGCTGCTGCCAAACAACAGCACATATATTCAGCATGAGAGGCAGCAGCGACTGTTAATATAAACCTGCTTCCACTGATAATCACTGTACCTTCTACTCGTCGGAGAGGCTGCGTGGAGCTGAGCTCTGAGGGGTTGGAGGACAGGCGGCGCATGGGCGTGCTGTTGCCAGGATGGTAGAGCGTGCTGACCTGAGAGTGGTACTCTGAAGAACTCCGTGCCGTTTGAGGACGAGGAGTCATGGAGTTGGAGGCCGAGTCCATGTAGCGCTGCTCCTTTATTAGGCCGTTCTCCTCGTGGGGCAGAGTCTCTGCTGGAGAGGGAAACACACACCACAGTCAAAAATCATTCTTTACAAGAGTTGGACGATACACTCAACACATGGACGATAAACTCAGCAGTAATTTACAGACATAAAGTCCAACCTGCTCTGGGCCTGATGAAAACATTAAGTGAGGCTCTACGCTGCTTTGAAAATCATTACATTACTTTGACTACAGTTTACATAAATTAAGGTAACACATCAGTAAAACATCACAGACTCATGTATCAAGGTTTCATCACCTGAGGACACAGTCCTTTACTCTACAAAACATATGAACAACTTCAGGAGGAATTCTTTACTGAAACACTGAGATGCATCAAATATATCTTTGGACAACACCGTGTTGTGGTGCTGTTACATGTTTTATGTTTGTTGTTGTTCATCTGCTCGTGAGACTTGCTGCCCACTTTCTGGCAAGATCTTACACATATTCTAATTTTATATCAGATGGACAAACTGGTGTTGTTTGGAGGAGGATGTTTGAAAGTGTGCAAAGAACTAAGGCCTGAGGCTCAGTAGGGCTGGTGGAGGAGATGGATGTATTGATGTTGGATTTTTTCTGGGTTTTTTTTTTCTTTTTTGGCATAAAAAAGTTTAAATGCATTTTGTAGGTTCATTCATCTTACAAAAATAAAAAATAACAACAGCTTTGCAGTCTACAAAGGAGCTGTACCTTCTGAAGGATGAGCTTCGGTACGTAAATGTTTAGGCGACAGAGGAGCTGCGTACGGTGGAGAGACTCCAGAGAGGCTGCGTTTACTGCTCCGAGCCAGAGACGGAGCCTCCAATGCTTCTTCTTTCACTGCAACATGGAAACAAAGAACTCGTTTTAATCACCTGAGCACACACGACAGGATGCAAACAGATACAAACATTATGAACACAAGGTTAAAGGAAGATATTGCACCATATACTTTCTAATGTTACATCTAAATATATATAGCTTTCCACTCAATATGTATCTGTATTTCCTGCCTCAGTTTTACTTCATTTTAAAAGATATAAAGAGTGTGTAGTCGTTACCTGACTTGTTCCTGTCGTAGGCCGTGTAGTGGCTGAACGGCTGACTGCTGAACAGATTGTCACATTGCAGGTGACGACACATTGTCTCCAGGAACCGCAGCACAAAGGAAGCGCTGGAGGCTGAAGGTAGTTTGACCACACGAACTCCACCATCTGTCCTCACTGTGATGAAGGACAAAATGTTTTACAGCGCTATCAATCACCTGTCATGAAGATGGCTCGGACTTGTTCGGCAATCTGATGAAACTGTTTTCCATCTCACAGATTCTAATAACTACTGTGTGTGTGTGTGTGTGTGTACCTCGGACAACCTCTCCTCCTCCTGAATGAGTCTGCAGAGCAATGAGCAGGACTTTGGGCTGGTATGCACAATCTATACAGGCTTGAACCACCTGCTGCAGCACAGTGTTCACTGGCCCCGGGCCAAAGTGATCTGGCAGATGCTGCATCTGCTTCCTGTCCAGGTGGGGACCACAGTTTCCATGCTTATTCACATACACACACACTGAAACACAAACAGAGCACGTTGAACACATCAGGTACTGAGATGTTATCTTTAAGTCAGTGCAAAACATGTAGTGACAATACTAAAGGAGGCTAATGACCATGAATCCTGTTGTACCTGTTGAAACCACAGAGTTGAGACTAGCAGGACTTTCCTGTGGAACTTGGATGCTGGGTAGTTGTGTTGGACTCTGAAGTAGCTTGGACTTTCTCTGAAAGGCAAAGTTCATTTGCAGACAAACTTTAAACATAGGGAAAGTAAACATATCAAAAAATAAAACAAAGCCGTGCACTGTTTAAACATCTCAGAGGTGGAATGAGTTTGTGCTGCGAAGTCTCACCTTGCTTCCAGGTTTGGGTCCTCTCTTCTTGTGGGGCCGAGCCGCTACGAGCTGTGTATTTTCGGGTACGGGTACAGGTACGGGCACAGTTCCCGTTCCGTTTTGGGCAGCCGCTGCCTCAGCTACAGCTTTGAGGAGGGCGAGGGTCTCACTTTTGGGTCTGCGGCCCCGGACCCCCTTCCTGACAGGCAGAGGGGGCAGAGGGTTGGGGAGTCTGTAGGGGGACTGCATGGAACGTCTGCTGGGCTTGGAGGGCGACGCCGGGAGAGTCTGCAGGTTCTTTGGGAGGGTAACTGTAGAAACATCAAAAATAAAAAGAGCTTATACGACATCATGACATCATACTGAATATAACATTTTAGTATGTTGTAATGGTATTTAAAGACACTTTTCCTTAAAGCCAAAAACACAAAGAACACAGTGTTGGCGTGAACAATCCAGACTTGTGCTCGGTGTGTGACAGAAGAGGATAATAAAAATGAAGAATGGTTTGAAATGTGTCCATCACTGGAGAGTCTCTCCTGGCTAATTAGGGGGACAAACTGTTTGTCATTATGTGAGTGACCAACACAGTGGGCTGTGCTGCTGTCGGTGTGAAAGATGAAAGTCAAAGAGAAGAGATGGTGTGGTGCCAGTCAGGGTTTGGACAGCGGACATCTCATTACTGGAATTGGAAGTGCTCTAATTTATGGCTCGCAGTTTCATTTACTTGATGTTTTAGTTTATATTCTGTAGGACAATGCACTGAATGAGTGTTGGGAATAATAATAGCAGTATCACAGTCTTACTACAACTGGCCCACAGCAGTGAGGCTGTGGACAAGTTGCCAAACCTCATAATAATAATGTCCCAAGTACAAAACTGTTCAAAGAAGTATACTGCTTCTGTTAAGTAACATGTAAACATGTTGTGAACATTACACGTCTTCACAGATGACTCAGATGAGTGAGAAATGAATGATTATCATATTATTGTTATAGTAAATAAATATGATTCAAAATGTAAAATTCTATATTGATCTGCAGAAAATAACAAATACTGAACATAAATAAACTTTTCAGACCAACACATTAGTCCTGAACGTTCATCTCAGATGTTACAACATCACAAACAACTATGTTGTTAATGCTGCTTTAAAAAGTGGAACACACCGTGCTGAAAAAAAAAAACATTCAATGCAAAAGCCCATTTGCTCAGCTAGTTTCTGTTCCTGTATGTATTTAGGATTCCCTAATAATTCCCACGCATACAGTGGAATGCCAAATAATAATTCTCCCTCCAAAAAGCAGCATTAGCTGAAAACAAAAGCTCACACTGACGGAGCCTGGGTACGCTGTTGGATGGGGGAGGAGCAGGGAGAGAAAGAGGGAGCCGGGGAAAGACGCACAAGCGTTTAGAGCGCAGAGGCAGAAAAAAAGTATATTTAAAAAGAAGACTGGAGTAAAAGTGCAGCAGCAACAGCTGCGTGTTGTGTTTCGTTGTTGATAGTCTTATCCTCTACATCCACACTCTTTTACACAAACGTGGTGGAGTGAATGTTGGAGCCTGAGCTGCTCAGCTTTTATATAAACATATTTTTTTCTATGTAAACAGGTATGATGTGAGGAACATAAATCCTCTCTCCTTCATCTCTCCCCTCCCTTTTTTAATTCTGCCTGTTCCATCCCGCCCACCTAAAAAACGGTGACGCACAGGCACACGCGCACACAACACACACACACAGAACTGGCAAAGTGTATCTGCAGAGTTTCACATGCAAAGCACAGTGTGTTCCCCACACTCAGTGGCTCACTGCTCACAACTCTCCTGTTTCTGAATGTCACAGCTCAGTTTATCAACAGACCAACCACTTTAACAGACCAACCACTGTGAGGGACGTGGAAATAGTCGTCCAATGTGACCAAGAAGTGCGCGAAAATAAAAGCTTGTGACTGACTTCTGTTTTTTAAATGTTTGATTGTTGAATTTCACAAGATGTTTGAAGTCCAGTGACAACAAGACCTAACTCTTCCAGCATTTCCTTACTACACTACACTTAACAACTTCTGTACTAAAACCACTGACACCAACTCCAACACCGGAAACCTCACACAGACACACTGTTAATGTTCAGTCTCTGCAAACACTGACCTACATGTGCAAATATGAGCTGATCACATGAAGAGCGAGACGCTGAATTCCTTCTTCTATTTAGCGTCTATGCATATTTTACTCAGACTAAACAACAAGAGCAGATGATTAATGCTAATTGTGTTTATATTTTTCTAGCTGTGGGTGCAATTTCCAACTAAATGAACGTGAATGAGCCGCTGATTAGAACCAGCATCTGCATCGAACCTCAGTGTGCGTGCGGACTTGTGCTGCCACCTACAGGGTAACACTCACCACTGTTGCCCGGTGGCTGGAGGCTGTGTTTGGTGAGGGAGCACCAGCCCACAGGGAAGATGTCCCGGGAGTCATACTTGCACCAGTAATCGAAGGCACCCCGCCACCCGTCGAACATGATGAACACTTCATCGCCTTTCACTTCGCCAATGGTGGCAGGGCAGATGAGATATGGGTTCTTCTTGTCCACAGCCTCCAGCTTCATACCTGGTTTAAAGCCGTTCTGGGTTGGCCTCGGTGGTTCCTGAAAACCAGTGAAACATTCTGTCAAAATCGCACTGTCAAAAACATCACTCCATATAATTGATGTAAATTAAAGTAATATGTACCTTTTTAAATGCCAGTGCCGGGGCCATCTCTGCTCCATTTAAGGTTCTCAACAGAAACATGGGCCACGAGGACGCGTTCATCCGAAATCCTAGAGGATAGAATTTCATATATATTAATAACAAATATGACATCGTTATTATTATTATTACAAACAATGTCATCTGCTGGATAATCGGAAGCGTCGCTAAAGAGAAACATTTTATTTTGGGTGGCATTAGCACATTTTAGTAAATTAGTGCTCACTGGACCTGCAGTGAGCCAGGTCTTCATTGGACCATTAAGCTGTTGGTTGCTATTACCCCATGTCAAAATGTCAAAGAGAATTCATTTTGGATGTGGGACATTCATTAAGTACAACTAATTAAAATGAAGTGCTCCAAATAATCCAATAATCCAATGAAACGTCTGCCATCACATATTTAAGTTTGTTACTAACCCTTTATAACCTTAAACACGGTGGTTCTATAGATACATACTTTGTAATAAAACATCTTCAATAAGTTATTTGGTGCGAAAAGAACAATCACCTTACTTAACCAGATGATTTTCTTTTATAGTGAAACTGATTCCCATCTGTCGTTGATGCAGACAGCGCACTATGCACACACCAAAATTCCACCTCTGCATCAAACCCAGTGAGTGGAGCAGTGTGTGGGGAGGGTACTTTGCTCAAGCGTACCTCAGTGGAACCTTAGTGGTTAGTGGATTCAAACTTTCCGGACATAAATCCATGTCCTTAGCCACCATGCCATTGCTGCCCCAAACAAAGGGGATACAGTATATATTATAAATGACACCATCAATGTGCTTCCACCTCCCATGACTTTCTTACCCAGCGGCGGCTGCAGCATGTCTCCGTTCTTCTCACAGGTGCCAATGGGCTGAATGTCAGAGGAGTCTACCAGTCTCCAAAAGTCATTGCTGTTGTCGCTTCCATCCAGACGGAGGCGCAGACGAACCCCAGTCAGCCCCATCACCGTGGCGATACAGACTGAGGTGGAGTTGCGTGGGTCGTGGGCTTCGAGCTTCATTCCCACTTTGAAGTCATTGGAGGGAGGGACTCTCGCCTGCAGATAGTAGGACAATCCCATAAATACCATTATTAGCACTTCCCACAGTGCAAGAAAATCATTATCTCATCAACCTGTAGCTCCGGTTGTTTTTAAAGTATGTCACTTTACTGCAAAAATCTGTGTCATATCATGTGGTGGAACATTCACTGCCAACACAAAGAAAAGACCAAGGACAAAGGACAGTATGTGTTTGTGTGGTTGTATACTTCTGGGAGACTTTTGATGTTGCATATAAAGTATAAAATAGAGTGATGGGAGTGATGACGCCAATCCAGTTGCTAAATTACAACCAGTAGAAATTCATAGACCCACTGTTACCCCAGTAACAACAGTTACTTCCAGGATAAACTTAAAAACACAACTATAATTACAAAGCCCACACAAAGCTTCTCAGAAAGCCTCTCTGATTTGCTAATTATTGTCAACAATGATGACAAAGCACAGATTCGCTTTGGACTGTGGTTGTGCAGAGTAAACACAAGGAAAAAACTAAACAGGGACTGTTTTATATAAAATTATAAAATCCTCCATTACTCAATGGTAAGAAGTGAAGACTCAGTCTGTCCTAATGCAAATAGCTCCGTTAAATATTAAATGAATGAAGAAGTACGTACCTGACGAAAGCAGCTCGCTGGAGCCGGTGTAGACGATGTTTCTTTTAGATATTCTTCCCAACTGAATGAATCTTAAAGAGAAAAAAAGAGTTTAATATTTTGATTATGACAGACATTTTGGTCTATAATCAAAAACATAAAATTGAGATAACACACTAGAGCAGTAACTCAATATCACACCAACCGGTCAATGATTTATGAAGTTATATTATAAAAAAAAAAAAATCCTGGTCGGACTCTGGTCCAGCAGCAGCAGTTAGATGAATTTTATGACATTAGTGTTGTGTCTTTTCTCAAAGTCAAACATTTATTTTTTATAAAGACTGAAAATCAAATCAATTTTTGTTGTCAAGTCAATATTGGGATTACACATCACAAACCTCAGTAAGGTGGCAAGATGTGTCTCTACAGCAGAGATAACTAGAGTAACAGTACTATGACATGACTGGAGGCCTGTCTTAATAATCTAAACTAACATAGCTCTTGCTGTGGTCGATGAAAGTAATCTAAGGGAACAGGATTCATACATCGGGGGAAACACCATAACAGAAACCCAAATTAAATATTCACCTTTACTTGTTGCGGGGGTTGTACCTGCTGGTGGAACTGTTCTTGCTGGTTTCTCTTTTTTTCCATCTTTCTGATCTGAAAATTATACAGATAATAAAAGCATTGAAAACCAAAAGTAAAATACAGATTTAACGGATTTTTATGTTCATCCAACTACAACTCGTCACATCGGACAGGGAAGACAAACCTTACTGTAAACTGCGCCCGGCATTTTTCAATGTAATACATTCATAGTGTATCAATAAATTCAGGTATAGACATTTTATAAACAACAGTGTGAACACTGACACTAAACACATATCAAATTTATAAAATACACTCTTCAACACTATATGAGAACATACAATTGATACCTTTTCCTGTTTACATAAACTTAGACGATCTCACTAACTCACTAACTTAACCTGAATAATTATGCAAAATTTTCACAAGAGTAGACATCTAAAAGTCTGATAGTCTAATGATGGTTCTTGCCTTTTAGCGGAGTCTTTCCCATTGTGACTGATGGTGACACTTCTTCGATGACAACCAATGATGACACGTTCACGATGCCACTCGAGGTGCTAGAAGTTGACACCGTATGTCTCTGTGTCTGTGTAGTTCAGCCCTAAAAAATACAAGGGTGGAAATATTTGACATTTGATGTATCACACACAAATGCACAACATACACAGCGCTAAAATTTCATTTGTTACAGATTTGTTTTTTACATGTGATACAACTAAAACCATGATGTTGTTCATTAGCTTCATGATACAAAATAAAAGGCCACTGATGATAAATGTAGATGACATTGGCCAACATAGGGAACCACGCTTGTTGCCTTCTTCAATATTAAATGTGCTATGTTTATACCTTACATGTGGAACTGTACATTCGAAGTGGCCGTTAATCTTTGACTTGTTTAATTGGACAAACCTGCTCAGGAAAAGCAAATGGAAACGAGCTCACAGCTAAATCTGGAACAAACTTTCTCTTTGGGAAGATTTAATTTATTTGTACATGGTGACTCATGTAAATAAATAAATAAATAAATAAATAATAGATATAAACTAATTCCTAAAACTGAACAAGCTTACATTTACAGCAACAACACAGAAAAACTATCTATTTAAAACACTGGAAAACACAAGTGTTTGTCACTTTCAGTTGGAAAACAAGTGGCAAATCATTTTCCTGTTGACCTCATTATCAACTGGGCAGGTTGTGGACATGTTTTCAATTTATAACAGATATTAACTTTTACTTACTTGTGTCGCTTATTACAAATTGACATGATTTCTACAAAAAACTACAGTAGCTATGTTGTGGTGTCTCAATGGTAAAATGAAGAGTTAAAGTCTCATGGAGAACTAGATGACATTGAATCAATCTACACTTTGTTTTCGTCTGGAGGCACAGACAGAAGTAAACAGCAGCAGTGAGCCACTTGAAACCTGAAGTTAACTAACACAGAGCTGTTGTTAGCAGAGGAGAGATACGTGTTTTTTTTTTACTTTCTTTTTTCAAAAGTAAAACACATCAGACTCTGTTTCGTGAACAGTAGTTTGGTATTCCAGTAATGGACACTCCCACGAAGATAGGAAGGCTGTAACAGGGTGGGTTTTTTCATGGGGTTCAACCCGACAGGCCCGCGTTGTGCTGGGACGGCCCGGATGACACTGTGGTGAACTTCGCGTACATTCCCAACAAATTACCAGGTTTCGCTAAAATGCTAATAGGTCAACTACGACTACTACACGACTGAGGGGCACTTGCTACGTAACAACCTGGGTAATAAGAAAACAAAACAACAGTCCCTCGTGTGTTGTGGTGTAACGCGAAGAAAACGACACAGCACGTCGTCAGCTAAAATCACCTTTTCAGTAAAAACAGAGGCTGAGTCATTAACGTTGGCCGTGAAATTAGCCATGTTGGTTGACCGACGGTATTATAATGAAGCTAACAGCCGCTCGTGACACAAATTCACGTTAACGTTTCGTTTACGTTCTTGACTGTTATGTGCACCATTATCACGTTATAACTTGATAGAAACGGTGCCTCACACCGAGAGACAAATATTTACACACTTTGTTCTATTTATTTATTTATTTTTTTTTTATCTCTGATCGTTAACTGTTAGCGGGCTGGTTACGTCACCTCACATCTGCCTTTTAATATAACTTGGTTGGTAACAGCTAGCTAGCTAAATATCGAAGTAAGGTTAGGTGTATTATACTTTCTGAATATATAACGTTGTACTTAAAACTGCTACTATATCTATGTTAAATACAGCGTTTTGTTCTCGGTCGCTGTAAGGGATGTGTAACATTAACACTATACGACTCCAGGTAATAGTCGGGGCCCAATGTTGACAACTGGGACTGCTTGATTGCTAGCTACCGCTGCTGGCTAATAACTAGGTTGGCTAACCTTAGCGTTAACGTTAACCCTCTGAGAGCAGTTTCTTCTTTATTATCAAAGAGATTACACATAACCAGAGTCTTATAGCTTCGAACAACATTCTTTCGAAACTCTATATTATTTATTCTAAGAAACAAACTTACAACTGCCGTCTGTTTTTCGAGTGAAGATCCACTTTTCTCTATTCGTCAGCTGCCATTTTTTCACGAATGTAGTGTATGCTTACACGCATGTAAGTAATACCGAAGATAGTGTTGTACAGAGCGCACAGAGACACAGAGAAGAGATACGGACCGAAGTCAAGAGGTGTAGTTCAGAAAGACCAATAAAATCTTACGCCATTCACATTGACAGCCAATCAAACAGCGGGTTACTTGTATTAGCCAATCAGCGTCTGAATCACTTGGTCTGTGATGTGGGATCCCAGAAAGTAACACTAGTGATCCATCTTGACTTTCCACCATCTTTACAAGGTCTTTCTCAGGCATCTCCTGCTGTGGTTCAAAACTGATGAGAAACGTGAAGTAAATGTGACCACAACACATAAAAACTGAAGTGAAATACAGTGACTTTAAATGTAAACACTGGGTTATTCATTTGAGAGAAAACCATTCAACTGAATTATATAAACATCAACGTACAATAACAATCCATTTATTTTTTTCCAAACAGCAAAATAACTAAACAAATTGAAGTGAATAGAAAAGTTAGTAACAGTAGTAATAATAAAGTCACTAAATAGAAAAGAATGTTAGTATATTTAAACGTAATAGAATAATAAAATAGAACAATACAATAATTTAAAATACAAATGATTTTTTTTTTAGTTAATTGTGGTGTCATTTATTTATTATTTTGAGAATTTGAGTTGAAAGATTCAAAGTAAAATGATCAACAACAACAAACACAATCTAAGTTAAAACACTTGCAACTTCTATGTTCTATGAAAGTTAGTGAAATGATGCAAAAGGATGAAAGCCCACCCTAAACTAAATCAGGGAGCATTGTGTTATCACATCAGCTAAATGAGACTGTGACTCAGAGCCACTGTCACATGTTGGTTGGGGGAAACTCTTGTGTTTTCCCCCACCCACAATTTTCCATAAGGTCTAGATTATTCTAACCATGTCAGACTGATGTCACACCCTGTATTCAAGCAGCAATCAGCAAGTATGAAAAACTACAATAGTAACTTAAAGCGACAGAATATACACTTGCTAGAAGCTTATAGTTATGATGATTTTTTAATCTACTCCCAGAAGGAGGAAAGGCAGCTATATATATAAGAAAAACATAGGTTTCTGTTGCAAATATAGTAAAAAAAAAAATCACTAATTTATTAACAAAATATTTTAACATGGTAGCTGAGGTATCTTGATTAATAATCAATACATTTATGGATGAGCAAAGAACTTAACAAAAAACAATGTCCAACAGCCCAGTACCTTTTTATGTGCAACATGATCTGTACTATTGTAATGCAGCGAGAATAAAACTGGTTCTTTGAACTGGAACGTTCAACGTACTGTCAGTTATATCAGTTTCTTGTTCTTACAGTGTTACTCACTGAGGTGAAACTGACGTTTGACACAGACGGACAGAGAACATTTAACTTCTCATACAGAAGTCAAACCAAATCATGTCTAAACAACTGAATTTGAAGCATAAATACACCATATGTTAATATATCTCTCTTATATAAATAGGTAATCAGAAAAAAAACAAGAGATAATTTGTCATTATTTTTTTCACCTCACTGAAATAGCAGAAAAGCTATGACACATTACCAAAATCAGTTGAAAGGTAGGGAACACATTTTAGTCATTGGGTTTTTGAAAAAAACAACCTTCTTTGACCTTTCTAGCATCTTTTCTATGTGTGTTCTGCATGCTGGATGAAGCACAAGGGAATTATTATCTTGCTTGATGCTTCTAGTGCAGGAAGCAAAATCTTTATCACTGTTTTTTTAATGAGAGTATGACATTTTGTCAGAGCGTATTTAATTTACTCTACCCCATGCTGATAGACTAATGGATGTTAGGGCTTCAACTACTTCTCTGGGATAGCTCATCTCTTTAATTAGAATAGCTGTCCAATAGTGCCATCATCTGAAGTAAACGTACTTTAACCTTTATAATACCTGTAGTGAATGAAGGCAGCTGGTGGTTGCAGTTTTGGGTACATCCTGGGGATGGCAGCATTGATTTATACAGTGACACAAATATAAAAAAGTTCTGTACTGTAAATCTTGTGTGAGTGTTTTGAATGACAATCAGTGAGAATCCTAGATAAAGACACACGTCCTATTTTTAGGGTCTGTGCTCCTTGAAGCATGCACAAGAAGATATAGGTGCCACTTAGCTGTACACTGTGGATGATGTCCATTCAGTACAGAATATACGAAGCGCTGCTGCATAAAGAAAACTTCTTATAATAGTTCATCATCTGAGCTGTGTGATCACTTGGAAAATGAATTCAAATTCATTACCTGAATGTGCATGGCTGCCTTAAGTTTTGTCATGTGTTAAATTATCTGTCTATTGGATGATTTTAGTTGTCAGGGGCCAATTTACACTCTAAATTTTTTCTTCATTGCACATGTTTTTCTCACAGAACAGTAAGAGAATGTAGCATTACACTACAATAGTCTCTTTAAACGTTAACCTAAAAACCAGTGATGAATACAGGACAACCTTTGGTAAGTCACTTGTTCCTCACCCCTGCAGCCCCGTTTTCAATATCAGACCACTGTTTATGTTTTATGTTGCTTCATAAACTTATAATACACAGGGTATTCTGTTACAAGTACTTTGATATTGCCTTCAAATGCATCATGTTATCATACTGAAAGCAGGGTGTGTTCTTGTGACTTATGTAATTGAGAAATTAGAACAATAATATCCCACCTCATGCGAAACACCCTCAGACCGCAACACAGTTTTCTCTCCTCTCAGAGCCGTTCTGCTCTCTGATTGGTCGAACAGAAGGGGGCGTTGGAATAAACACGCGTTCTCTCTGCTCTCATTGGTCGCTGTCACGTCACTCGAACTGTTGCCTGGTGATATGCTTGCAGCTTGTCAACCGCACGATCCAGTTACTGTAGCTGCCTGCTGCAATGAAAATATCTCCGTTGGTGGGTGGATATATGGGCCCATTTCCATCATTTTTTAACCAAACACTGACTGAGTAAGTACTTTATTCTATCATGTTATAGATAAGAACTGTTAGCTTATTTTTAATGTGAATAATTTCAGATCGAGCTCACCAGAAAGGAAACGTTACCAAGCTTGAGGGTTTGTTTTTAGCTAATTTGCGGATTTATTGGTGTTTTTAAATGAGGCTGAGCACTGAGACAACACAACTCACCTAGCTCAGTTACAACGCAGCTGACCGGAGTCCGAGACACGCAGGTCCGAATGTCAGGGAATCTGTACCAAGTTAGCTGGAGTCGAGCCATATGTTTGACTTGATGGATTTATTGCTGCTCTGCATTGAAAATGTTGGAGCTACATTCATTCTGTGGGCAGTCGTAGCACACACACACACACACACACACACACACACACACAGACACACACACACACTTGAGCGTACAGTAAAAGCTACAGATCCTGTTAAAAACAACAATTTCACAGCCACATTTTACCATTTTGTGTGTGTGTGTGTGTGTGTGTGTGTGTGTGTGTGTGTGTGTGTGTGTGTGTTTTGCTGCTGTTGCTGCTAGGGTCCATGAGACTTGTAACAAGAAGCAACAGGACATGTGTATGAAAAATATTTTATGTACATGAATGATTTTTATGTAATGCAACATCTAATTCAATATTTTGTCATACATGTATGTCTGGTGTGCATCACTGTTGTTCTCATTTTATGTGTTTAAAGAATGTGCAGTGTGTTTACCTCGAATGGCAGTGACGTTGTAAGCTGCATCCCTTGTTTTTGCAAGATTTTTATTTATTTATTTTTTGTCAAAATGTCTAAATGTGATGATTATAAATCCTGCTCACATATAGAAAAGAGCACACCGATCAAACGAGGAGGTTTAAATGTCTTGTATTTGAAATTCCACAGACTCGCTCCATTACCACGCATGAGTCATTCTGTTGATAGAGACAAAATATATGATCCACAGCAATGCCCAGCGCATTCCTGATCATCTAGGTCTGGGCTGGCGACAGCACTTGGCTAAAATCTCCTGTGGAAAACGATGGACAGAATGGACACGCATGTAGGTTGTAAGATGATGAGGAAAAAAAATGCAGCGTTGTTATCACACTCGGGTTTGAAAAAAGGCAAATATTTTCTGCAAAGTCTGATGTCGTCCTCCTTCTCAAGCTTGCCCACAGCGTACCTGTGTCTGTACCTGGTGAACAGCTGAGTAAGACAAGGGAGACCACACAGTGATGTTTAGTGTTCTGGGAGACAGAGTTTATTTTGGTGCTGAGGTTTTGCATACTGATGAGCAGCTCCTGTGCCCACAGCACCGTAGGAGACTGGGAGTGTGAGTAGGCTACGCGAGTCCTCCAGCTTTTCAGCAAAGAGAAGATGAAATGGAGAAAGTGTTATCTGTAGTCTTGTCTGATTCAATAAGAGTATGGAGAGTGTGAATACCAGAAGAGATGCTTTGATCACATTAAGAGCTTATGCTTCTACTGTTTCACTCATGTAAAAAGGAGAGTGAAATTATTTTGATTAGTTATAGTAGTAGTACTCAGCTCGTGAAAACAGATGTATGTGACCTCTGTGGCTGCAGAGGGAAGTTTCAAAGTCTTAAAACCCTGATTTCATCAGGGTTATTTTGAATAATGTGTCAGATTTTGACCTGTGGTATAAACTGAGCATGTGAAGTTTGACAGATGAGGGAATATAGCAGACCAGTTTAATGTAGATTATATTAAATGGCATTCTGGGAATTGTAGATTCCATTTTTGGAGTTTGTCCTATAACTGGGACTAACAGTCAGGAAATCTTGACCTCAGCTGCTATGTGTGATTGTTCTTTTTTTGTCCATCTCTTTCAAGTCCATTAACATTATGCAAGTGCAAACTGCACTAGAGTTAAAGTTTCTTTTAACCAAAAAACAAAAAAACAAAAAAAAAACAATGAAGCTAACATGTTGTGAATCCAGTTCTTGACACACTGGTTAAAGGTATTTCACCTCCCATTGTTATTTAACTGACGCACCTTTAAAGGTAAGTGAGGATTATACTGTGTGTATTTTAACTTGGTGTAATGTTTTCGTGCAGGTAAAAAACGAGGCACTGCTGAAGGCATGTGGCCGATGTTATGGCTCATAGCCGGCGTACCCCTCTCTGGAGCCAACAGCTGGCCGGCTCATGTCGTCCTGTAGCCGGGTTCCCTCCACCTGAGCTCCACGCACCTCATGCCATATACCTTTTGACTTCATGAAGATCCCTGACATCGGTGATGTAATGAATAAATTTGAAGTCCTTGGGATTGTGGGTGAAGGTGAGTGTGCTCATTCACTTCAAATTTAACAATGTGAAATATAACGGTATATTTTGCACATTGTGTGACTACTACACACCTTAGACGTCTGTCACAGCTTTTCGTGTGAGGCGATAGACTCGCACATTTGTTGTAGGGCTTTTCAGAGAGCAGTTGTTTGATTGTTTTTATCCAGTTTGACTTTTGTGGAACAGGGCTGTTAAAAGCCTCATCTGTCGTTTATGACTAAGCAAACGCAGTAAGGTCAAGGAAATGTTTTGAATATTTATGAATTAGCAAGAATTTTTATTTTGACCCAGTTTCACACTCTTGTATTGTTACAGTAGGAATGAAAAGGTGGTTTTGGGATTCGGTTTTATTGTTGCAAATGTCAGGGGGGGCGGGGTAATTTGATTCCCCTGAATTCCACCAAAATGCTTCTCATGGTTTCTCTTTTTCCTTGAACCACTTGGTTGATATAAAGTGGCAGGGACCCTGAGGTGAGGCCACCCACTTGTCCCAGTTTTTTACACCCCTTCTCCCACATCCTAGAAATTTTATAACGTTTGTATAATATGTCGCTGGAAGACACAGAGACTCTTTGAGCTGGAGTTTGAAAGCTGAGTGCCCGTCCAACGTCGAGTCTGTGTGAAAGGAAGTCAGCACTTTTAGTGTCACATTAAAATGTAAAGTTGGGGAAGTTTTTCAGTCCAACTGTCTCTGCTCTCATGGCACAGTACGCTCCACTTGATCCAACATCATAGATTTTTCCTCACTGATCTTTAGGTCAGTCAATGTTGTCAATGATTTAGTGCAACACGCTGCATGTCGGCCCAGCCCACCAATTACAAATACGCAGCATCTTATACTGTCGTCTTCATTTCTCATTACTGAGAAGGAAAATGACACGGGAGGAATAATTGTGGTTATTTTGCATCATTTGGCACAAGATCAACGAATGATGCTATTTTTGTTTTTGCAGCAGTTTTGTTGAAATCATCTTGTAATGTACTCATCTCTAGAGACAGATTTTAGTGATTTTAATCCAAAAACTTTCATTAAATTCGATGATGATTGTATTATCTTTCATGACATCCATAAACAATGATGCATTTTAAAACAGGAAGAATAAGTAGAGTAAATATGATGACAGTGATTTGTCTGAACATTCATTGTTATGGATTAGTGAGGTAGGTACATTTTTTTTTTTAGATATTTTATGAATTAGTTCATGTGTTACATCATACAAAACTAACTTTGGGTCTTCAAGTTTTCTTAACCGTGTTAGAAAGAATGGAAAAGTATTAGAGCAGCATCATGGAGAGTGAAGACGAGTTCTTTTAGCACCGATCTGCTTGTGAAGGAGCGTGGAGCACTTCGTCATTTGCCTGTTCAGTTCAAGAATTCCTCTTGATCCCTCGGGGGATGTGTGTGTGACTGCCAGGGTCAATAACATCAGAACTACAGTAGCTTGCCAACACTTGTGTCCTACTTTCTGAGCCACCTGTCCTTTTATAGAGGGGGATGATTTTCCTTAATTCTTGTGAACATATGAGAAGTATTTTAACTTTTTTTTTTTTTTTTTTTTTTAAATACGCAGATTTAAAATCAAGCCCAGTCTTTTTAGTGTCATGGGCCAGCTCATTTCATGTGAACTGAGAAACTTTCAAACTTAAGGCGGTCTTTGTTTATTTATCATTCAGACCACGCTGGTATGTTCATCACAAATTCATAATCCTAAACTGGATGCGGGTTGTGATTTTCTTATCTGCTTTAAAATGAAATATTTAAAACCACTTTATTAGGCAAAAGAAGTTGCGACATTGTACACGAAAAACCCTGGATATTCAAGAAAAGATAAGCTGTTTTAAACATCAGCTGATCGTGTATGTTTGCTTCTTCTTTAGGTGCCTATGGTGTTGTTTTGAAGTGCCGTCACAAGGTAAGATGTTGTTTCACAAACCGTCACCAAAACACTAGGTTATAAACTTTATGTTTGGTATAATGTATAGATTCATTATTGTCAACAAGCCCTGTGAAAAAAACCAAAACTAACAGTGATTTACTGCTCTGACCAACAAGTATTGTCTGTATAACCAAAGCGCCTCAGACTCCTTTGTCCAAAAAACTAATAAAACACATGAATGAGCCACACTGTTGCACTAGCGTTGTGTTTGTTTGTCACACTGTTCTGCTGCAGTACGATGTACATTTGTGGCTGAAAATAGTTTTCAAGCAAATGTGTGTTTCTTTCTATTTGAGTAACATTTGCTAAAAACTACAGTCTCAGCTGTTTTAGCTATTTTAGCTGTTTTAACTGAGACTGGCTTCGGTGCTGAAAGTCACAGACAAGCTGCAGGAGTTGGAGTTGGAAACTCTGTGTTGGTTTTTGGTCTTTTTGGGGATTTAACAGTAAGAAATATATAGACTGTCACCAGTATTATTCTTTAAGGAGGAGATTGGAGTTGCTTGTGTGGTTATCTTACAAAAGATAAGGCTACATTAGACACAGGGTTTATCCTTGTTGGAGGTTAAGAAGAAGCTGCAGAACCACAGAGAAGATCAGACCGAGATGCTGTGTTTTTAAAGGTTGTTTGTCTGAAGCACTGACACAGAAATAGGGGGGAACAAGATTTCCTGTAACCCTCTGTCATCTGAAAACCTCCTGAGCTCAATCTGTAATGTCAGAGAAATGGCTTAACAACCTGCTTTTCCTGATGAATTGGACATGAACAAAGTGTTAAATGGCTTTTGCTTTGAGAGTGATAGACACACTCTGTACTTAGAAAAATATGTCAAGGGGATCAAAGCTCGCTGTGCTCTGCCGTGCTGTGGTGTAATTTGTATGTTAGTGGACATATTAGATGTCAAGTTTTAATAGCCCATGAATGTGATTCTGTTTCCAACCTTATTAAAAAAAACATGAGGACTAGTTAGTTGGTTGGTTTGAACAGTAATGGTGTAGCAGTTCTCAATATGAAAAAATTGAAGCATCTGGGTCAACAGGAGTCAAGATGCTGGCGCCGGCTTTTGAGGCGATACTCAATTTCAGATGTTTCAAATTTGTTTTCTCAAAAGAGCGATGTGTGCTCTAGCAGGCCCAAGCTACAATCAGTTTCCTCCAGGGGATCAACAAAGTTTTCTGATCCTGATACTTGCACAGTCACTGCTGAAAAAAACAGCTTCTATTATTTTGACCTGGAAGTGCCTTGGTGGAGGGAGAAACTGCATGTCTCACCATTTTACTTTTATAAAACGTTCAGTAGCATATTATATCATCTAGAACTGGACTCCCCTCAACTTGAAAAGTCATTCTGGCACTGCTGGTCTGGGGCAAATGGTCTCTATGCACATGGTCACTCCACTTATTGCAATGGCCCGCTGCCTTGGAATTAATGCAATGCCTTACTTAAGTAGCTCCAAGGGACTGCTGGGTAATTGGTTATGGTCCTTTTGTCTCCACTCAGGTTCCTCTGCGAGAAAGATGCTACTGTTTATGGTAGACATACATCGACTGAGCTCCTTCCACAGCTCCACTTCATTTATTATTATTTAATGTTAAAGTGTCTTTATTAGAATGTCTTAAAGCAGGTTTTTAGAATCTTAATAAGGAAACCAGACTACACCAAAACAGCACGACTAAAAGCAGATGACCCACACTGCAGTAATAGTATTGTTATGTCAGTCCATTTAAGGAGGAGGCTGTGCCAGGAATTGACAACAATCCAGCATGAATAAGAGAGACTAACTACCTCCCACTTACAGAGATCTGCAGGAAACAGACAAAACATTTTCTGAGCTTTGCTCATCAAAATTCTTGATGTTTTTCTTGTTCTGAAATTGCTGTGCATCTGCCTTCATTACAGTGTTTATTACGGCTGTGACCTTACTCCGTGTATCCATTATCCAGGTTTCTAATGCCAGCGACTTAGCTTAAGTGTAAGATTTGTAAAAGTCGTTGTTGAGGCAACACTCAGAAGTGAGGAACAAGACGAAAGCGCTGCTCTAAGCCGGAATCACAGCCTATAATTACCGGGCTTTATTATTCAGACTGATTGATCCCATTCCTAGGCAGCGGCAAATGCCAATGTCTCCACTTCGTACAATAGAACTCACATCAATAGACCCCAGTCGTGTCCACACAACAGATGGAGGCTGCTGCTTTGTCTCTAACACTCTTTGTTGTTTATTTGTATGAAAATCCTGCAAAAATCATTGCAGTAATTGCAGTATTCAAACTCATTTTGAGGAAATTATGATTTTTAGATAATTTTTTTTGTCACCATCTGTATTTGCAGTCTGAAACGTTTATCAGAATAGTTTCAATTAAAGCCTGTGTGATTTGTCAATATTGGCCAATATTACTTTGTTCCTTGTTCCTGTGATTCTCCAACTGTGTAACGATTCTTCGCGAGCGTCATTTTGAGAAAATGCCGAGCCAAGTTTTGCTTCCATCTTGTAATTGGATGCCTTGGATTGGAGGATTTATAGAAACGATCGACCTAAAGCAGTCTTTTCCACATGTGCAGCGCTAGCAGTGCTATAGTACAATGTCTGTGCTGTGGCTTAAACAATAAACCATTGAAATGATCATTCATCGTTAGTTGATTTGTGGAACACCTTAATTAGATCATTACTGCAAAGATTCCTCAATATAAAATCAAGGAATCTACAAGAAGTCTGACGTTCGACAAAACGTCTGGACCTTGTGTGTATTGGAAAGTAAGTTACTCATGTAGTTTTGCTGTAATGTCTGTTGGTAACTTAATTGCTTGATGTGAGAAAGCACAGGGGGATGAATTATCTGGCTGCAGATCAATATGGGCGACTGCCATCTGGAAAATATTGTATTGTTAGTGTGAATGCACTAATATGTTTTTTCAAGGGCTACCTGACATATCTGTGCTGTAGAATTATTTGTGCGTATACACACAGACATGGGCACGCAGTCAAAACACACACACACACACACACACACACACACACACACACACACACAGACACACACACACACAGACAAGTACAAAGCTGAATCACACATGAGCTTACCAAGTGTTTGATGGTGCTGTGACCATGGGCAGGCAAGTGTGATGGCCACAGAAAATGGCTGCGTTCGTATTTAACAACTGCTGCTGAGTCGCAGCTGTTCGCACTCAGTGAACATGCTTATTTTACCAGGGACACGCCCCTCGAATTTGGTTTATACAATCTGTGTATTTAACTGGAATAATTAGCTCCAAGAAAGGTCTGAGACCAGATGTAGAGAGGATGGAACCAGACAAGTACGCATTCACCAATTTCCACACAATAATCTGAATCTGTGCTGGATTACAGAGTGTAACCTCACATATGCTTAACTACGTCTGAACGCAGACACAAGGGTCAGCTGGGCTGATTGTGACCCAGAGGAGAATGTTGTTATTGAAAGAATTTCTGGTAGCATTAATTGGAGGTTTCAGTCCAGTAGCTTATTAGGCCACAGCAGATACATGTATGAGGATTTTTTTTTTTTTTACAAGCTCAATTATAATTGCAGCAAGAGTTTTTATATATTGGCACCAAGGTTATAGCACAGATAGAGACAGTAGAGCAGTATTAATGCTCTGGTTTGTGTAATAGTCTTCACATTGAAATTGTTAAAGGAATTTGTCGGAAAATTGTGATTTACAGTTAAAAGTCAGAGCTCATATAGACATCACTAAGTCTGATAGGAAGACTGTTTATTATCTGGTCTCATCTCATCAGGTTTTAGCTAAAGATACAGACTGAATATAAACATCATGTTGGTATAAACTGTTAGTTTCGTATCGAACAGTTTGGTATTTCTCTAATGTTTTCAACTCTCCCTCAGTCTTGTGCTATTTTTCCGAACTTCACCAGAGCTCGATGAAAAAGAAGGCAGCCAGGCTGCAAGTGCAACATGCTGTTATGTCAAAAGAGCAGAGCACACTGGGACACAGAGAAGCTTTTGTCTTGTAGTTCTGGCTCATCCTTTATTAATTTCTTGTCCATGTAAGTGGATCACATCAGAACATGTTTGGGTTTTGTTTTTATTTATTTATTCATTTTTTGGACCACTCACTAATGGCAATACAGTGATATATTGTGGCGTGTTGACAGGAAATAAGGAGAATAGCAGATTCAAACAGTCTCAGTGATGCTGCCTTCAGATCCACCTTGGTGCCAAGTGAGCCACAGTGATGCCCCAGGTCTCCTTTCTAGTCTGTTGATGCTTGATTAAAAAACCCTATGAATTATGCAAATTGATTATAAGTTAATTAAGAGGCTTAATTATACTGGTGGAGCCTTTGCAAAGTCTTCAGTGTCGTTGGTTTTGAAATAAATTCAAGCAAAAAAGCAGAGTTTTAGACAGAAGATGATATAGAATTTGTGATCACCCTTTTCTTGGTACCATCAGTCCTGAATGTGACCTTAAATAGTGTAGAAGTACCTTATTTGTGAAGGTTGAAGTGTTCAAAACAAGTTTGGATGTAAGAGACATTCAAAATATCTCCAGAAAGTTCTGATGTTGACGAGGTACAATGGAAACAGACTTAGTGAATAAAGTGACGCAAATTGTTTGATTCCAGCTTCAGTCAAGAGGCGAGAAATAGCATCAGACTTCAGATCTGTGTGAGAAAAGTGTAGCCTTCCTCAGATTAGCACATGGGAGAAATGCAATATTTTTTTCACCTCTTCTTCCACATCATTTTCCTCCACTTGAAGTTTGAGTTGCAGTCGTTTAACAGATACCACCTCGCTGTGCCGTCTTCCTCTACAAGTAACATCCGTCTAGAGTTAACTTTGTGAACTGTCTCACTACACCCGTCATCTAATATTTACCAACTTGCACCATATGAAACCACACATTCATTTTCTGGAGACTTGGTTAAAATCTGCTCTGGATTTGAATTGAACCAGTAATTTTCCAACAAGCTTCTTTGTTGTGTAACTTCAGATGGATTGTTACTTAAATGGCCATAACGAGATCAAAATGTCTGTTTATCATGAATCATATTGAACCCTGTCTCTTTGGTTGATGATACTGCTCATATTTATTTATTTTATTTTAAAAGTTTCACATCTGGTGCTGGAGTGCCGTTTACTGATTCTCTGTGTTGACGAAACTGGGAGATATTAGTACTGAGAGTGGAAGCCACTTTCTGTTCAACCCTGAGTTCATTGACATGTTGTAAGTCATGTTTGATCAGTGCAGATTACAGCGCAAACTCCCTCACATGTTGTTCTCTGTTGACCCGACTGTTTTGAATTCAAAGCAGTTTGTTCTTGTTGTGTTGTAATAAAACACAGTTAAAGGATGTTTTATTTGCATATTTACCTCTTTGCTTTATTCCACCGAAACACCAAAGCTGTTAAATTCATGGAAAAGAAAGGAACAGTCCAGGCTGTAAAGTGAGGTTTGTTTTTCTTTCAGTGCCCTTGAACATGTGATACACTTTCCATTTATCTGTAGTTTCACTTGTAGTTCAGCTGTAGTTGTTAGACCTCCCTCGGGTCTGTGGGACCTTTTGATTTACAAATAAAACGCTTTGTGTTTAAGTTGAAACTCACCTCTGAGGCAAGTCAAACACAAAGGCCTCTCTCTAGCAGCTAATCTAAATCCTGGATCAGGCTGGTGCTTGGTCCTCAGTGGTTCTTCAGCATGTGGCAGTGTGTGAAGTATAGAAGGGAGAGGGTAAACATAGCTGTGGTGAGTATTTGTTTAAGTGTGGAACACCTCTTAGGAATGCACACTACACACAGCGGAACCCTGAATGTGCTTATCATTGTATGAATTGGTTTGTCTGCAGAGAGGTAAAACATTGACAGCGTCAGGGCTTCGTCTTCTCTCAAATGACTCAGTTTGGACGATTTAAAACACTGAAATAAAAGTAACCAATACGTGTTTTCATTAGTGGAAAGAGATTTATAGAATTAAGCTTCTTAATGTAAAGCCTTGGCCTGAGCTGCGGAGGTGTTCTGGCAACATTAAGACTGGATCTTAGCCAGAGTCAAACAAGTGTAAGTTCAGTCTTTAAAGTGGGTTTGCATCAATGAGAAACTATTTGCTCACAGAAAAGAAAAGACCCCCCCACTCCCCCCGACACACACACACACACACACACAATCTTTACCCCACATATCTCCAATTAAACCCATGTTTCATTGTAGTATGTAGACTCCTACACACAAATATCTTTAAATGAATTGCAAAGCAGGTGTGTTTAAGGAGTCATCCTGTATGTCTGTGATAAATTAGAACAATGGCTCTTTTCCATATCAAAAGGAAACTTAAATACAGTCTGTGCACTAACGTTGCTGCTGGTAAACGCCTGTCTGCCATGTTTGTTTTCGTTGTCAGACTATGGGCTCGTTACATCCTCACCTAATTGCCTGCTTGGCATGCTGCACATATAAAAATAAGATCCCATTACAGTGTTGAGAAAAATGCAGATGAGAAGGCACAGAAACAGCAGGTGTAAATGCAAGACTGTGAGCCTGGTTAGATAACATACCCACATTCATATCGCATTTTGTAACAGTTTACAGTCGCTTCTTCTTAATATTTATAACAGAATGTGAATATGCAAAAAAACACTGAGAACACATGACGTAACGCAGCATGAGTCATGTATGTTGAATGTTCTTATGTTTAATTTATATAAATATCAACAAGTGCACTGAGTATTGCAGCGACTTTTTACACTGTCTGCGATGACTGAAATGAGGTGGATATATTCTGTAAAATGAACCAAGTGATTGAAGGTTCGTATTTGAGTGTTGCATTTTGTATGTTAAGGTAAAAGAATAAAGCGAATGAAGAAGTTTACACTTTGAAACTCTGGTGTTGGTTGAAAGTGTGACAGCGTAGTTATACATTCATCCATACATCAGGTGCAAGTGAAGTTGATCGAAGCAGGAAACGAATGTGATGTTGGCAGAGGATAAAAAAACGAGAGATGAGATGATTGTAGATACAAACATCTCTTGACGTGGATGTCGGTGCTTATATCCGACATGCGGGAAGAAACGGAGAGCAAGAAAGTAAACAAGTAAAGCAGTTCCCCCTCATACAAAATGCAAACACTTTGATTACAGTGCGGAGCGTGGAGAAATGAAACACCACGCAGAGGCCGCGTTGCACAATCAGTTCCATTATTAAGCATAAACAAGCAATTTGGTGAGTTGAGAGCAAAGAACAGAGCAAGTGCTAAACTGAGCAGTGAAAACGCGTCACGTGATCACATGACTCATCCTATTATTAGCAAGTGAGCAAGAACATATGTGGCACATGCCAAAAGGAGACTACAGGCACAATGCTCGCCTCTCATGGTGAAGGCTCCTGGCAGCTCCAGTATGGTGTGGGGTTGTATTTTCCTGGCATGGTTCAGGTTCACAAAACCCCTGAGGGGGCTGAGGACAGATGCCAATGCAAAGCCATCCTCAGCAAACATGGTGAAGCACTGTTTACACTCCAACTAGTTTTTTTATTATTTTTCTAGAATAATACAACCCATACGAAGTTACATATGGTGACCTGTTAAGACACAAACATCATCCTTGATGTTGTTATCGAGATCAAAGAGCAGCATGTGTTTCTCTCTCAGCCTGAAGCACATGAATTATCAGCCTGTCAGGCTGTGTTTAACTGTGGGAGTCTTTGATACAATTAAGTGGATAAAATTAATAAAACTCTAATCATATTTGCGTCATAGTGGGGTTACGTCTGTCACCGTTAACGATCTCTCTCTCTCTGACTTTTAACTTTCAAATAAAAGTTAAAAATATTTTTGCATTTTTAATAAGGTCACACAGGCTGACACAGACCAGCACATCCACACAGCAGATACTGGATTTAAAAGATGGTCTTTGATTGCCTGTAGTATCAACCAACTGATGTGCAACTAACTTTACATTGTAGCAGCAGCTTCATGTTTGTGTGCTGAACGTTTTTAAGAAGAGAACTGATGCTCAAAGGAGCAGTTTGACATTTTCTGACTTGCCCTTTCTTGGTGAGAATTACATAAGAAGGCTGATGAAACTCTTGAAGCTCACTGATTAACAGACAACAATCAGCTGTATGATGTGTTCATCATACAGACATGAGGTGGAGTTTCTCAGAGTGTCTGTTGACTAGTTCTTTTACCCTATTAACGTGTATTGTAACAGGAACACAAGTAGAAATACTCAAACGTTGCAAATTGACGCTGTAATGTCAGTTACGCAGCAATATTAGCTAATAATAATAATAAAGTTATATACGATTGTAGCAGCAGAATCTCTGAGTATAGTGAACTAAGCAGCAGTGCATTATGTTGGTTGTCAATTTATATATAGCTGGCCCCAGCGCTGCGTGGAAGAAGTGATGTAATTAGCGTCTCTACGACCTGTTATAGCAGGCGATGTTAGTACGACGGCTGTGGGAGAACGTCTCTTATTCTCTGTGTTGTTCTTTTGTAAAAACAGGTCACATATTTGTTAGAAAAAAAAAACACACAGGGACCAGATGATCCCAACGATTACACAACGCCTCACCTCTGGGTCGACTGGAACAACAAAATCTGACAAAACACCTGTTCTGAATTAGTGCTCGGGCACAGTTTTCAACGCAGTGATTTAACTTTTTTTTTTCCTGATGTATGTGATTCATTGAGGATTTAGCCTTTAATTCTGTCACTTTACCGACTGAGACCACATCTATTATCTGCTGGAAGTGACTCCTTTATGTTCATGCTGCGTTTGCCTGTGACTTTGAGTTTGTCAAATGAAAACACCACACAGTGATTCAAAAATGAGTAATTAGTGTATTGACTCGATCTATTACGCCCATCACTGCCTTAGGAGCTGCCATGCAGCATCAAGTGAGTCACCATCGCTCTGCTGTCATCTGTTGTTTGTCCTATCTTGATAATAAATGCTCCTTTTTTTGGACCATCTTTTATTTTAGCCTTGTTTCAACTTTTATGTTTTTTTTTTTTTTTTTTTTTGGGTTGTATAACTGATTTTTATTTCTTTATTACTTTTAAAGAATCAACGTGTTGGATTTAAATTTTATTTCTCCTAAATAAACTGAGTGGCTGTCAGTAACATCTAGATTTATTTAGTGGGAAAAAAATAAAAAAAGAAAAAGTCTGCACGCCCTCTTTGAAGGGAACAGTTATTTTTGCAAGCAGTGAACAGAAACTGGGACGTTAGAGGAAAAAAAGGACTTTCGCATCAAGCATTAAATAGGTCACCTTGAGCGGCGCACTCGTCTATGTGGTCCTATCAGGAGCCGGAGAGCGAGAGACAGAAAGATTTAAGAGGGGACACACGTTTCCTGTCTGAATGTTAAAGTCGTCCCTGTCCCCTGGTGAGTGGACGCTATTTCAGGCTGTTTCATTCTGAAGCTTTGTGGAAGGCAGACAGAGCCACCTGTTGATGCATCCTTTGTGACTGGACTCTCACTCTGTTAGCAAGAACACTCTCACATGTGTTCTTGCTAACGGAGCATTATAGTGCTGCATCCTTCAGTTGACTCGTCGACAGAGCAGTTTGACCTGGATGTTAATTTACTCAGTGTCCCAAATCTATTCAATATAACCACACTGAAAACTATGCTTTACTTTCATGTTTTATTTGTATAACGACTGATTTACATTTCTGGTTGTCAACTGTCAAAACATAAACCATGAGGTGAACCAGGTCAACGTTACTGTAAACAGTCCTATGGGACTAATGTTGCCAGTTGGGATTATGTTTCATACAATTTGACATGAATAGACTGAGGAAGGCACTGACGTTGGCTTTATAGGCCACAGATGACGTATACTGCAGCTACAGGCCTGTACCTGCCTCAATGTGCCTTATATGTGGCTTTGCACTGACCTGAGAAAAAGTTAGTTTGTGACATCAGCACAATGCGAAAGATGAATAAATCTGGGCTCAAGAAATCAACTGAGGGGAAGTTTGAATTACAAAAAAAAAAAAGAAGAAATACATTTTCTTTTTGTGTTTGAGGTAACTTCTCTGTTATTAAGTGAACATTTTGTTGGCTTTGTGCTCCAGATCCACCAGGCTGTTATTAACAAATTTCACAGCCAGGCAGTTCATGTTTAATCCCCTTGTTTGGACAGTGTAAATAGTGACACAACATAGGATCTTGACGTTTTTAATCTGATAATGTTATACTCTGCGCAAGTAGCTGACACTAAATCAATGTCCTTAATGCTGGGTTCAGTGTCGCAGTCTGCCACTAGTTTGGCAGCTCACACTTCAGACGGGGTGAAAAAAAAAAAACAGAAAAAAAAAAACACGACAGCATGATCTACAGCACACACACAGTTAAGACTGCTCCCCCCCGACTAATCACGCCACAGAAGACGAGGGAGATGATTGGTTTAATTAAGAACGCGAAGGCTGAATAATCACGTCATTAATTTCTTGTCTTTTGTCTTTACAATGTCAGTATCTCTAGTTTAACTTGTGAAGAACTGAAAAATAATCTTATAGCGTATCAACGACAAAACAAAGCAGAACACCTGCAGTGACGTGACTTATCAGGGTGTGGTGGTTTTAAGCACAGAAAGAAGCCTGAATAATAAATTGAATAATATATTATGAGAATTAATACTTGTCAAGATAAAGGCAATTTGTATTTAATGGTACATGAAACAGACAATGTTCTACATTGTTCACTTTGATCATTTTTTCCTTTTCTTGCTGTTAAAGACGTTATAGACATTAAGGTGTCTGACTTCAGAGGTATCCAGTAGGTGGTCCTGTTTGGCCTTAGTGCTTAATCTTTGCTATTCAGGTTGTGTGTTGTGAGCGGACAGCATGTTCATAGTAAATAATAATTTACCCAGCTTGGTTTCTCTCCCACATAAATGAGCTTTGCAGTCCATCGCCACATGGGAATTCCTAAAGAGCTTAAAATAAAATGTTACACCAAAAGGTTGAGAGCAGCTGGTTTGCAGTTCAGATCACTCAGACAGGACACACACACACACACACACACACACACACACACACACACAACACACACACACACACGCGTCACTGTAAATGTACATGTCCGTGAACACGACAGATCAATGCGAATGTGCTGCATTATTGGGTTTTATGCTTTATTTCTAGACTCTTTTATTACTCCAGGTGCAATGCTTTTTACTTTTTTGGACTCGAGGCAGAAATAACCTGCGCTGACTTAGTGACTGATGTGATGTGCAGTGAATTGGAGCACAGAAACAGGTTACCTTGGGAAGTTTGAAAGTCTCCAGTTGTGTAGTTTTGGTGGTTTTCTGTAGAGATGCTGGTGCTGGTGCTGCTGGTGTAAGAGCTCAGTGTAAGGAGCCACTTCAACTCTTAACCTTCTGTTGTGATAAGTGTATTTACCAGCACGCTGCTGGGTGCAGTTCAACAACAGCAGCCAAAACATTTTGTAGCGTCTCAGATGTCAACAGGTGGTTTCAGAAGTACTGGATTTAGGTCTGAAGCTTTGGTACAAACAGGTTACGGTGGATGTCGTTTTATTATATTTTTTTTTTTTTTTATCATCACGTTTTCTTTCTAAAGCATTTACCCATTTCTAGTTATTGCACCAGGTTTTACGCTTCTAATTGGTTCCTGCTCACAACAAATATCCCAAAGGTGTAACTTGTCAACCACACCAACTTGCACCAACCAACAAAGCAGTTCAGGTTTTGGTTAAAACTTTCCTTCTGAGTTGTAACTTGTTTCGGCAAAATTGGTGAGATTCAGTCCCATTTTAAAGAAACATCAAGTGATGCTGAATATGATTGGCCTGAACTTATCTACCCATCGATCTCTACCAAGATTCATTGTAACTGGATAAATGGTCAGTGTGTAATGGCCAATTTTCTAAAAAGCTCAGTGTTCTGGACATTCTGTGTTTGGATATAACTCTTGATCTTTAGAGTCAAAATCTAAAAAAAGTAGATGTAATTGTTTTTTTACATTATGCAAATTAACAAAAAAATCCAACTGGCTAGACCGTTATGGAGAGCACACTGACCTGGAGCTGTGTGTCCAATTAACACGTCTCTGGTGTTAAATCTGTACAAAGAGATGTAGAAACTTTAAATTGTTCTATGGGAAAATGCATGTTGAAAATATGCACTTGCTTACTAAAGTTACATATTTTGAGCCCAGACTTACTGTAGCTAGTGAACTGGGATTTTTACCAAAACGTCAGACTTCCTTTAAATCACCTCATTCATGCTGCGTTAAAGTCCTGCTCTTAAAATTTCAAATACATCAGTGTGGTAATTATGAATAAATGATATTTTTCATCCAATGTGGTAATTAATTAGTATTATATTTTTAACAGTAAGAAAAGAACACAAACATGGAGATATAAACACACACTCAGTCATATGATCTGCCCTTTCTTATTGTTATGATATTTAGGTTGATTGACTGTCACTTCCCAAATATTGCTCCTCACCTTCACATGTGACTATATTTTGACAGATTGATATTAAGCTAATTAAAAACAGATAAAACCTGGTTGGTTGATATGCACAACGCTACCGACCTAGTTTAATTTCCTCTATTGCTGAAGAAGACTTAAACATTTAACACGTTCTTTATTTTAAACCTGCTGTGCATCATGTCCCTGCTGTGCGGTGATGCTCATGTAGTTGACCCTGCTATGAGTCATCTCTTATTCCTCCGTTCTGGGAGGAGGGCTCGCTGTTCACTGTGATCCGTGCTGGAGTGGTGCGATGCTGCCTCTGGCTCTCTGACGGGGGGGAAACTGGAGCACAGCTCTGAGCCATAGGCAGAAATACCAGGCCTAACTAGGACATGTCGAGAAATGGGGCTAGTGGTGGGGCGTCTCTCACAGAACTTCACAGAGGGATGATAGGAAGTGTCTCAGGGAAACAGTGGTCATTAGTAGAGAATCAGTGGTCATTAGTCCTGAATTTCACCGGCTGCTCCATATTTCGTTGATTATTCCACAACACCCGTGTTTACAACCAAATAGCAAAGAAGTGAATCGTTCAGCAGCATGATCAGTGATACTTGAGCCTTTATATCCAGGAGCTACAATCAATCATTGCTCGGTCATTTAGTCTATAAAGTATCAGACAACATTGTCCTCGCTGGTTTCCAGACTGGATGTGTCTTGTTTTACCCTTGAACGCTGCTCATGATTTCAAACTCATAGACAGTAAATAGAGGGTATTAAATATAATACGAGACAGAAAAATGCAGTAAACTCTGACATGTTGGATTCTGTAACCACTAGATTTTTGGCACTTTTCCTGAACATAAATTATTCATCAGCTATAACACTATAATTCACAAGCAGTGTGATTCACTTTTTTGTGAATTATCTACTATCTACCAAGTGTGACCATCTCTTGATCCTTTTGTGGGTCATGACCTCCAGGTTTGGACCCACTGATGAAGATGACACAATTATTATTTATTATTACTACTGTTGGACATGCTAACTTTCCCAGATGTGTATTTAACTCAGTGATCCTTGTTGTAAAGTTGTTCTCATAAATATATGTTCATGTTTTAAGTTAAATGATAAATGGTAATAAAATGTATAAGACACTTTTCAAAACAGACAAACGAAGAAACAAAGTGTTTTACAGTAACAATTATAACAACTATAACCAACATAATAAACAGATAACTCATAAAAATAACAAATACAATAATGAATTCCATCCTATATTAATAGGTTTTTAATTTTTTGTGGACAGATTTGGCCGACTGGACTAAAACAGCATCAGAAATACAAAGATGCACATGTCCATTGCCAAAGTTCACACAAATATGAATGAAAACTATAAAAACTATAAAACTATAAAACTACTATATGAAATAGTTTTGTCTAATTATTTAAAAATACTGTTATATGTGTATGTTGTTGTGATTTTTACTGCTGTGTCTTCCTGCTGTGACGGTGTATCAGGAGCGATGAAAAGCAGCGTTGATTTATCACTGGCTGCTGTGTTTTCATTGCAGGAGACCAATGAAATTGTGGCCATTAAGAAATTCAAGGACAGCGAAGGTAAGAGGAGTCTTCTCTTCTCTGATGAGGACAACAGCGTCAGAGCACACTTCATTTTTATTGTCAAAACCCCTCATCATCTTTATGTTTATATTTCTGTTGGGATGAATCCATCCTCCTCACTACTTGTAAGGCCTGTGTAACCTTGATTCTCCTTCTCCATGCAGAAAATGAGGAGGTTAAAGAAACAACACTTCGGGAGCTTAAGATGCTCCGCACCCTCAAACAGGAGAATATTGTGGAGTTGAAAGAGGCCTTCCGCAGAAGAGGAAAGCTGTATCTTGTCTTTGAGTATGTTGAGAAGGTAAGCTCTAGGTCCATAGACAACTCCTTGATTAGATTTACACAGATTTTTTTGCCGTTCTCTTGTGATATTAATTCCCTTTTTTCTTATTTAGAACATGCTTGAGCTGCTTGAGGAGTTACCCAACGGTGTGCCGACTGAGAAAGCTCGCAGCTACATCTACCAGTTAATCAAAGCAATCCACTGGTGCCACAAACACGACATAGTTCACCGGGGTAACACCTCTTTCTTTTTTCTTTTCTTTTTTTTTATTTGGACACTCGCTAAAAACAGCTAATGGCAGACTTTGTGAGTGAGACACAGAGAGAGAGAGCGAGAGAGAGAGACTCTGAGCAGGAAGAGGCTCATTCAGTGTCGACAGAGTGCAGCATTTGCCACTGCTCCGTCACTGTGCACCATCTGTGCTCATATTTTTAGAAACAACTCGAACCAATTCGGTACATTTGTTGTGTCTTTTGCAAAAAAAAAAGTATAAAATAGAAATAAGTGAGTCCTCTCTTTCCAAGTCCTCTTTTCTGGTGTAATAATCAACCAGTTTATTGTTCACACGATGTGAGCTTTTAACAAATCAGTTGCATCAGAGCAGGAAACCAGATGGCCCATGTGAGCTTTTGGCACACTGGGAGCAACCATGCGGGCATCCAAATGGCCTGTGGTACACCCCGCCACACATATGACACTGTTTTCAACAGGGTTTGATGTATAAGTTGTGGTTTCACTTTACAATCTGTGAATTCTAACTGATAGAATTTTAATTTTATGATTTCCTAATGAAGAAATATTGCTTCACTTTTCGGTGAAAGACTGATGCAGAAATGATGAAGCCCCTTATCAGCTTATGTGTCGTCTTACGCCTCCATCTGTGTTCTTCCTCCTCAGATATAAAGCCAGAAAACCTTCTCATCAGCTCTGATGACGTCCTCAAGTTGTGTGACTTTGGTGAGCTCCTCCTTTAACTACTCACACTCTAAAAGCTCCAAAGGAAGGTGGCCAAATGCACAAAGCTGTGATGTAAAAGGAATATTTTCAGCAGAAACTATATTTGGCTGAAACCAGAGCTTCAGCAGTGCAGCAGGCAGCGTTCATCCAGTTAACAAAAGCTCTCTCTGCTGGTGTGCATTCTTATCTCATCTCAATTAATGAAACATGTTTGACAACAAGACGCTAATCATGCTTTGATTCAATCTGGTGGCACCACAACAAAACGTGGGGGAAATGGAAAACATGGCACAGCCAACATCATGTGGGCAATCTGGAGCGAGAGACTGAAGACCTGCTGTTTGCTCTGTGTGGGCCAAAGGCATCGAGCGAACAGACATAGGCCAAACTGACTATGGCATTAAGGTTTACACTGGGAACTGTCTTTCTGTACTTTTATTTTCAATGTGTGTTAGTTTTAAATGCCAGTACAAGCAATAGAGGAATGAAACTGGAAATGAAAAGCTGAGGCGAACAGCTGCTAGCATTAGTGTATGTCCAGCTGACACATTTTCCCTAATGCTGTCATTAATGCAGAAATTAAAAGTGACAGGTCATAAGAACTGATATCATGTTTGTAAAGGAATAGTTTGACATTTTGGAAATTGCGCTTGCTTGTTTTTTTAATGAGAGATAGATAAAACGATGGATGACTCTGATGTGTCTCTACTTGATACCAAGCTGCAGTCATCAGGTGATTAGACTGAAAACAAGTACAAACATCTTATCTGGCTCCGTTTTAGGGTTAAAAAATTATACCTTCCAGCAATTTTCAAGCTTAGACAGGTTGCAATGTTGGGGGATTTTTCCTGAGGTCCAGCATATGATTATTAAAACAAGGCAATTATAGACTGTACGTTTGTATCCTACTGTAAACAGAGCCAGGCTAACAGGCTTCTCATTTTCCTGCCTTTATGCTAAGCTAAGCTAACAGCTTCATATTTGAAATGTATAAAAATAAAAAGGGTGGCATTGATGTTCTTATCTAATTCTCAGAAAGACAACAAAGGAGCTAATTTTCCCTAAGTAAACATCTCTTTTAGTGTACACGAATACAGCTTTTGCCTCACTCAGCGCCTGTGTAACTTACACCTTTGAATTATAACAAGCGTCCAGAGAGGTACCCAGCTGAAATCAGTTTTAGATGTCTCAGCACATAGAGCACATCAAATGGCTCCTCATCACACTATATTGTTTCCCTCTGTCTTCTCCTGCCAGGCTTTGCACGTAATCTCTCAGAAGGGACCGATGCCAATTACACTGAGTATGTGGCCACTAGATGGTACCGCTCCCCAGAGCTCCTGCTCGGGTACGTCCGGCAATTTTTATCTTAGAATGCTGTTATTGTACTGACAGATAGTTCTGGTAGATCCCCCTATACCTGGCCCTAATCACCACCCCCCTTTAAATCCCTGCTCCCAGGGCTCCTTACGGGAAGGCAGTGGACATGTGGTCAGTGGGCTGCATCTTGGGAGAGCTGAGCGACGGACAGCCTCTGTTCCCGGGAGAGAGCGAGATCGACCAGCTTTTTACCATCCAGAAGGTGTTGGGACCCCTGCCACCAGAGCAGATGAAGCTCTTCTATAACAACCCTCGCTTCCACGGGCTGCGGGTAACACCAGGACACACATCACACTCTTTGCCCCGATTCTCACTGCGGTTCACTGTTCTGACCCTTCCCTCCACGTTGCCCTTATTTCTGCTTCTTCCATTTTCTTCCTCTTGATCTTCTCTCTCCTTTGCTGTCTCTCTCTGCCTCCTCCTCCTCTCTCTCTTTCTTCTTCCCTTATTTATCTTCTCTCCCTGCTATGTCTCTGTGCTTTCTGCTTGTTTTTTTTTTTTTTTTTTTTTCCTGGCTGAGTTTGCTGTGCCGTGACTGATTGGATCACAATGACTCATCATGTATCATGTATTCTGTATGCTCTGTGAAGGAAGGCTGTGATAAGTCTTCTGTGGCAGGCTGGTGGTTCAACAGACCTGGGTTGTCCTTCCCTTCTCCTCACTGCCCACGCCTCAGGATATAATTATTAGTTTGCAAACTGCCCTTCTGTGAAGCCCTGTCAGTGAAAACCCAACGATGAGGATCCTGCTTGATAATGATGGATTTTTAAATTTTTGGATTCTTGGTTAATGGGGGAGGACATTGACCCTAAATTCTTGTCTGAAATCCAGCTCATAAAAGTACATGCAAGTTATTTTCTACAATATCAAGCTCTCCAATAAGATAGGCACATAGTGGTTGGAGAAGTTTCTTGAGTAAACAAAATGCACCTGCTACTGTCAGTAGCACGCAGTCTCACTCTGGGTAAAAAAAAAAAAAAGAACATTTCTTTTCTCCACAACATTTCTGCACCTGCCATTTAAATGAGTGGAGGGAATCACCCAGTCTCTAAACCTCTTTAAAGATACACTATGCAAGTCTGGTTGCTTTTTCTCCACGAGGCTGAGTTCAAGATGCATGATTCAAAATACATAACAAAATGTTTAACATAACAGAAACAGACGCCGGCCTAACGATCACTCACATCAACTTATTAAATCAACTGGGTTTATATACATGTTGGCTCCGATTAGCTAACTCGTTCAACACCCCTTACCAAATAGGAGCAAACTATCTCAGAAGACTGTCGCAAATTATTGCGCAACATTGTGCCACTGAACCCGCCCTTTGTGAATCTAACATTAGTGGGTCACCGACCCTGATCTTGCTAATTTTTTTTACCAAGAGACAATGAGGTGCAGCCTAGAGACCCTTCATTCACCTCGTAAGGAGTCATTCAACCATCACAGTGACAATGAAGCTGTTACATTAACTTAAAAATCTTTCATAATGCTCCTTTAACACCTACATTCTCTTTTATAACGGTGAGGAAGACCACCTGCATTATTACAGCGAGAATGGTGGTTTTGATGGAATATACAGAATGTTTTTATTCAAATATTAATGTGATAGACCAGCACGAAACCCAACACTTTTTTCTTCTTTCAAGTCTGTAGCTGCTTCTTTCTGGAACTGCAGAATCACATTGGTCAGAAGAAAAATTCTGTCAAATTGAAACAACTGACATGGTTTCACCAACAGTGTTGTTGGTAAAAGAAAAAATAGGAGCAGAGCATCTGCAGGGTTTTATCAGAGGAAACAAACAAATTGAAAGGGCATCATATCATTTTTTTTTTCCATATCATTTGCACCTAATCCTACTGACACTGGGAGAAATGACGGATACATCCAGAAAAAAACAGGGCTGACAAGTTCACATCATTCACACTAATTTAACCAGTTTAGAGTAACCAGTTAACCAAACCTGCATGTGTTTGGACTGTGGTGGAAGTACCCAGAGGAAACTGTACAGACACATAGAGAACACTGTCCACACTGTCCAAGGCCATAAACATAAGCTATGACCAATTAAACCTGCAATGAATATCAAACGAACCCTCAAAATGAACTATTGTTAGAATAATACTTAGGATATATTAATAAATGATGTTATGTTCTACTTATCTCATCATAAGTAGAACATGTTGTACAGAAGCTTTGAGCACAAACCGCACCTTTGACAAATAAACTACTCTCAATTTTTAAATGATTAAAAACTCTTTAAGAGGTGTATGACAGTCAAACCTCTGTAAAGTTTGAACCATCTTCTTTGTTCTTTCTTCCAAAACTGTCTCTAATGAATCGAACCAAATATAGAACCAGTTTTTTAATCCTGCTCCTCGGCAGTGATGCTGTTGCATAAAACCACAGAGCGGCTACACTGATTGAACATTTAAAAGTTCCCTGCTGACCTCTAAAGACTTAAAGTGAAGAAAAAAAAACTTTTACTTCAGTTAATCAGTTCACTTTGAAGTTACAATAAACCTTCAGATATTTGTTTGAGGAAACAGTATCACCCTGTTGGCTTTTAACTGGGACTGGTCAATAGCTAGTTCCCTTCTGTTCCTCTTCGTGTTTATAGGCAGCAATCATTTTATTATTCAGTTTGTTGTGACTGACTGTACTATTTTACACGCTCTTATTTCAGTTTCCCGCTGTGAACCACCCCCAAACATTGGAGCGAAGATACCTTGGGATCATTGGTGGCGGTCTGCTGGACCTGTTGAAGGTACTGAACAGGACACAGTTTTAATTTTACCTTCTATATTAGTTCCAGGTTTATCCCTCCTCAGATGAATGGATTCTGTAACTATACGAACTGAGATTTTTATAAACCAGACACCTGATGATTTCATCATCATCATCATGTTTACGTCGTGACTACACGATTCCTCTTCACTGCTTTAGCATCTCTCAGCTCATATCCCAGTTCCAGCACTGCTGTTATTGCTGTGTCTGCACTGTAAACACGAGTTTCATGTCAAGAATGTGGGCTGTGCTTGTGCACTTGCGCTTTTCCCAGCAGATAATGACTCACTGCTAAGATAATGTCATCTCAGGACCGACTTCAACATGGATGGACATCTATCTCACTACTAATGAGGCTTCCTCAAGTTGGGTTTAGACTTTGATTAAACCAAATAAATCTGATAATTGTTAATGACTTGCAAAGAGTGATCGTCTTTTTAATTCTTCTTGGTTCTCTTAAACCTTTGTGATGTGAAAACATCTGCAGTTCAGTTACAATTGATGGGTTTTATTTCCAGTGCGTTCACACACATTTTCATCAAAGTAAATGGAGACATGTTATTAAACATATTCATTCAAGTAAGAAAAAAAACAACAAATGTCACAAATCACATTTTACATAATTGTTTGGCTTTTTGGTGAAAATGCAACCTGTAAACTGCAGCATGACCTTCATGATAATGGCTATGACTCATGATTGTACGACTGTTTCAGTTTGTTTGTGAGGTCTGGATGTTTGGGGGGGGGGGATCTCGAGGACTCACCGACTCCCTCTTTGTGTTTATGCGATAGAGCCTGCTGCTGCTGAACCCAACCGAGCGCTTTCTCACAGAGCAGAGCCTGAACCACCACGCCTTCCAGACCCTGCGGCTGATGGAGAGGCCTGGCCCACCCACACCTACACCTGTACGCTCCTCCAAGAGAAAACCTCACCATGGAGACAACACCACCCCCAGCAGGTCAGCAGCGAGCATTATATACAGTGTAGCTAGGTAAAGCTCATCAGTGTCTCCCTGCTGGTAACAGGTGAAAGACAATGAGTTTTTTTTTTTTTTTTCAAATGCAAATGTGACCTTTTTTTTTTTTTCAACAACCCACCTGAGGACCATTACATCTGCAGCAGTCATTTTCCCGTGACATGCCTTGGCTTTATTTGAGGACTGAGACACAGAATATGATGTTATGCTAAACTGAAGAGTGACACAGGATCAAAACACTACAAGTTGAAATATTTTTTTATTTCTATAGTTGCCCTGAACTGCCCATAAATCATAATAACAACAGATAGCTGTGCCCCTGTTACATCACCACCTCTAGATGAAAACTGGGACACATATATTTAATTACTTTTGATAGAGTATTATATTTTTATCCTGTAAATAGTTTTGTGCTTAGTTATTTTATGTGTTTATACACATAACATAACATAATGGTTCTATAACTGAACCCTTATAATATTATTTGACCATTTAATGATTTGATCTAAATTGAAGTGGGTATTTTAACATGGATATGATTTTAACATGATTTTACATGTGCAGTCTGTAAGAGATGGGTCAGTTTTGATCCAGTAACCCCTCCCCTCCCCAGTAGGTTACTGAGGTTTGTCCCTTTTACATAATTTAATACCATTCACTTATATTAGAAAGAGAAAGGCATCTATGATTTATCCTTGTAGAACACCACACATGACCATATGTTTATATTAAATACAATAACTTAAGTATTTTGTTAAAACTGTCGAATTCTACATTATTACACCCAATAATGTGCAAGTTATTGCAGACAGTTGAAGTCAGGATGCTCTTTATGTCGATGTTGACCTTCTTATTGTTTCTCAGGAGCCATGGGGGAAAGAGCTCAGGAAGCCACCGCTCCAGCAGCAGAGAGTGCTCCAGCCTGCCCCGACACGAAGACCTCCACCCCAACAATGACAGCTTTCTCAACGGCAACATGTCTGCAGCCATCAACCTCAGCCCCACCCTGCATCCCAAGAACTACCAGCCGCAGATCTTTAATCACTCCACCTCCTGCAGCATGGACCTAGCCAGCAGCAACCTGCCTCACCTGCTCAGCCCCGGAGAGGCCAAGAGCAAGGGTGACTTCGAGATGAACATGGGGTCCAAAGTGGCTGACGGCCCCGGAGCCAAGTACCTCAAATCTAATTTCCGCTCACAACAGAACCGCCATTCTTTTGTGGAGGGAAAAACCAATACGCTTCAATCAGGGGACAAACACAGTCGACACAACTACATGGAGTCTCATGGCTCCACTCCGTCCTCCTCCAAGTTCGCCTACCTGAACTTATCCAAGAGCTATGGCACACTTAGTGATGCCAAGTCTGTGGGGAACTTAAATGACATGCATCTGTATGCTGATGAACCTACTTCTCGCTATTTTCCTTCAAGCTGCCTTGACCTCACAGCTCCAAGCAGCCCCGCAGCCCGCCGAGTTGACAGACTGGGACCTGGCGCAGGTGGCAGAGGAAACACACGCTCAGACAGAGAGAGCAACACTCTGGACTCCTCTTACAGGCGTTCTTCCACTCGCCACAAGGCCTCAGAAGAGGGCAAGTCGTCAGATGCCCTGGACCCTGGGGAAAGTGGCGTTGAAAGGGGCCACGCTCACTCTCTGTCTGCCCCACACGACCCTCTGGCGTACGGTCAGGGATACACCAGCCCCTTCTCCTCCCAGCAACGGCCTCACCGTCATTCCATGTACGTTCGGAGGGACCACCAGAGGACACACGGGGCGGACGAAGGGCTGGCGGTGGGGCAGGGCATGCCCACGAGAGCCAGCAGCCTACAGCTCCTGTCTCCACAGCTGCAGCACCGCACGCTGCCTCGTCACTCTGGAGGCTCCTCCAGAGAAGAAGACATGAGCATGGTCAGTCATGAGCCCACATCAAACCTGTACCCAAGCCTACAGGATCTAATCATATCAAATGCCTACACCAGGTTGTAGGATAAGTCTTCTTCAGTCTCAGTTTGTACAACAGCACAGCCAGGAGTTATTCTTGTGGCTTCTGAAAATATCATGATGTGTTTAGTCCGTTTCCAGGGTTTGTAAAAAATCAGACTTTGGACGGAGCAGGTTTAACATGATACGGCTTCATCACTGAATGTGTTAAGAGCACGGCTTTTCTGTTAGCATATACAGCGAATCGTGTTACCTGTATATTTATATATACTGTATACACACATATAGTATATATAGTGTGCGTGCGTGTGTATTTGTATGTGTGCTGCGATGCTGAGCTCGCCTCATGCTCCATCATGTCTCCATTAACAGAGCGAACAGGCACCCACTGAGGTCACCCACAGCAGACCCCCAATAAGGGACTCCACCAGGGACAACACTGCATCTTTTCACACACAGCGGCAAAAAAGCGAGGTCCGACATTCTGCCTGCACCCACCATTCCCCACCCACATCCAGTCTTCCGAGAGTGCGGATGTGGGTGGATACTGCTGTCATGAACTGCTCTCTCTCTCTCTCTCTCTCTCTCTCTCTCTCTCTCTCTCTCTCTCTCTCTCTCTATGTCTCTGCGCATCAGATGCCTCTTCATTTTCTCTGTGTGCTTTGCTTCCCTCTAAAGTGACTACTTATGATAGCACAGCCAAGCTTGTCATCACAGCGCATCACATTTTGATTCTGAAATATATTTATAGCCTCTACAGATGTTGTGTTATAATAATGAACACTTGTAAATCAATACGCCCCCCGCCCCCCTTTTTTTTGTCATTCCAGGTAAATAAAAGTATCAGGTCATAGAGAATGAAAGAGAGAGAGAGAGAGAGAGGCATGCAAAGCAGCTGCCCTCCAATGTTTTATGTGACTAGTTCTTCTGTTGTGACTCAGGTTGGCTTATATCATGACCAGCAAACAGAAGACGGGGGCTCCTCCAAAGAAAATCGCAACATCTACAGTGAATCCATGCCCAGGAGGGTGGGCAGCTTCTACAGAGGTTGGTTTAGTCAGATTTCTCTGGATGAGACTATCACTCTTTCACTGGCCTGTGGTGATCAAGTCATCAGGTCAGACTGATCACATCAGGGAGACGTAGGAAAATGTGTGGGAAAGAGAAGGATAACCCTAAAATACTAACACTTATCATATTTACATTCATGGCAAAGATCTCTTTATTTTTGCTCAGCAAAGATTAAGTGACCATAGATCACAACAGTGTTTCTGTTAGCATCCTCACATTTTCTAACTAGAGCTAGCGTAACTACAGCTGATGATGAATATGATAAGTTTTGCTGATATTTGGTCAACATCAACATATTCACCAGATAATGGTGCTAAAAGTCAGATATTACATTTTTGGTAAACACAAACCAAATTTAGTGGAAACCCTTTACAAATATATCACTCAAAATTTCAAAAACCTTGACCTCATGGTGTTTTATCCAGTTGGTAAGTGTAGTCCACTGAGAATCATGAATGGCTCCAGAATTTCATGGATGTTTATTCAGCAGTTGTGGAGAAATTGATATAGCTAACAACTGTAACCAAGGTATTACTATGTATTGAGGACACTGTGTCTAAACTCCTATAATGAAATCTTTTCTTTTCTCTTTTCTTTTTTTTCTTTTAATATGATTATTTTTTGGGCATTTTGCCTTTAATGACAGAGACAGTGTAGAGAGACAGGAAACGGAGGAGTGGGGAGAAAAACGTACAGGAGAGTTTGACTTGGTCAGCCGGCAAAAAGCTGCATGGCACATACACACCAGTGTGGTGCGCCATAACCATTTGGCTGTCTTTTCTGCTTTTCATTGTGATGAAGTGTAGATTTTTTATCGTTTTAGCCCACGATGTCACAGTGTATTTTTGATCATTTACCACAAGGAGGCATCAGAGGTAGGAACGAGAATTCTCCTCGTGGGTGTTGTTATTGAACAAAAGTCTTAATCTTGACAATATGAACATATATCTATATAACCTACTAAAGCTTTGTAATTATTAAGTTAGATGCAGCCCACAAAATGTTTAAAATTGGTCAAAACAGTGAATGAAGTTGTTTGTTATGTGTGTTGAGCAGTCCCTTCACCGCGGCCAGACAACTCCTTTCATGATAGCAGAGGTCAGAGTCGAGGCTCTGGACTGTCCGGGGACAGCAGCAGTTTGGCAAACCACTCCAAACGTCAGCCGGCATTTGACCCTTGGTAATTATTTCTTCTTACCACAAAATATGACTTATGTTACCTTGACAACTCCCATTTTCATTTATTATCAAGTCACGTGTCACGGCTTGAACAGAGGTTGTCAGGTCTCATCAGAAGTTGAATGATGTGGTGCATTTTTAGCCAGGACATCACGCTCGGTACATTTTGTTTTATTTTCAGGACTGGCCCAGATACTGTAGTGCTGAATTCCTCTGAGCCATCCAAAGAAAAGGAGAAGCAGGGTTTCTTCAGAGCAATAAAGAAGAAAAAGAAAAAATCACAAATGGTGAGTTGTACGTTAAGTATGTGGGGATGTAGCTTACGTTCGGTTGCACTGTTGACGTCTGTCCACATACTCTAATACTTTGCCTTATCAGCACCTGTACACAGATATAAAATCATGTCTTCTTCTTGTTGTCATGTGCTCATGTTTTCCCGTGCTACCAGTCATGTGCCTCTATATTTCAGATGGACGTCCATGATGGAAGACCTCCTGTCATCAAGAAATGTCTTTTCCCTCTGTTTAGCCCAAAGAATAACATAAAGCATAGTTCCTCTGTGAGAGTCCTTCCTGTTGTGTCCTCTCCCATGGTACATGCTGTTTTAAACTCTCCTACCTCCTCACCTGCCACCTCAGTGTCACTCAACTAACACGGCATGCGTTACTAACACCGATCAACACTGTTTAATCTGTCATTTTCAGCTTTTTTTCAATGGTTTCATTTGATAATTTTTTATGTAAATGATGCACTGTGGTTCATTTTCTTTTTTACATAATAATGAACTGCTAACACAAACCAGCCAGATCCAACAAGATGGATAAAATATCACTCCTAAAAATATTAAATCAGGCAATAATGTGCCTGTTTTACATATTAAAAAGACTGTGAGAAATTTGTAATCTCAGGATTTGCAAAATGAAAGCATAAATTAACCCTTTTTGCAGTAAAACGTATGGATCTGGCTGCGTTCAGTCCATCAGATTCTGATCAATCACCACTGATTTCAGCCACAGCCCTAACAGCATGTCTCTGGATATGAACTGAGGATGAACGAGAGCACTCAGGCTTTCTTTGAGCATCAGTCTGTGTGGTTGTGTTCACATGAAGCTTTACGGCTCACCAGCATCTTCTCTTCCCCCTTCAAAGTGTATCTACAGCCATGACCTGATTATAGAGCATAGATCAAGAAGGAGGATGAACCAGATGAGATGCTAAATATAAAAGAAACCACATTTTGACATGTTAAACTGCCTAGCGTCACAGCAGCAGTAATGGCTCATCATGAAACAGGTGTTGGAGACTCTTGCTTCCCCTTACGTTTCTATTTATACGTGACGGTTTGTTCAGTCTCTGAGAGGTGGTGGTGGTGGTGGTGGTGGGGGGGGTTACTGCTGATGACTGAGTGCACAAATAAACGCAATCTGGTCAAGGAAGAATCAGACAGAGTCAGAGTTGGTGGGAGAGAGTGTGTAGATGGTTAGAAAATACTGAGTTGTGGAAAGCTTCATTTACCGTCAAAAACAAGACGAGTTGTCTCTTCTCTTCCTCAGATCAGCAAATGATTTCTGGCTACAGATGCATGTTATGTTCTTTTATGACTATGCTGCATTTGAGATCAAACTATGTCATGGTCTATAACTAGAATGAAAACACATATAAAGGTTACATGAAACACACTGAGCACATTTTGAGATTTTCATCCACATCTGTATCAAACCTTGTTTCTTTAAATCCTGATGGAGGAAGTGTGTTTCTTGACCTTTACATCGTGTGGATTCACTTTGATCATAAGTGTGAAGTTTTACATTTGGACAGATTAAATTATATTTTCACTGTGTGACAGGTTCCAGCAGAAGGGGTGGATACAGTTATTCAGAAGTCCTCCAGGTCCTCGTCTCACCAGAGCAGCCGCCATAGGACCCGGGACAAGAGCAGAGACCGGGACCAAGACAGAGACCGGGACAAGGACTGGCCTCCTGAGAAACTGTCTGACTCACACTCTCCAGTAAGTGGAGAAGAAAAGATAGGAGTGTTCTCTGTAGGTGTGTGATGTAAAGATGGTGGTGATGCTGACGCGTCACATCTCTTTCAGAGTCAGCCACTGAAGTCGCTGCGCAAGCTCCTGCACCTCTCGTCGTCCTCGTCCAACCAGACGGCGCCCTCTGACATGCGCTACCAGCCGCTGCCTAATCCAGCCTCTGCTCAAGGTGGTTTCACAGAAAGCCGGGGTCACTCAGGGGTCAGCACACCCCAGCTGAAGAGCCGACAGACAGCGTACCCACTGCCCGGACAGCTGGAGTCCGGCTGGCACTCGTCCGCCCTGGGCCGCCCGGAGGGCAACCCCTACCCGGAGCAAATGAGCATCAAGGGAGGTCAGAACGGGCACGGCTTCGGGCGCCCCTCCAGGTCTCGTATGCCAAACCTCAACGACCTGAAAGAGACGGCTCTGTGATCTCCATCACCCTGCAGCTCTCACTTCCACTTCAGACTACTCTGTCTCCCCTCTGTTGCTCCTACACCTCTCTTGCGTAACAGTACACCTGCTGTACACACACACAAACACACAGATACCAAACCTTCTGTTATAAACACTGCTTGCGAACAGGCCAAAAGCCTTTTTATGTCTCGATTTTTTTTAAAGCTTCCATGTTTGATAGACTTTATATTATTACTTATGTAATTCTGATTATAATTTGTATCATAAAGTAAATATATTACAAATTAAATATATATAAATGGATAGATGAAGTGTAGATTTTAAGTGTCAGTATTTTGTTTCTATTCAATATAGAAATATAGTACATTTTACTGCGTAGTATTTCCTTAAGACTATCTAAGGCATTCTAAACAAATCAAGTTTCATCAGTTGTTACAATAGAGATGGGTAACGTCAGTAACTTGTGTTCATGTCACCCAGGACTGCGACTCTTGGTCCGATCCGTCTCTGCTCTGTCACACCGGTCACAGATGCTCAAACGTGCAACTACAAGTCAAAGCAGTCTCGTTCTTGAAACTATAGTCGTAGTGCCATTGTTTTCTGAGCACTGACAATCTTTAAAAAAAAAAAAAATTAAAAAAGCTTAAATCTATTTGTTCTTTTTGAGGATATTTTAGGTTCTTATGTCTTTTTTGTTGTTGTTGTTTTTTGTTTTTTTCCTTTAAATGCAGCCATTTTAGACACTATGGTGCCATAAACTGACAGAAATCCTAACCTACATCGCCCTCTGTAGGAGATACTGAAGCACTGCGTTTACTGTTCTCACAGCAAGATTACCATGCACTAACATTTAGGCACTGACTTTTCACGCACAGTTTGTGTATATATATATATATATATATATATATATATATATATATATATTCTAAACAGATAATATACAATTAAAACTATGGCTACACCTCAGTCATTTCAAACAGAACAAACATAATAACTGTTCCTTATGCAGACTTATACCGAAGATCCTTCTGGTAGTAATGTAATCTCAAAATATTTACTGAAATGTGTATTTATGTGTTACGAAAAACATATTACAGATGAATCATACAGTAGTAAATACTAAACCTGATATTTTGCACTGCGTTAATGGCAAAGGAGCGTCTCAAGTTCATAGAGAAGGATGTGATTTTCTTCGAAAACTTCCCTCTCTACCAGGATTCAAGGAAATTCTGCTTGTTTCTTACTTAAAGATTCACAAAAAAAAAGAAAGGTGGAAAAAAAACTGCTTCCAAGTTCTTTCAGTTGTACAATCAGTGCTTTTTTTTTTTAAAGAAAAGTGCAAATTCATGCAAAAATATTCTCTAAAGAATAACTACTGGAATTGTTTTAGTTTATTTAAAAAAAAGATAAGTAATGTTTTTACAGCAGTCAGAGGAATATAAAAGCCATCCTGGGTTTACTAGAGCAGTGATTCTCAACTTGATATTGTCTGATGTGACTCCACATATAAACTTAACTAACTGGTTTTAATCTGAATTATATGTGACGCTTGATACCAATTATATAAAATTTACAGTATTTTTTTTATACAACCGAACCCAAATGTTTAGTTCAGTTGGTTTGGTCATAGTGTTTCAACCATTTATCTGTTGGTTTTATCTGTTTTACTCTGTTTATAGTTTATTTTAGCTATTTCTAGTGTTTATCCATCAATATTCATTCTCAGTTTTTATTTAAAAATTTTTCCATCAATTTCTTTAATATTAGTTCAGCTTTACCACAGTGTTTATCCTACACGCTACACACATGTCCCAGGTTTGGAATCGCTGCACTAGTGTGTTTATAACTGACTGCACAAACTGAGAAACTTGGAAACGAGCTTTTTTAAACGAATCTTTAAATGAAACCACACTGGTGATGATGCAGAAGCTTTGTACTGTAACACTGTTTTCTGTCATTGTTTGAGTTAAAGTGCCATGAACGTAGCTTGGCAGAAATAAATCTTCTTAAAACTTCTTAATGTTGCACTTTGAAGAGACTGTGTGGCTCAGCAATATTTGTTCTGACGCTGTAAATTCTTCCTCGGTTCATGTTGATCGTGTGCAGGACTGAACCACAGTAACACAACACAGTCCAAACACGACCGTAGTGTATTGTGTGTTGTTGTGCATCTGTGAAGACCGTGCACACTCCATACTTGACACAATGCATTTCTCTCTTTGGATTATTGTTTGTTTTTTGTTTTTTGCTGAAGGAGCACCGTGTATTATATTAATACTGATGTGTGACTACATGTTTGGTAATATTTATAACAGAAGATGTTTATCAACTGTTTAAATGAAATCAAGTATTCAGTTTGTGCTTTTATTACAGACACAAATTAGTAGCATAGTCAGTGTTTATCTGCTTTTTTTTTTCAACAGAGCATTTACATGAGAACATAAACCCACAAATGAATGCTTAACGATTTTAGTATATCCATGTTTACATATGTAACAGTAAATCTCAAATAAAACAAGCTCATTTGATTTCACTCTTTACCTGTGATTTTTTCTGCATTAAAAAGGTGTCTAATCTAGGATTTATATATTAAACCAATGAGATTATCGAGACTTTAAGACAGCTTAAGATAATTTAGTGCATCAAAGGACACCAGACATCTCCACCTGCCCACACTTAGTTTTCTTTCAACCTCACCAAAGAAAGACAAGACATGAAGGTCATATCACAAGAGCTGGACCAGTGTCCCCCGTTTGGCAAGTGGCAGGTTGGCAGGAGAAAGATGGACGGTGGTGAGAAAGCAGACCGAGTTCACTTCAGGTGCACTTTTTCATGCACATCAACAGCTCCATCCTCATGGCGATGCGTGTGTGCCAGCCCAGTGGCAGCAGGCGGATGTAACGGGCCACGATGGGAGGACGCAGCAGGTTCTGCACGGTGGACGAGCGGTCAGCGTTCCCATAGAAAACCTTAAAAAAAGATATCAGGTGGTTAGTAACATTTATCTCAGGGTTTTAATTATTAAACTGCAGTGTAAACTAAAGTCATTGTGCAAAAAAAGCTACTCGCACATATATTGTCTCGGCATGTCCTCGGCATTGTGAAAAAAATAACATAAATCAACTGTGCAAAACATAACTGAATCATTGTGGAAGTCATCGTTTTCTTCTAAAGAAAAAAAAATATTTGAAATTTTTAGCCATTTATTTCCCAAGTGCCATTTTCTCTGATTTAATTATAACTGAATTAATTGATTAATTAATTTAATTTTGGGACACTTTAGGGCACCATGGAATATCAATGAAGAGGATTTACATTTTCTGAGTAAAAGAAAACTATTATATCCATTTATTAATGCTTCTTGAGGAAATATAATGAGACCAAAGAAACCAGTTAAATAGTTGGCGAGTGTTGCCAACAGGTTTTATTGCAAATGTATTTAAAAAATTATTTATTGTAACAGGAGTCACAGTAGTGTTTATGTAAATGTTTGATTTCCAGTAGCAGCTCCAGTAACTCTTACTGGTGCCAAGTTCTGTTGATGTGCAGCAGAAACATTAGCTCGTAGAATAGAAAATGTTTTGTTCTCCATGATCTCAGTCAAATATCACTGACGATGTCAGTGTGTGATCATGATATCATGTGATCTGTGATAATGATATAACACTGGCTAAAGAAATAATGATTATTACTCAATCAGAGGTCACAACTGTGTTGTAAAACTCTCCATTTTTCTTTTCTCTTATAAAACTGCTGTTCAGAGACAGGAATTATATAAATAAAACCTGTAATCGATTTGAATATTTGCTTTTCATTTGTTGCATGAATAGACTTGTTGTGTCTTTACCCTGTTGTTTCCTGTCTGGTCTTTGTAATAGACCCAGTTGAGAGTCTCCACAGTGCGATACTGGACACTGTACTTAGTGATCCACTCATCAGCATCACAGCGTCCCTGAGTGAGGATCCCAGACACCACCCCCACCTCCTTCAGATCAATCTGGATCCACTGGTACTGGTCGTTGAACTTGGACAGCCAAGCACACCTGTGAAGATATCAATATATCTTATCAATTTGTTCGCATTTAAAATATAATTATCTTTTATTTATCATATATTATCTGATGTAGAGGAAGGAGCGAACTCACCCAAAGCCCTGGTTGTTGAGACGAGCTTTGTTAGGGATCCAGGATGAGTACCAGCCGCTGTATTGGTCCTGATTGGAGCAGCTGATCTGGTCTGATGTCACAGATCCAGATTCAAATCCCAGAGCTCTGTGGTAGGGGCATTCTGTGGAGGTTTTAAATATAATTCATACAACCTCATAATGAGCCAGATATACTTGAACAATATGATGGTTTTATTCTTGAAACAACCTTCCTGCTCGTTTTGATCGACCTCACTGGAGGAACGATAGACCAACACGACCAGATCATCAGATGTGTGGCGCTTTGCCCAGTATCAGTTAGGTGAAGGACACGCCCTATTTTGGGCTCCCTAATCTCTGCTCATCAAAGTCCTGTACAGGTAATGAGATTATCTGGCCGTATTTCACTCTCTGGACCTCTTCTTTAAAGTTGTGCATTTTTTTATTTTTTTATTTTTTTACCAAAAACTTTCATCATCAGTGAAAAAGATCCAAGCCCTTTTAAATTCAAGTGGGAACGTGGGTGAAAAATGTCCAGATCAAAGTAGGTGATTATACATCATCATGCAGACACAGAGCCAGAGCCAAGATTTGGCTGAGTGCATATAAGGACACAGCCAGCTACCTTTAGCTGCAAGATCCATCACACTGTCTGCAGCTCTGTGTGTGACCACAGACCACAGGATACACTGCTGCCTACTATTCATCCTCACATGTGTGACATTCTCGACCTCATCCTTCATACGCATCCCATTTATCACCCTTTCTTCAAAAAAAACCCCACACATTTTAATGTGATAAATAAAGAACATCTGATATATTTGTGAACTGAGTCCAGGTCAGGTGACAAAGATGGAGTCAGTTCTCACCTGGTATGCAGTTCAGCAGGTGACCCTGAGGTGGCTGTGCCAGCAAGGTCGGCGGGACAGGTGCAGTGACAGCGGGGCTTCGTGTCGGTGAATCAGCAGATTCACAGTCACAGGTGCAGGCTTTGATGTTTCGTGTCCATGTCTCAATCACCTGCTGGTCCTCCTCCTCCTGCACCTCCTCTTCCAACACGTCCTCCTCCTGGACGGCCTCCTCCTGGATGGCCTCCACCTCCTCCTGAAGAACACACGGAGGAAGCAGTTAATCCATACAGTTACAGTGACATTTCAGACTGATTTTTTTTTTCTATTAGGTGGTTTATTAATTGATTACCTCCTGAGAGTGGACAGCAATCAGGGCTGCAACAAATCAATAGATGCATGAAATGTAAAAGCAGATGATGAAATTAACTGTGAAGGTTCAAACCAAAAGTTTACAGCCAAACAGAAAAATAAGGAAAAAAACTCAAATATAACTAATATATGACTTGTGTGCAGGTGTTTGCTCGTGATCAACATGACTGCGACAGTATCTGTAATTATCCTGCTACATTTGATTAGAGAAGCCTGAACAGAGCAGATTAAGAAAACTGTAATATCGAAGATTTTTTTTGACAAATAAACACTGAATTGTTCATTGACCTCAATCTATAAGAGTTCTCAGGATAAAAAAAAATAATGAATTATCAATTGCAGCCAAATGGAGTAGCTGTATGGAGCTCAGCAACATTTAATGGCATTTTGTTTTGTTTTTTTAAGGTCAAATTCTGTTAATTTTGATTTAATATTAATAATATTATTCATACAAGTGCACAGTGACTTACCTTGAGACATCAGCAGGAGGAACAGCACAGCAGCACAACGAGCAGTGACCTCCATCTTCCTCTTCAGATGTGCTGGAATGCAGAGTGTGTGTGATACCTAACGCTAGTGGATAGGATTACTGTAATCCACAGGCCTGTGATGGCCTTATCTAATGCTCTTTATTGGCCCTTGGCACCTCATTGGAGCCGTTCCATTGTACTGCACCTGTAGTGAATACCATCAACTCATAAATCAAGAATGAGATTCATCCTAGATCTGGATGATTCATATGTTCTGGCACATGAAACAAGGAGAGCCCTGATTTCTGTATTATTGGAGCATTATTACAGGGCGGATTGCCTAGTGAGTGAGTGAGAGAGTGAGTGAGTCAGCAAGTCAGCAAGAGAAATTGTCTCAGTGTCCTCTTCTAGCCTTAACAACTGAACCCTAACGTCACAGCTGTTTGAGCAGAGTGGCTGAATTTACAAGGGCAGGGTTGGAAATGGAGTGTGAGATATGGGAGATTAAAAAAATTTACCACAGTTACCCTCACTTCCTACGCATTCCTAAAACACAATATCTGTATCTTCAATGTACAAATCAATTGTATTATATCAACTGAATTAAATTAGCTGCATGTTTCTGTAGAAAAATCATACAGGAATATTGATACATGATGCTACCACAAAATATCATTTTCCAAAGTCGTAGTTACATGATCCTGTTAGGGAGGTATTTACTGTCAGGTCTCATATGTACCCTGCTGACCTCAAGACTAGACTATAACTTTCTAGCACAAAACAGAGCCACCACATAATACAGGATACAAACTCCAGGTATCTGTATTACACACTATATTATTCTTTATTTATTACACACTATATTATTCTTTCTGTTTGTAATATTAGCTTATATATCATCACCATGTTGTCCACAAAGCGACATAAAGCCCACTATTATCAGCTGGTCCTGGTCCTGGTCCTGGTCCTGGTCCTGGTCCTGGTCCTGGTCCTGGTCGTTCCGCCTGTATTTAAACATTCAGATGCTGCTGCTGAACGTGACATGTTTAAGAGGCGGAACCAGTCGGCTCGCTGAGGTTTGATTGACGTCTGTATCAGCCAATCACGTCTGTTATTCTGAATTAAAGTGTAGAAGAGGACGTGACTATGCAAAACATGTCAGCCAATGAACAGCGTCCTGAGCGCCTCATTGACCAATCAGATGGCTGATGCTAACCGGTACTGGTCCAGGGTGGCAGTGCTGGGAGGCTCACTTCTTCAGAGGGTAATACACTATTATTATTATTCAAGGTAAGTTATTTTCAGTTTATATTAATAATTATTTAACGCTAAAAATAAAAAAAAATGTTAAGTCACATTTACGTATTTTAAAGACACCAGACTGTGTGTGAACATGCTAATGCTATAAAAGCGCAGAATAAAAGGGTGTTAGCGATACTTCCGTTATTCTGTGTTGATAACGATGAAGACGAGCTGACAGTCATAGTTGTGCTTTTGGTTTCACAGTAGAAAATTGGCTCTTGAATTAGAAAACCGTTTCATGCTTGATGCAGGGTTTAAAAGGTGTGATTTGTTGTGTGTTTCAGGCTGAATTTGAAGCTGAGGTGAAACTGTGCGCTGTTAATCTGAAACACATGGCAGCAGACGATACAGAAATAGCTGAACAATTAACTGTTAGCTAACCTACTGGTTAATATAATGAGTATAATAAATGATAATAAACATCACAACGTCTTAGAGTGTTTTAAAGGGGTTTGCTAATATTTGTGGTGCTGCGTTACAAGGACAGGTGTCTCTATTATTTTGTCCATCTCATTTACATCACTGATGCTACATAACAGACACTTTGCTGTCTAGTGCAACACGGTGCAACAGCACAACAGGCAGCAGCATCCAAAACCACCATACAGCTGAATCAACACCTCTCTAAAACAATTATATTCTATTGTATATTATGTTATAATCATTCCTTAATGAATAAAGATTTACTGCTGCATTATTTTGTACCTAATGTACCTAATTAACTGCAAACTGAGTGTATATTAAATTATGGCACAAAGGATAATCCCTTTAGTCAATTTTCCTGACTTTGATTGACCTAATGTAATTCGTCCTGCATCTTGTTAATGCCTCTCACACCTCTCACTCAGAGTAATGATTTCCTCAGTTTGTCTGAACTTGACAGAATCAGCCTGGCTCCTATTGCCTGGATCAGACATCACATGAAAAGTGGTTTTGATGTGCTCTTTTGAATGCTTTTGAATCTGCACCCACTCCTTCCTTCCCTCTCCATCTCTCATTGTGTTTCACAGCTTTTCTTTCTTTCTGTTTTTCTCTCCCTCATCTCTTCATTTCAGATGCAGTTCATGCTTCTATTCAGTCGACAAGGAAAGCTCAGACTTCAGAAATGGTATGTGCCTTTGTCTGATAAGGAGAAAAAGAAGATCACCAGAGAGCTGGTGCAGACGGTCCTGGCACGAAAGCCCAAAATGTGCAGCTTCCTAGAGTGGAGAGATCTCAAGATTGTGTATAAAAGGTGCGTAGAAATATGACTTGTTTATGAAGAAAACATTATCGGGTTGAATGGTCACAGAATAGAGTTTTCCACACTCCCCCAAACAATTTATAGACCTATCATTCACACACATGGCTCAGTTGGAGAATCAGGGCAGAGTGTTATCAGAGAGATGAAGACGTCATGAGTGCACACACACTACAACAAGAAAGAACATTAATTTTGCCTCATTATATCCTGTTGCCATGCCAACAGACAGGCAGGCAGACTGATGGTGAACCCTAGTGACCCAACAGGGACAGAAAAACACAGCAGTCGAGGTGCTGACCGGTCAGCAGGTTGAAACCATTACTCATCCGCACAGTTTTACAAAGCAGAACGTATTTACTTAGTCACTACTTTTCCTTTTGTATCTGTTTGTGTGATGAGAGTGGTCAGAGTATATCTAGATCTGTGTCATTTTCTAAATGTTATTGAAGCGGCAGTGTCTAACCTCCTTACATGTACAAAGAGAGTTATTAGAAACGACTGTCTGAGTGTTGATATCATATTTTCCAAAACAGAGCAGTCCTTTTGCTGAAGGGGGATAGGTGAAGGTGATGATATGATTTTAAGAGGATCCACGGACATCTTTTGGCTAACCCAGTTTTTATAGTTTTATAGTATTTTTTACATTTTAACTTGAGGGAAAATGTGTGGTTGAATCAGGAAAGATGAGGTCTGGAATACTCACAGTTACAGCAGAGTGTGGCAACTAATCTAGTTTCAACATGCAGTCTGCCCTCATGGTGAAACAGAACACGCTGTTGTTGTAAGAGCTTTTAATCGAGTGCAGCAACCAACGAATTTCAAGATACAACCTTTATGAAAGCATACAGCATGATTAATCTGTGATTATTTGGTCTATTAACTCATTCAGCTTCTAATAATTTCACACAGCTCCAGGTGGTGTGTTCACATTGCTTATTTTATTCAGCCATCAGTCCAAAATGCAAATATAATCCGTTTGCCAATTTCATATAAATGTATGCATGGATGTTCTGTTGATGAAAAACAGAACCATGAAGAAGAATCACACAAATAATTTGAAACTTGAAACTGACCTAGTTTTTACAAATTCTCTGAGCTCTTTGCTGTGTACAACACTTAATATGGTCCAGTTATATCAACAGGCTGCAGCATGAATAAGAATTTCTACTCAGAGCTTCTTATGCATTTGTTTTAAAAGCATTGACCACTCAACTTCCTGTTGCCATGTCCGCTGCATCGTTTGCATCGTGACTCAGCTACAGTGAAAATGCTGTTTCACATCCCTGTTTCACAGACAACTGAACAAGTGAACTGGATTCTTTGTGCCCTGAGCTTGGCTGTGCCTTGCATTAACTTGCACCATCAGTAAACAAGGACTCAAACAAGGAATGAAACAATAAAGAATTCAAAGAAGTGCCAATAGCAGGAATCAATAAAGCCAACAAGGTCAAGTCGTGTCGACTCGAGACTTGCTCCTTTGTGCCCGTCTTTCTAAATAAATCTCCTGCTCGGTCCGTTGTGTCCTCCTGACCTGCTGGTTGTGAGGGATCAACTGACCGGCTCCTTTCTTAGCCAATCATCACATGCTTAAAGAGTGCCTGAGGGATTATCAGGGATAAAGAATCACGGCAGAATAAGGCTTAACTGATACAGCCTTCTGCATCCGGCTACTAGTTTTTAAATGAATACTTTACTGCACAGTAAACAACAGTCCATAATAATAACTGAGAACTGCTCTCTCAGCACTATGACTGGGGGCCTAGTTTATACATCAGTTGGATCCTGTTTAAGTGATAAAAAAAAAAAAAAAAAAAACCTCAAGTCAGCTCTTCTTCTGTTCTCTTTGTCAGGGTGACATGGCAGTTTTCATAAAGAGAAATGCTTTTTTAAACTCAAAGTCAATTTTTTTTTTTTTTTATTGAGGTTGTTGAGTTGAACTTGGCTGGTCTTGTTGCTCTGTTGCAGATATGCCAGCTTGTACTTCTGCTGTGCCATAGAGGACCAGGACAATGAGCTCATCACGCTGGAAATCATCCACAGATATGTGGAGCTGCTGGACAAATACTTTGGCAGTGTGCGTTTCTCCTCCTCCTATTATTATATATGACGTGCTATAATAATCACGTTTGCCACCTGTTGAATGTGGACTTAAAATAATCAAACTCATCTGTAATTAGTGTTTTTTCATTTCTAAACAACAGGTTTGTGAGCTGGACATAATTTTCAACTTTGAGAAAGCCTACTTCATTCTGGATGAGTTCCTGTTGGGTGGGGAGGCTCAGGAAACATCCAAAAAGAATGTTTTAAAGGCCATTGAGCAGGCTGACCTGCTGCAGGAGGTAAGGCATCGAACACAATCAAAATAAGTCATAATAATAACAATTTAATGTTAATGACTTAGTTTTCCTTCCTCTTTGTATTCATTAACCTGCCCTGACTCTTCATTATGAATGTGCACCAGATCAAACTAAGATGACCAAGGACAGTGACTAAATATTTTACAGTAGTACAGTAACACAGCTGGCGCCTCCTCACTGTCAGTTAGAACTGACACTATGGTGACTGGAGGTTCAGCACTTTTTAAAGCAGGTAGTCTGATAAGTCTCTTTCCATCACTGTTTTCCACCTTAAACAAGTTAAAAAAAAAAAAAAAAAAACTTTTTTGCAATATTTGGACTTTTATTTTCCCCACTTTTTTTTCCTGCTCAGATTTCATCATGCGCCAAATTGAAAATGTGCATAAAAACATGTGGATGTGAATCCATTCACTCCTCTGACTTCTTCTTGAGTGTGAAGCAGCAGCAGTCACATAACTAAAGTATATTTAAGTATATCAGGTGATCTTAAATCACTGAGCCTATGTGAAATATTTGTTTTAACTTTACATATATAATTAGTCTTGAAGTCTTGAATGTTGCGCTGATCCGTTTTACTTGCTTCACTTCTTCCTACGCTGGTCATTGCTAGAGTCCCGATGACCTCTCTTATCTTTAATCTCATTTTCTGAGCTGTGTGAGTATGGTGCTCAATTGATTTATGCCTCTTTCTTATTTCTTTTTTTTTTTCTTTACAAATGTTCTTTTTTTTTTTTTTCATTTCATGGACATCACGGTGCTTTATTGTCTCCCCTTTACTTTTGCTTGATCTTATTCTTGATTTCAGCTCACATGTTTCTCTCTCACTGTTGTGATTTTCAGAATATAGACTTTCAGATGCGCCTGTTTGGAGGTACAGTTTTGTTAAAAACCCAAATAACCCTCGCTGTAGTGTTAGATCAGTAGCTTTAGTATGTGCCGTAATTTTTTTTCTTTTATCAACACAACACTAAAGCCGGAGGAAACAACATACCAGCAGCAGCAGCATATGATAGCGTGTCAGGAGCACACGCCACAGATGTTGAAGTTGTTGGTGTGTTTTTCTGCTTCACAATGACTTCATCCCCCATAACTATAATCATAGACACTAACTGATAACTCCTCATCAGTGACATCTACAAGAAATATCTTATCACAAGGTGTTGGGAGTAAATCGCCATTTACCAGACAATAGTTCAGCTACATGACAGTAAAAAACAATGCTGCGTTCAAGAAAAATAGAGATAGATAAAAAAAGAGAGATAAAGTCCCTCTACCACTACTACAGTTATTATTATTCTTACTTTTTGAGAAATATGCATTTTTTTTCCTTTTTTTATTTGTTCCTTGTAAATCCATACCAGAAATGATGTGATTCATCACTTCTGCGTTTCACACTTTCTTTACAGACTTTTCAGCATCATTAGAAAACAAAAGTAGTGGGGAGCTCAGGTTGTGTCGCAGCTCAGAAACAAAGCCTCATTGTCCACGTTGCTGAAACCACACACACACACGCGTCTGGCCTACATCATATAGAAGCAACATAATTACAGGAGCAGAACCACTGCAATTATGACTCTGACCTCAAACATGTTCAGCAGTAAACTGACAAACAAACACTGGTCACAACCACAGCTGTTACAGTGTCAGTGCAAAAGAGGTTCCCTTCGCTTCAGACTGCTAATATCACATATTATCAGAATACCAGAAACATAAACATAAGATGAGTCAGAGAAAGTTAAATATCACATCAATTTCGACAGAGAAAAGTATTTTGTCATTTCCAAAGTGCACAATAAAAAAAATTCTTATGAAGTCGACATATTGACGACAAAGAAATGGGCCAAAAATCACACACCCAGTGTTTTATATCACACATTAGTCTGGTATTGACCTAATCAGTGCCAGAAGCCTGATGGTGGTTATGTTGGATTTGTTTGCTCAACACTTAGTGAGCCAAAGGGCCACTGCTAATGAATGCTGGGAAACAAAACCAGGCCAGTGCTGACAGCCCATTAACATCCAGTGCAGGAAAATGACGTCAGTTGTAGATAATTATCTACTCTGTACATTTTAGGGATGATTGTTTTTAAACACAGTATCAAACAAATGTATTAAAATGTGAATAATTATAATTACAAAGACAAAATCATCTCTGCTGCAGTTTCACTAACTTTTTCATTTTACAGCAGTTACCCACTTATCTGAAGCCTAAAACATATTTTGCTGCCCCATCGTTGATATTTGAAAGATCTGTCTTCATTATATGCCTCACAGTTTTGACTTTCATTCATCACATTTGTAATATTGCTGCATAAAGCTCAGTCGGGCAAGACAGAGATTTTACTCATGTCAAGAGCCTGAGAATGCAAAGTAGCCAAAAGTAATGAAGTGAGCAATAAAGCCACAAAGCGTTCGAAAAGCTGATTGTGGTCCATAATAATTAGCTGTAAGGAGGCTGTTGCTCGGCCAAGTCCACGGTCCCCAAGGACAAACTGTGAAGCTGCTCATTGATTTACAGTCTGCAGCACCGTCAGGTAGCTTTACAGTGAGAACATACAGTACAGAAGCTTATGGCAAGTTCTTAATGCAGCCTTTTTACTTTTTAAGTGAATGAGGAGAGGATTAAAAAAAATAATTTAGTTGATATTCGTACTTTGGCTGAGGCCAGAACCTCTAGAGTGTCAGTCCAAGTTTCCTGGGAGAGGAAAAGAGAAAGACGTCTCTGATCGGCTCAATTCTGTATTTATAGAGCCAGAGTGAAGACTGGGGGAGTTTGCCAAATGAGGAGATCTTGTAATGGTGCCTAGTGTACGTCCATGCCTCCATCCAGGCAATTGGTAACTACGTGACTGGTGCAGTCAGTCAGTCAGTCAGCATGGGTTTCCAGTTCTGCGTGCCGTGAACTTTTACCTGCATGAGACTTCTGTCGGTTCGACCGTCTCGTAACTCTGAGTGGACAACACATGACACAACGTGAGCGTCATAACAGGCATGAGCTCAAACGTGAACGTTTAGAACATGTCTGAATAAACACTCAGTTTCACCAACAGGCAGCATAACAGCACTTTAAAAACTTTTTTTTTTTTTTTTTTACAACACTGCAGCACGAGCAAATTTTGCAAGATTCTTTAAATCAATGATCACGCAATTTGTATTTCGTACGAGTTGTTTTAAAACAGATGAGTGAAGGAGCTATGCTGCCTGTGTGAAGACCAGCCTGTTGTGTTACTAACAGCACTGAATGAAACTGATCAGATTAAACGTGTATGTTGTTATTAAAATGGAGAAACGCACAAAACAAACAAAAACACATTTTACATTTTCTTGTACTAATATTGATTCTGCAGGTTTTTATATTTGGTGTCATTTGACCTGAGAGGATCATTTTACACAAACCGTCATCTTAATCTTAATTAACACTCAGAGATTAACAGATAATCCTGTATTCGTTGTTTTTTTTTTTGTTTGTTTTTTTTCTTATTCTCAATGAATCCCATGAAAAGATCACAACCAGCGCTCCGACTTGCCCCAGTCTGTGTGTGGTTTTCAGTCTAAATCTCATTGGCTCTTCCTGAAAACACAAGTCTTTAAAATGGCTCGTAACAGTAATCAAATATAAATGAAAATAGTGGATTTGTTGGTGACTATATTCAGCTGCAAATGAATCCATATTTGTCGTGCTCGTGAGGATTTACAGCAGCTGGATGGTGCGTGTTCATGGTAATGAAGGAACAGCGTGACTCACTGACGAGTTATTAATAGTTTTTGAGACAACAGTCTTTCTCTGTGGAACAGAGGAATAAGATGTATGAGGCTTCAGCTACACTGATAAAAACTTGTTGGCTTTGGTATTTTTATGGGATTTGTTGGCGTAAAGATTATCACTAGCCAGAAGAACAGAGCGTATTAATCAAAATTAGTTATTATCATGGTGCCTCCTCTCATCACGGTCGTTTTGTAATCAGAGAAACAATCACATCAAATTTAAAAAGTCCGCTGCTGCTTGATAAAGTATTTATTCTGCCACTGACTCATGGAGAAACACTTTGGTAAACAAACTTATTGTCAGTGTAATTTAATAATCAGGTGAATCAAATGAAGTTGTAAACAAAGTGCAGTGTTGATTGATTTTTTTAACATGACAAAAATCCAAACATCATGCTCATATCAGTAAGTGGATGTGAAACAGCTCTGTTGAAATAATGCTGTTGTTGAGTTGAGGCACACTTGGAATCAGGACCTCGGTGCTTTCAGGCATTAGTAAGTGCACAGTGCAGTGATTACATGGAAAACATACCACAGGGGATTTGGTCGAAGCTATTTTAATAAGCCTTTAATGAAACATTTCTCAGGAGCTGGCCGTTACTTTGGTGCCAGCCGGCAGGTCTTCTTCAGGAATAATGATACCTCTGAAGACTTCCAGCTCAGATAAATAGAGCAGAGACGTTGAAATGACCAGGGCACCGTTATTGTGTGTTAATCTCCTGGTCCCCGAGCACACGCTGTAGATGTGTAGGTTCCTGTAGGATTTAGACTTTACCCGAGTTGATCAGTTTTCTATCATTCTGTATGTTTTTGTCCTTATAAAAATGTTTGCCTCGCAGGTGTGATGGTCCCAAATATGGCCTCTGAGTCCTCTGGTCTTTTCCAGAATTAGGCGCGCTGAGGTGAATACTCTGTGTCTGTGGATTTAGGCCGTGTATACTGCTAGAGCCTTAGAGTCAGAGCTAGTCTCAGTGTTCTCACTGTGTATATCAGTCTGTCTGTAGCTCAGTTTGTGCTGGTGGAGACGGTGCTCCAGCTCTCGTTCCTGGTTTCTTGTTAATAGTAACAGTCTCTCCACAGTCGACATTACATGTTTGTATTGAAAACAGTCTGTCTTAGTCTGTTTGTCTGGGTTTTTCATTTATGTGTTACATTTCATCGACACTGTCCACACCAGATGATTTATATGATTACATTTCTGGACTTTGGATCACATTGACTGTCACAGTTACATAATATTAATAGGACAAAAACCAGTGTACTGTTCCAACTGTTGTGTGTGTGTGTGTGTGTGTGTGTGTGTTTGTAATATATTTACTATGTTTATACTCCATCACTTGAAATGAAATTGTAGTATTTTTGTCTCTTACTCATTATTAGAAATATTAATGGAGGTTTATGTTGTGTTTAGATAAACTGTTAAACTTTAAAACTTAACTTAAGAGACATATAACAGAAAAGAAAAAAAAGTTTTCCTGCTCAATTCAAAAGAACCTAGTTAAACTGTTTTAGAAATATGCTTCTTCACTCTCTTGACAAGATTTACACCAGACCTCCATCTCTCTGTCCGTGTGGTAAATGTGAACATGGTGGCAGCAGCAGGCCGTTAGCGTAGCTTAGCATAGAGGCTGGAAACAGCCAACATGGCTCATCAATTAACACGTTATGTCTCATTTCTTTAATCTGTGCAAAAACTAAAATGTATGAATATGTGATAACTTACTGTCTTACAGGAAGTAGCTCTCATGCAGGGGCAGTGACTTCATCCTTATTGTTATATTTTTGTTTGTGTGTAGATTAAACATGATACAATAGAGCCTGTGAATCACTGTACCTGCCGTAAACGCCTGTAAAATAACAAGATGCCATTTACCTTAGTATAGGTTAGATAGTAATGTTTGATTGATTAGTTTTTAAAAAAAAAAACTTTTTTACTTGTCCCTCCCTTCTTTCCACTCTTTATGCTAAGCTAAGCTACCTGCCTCAGTCATGTACTTACAGGAGAGTGATATTTCACCACTGATCTAACTCTTGACAAGAGAGTGAATGAGTGTATTTCCAGCTCAGTGTGAATTTAATGTCTTTAAAGGAACCAGGGGACACAGTGTTGAGAGTAGTTGTGATGCCTCCTGCCTGCTGCTCTGTTTGTTGCATGTTCTGTGAATGAAGTGTCTGGATGATGATGATAATGTTGTGGCTGTTACGACTCGATGTTGTCTTGTTTTTCTAAGCTGTATGCATTTCTCTCCCCCAGCCCCGGCATGAGTACTTTAATGTGCCTGTGTACTGATTGGCTGCCATCGCTGCCGCTGCCGCTGCCGCTGCTGCTGTTGCTGCTGCTGCTGCTGCTGCTATCCACTATCCACCCTGCATGCTGAGCTCCTCAGTGCCTGGCACCTTTCTTTCTGCCCTCTGAGCACCTGTCATTGTCATTTGGTTTTTTTGGGGGTCGTCGTAATATTCCCAGTTCACTGTTCACAATTCGATACATGACAGTCATGACACAATATTGTCACAGGATCCAAAAAAAAAAAAAAATGACACGTTTCAGCTGGATTGGGTGGAAAGGACGAGGACGTTGTGTCTCATAACCGGGGCCTGAAATTATTATTCTGAACTTAGTGGCGTTATCTGTGGCAACATATTGTTACATGCCTGTCATTAGTTCACTTACTGTTTGTTTCATTGCTCCAGCAATGCAGCAAGTTTGCATCATGTGCCATCACGACCCAAAGCATGTTGTCTGATGTATAATGTTAACTCACAGTCCATTTACTAGACTTCTTCCTGAGCTTTCAGCTGCATCTTTGCCCTTCAGTGGCTTTAATGAGACATTTTTAAGGATGTTTCCTAAGATGATAAACCAAACTCAACAAGCTCGACAAAACACCATTTTTCTGCTTCATCAAACGTCTTGAAACGAAATCTGATCATCAGTTTAAATTAGCTGATGTTGTTTTAGTTTAAAAAAAATAATAAATCTGTGCATAATTGGACCGGGATGACACATGATTGAAAAAACACAATTTTCTAAGATTAAATAGGACAAATCACATCCAGTATTCTATTATGATGGATGGTCTTTCTGTTCATGTGTACTCTTGCCACTCAGATCATGTAGGGTGAGTCTGCCCCCTGTTGCACAGGTTGTAGTACACGCGTGCACAAATGTGTCTGACTGTGTTTAAGTAAACAGCTCACATCATAGTATTTCAAATGGAAACACTCTTGCAAAAGTAAAGCTTTAAGACCAAAATGACAATTCTGAATACTGATGTTTACTTAAACACGGATTCAACATTAAAGTCATTCAAATGTCCAGGAGGTGTTTACACCATCAGTTTTCTATTTCACATTTTTATTGGTTTCCTCATTGGTCTTTTTTACGTCTGAATTCACATTACATCAACGAAAGCAAGAGACGTCACGTGTTACCTGTTCTTTATCGTGTCGTTTTGTTCATATATTCTCGCTTCAGATCGTATGTATTTGAATTTTAGACTTTATACCTGCTGTGATTTCTAGTGTTTGTTGTTGCTCTAAGTGTTGACCGTGGAACAGACTAGCAGACGTAGGTTTTCATAGATCTGTTCGGTTACTAAGCTGAGTTGTTATTCTTTGTCAGTAATTAAATTATTGATAGTCTTGATTATTTCCTATTTGAATAAAGAGCAAATTAGTCGCTCTCGAGGTAAGTAATACAAATGGGATTAACACTAAATAAGTATTTGCACTTTGCACTAGTTAACCAGGGGGCTGTTTTGGCTTTCTACATCTGAAGGTTTAATAGACACTGAAACACAACTGAAATGAGCCTTAGACTAAGATTAATCTGTTTTGATTGCACACTGACTAAGCACTTAAATGTTTTATATGATCTGTCATTGTTCACCAGACTCCCACTAATAAAGACAGAGTGCATTAATAGACCATCATGATTAACTTGAGAATATTTTATCAATGTACATAATAGATAATGAATAAATTGTTAATGATTCTTTGACACTCAAACACACTGGTGTCTTTCTTTGATACGTCTGTTTGATCCCTTTGTCTCTGGTTTTCCTGCGTGTGACACCTGACATTTAGTCTTTTTTATTTATTGACATTTAGTTTTTCTAGAACTGTCTTTTTTTCACTGAATGGTGCCGAGCTCCAATTGCTTCGCAGATGAACCTGACAGGATCAACATCAGTCCGGCAAAATGTTTGGAAAGATCTGGGTTGAACATTTTGAGCTGAAAACAAAATGACACTTTCGTAGAAGTGGCTTGTTTTTCTGCTCTTGCTATTAAACAAGATTTCTGTCTCAGTGCGCTGATGCAACTCCTCTCTTTACTTTGTGCTGAACCTTGTTGTAGGATGCCAAAGTAAGTGCTTCTCTTTCTTTCTGCCAAAAGCCTCCAGCTCCTGTCTTTTCCTGTGTGACTATGTCCATGTCCTTATACATTAACACAAGTACTACATGGATAAAAAAAAAAGTTAAAATTAAATAAATAAAGGTATTTAAGTTGAGCTATTTAAGCCAAATTATAAAGACATTATACAGGTATTTGAAGTCATCAGTTATTCATCTTGTTTGGATTTGTTTAGTTTACTTATTGATAAATTCAGGTTTGACAGTTTGATGTGGACTTTTTGTGCCCTCATTTAGTTTTGTTCACACATACAAACAAGGCTTTACACTTGATAAGCAGTTGGTGGCAGTAGTGTGACCAGAGACGTAGCTTTGCACTCACAAAGAAAGGGAAGAAGACTAGGAAAGAATAGAAAAGATGGATGTAAAAACATGACCAGTGTAAAATATTCCTGAGTCTCATTTGGGACTGAAGGATAAACGTACTTGTATTTCAATGAGAAACTGAATGTAAAGCAACTAATTGCAGAATCAAATTCCCAAATATGAATGTACAATTTGAAGGGTGAATTTAATGGATTTGTATTAATATAAATTGTTGATTATTGTTGCTTTAACATCATCAACAAACTAGTGTTACCCTCCAGTTACTTTCCAAAGTGTTGATCAATGCCTTTATAATATTTTTAACTGTAATTATTGGCATAAAACCAACGACTGAATGGTTGTTACCATGTCATGACAAAATACCCTCACCACCGTTGCTGTAGTTGAGATACATCACATGGCGTCGCAGTCGACACGTGTCTTCATAGTCGTGTGATTGTGTCTTTGAAGTCACTTGTGATCAGTGTGTGACGTGCTGCTCACTGAACACTTCACTGGACCTGTGGTTCCTCTCTCCCTCCACAGGAAGCGGAGACCCCGCGCAGCGTGCTCGAGGAAATTGGACTGACATAAACGCGGCCCTCTTCCTCTTCCTCCTCCTCCTCCTCCTCATCATCATCATCATCATCATCATCTACTTGCCACACACTCCTTCTCCTTCACCTGCCAGCTACTGTGCTGTATGTAGCCAACAACGACCCTCTTCACCTTTGATCACACACACACACACACACACACACACTGTGCATCTGTTACACAACTGCCTTTATTTTCTCCTTTTTTTAAAACAACGTTGCACTGTTTATTTGTGTCCTACCACGTTATTTATTAGTTGTGTGTGATGACGTTAACTGTTGTCAAGGAAAAATGCAGCAGTATGTTAGTATGAAGTGTTTTGCTGATTTCTAGTCCACACTGAGGTACTGTACCGAGTGAACTGATGGTGCCACTTTAAATTCTGTGATGTAGATTCATGATTTCACGACCAGTGAGACCAATATAATAGTATACACTGTAAAGGGAAGTCAAAAGTATTACAATAACAAAACCAAAGAGTTACGTTTCATCTTGTTGATCAACGCATTGTGACTATCATCAACTTGACAGTAGTTTCAAGCACAAACACCTTTGGCATTTGAAATTTAACCACTGTTCTTACACTGTAATTCATCGCTGCAGTCTGAAGTGAAGTGACTGTGGATAAAGTGGCTTCAAAACAGAAAATGTTGGATGTCATATCATGAGTGTTCTCTCAGTTTACAGACCGTTATCACTCACATACTCTGACTATGTGCTATTTTGGTTTCCAATAGCAGGATCCCACTTAACGTTGAATGCCTTAATCTCTGATTGGTCTCTACTCATTTATTATCAAAGAGTTATTGTCCTGTTTTTTTGCACTTGCATGCCACGGCAAAGTAGCGGGTGAATACACCTTTTTTAAGTGTATTTAAGTATTTGTGCAAGAACTAAATCGACAGTTCTTTGTCTTCATGTTTACACCACTGCGTCTCTTTTATTTTCTTTAATAAAGCAGCTGTTATTGATCTTTCCAGCTCAGTATTGTAAAGGCTCAACCTAATTTACTAGATTCTTTGACTTGAAGCTGAATTAATCCACTTTAGCCACAAGGTGGCATAAGTCCAAAGCTAGAAGACGTAGGAGCAACGTTTGAGTGCTTTCACTCCTGAGGGAAATATCTGATTATTTAACAGCTACATGTCTGACACTGTATGTAGAGTGAGCAGCACATCAGCAGAGCTGTAGCAACTCATGTGCTCTGTTTGTGTCCACACATGATGAGTTCAGGGAACAGACTGAAGCTGTAGGTCAGGACTCAGAGCCCAGTATAAATTCATTATTATTTACATTGTAAAGTATATGTTTCAGTTGTCTGTTTCACTTTTAAACACCAAAACAATGCTAAAAGAATCAAAAGAAAGTTCCAAAAAGCTAGTCGTCACATCTCTCTGGGTTTTTGACCCCTCTTATATTTCACATATGCATCTGCTTTAAAATCGGGAGCACATCCCATAAATCACTGTTTTCCCTTGATGCAGACTGACTTACACACCTAACGTTCATCCTCTCAGGTGTTTTCACTGTTTAAATCTCTTCCTATGGCCTGTACAGACGTGTACACACTGTGCTGACAGATTTCTTTTAATATTAGTGCGCAGCGACTATTAACAACTACTAATGCGCAGCGAATTCAGACCTTTGCTTCTCATTAGTACACAGTGTCCGCTGACCTCATTTCTCAGCATAGCTCCACCCAACTCCCACCTGATCTTATTACAGGAGAATAACCAGAAAAAAAAAAGAAAACTCCTGTGAGGGTGTATACAGCCTTTTAAAATAAATACTATTACAAAGCCGTTTCACTGTCTACTCAAATATAGAAGTGATTTAACATAAGAAAAAAAAAAAAAAAAAAAAGTGTTGGCCACGGAGAGCCGCCTGTCATGTTGTACAGCATGTAAACTATTTACTGTTCACTACTGTGACTCTGGAAAATAAAAAGAGCAGACATGCATAGAATAAAAATAGTGTCAAATGTAGCAGAGTATAAGATTCTTATTGTATTAATGAGTAGTTTCCAGCCTCTTGGATAACAACTCAAACACATATTAGATGACGCCTTGGGCATAGGACTGTGAAAATAATCACACACTGGTGATCTATCTGTAGTTTATGTTCATTTTGCATCGTGAACTGATATTATTTAAAACCAAAGTTGTATTTAATTTGTATTTTCTATTTTGTGACTTCTTCTATGTGTCATGGTTGTTTTCCATGTTGAAATACTTAGATCTTTTTTCTATAACTTCACTTTAGAGTTTTCATGTATATTTGATTGTGTGTTGTTCTGTATCTCAGATGTGTGACCTATAGAATCTATGCCATCCTAGTATGCTGTGTATAAAGTCAAATATATACAGTAGCTACAGCATGAGTGCAGTGCAAGCTGTGTATTACATTACTGGACTTGTATTTACTTGCAGAGGATAAAGTGTGCAGTTTACTGTTACAGTGTCTGACATGGACAATGGAGGAAGGTTATGTTTTTCTGTGAAGTTCAGCAATAAAGAGACGAGGGCGGAGAGACTGTGCTATCACAAACAGCTCGTTTCCTTTTATTCTTCACAGGTCGCTCACAGCACTTAAAATGAACACTGGAAGTGAACCGCATAGTTTTTGGTGATAAAAACAGAAAATGTCTCCAAATGTTGCTACACATTGACAAAGACATGCCTAAATATGTCAAATCCAGCATGGAGAAAAAAGATCTGCTTTGGTTTAACTAGCTTTGTGCCTGATAAAACAATGTCGACATTAACACAACAGCTGATTGTTAATAAAAATGGACCAATACGCTACAGTTTACTTTAGTATAAACACAAAAGACAGAGGATTTTGGGTCCACCGTCTTCAATACATTATGTTGTAAACAGGACAAATACAAAGCTTGTTTAGACTTCCAGAATATCAGGATCTACAGTACATCCATGTGTGCATGTGGAGACAATGCATTTGGTCATAACAAATATACACAATATAAATATCCAATGTTTATGATATTCTAAAGTTATATGATGTCATATGAAAATAGGCTGTTATTTGACATTAGGAAGTGTTGGCTCAGTCACTGGTTAAACTTTGTTTTAAAACACATCACATTTAATCTATGGCTTGTATTTAAATCATCTGGCTTTGATTTTTACATTTATACATAAGGATGAACTTGAAATGATGGGGCATATTAGCATCTGTACCTAAAATGTAACTTTAAGGTCAATTTTAAGGTCAGATAAAAAATGTACAATGATAAACTGAGTCAATTTGCTGATGTTTTGACTTCTCTCTACTTATACTTTAGTTACATTATATTGTTAGCATTCATCATTAACCTGGATTTGCCATTTGTGGGAACAATGGCCACTGTTTTGCAAAACTTGCATAATTTCATTTAAATTCCCAAAACTGAGTCTGAGGATGTTTTTCTTTATGATGTGAAGATGCAAGAGAAGCAGACAGCTGCAGATAATGCTAAATATTTACTATTATAATGTAAAATTATTCAGGCCACATAAATAACACAATGAAATGTTAACAATACTAAGTGGCATTTCTCGTAGAGGACCAATACTGAAATGAATCATTTCACTAGAAGCAGAAACATCTGCAGTCAGATGCTGTTTCTGACCTCAAATGTGTCCTTCAAACGGTTAAGGCTGAAGGAGCTTTCTGAAGTGCTTTAACTTTCCTCCTTTAGCATTTCTTCAATCTCTCTGTCCCAGTTATCATCATGGTTTTCATTATCAACCAGCACATCGTACTCCTTCAGTTCCTCCTGCAGCTCTTTCTCCCAGTCTGCAGTCTCTTCTGAAAAACAAACAAATAATCAGTCACATATTGAAGAAGTCTGATAAAAATTAAAAAATAAATAAAACATAAGCTACATGATGACCCAGTTTGACAAAAAGACTCACCCTGTTGTGTGTCTGGATGTTCCCTCTTGTCCAAAACCAGTTGTTCCATTTCTTTCCGTAGGTCATCCTCGTTTATCTTGCATGAATCAAAAGCATCACTCACAAATTCAGACACGGGCGGGCTGGTGGAGATCTCCTCCTCATCCTTTCATAACAGAAACACACAGAGGACTGACTGTAGGTAAACTAACCATAGTTCAATGACTAATTTATAGTGACCTCTCTCACTTTGTTCTGTAAAAACAGGCGTCTTACCTCAGTTGACTTTGGTTTGGTACTTCGCATGGCAGCAGATTTTTTTCCTTTCACGCCATCTGCAAAAGTCATTTTGGTGTTATGTCACTTATCTCTTCAGAGGGTGACGGTCACTATTAGTTATTAGTTGTGTAGCTTTACAATACATAGTAGATCATACCCTTTTGTTGAGGCTCCTCGGGGCTGCAGCCACTTTTCTCCACATCGTTCCGCTGAGAAGCCTGTTGTGCTGCGAGAGCCGTGAGCTGAGCCGACTGTTTTATCAGAGACACACGGTAGAAGTAATTCTTCCAGAAGGCTTCTTCTTTCACTCTGAAAACAATCACACAGAGGAATAGACATCATTTCTGTTGCTGGAGTACATTATTTTTCTTTTAAATAAATCCATGATCATGTATGATGAAAACAAAAGATGTCATTAAAATGTATAAGTGAAATATTCTCACTGTTTGGGAACCAAATGGAAGCGCATCTTTTTCAAGAGCTCATCTTCCTCCAGCATCACCAGAGCGACCGGATACATTTGCTCGAAGTCAAAGTGAAAATGAACCCCGGCTGGAGGGTCGCGCAAAAAATTTCTTTTGTCCTGTCAAAAAAAAAAAAAAAAAAAAATCACCAATAACACAAAGTTATATGTTTTACTGATATGATCTATAGATGTACACAAATGTATATGGACGATAAGGATTAATACTAACGGCTGAGAGAGCTAAAATCTGTTGTTGTATAGTTTCCTCTTCATTATAACCAACCCATGGAGGCACAGCAGCACCTACAAACAATGAACACTATTCTGTAATTACAGTATTGTGATGTAAACATACATATGTTCTGCATTTATTGGTCAGCAAACAATCAAGTAACTGTTTTAATAAAAGTTAAATGGCCACTTAAAGTCTAGACAGTAATAAATGACTGTTCAGTACTTACTAAACTGTTTTGCTTTTTTCTCCTCAACAAACTTTTGCTGTTCTTTCTGAAAATCACCTAAAATGGTCTGAGGGGGGAAAACACTTCATCACTTCAACAGACAAGGATGTAAACTCAAACTCAGAGACAACAAATGATATTTACCTTATCAATAAACCCATTTATGTTTCCTTCCTCCACACTTTTCTTTAATGTTTGAGCTGTTCCAACCACGGACTCGGACAGTTTCTTAGAGGCGCTGCTGGCGAAATTAAACACGTAACCTACAAACAGGCAAACATAACTAACATTAGTGAGGTTAAAGTATATTACCGCGTCAATTACTGCATCATACTTCATCTAACTCACCACTGAAGCCCTTAGCTTTCTCGAGAAGTTGAGGGGAGTTAGCATCTTTCTCACTTTCAGCAACAACGCCCGGTTTGTTTACTCCATGATTCTCGTCTTCACTTCCACCAACACACTCGCCTTCTTCTTGAACTTTTTCGCTTTCTGCTCCAAACCAGCTTCCCCAGTTCTTGAACATACTTTAAACGTGTTGTTAGCAAAGTCCAAAAACGTTCTTCAACACTCCATAAAGATTATTTACTCTGAGTATCGGTTTACTTTCGGATATTATGAAAACTAACTACTGTGTGATGCTGGTGACGTTACATTACTGTTCATTTCCGCGATTGCACAAAATTTGACCCTGCTGCGGACCCTTAGGTTGATGGGTTGCCATGGAAACGTGCTTTCATTGATATTAAGTTTATATTTACTTAAGTTAATGAATTGCTAAGTAGAGATTTGCTGCGGTTAGTTATGTCTAAACATACAGACCGCGTTGTTAAAGTCTCAACTTGTGAAGTTAGGATAGGTTTGTACCTCTAAGCCTGAAGTTTTCTTTAGAGGGAATCTTACCTAAGTTGCCAGCTAACATTAGCGCTAGGTGGCGCGCTCGTGCCGCGCTTTCCTACACTTGTTATCCCTGTTGTCCAGGGATGGAGCTAGGTTAGCTTAGCTAATTTAAACTCTCCTGAGTGAGTCTAGTCGTCGGTCCGTGTCATGCTGGAGGACACGGACTGTACTCGCGGCGTTTTAAACAAACAGGGGAAACTCTCAGCTTAATCAACGAAACTCTTCTCACAATAAGCCACTAGTTTCAAACGCGATTTATTAGTGAAAAGCGGTTCATGAAGATGAAGAATGTGTAACGTAAACCTGGGATATCGCTGCGTGTCAACCGAGGAAGCTTTCGTGTTCACCGGTTTATCCAGAAGTTGAACTCGCAGGTAAGGTCAGCTCTTTATGCGGTTGTTTTGTGTTTATTTTTCATAAAGCTACAGACCTCACTGAGTGGATTAGTTAATTTTATACCTGAGCGCTTGTTTCACACGAAGTTATGATTACCCCAGTGAAAGAGCAGGTCTGTTTAACTCGGCTCAGTGAATTATTTGTTAGTACAGACGAAGATGGTTTCCATTGTGCTGCTCGACATTGTTAATGTGTTTAATTCTCTAACACATAAGAGCATTAAGTTTAAGTCAGCCTGTCTGGAGTATGACAACAGGTGATCACTAAGCGTTACAGGTTTCTGTCGTTAGTCACACCGGGATGCAGTGTCCTCACGAACACAGGGAAGCGGCTCATGGCAAACTGGATTCAATAGGCGCACGTTCATCTTGTGTCCTGAAGCTTTGTTATTTCCAAATTAAAAGGATAGAAATAATTTGAATTACTTAGAAAAGTCCAGGTATGATAACTATGAAATTCAGAAACCAGTGGAAATGACACGCAGCTTTGATTTTTTTTGCCCCCCCACAGCTTACAGTTTAATTGACCTGAATTAATTTGGCCTAAGGTTTTATAATACGTAAATGGAAATATTATTTGCAGGACCAGCGTATGCTGACTAATGTTGTCATAATGTTGCACATTTTTCCCACAGCTCTTATGACAGGTTCTGTTTAAAGTGATGGGGCTGCAGTGTTGCTCAACATTGACACACTATGATCACTTTTATCACGTCCTCTAAACATTATCAACAATACATGTCGAAGCATTTACCATATTAAAGTCAATAGATTACAAATAAGACTTTAGGTCTGCTACAGTAGTAACCTACAAATCAGTGTTGGTTGCTGTTTAATATAAAAAAAAAAAAACACTTACATCAACACAGATGATTGATTAAGAATTAAGAATTCATTATTATATGTACATTTTATTTAGCTGAATAAGGTACATTCCCAACAAAATATATCCGAGTTGTTATTCTTTCCTTCAATTACAGTGCATCTCCTATTATTTAATGGAAACAAATTTAAACAGATTTATAACGATGCCAGCATTTTATTTTGCAACAGTGGCTAAAAACAGTAATGTCAGTTTGCCCACAGAAGACATTACGTAAAGAAAAAAACATGGTCCAAAACAATTCAGCTGGAAGAAAGTAGGAAAAAAAAAAAAGAAATATGAATTAACAGGATTAAAGAGAATATGTACAGTTAAACATTTTGTCACCATTTAGGTTAAAATGAGTGTTTAAATGATGTTTGGCTTCCAGCCACACTGACAAATGCTTGCTTAGCTTTAATTCATGAGTGGAGAACGGTCAGTAGTCTTTTCAGGTCACACTCAGGTTCAAGACGACTTAAAAGATCAGCGGTGTAACATGTGGTCAGTCCATGCTGAGCTGTGAAAGTGAACAATAAAATATTAAAGGTAATATCGTCTTGCCCTTTGCCACCAGCTTTTGGAGGCTCTAGTTGTAGCTTGCTGCTCTCGCAAGACTTTTTAGACAGTAGATTTACAGCAGGGTGTCAGCAGTGCAGCACTGGAACAGAACATGCTCACACATTACATGCCTGTCTGTGTTTTATACAGCTCCTTTTAGACAACATTGTCTACTTTAGGAGATGTGCTTATTGCTGTGTCATGACTGGACATGGCTTAATGCTGTAATTTAAAAAAATGTCTTGTTTTTAACACAGTGCCATGGAAGCTGAAGGATACAGAAATGATTTGCACTACACAGAACCTGAGAATCTTTGGAATGTGATGCCGAAATCAGGAGATCTGGATCAGAGGAGCAGAGATGGCGAGGGCTGGATGCTGGTCGATGTATTTCTTTCTGGAGGTGCTCCGTGGGGGTTTACACTCAGAGGTGGCCTGGAGCATCGAGAACCACTGCTCATAACCAAGGTCAGTAATCCAAAACACTTTTATATCAAAGATAGCTGAGAATTGAGGCGTTGAGAGCAAGTTGGCTAGTTGGAGAGTCAGGTTGTAGCCACAAGACTGCGGTTTTGTGAGGTGTTAGGCTTTAATAGACCAAATCGCTTACTTTTTCCATTGTTTAAATTGTCAGGTCCAGTCAAATTTGTCAATGTCATTAGCAGATTGTACTTTTTATACAACTAGAAATGATCTGCAGAAAAACCTGTAGGTTTACCAAGTTAAAATAATAACCATAAGAATGTGAGGTAGGTATATTTTGTTGGATCAACATCAGTTACTGTCCGTATCACACATTAGACCTGTCCTGAACTTCTTTATCATTCTTTCACACTATAGGATCTCAAACAAATTGTGGTTTAAAATTGGTTTGTGGGACATTTATCATGATGACACAGGTGATGAAGCCTGGCATTCAACATTTTGAAAGTTAAACATTACTGTTTTTGCAGTGATTTTTGGCAGCGGTTGCTCAAACCAGTCAAGATTATAATTTTACCACTTGCGGTAATCAGACTAAAGACAATGTGCTGACCAAGCTGACACCTTGAACCATCATTTCTTACTGTACATGGCACACATGGAGCTGTCTATCGTTCTTGTCTATGTTGCGTGTTGTGAAGTTTGATTCTAGGTCATAAGATGAGATAGAAGAAGAGGAGGTTCAACGTTAGATTATAATTCAGTTTTTGAAACATGCAGTGTGAGGCTTTAGTCATTTTAACCTGGGCTCAACAGTCTAATCATTTCACTGAAAATGGATGTGTGTGTAATATAAAATATAATTAGGAGAATGAAGAAAACATATTAAGTTATATAACACAACAGTGGTGATGACGCAGCTGCTGCACTGAACCAGTGTTTCAAATCACACTGACAGCTGCCTGAGCTCGGAGCGGGTCACATGACCTGCTCACAAAAGCTTCTGGACCAATAATGTCTTTTGTGTGTAAACTGAGAACTACTTGATAGTATAGATGATCATTTGATTCACACTGTTTATGCTCTTCAGTGCAGCATCCCACTGCATAAGCCAGTGAAAATTACTGTATGTGAACTGAATGTTTCTTTAGTTCCCACAAATCCACCAGAGTGAGACATGTTTTTAGTGGATTATATCTCATCACTGAGAGGTCTGGCCTGCACCCTGCTGAACTTTCAGTCGTAGAATAGAAATAATTTCAGTTTATAGATTATTTTAGAGCCATAACCTTTCAATATTTGGATCAAGAAGCTAAAAAAAATAGATGTGGTAAATTAACCAGTCTACAGCTGTAATATTAAAGTGTCTTAGATAAACAGGCTATTTAATTACATTTAATGACATAAATATTAGTATGAGATATTACTCAGTATTTGGTATTGGCAGATCCTTGATAATGATGGCCTCAAAAGCAAAAGTAATTACATACCTACTTTTCAAATTAACAATTTAGATTGTAAATCCCCCTTTATCCCTTTATTAAGGTCAAATTACATTATTTGACAGTGTTTTGCCACTAAATTTCCCATCCCATCATGCACTGGAAGGATTGACAGTGGATGATGGGATGAACCTTTTCATGGTCCCAGATTTAGCAATTACCTGACTTTTTTGTTTCCATGAGGTCAAAAACTAATTTGTCCAATATCAACAGGGCAGATGACAGCTGGTTTAAATCGATGAATGTAGTTATCACTGTTTAAAAGCTACAATATTCAGGAACTCTCTGCTCCTCCCTCCAACCACTCAGTTACGCTCTGCCCATCCCTTCACCTACAGTCTCGTAATGGACACTGTCGCAGTTAATGCTGGACTCAGGAGCTTGCTATCCTGTGACTTAGCCATAGTCAAATCTTCCTGCAGCTAAAACTAGCTTGAAGCCACAGCATGACAGGAATAGTAGATGATGTTCATATATTGATTTACAGCTCTGACTTAAGCCTCCTCTGATTGGTCAGAGAGGCAAGGTTTGCCTTAAAAAGGGAACACTTCTGCACTCCTGGCTGTCACACAAGTCTCTGACAGCACGTTGAGATCTTCACACTGAGATATGATTTGGTGCATATTTCAAAAAATAAACACTGGGAAAAAGTTACAGACTGCACCCTTAACACCGGCGTGTTAGCGTGTTAGCCACCGTGAGCTTGTTTGCATACTGAGATTAAGCTCAAAGCAGCTCTCTGTTGAAGCACAGACACAAAGAGCCACTAGCAGTGACTGTAGACTCTTATTTTTGTTTCAGAGCTGTTGTTCTACCTTAACACATAGGCTACAAATGAATATGTAGCTACATTGTGGAGACAACATCAATATCTCCTGTTCATGATTGTGCTAAAGTTGGTTCTGTCACTGTGGTCATAAGTGAAATCGTTGTGTAGTTGAGCATCAACTTTCTCTTCCAAAAAACAACAATTAACCACAACTCTGTTGCTCTGTAGCTTGTAATTCTTGTGAGTCATGACTTTGTGTGATGTCAGCCACAGTGTGCATACAGTGGCCATGAGAGGGAGACTACCTACGCACAACACAGCCCAAACAACTCTGAAACGTCACTTCTCTGTTGACCATGTAATGATTTACTACAGAAGACCTTGCTAGTTAATTTGGCATGGTAAAATACCAGCACCTGTTGGTGTGGAGCTGTGTCCCTGCTTGGGTTTTGTTCGTTGTTTCTGTGTTGACCCAAACGGGTCCAAAGTCCAAAGCTCCCGACCGAAACTCGAGATCTCAGGCAGCACATGGTCTTGGAACAATACAGGACAACCTTCACCATGTTACCGTAGGTTTTACAAGCATGTGATTCAAGACCAGAAATCTGACCATTTTAAGTCTTTAAGCTGGAAGATTTAATAGCCAGGTCACATTACTGAATTGCATGTGGTGAAGCATTGCCCAACTCGACCAGCGGTTCTCTGGTTTGACCGATAGAATTTTATCCTCTGACTGAAGATTTTGACTCCAAGGGTCTACAAAGCTGGATCTGTTTTCATCTGATGGTAAGATACTAATTCCTCAAAACTTTTACTCAAAACCAGCAACAGTTCACCTATAAACTGGTCCTGGACTAAACTTAGCATGTGTTTATCAAACGTGTCTTCAAATGTTTCAGAGTTTAGTTTGCTGTCACACAGGCTACAGTGTGTGTGTTATTAGATCCCACCTGGACCTTTGCTTTCTCATATTTTTGAGCTGGGGTGAATTTTAGTTTGCAGGGTAGCATGTGGTACCAGGAGCAGAGGAGGAATGTTGGAGCTTTGTTTGATTTTCTAAATGTAGTGAATTATCCGTGACAGCCTGAAGCCCGTAGGAATGGCATGATGGGATAAATTAAGTCAGGATTAGTGATTTGTGCTCTTTGGGAGCAGCTCTCAGACTATAGCCTTTGATTTACAAAGGTGTGTTTGTGTTAACTAGATAAAGATGCAAGTAAACCTGCTATTTCACTGAAAGTATATGTACAGACTAGTGTCTGCTTGGATCTGAAAAAAGGAAATTTAAAGCCTCTTATTCCCGACAAGTCCAGTGGCTTAAACGTGTAGATATACAGCAGACACAGAATGTTCATAATACTTTATGACTTTTATTCTTTATCTGCACAATTTTCAAGATGATAATTTCACTTAAACATATTTTAGGCTGCTCTCACACTCGTATGTTCACTATCAGTCCCTGGTTTGTATTTTGTGTTAAACATTAAAAATGACCATGGCTTTAGGACCTGCTTTGACACTGTGTATATTAACTAAAAATGTTGCTACTGCCATGGAATAAAATTGTCCATAATATTTAAAAATGTATAATAATTATATAATAATTTTCCCTGTCTCACTGTGTACTGCTGAACCACCCATGTGTTTTATGGTTTCCATAATTAGCCTAACTATACATCAGCTATAATTCACTTTACTGTTCATTAAAGTACATGATTATTAATCAGTCAGAAGAGTCAAGCTGAAGTCCAATTGGTCTAATTTATTCCCCTTTGTTACGTCTTCCTCTTATTATTTTTTATGTATTTGTGTTTCAGTGTGTGTAGCCTGTTAGTCTGGACAGAAAGTTTGCATTTTATGTAAAAACTCAAGAAACACTTTTCTGAGGAGGGCCAAATTTAATAACTTAGATGTTTTTTTTTCTCACCTCTGCATTCTTTCAGATCACTAACAACATGAAAAGATAATAAAAAAAAAAGGGCACAGAGTTTGATGAGAGGTTTAGACTATTGGTTAAAAAATATCCTGGTTCTAATTAAAATTCTTAACATTCCTCTCATAGCTCAGGTTATGCTCAAGGTCTTCTTGGACTTAAAGTCCTTAGTCTCAATAAACTTAAATAATCCTGTTTTACAAAACACAGCTGGGCTTGCACCTCATACGTATGTTTCCTCTGCCAGCATCACATTTTATATGGAGGAAAATATTATTTGCTCTTAAAGAACCACTACCACAAACAGTGCAAAAATGTCTCTGTTCTTACACGCTGTGTGATAAATCACCTGGAGGTAAACAGGTTTTACCAATTATCGAATCCTTTGTGTGACAACATTGTGGGCTCAAATTTGTTTCAGTGCATTGCTCAACCTCTGGAGCAAAGATGATTCATATAGAATAGGATAATGGCTCATTTAAGAGCCATTAAGACACATGGAGATTTATAAAAAAAAAAAAAAAGGAATTGGTTCAGTGTTTAATCTTTGACAAAAATGTTCAGTATCTCTTTGTATAAGATAAAACATAGTTATTGTAGAGGCTCTTTAGTGTTGCAGCTGAATGTTGAGGCTTTGTTATGTGACACATTATACTGAAACTGTTTCAGGCTCATGTGGGAATTAGGAATTCCCTTTGTTTGGTGGTAATATTATACTCAAGAGTCTCTTCCACCTACAACTTATCTGGGGTCACAGAAACAGAGAATCACTCTTGTATGTAGCATGATTCTGACGATGGCACAGAAATAATGGCTAAGATTTGGTATCAATATAAAAACATTGCTCATTTCAACACATCACATTTTTTTTAATGTAGCAAAGGTTTTTCCCCAAAAAATACATGTTTTCTAGATTTGACAAAGTTCTGTCTTTAATCAGAAACTGACTGATGAAAGTGAAGTGGGCAAATTTGGGAAAACAATGCAGCTTTTCATGCAAACACATTTTGGTTTGTTGGGGGGAAAAACATTTATGTTCACAGCATCGCGCCACAAGAATTGAGGGTCGTATGAAAACACAGTTGGTGCTTTTTCTGCATCTTCCACATTAAAGTTACTACAAGAAATGTTATTATATAAACAAGTGATCAAAAGACAATGTGTATGTCTCAACACCACTGAGAACTGTAGCCACTTTGAGCTCATTGTTTTTGTTTTGGCAGCTAGCTGATGAACACTGGTAAACCTTTAACACTTAAACAATCGTTTTTTTAGTTTAGGAGTTGATGAGTTGATGTTTTCATCAGGGTTGTGTCTGACAATGGAGTCGTATAAAGTTAGCAGTTGAGTATTAACATGCTAACTCCTTTAGCGCTGTCTTCATGACTTCAAGTGCCTCTCCTCCATAGATGCCTCTAACAGTCATCTCAGTAATTGTAGATGTGCAGGTTAACATGGTTATTGCGTGTTAACATCAAATTTAGTGATTTTGCACAAGACACCGAAGCTTAAACCATCTCCGCCCTCATTTAAAGCGGCAGATGCTATTAAACTAAAACCTAAAAACAACTACAAGCTGTGCAGAGGTCAACGTTGGGTGCATTTGGTTATGTGGTCGCTGTTGGCTTGTCAAACTGCAATGAACATTCTCAATGATGTGTGGAGGCCATGCCGAAAACCACCGTGAGGTCTGAGTTCAGTGTCCTGTCAGCACGCTGCACAGGACATCTGTCAGCAGAAAAGACATTCCTTTTCTCATTGCCACCACATCCTTCCCTTCATGTCCCACAGAGAGACATGAGGCTATTTTTGAGGATCCTCAGGCATCCAGGATGGCTGCAGTTTGACTGATTATAGTCGGGAGGAAGATGGTAAACAAAGGACATGGTATGGCTCATGCTGATTGGACTACCGTGGTGAAAAATGTTTGGAGAAACCGTTTGAATCTCCTGCCTTGATGTTGCATGAACACTGCTGTTGTTTGCCCTTTGGCCTTCTCTTATATTGAGACTTTTTTTTTTACATTCTTCAAAATATTTTGTTATTGCAGAGCTATTGTTTCCTGCTACGTTGTATTGATTAAAAGGTGCTACACTGTCTTACAGATAAAACTCAGCACTGGGTATCATCTTCTTTACTATTCATTAGTGCACAGACTGCAGTCCATTTTGTGTCAGTCCCGTGGAGCTGCCTTGCTCTTGTAAATACTCTTGGAGATGCTGAATGTGTATTCATCCTTTTCTAAAAATAGTCCCTGATAAATAAACTTTTCAATCCTGTTTGAATGAGGTTTTCTGAAAATTGCAGTGCCTCGCTGTTTTGGGACCTTTCTAAGCTTTTCCGTATATGAAAAAAAAACTAGATTTTCTATTACTCATTTCTAAAGATTTCTATCTTTAGTAGGCACCAATGTGCTTGATGCTGATAGCCACAGACATCTAAGACCTTTTGTTTATCTTGCGTAACCCACAATCACTCTTGTGAAAAATACCCAGTTAGCCTCAATGTGATTAAAACGATAAAGCCTGCTGTTCTGTTTTTACATTTTCGGTAAAACTGAGGTGTTTTATTTACATTTTAAACACAGTAACTTACAGTAAATCAGCATCAGACAGTGATTCAGCTTTTACAAAATACACTACCATATCAGGAACATCTCAGGAATCTAGCCAGCCATCATAAAAATCCTCAGTCTTAACCCTGTTTTAAAACTGGAATTATACAAGAATCAAACAAGGTTGTATTAGAGCTATTTGGGCTCCAGTTTTCTGGGCTGAGGGAAAAGGCCATATAAGACGTAATGGTCTGTAAATGTACACATACCTCTGTAGTTGAGTCATGCGGCCCCCTCTCACAGGTTGAGTAGAGAACTGATAATCAGCTGCAGAGTTTGGCCTTTGTGCGTTAATGTGCCAACTGCTAAGCAAAGTTTCTCGCTGCTTTTCTTTCCACACCGAGTCATGTCGTCTTGTGTCTTACACCTCTAATATCTGACCTGTAGTCAGCGTGAGGACAGCGCTGACCTTAAATCTCACTGTATCTGACACCAGCTGTGATTCTTTCAGTGTAATATCTTACATTCAGAAGGTCTTCTCCACAAATACAGTACAACACTGTACTTCCCTTTGACAGATGTGTTATTCCAGGTGTCTGCTCTCAAACAAATACAGAAATGTTTGTTTTCACATCATACCACTGGTTTAGACAGCAGCTTTTTGAAGTATTTTTATGGTCTTTGATCGTGTCTGTTGAAACTGGCCTGCTTGCTGTTAACTCAGGAAAACAGTGCTTCTCTTCTGTCACCGCTACCTTATAAAATATATCAAGAAAACCAACAATAGACTGGAGGCTCTGTGGTATATTTCTCTCACGTACTGTCAGTTAAACCTCTATTCACCGTGGTAATGCTGTGTTTGGTTTTGACAACTAGAATGACGATATTTAGCTGTTAAAATATAACATTTGACATCCACCGTCTTAAAAAAAAAAAAAAGGTTTTAAAATTAAATTAAAGAGCATTGAATTATTTATTATATGAACATTTCACAAAATGTGTTGAAATATTTTTCTCCATCTCGTCAGTAAACAACAGGAGCTTAATACATTTCTGATTTTTACTCGTGAGAAAACAATAACTTCATTCTGATTTGGAGCTGAAACAATTGGATGGGCAGTCATTAACTGAAATGTATTTATTGGAAATTAAGGTAATTATGTATTTTCCAACATTTTATTGACTAGAGTATTACATGAATTTATTAAAAAAACAATAGATTAATCACCTAAGCCATTAGTTACACCCCTGGTTGCCTGTACTCAACACAAGCACTATCACATAAGGTCACATTAGAACAGTCTGCACCACAATAGGCCTTAAAGCCACAGGGGATATTAGTTTTGCTTATCACATATTTGAAAGCACAAAGAGGCAGTTAAGTAGCACCAAGGGTAGGTCACAGGGAGTGACTCGGTCTCTTAACACTGTGGTGGGAGGCCACCAATGCCCACTCATAGATTATATATTCTCTAGCCCTACGTGCTGATGTTGATGTCTCTAATGAGGTGAAATACTGTAACATTAATTAAATGTGCAACACCGTCCCTACCCCTGTTGTAATATCCTCACAGTGAACACATTCCAATGACAGAGGCTCATAGGACAGTTTGATGTCATCTAGTTTCCTCTGAATTCCCACACCTTTCCCTCTGTTGCCAGTGGACGTCACTCACTTCTCTTATCAGTTTAAACATAAGATTGGCCGTGTTTCTTGATGTAGCACGTAAACTATGGATCGTACTCTGTACTGCCACTTTACAAGTATGAAATGTCACTAACAGTTTGTGTTGATAAAATACTGGAATCTGTCTAAATTCGGCTTGTCTCCTCAAGGTCCATGAGTCAATGCTTCAACGCTTTTTTTTTTTTCAATCTTCCTGACTACGCAGAACATTGCAAGAGCAACAGTGTGGCAGATTCAGTCTTTAAATTACTGTACCACAAAAAACTACCTGTAATGTTCTTAGAAACAGATACTGGATAGTTTCTGTTGGCTGCTCTGATCCTGGCTCCGGTGTCTGGCTGGCAGCACTATCAGCAGGAGACACACTCCACAGTGCAGCAGGTGTGCTTTGTCACACCCTTCACCCTCTGCCCTGGTCTTGTGTCTCTCTACACTGTCAACTGTCAAATGAAGGCTCAATCCCTGAAAGATCAGCTTTAAAAAGGTCCTGGATCATGGCTACTCGCTTCTTAACTAGAAAACATGTCAACAGAAGTTGGCATCCTCAACCTGTTGGTATATCTCTGAAATAATGTTAAATTCTCTTCTCTTCCATCTGCTGTGTTTGTGTTTCAGGTTGAAGAGGGCAGCAAGGCAGCAGCTGTGTGTCTCCAGGTGGGAGACGAGCTTGTCAACATCAACGAGATTCCCCTGAGTGGTTACAGACAGGAGGCGATCTGCCTAGTGAAAGGATCCCACAAGACCCTCAGTCTAGTGGTGAAAAGGTAAGTAACCAATCCTCGATCGCCTCCCGTGCCCTCTCCTCCTGCATCTGCTGCTGTCGCAAGTGCCCCGCCCCCTCAGCCTAACAGCTCACCATGGTTACATTTCCAACAAACCGAGGTAACAGAGGAGTGGAGACGAAGGATCCTGGACCTTGCAGCTGTTTGTGTGCACAGTGTATTTGTAGACTAGCCTATGCTTTCTGGGAGTTAGAGTTGTCACTGTTGAGTTGTTGGTAGCTGGATGGTCCTGTTCTGCCAGGTTGTGCTGGGTTGCAGTCAAAAGGAGTTCATGGCTTGTGTTGGTTTTTCATGGCAATCAAGTGAAAAGAAGGAAGAGTGTTGGTGGATGACATCATTTCTAGTCCATCCCACGCAGACAGGTGTGGGAACACACAGGGGAAGTTATGATGCAAATGACACTATATGACACTGAGATTTGTGTAGCAGTTCTGCACACGGCTCAAGCTCTCTGTGATAAGGCATTTCTACTTTGCATTGTTTTCTCTGCTAGTTGCAGCTGTGCCACACTGCTGATGAACAGCACAGCCACAATAAATGATTACATTCAGTCTTTTGTCAAAAGCCAGTCCTTGTGACTTATTGACTCTGCTGTATTGTTTAGTATTCATATCTTATGAATCACTTGTCAACTGAGCCCTGGAGGCCTTTTTGCAAATGACCTTGTTTTGTGTGAAACACTAGTCTCATTGTCTCTCTTAGCTGTCTGCATGTCTTTCTGTATTGTATCATATCATAACGTAATCCCTGAACAAATCCTTGCGTACAAGGAAGTCCACTCACCGTTTATCTCTCCACAAGGATGTGGCAGCGAGTCTCACTCATTGTGTTTTATTCTCAATGGACGTCTCTATTACAGGATCTGGAAACAAGGATACATTACTGTCTGTCTGTAATAATATATGTCTGTTCAATAATCTACATTATTTAATTGTTCATCAAATCTGACCAAGCTGAACCCACCTGATTCTGGTGAAACGCAGGTTTTTAAAGCGTCACAATATTTGTAATACCTCAGTCACACCTTTCTGAGTAAAACCGGACGCTTGGGCTGGATTTAGTTAAAGGAGAATTTGAATAAATTCTTTCATGTTAGATTAAACTGTTTATTGGGTGTGTCTCAGCTGATGCTCAGTAATGACGAGGACTGTGGACATGTAGACTGATGTGGATGTGTATGTACCAGGATGAGACATCCTGAGTTAATGTCATCATTTGCCACAAGTTAACAAACAAACAAAAAAAATATTTTGCTGTTGAATAATTCAGCAATATGTTTATTAGTCAATTAATTTTAAGGTTAAATATTTCCTAAATATTTCTCATTAAATGTATATTCACAATTCTGATAAGAATTGTGAATATAGATAATAATAATATATAATATAATAACAATGTTAGATAATAGTTTCACAAATTATTATCTAGATAGATAACACGCTGTCAGACAAAAAGGGCTTCATTCTCAGTTTCATAGAAGAACAGGTCATTGGTACAATATTTGGTTTTGTGGTGTGTGAGAGATTAGATCATAATTAAAATGAAAACTGACCTATAAGAAGTACATGTATCATTAAACATATGGTTTTCTGTAGCGTGGCTAATCAGTTGCTAATCAGCTAGCATACATCAGAAATGTCTCTGTTTTCACATGAACATCTATTTTTCATATTGAAACAGGGAAAGGACAGGAAGTCAACCGGGGGTAGGTTACATTATAGGAAAGACAGAGACAAAACTAAAGCATCTGGGCATTGTCATGTCAGTGTTGTCATTGTCTCCTATTCAAAATAGAGAAAGACATTTCCCTTCAAGGCCAAATCTTATTGTTTGTGGTGCATTTTAGACAAGACTTTTAGTCCCACGGGACTTTTGGTTTCTTCTGCTCGTCTATGAATTTACATTGTTCTGACACTCTCAAATAGCATCTCCAGCCAGTCATTTTCCACGGCCACAATAACAAGTCTGTGTCTGATTTTAGAATACAGCAAAGCAATAATGGTTCATTACAGAACCTCAAAGCTTTAGCTCCAGTCCCATTTTTTTCTCTTCTTTTCATTCCTGCTGCAGTGTGTACGCCGCGTAGATTACAGTGTGTATCGCAGTGTAACATTCCACATCTACCTGTATTCACGTGCAACCCTGATGTTTGTCAACAGCTTAACCTGTGCCTGTGCATGCAGATGGCAGCCATGAAACACCTTCCTTTTTATCTCAGGGATAATGTTGGATAGTTGAAGCGAGATCAGGAATCTGTTAGAACCTGCTCCCGTCTACAGGTGTGGTTTCTTTACAGACAGTGGAGGGGCGGAGCTTGTCTTAGCGAGTTGTGTATTTTGCATGCAGTGACTAATGTGAGATTGCTGTTGTAATGTCATTAAGGGAAGGGGAAGGGGAGAGGCTCGTCACACGGAGAGCATGTAGGTGTGGTTAACAATGGAAAAGCATCGTGTCATCTCTGCACATGCCTCGACAAACAGTTCGTCGAGAAACAGAATCTCTTAAGTTTGGTGCAGAAAAACAAAATCTGGGTGTTAGTTGAAGTTAAATTGCATGTTTTATGCAGAATTTGTTTAAAAGTTGCCAACAGTAATTACTGCACGCAGTCCCTCATCGACACATTGCATTTGCCCAGATTCCAGCTTGTTGTTATGTTTTTCTAACTGAAAATCCAAACGTTGTAATTTGGCTAAATGTGGCAAATTCAAAGTTCAGCTAGTAATATGTCTCCAAACCGTATATGGACTCCACTTGTCTTCAAAGCAGCTGCATTGACTGAGAGCAAGGAAACAAATAACACAGGGCAGCGCTCATTCTGGTATTTTTTATTTAAAGCACTAAAAGCTGTCCCATGTTTGCCTGTTTTCTTGTTTATACACTGCAGCAGTGGTCGCCTCAGTTAAACTCTGGCAGCATAATGTGTTCACATTATGGGGCAGTTTTTATTTTCCATCAGGACCCCCGCAGTTTGGATTGCCCTCCTTTGGTCTCCCTCGAGGCGTTTGCAGTACGTTCAACTAACTGCAGAGTGAATCATTAAACTTTACAACATGAAGCTTCAAGTTTGTTGTGGTATTTGGTTTCCCCCTTCTGGCACTGTTACTGAAGTACCACGATAATATGAGTAATTAAGTATGAGCAATTTGCATCGCTGTTTAGCATTATCTACTATAGCTGCATAATAAAGCTTTTTGAGACTTGTTTGAAAATCAAAAATGATTTTTCCCAATCCTGTGATAAATCTGTGTTACTATTCTACATAAGTGAAGATGTAGTCTGTGCAGAGGTTTGGTGTGGAATCCAATTATACCTGGAAAAGCTTATTGGACTGATTTACAGTGTAAGCAGTCAGCAGGGGTTACAGTGCAGTGGCTTACATTTACTGTCCTTTGTTTTTCTAAATAAGCCCATGTAGTATGTTTGGAACTGTGTGCACTGAATTGTTGTTGTAAGTAGATTTCTTAAAATCGCTCGTGTCTCAGCTGAGAAAATCGTACTTAAGAGATTTCAGTGCTGCCTAGTCTTAACTGCACCCCTCTCTTTCTGTTTTGGTTTGTTCCATTGCCAAGGTGAGTTGACAGGAAGTCACTGAACCGGATGTGAACTAGTATCACAAGAAGAAGATTTTAGTAAATTCTTAAAAAAAAAAAGGAAGAAACCTACTTAGTTTGACCACATGTGACCATGTATTTTTTCCTGGTTTCACCTGTTCCTGATGAACATGTCACACGGTACGTTTTAAAATCTGGAAAACACTAAGTGGTGGAGGTGAGATTTATAGGACAAGTACAGACATCTTTTACCTGCTGTGTCAAGCCTTATATCATATATATTATCACCAGTTTAGTAGTAATTACAGTGTAACATCTTTACAACATTCCTCTCATAGTAAATACTTAACTGTCTCAACCTGTCTGACATATTACATAGAAGCTATTAAAGCTGTTTATGGAGAAGATTATGTTCATGAACTGGATGATTATGAACTGGAGTCAGGACATGTCATAGCTGACATTAAATAAATATTTAATAACAGCTCATTACCTCTTTAACAGCTTGTCTATGTTTGCCCATTCTATCATATTATATCATATATGACACTTGTATGGATTGAATGTGGTGTGACGTTACGGTCCAGGCTATGGTTTTGTTGCTTTATTGTGTTGTGTTGTCTTTCGTTTGTTAGCTGTGACGCCTAAGAACAGATAACATTGCGGCTCAGTCACATTCTTTAATTGACAAGTTGTGGGTTATTTTTAGAACGTTGTTGACGTTAATTGCCTCTAAACTATAATGATGGGCTACTTATAAGACACAGGACACGGAGGACTTTATTATAGTGAAGTTGTTTAGACCCGCAAACCTTAGACGAAAGGTTTTCCAGGTGTTGCTGAGCTGCGGGTCAGTGCAGGCAGTCAGGGACTTGACAGCTGGTATGCTACTCAGTCCAGGAATGTGCTGGTCATTACGTGCTGCTCACGGTTCACCTCTCTCACCCGAAACATGACTGGTTTGATTGTAGGGTCTGCTGAAGAAGGCCTTTGTCAGACCCTCAGGGACCTGATGGAATCTACTGTCTCACCTCCAAGAGCAGGTTGGATCCTTTCAGCCTCAGCATTTTTCTGCACAGTGATACTGTGCATGATGTGTTTCGGTTTAATAGAGATAATATAGTTAATACCCACATCAACAACAGCAAGGACTGAATGAAGAATAGGCATCAGTGAGGGGAGTCCGTGTCAGCTACACAGCAGACTATCTGCTGTATGAGGTAAATGTGACACTATACAGACGGAAATGTGAATAAAATGTGTTGCTTTTGTTTAACCTTGGTGTCATTTTATTATTTAGCTTTTATCACTGTTTTTTGTTTGTTTGTTTGTTTGTTTTTGTTTTTTGCAGCAACACAATGAACAGCTTGTTTGGACTGTAGGCTTGACTGCCTCTGTCACAATAGATCCTGTGAATTTTATTGCCTTCCTATCAGCTTTAGGTCCCGACCATTCTTTGCTAATCTTCTTGCCTGTCACCAGACCTCTTTCACTTGTGCCAGCGCATGTTTAATAAGAAGAGAAACACTTGTTTGTTACTCACACAGGAAATTTTTTCTCCCATTTATACCTTTTATCATAGTCATTACCCAACAGCAACAGTTAAGACAACTTGACAGTGCTGTTCACTGAGAAAATCTCTTATAATTGATATATCATTTTAACTACAGGTGTAGTTTCTCATAAGAAAGGTAATGTGTATTCTGCTGTTGTCACTTCATTCCCCAGCAGGTCAAAGCTCACTTTGACCTCTTTGGACAGTTTTATTCAAATTACACACCATTATTTAATTAATAATGTAATAATGTTAATGTTTCTTGTACAGAACCAGCTTCCATCAAATGTGATTAGTTGAATGATAATGACAATGAAAAATGTCTTCATTTCCCTTTGGGATTAATGAAGTGTTAATCGATTTATCTATCTATCTATCTATCTAATGGAAATGAACTGTCTCAGTTTTATTTATTACATTTTATTTCATCATATTTCAGTCTAACCTCTAAGTTTTAAGAAATCATAGAATAAGCCACTAAAAAGCAGCACAATAAGAATAAAGAGACACATTTGATGTCATTAGGAATAAAAGAAATTCTTAATTTTACTTAGAGTCATTGGTAATAAAAAATACTCTCCTGAGTTTCTGCCCAGAGAGAATGAGGGTTAGTAATTAAAATTAAATTGGCAATGTCTTTTCTCCCTCTAGTTCAAATATTTCTTGAACGACAAAAAACAAACACAGTTAGACACAATCTGAAAATGTGCCACCAAATGTGCTAAACTCATTACTTATGAATACTAAGTGGTACTTGTCATGTGTTGCTGACATCTGTGGGCAGTTACAATACTCATTACCCCAAGCTTTCAGGAAACTGGGTGACCACGCACCCTAGAGATCGACATGTTGCTATAGTAATGTTAGAAATGCATGTCTGCCTCACAACGGGGGAGAAGGGAAAAGAAGAGTCCGGCATTTCATTCCATCATTAGCATATTAGCCCCTTGGAGCCAATGAGATGGGGCAATGTGCGGGAATACTCCAAGGGGACTGGCTGTGACAATAGCCCTCCTCCTTCTCTGTACACTCTTCCACCCCCCTCTCAGGGTAAAACCCCCATAATCCACAAGGAAATCTCCCCCCTGGTTTAAGTAATTCTGCCAGGAGAGTTTAGTTTTAGTAATGATCACTCTGTCTTGACTATAATGTTTTTGACTTGTCCGTTAGTGTGTGTTGGGAGGTTGTGGATCAGTGTGGGAGCTGTGCCATGATGCTCAGACCTCAGCGGCCTGTGTGTCTCTATATTTTTGCCTGTCTTTGAAGTGTCTATGGAATGTGGTGGCTAACCAGCACATGGATTCAACTGGTCTCCCTTTCAAATTGAGCTCCAGTTTAATATTATTCGGTGAGTCTAATGAACTTTTTTCTATCTTATTTTATTTACTTACTTGTTGAACCTGAAACTTTTTACCTCCTGGGTTTGCGGACATTTATACCTGGAGCTTTTTTGTGTTATGTTTGGTTGAGTAAGTCAGGGACATTTAACATATTTGGGGCTTTTATTGCTTAATTTTTTGACCCTAATACTCTGTTATTGTTTTTGACTGTGTCGTCTCATCATTCAGTATGAGGTCATCCTTCATTTAGGTTAAGCCACGATCAGTAAGACTTAGCATTGCAAAAGCAAAGTTAATCTTTCGGGGGGAAAGATTTATAGGTGAAGCAAAATCATCTGTAAATATCCTCCTAGTATTTCAACACTAGCAGGTATAGTTAATTAGTAGGTCATTCATTTGTCAGGATGAGTAACCAGTCACTGTGTTCACTGTATTTGTGAATGTGGACTGGTTGGTACCGGACACATTTAAAGTGAGATGGGGCTCCACACTGTTCTCTCCCCCTGCCCCCATTCCAGCCAACTGATTCACTTTCCTAGCATATCTGTGCTGGCCCAGCTGTAGCCCTGACGATAGGCCTAATAAAACCAGACTCATTTGCATACCAATAGCAGGCGCCATGTGTGGCTAGCTCCTGGTGCCCCAGAAACATGGACTGTGAGGGGGCAAGGAAGACTGAGCTCCATGTTAGCTTTTCTTTGTCCTCTAAATAGGCCTTAACTCTAATCCACAATTAATTTTGTGGAATTGTCCCATGTTTATTGAGCTGAACCCAATTTCTCTCTCTGTCTAAAAACTCTAAACATGTAAAATGAGCGTAGGCTTGTGCTGCTCATTTTGTTTGATTTTTAGTTCATCATTTGAAGGAAGCTGTGTTTTGCACCTCATGTCATCAGATCACTGAAGGCCTTTAGACAAGGTGACTGAGGGTGCAGGACCTCTTGACCTCATGTCTTTGTAGAGCAAGTCTTGGGTCCGACAAGAACGAAAACAAGCAAAGCTTTGTCTAAAATCCTTCACTAGTATAAGACCAGTGTTTCACAGTCTTCTCTCAGTAAGAGTAGTTACTAGGGTCTAAGCTAAATCTGCAGTAAACTACCTGATAAACTTATATTTCGAGAGAGGAGCTTGTTAACTTTTGTTAATGGTCAGAGCCTGGTGAGGAAAAATATACTAAGAAAATAACCTGCACTATATTTGAATAGGTTTCTTTAATGCTCAAAGTGTATGTGGTGACTCATTTCCTCCAAGCAGGAAATTGTAAACACAATGGTTTTAAATGATCCTGTTTTTTTTCCTTTCAGCCAAAACATAATGGAAATACATTTTCAGTGATACCACACTTGTAACTACAAAAAACTAAATGACCACCAGAGTCCCTCAAGTCAGGTTTCATTCTCATTGAGCACAGAACGAGTGTCTGAAAGGCAGACGACAGCTTGGATCGAGGGGTGAGGTGGCTGATCTGATTGTGTAAGAGATTCTGTATTCCCTTAAGCCCCCAGCCCCATGCTGAGGTTGTGTTCCCTCTGGGACCATATGGCAAAGTCTGAGCACAACCAGCTAACCTCAGCTATGTGGTATTTTGTTTAATGAGCCTAATAAGAGAAGAAAAAACAGTGTGATTCATTTTTGTATGGTCTTTGTTGTGTTTGAGGACCATTATGTGTACGTTATTTTCCTTCCATCTAACTTGAAATGTGGCAACACAAATAAAGACAAATCTGTCCAGGAGAGGGAGCCATAATACCATGTATCAATGAGCATTTACACTTCTGTAGACTGCATAATATAATCTGATGACTTGGCAACAGCTGGTAATAATTCAGTGGGATTAAAGAACCTTTGTCCCGGTGAGCTTTTGATACATAGACATCATCACATCTCATTAACCCTTATGTGGCGTGGCAGTGTTCACAAACATTCAACAGTCAGAACCTCAAAGTCTTGAGTGTACAACAGTGTAAATGTCAGGTGGTCTTTGTCCTGTCTTCTTCTGTCAGTTCAGCCTGTTGTTGGTGAGCTATTAGTGAATGTGTTCCTCCCCTTGCTGCTTAGGAATATGAAAATGGTGGATATTGTAGCTCACAAAATGCCCTCAGAGAATGACGTGCATGTGGCAAGAAGCTTTCTCACGAAGATTTTGCGCAGTTCCATGAGGTACAGTTCTGTGGCTTCGTCATTATCAGTAGTATCTATTCCCCCTTTTCCCCTCTTCATCCATCCCACCAAATCTGTATTAATCATTCATCTAGTAAAAATATCATCTTCATTCTTCTCCATAGCAGCTCTCCCTCCCCCTGTGGTGTACTACCTGCTCTTAGACCAGCATGCCTGTTTGGACTGTCTTTTTGTTCATGTTACTAGACGAATGATGTTCATCCTACGTTTGTGCAGCATCTAACACACTATCACCGTCCATGATATGTACGGTACATGCATGTCTTGTGTTTATATTGATAAGGAAATTAAAAAGTATTTGATGATAAGTCCATATGTTCTGTTTCTATTCTCTTGACATGCAATTCAGAAAGAACCACTTTACAGGGTATGTTTCTGACAGCTGTACAAAGTCTGTGATCACACAGAGACACAGATAAAAACGCTCCAAGCATTTTCCCTCTGTGAATGTGAAAGTCAGAAGTGCTGCAAATCATTGCCTCAATATAGACGCAATAAAAGCAGTAAGATTTTCCCTGTGCACCAGCAGTAGATTTGCCAAACCTGTAACTTTCAGTTGCACAGATTCATATATGGAAGCACACATACTGTTTTCCATAAGGGGCTGGTCTCCAATCCAGTCTGTGTTTTTTGCCCTCTCTACAGGCGGAATGAACCCATAAGCAGGCCTCACTCCTGGCACTCCACCAAGTTCAACGAAAGCCAATCAGAGACTGCCAAAACACAGTCTCCACCCACGCCAGTCTGGCAAACCAGATATGATGCAAGGTAACTGTGGGATCTTGAAGTTTGCCTTTTGAATCTCAGCTCAGATATCTTCTACATATTACGTAATGGTAGTGTGTTAAGCGGATTTCCGTTCCAGATTTAGGTCTTAATTGTTGAGACAAAAATTGGAAAAGTTTGTTTTGTGTCAAATGACTCATTAATGGTGATATTAATGAGTATATGGAAATACCAAGGAGAAGTTCCCTATCATTTTATTGCCCTGGCTCAAAGGAGTGAAGGTGTAAAGGTTAATTTTCCAGACAGCCAGGAAACTATACCCCCATATAAACATAGAATTACTCATTTTAATCATAAAGAAGACGCTGTAAAAAGTGATCCTAGTTTCTATGAGCTGTGTTTGTGAATTTAATGCTGTTTCTTTACATCAGTTGGTCTAAATGTGGCTGCTATGAATTAGAGCTTATATTTTATAAACTGATTAATAAAAGCAACTTTTAGGTGAATGCTACTTTTTACAGAAGTAAAAGAATTTTTTCTGTGTTTTCACATGTTGTTTTTTCCGTTTATCTCCAGCTCGTCCTCCACTGATCTGTCCTCTGGCTGGGAGCAGACCAACCTGCGCAGAGTGTCCGACCAGTTCAGCTCTCTCGGAAGTATGGACAGTCTAGAACATGTCTCTCACCCGTATCCTCCCGGTCAACTGTCACATGCCAAGTCCAACAACAGTATGGAGCATCTCGGAGGAGGCAAACGAGATTCGGCCTACAGCTCCTTCTCCACCAGCTCTGGCACGCCAGACTACACCCTCTCAAAGAGCAACACCGCCTCAACAGAGAACATGCTCTATAAAGTCACCCAGTGGGATACAGGAGGAAAGCACAGCAATGGTAGAAACAGCCAGATCCTGAGTGAGGGAGGCAAACAGGATGAGAGGCTCATGTACTTTCAGATGCCAGGAGTTAACGCAGGTTGTGAGGCTCCACAGATTGACGACCCGGCTGGTTCCCGTCATTCCACTTCAAGTAGAACAAGCTTTGGACCCGTTTGGCATGTACCTGAAAAAAAAAAGACTGCGTCCCCCTCCCCTCCACCACCCCCTCCACCGGCACGCAGTGACAGCTTTGCTGCGACTAAGGTACATGAAAGGGGGCTTGTTATCTCTCACACTGAGGGACCTGATTCACACGTTCCCTCCAAACCCTCTGTTGAAAATCGCCGCAGCCACAACCTCTCTCTGAAAAATGACACGGACAATTTTTACTCTTCATCTGATAAATTGAGCCACAACCAGTTTGGCTCAAACAGGCCGTACTCTCTGTCTGGCAGCGATGCTCAGCAAGGCCAGTCTTACCATCAGAGACACCACAGTGACAAAAGCACTTTTTATTCACAGCCCTGGGCTACATCTGTACCAAAGCCACAGAACGTTGGTGGCTACAACTGTAGCATGCAAGAACTGCCTTCTAACGGTTCTGCACAACATTTTGGTCAGAACCAGAGAAGAAACTTAAGCACCTCCCTGTCTAACGCAGTCACCGACCAAAACACAGACAGCAGTGGTCATAGCCGATACTACTGTGTCACAACTTGCCAGCCTCCACAGCCCAACACCCAGTTAATGTCAGGAAAACCTGAGGACAGGAGGAGTGTGACAAGTGTGGACATGGCACAGGGTGGAAGTGAGCGAAACTCTCTCAGCCCACAATCAGTCACTAAACTGAAGTATCATCATTCCTTACACAATAAAGACAATAATGGATACAGCAAGCACCAAGTTACTACTGTCCTAGAAACGTCTGTAGCTAAACCCAACCCTGATGACAGAGGAAGCCAGAGAGGACACAACACACAAAATGCAGAAGCTCAATATGTGAATTACCCTCATACCAGACAATCTGAGCAGCGAAGGTCTTTCCCACTACAACACAGAGAAATACCCCAGGACCTTAGATATCACAGTCAAGTGAGCAACAAAATCAGCCCCCAGGCCACCCCCATGTTGCACTCTCTGTCCATGGACGCTGCAGATCAAGATCAGAAAACAAGGGGTGCAGTCTCTGAGGAGTCCCTTGAAAGCAAGCAGGTAAAGCGCAGTGAGCGTTTCGCCACAACGTTGAGGAATGAAATTCAGATGAGAAGAGCCAAGCTACAGAAAAGTAAGAGTGCAGCCGTTCTTCCCAGCTCTGAGGGTGAGACCGAAGGTCACGATGTGTGGAAGTCCACTGAAAGCACCACCCCGACCTCTGCAGACGGATCGTTCTCCAACACCTACAAGGATCATCTGAAGGAGGCACAAGCCAGGGTGCTCAAGGCTACGTCTTTCAGGAGGAAAGACCTGGAGCCCGTCTTAGTGGAGAACCCTGCAGCTGAGGCTTTACCTAATTACCCGTCCTCAGTGCTGGCTCGTAAGGACATCACCTCCCTGCCAACTGTCACGGAAACTGTAATGAGTAAATCAGGGCCTGCTGCTGGTCAGGTGACTCGCATTGGAGGGCGGAAGCGCTTTTCTGCAGAGAAGAAAGTTAGATCTTTCTCTGAACCAGACAAAATCCATGAAGTTGGAATAAAAGAAGAAGATCTTCCCGGCAGTGAAACCACAAGCTCCTCGCTAGACCGACAGAAGCTGTTCAAAGAAGGCGGGAAACCAGGGTTACCCAACCAAATGCCCCTTCAAAGCTACACAGAGAACCAAGGTGAAGATCTCACGTCCATGAATGCAACAGGAGATCCAACGAAAGTGGTCAGGAACAGAGAGTACACAGAGGAGGCCCAGAGAGTTCCTTCCTCTAAACACAAGCAGTCTGCCCTAGACCAGCAAAGACTGGGCACCTTCGCTGAGTATGAGGCGAAATGGAATACAAAGAAGAAACCACAAGAAACAAGAGCCTCTGGACGGTACCGGTCAGCTGATAACATCCTGGATCCAGGACCAGAGGAGAGAACTAAAGCCACATGTTTCCATGAGAGATCCAGGTCCTCTCCTTCAGCTGATATTTATGGACAGGTGAGGCTCCAAAATGACGGCATTTTATAAGAATAATAAAAAACTGAGAGCACTCCTGGTTGTAACTAGGTTTCTAATCTCTTACATGTTGCAACTGTACACGGCCCTTGAGGTGGCTTCACATCTCCTTAAAACAAACACACTGACTGTAGCGAAAGGAACAAAGGAAAAAGCCAAGTCAAATATTAATCCATGTTTGTTCATAACGACACACCCTCAGTTTAAGGAAGAGAGAGGGGCATCAACCTGCTGATTCTTTCCCCCATTGTAAAACCACCGAGCTGCAACATGAGTCTAATAGAATGATTAACAAAAGACTGCAACTCAACTCTTACGACAGGAGAAGCTTCTCGTCTGTGGATGTTTCGTTTTTTTTTTACGTACCAGACTGAGTGTTTGTTCATCTTTATTTACAGAAGATTCCAGTTCTTGCAAGAAAGTCTGGGAGCGAGTTTTCCCACACAGAGAGTGAACCTGCGGAACAGCTCAGCGCTGCTACTGGGTGAGTACTTCTAGTTCGAGGAAACTTGTTATTACACCAGCATCGTTGGCAGTGGGACTATTTCATGTATCCACTAAATTGAACAGTATTCAAATGTAATAGTATTTAAAAGTGTTTTTGAATTTGCTTTTTGACTCAAAGGAATGCTATTTTCTGAGGGATATTTGACAGTCACGTTGTGTTTATTGTGCATCATTCAATCAGCAAACTATTTAGTGTGATATCTGATGAGCGTTATCAGTGAGAGGGCAGTGAGATTGTAGGGGAACAGTGAAGTCTTTATGATCTGTCAAGGCAGACCAGTGGCACTGCCTCGGGCCAGCTGTGACAACACAAGCTGTCGCTCTGGTCGCGCTTTGTGCCGTTCAGTGGAGGCTCGCTGGTGTAGGCGAGGCATGTCTGTGACAGTAAGGAAGTGTTTCTTCAGCCCCCTATAGGAATGTAACGGGGACACAAGTTCAGGGGGCCAGTCCGAAGGCATGAAGTTATCGTCAGTGAGATCTCATACTCTGAATAACTGGATTTGTAGCCGTGCTAGTGGCGCAGCTATGAGTGGCAGTGTCGTTCAGTGTGTTTGCCCAAAGCTTCGATCCAGACTGAAACATCCCAACAGCTATGAGATGGTTTAGCACAAAATTTTTGCACAAATTTACCAAATAATTGACATAATAATTGTATGGTCAATATTACATGGATTAGCATTAGGTTTGGTACAGAAGGTCACGTCCACACATGATGAATCGCAGTAGTTTGATGTGCAGTGCAGCTCCTGAGTTAGCATAGTGAGCATGTTAGCATAGAGTAGCATTTAGCTCAAAGCTGTGTAAGCCAAGTACAGAGTTGCTAGCATGGCTGTAGACTCTTGTTTAGCTAAAGGAAAACAGAATAATGGAAACATCTGTCGGCTTTTAAAACATTTCAAGCCTGCAGAGACTTGGGGTTTAGCTAGTTAAATACAGAATAGCATTTAACCATGACTCTATAAGACAGTTCACTATTTTAATCAGCTGAGAAAAGGTGTGAAAACTTAAACTCCACCTATGGTTGTAGTTGTTTATGGTGCGGTGAATTAAAGTTGCTTTCTTGGTGACAGTGTTTACAGATAACACTGATGATTTCATTTGATCCTTTCATGATCCCGTATAAACTCCAGTCTTATGAAAACAGTGAAATATTATTGAGTAATGTAAACAGACGACGTCAGCTATTGTGTCTGGTCACCTTTCATATGTTCCTTCTTTATTTTGAAATGTAGTGCATCAATTATTGAGTGTTTTTCCACCAGTCAGCCATGAAGTGGAAGCCAGCTGCTTCCTGTCACATTAATTTTTTTCCTTAAATTAAAGGGACACTACACTATTTTTTATGCTGGTTTTTAACAATAGAGCTCAAATGTTTCACAACTTTTGAACAGATCAGTGACATTTTCTGTAACACAATCACCTGATTGTTACTTGATTGACTGATTCCTAAACTATGCATAGTGACATAGTCAGGGTGACTTCATGGTTTGTAACCAGTTATTCAGGAGTCTTTGTGCATTATCTAAACTCCCAGAGGTGAAACCATTGATGGGTGTAGAGTAACCCGTCTTGAGCAACCTTATTGTAGGAGCCCCGTCGTGTGACGCTCACATTTGCATTGCAACAACAGTGTGGAGGAAGTTATTGTCATTCAGAAGTCTGAGAGATGAACTAAGAGCGGTGTGCTCCACCCAGGTAGTGTCATTGATACAAGTGTAAAGAGATACCAACAGGTGGTTTCTGTCATAGAGAACCACCATACACACACAGCACTCACACTTTTACCTCTGTTGAATGGAAATGACAGCAGTAAAACCTTACCTATGGTGAGTTTATACAGTTTTTCTTACATTTGTTTGTTTTAAATCTATTGTATTTCTAACATTGCTATAATGATTCTGTTTCCATGGCTGCAAATGAAGGTGTGAAGTAGTTTTAGTTGCCTATGTGCACAGGACCAGAGAAAATAAAATAAGAAATGTTTTATCATAAGGACACAGATAACGTATGTTACCTGGGCTTGTGTTGTGTTTTCTGACAGACGTATGTCACTGGTTGAAAATCTACATCGTAACTAACATAACTTCTGAATGTCGCTGGCATCATGTTTCATGTTTGTGCAACGTAACTTTCTCACACTATCAGGAACTGAGACTAAAGAAGGAGGGTGTAAGCTACAGCAACACTGGTTCAATGAGTGACTTGTCACAACTTGTAAGAACTCAGATATGGAGCTTTGAGTTAAGGTCTGTGTGTCCACAAGTCACCGTACTGTGTCCTGTGACTGGAGAATCAATAAAATGTTGACATTAGTCAAAGCTGTGTGATTTATATGTTAACGTTCCAGAGAGATCCTATTTGAGTCTGTATAAGAGCAATGATGAGTGAGTACTTATGCTTTTACCAGTTAAAGTTTTACCGGTTCATTTATGCTAAACAATAGAACACATACTTGCCCAGGTTTTAATATACAGTCACTTCAGCTCCATTCGTTCAGTGTTAGGCCTCTAAGTGACTGTTGTGATTCATGACACTGACTCATTCTTCTTCTTCTGTGTCTGACTTTACCTCCAAAGAGTTAAAAGTGTAAATGTGAATCAGACAGGAAAAAGTGATCCGGTCTTGCTTCTTTGCACTGGAGGATTATTTATTCCTCTATGCAGACTTTGTGGGAACTGAAATATTCCTCCTCAGGCTGCCAGCTGAACAGTTACCAGGGAGGAGGCTCGCAAAAGAGAGGGAGACATGTGTGTCTTGTCATGCTGGCATAATCATAGTGGCTGCTGAGAGACGAACAAGTCCTCCACCACAGTGTATTATTTGATAGAGCTGCAGATGATAGTCCATGCTGCCTCACTGTAATTAAAAGCTTTCTATTGTGTTGCTCAGGTTCTTTGACAGAGGGCTCGGTGACTGTAAAGTGAGAGAAAAGCCGGGGGAGTTTGAGCGTTACTCGGTGCCACCCCCTCCGCCCACGACAGGAGCCAACCCCGACTGCAGACACAGAGCTGCTCCTGCCACCGTGAACCACAGATCTGCCACATCTGTCTCTCACAGTCTGACGGAGTCTGTTGTCTCTCCGCCCGCCGACCTCTGCCACAACGAGCCCCCATCTGGACCGAGGAGGAAGCCCCCCGCGCCGGAGAAGCCGCCCCCTCCCAGATGCCCAGAGGTCGACTCCCACGAGCCCTTCACCAGTTCCCAAAGTGAAGTCTTCACCCACTGCTCTCTTAACACCGATCCTAACTCCGCCTTTGTTCCCACCCACTCTGTAAAGGGAGATTCAGAGCAGGGCAAAGGACTTGTGGACAAAGGACAAGGGGCAGTACATCATCTATCAACATCCAATCCTCAGCCTGCCTCCTCTCCCCCAGCTTCCTCCTACAGACCTTCAGGGCTGGCCACTATGGAGGGGCAGCGCTCACCATCCCCACAGTTTTCCCCACAGAGACTCAGCGACAAGCCTCCTGTCTCTCTGCAGGATGAAGACTCAAACAGGTAAACTTTCTTTATCTTGTACGACAGGAGATTTATTCACATGTGCTATAGTCTTGCCTCAGTTGTAAACTGTCGCCCTATTTAGTAAGAACAGTGACTGCAGCTCCTTTACCTCCCCTGTCTTTATGCTGCATGTACAAAGGAGCTTATTGAGACTCTCTGCCTCAGTAGAATCAACATGTGAGTGCCATCAAGCCACAGTAAATTTGAAGGATTCCCTGCATGTCTATAAAAGCCACTGGCGGTTTCGGCGTGATTCAGCTAAATGCTGAAAATGTGAAATGCCGTCTAAAGCCCCAAACATGAAGCTGTTTGTTCATCTTCTTGATTCAAAACTAATTGATATCATCTGTTGTGAATGTCTGACTGTACAGTAGGATTATTACAGCGAGCAGAAACCAAAGTGGTGGGAGGAGTCCACATGTCTCGGATATTCCAGCACACTGGGCATGGAAAAAATCTCAGTTGCCATCATGCCATGAAACTTTAAATCATTGTAATGCTGGAATAAGTGCAACACGAGATTCTCTCCTCCTTTCAGGCAGAAACCTCTTTGAGCTTCTTTTTATACGATTGTCTGTTTTTCTCTCTTTAATATTTCAGGATGGATCATGTGATAGAAAGCCAGAATTCTGCAGTGAAGAAAGTGCCCATCAGGATTGTCCACTCAGAGGGAGCCTCAGAGAAGGAGAATTACCCATATTTACAGCACAGTGACTCCCCTGCTGTCGAATCAGAGGATCCTGGTGTGAACAGGCTCGGCATTCTGGGAGCTGCGGGGCAGGATTCAGTCTTCTGTGCCTTCACTCGACAGAAAGAGCCAGAGAGTCTAACAGCTGCTCAGACAGACCCCCAGCCCCAGAGAGACACGTACATGACCACTGTCAGAGATCACGACAACTCCAACTGTCAGCAGCCCTCAGACGAGCCGGGCAGCGACAGGACAGCTGCGACCGCAGGACTGACGGAGGACCAGAAGAGAGAGGAGCTGGCCAGGGACATCATGGGCAAGGACAAGTCACTAGCTGATATTCTGGATCAGAGCAAGATGAAGACCACCATGGACTTGATGGAGGGAATCTTTCCCGAGGGAGAGCAGCTGTTGGAAGGAGCTCAGCAGCGAAGGAAGGTGCCACAGAAACAGACAGTGTCCCGGCCTGCGGAGGAAAGGTCAGCCTCACACTTCAACTCCTGTGTGACCTGAAACATCTGTGTGATTATATCTGTGATCTACTGGAGAATATAACACTTTTCTCACATAATGAAACACATTTAACTTTACATGGTTCACCTGCTTACTTTTCCCTGTTCAACCTCTGCTGTGTTTTTGCTCTCAGTATGGACAAAGATGAGATATGAGATAAAAGTCATTCATATACAAGACTTGCACATTAGGAAGTTTGGCATTTTTCTCCCAAAATATATAAACTTTCCATATAAAAGTGAAGAAAAGTGACACTGACCAGCTCAAGAGCCTCTGAATCAGTTGACAGTCATGTTAACAAACAGCAACTTAAATACAGCTGCCAGTGACATTCAGAGACGTCACAAATAAAGATGTTAAAATCTTTCTTATTAAAGCAGACTGGTTCATAATGAGTCAGGTGGTCCAGGTGATACGACCTGGAAACATGAGGTGACACATGAGGTGACATTCACATAAACATCCACATAGAAGATTAAAATTTAGCGCAATACTGATTTGTGATATATTTACCGTCACAGTTATGGCACTTTTCCCACCGCATGTTGCCACAGAGTAACTGAAGACTAGTCAACAATATGGTGGAGAAGTTGGAATAATTTTGTATAAATGGCTAAAAGTTGAAGTCTATGTGTGGTGGTAGAAACTTGATCTGAGGCACCACAGTATCAGACTTTGGATGATGAACAATGACTTTCATAAGACTAGAAACTTTAGTCAAAAAAGTGTTTTTCCCCACAGTGGTGACTGGGCTGAATTTTGTTCCAACCATAGAGAAAACTAGAAATATGAGAAAACTGTGACCAAACAAATTGTCTTGAATTGCTCATGTGCCACAGAACAAATGGTTCTTTCATCGGTTTCAGTCTGAACTCTGTATTCTTATTTGGTTTGAAGAGACAGGAAACATAATATGTTGTTTGTATTTCAGAGAAAAAGAGGACAGTATGGCAGCAGCTAACACCATGGTGACCAGCTCTACATATTACAGCACATCTGCCCCCAAAGCTGAACTCCTCCTTCAAATGAAGGACATGCAGGAGCAGAAGGAAGAAGACTCTGAGGACGAACTGGACATTGACCTGGCAAACAAAAAGGTATCAAAGACTCACACACTTATTATTCAGATAATTATCTCTTCATAAACACTGCCTGCTTCAGTATGTGTAAAGGCATTTTCACATATGGTTTCCTTTAAATGAACCAAACTCAGACAGAAACAACAGAACAACAGAAAACAAACGCAGTTCTGTTTGTGTTGACATTGTGGAAGAGGACTGGGTTCTTTGTCTGCTCCACTTAAGATGTGACGGAGCTTCAGTCCTGTTTCAGGAGGTGGTCTCAGTACGGTTCGCTTTAAACTAAAACCTAAAATGCTCAGTTATCAATCCGAGTTCGCTTTAAAGGTTGAAAGGGACCAAGTGTGAAAACATTCTTGGTCAAGTCTTAAACAACTTTTATACCACGTTGATGAGTGATAGTTAATTAGTTTTATATCCTCTATTTTTCATGTAGCAAGAGCTGATCGACAGCCTCAGCAAGAAGCTCCAGGTGCTGCGTGAGGCCAGGGAGAGTCTTCAGGAGGACGTCCTGGACAACAATGCTCTGGGAGACGAGGTCGAGGCCCGAGTCCAACAGGTCTGCAAACCCAACGAGCTGGACAAGTTCAGGATGTTTGTCGGGGACCTGGACAAGGTGGTGAGTCTTCTGCTGTCCCTGTCGGGCCGTCTGGCCAGAGTGGAGAACGCCCTCAACAGTCTGGAGGAGGACGCCACTGCTGAGGAGAGAGTGAGTGAATTAAAACCATAGAAATGTTAACAAATGTTAATACAGAAGGTCTTTGGAGAAAAGTCCTCACTAGTCCTAATGTTTCTGTGGTTTTCAGCGTACGCTGGTGGAGAAGAGGAAGCTGTTGATCCGACAGCACGAGGACGCGAAGGAGCTGAAGGAGAACCTGGACCGCCGGGAGCGTGTCGTTTATGACATCCTGGCCAACTACCTGGAGGAGGAGAGCCTCACAGACTATGAGCACTTTGTTAAGATGAAGTCTGCGCTCATCATTGAGCAACGCAAGCTGGAGGACAAAATCAAACTGGGCGAGGAGCAGCTCAAGTGTCTGATGGACAGTCTGCCCATAGAACAGAGGCTGTCGTTGTGAAGTGGTCAGACACGTCTTTAAAACAGCTCCCGAAAAAAACAAAACAAAAAAAATGATGACAGACTGGTGAAGTCGCAGTTGAGTTCTTTGTCCAATAGAGGGAGACAGAGACAAGAACCTGCAGAGACAAACAGCCTGTTGGACTGGGGACTGTTTCATTTTCTGACATTTTTCAATCCACTGACGTGAAGCGACGGCTTCCATCTGTAACTCCTCTGTGAACGATGTTGCTTTTCCTGCCATCAACAGACCACTGTATCTAATGTCTTTCATTCCAATTGTTTTGCTGTTTCTATTTCATGTTTTTGGCTTCTTTTTTTTTTTTTTTTTTAGTAATTTATTGTAGCCTTTTGAATCTGCACCAGTGGGGACAGTATTTTATCTTCAACTGATTTGAGCAGCCATACTACCTGATGTGTGTTACACGCTGTTGCAACTAGGAGTATTTATCTTGTTTTATGTTTTAAAAATTTCACACTTTGAAACACTTTGTCCACGCTGTCCATACAAATCTGGCCAAAATATTTCAGTAAACTGAAACCTCTTTGTTAACATTTATATCAAAACTAGTGGCCTTTTCACCGTGACTCTCGTGTCCTGGCTGGGAACTGTTCTTCTGCAATAAAGAAGATGAAGCCAGAGGGTTGTTGGTGCTGCAGCCTTGTGAATGTACTGGTCATTTTAAAGAGCACTTGTTCGACGTCACTAAACAGAAGAAGCACTTCACATTCGGACTTTAACTCAAGTAAAATCCACATTTAAAGTGCCTGGGGAGTCCTCCATGTCACTGCAAACACTGTCCAGTCTTTAATCCACTTCTGCATGTTGCATCCATCAGCGCTGTTCTGTTTTATTCAGCCGGAAAAAAAAAACTTGTTTAGATTATGATGTTGCCACATATGAGTTGACCAAGTGTTTCCGTATTTTCTCTTATGACTTCACTGTGTTTTTTTTTATTATTATTCACGGTGCAGATGTTTCATGCATAGTTGCCACAGATGTTATTTGACTTCTAAATAATTTAGACTCTAAACATTTGTTCAGGTTGAACATTTTTGTAACCAAATATGGAAAAAAAAAGAAAGAAAATCATTCCAGAACATTTTGACCAGGTTGAACTTTGACTATATCAGATGTTTCAATTTCAGATTTTTAAGGTTTAAATCAGTCACCGGACGGTGCAGCTCACTGGAGGCTGTTGGTTCGTCAACTTCGTTACAGTTTGAAACGCTTCATGCACTGCTCTACATCCCGACTCTTAACACTTTATCAGCTGTGCTCCTTTATGGCAAAATAAAGAGTCTGCTGTATCACGTTGTGCTGTTTGATTGATCTCTTCTGAACCATCAGCTCATTTCTATTGTCATTCATTAACTCCACCACACCTTCATCCCTACTGATAATGTGGACGTTTAACACATTGACACGACAAGTTATTCTTTCGACATGCAGGTGGTTGGAGCGTTTCCTGTCACACGGCCGGAACAAAATGTGGACAATCGCTCCGATTCACCCTCTCATTACAAATTCAACATCTGTCTTAGTTGAAAACAACAAAAACCGAACCTGAGATACATGACAGTAGGTAAGGGGAAACAAAAGAGACTTGTTTTATTTTACAGCACAACCTACGTAGACTTAAAAGGACAATCATTAACTACAACACTGTCTGACCAGATTGCACCTACATCTCGTCTCACATCTCTAACGCGCCGGATTCTTGTCACTAATGTAGGTTTTTGATTTTCACCTCGAAGGATTTTTCTATCATAAAGGTAACTGCTTCTTTTTTTTCATTTTCTTCACTTATAAATTTTGTATTGTTTATATCCTGGATAGTTCAGATCACAGACTGCTGTTTACCGTGTGCCAAAGAAAATTAGTGAATGAAATACTGATATTGTGTGGAAAAACAATCAAAAGCCTTTATATACATATGACCTTAGCATAGGGAAATGAGTGAGTGAGTTGTGTGTGACAATTTGACATTTTATGGTGTAAAAATATACTTGTCAGTGCTCTCTGGTGGATGGATCATACAACGGAAACAGTGGACTAGTTTCTGATTACTTATCGGAGATATACACCTACTATATAATTTATTCATAAGAATTATATAACGATTTTTGCAGGTATAAAAGTGTAAATTAGACTTACAGATAACACCCACACTTCATCAGGTAATATCTGTGATATCTGCTCCACAGACAGGATCAGTTGTTCTTTGTTTTTGTCGTTTCAATGAAAACATTATTTCTTCAATCAATTTACCTTCACTGTATTTCTGAGTTTATCTCAGAGGATAAAATTCTCTACATGGTTATTTATCACTACAGATGAGAGAATACATGAGAGAATGTGTTTTTTTTTCACATTTCAGTGAATTACCTCAAAGAAAAAGTTGATGAACTATAGACACAAACCACGTGATGTTCTGTATCAAACTCACATCGTCCTGTCACATCCCAAGTTTCTCACCACGTCACCACACCTGAGGACATTAATGTGACGTTTACTCTGTTTCAGGTGAGATGGAGATCAGAGAGGCTCCCTGAGTGCCACCTCATCAGTAACTCATCGGTCCATTAATAGCAGTCACAGTGGACAGGATGATTTATCTGGTTCACACGGCTCACTGGCAGTTCCTGGGTCTGTTAGCGGGGATCCTGTCATGGATCCTCCTCATGACCACAACCGGCCTCAACGAGTGGCGACTGTGGTACGTGGCAGACAAGTCAGTGGTCAACTCTGGCGTGGCCTGGGTGGGCATCTGGAGGTCGTGCTTCTACAGCCATGTGCTCGCTGACATAGAGAACTGTTACAGCTTTAGCATCTCAGACAGCTTCCTTCCAGCAGAGATTTCTGCAGCTCAGGTGATGATGGTGCTGGCGGTGATCTGCGGCCTGGCGGGGAACATCATGGCTGGCGTGGCCATGAGGATGGCCTACTTCTCTCTGAAGGAACGAGGGAACATCAGGCTGGTCTTCCTGCTGGCAGGGACCTTGTATCTGCTCACTGGGACACTCTCCTCGGTGCCGTTGGTGTGGAACATGACCTCTGTGCTAAGGAACAGCACCATAGACTTTCCCCCGGACTTTTACCTGCCAGAGGCTCCTGTCAGGCAGCAGGTGGGCTCAGCCATCGGCGTGGGCATGTTTGCCTCTTTCCTGATGTTAATAAGTGGCCTGCTCTTCCTATGCTACAAGCATGTCTGGAACAAGTTGAGGTCAGAGGCTCCCAGAGACACAACGGGTCCAGTAACAACCAGGGCTCAGATCCAGGGTCAGGACAATCCTGTATTCAATGTGGAACTAGTGTCATGATGACCAAAAAAAAAAAAAAAAAAAAAAAAGACAAACCTCAGGAACATTTTGTTGATTTAGAATCTGTCTCATCTGTATTTAAGTCACATTTAAAACAAAGTGCTGCTGCATCAATTACAATTTATCACTTTTTTTTTACAAGATGTTTCATTAAAATTCACAATAACAGATGAGAAATGTTTGTCGCTAAACCAGAACGATAAAAAGTTAATTGAACCATGAATATTAGGAAAAAAAGTTTTTTTTTATCATTAAAGTATTATTCTCAATCAAATAATTACTGACAATGTGACAATCAAATGCTTCTCCCCCATATTCATTCCTCATATGAGATTCCTCATAAAAGAGTTCAAAACAAAATGAACTTGAAGCCTTTTGACATATAACAGCTGCTGAAGCTTTGATGTGGAGTTATGTTTCTATCCACTCACTCTCCTCAAAGCTTAGTTTGGTCTACACTAACTCCTCAGAGAAGTTATTTAGCTGAAATTAGCTTGACAACTTCCTAAATGTCTGAGTACTGAGGCCAGAAAACCAAAACAAAGAGCTAAAAGAAGCTAAATGGCTCTGTAGAGCTGAGGGGAACTGCAGACTTTGTGAAATATGTGCTTGTGAACATGACTGACACCTTTTGCTTACAAGTAGATTTGTGATTATTAATGTAAAGATACTGATTATAACAGCTTTAATCATGAACTATAATGTAACATGTTGTGTATATGATAAAATCCTGTTCATACTGTGTTCATACTGAAATCTATCTTGAGTCATTGTGGCTGGTGGGAAGTAATTACAGCTATACTGGTCTGAAATTACTAAAGTTCAGGGACATATTCACATCTACACATCCAGTAATAAACTTTATCTCTTCAGAATGGATAGAATGTCGTCTGGCGTGAGCAGCCTGATTGTTAACGTACTGACTGATCAGCTTTACTGCAGCACAGGCCGGAGGAGGCAACATGACGCACCAAAGGTGTGGGCTTCTAACAGGCCCCATGTGAGGAGGGATCTGAGCAGGTCAGGTTGACTGGGGGCCCTGCTCATGTGACCTGGGTAGGAGGCTGACGAGAGCAGGCATGTGAGTGTGGAGTGTGTGGGGGGGGGGGCACTTCACAGTAGTGATTGTTGCCAAGGAAGGCACGCACTCTCTCTCTCTCAAACACATACACACACATACACACACTGTGGCCCAGTGGCCCGCTGCACCTCTCTGGAGGCGGCGAGCTGCAGAGAAACAAAAGAGCCTCTTGAGCCGAGCACAGCTCTCTGTCAAAAACACAAGTCACAGAAGTGGATGAATGGCAGACCTGCTCTGTTTCATGTCAGGAAGGTGCCGAGGCGAAAACAGAGCAGTCTGGTGCCCGTTATCTGTGACAGGGATTTCCCTGATACGACTTTAATGAACTGTGACTAAATCTAATTCAAACACATTCCAAATGTTTGCAAAAAAATATTTCAATGACTCTGCATGTTGGTCTTCACTGCCCTCCCATCTCTCTCTTCATTACATTCCCCTCATTCCCCTGGAGCGACATGGCCTTGTCTGTCGTTTTATCTTTCTTGGAGATGCAATCATCCCCAAGATCAAGATCAGATAAAAATTTATGGCTGTTCGGATTGTCTTCATGTCAGAGACTGATATTATACTTTATACTGAACTGTGTTTATGACAGCTGATGCAATTTTCCACAAAAAAAAAAGCATTGCATCTATGAGCAGCTCATAAAATCAATAAAAACCAATGGTCCCCAACTTTTTTTTAAGACTTTTTCTACTCACATGTAGTTTTTTTTCCTTATTCCAGATGTCTATTAGTTGTTAGTTGTTTCATCAAAGAATAATTTCCTCTTGTAAAGGAGAGCCCCACATCAAAGTCTGTGTGAAAAAGTTTAATATACTTTATAAAACTCAGGGAGCTGCTCCAAGTCTGATAAATTTCCACAAATGATGTCTCCTGAGTCATCATCAGTCGGGGCTGAAGACTAAAAGTATGAAAATGACCAATCCTGTGGGTGTTGAGGTAGAAAAAAAAGCTTGTCCCTGTGTGAATAAGATAGATGCTTAATGTAACATTAACCCAGAGTGGGAGGAATAAAGCATTTTTTAAAAACTGTGTCAGTGTTATAGATCTAAACCACAGTAAGTTGACTCCTCCACTTTTACTTGCTTTCCTTTATATATCTGTCCATAAAAATGAAAGATTAAAAACATTTAACAAAACATTTGGGAAAATTAAGTTCTCTCTGCTTCCCTGAACTCAGATTCATCATGTGACCCCTGATCTCTAGCCTTGGAACAACAAGACCAAACTTTTATAACATTTTACAACTTAAGTACACTTTGCTGATTAACGCAAAGTAAAACTTTGAAAGCATGAACTTTTTCTACATTATTGCACTAGTACTTTCATTTAAAGTTATAATCCTAACTTCAAAGTAGAATACTATTCCCATTCTGAATTCCAGTGGCACTGACATACCACGTGCATGTACATATGTTTTGTAATGATGTAATACATGTGGAACAAATGGAACAGGACATAGTTGAACTACAGCCTGTTGTGTTTCTGACTGAGTCACTGCTCATGTTTCCTGTCCACAGTGAACAATAAACAATATGGATAAATCTTTTGGGTATTTTCTTGTGAAAACGTTTGTAGTGTTGCCACCGGTAACCAGAGGTGACAGTGTTTTAAGGATTATAATCCTCTTCTTCTGGTGAGTCCACCATTATTTATGTTTCAACAGTAGCCCCTAATGGACAAACCTTCTCAGAGCTTCTTGTGTTTTTGCGTTACCTGAAGACCACTGAAGGTTTTCCTACATGTAAAAGTGATTCCTATTTTGTCATTGTGCACACAGCGCACTATGCACACAACAAAATGGCTACTTGATGGATTCGAACCTGTGACCTGCTGGACCCAAGTCCACTTCCTTCAGCCCACCACTGCCCCGTTTGATGCGGGAGGTGTGAGTAGCAGAATATTCAGTTGGTTGCAAACTGCGATGTCACTAATTCATACAAAATGATCCAATAAAAGGTGACGAGTTCTTCCTCCATCAACATCTACACATTACATGTGATATCATTCTGTGTAAACTTGACTGTAAAAATCTCAAACAGATTCTCCAACTGCAGCTTATTCATATGTTCATCATATTTATTTTTAGTCATAAAAACCCAAACATCAGTCAGTGTCTCTCATCTTTCTAATGTCAGACAAAACCGATAAGGTGGTTTATTTGGGGCGTGGACATCATCATTATTATTATCATGTCTGTTTATCTTTTATGAGACTGATTTCATAAAACTGTCATTTCTAACCTGCTGTCTTATCTTATCATGTTTTGAACATCCCCCCTGTCAGAATAGAGGGTAAAGTTACTGTTGGTTGTTTTCAAAGATAATAGATAAAAGATCATCAGAGCCAAATGTCAACAAAATGTTCCGCCATGTGAACAGTTTATCAACTCCTCGGAGCAGGTTTGTTTGTTTGCAGTCGGATGCATTTAGGCATAATTCCTTGTGAGGAAAACCGCGCCGGCTTCTTTTGGTCGTCGCACCGCTCTGCCCCACAGCAGCTGGGCTCTTACAGTAATCAGAAATAATCTCTGCAGTTGTTTTCACTGTGTCCCCTGCTGATAGCTGCCTTCACGCTGGGAGACACGGGGCCCTCCCTGGTATTAGAGGATAGGAGGGAGGGAGGCTGCCTCCCAAGCTGCTGCATGATCTCTGGCCGACAGAGCCGACGATGTCTGTCATGTCTCTTGGGTAGACATATGAGTCTCTGACAACATCATTATGTCTCATTAACTTCATTCTATAAGAGCTAATTCCACAAAAAAGGATCATCATTAGGTTTATAAATCTTCCTCCCTCCACACAACACATTTATGTCACTCTACCTCTGTGTATGTAAATGTTACAGACAGTTCTTGAGGACAGAGAGCAGTGCTGCCCTCTGACCTCGGCAAATTTGTGTAATTATGTCAAAGTGAGAGCCACAAGGGGAACCTGTTCTGCATTCTTCACTGTGCACGCTGCCCATTAAAGCATTCATTAAACACAGCTTAGCTCAGCGAGTGACCAGGAAATCTGATGGAATTAGTCTCAAGCTGTGTTTCCACCGCCGCAGACACACCTGATGAACCAAGACGGCTGTTTTCAGTCCCACACACCCACCTCCACCTTCTCCACCTCCACCTTATCCACCACCACTCCTGCTCAGCTTGTCGTCTGGTTAGAGGGCGACTGTGGATCGCTTCATGACTAAATTAGGTTGTGCGATTATGTGACTAAAGGGAAACAAGAAGAGCAAAAGAGCAGCCATGTTTCTACATCTGACGTAACAACATATCACTGTTAGTATATTCCAATAGAGAAAACAATCACGTGAAAACAACTCGTACAAGAAAATGACATTTTTTTGAAAGAAAAAAGAGACACGTTTTCAATTGAATTTCAACAGAAATCTTTATGCGAATCATCCAAATGTGCTGCTCATTACAGCAAACTTAACAATGTGTGCTTCTCTATGTTTTAGCATCAAGAATTACTTACAATCACAGCATGTTTAAAGCTTAATTTTCTTCTATATTAGATACTATGAGACACTATTTTCATGTTCGTCTGCACTGATAAGAGCAAGATCCTGAAACAACCCAGAATAAGGAATATAAAGCATTTTATAAAACATCTTTAAAAAAATATTCTTTCTTCTCACTGGTCCCAGCAGGTCATTTTAAACTCTAATGTTTGATTGAGCAGGAGAGTCATTTGAAATAACTGAAACAATATGTCAATTTCACTATATTACACAAACATTTCTGATGATGATGATGATGATGATGATGATTATGAAGCAACCATTTATTGTCTTTGATATAAAACCAGATATTTACATCGGTGTTTGAAGTGCAGGTCTACAGTTGATTGTGTTGTGCTGTCATTCAGTCTTTTGCAGGAAAATTTCGTCAAGATTCATCCTCAAACGTACTCTGAGCGCTTCCTGAAGTTAAGGTCAGCGTTCATCATCTGACACCTCCGTTGCGACGCAGGCCGAGGCTCCTCCTGTGAACACATGCAAGAGCTGACCAGAAGCAGCCCGGCCACTATGAGAAGAAATCCTCCTACCCAGCCACAGAACAAGGCATCTCCAAACTCCCATCTTGGCACCACCTCAGGTACTTTTTCATCAAAGAAATGTATCACGGCTATATGTGCCATGTAGGACACAGGGATCAAACACAGCACTCCAGAAACCATCCCCAGCAGCCCTCCAGTGACAGTTAAAGTCTTCTTGGTTCTACAGCCTCCACGTTCTTTACAGCTGTTGACCAAGTAGAGTCCAGGTATAGCTACTAGGATTCCCAGCATGCCCACAGCGAGGGAAGTACACATTAGGATACGAGCCAGCTTGAGGTCACTGGAGAGGCCCAGCAGGCTGTCGTAAGATCTACACTCCATGCCGCCGACATCCTGAACCACGCAGGTCTCCCACAGGCCTAGCTCGTAGCTCTCTACAGGCAGCAGCGCAGTGGACATGGTCAGCCACTGTGGTAAGAGAGTGGTGGCTAAAGCACACAGCCACGCTCCAACATAGATCAGCAGCCCCAGCAGCTCCAGAGCACAGGCACACGTGTCCATCGCTATAACTGTCTGGCCTCCACGCTTCACAGAGCCACAAGGGTTCTTCTTCTGTGGAGAGGCCTGTCGATGTCCGGTCGGGACAGAAGCTGCTCAGAACACCTGATAATTAGAGTTGACTGTTCCCTCTCTGAACTCAGAGCTCGTTCACAAACAGTTCCCACTCAGAGGAGCACACATCTTCTGTGGCGGGGAGGAGAGGGGGCCTGTTCGGCCCTCCCCTTTGTGGTCCTCGTGCTCGGGCTACTGTGCCAATGGGCAGCAGGGGCAGAGGCAGAGATGACAGGGCTGCTGCAAGACTAGCTTTTAAATGCTTTTTCCTATGATAGCAGGCCACAGGGGACATCACTAGATGTAGACAAGATATTATTTTGCATTGTGTATATGGAAAAATGCATCCTGATGTCTGCTTTTGCATCCTGTTTGTCCTCAAAGAGAAGGTTTCAGAGTATAAATATGCAAAACAAAAGTGAGCAACATATCATAGTAAAACAATGTTATTATTAATGTACAAATTAACAACACTACCTCCAGAGATAAAAACATAACATTTTTTAATGTATGTGACTTAGATCACATACATTGCCATAATACACTTATCTTAATGTGTCAAAACACACGCTTCCAAAGTGTGACAACAAGGGGTTTCATTAATTTTCTGCCGATGAAATGAAATTATTCAAGGAAAGTAAAATCTGCTCCATGCACAATGACATGTAGCTTGCATATAAAATGAATAATAGAGCATGTTTAAGGTTTTTTTTTTTTTTTTTATCAATTTGAAATAACTAGTGTCACAGTCATAGGCTTTTTTTTTGCTGCATGTGACTGATACAGAAACAACAGTGCAGTTTATTGTGTGCACTCATATGAACGCCACATAGCCTGTGGGAAATACATGTAGGAGGCTATAGATCAAAGCCGCGATGTGAGAAAATGTTTCCCCAGCTACACACACAGGCACAACTGTACACAACCACAAACAAACACAGTTAACGAAAATGCACAGATAAAATCCCTGGCCTGTTAAACCCCTCCTCCTCCTCTGGAGAAGAAGAAAAGACTCAGCTGACTGCACAGACGACCTGTCAAAGACTCCACGTTTGTTCTGCTACACACATGAACACGCTGGTGTAAAAGGCTGCAGCAGGGACACATCTGTCTGATACACTGGCCAATAACAAAAGAAAGAAAAAAATAGTTTTCTTTCACAGTATCCAAAACAAAAGTTTGAAAGAGAAACACTCACTTGTTGAACTTAAAAAGAAGAAGAACATACTTTTTCGTGATCACAACCTGTTTCACAACAGAATTCCCCACTCACTGGAAAATTCCACTCGAATTTCAGGTCACATTGAATCTCAGTGATTGCACCAGAAGCTTTAGGCAGAATATGAGGAAATAACTATTTTTTAGTGTTGTTGCAGTTTCTGCTGGTGACAGATAGAGGTCGATAAAGGACCTGGTTTACCCCTGGTTAGAATTAAATAAACATTATTTAAACATCATTATATCATTACTGTTTATCATATATTAATGCAGTGTCAGTATTGCTAAACATTGATATAATTGCTCTCAATGTTCTGCACTGATTTATTAATTTCCTATCACTATTATTAGTAGCCATGTGAATATAAAGCACTGTGGCTCTGATCCTTGAAGTGGATCAGAGAGCTGGTCTTGGAATTGCTTTTCTCTTGTCTCTACTTTTGTTCCTGTCATGACTGAATGGACCTGTGGAGCAAACAAATTGGTCCAAATTAAACTAAAATCACCTTCAGCTTAGGCCCTCAAAGATACACAGGCTATGCCTGACCAAACATAGACCTTTAGTTTTAGTTCAACTTTGCTACATCAGGACCTGTGTATTTGGCAAAAACGGCATCACTAATTATCAAAACACACCCAGACTCTGAATTCTGTGCTGTAATTCATCTATCTTTTATTATTTATTGTGTTTGTATTTTATATTTGGCTGATACAACAAATACATTTCTCAATTGATATAGTCCTCAAACTTTTTGTGTCATTTATTCATCTCTAACTCTCTTATTCATCATGTCAAAACCCATCCCACTACTTTCCTGTTTATCTCTGAGAATCATATATCATAATATATTAGTTTGCGATTATTTATTAGTTTGTCCTTGTTTGAATTTTCATTTTGTTCTGCTGCACACATGAACACGCTGGTGTGAGGCTGCAGCAGGGACACATCTGTCTGATGAACTGGCCAATAACAGAAAAACAATTTTTCTTCCACAGTATCCAAAACAAAAACTATGAAACAGAAACACTTCCTCAGTGACAGTGTCAGCAAATGTTTTGAAATAATTTCATCTGATTAAAACTCTTATGTCCCCTTCATAAGAAATTTGCAGTTGTAGTCTAGTGATACTGTACAAGCCTGTGGGGCAGTGCTATGATCTGGGGTTGCTGCAGTTGGTCAGGTCTGGGTTCATCAACATTATGTGCCCAAAGAATGAGGTCAGATGACTACCTGAATATACTGAATGACCAGGTTATTTGTTCTTCCCTGATATCACGAACATATTCCAAGATCACAATACCAGGATTCATCGGGCTCAAATTGTGAAAGAGTGGTTCAGGGAGCATCATTTTACACATGGATTGGCCACCACAGAGTCCAGACCTTAACCCTACTGAGAATCGTTGGGATGTGCTGGAGAAGACTTTGTGCAGTGATCCAACTCTCACATCATCAATACAAGATCTTGTTGAAAAATGAATCCAACACTGGACAAAAATAAATCTTGTGACACTGCAGAGTTGAATTATTGAAACAATGCCACAGCGACCGTGTGCTGTAAACAAAGTTAAAGGTGGTCAAACGAGACAATGGAGTGGCCTTTTTTCAGTTTATATGACTGACAATGAAAGGAGAAACCTGGCAGCTCATGTCCACAGGCTGTGGATGCTGCGTTACCAGAGCCAGACACCAGGGGGCGCTGCTGCAGCGCATAATCGACCCTCTAGTCAACAACAAACCACGGGATTGTCAGTGAACCAGGGGGAGTTGTCCATAGACTCAAACTAAAGTTATATGTGTTAAACTGTCAACCGTGATAACATTTTAACAATTTAATATAAACTATTATTGTTTTTTATAAAGTTGTGGTCAGTGAGGTCTCGTGAATCCACAGGTGGTTGTTTGAAGACTGAACAGAAACATTAACTTGTTGTTATTGTTAAACGCTGCTTCTCTTTTCATGCTCTGAAGTGAAGTGTCGCCGTGATAAAACATGAAATTCATGTGTGCGGCTGTGTTTTCACGGCGACATTAAACTTTAATGAAAGTGTTGAGCTCTGAAGTTTCCTCATTGGACAGAGGAGCTCGCTCAGTCGTACGTCCGACCACTTATGCAAATCCGCTCTTCCCGAATATGGACACGGAGGAATGAAATATGGTGGAGGAGGCGAACATGGAGGACCGAGGACCGTGAGAGCGCCGCGGCATTGAGAGTGTGTGTGTGTGAGTGTGTGTGTGTGTGTGTGTTTTCGGGGGTTGTAAGAAAGAAAAGTGGATGTACCTCCTGTGGGACGTTTTCAACGGAGAACCGCGGTGGAAATTTTTTATATATTCACGTCTCTTTTCTTTGCGGCGGACAAGTGCGTCGAGGTAGAGTTTGTTGTAATGCAGTGAAGAGCGACTTTTTCGGGGGGATAAAAAGCAGGGCAGGGGGCTTCTGCCCTCTCACCATCCCGACGCTATGCCGTGGGTCAGCGGCGGTAAACGGAGAGAGAGCTCGGAGCTGCCGCTGCCCGCGGGCTGGGAGGAAGCCCGGGATTACGATGGCAGAGTGTTTTATATCGACCACAATACCCGGCAAACTTCATGGATTGACCCCAGAGATAGGTACGTTAAAGGCCCGGGACTACTGGGTTCACACAAATCCACAGAAAACCATGTTAATTCAACAAGTCCTCCTTCACAAACTACCATAACTCAGTGGAGGAGATGCAGGGTTTCTGGAGGGAGGGGGCGACGAGCTGATCTGAAGACAGTTTTGTTTTGTTTTGGGGAGGGCCGGGGCTGTAAATTCCCTCCATTCCCTTTAATGTGATACAAGGTTGCGGTGGATAATGTAGCCACGACCGATGAATCAGCTGAGATTTGGCAGCAGTCGAGGCCTCCCCACCTCTTGAAGAAGTTCCCATACAAACACGGGATGTGACGCCCATGGTCACCAACCGTGCAGCTGCTACAAGTCGTATTTTAACAATCTGTGTCTTTAAATGTTAAATCTGAGCGTTTTTATAAAAGTTAGAAATGTTAGAAACCGAGAGCAGAGCAGCCTTTCCGGTTTGTTTTGTTTCTGGGGGAGTTGGGTATCTCCAAACACACTGGACTCTAGTGTCCTGTCATCTGAGGTCTTCACTAATCTGCCTCATCTTTATTAAAGTGGCAACTTAAATGTGTCAAACCTCAGTCATTCAGACTCAATCTCTGTAGATTTATGACTTCTAGTGACCTGAAACATTCCTGGTTCACACATCTAACACAGAGACCTATTGTTATCCAGCCCCCCTTTCCTTTTCATACAAAGACACCTCGTTGAGACCAGTACAGCTCTGAAGTCTGGTCCATAAAGTAGCAGTTCGTCTAAAAATGACCCACAGTCTGTGTGTGTGTAAGTGTGTGAGTGTGTGTATGTGTGTGTTTTGCTGGATTTGAGAATGGAGCGTAGTACGGCGAGAGCTTCAAACTCCAACTCCCAGAAATCTTTGTGAAAATATGTGAGGAATGCTAGTTGGGCCACTGGGAAAGCTGCAAGGATGTGCTTTTGTGGGGACTGGGATTTCACCAACCCAGAAGCAGGCTCAATCAGGCATTCAGAGTAGACTTTGAGAGATTACTGGGGATTATTTTAACTTTGCTTCATCATAAGGGAAAAGTCAGAAATTAACAACAACAACACTCCCAAGTATAGCTGGGGACATGAGATTTGTTTAAAACCCATGAATGACTGTGTACAGCACATGTTAAACCAGATTCCTTGCAGCTGATTTCAACAGTAGGAATGTAGTAGCTGCATGTAATCTAGATTAGAGGAACCTGATTTCCTTCAAGGCCCCCTCCTCCCTGCAACTTGATTAACCATTGTTATGTGAAGCTGATAGCAGTTTCACAAGATCTTGAGGCTGACGGCGTTTGAAGGGGGAAAACTGCGGTATTATGTTTGCATGACTAAAGAATGTTTTCTGCATTTGTTCTGGTGCCGTTCAATGATTTATAGGTTATCTCGGCCAGAGGAATGTCTGTCACCACCTGATACCGACTTTCCAATAAATCACATTACTGCACAGCACTAAAAGCTGATTTTCTGCTAACATGCAACAGATACAAAGAGGTGTCAGCTCTTCACTCGTTCTTGCTGCACTTTAAATAATGTAGTTCTTTCCATCAGCTGTGTTTATATAGACTGCATGCCATTTAGGCTCGGTGAGGATGGTGAGAGCAGAGCGGAGAGAGAAATGAATGCAGCGGTTGTAATGAGTTTCATTCTTCTTCCCCCGTCAAGGCTCGGTTTGACAGCTGCTCGGTTTTAGTACAACCAAAATCAAAGGCAGATAGTTTAAGGATTGTTGTCTGGTATCTACCACGTGTTATTATAGGCCTTCATCATCATGAGTTACGGGCTTTAACTAAGGGTGACGCACTGCTCCACGAGATACTCTGCAAGTCGGACACTTGAGAGAAGAAACAGAGTGATTGTGATCAGATTCCTCAGGTGTGTTGCTCAGAAAAATGAAGCAAATGTAGTCGGGACCAGGTGCTTAGCAGTGACATGTAAACACCAGACAGTGAAGAGTCTGAAGAGTGAGGTGATAATATTAGTATTTGACAGCCTGCATGTATTTCTGGTTTAGTTTTAGTTTTAAATGTTAAGACTTTTAACTGATCTGAAAGAATGAAAAAGTCTAGTTTTAGTTCAAAGGTTAAAGGTGATTAATTTAGGTATTGATTAATCAAAATAATCCTGCTCAACATCATTTCTTTAAACCAAATGGAAACATCTTGTTATATCTGACCAACAGTTTCATATCAGATTATCAAAACCTGAAAATAGTTTACATTCTCACTTGACACTGACATATAATGTCTGTCACTCAACCAACAACTTAATGGACTAATTGTTTCAGCTCCAGTCAGTTTTGGTCACTGCGAGTGGAATCTTTTGCTGTGAATCGATTGGAAAATGTTACCCAGTGAGTATTTGTTGGAAGTTGGTAGTTTATGTTTGAGACTGACGTGACAAGTGTAAAATTTAGGGCACTGAAACACGCCTTATTTAGCAGGAATCTAAACTCATATTTTGGGCATAATGTGATCTGTGGGTGAAGCCAAACAACCGCCCCAGGAACTCTTCATGAACTCCTGACGCTCAAGAAAACAAAAGTGCAGTATAACAGCTGGTGTGAAAAGTTTGAGTTTGAGTTCAGGTACTACCATCCTGTGACCTGGCATCTTTTACCACTCATAACAGAGGTTGTCGTGTGTGTGTGTGTGTGTGTGTGTGTGTGTGTGTGTGTGTGTGTGTGTGTGTGTGTGTGTGTGTGTGTGTGTGTGTGTGTGTGTGTGTGTGTGTGTGTGTGTGTGTGTGTGTGTGTGTGTGTGTGTGTGTGTGTGTGTGTGTGTGTGTGTGTGTGTGTGTGTGTGTGTGTGTGTGCGCTGCGAGTCTGCTGACCTCCAGATAGGCATGTCGGCAATGGATTATTGCCTAATCACTAAAACACAAGAGCCATTGAGCTGAAACATAATTGTCAGTGATGATCATGATGTGCTGTAACAGAGCTCCACATCAGCCAGAGTTCAAGTTTGCTCCCGCTGGTACATGTGACATTGGCGGATTGGACAAGAAGCAGGATGGAGCTGTTTTGGTTAGATGACAGCGTGTAGTGAAAAATTAGGTTGATGTGTGAACGCAGCGAAGTGGAGCATCTATCAGTCAGCACATGGCTGGTGTTAATGTAGAGACGCACAATCACAGCTCTGATATGACCCAACTTTTTCTTTCTTTTGTAAACCACCTGCATCCCTCGGCGCTCATTGTGTTTCCCCTTAATGATGATATTGTCTTAAAGGATGGTGGATACCTTGAGCAGCTCGGGGGCATCCCTGCCAAGCTCCTGCAGATAAGCCGAGCTGTTCTGTGGGGCTTTTTTGTTACAGTGGAATGAGCGTTATGTTAGGCATGCCTACGCTAATGCCCAGGGGCTCTGCTTGCTCGCGGCCCCAGACAAAGCAGCAGAACAGAGGCAGTTCCCACGTGTCTGCCTCCTCCTCTCCATCCTGGGCCCTGTAGGCCTCCTTTATTAGCTCTGTTATGCAACAGTCATGGCCGGCCTGCCGCTCAGCAAAGGGAGGCCTTTATACTTGGTCACAAAGCACACCAAATTCAATTATTCTGGAAAGGGTGAGCTGTGTTTCCAGCACCGAAAGGTTATTCACATGCGCTGAACCCCGCTGTTATTTTGCTTCCCCCAGTGTTTTCATTATGATGGCTCTTTTTTGTCTTTTTTGGTGGGGGGGAGGTTACGAACATGCCATTGCTTGATCTGGTGTCATTTTGCCATATGTGTTTTCTGTGTTCTTTTTCACAGACAAACAATGTGCCGGTCTTCAGTTTTCACCTCAGACTTTTTTTTTTTCCTAGAAGTTCAAAGCAGCAGTTAGTGTTGCAGACATCCAGCTCATTCCCAATATCTGTGGATGATTTACAACAATAAAAACCCTTTATAAAAGCTTCTAGTGCTGCTTTGCATCAGTTCAGTGTTCGCTGATGACGCTTTTGAAGCAGCTGTAGTCAGCAGTCAGAGAATTGCTTGTGTTTTGTGTGTATATTGTGAAGAATGCTACCTAAACAGGACATGCCAAACTCAGTGGACCAACCTCGAGCTGTGGGCCACCATTGTTTTTTTTATTTTTTTTTCCCATCCATTGTTGACAACACTGCTGCTTCCCGTTTGATGTGTACATTTCTGTAGGTGACACCTTCCTGGCATAACTTTACTAAATCCCAAAATATCAGACAGTGGAAAACCCCAAAAAACTGTCTTTTTACAATAATTCAGCAGGTTTTTTATGTGATTATAGTCCAGTGTGCTCACGCTTCACTTTAATACTCTCTAATTACAGTTCATGAAAAAATAAAAATACCTATATTGAACAGTATAATGTAGTTATAAACTGAGAGTATTTCAGTGCATTTTAAGTGTTCATCATTTGTAAACAATTATAACTTTTTCAATGAAAACATATTTAATGTTGTCATTTATTAAGTGCTCATTAGTTTTAGTTGTTGATTCATACATTAAATAGACATTAAAATGTCTCTGTTTGTAGCTCCTTACAACTACATTATATTGTTACCAAAGTTGAGCTGTGCTAAGCTAAGCTGACCAGCTGCTCTGTTGCTTTATATTTACTGTCTAGAGGTGAGAGAGAAAGACAAACATGCATCAGTCTTCGTGCCTTTCTCTCTCTACAAGAAAGTTAATAAGCACATTTCTTAAAAAGTTGATCTGTTTTACAATTGTAGCCATTCAGATTATTTTATGTTAAAATAACGCATCATAGTTGACCTTTTAATGAGAAAGATTTTTAACCATGTCATACTATTGTTGTTGTACTATTAATGTAACGTAGTCGTTTCAGGCCTGAGTGAGAGTTTAACTTTTGTGGCGTTGGACTTCAGCTCTGCTGTGCTCCTGATAAGACAGACCCGTTCCCATGTGTCCAGACGCCGTCTAAATGTGAACCGAGACAGGGGTGTCTGTCTACTTATAGAGACCTATTTCTACAAGATTCAACACATAATAGGAGAAGCGGGTGTCCGTCTGTCTGTCAGCTGCTTTAGGCCTCGCTCTGAAATGCTGCACCAGGCTCTCAGAGAGGCTGGACATAAATCACATTCCTCCCAAAGTTGTTTTCACATTTCTTTTTTAACACAGAATGGAATTTTTAGGCCAACAACACTTGTGGCCTTTTTTTTTTCCCTCCACAGAGACTGTGTCTGTCGCCCCCTCCAAGAAAGCAGTTCACATCCTTGGAATAAAAACAGGTGATGTTTTGTGGCGTCAAAAGTATTAGGAGTTAAAACGGGAACATGCAGAATTGTGTGTCGTTGCCTCGTGTTCACCGTTGTTGTCATCGCATTTGTTGTTTTTCCGGTCACACATGAAATGCTCGTCATCCAGAGGTCAGGCCTCGACATCAACAGCTGGTTCTCCGGGACGATAAAAGACTTTGAGCGGTTGTTGATTTTCTGTCGTGGGCGATTCTATCTGCTGTTTTATCACTTTGGTGTTTGGTTTATTTATACAGAGAACCATCAGATAATTAAACATCAGTGTCAAAAATGTACCCTACGTGCACTCCTACACTGGGAGGCTCCCATCAGGCTGTGGTGACAACTTGTCTAAGTTAACACATTTGGTGGAGTAATCAACACCATTTTTAATTTAATATGAACTGACTGAACTGTTTGAAAGACAGCAGCGGCAGGAGCTGCTTGAAAACATGTGGCTGTCAAATCTTAGTGAGCTCATTGTGGTCAAGCTGTGGAGTAGTAACCCAGATCCAGAGTATTAAAACCTGCTTCTTGGCTTCAGTAACTGAGCGTAACAAGGATTATTATTTTGCAGAATTCACCGTTTGGCACATTTTAATTGTTGTGGTTGAGAAACAAAGGCTGTTGGAGGAGCTGGTTGAGATGACCAGACCAGATGAGGTCCAATGGCTTCACATGCCTTTCCTTTGCAGCTGCCCATCACTAGGCAAAAGAAGCAGGGGTGAGGGTGGGTGGGTGGGGGCTGTAGGGGGTTGCTACAGATAGAAATATCCTCCGGGACAACCCAGGATGGCACAGATTATTCTAGAATTAGCAAATGTCTGTGACAACTAAATATATTTTGCTGGGAAGTTGTGAGACGGAAGAAGGCTCAGCAGCATTTCAGTCCTCCACAGCTGAACATACTTGTCATTCTGTCGGTCTCTGTTTTTTCTATTTCAGATATCTGTCTCATTTTCTGTTTCCTCTTAGGCTGAAAGAGGATCCCAGAGAGTGTGAAAAATGTTAGATCAAAACTTTGGCGCTTATTATAAACCGCATTCATTCATCAAGCACATCCAAGTCTGTTTATTTATTACATATTTAAATATGTTTAGTTTTCAATGATTCGACCGATGATTATTGTCATCAGTTATTAATCTGAAATCTATTTCATTACAGTTTCCAGAGGCTGACGTGAGGCCTTCAGATATCCAACAGTTTAAAACTAAAAGATTTTCACTTTAGACTCAATATTTATCATCACTTTGACAGTTGGAACCACAGACTGTCTCTGCTCTTTAAAATCATTAAAATGTCAAAATCATTGCTGTGTATTTTTAGCTTATTGATAAGATGATTAGTGGACTTTTCATTGTAGCTTTAGCTGATCCTGTATCTACTGTTTGTGTTTTTTTTTTACATTGTTGTGTGACGTAATGTAGACAGACCTATCTATTGAACCTGGTTCATGATGGTGGAACCACACGTTTGAGAAGAGTCTATAGTCATGCAGGTATGAAGTCAAACACTGCAGTGATTTCAGCCAGATGCCAGTGTCAACATGTTAATGTGCGGATGTGAAGCAGGTACAATATTTACTATGTTCACTCTCCTGGTTCAGCATGTTAGCACGATAACATTAGCCACCACAAGTAGAGCCGAGGCTGATGGGAATGTCATCAGCTCTGCAGGTATCTCATGGTGCTAGATGAAAAATCAAGGCATCCCCCAGGTCCTTATGTTTCATTCTCTGAGGGTCATAAAAGTTATAATGTGACGCTGCCGAATATTTGCTGCCAGCACCTGCAGCACGGCCACAGTCAGCCCATAGGAGCTCCATGATAATCCTTCATTATAGAAATCAGTGTTTATCCTTAACATAGCAGAGTAGAGCTCCGTTGGGTAATAGATGTTGTTGACAGACTCGCAGCGTCAGCAAACGCAGGTTTATGCAGAGTCACTGTCTGACAGAATGAAGCCATTATTTTCCTCTGAGCTCGTGTGACTCGTGGAAAACGTCGACCGATAGAAATGATCGTAAAGTTGCTGCGTTTTACTGTGGAGTGCAGATTTTATACAGTTCAAAGTGTCCCAGCGAAAACATTCATTGTAGCGAGTATGGCTTCCTGTAGGTTTTTTTTTTTTTTTTTTTTTAATACTATATTTTGGCCAAGTCCTAAATGTCTGTCATCAGATCGCTGCTGCTGCTGCTGCTGCTGCTGCTGCTGCTGCTGCTGCTGTGTGTCGTCCTCCGTGCCGAGCAGCGGTTAGAGTCTCCCAAGACCAAGACATGACTTGGAAAAACAGAGGCTGCTGTCACAAGACTGCACAACAACCCAAACATTGAGATATTCGGATTCAGATCTGTGAGAGGACGTGGTTTTCCCTCTGCCCACCCCACCCCTCCTCCTCTCCCACTTTGCCCTGGGGAGGTCGGAGGGCAGATCACGACTAAACTCCCACTGACGTCACGCGGCCTCCCATGCAAAACTTCTTGTGGTCTTTCCCTTCTGTTTTTACAACTGTTGTAGGTCAATCAGAGATACATCCCAACTACAACTTCATATTGTCACAACGCCTCTGATTCTCCTACGTCTGGAGACGACAGAGGTGTGACTGTGTGTGTGTTTTTTTTTTTTTAAAAAGAAGATTTTACAAGTGCGTTTAGTGTCTGGACATTTGTTTACCTTTAACAAACACTCAGGAGAAGGTGGGGCGTGTGCCTGTGTTTGCCTTGTCCTTTTGCTCGGCTGCACATGGCTCAAGTGAAAATCCCTTTTTACACACACTCACCAGGCTACTGTTGGTGTGTATAGATCGTGCTCGGGACATATGTGTGGGTAGCGAGTGGGAGCTGCGTGACGTAGAGATGCAGAGTTTGAAATGCTGATGCAATTACTTGATTTGTCTTGCGGTTCCCGAGCTGAGAAAGGAACCGTATAGAGCGTATGTGCCCTTGGTCATGAGTTAACGTTGCACAGTTTTACACGGTCACAAGCCGGAGATCTTTGAAACCACTGGATTTGTCTTGATGGGAATGTAACAGGCAACTACTTGGTTAATCACTTAACGGTTTAAATCGTTTTTCTAGCAAATATGTGAAAAATATCGTGGTTTTAGCTCCTTTTTCTTTATTTTGTAATGTTGTTAATCAAAAATCCTTAACTTATGGATCGTTGTTGTGGAAAACAGGGTGTTTGTTCACTTTAACGATAGTGTAATCTATGTTACCATATCTACAAAACTTTCCAAAACGTCATGCCTGAATGAAGTTTATCACATAAAATCACTTATTTTTCCAGCAGTGGCTTGTAGTTTTATATGTTTGTGATCTCACCCTGCGGCAGAATTCATTAAGATTTACCTAATCTGTGATTTATCAAACACAGTGTCTCAGTCTTGAGAATTATTGGAGCAGGTGATGAAGAGTAATTTTGATTCATCGTCCAGCACTACATGGAGAGCTGCACGTCAGTGATGTAGCATGTAGAATTTCCCAAAAATGTGTGAAATGCAGAGGGAGTTTATTGAATTTGAGGCATTGTTAAAGGTTTTTTTTTTTTTTTTTACAGGTTAATGTGATTCATCATCCTTTCAGTGCACCCAAATAACTCTGAAAGTGCAAATAAATGTGTTTTTGAAAGAGGAGAACTGCTTCTGTGTTCGTGACTAATTTGTATTATCAGTGATTCTCTCAGCGCCAGTGGCATTAGTCAGTAAAACATATGTCTGGGAACTAAATCGAAGTGTAAATGTGGTGGAGTTGTGTGCACAGAGCAGAGCTGCTGCTGCTGTTGCTGCGTCTGTCTCCTGAGGAATGTGGTGCAGAATACCTCAGCTACTCTCCACAGGCCGTCCCCTCATTGTATGCAATAACTCGCCAGGATCAGGGCTCATGCGCTGTCTGCATTGTTAGCATACTGTGGTGGATGGGGACACTGTCAATGGACCACCTTGCCAACTCTCTCTCTCTCGTTTATTTATTTATTTTTTCAATGCTGATTGATGTTAATCAGACAGTAAGTGTACGTGCTGTCATCAGACCCACTGGGTCACAGCTCACTGATATGTGGAGATTAGAAGAGTTAGTTATGTGTCAGCTTGATGTCATTAGCTCTGCCCTGTCACAGTCTCTGTTACAGCCTGACGGTGTGAGCTGATGAGGCCCACGTCCACACACATGCTTTAATAAATTATTACGCTTTGACTGACTTTTATTGCTCCCAGCAAAATTTAAAGCTTTAAGAAGAGTCAAAGTTAAGCAAAGTAAATATTGTTGTAGTCAATGTTAGCAGTCTTATATATGACTCACTGAGTTGTTTTAGTTGTGTAATGTTGTGATCACACATCTAATTATATATTTTATGACAGAAATAAGTCTATATGTTAAAATAAATGCCAAGTTTGCATTTGGTCTTTATTACATTTCCCACGTGCCCGTAATTTGGCTTTGTATAACCGCTGTAGCCAGAGGGCTGTGATGTTTCTAACTATTTTAGTTCAGTGTTTCCAGGTAGAATAACTCACATTAATAATGTCCCATGTCAGGCCCCATGCGTTCATTCATTTCAGACTTGAGCTTTTCTTCATTCAACCTCAAACATCTATCACCATGTTGGTTTATTTACCACCTGAACTGATGAGCTGCTTCCCAAAGGAGCACTGAACTCAACACCTCTGTAACCTTGTAAAAAGCACAAGCTTGTAAATCTGACAGTTACTAACACAGGATGGTTTCAGAGCGAAAGAAGCTCAGCCTCATCACCACTCTTCCTCAGCTACGTTTGAGTTCATTTTTAAAAGAATACATAGAAAAACATAAAATACGCACAAAAACACAAATTGTGTGTGCGTTCATTCAATCAGTATAGAAAACCCTTCTTATAAACATGAGAAATCAGACAGTAAGTGTACGTGCTGTTGTTTAGAGCAGTAGATCGGGACATTCAGTGAAACGTACATGTAGGAAACAATAAACCAAATATCTGTAAGTATACTCATAAAATAAAAATAATGAAACAGATTAGTTTTTATGGGTGATATTATATATGATTAATGTTGATGTTGCCGTCCAGTGAAGATGAAGATGAAGGCAGAGTGTGTGTCCATGTGATTTAACACACACGGTTGTTGATTCTTAAACTGATAGTGAAGTGAACATGTGCGTTCCTCAGGTTTACTGTTGCAGTGAATTGATTTTAAATCATTTCAGGATCACCAAACCGCTGACGTTTGCTGACTGCGTCGGAGATGAGCTGCCTCTCGGGTGGGAGGAGGTTTACGACCAGCAAGTGGGAGTTTACTACATCGACCACATCAACAGTGAGTATATTGTTTTGACGTAGTATCATCATCCACCTCGTCGAGCCTTTGTCAGGCTCAGATTTCTGTGCTTTTAACTTTTTTTTTGTCGCTCATTAGTCACCACTGTCTTTCTTATTGTTTTACAGAGACCACCCAGATCGAGAACCCGCGGACTCAATGGCGGCAGGAGCAGGAGCGCATGCTGAAGGAGTACCTGGTGGTGGCCCAGGAGGCCCTCAAAGCCAAGAAGGAGATGTACCTGATCAAACAGCAGCGTCTGGAGCTGGCTCAGCAGGAAATGTTGCTCTTCCATGAGCTCTCTGAGGACAACCGCTCCATCACCAGCAGTAAGACGCACTAATGTTTTAGTTTCGTAATCAAAGACGCTCACAGGATTACATATGTCAAGAAAAATGAATAAGAGAAGTGTGAACTGGAGGGCTCCATAAAAAAACAAAGACCTTTACCTCAGCTGACCTAATTCTCTGCCCAGGACATCCTATATTGTTGATGTTACTTCAGGAACTAGAGGGGATGTAGATCTATAGAAAATCTGCCAAATCCTCTTTCCTGCTTCACCCCACCCTCCCTTTCAACCACCTTACCCTCCTGACTCCAGCCAGCTGTCACACACAAAATGTCCAGGGGGGCGTCAAGACAGTGAAGGCTGGGAGACGACACCGGACCCCCTCCCTCTTTATATAACAAGTCAACTTCAAAACCATCACTGTTAATTAACTGCTAATCCACTTCTGTCCTTTTCTTTTTTCTGTCTTCACAGCGCTCTCCGGCTCGTCCTCGAGCGCGAAATACGACCCTGACCAAATAAAAGTGGAAATAGCTTGTAGACGAGAGCGGGTAAGTCATTATCGCAGGAGAACAATGGGCTGCAGTGAGGGGGCTCTTTTGGGCAGAAAAGGGGGCCGGGGTGTGGCCCCTACAGGATACTGTGGCTCTGGCCCGGGGCCTCAAGAGGATGAGGATGAGATCATCAAAGGGTCAGGCAGAGGCTAGGTCACTGACTCACATGGCCGAGTTGGACATTTCTCTGAGATCAGTCATATGGGTGAGGGTGTTTCCTGGATCAGACATTTTCAACCTCAAGTCTGAAAAGATGAGTAAGACTTTATTGTTACTTCAGAAATCTGTTAAGTAGAACACAGTAAATCTAGACTGATTGTAAATAAAACAATAACATTCTTTAATCCAGGATGTTTCCATTGAACCATTTGATTTGATAATGACCTGTTGTTAAAAACAATGCCCCTGTTAATTACTTATTCAGTGGCAACACAAACAAGTCAACAGGATCACTGGAAGTGGACAACAAAAGTCGACAACTGATTTTTGACCATGTTTCTGATTATTAGACAGAGATTTTAAATTTGATTTTTTTTAAAATGCAAAATAATCCTTGGCCCACTTCATTTACAGCTGGTCACATTATTAGTTCTGTTTCTGTTGGATTTTTAAAATCTCAACAACTATTTGATGTTTAGTCATGAAATCTCCTGACTTTTTATCAGGTCACAGATTCTTGTTTTCCATCCATAGCTATATTTTATATTTGTATTTAAAGCTAAATAGTAAGTAAGCTGGTGAACATCCAGTGTGTTAGCATGTTGACGTTAGCTATTACCTCTAGCTGCTAGCGTTGCTGTTTGTCTGGAGCTCACAGACGTACATCACATTTCGTGAAATGTTTGCAAAATTACATGCAACATAATCAGTTTGATGCTCATGACAGAGATGCATTTGTTTACACCAAACCTTTCGAAGTTAAAACAAAGACTACAGTAATTACAGTTTGCTTGGATTTGTTATATTGACAACGTAGCGTGATCACAGAAGTCATCATACGTCTGTTTTCAAACACGTCCATTTAAGTAAACTGAACTTGTGGTGTAAAACTAGTAGAGTGTCCCTTTAAATTATCACCTAGCCTTTTTTTTTCTTTTTTTTTTTTTTAAATGTATGTATTGCTGTCAAAGCTTTTAAGATCATATTTTACAGCCACAGTTTGTCATTGGACTTTAGTAACGGACCACAGCAACAGATAAAATTTTAGTATTTTTCCTGAACTAAAACCTAATTAGCCATCACTCTCAGGAGAGAGCAGGCTCGGCGTGCGTGTGGATGTGCACATGTACGTCTCTGTATAAACAGAGCCAAGCATTCCTGTATCCGAATAGTCATGAGTAAGCAGTTTTGGCCGGTGGTGGTGGTGAGAGAAGCCCATTGTGCGCCATGCTAACCCGGTGCTCGGCCTTGTGTCCGCAGCTCTCCCGACTGAAGCAGGAGCTGGCCCAGGTGAAGCAGGAGCTGCAATATAAGGAAATGGGAGTGGAGACCCTGCAGGAGTGAGTGTTCCTCTGCCTCTGTGTGTCCCAGGCCCACCCTTCCTCCCATGGCCACCCTTCTCCTTCCTACAACGCTCGGCCCCCGCTGCTCCCCACCCAGTGGCCTTTTCCCTTTTTTATTCCCTCTCACCCACAGCGTTGGGTCTCGTCCTTTATCCTCAGTTTGAACTGTCACTGTTTTTCCTCTGTTTCTTTCATGTTGTGTTTTTGTCTTTTAAACAATCTTTTATTTATTTATTTATTTATTTACACCTGCTTTATGTGTTTCACATAGTTCACACATATAGTTTCATTACTTTTAACCTTTTCTAGATTCATATAAGTAAAGTAAAATGTTTAGACATTTAACCCATTTAGACAATGAAATGAATCTTCTTTAGCTTTTAGTTCGGAGGCAGTTTCTCATTTTCCTTTACTTTGTTTCAGTATTTAAACACACACACACACATAGCGTCTTTCTGTGCTGGGAACATTTCAGAGCGGTTCCAAATTTCATGTTAGAAATAGAAGCTCCACCTCTGAGGGGAAAAAAAGAGAGAGAGAGCGTTTGAGAAAAGGCAAATGGAGGGAGTTTTTTGATGGAAAAGGGGACTCCACCTCAGGAAGAGGATGCACCAGTGGAGTGCAGGGAGCCAAGGCTCAGCCTGGAGAGGAAGTTGCTCCATGGAGAGGGGAGGAGGAGGAGGGAGAGGAGGGAGAGAGGGAGGGGGAGGAGGAGGGGGGTGTGTGGGCTCGAGAACAGTTTCAAAAACACAGAGATATCTGGCAGCAAATTCCTCCGCACTTCCTGAGTCTTGGCAAAGAGTCTCTTATCTCTTAGATAATACACAAGTCGAGTGATTCCCAGAATAGCCGGGAGAATACACAGCTTGCAAAACATGGAGGCATCCTCTTTTTTTGCATTGTGTGTATACATGTTTGAATATGCGTTTTGTGCCCTTGTTTTCCCGTGTGTGTGTGTGTTTGTGCGTCCTATTATTTCTTTTGGGTTCGTTTTTGCCCAGTAGGGTTCAGACCAGCTGAGAGCCTCCGGTTGTTATTTTTTGTTTTGATTTTTTTTTTTTCTCCTAATCTTAGCTGTTGTCTGCCATGTAGCTAATTGTTCTCCACTCCACAACACACCAGATAAAGCAAACAAACAATTTCTGACGTAGAAGTCCCCCTCGCTAATCATCACCACTCCAGTGAAGGAATTCAGAAGTTAGTCAGGAGTTTATCTCTCCTGGACAGTTTGGCATACGAGTATCTTTTCTCATCTGTATTCTACCTTATCTTGACAAATTTCGCAAATTTTCAAACACTTCACATACTTTCAGTGATTAGAGCTTCTTCGTTCCTATAGCAAAATGCTGGTGACGCGATGTAAACATTGTTAAGAAATAGAAATAGCTCAGGAGCTATACGAAATTCGAAGGGTGGGTGGGGGTTCAATACAGGCAGGCACCAAAGGGTGGGTAGCGCCTTTTTTTTTTTTTTTTTTTTGCTAAGCATATAAACTCCCAGGCCCTGCCAATGAGGTAGGGGGAACAAAGCAGGGCTTGTTTTGAGAGGAAGAGGCAGGGTCGGGTGGATGAACAGTACCTGCTGTTGAAGGAGAGTGAAGGAAGCAGGCTGTGGTGAGAGTGGGGGCCACGTGCCAGGACCAGTGATGGAGGAGGCACCATGTCGCAGTCGCCCAGCTCCAAACCTAGAAACCAACAACCCCCTCCACAGACACCCTCACTGCAGAATAAAGGCCCATTCTCTTCAAAGTATCTTAATCAATAGATAATTAACTCACACGGTGCTAATTGTTAAACTTCAGGTGCGTCTGCGTTGCCTCTCGACACCGAGGGTCTCGATTCATGTTTCACCTCCAAAACCAAGGAGCCTTTGAAAGCAGCACTTTAAAAAAAAAAAAAAGTCAGAAATAATATCTCAGTATGTGGAAACAAACAGAGATTAGCATTTACACTGGCCTGTCACATGCAGTGTCAGGATTTCATAACTGACCACAATCTAAAAAAAACACAGAGCGCTTCATGAGTCTTACCTCCCACACCAAAGCATGTCAGATGTTCATCTGATGATTATTTTTTGTGACTTATTTTCAGCTGATCTGTTCTCTCGTATGAAGCTCCACCCTGACTCTACTTGGTTCTTGTCTATATTATAGAATAATGTCCAGCAGGCTCAGTTGAGTGTTTAGATGTGTTTTCAGGTCCAGTGACTTTTATCTCAGGGTTTTTAACTTCAACTTGAGGGAAACTGAGTGATGCTGTCCTGAACGTGGTAACTTACACTGTGCTCACTGGCAGGTTTCCTTCAACACACCCCGAGTTTCCTTCTGTCTCCTCCTGCTCAGTCTGACACTGTTTCATTTCCTCATTCATTCAGTTGATGTGAGAACAAATATTCATTTGAACAAGACCCAGTCAGATATTAGTTTTACTACTAAAGCCCTTTCTAATGCTACTGCTTTGATCAGTCAGCATCTGTGATATTCATGTATTGCACATGATTCAGTTCTGACTCATATTCAGACAACTTGATAATTTTATCGTTTGCACTGAAACATTTAGGATCAGTTTTTTTTTTTTTTTCTGTGAAGCTCTTGTCTTCCTTAGGAACTGAAAAGATATTTCCCACCTCAGGACTGGTCAAGTCAGACTACAGAGATATAGGTTCAAAGTTACTTAGTTAAACATCTGAAGTCATGTCTGAGAGGAGGCTGTTGTTTTGTTTTGTTTTGTTATGTTTTTCTCAGATTTAACAACATGCAACATGCATTTCCAAAATGCTAAATGAGTCATTAGTATTTCAACAAAGTGTTTATCAAGAGTAAATGATGAAATGAGTTCTAACTCGTTTTTTATCAGGGTTCTTATTTCACTTCCCCTCACTTCTTTTTCTTTTCTTCCTAACACCTGTAACAAAGTTAAAACTGTTCCTCCACCAAAGCAACAATTATAATCAGCCATATAATGTTACAAGAGACTCACATGTACAAGTAAATTGTAGGTAATGGATGTTTTATTCCTTTTAATTGAATTCCTCAAGTCTGGAAGGAGGGAGAATAAATCTGAACATGTGTGTTTGTGCGACAGGATCGACAGGAAGATGTCCTGCAGTCAGACGAACTACAAGCTGGACGAGGCGCAGGCCATCTTCAACGAGCTGCGAAGCATCAAGAAGGCCATCAGCACGGGCGAGAAGGAGAGGCAGGACCTCATCCAGGTGAGGATTAACTCTACCTGCCGTTGAAACGTCACGGCTGCCGCGTTTGTGTTGTGTGAAACATTCTATGCTGACCTCTAGTGTCGGTTCACCTTCACTGTTCTGCTGCTTCTCATCGCCGTTGTCTGACTGAAGCACATTGCCAGACGTCTGAATCACAGACCACATCTCTAATTCTGTCAGCGCAGCAAAAGATATGATCCACTGATACATAATGAACAATAGTTGGTGATTCACTCTCATTGTTGGGTCACATTTCTTATTCATGATTAAATACTGGAAGCTGTTTTAATAAATTACCACCTTTAAAAACAACTTCAACAACGTTGATGTGTCTCGTATTATCCTTTTTTAAATTATTATCATCATATTATCAATGTTCTTGCTCTGTGTGATCCTACAGAGTCTGGCCAAGCTGACGGTGAACTTCCAGAGCAGCCTGTCGACCGGCGACTCGACGAGCGAGGTGGTGAACAGCACTGGAACCGTGGGTGACTCGTGCAATCTGCAGCAGTACTGTGACACCGGCTGTCAGACTGACATCATGGGAGAGGTAGGAAACACAGCCACCTTTCCCTCCCTTCCTCCCTGTCTCCCTCCCTCTAACACAGAAGTTTTTAAACTATGAGTGTGAGCTGGAGGAGGAGGGGACGAAGGTAGAGGCATCAACCACAATTTGCGTCAAAAAGCTACTTTGGAGTCATGAGTTAGTCAAATCTGAAAACAAATATCAAACCTGTATTTTTAGGTCCAGTGTGACTTACTCTGCCTGATAATATCTTTATTGTCACTATGAAAACATTATCTTTAAGTGTATTACAATAATCCAAAACTTATTTGTGATGTCTAGTACTCTCAATTTATATTTATTTTTATTTTTGTTCAGTATGGTTCTCAAGATTCCTCGCCTTTGGTGGACAAAGTGAAACTGAACTGGCAGTACGAGGAAGCCAAGAAAAAGTAAGCGTGCCCATGCTTTTGTTGTTTATCGGACGTAGTACTATGACACACAGCGCGCAAGCACTGACTCACAGGCCATGTCAGCCGCCTCTCGTTCCTCGGCCCCGTGCGTCCTCCGGTGGGAGGGCGTGTTATGAATAGTATTTGCGCCTGGTGGCCGTGGCTGCTGAGCGATGTCTGGCCAGTGGAATGAGCTGGGTGGTCACATTCTTGCCTGGCCACGCTGCTGCTGACTGTGTGCTGCCTTTGTGTGCAGCCAGAGAGAGGACTGCCCACTGCCTGCATCGGTGCACACCCTGCTCCTCCGCAAGGTGGTTTAATGTACACACACTGTTTGGTTAAATATACCCCCGCTCACCCTATAGTGGATGTTAAATTATATGTTGGCAAAATCAACACTGAATCAAGCCTCAATTTCTGCTCATTCTGCCTGTGAGTGCAGCTCAGGTAGCATACGATCAAACAGTAATGGGATGATAACTACGGCTGCAACAGTCACCGTGTTATTACTCTGGCTCCCTGCACGCTTTTTTTTTTTTTAACAAGATTCATGTTGCTGTGGTGACACAGCAACAGCAATGCCAACCATGACATCAGGAAGGGAGGGAGAGAGGTTGGGTGAGAGAGAGAGAGAGAGAGAGAAGGGAGACCTGTGGAAACTTGCATGCTCTGTCACTGAGTCACTCTGTCTGAAATCCAGCTCACATAAACACAGTTATTTCATCCGAGCTGAGCGAGCTCGCTCTCTGAGATCCCACTTAACCCCGTCTGAGTCCACGTCTCGGTGACACACATACACACCTGCAAGAGAAACACTGGCTGATGGAGCAGCCAGCGCAGGTAGAAATTACTAAACCAAATGCTGTCATTACATTACAGTGACAGAATTAAGTGTCTACATGGTTCAGATGTGGCCTGGGACGCAGTGTGGAACATGAAGTCTGTTTCCTCTCGTACAAAATATTAACAAGCAGCAGTGTATGTAGGCTCTTTCTGTTGTTGAGTTAGTGGAGGAAGTTAATTCCATGTTCATGTGTAATGAACATGCTACTGTCAGAAACTAGCTTAGCTTAGCTTAGCAGTTGGCAGATTTTGAACTGGTTAAATAAAACTGAAGATTTCACTTTTGTACAGAGTCAGGTCTGCCCTGTGCCCCTGCTTCCAGTCTTTATGCTAAGCTAATATAAATGACGTATCTTTCTAATCTGTTAGCTTTAGCCTCACACAGTCACGGTCACGTTTTTGTATTTGTCAGATCAGAGCCTGAGTGATATGAGAGTTTTGTGAACAGCAGTGATACAGATATTAGGAACTGAAACAAATCTCATAATCAATTAATTAAATTAATCTAAAATTTTTTACATGAACATAAACACACTTATGACAAAGATATGTCATAAGTCTATTGTCCAAAATAACAATATTAAGTACTTAGAAAAGAAACTATATATATATATATATATATATATAAAAAAGGAGAAGACTAAATGGGACGACCAACAGAATGAATATGTTTATCACCCGCTGCATATAATATGCTGATATGTCTGACGTTCATCAGTGGAGCCCTACTATGTGATATTGTAATGAACAGATGAATCCTTTTGTTCACAGATGTTTTAACTGGAAAACTTTCTGCATATTTTTGTTGTTTTGGTGTGTGAATGACAGCGTGTGCCTTGTTTTTGTAATAATGTCATTTAGCCCAGTGAGATTTTTCCTCTGCTGAAGTAAGAACTCCACTCCATGTCTGAAATATCGTGAAGAGTGTGATCTGAGCTGAAGAAGAGAGGTATAAGGGAAAGGAAGGGAATGAGTTTTTCATTGTTGATCTTGGCACACGAACGCTCTTTGTACTCAAGCAGCAGTGCCAGGCACATTTGGCTGCCGCCTCTGACTGTAAATTTGTCAGTTGTATCCACTGTTGAGAAAAAGAAAGCCAGGTATGAGAAGAAAAATTAAAATATCTTCCTCTTTGACACTTAAACCCTTCGTGTCGTTCCCTCAGGGTGCAGAGCATCCAGCACCAGCTAGCACAGCTGGACAGTGAGAGCTGGTCGGGTCGGGCCGAGGCGGACCGCGACCGGGACTTCATGCAGCTCCTGCGTGAGAAGGAGGCTCTGCTGCAGGAGATCATCCTGGTCAGCAAGCAGCAGCACCCTCCAGAGACGCTGCTGCAGCTGGAGGAGGAGCGCTCCAAGCTGGAGGAGGAGGTGCAGAGAGCCCACAGCTCCCAGTGCCAGGGAGCCAATCAGAGGTGAGAATGTGACCGTACTGGTGTTATTACCGTGCTTGTGTTGCAATCAGACTACTACATCATAATTATCCCTGCAGGCTCATGATTGTTACTGTAAGAGTCATCAGTCAGTCACATCCTTGTTCTCTCTGTGTAACTATTAAATTATAACCAGTATAGGCCAATAAATCAGCCCCAAACCACTTTGGAGGTTAATAAATAACATTAATTAACATGAAACACTGGTAGCACCATGTCAGCACCAGATAAGACACATGGCAAATCACAGGTTATTACACTGATAAACAGCCAGACGTGGCGACTGACGAATCCAAAGCCAAAGGTCATTACAGTGTCACATGTGATCATAATCCATCTCACTTAAAGAATCAATCCACTACATGAAACATTCCTCAAAACAATCAATTAAAATATTTTAATGTATTATATCACAGATGTAAAACATGCAATATTTCAGTCTCTTGGAATACAGAAGACACTTGGTTTCTTGTTTTATATCATTAACAAGGGCTCACAGGTAGGTATCCTCACTATGTTGTAACTCAGGCGTCACCATTAATCCCAGTGAGCTGTAAGAATGTTTCACACCACTGACAAAGGGAGAATAACTCTGATACCTTTGTTTCCATATGAAGCCACAACACGTCTGCGTTTCCACCGCCAAGTTATCTTTTGTACAGTTATGCTCCTGTAATTAAAGAGGAAGTACGGGTGCCCTCATGGTTAAGTGCATCATGAAGATGAAAACATTGCTCTTGATATAGACATGCTGGCTGCTGGGTTGAACAGCATTTTGTTATAATGGCTGTTACGAGACAGCTATTCCTGCAGAAACCTGTTGTCCCTGTCCAAGGTCCCACAGTCCTTGTCATGTTCCAGCTTCACTGTAGCAGACTGAGATGATTTAACAGCCATGATTAATTGCAACAAAATCATCATATTAGATCTCTGTGTTGTAGATGTTCTATGAGGTGTAGATGATTTACTATGTGTAGCAGGTACATGAAGATCTTTTCACAACATGATCTCATTGAATTGTAGTTCAGCCCACACATGTTGCTCTGCAGTTAAACCAGCAGGAGACGGTGATGAACTAACTGGTTGTGTGTTTAACTAATCATCATGTGATTCATGACAGGATCCTGCAGCAGGAGAAGAGGAACGTTCTGCTGCGGCAGCTGGAGGAGGCAACACGCATCACCACCTACCTTCACTCCCAGCTGAAGAGGTGCGCCACTCTCTCATTCTTCAACATTTCAGCTTTGATTGCAGCTTTTTGTCTTTTCTTACGCGTCTCTCGTCTCCTTGATGTCCAGCCTGTCAGCCAGTTCTCTGACGGTGTCATCCAGCAGCAGCCGGGGGTCTCTGGCCTCCAGTCGCGGCTCCCTGGCGTCCAGCCGGGGCTCCCTCAGCTCCATTAGTTTCAGCGACATCTACGGTCTCCCCCAGTACGACCGTCATGAGGGAGCGGGAGAGCCTCTGGACCCACACCTACGCTACCTGCTGCCCCCAGAGACCGTGTCCAGAGACTGTTCCATGTTCAATCCCGACCCCCTGACCCAGAGCAAAACCAAACGCTCCCACGACACCCCGCAGTCTCTAGCCTCGCTCTCCTCCCGCTCCTCGCTGTCCTCCCTGTCGCCGCCCAGCTCCCCCATGGACACACCCTACCACTCCGCCCCTCAGGACTGCCCTCTCACCCAGATGACAGAGGAATACATGGAGCAGGCGGGTCGCGGCCTGTTGGAGGGGCTGCGGGCGCAAACCCTGTCACACACGGCCATGTTGAGCAGCGAGGACACGGTTGGCTCGTCCACCGTGCATCAACTGGACAAGAGTCACAGAGACGGCGCCACTCAGGGGCCTTTTACCTCCACAGGCAAGTTAAGACAACTCAGACACATCCACATGTCCTAAAGAATGAAGGCTACGTGATGATTAACTGTATGTTTTTTACTTTTTAGGAGTGACGCTGAGAGGAAATAGTGCCAACAGAAGTGGCAGGAGAGCCAGGAGAGTGTCTGCAGGGGTGTCAGAGGACGCTCTGGCCACAGACAGTGGGGTTTTTGAAGCTTGGGGTAGAAGGTGAGAGGAAGTACACTTGATTAGTGGTAAAAACAGAACATAATCTAAGTTCTCTGGAGCAACTGCACCACCTAGTGACTGAGAAGAAAACTGTAACACTTAAAAATAAACACGACCGCTGGTTTTTGCAGTTGTGTTAGTTGAATGTGGTGAAAATTAATCACATCACAGAACTGAATCATTATCTTGATAGAATAAGGTAAGAGAGGAAAATAGTGGGATAATTGCCCTCTTTGATGTCCGTTCAACAGGCCAGAAGAGTCTGAAGAGGTGTTGTTCATGAAAGAGCTGACGTCTGTGAGTGAGCCCACCCAGATCCAGCTGGGACTGCTGTGAGTAAAACCGAGAGTCTAGACCACATGTTGCATGTGGTCTTTATTCCCTTAAATCTCTTTTCCAGTCTAACTCCATATCCTCTGTTATGTTTTCCTCTTGACAGGTGGGAGTCCAATTGTCAGTCTCTGCGACTGCATCTGCTGCAGCTCAAGAATTTAAACAGGTCCATTGTGAGAGATGGTTACAAAGTGTGAGTACTTTAACTTGAGCTTGATGGCTGATGGATTCTATGCAACTATGCAACTAAAACTATGCAAATAATTGTGTTCTGTAACTACGTAACTATGACAGCAGGATGACATAATGAGTATGGATGTTGCTGCAGCCACATTTTTTTCATTAATGTGTCGAGAGGTGGAGTAGAGTGAGGAAATGACATAAATCAAAGGGTTGTTTTTAGACTAAAGATGCAGAGCAGAATATTGAGTGAATTGAGTGAACACTCAAGAGGAGGAAATCTAAAAATCTCACGTTGTGAATATTCTTCTTCAGGTATGTGAAGGTGCACTTGATTCCACTGGACGCCAGCAGGGCCTGTGCGTTTTACTGTTGTACAGCGTTGGAGCCGCAGTCCCAGATGAGTTTCAACGAAGGCTTCCGCATTCCTGTCCCTGCAAACGCCCTGGCGGTGTGCGCCCTGCAGCTGTCCGTCTGCTCGCTGGGACCTCAGGCTCAGGAGGAACTACTGGTGGGTCTGCAAAGTCGGAGCAGCATCTCAGAGACCTAAAGCTGGCTCTCAAATGATGAACAAAAAGTTTTTAAAAAATACTTGTGTGTGTGTGTTAATACAGGGAACAGCCCAGGTGAGCCTGGCAGATTGTGAGGGAAGCGCAGAGATGGTTTACCACTGGCTGCGAGTCCAGATGTTGAGCGGGACGGAGTTACAGAGACCGGAACAGAAAAGCCTCAGCCACCGGAGACACCACAATGGGCAGGAAGACGAGCAAAGGCCCAGAGCCGTGGTAAACACACACTCACAAATCTGTTCAGGAAATAGCTACAGAGTTGAGTAAGCAGCATGACGGCACTGAAAGTGATCTCAGGTATTAGCTTCAGGGAGACGGAGTGGAGGGGTAGAGAGTGGTGCTTTACAGAGAAATCTACAGCTGCATCTGAAAAATTTAACAAATAAAAACTCATTTTATAGTTACCATATGAACAATAATAAAAGCTGAAAGAAACTCCTATTGCTCCTCCTACTCCTAAAATTATAGCTGTAGCAAGAGTCTTGTACTTTACAAAAAGAGATATAATGGGAGCAAGACAGGACCTGACATTGATCCTTGGGGTTCACCACTGGAGATTATGTTTTGTGCATAATTTTCCTCCTAACAAGTTTCCATCTGAAGGGATTTTTTAAGTCAAATAGCCTGAACAAGGAGCATAATTCTGAGTAAAAGATGTTTTTCTTTCCTACATTTGTCATCATCTTGTGACTGTGCAGATAAGCATGGGCGTCAGCCTGTCTGATAACAGAGAAAACAAAGCGTCATAATTTATGTACCTGCCAGCATAACACAAACACATCAACAGTCCTGTAGTGTCGCCATAAAAGAATTATAATAAATATTTTTCATAAAGAATTTGTTTTAAATGCCTGAGTTAAACTGGAAGCCCTGTCAGGCCCTTGGGAAGAATTCCAAATCGTAGTGTTGCTAAGCAGCTTGAAGCCTACGGCCTGCAGGCACGCAGCTTGTGAAAGTGAGTAATTGACAAGAATGTGTCTCACAAGCTCAACAGGCCGTCACACTGCAGCCTCAACCCACATGAACTCACGCCATCAGAGAGGAGGAATGTTGACAGTGTGACATTGGTGTTTGATAGTTTGCTCTGTGATCTTACAGGACACTGTATGTACACTGCTGTCACGCACCACCACCACCACCAGCACCACCCACATAGAGGAGCGGGACACCCAGCTGGAGCTGCAGAGGCTGGAGAAGAAGGACGAACCAGGGGAGGCTGCGTCTGAGAGGTGACACTTCTGTTCTCTCCTTAGCACCTTCACGTTTGTGTTTGTGTTTCGTGACAACGGCGTTGGTGTTTTTCAGGAGCTGGCAGGCGGAGTCTGTGGACAGCGGCTGTAGCAACAGCATGGCGTTCACGGCCGCCTGCTCAGAGGGTCTGTGTGCCGAAGGAATCTGCATCACCACCGGAGGGCGCTGCGATCAGACGGCCAACAAGCTCTGCACAGTAAAGGTACAAGCTGCTGCCGCTCATTTATATCCACTGACAGAGACACAGTGATACAGACGCACTCAACTGTCGCGCATCCGCAGGTGGAGAAGGCCACCATGACGGAAGGCTTGTTTCCGGAGCCGGTGCGAGTCCGGCCCAAAGAGAGAGGAGGACGCTGGGGTCACGCTTCGCCCTTCATGCGTGGCAGCACCATCGTTCGCTCTCAGACTTTCTCACCTGGAGCTCGTAGTCAGTATGTCTGCAGGGTGAGTTTTTACAATACACGAAAACATTCACATTCACGTCAGCGAGGATACAGGCTACAGTCCACTGGCAGTATTTTAGGTTTGACAGGCCGGTATGAATTTGTTCTTTACTCATTTTTTCAGCTGTATCGCAGCGACAGTGACAGCTCAACTCTACCAAAGAAATCTCCTTTTGTCAGAAACACATTGGAAAGAAGAACACTGCGATATAAACAGGTACGGTCTGACCGGTCTGGCTCAGGATCACGGGTGTGTGGAGTGTGAGAGTTTCTAGTCTCTCACGTGTTTTTTTTTGTGCGCAAGCAGCAGTCATACCGCTCCTCCCTGGCCGAGCAGCCAACACGCACCTCCCTGGACCTGGAGCTGGATCTCCAGGCCTGCAGGACACGTCAGAGGCAGCTGATGGAGGAGCTGAGCGCCCTGAGGGAGCTGAAGCTTCGGCTGGAGGAGCCTCAAACCAGAGAGGCCACCGAGCTCCCACACTGGGCCCTGAGGGACGAGCGCTTTCGTTGTCTGCTCAGAGAGGCCCAGAGACAGGTGAGACTGCAGGCGAGGGCGTTGTAGCGACTACAAAGGTTTGACTCGACCCTGCAGCGCTCTGTTTTGTTTTGTTTTGTCACACTGTTTTCCTGTTTTCTTGTTCTACAGGCCAGCCAAAGCAAGCAGGAGCAGCGTCAGGAGGAGGCGGTGGAGAGGAGGTTGAGGAAGGCTTCCAAAGAGGTTCTGCAGATGAGGGGGCAGAGTCAGAAGGAGCCCCTGCCTGTGCAGACATTCAGGTTGGGACTGTGTTGACTGCTGGTCACAGCAACATTGAAGTTAATGCGTCTTCACCTTCACTTAAACCAGAATATTTAATCCTTCAGAGCCCCCCCACCCACCAGTCAGTGACACTGTGTGAAACTATATACTGTATCTGTGAAAGTAAAACACCACATTTGTAAACAAATTAAACAGATGAATGAATCAAATATCTGATGGAATAAATTCAATTGTTTTGTCTTGTTTTGATAATAATATTGAGAAGAAACAACTTTTATTTTGAGTGTTTCTGACTTGTATTTGACTTATAAAGAGGTGTTTACACAAGGACACTGGATTGGAATTTGGAAAAAGTATTTGGGAAATTGAATCTGCTGCACTGGGGGAAATGTTTTTTTTTGTCAAAATAACTGAAGCTTTATTTTCTTTTTCACCCGCAGAGAGAAGATGGCTTTTTTCACAAGACCAAGGTTTAACATACCTCCTTTGCCAGCTGACGACGTATGAGAGCTTGCTTCTGTATTACGTGACTTAACATGAAGTATTTGTCAAAAAAAACAAAAAAAAAAAAACAAAACAAAAAAAAAAATTCTGAGCTCATGAAGTACAAAGTTCTTTCAAGGACACGGGGCAGGGCGACGAGCAGGTGATGTCGAAGATTTGGAAGGTTTCGCAGTTTCAGAAGTGTTTGTGCGGCTGTTCTTCCACACGTGAACAGACTAGACAGTTACTGACAACAGCACAACTGTTCATTTCCTTTTTGGGGAAGACGCCTTTCATAAGGAAACAGTTTCTCTTTTACACTCGTATGAGTTCCTTCTGTTGTTTGTGCTTACAAAAAGGCTGGAAGACGGGAACAAGTCGGTTTGGACAAATTCACTGTACTGTAACTTATTTTATAGTACTTTTCCTTGAAGGAAATAAAAAAAAATGCTTCCTGCTTTTTAAGTGTATTTTGTAGCTTTGAACAAATAGCACTTCAGTGTTTTTACATACAGTAAAATGGAACTATGGTCTGATTTTTTTGTTTTCTGTTACCTAATTCTTAAGAGTTATTTACATCAAATGTCACTTTGTAATCCACTTTTATTACTGATGTCATTGTCCTTTTGTTATGTTATTAAAATTAATATTATTTCATGTACTTTTCAATATATGGATGAATATATGAAACACTGTATTCAGATTTTTTTATGATGTCTGTATGAACATCTGCAGTGTTACCTCTTGTGAAGATAAAACCATTAAACCACGTTTCGACGCTTCGCTTTTTTTATCGCTGGTGTTTCGATGCAGGAACGTGAAACAGGATTTTGTTCAGTGACGAGCGTCTTGCTGGGATGAAGTAAACGTCACATTGTGCTCACATTAACATTTTATTTAACTGTGTCACCACCATGTTACACGTGACTTCGCTGCAACCACAGATAGATTGTGATGAGCGATGACCCTGTTTTAGTCTAAACTTGCCAAATCTTAAGAAGCTCTACCACACACCAGCTGTGTCAGCTACTTATTTTGATACAACATCCTGTTCGAGTCTTTCTACATGAGCCAGCAAAGGCCCCGGAGAAGCACAGTGTCACTTTCCTCCATATCTCTGATCTCGGGTTGAATACACCCTGAAAAAAATAAATAAATAAAATAAAAAATTAAGACAAACGGTTAAACTGGATCTTTAAAGTGGATGACTGTCCACGGCTTGTTGTGTGTAAATGTGTAATTAAAAAGCAACTAACGCCAAAACCAAAACCCCTTTCCCATTCTTGTGGCTTATTTCCCCCCCCCCAAAAAAAGCTCATAATCTGAAAAATGCCCTCAAGGCCCCGCAGGCAATCCTGTCCCAGGTCTCTACTTGTCTGTGATGTGTTGGCTTCAGAAACACTTCACGACATAACACGAGAACCAAACCACCACCACCACCTGCAAACCAAGGTTATTTTAGGTTTATTAGCGACTTACTGTGTGACGATATGTTGGTGATAGACAGGAAAGGCAGGTAGGAAAGAGGACAGTGGCTCAGTAGAAAGACCTGGAATCAAACCAGGCTATTTGTTTTAAGTCTTGCTATAGCAGACAGACTCAAGTAAGTGAGTTATCTGTTTATTATAAGAACATTTGTTTTTGTCTGGTGTTTTAAACATAAATTATTAGCCTGTCACAACATTGCTGTTTGTGTTTTTCTTGCTTTATCGTATGTTTTACAAATGCCAATACTGTGGACATTATTATAAATTGTATTGTTTTAGTTTCAGTAGTTTCCCTTGTTTCCGTTCACTAGAAGAAGAAAAAAAATTTGAAAAAGCTTGAATTAGGTAATCTGCCGTTTGAAATCTCTTGTGGTGCACCACCCATGTCATTTGTAGTGGACGAGCTCTTTGTTTTTAATGGTGAAAAACACCTTTTCATCATAAAACAAAAAAAAAAAAAAAAATCCAAAATCTTTTTTTTTTTTCTTCAAACCATAATTTAATATTTAATGTAGCAAGAAAAAAGTGTATAACTGGGATGTTGCCTATACCTGGGTGTTTAAGACACACACACACACACACACACAAAAAAAAAACAAGCCTAGATCCATCTTCTATTTAAAGCATATCTAACTTGGACCAAATGCCACAAAAAAGATCTGCATTGTCTGTACTAACACTAATCCACCAGGGTAGTAGCTGTTTACATTAAACAGACACTGCAATAAAAGAGAATATTTGATTTGACAGAAGCAGCGTGTCTATCAGTGTTTACAGATCAAATGAAAACTGTGGTTATACTGTACAAGTACAATCACTAGACTAGTCAACATATGGGCTCTGTATTCAATTGTATAAACACATGTACCTGTGAGGTCCAATAAAAATAGGAGCGTTTTTCATTTGTGGGGATATGTTGTCAAGAAATAAACACTGAACTTATCAGGCTTTAAAAAAACATTAAGTTAAGAGTAGCACCAGTAAACTTCACTTGTGGTGTTGCAGCAGGTGGAACATAGAGAAGTCGAGGTTAAAACCAATGAGCTGCAGGGACCAAAGCGCTTCAAGCGGCCTAATGCCATAAATTTCACATCAACAATGGATTTTTTTTTTTTTTCAAAGGAACTAAACTAAACTGCAACATATCCCAAAAGAAAAGTTCACACAGCACCCTGCACACTACAGCAATTCACAATGTCTACACAGTCACATTTCAGTAAAAGTAAAACATTCTGCGCACGTCTGCGTCTCTGTTCACCTCAACAAAGATGCTCTCCTGAGAGAAAGTTTTGGATTTCAGTCCAGGTCAGAGGGTTCTATATGGGGATGGAAACAATGGTTGGCAGCTCCCCAATTGGAGGTGGATTATACTTCTCGACTCTCATAAGCCGCCGCAGAATGTCATCGCGATCACGTGGCCATCCGTACACATTTGTGTTTTGAAGCCAGTTCGGGACGTGACACTGTGATCACAGAGAAACACAGCACAACGGCAACATCAAGAGGCTGCTGAGGTTTTTTTTTCCATCAGTTAAAAATCCTCATGTCACTGTAACTGTATTTCACTTTGTAAGGACTGACATGATTATACATTTAAACCAAGTAATTGTTGCAGAGAACATTAGTGTTCACATGCATTCTCTCTCCTGTCAAACGGCAGAGCACTAACCTTTTTAGCCCCGGGGAACAAAATGGGAATGAACCTGAAATTCTTGCTTCCATTTTGGATGAACTCATTCTGGAGCTGGAACAAGGGGGAGAAAAAAAACAGGGATTAAATTTCATAAGGGAGTTGAGACGAACCGTGTAAATTTCAGTACTTATCTGGACTCTGACCTGTTTGTGTATGTAGACGGTGTTGAAGGTCCTCTCGTCGTTCTCCAGACCGACGGGGGAAGCCGTCACCGTTTCATAGTACTTGGGACTGATGATGATGATGATCAGGTACTCTTTCTGGGTGAATAACCATAATTGCTTATCAACACACCTACCTGTCAGTGAACATTTATCATTTTTGTGCTACAGTTAAAACGACGATAAACATGTTCTTTCTTGCAGAACGAAAGAATTTAGGATGATGCAACACCTGCCTCAGTTTGCCACATTGTAACATCAAAATGTTTAGATGTGGTGGTAAGATTCTCACAAAAATGTATTCTTATTTACCTCACTGAGGTATCGCTCCATGAAGTCGATCTTGCTTATACTCCTGAACTGCTGCTCGAAGATGTCAATCTGAAACAAACAGACGGAGTCAGAGTTTACACTCGGCAGGCACACGCACACCCTCCTCAAACAGTTTGTAACGTCCCTGGTCTGTATCACCAAAATGCCCTAAACCCTAACCCAAAACCCAAGAAGCATGTCCCAGATTAATCTGAAAAACAGAAAAAGAAACATCTGACTGAATTTAGTTTTAATAAAACATCCAAATTAAAGATCCAAGTGCCACAAATAGTGTGTAATTAGTGTGTCTGCCTTTATTTATGATGACAGCTTTAATCCTCTCGGGGGCCTGGATCATAGCAGTCTTTACAAATCTGTGGACATGCTTTCTCATTCTTCACAGATGTTTGCTTTCAGCTGCTCTTTGCTGCAGGGTTTTGTTTCTCAATCTTCTGCTTTAAAATATTTATTGGATTCAAATCAAGAGACAGACTTTAGTCATAGTTTTCACTTTTTTTAGCAGTGCGTGTGTGCGTGCGTGTGTGGAAAGGGGTGGGTGTGGTGTGTGTGTGTGTGTGTGTGTGTGTGTTTGTGTGTGTGTGTGTGTGTGGGATTATTGTCAAGTTGGGAAATTCCTCTCCTGTTGAGTTTGTGACATTATTTTTGCGTCTTCAGTTATTGGTAGTCTGGCTCTTCCTGTTTCCTCTAACCACAGCTGCTACATTGACAGTGATTCATGTTCATTTTCAGTCGCCTGCTGAGTCTCTGGTGTCATGTCCCATTGTTGTTTAGCGTCTTAATCCAGTTCCTTACTTGTCCAGACAGTTCCATACTGATACAGAATCAGTCCAAAACAGAGAAAGCTGTTCATCTGTTCAGTGTTAATAATACAGAAGAGTAAATTCACTTGGTTTCAATTCAAAAGTAATACAACTACTGTAAAAGAACAGCTTTAAGTACTTCATTTTGTTGCACTTATTATATTAAGCGTTAAGTCGGCTTTGAGTTAAGTCAAAGTCAAATAAAGCTTCTTGCCGTTTCATTTATCATGTTTATCTACATTTATGTTTCATGCCATTGAAATGACTCCAAAGAAAACATGTTGAATGTACAATTACAACAAACCAGTCACATATAATGCTAAAGATAGAGTGCTTAATCCTTTGAGCTAACTACAGTTAATCACAGTCAGTCTTGACTAGAGGCCCTGTAGTAATATAAATATAACTATTAATGAGATGTAATAACTTGATATTTTAATTGTATGACATAAATAAAGCAGATGCTGAAGTCAGAAGTTGGGCCTGTTAATAAGAACAACTGCAGTAAATTGTGGTAAAAAGTGCCAGACCGGCGGGGGTTGGTGTGGTTAACCATTCATTTAAATGTATTAAAGTGGAAGGAGTTTATTACATTTCAGTTAAGGTTTGTTTCAATTAGTTATTGAAATTATTGTTAATATTATGATTAATTAAAATATTTAATGTAAAGCTGAGAGAAACCATTTGGTTGATACTGTTTTGATACCTGTCTAAACTAGAAAATGTCAAATGTTTTTTTTTTTTTTTTTAGTTTTGTGTTGTGTTGTTTTTATCGCCTCTAAAGTTACTGCTCTCCGCCTCTACAGGACAATACAGATATTACTAATCACTTCCTCCGCTAAAACATGAAAATAAAAACAGTACGTACATGTGTATCAAAGCCGTTGTGTCGAAGCAGAGCAACAAAGTTGATGACCTCATTGACGTGTTTTTCGTTGTCGGCTTCATATGTGACAAAGACCCTCCCTGAGATGAAGAGAAACAGATACGATGTGTTGAAAGTAGTGACAAGCAGCTCGGCCATTAATCTTTCCGCCGTCTGCAGGTTTTGAGTTTTGAGTTCAACACTTACTCTGCTCTAGAGACAGCAGCGTGCTGTAAGGAGGCTGCTTATCTTTAGCCGGAGCATTGTGGTCACTGTGACGAGTTAAAAGATTTTTGATTAGAAACTTGCAACGTTGGGACATAACTATGTCTAATGAAAAAAAGAATACTCACATGTGTTTGAATCCAGCTCCAGGAAGTCTACAGTCACCTGGATCTGAAACAGAAAAGACGCAATTACATCACGACAAGAAACCTGATTAACATTCAGTCTCAGCTGGCGCAAGGGTTCATACACACATCGACAGACTTACAGTAGGGGCGGTATGCTGGGTGGTACTGAGGCCTGGGGTGTTTGTTGCCCATGAAGCCTCTGCTGAAGGTGTCTGCGGGGCACTGAGCACAGCAGGCAGCTCCCTGAGGCGAGCATGAGTACGGAGACAAGGTGTGGTGATACAAGTTGGCCGATGGTGGATTGGAGCGCAGAGAGAACGGCTGCTCTAGGCTGCACATACTGGTGCTGTGGCTGCCAGGGAGGGACAGGAACTTGTTCCTAGAGTGGTCGCTCTCTTCAGAACAGCTGGAGTAATCTTTCTGGCTCATGTAGGATGGCAGGCTGTTGGGATACCCCGACCAACTGCTGGCATAGCTTGGGTGTAGCCACTGCCCTTCATCCTGGCTGTTAAATGGAGTGGGCTGACCGTACCCGGCCGGCAAGCTGCGAGGAGGTGGGCAGGAGCAGTAGCTCTGACCAGGGTGAGGGTAAGTGTGGCCGTGTTTGCGCTCCTGCTCTGTGTCCAGCCCCTGTCTGCGGAACAGGGAGTCGTCTGGGAAAGCGGTGTGCTCTGGCGGAGGGCGGTGGCCATCATGTTTTGGGGTGGAGTCCAGCTTGTGGACAACACTAGCTTCTCGTTCCTCGGCACTCATGGTCTCATCGTCCTCCTCTGGTGTGTTGTGGCAGCTGCTCAAGTACCTGCTCAGTTGGCTGACGTGACTTTGAACAAGACAGATGTTTGGCATATTGTAAGGTAACTGATCTGTTGTTTATCTCTTGTGTATGGAACTGCTATTTCTTACGTGTGTGATTTTTGTTTAATGTGTGTTTGCTCACCTATTAGGTGCTAAAGCTGAGTGGACTGAAGTGGGCAGCATCACTGAGCCTTCTCCTCCTGACATCCATGTGTCTGATTATGCTGCACCTAAAATTCTGCCAGAGGCAAATGTGCCTTTAGAACAACAGAAACTGGGCCAGTCAAAAAAAAAAAAAAAAAAATATCTGCTTTAAAGCACACCAACTTCATCACACAGACAGCTGCTGTACCCTGGTATTTGAGAGACTCGTAAAGGAATTTTCTTTTAACAGCCCACACTTCTGCTGCTGTCTTTTTGATTTTCATGAGAACACATTTAAAATATGACACAGTGTCTCCCACACAGGGGACTTTCTCTTTTTTTATGTTGTGTGGTTAATGTACAGAAGATAAGTTCGCACATATGTGGGAATAAGACGATACCTCTTACTGACACAAACTAGACTCAGGTGGAAGATCAAACCGCAAAACTTCCAAAAATCTAACACCTGTCACTGGATTTATAACATATAGCTATTTCTGACACGCGTAAAAAAAAATATCATTAAAATAAACCCAACATTGTCACAGTGTTACTTTTCTTAGCATGTACACACACTGAGATATTTGATATTTCACACATACAGTACAAACTTTCAGGATGTTGCATAGTTGGTCTGTTTTCAGTCAAGTGTGTAATAGTAGTACTAGTAGTAATAGTACTATTTTAGTACTAGTATAGTATAGTTTTTTAATATGAATGTCTTCACAAATTAGCTCTGAATGACACAAAACCAAACTACTTACTGTGAATTCAGGACTGTTATCTTCCACTGCAACCCTAATAGTTCCCGTAAGTACAATTACACACATATTAAAACCTCTGTGGTCGCGCGCACACACACTGATGTTTGCACTTTCCACTGTGTGACCCAGATCTATCTCCGTCTACCTTCATTTCATGCTGACTTCAAAGAATTTCTCACTCAGAAATAAGACTACAATCATCATTTTACAACACTCAACACTCATTTTACGACAGGAGGTGTTTTATTAAATCTGGTATGAGCAACAAGCTGCGACTAGCGTCTGTTTTTAAAACCACCACAGCTACTGACTTATCCCAGAGTTGGAAGTTACATTAAAAAATCAAAAAGTGTTACATCAAAAAAAAAAAAAACTTAAATTAAGTTTTAACAAACGCCGCTAAACTATTTATGTTTCTGAAAAGGCATTTAAAACGTTGAACAACGTATTGTATGACTCGTATAATAAAATAAATAAAGAGCTAAAGTCAAGTAGTTAACTCACCGTCGCTGCGTCAATTTGTCTCCGTCTCCCTCAGGTAACACCTGAAATATGTCCGCAAACTTTAGCGGCAAAACTGTTCAACTAAAACTGAAACACGGTCGACGACTGTCGGCTCGAAATTAATTTTTTTTGCAGACGTCCCGTTTTGTTGTGTCTCTTAGGGAAAGGTGCAAGTGCATTGACGCAGGAGATTATGTTTTGCGCTGCAGTTTACCGCAGATCTGCACCGCCCCGCGCGCTGACTCCACCTCATACCTACAGCGCGTGAGTCTCTGTATGTGAACGCGCGCATTTGTTACTTCATTGTGACCCTCTCTAGTATAAACACGGGGACACATCACGGGGACCAGAGAGGGGCCCTCACAGCCCGGTCCTAATGAAATACACGGTCATTTCTGGGTCCTAGATAATTTTACGAATCAAGTGTGTGTTGAGGTTTGGTTTGTCAAGGTACGGGAACAGGAGAGCTGTGCAAACGTGTTTGTGTGTGTGTGTGTGTGTGTGTATGTGTAGGTGTGTGTGTGTGTGTGTGTGTGTGTGTGTGTGTGTGTGTGTGTGTGTGTGTGTGTGTTCAGTCACACACTAGATTTATGACTAGGTTATTACTGGATACTTCATAGAGAAGTAAACTGTACCATGACGCAAGTGTCAACACACAGAAAAAAAAAACCTTTGACACAGCAACACGGTGGTGTTTGTTTATTTATTGTTTACCACTTATTATAAACTACAATGAAATTTAATGACATTTGTTAAATTTTCAACCAATTACCCAAATTCAACTTGTGTAGGCACAAAATAAAATAAAAAAATGAAAATAATGACTCATGGTCTTAACCGAGCAGGTGTCTGAACTGAGCAGTGTTGACTTTGCGTTGTTTGGAGAAGCAGGACTCCAGCCAGGCCTTCTGCACAGCGACCGCCTCAGTGTACTGACTCACCAGATCCTGGAGCTCCTGTCACAATCACAGATCACACAGTCACATCAAACATTTAATACTGTCGCTGGGTTTCTATCACCGCGCTATATATATATATATATATATATATATATATATATATAAGTCACAGGAAAATAAACATTAGTGGAAAGTATGACACTTATTTATCCCTTCATTAAAGCACTTAGACATTCATGTACTGGGCCTATTTTGGCTGTTGTGTTGTTTTTTGTCTTTCCATACCGTAATAAAAATGTGGCATATGCCTGCATTACAGGCTTTATATTAGAGGCTTTATAAGAGTGTGAGGCTCCTAGAAATATAACATAAAAAGTAGAAGTGCAAGAAAAAAGCAAATACAAATATTTATGAGAAACTAAAAGTGACACAAAAAAAAAAAAGAAGATAGTATCAAGTAAGATATTAACTCCAATCCCACACGCAAAAAAAAAAAATGTTTTATCCAAAATGTATTTTATCGTACCTCAGTTTCTCTTCATAAACAAAACCTAGAGTACCAGCACCTTCAAAGGAAACATCAAAGAGCTGCGTGACTACATGTTTTACTAGTCATGTGATTACATCACACTGGCATAAATGACGTTCAGATAAAACTCATCAAACTTCAGAAGACCACATCAGGCCAATAACAGAGGTCAGACTGCAGTAAACTGGTCTACATCACACCAGTGTGATGTAGACTTGCGACACTGCAGAGGTGTGCTGGTAATTTTTTGGCTTTAATAACATGAACGTGCAGTTGAAAAATGTGCAGATAATTGTGATGGTTGCCCCATAATGTCAGTGTGGTGTTCATAAAAAAAGTCCTCTGTGTGTGTGTGTGTGTGTGTGTGTGTGTGAAAGTCAGATTATAGTCTGTGAAGTGTCATGACACCAACCTGTAAATGGATGCTGTTCTCCACCTCTGCAACTATGTGTGTGACCTCCGGACTCATTACATCTTCCTCATCTCCATCATAAGTGCGTGCAGCTAAGGAGCACTGACATTTTGACACTTCATCCTTTATTTCACCCATTATCAAATTCTCGGTCTAACCACAAACAGTAAAGTGCTGCACGTATCCTGCTTAAAAAAAAAAAAAAACTTTTCTAGGTAAAAAGTCCGCACATCTGAAAGGATATGTGATAAGGTAGCGGGCCAGCCTCTTCCTCTCTGATGCAGGTAGGTTGTAGAAAAACACATGGACTCCCGCCATGAAACTGGGGAGATCTGCGGGGCCGTGGCTCTGCAGAGGAGCTGAGGGACCAGGGCTTTCTGTTTCTGTCTCACATGTCAGCTTGTCTGAGTTTGGCAACTGTGGTTCTGGGGAAAATGCTGACGTTGTGGTGACAGAAATTGAAGTTTGAGGTGTAGCCGTATTCTTAGTAGCTCTGCTGTGATAGTATCTGTCAGTCGCATTAAGGGGAAATTACACTAAGCTTTAAGATAGAAAAAGTCAATGCGGTCTAGATTTCATCCTTTGAATAACATATGAAAGATACATGAAGGTGGGGACGCCTCTGGAGGCCAAGTGCTTCCTGATAAGTCGCTCTGTGCCATACCAGTTGAAACCTTTGGTGGAGTGTCCGATGCGAGGAAGATGAACGCTTGCTTTGTAGAGAAAAATAAAATAGGACAGAGAAAAGTGTCCGTGAGCGTTAGTTTTGACTGTTACACTGTTACACCCCCTGCTTTCCCTGTGTTTACACTCCACTCAAGATGAGCAGAGGACAGAGCGACTGTCAAAAGTTAAGCATGCAGTTGTTCATCATCAACATAAAAAGCATTGTAAAGTGAACAAGAATGTCTGAGCACCCAAAAGTGCCTCAGAGATAATACACACACATGCACGCACATACACAGACAGACACACACACACAGCGTGTCCTGTATATCTTGTCAGTCAAGTCCAACAATGATCAAACACTGCTTACATCATGCCCCACCTCTCTTTCTCTCCACATGAACTGAGCCTTTGTTCTTGGAAAGTTTGGTGCACATTTTAGCACAGATGTCTTCATTAAAAAAACATCTTGATTTTACAAATTCGCTGTTAACCCAATATATGGAGTTTACTTTTTTTAAAGATATATTTTTGGCCATTTGCCTTTATTTAAGTGAATGTAGAAAGGAAGGTGGGGAGAAGAGTGGTAGACTAACACACAGGACGGCTTATGTGCCAAAGCGGTGCGCCCTAACCAATCGGCTATTTGGGGCGCTCCGAAAAGTTTACTTTTTGAATTATTTGGGATTTCTACAGTACCCTTCAGTCTTTTGGCTGCAGTGTAAATCTTCTTCAGACCGTCATCCAGAGCAGTCAGAAGGATCCCAGACAGGTTGTTGGCTTTATCTCTTTGCTGTGCCACTATCAGGGCCAACTGAGGTAACAGGAAGAAGGTTGAAACAGGTTAAGACACAATCTTATTATTGCTGCTGTGTGCCACAATTTCACAAGTCTGTGACCACACACAAACCTAAACCTGGCATATCACACTACTGATCACCACACTAGTGAACCAGTGTGTGTGTGTGTCGTGAAACAAGGATGCGTTTCCTGGCAGCAGGGTTTTGCGTACGCTATTCACACAGAGTTGGTTTATTTTGATCAGAACCTACTCGATCCTGGCCGTCTAATCTTGACTGTTTGTCATCGATGGGGAAGAGCAGCACATTTCCGAGGTCCAAGTCTGAAACAAATAATACATTTGTTTTTGCAGTTGTAAATTCTCTACTTCATTCTTAACCACACCCCACAAATGAAGATGTTGAATGTTCGCCTCTTCATTGTCTGATCATAAATAATCGTACCTTTCATCTTGCCAGCCAGTTCATACTGTCTGCGTGGTTCATCAGATCTCACCTCCAGAGCAGTGAACAGGCCTCCCCTGCCCCAGCGGCCTGAGTCATCTACACGCACGCACACACACACACACAGTGCCTGATTCAAAAAGAAAAGCTTTGGAAGAACTACCTGTTCGTCAAACTGTCACACAACGGACATGTTGCCATGGTAACGCAATGAAGACTCACCAATGCAGTGTACAATGATAGCATCTTCCTGAGCAGCTTGCGGATGAGTAACATCACCCAGAACATAGTGAATGGCTGTGCTGTCAGAGTCTGTGGAGCAAACGCTAGCGTCATCCTCTTCCTCCTCTTCCTCCTCTTCTCCTTCACTGTCCACAGACTGAATGCACAGTGACCTGTAGCCGCAGGACTCCCACCATGCCATTCTGCAGAATAACAACAACACACCAGATTATTTTGTCTGAGCTCAGTGGATGAGTTTTTTTAAAAAAAAACACAAGGACCAGATCTGTACTTTTTTTTGTATTTCTGCTCTTGCTGTTTCTTCCTCATGTCTTCCTGCATTTTGGCTCTCTTGGCTGCTGCCTCCTCCCTCCTCTGTCGCCTCAGCTCCAGCTCGGCCTCAGTGAGGGGTTTCCTCTTCCTTGTAGGAACCCCAAGGGTTAACGAAAGTGAGGTCTGCATGCAAACACAGAAAATACAACATTCACAGCTGCACGGGTAAATGTAGGTCACCATGCAAAAGTTTTCAGCACTTAAGATGTTCAGATAATCGTCTACAGTCCCATTAGAGAGGACTCTGATTGGTCCAAAGAATTAATTCTGCTACACGTTAATGATCTGAAACATTCAGCTAGAGTCATAAAGATGATCTGTGTTTCCCCACATTCATTCACACATATCTCAGCCTTTCAACAACTATGATCATCACTGCGAACACCTCCACAGCTGTTTGATCTGATTTCATTTGACTCTGGTCTCGTGTGTTTGGTTGTGGAAAATACAATTGTACTGACATCATGTACAAAAATGTTTCCACTGTGGTGGGGGAAAAAAACAGACCACCCACATGAGTGCATTATTATCAAATAATTAACTACCTTCCACATCATTTAAATCAAACATCATTTCCCCTGTAATTTTTTAGCTGATGAAGCTTTAACTGAGATAATTTGCATTTGGATGAGTTCACAAACGCAGAGTGGAAACCTGTGTGAATGATGTGGATGTTAAAGGTCTTTCCAGAGGTGAAAAGATGGTGTAATATTCTTCATTTCTACTGGATGAGTTACAAAAAAAGTCTTGAGGAGTGCAACACTAAATGTTTGAGATTATATTCATGTGTGAAAAATGTTCCCCTCACTGTCTTAAACCATAATTCTATCTGAACCGAAGAAACTCAGCAAAAAAATCTAACTATTGTTTTCTACTTTGGTGTGCAACAAAGGAACCAAACTACAAGTATGAACACGATCTTTTCAGTGGTTTTTCATATCAGCCACCGTGCTCTAGATCAACGCGGTTACCAGGCGATGTGAGAGAACTTCAGATGGCAGGAACGTCAACACGATCATTTATGCAAACGTTTCTCTTGTTCATTCCACTTTTTTTCAGATAGGGTACAACCAGATTCACTTCAGTGTGATATAGTCAGTGACACATTTAGTTGATTGAAGATGAGCTGCAGTTTCCGGTGCTGTTGAGTTGTATTTGTACAGTTACACTGACTGAGGTATTTATTGTTATAGTCTCCACCTCATTTTTACCACCAAATTACCACCCTGTGGCTTTACGTTTATGCCAACCAGATCAGATACAGTTGTTTAGTTTGTGAATTCTTGAATTGTGGCCAAAAAAATGTTTTTATGAGATCACAGCGACCTTTGACCACAAAAATCTAACCAGTTCATTTTTAAGTCCCAGTTAATATTTGTGTAGAATCTGAGCTATCACATTCAAGAGGCCAAATATGTGTTTTGTGAGGTAACCATGACCTTTGACAACAAAAATGTTATCAGGTTATCCTTGAGTGAACATCTATGTTACCCTTCATAGGATTTCCTCAAGGCCTTCCTGAGATCACAAGAATCCCTCTTACATGAATGGGATGTGTGGACACACGACCCAACACATTATATAAAAATCTTGATAAAGGGAGCCTGTCCCAGCTGGTCCACCCTGGACAGGTTGCCAGAGCTGACATGTACAGACGGACACACAGGTAAATATACTGATGTGTAGTATTTTTTCTACTGCTGCTTATTTAATAAGTTTTGCTATGATTACCACCACTGTTTACACACTGTGATTTCATTACAGTGTTGTTGCTACATGAACCTCAGTGTGGAATCCAAAACATTAAAAAGAATTTCCTACAGGCATCAATAAAGAGAAAGCGCCCAGACAGCCAAGTGGTTAGGTTAGTAGTTAGTTCAAGTCCTGGCTGTGATGATCATTTCTGTGTGTCATCCACCCACTCTTCTCCCCACTTTCCTGTCTATCTTCACTGTAAAATCAATAAATGCAAAAGGGCCCAAAAACATCTTTAAAAAAATCAATAAAGACAATCATGTTGAACATAGCATGTGTTAAAATGAACACTCGCTGGTCGCTGGGTTCACAACATGTATTGTGCACACTCAAGACGGAGTCTTACTCCAGCTTTGTGTCGCAGGGCTCGTCCCTCTCCTGCAGCTTTCTGAAACTCAGCCAACTGCTCCTCCAACAAACGATCAAAGCTCCTGCAGTCATCAGAGCTGGGGTCCTTACTGTAGTCTTTGCCCTCGAAGTAATACATGTGGTCTGATGGGAGAGGATAACATGATGATGAGAGCAGTTTTTTTTTGTTTGTTTTTTTTTTTTTTTTAAATCACAGGCGGAGTTGAAGTTCTGATGACACTTGCAAAAGTGAATGTGAAACAAGTAGAGTGAATCTGTGGTGCAGTATTAAACGAGGTTATGTTTGCAGGCTGAAAATCAAAAGGAAAAGTCAAGAAGTCAATACCCAAGAACAGACACAAAATGAAATTTACAGGCACTAACCCCAAACCAGCAAATAAGGTTAAGAACGGAAAACTCTCCACATAAAAATAAACCTATTGTGGTTTAAGATTTTAAAGTGGTCATTTGATAGACATACTCTGAGAAACATACTCTGCCCATCAGATTCCTCCTCCTCTTCCTCCGCCTCCTCTCTTTCTTCATCTTCTCTTAGTGAGCTGGAGTCTTCATCATCCACCCACTGGCCGTCACAAGAAGGACCAAGAATCTTCTCTAGTTTCACATCCTGTACAGAGCTTTCTTCCGATGACAAAAGCTTATCTACCCCAAACTTCAAGATTTCACAGAGCTGTGTGGGGCAGGAAATATATGTGGTGAGGAGTAAAAACAAAGACAACTGAGTGGGGGTTTGTACACAGTAACAAGGGACAGCTGGAATTAACAAATTGACAAAAACAACAAAATCAATGAATTAAGTGCAGAAACCTGAATTCCTGCCGCAGCAGACTGAGCTTGATCTAGTAAAGAGAAGCGACCTTCCTCAATAACAGTGTTAGTGAGGTGCAACTTGGGCACAGCACGAGAGTACATTATTTCCTCCACTGTGTCTCTTGCAAGGAGGCGGATCACTTTCACAGGCCTGTAATAAAATTAAAAAAAAAAAAAAAAAGTCAACCAAAGATTTAAATTAAGTCCTGTTCTTCAATTAAGTATTTAGGAGAGTGGTGCTAAAAAAAATGGGGGATCTTACATCTTATCTTTAGAATGTTTTATGTCAAACATGAATATTACTTGATTAAAAATAACTGAATCTCTGAACTTTCGTCAGTCAAGTGGAGGCTGTATTTCTGGTTCAAACCATCAAGGCTTGATAACTAGATGTCATGTCTCTTTAACAAGTACTTAAACTAAATACTACAAAGTGCATTACTACTTCATGCAAGTCACCTGTTCTGACCGATGCGATGGCAGCGTGCAGCCGCCTGCAAGTCATTTTGAGGGTTGAAGTCACTATCAATTAAAATGACAGTGTCAGCAGCTGTAAGGTTCATGCCCACTCCTCCTGCAAAGACATGGTTTCAAGAGGTCAGAACACAATGTCTGTGCTCACAGAGCCCACAAATTATTTACTAGATCGTTATCTGCAGCACATACTACTGGTGGACTACGATGCACTCATTTATAAGAAACCTATTCACACAAAGTGATCGGCTGCGGCAGGAAACAAGGTTTGTTTCACCACTTTGACACAGCGTGGTGAGAGAGAGAGAGAGAGAGAACAGCAAGTGTTGGCCTTATTTACACCCCAGTGTGTCATCCTGCCTCGGCTCTTATCTCTGTGTGATCAGTCCCCTTTCCTCTCAGCTCGTTCTACAGATTCTGCTGTAGATCTAGATATGCAGAAAAGCTTGCAGCTGCAGCTCAGTTACTGGTGACTTTTACTAAATTACTGTGTTATCTAAATTATGACCTTTATCATACTCAGTACTGAACAGAAAGTCAGTACAGCAATTGGAAAATATTCAAAACTGCCTGGTTTGCCAATTGAATATGACTAATGAGGTTACAACTAAAAAAGCAAAATGTTTATCATGTGTAAGATAACATAGTTCAAGATTTCTTTTTCTTACATTACATTATATGTACTGTTTCCAATATTCTGCATCCCTGAAGCAAAATTTTTGGTAATGTTCTGCACCTGATCAGTTTAGAGCTGCACAACACAAGGACAGAGGTTCTCTTCCTGTGTGGGCTTTAGTTTTTCAGTTACCTGCTCTAGTGCTGAGCAGAAAGACAAATATGTCTTTGCTGCTGAAGTTCTTCACTGCAAGATTTCGTTCCTCCCCTCGGACGGACCCATCCAGACGTTCATAACTGTAACCTGAAAAGAAAAACTCAATTTGGAAGTTGTTTTATACAGTTGAAGCGAAATAGGTTAAGAATGAAACTTTGACGACTTGGAAATTAAACAACAAACACAAAAGTCCTAATCACCGCCCCATCATTCACCTCTGTACTCCATGTAGTCCTGAAGAATGTCCAGCATCCTCGTCATCTGGGAGAAGAGCAGCACCCGATGCCCCCTTCGTTCACAAACGTGAAAAGAGAAAGTAAGTGAGGAATAAGGAAAACGTGACTAGGTAAAAAGTGATCACCACAATGTATCAATATCTAATTCATGATATAAAAGTGATCAAACCAGTACAGTGGCATAACAACAGTGAGACTTGGCCTGGCTGCTAGCAGATGGCAAATGACAAGCAGAGACACTAACCCTTTGTGCAGGTAGGTCAACATGCTGTCAAGAAGACAAAGTTTCCCACTGGCTTCAATCAGATGCTCCCCGATCTGAAAAGGCTCTGGCTCCACTCCTGGCCAAAAAACAAAAAGAAAAGAAAAAAAGAGAGAAACAGGAAAAGGTTTAAACAAAGCATATGCTGCTATTTCCCATGTCCAATATGTCATATATCTCACCATCAAACAGATATGGGTGGTTGACACACTTTCTCAGGTTCATCAAGATGTTCAGTAGTCGCATCTTGTTGCCTTGTTCGTTTCCAAAAGCCTCTAAAAACAGAGATTTACAGAAGGAGAAACTTTGACTGATTGAGTAAGTGACGATTTAAGATGATTCAACATCTGCTACAGCACACATGACACACTACAGTGCAAAACTCTCACCCAGGTCCTTCATCAGAACAGCTTTGTAGTATTTCTTTTGCAGAGCAGACATGCCGTGGTACACCACCAGCTCTGTCTTCTTTGGTATATCTACAGCCACCTCTGACTTGACTCGACGAAGCAGGAACGGCTCAAGGAGTCTCTGCAGCTCAGCAGCTGGAGAAGCAGAGACACAATTTAATTAACTGTGACGTCAATTCTTTGTGCACACTTTATACTGAACAAGGATTTTTCCAACAAATCCAGATTTTCTCAACTCCTCGTTCCCTGAAGGGAAAGACATGACATGGATAAACATCATGGGAATTCTGAAATACATCTGAATATAATCAACACAGTACTTAGGGATCATACCAAGAGCAGGCTGGTTTTGTATATTTGAGTAAGAGTTGATGAAGTCATCCGTCTCCTCAGCAGTGAAGATGCTGGGCTGAATGAAGCTCAGCAGGGAGTAGAGCTCCTGCAGGTTGTTCTGGATGGGCGTCCCTGTCAGCAGGACTCTGAACCCCACTGAAAACTATACAAGAGATGGTCAGGAGAAGTAAAAAACAGGCAAAAAAAAAACAGTACTAATGATGTTAAAAATGAGCCACAGGCAGCTCAGTACCTCAGTCAAGGTTCTGCGCAGTAACGAGTTCTGATTTTTCAATCGATGAGCCTCGTCTACTACGAGGACCTTCCACTTCCACCTGAGGAGCAGAAGGAGAAAGTCCATGGAAACACTGAATTAACCAGTAAATATTCATCATTACGCTTCATTATTTTATAGGATGGGAGATTTTATTTCCTCAGAATGTCAAACATAAGACGTGACACTTCAGTTCATGAAATGAGTGGAATTAATTAACTACCATAAATTATTATTTATAAAAAAATAATAATAATAATAAAAAAAAGGCGATATCTAGTGCACAATTACATTCACAGATGTGTGCTGTCATGCTAGGGCATCATTTCAAGCATATGTCCCTAGAATATGTTGATGCAGGATTTTGTATGTTCAATATTTACATGGTCTGCACTGTTAATGTCAGTATGTGTCGCTATGAGATGACAAAGTTTGTAACGATGTCCACATATTTCAGATCAGACTCACCGTCTTAAGAATGAGGCATCTTTGAGACACAGCTAAAAATGAAAAAGGAAAAGAAAAATGTCAGTTTTAAAGTTGATGAAACATCAGGTCATCTTGTTTTCACTAAACAGCCACATACCTCATACGTAGTGAGAAGAACATGGACGTCCTGTGTGTCTGTTTCTTTCTGAATCTCAGCCCGTCTCTCTTTGTCTCCCTTGTAACAAAGCACCGTCAGAGAGGGGGCGAAGCTATGACCATAAAACATAAAACAAGAACAATTTTATATCCTGTGGCTTATGACACAGACACTTTCAAGTTAAATATAAAAAATGGATGACAACAAGAGTACCGTTCTAACTCCTTTCTCCAGTTCTCCATAACAGAGAGCGGGCTCAGGACTAAAAACGGACCTTTCTTCCCAAGAGCTCCAGACATGTAAACCAGCAGAGAGATCGTCTGAGGGGAAAAAATCATGAGTATGAAATAGGGAGTTCTTCTTGTACAACAACATACAAAACACAGCCCTGGCAGCTTTTACTAAGGGGTTATTCAAAAGATTTTTGCGTTAATGACACGTGTTAAAACCATCCAATCCAACAGTGTCGACTCTACAGAAATGAAATATGAGTAAGCTTCCATGTTCAAAACAAATATGTTAAAACAAACACAGGTGCAGCTACTTTCATTTCATATTACACATTTACTGTATCAAGCCATTAAAGTGAGGCTGCATCAATAATGATAGTCATTGAGTCAACATGCGCAACTTCTATTATGAGACATCAATAGTCTGCAGTCATTTTTACACAAATAGTGTTTGTGAGTGGTAATTGATCTGTGAAATACAGGAAAGGAAGATTTTAAAGATCCACCTGCTGTAGCAAAAAGAAATGCTACACCTGCTTTAACACCTGATTCAACACAACTTCAATCATCATAATTTCACCTTTGTAGTGCACAAGTGTAACTATTGTAGTAAATTTCAGTTGTGGTTTCATCAAATTGCTTCTTTTGTTTGATCAACGGTCCAAAACCTCAAGGTATTCAGTTTATCATATAAATGCTCATGACTGAAAATCAGAAACTAAAGAATGTTTGGGCTTAAAAAAATGACTTAAAACAGATTATTTTTGTTGACGGGTTAATTGGCTTGGTTAATGTGTCTGTTAAAACAATGGAAACCTATTTACTAAAATAAATCAGAGCAGGCACAGTGCAGGCATTCAGCCTTTTTCATAGGGGACATTTTACATGTCACAGGTGTAAACAATACAATAAACAGTGACTGAACTGTATTGCTCTGCTTCACTTTCGTGGTCCTAATGTTGTGCACACTGTTCCACTGTCCACACAACTACTGGATAAAAGGCCGATAAGCAAGTTATTTCTATATGTGTATGGGCCTGTGAAGAATAGTCATACAGGGGAATTATAATGTATAAAATTATGTATTTATATACATGCTTAACACAGCAGTTACACTGAAATAAACGGTTATGAATCCAGTATATTTAAACACACATTGACATGAATCACTATTATTCAAATGATGAATCAATAGACAGATAGACAGGTGAATACTTTATTGATCCCAAAGGGAAATCAATAAAGTATTCATCTAGTAAAGGAGAGGATAGAAAATAAAGTATAAACTATGAAAAATATCAAATATAAAGCAGGGAATAATTACAAAGTAGCACAAAAGAGCACAAACACACAAATCACACACCTGACAGGTTTTTCCTAAACCCATCTCGTCTCCTAAGATGCATCCCTGCTGGTTGTTCAGACACTCAGTCAACCACTGTACACCAACCAGCTGGTAGGGTCTCAGCTGTATCCCTGAGGATATAACGACACAACTTATCACTACTGACAATTATTTAAAATAATAATCTGAATAATCGTCTGAATAACAACAGGTCAAGTTGGACAAACACGAACATTTTCAGTCTCCTAAAACAAAACGCACCTGTATAAAACACAGCAGACACACACAAGTTAAAGTTAAAACTATCCTGCCTGAATAAAAAACAAGCACACGCAAGATAATAACTTCAGCGGCTAAGTTACTAAGTTTATTAAGTTTACAGCCTCGATACCTTTTAAACCCCACGTGTGTACGTCGCTCTGAGAAACGGGAGTCTTCTTTTTCTCTGCTACGCTATTTTTTATTTTTGATAAAAAGTCTGTCATGTTTCCAGAAACACGGGACTTTTATACACACACAGACAAGCGTCTCACAACTACACTTCCTGGTTGGGTCATGTGACGCTGGGGAAAAGGCGCGCGCCGGAGATTAGTTTAAAGTAACCTCACTGATAAACATGAAAACAAACATGTAGGAGTCCTGGGATGATTTAAACTAGTTTAGTGGTGGAATTTAACATACTTTTGACTTTTACTCCAATACATTTTACTGCCATTTTCTACACTATCTATCTGTATTGTGTATGAGTACAAGGATTACCACAGGATTTGTTGTTTTTAGTTTTTATTCAACACAATCAGTTGTAAAACATCTCAGTTTTTTAGATTTTCAAAACAGTTGTCAGGACTGAACTTGGGCCAAACGCATGACTCAGGAGTCAGAGTAGGAAATCACTCCAATCTTTTATTATCAAAGTTCAACAACAACAAAAAAAAACACTCAATCAAGAGAGAATCAACTAACTAAAACACTAGACAAACAAACAAAGAAAGATACAAAAAAAAAAAAAAAAAAACTGACAAGGCAGGGACATGAAATAATTACTGGCAAACTCAATCTGATGGCGTGGAGCTGGTTCTCTGTGGTATAGGACAAGACAAACTGGCACAGACAAGGGGAGATGCAGACTATTTAACACATGAGGGTAACAGGGACACAATCAGGGATGACAGACAGGAGCACGAGAGGAAGAGCAGGTGACCTCAAATGAGAGGAGAGAGACTTTCAAAATAAAACAGGAAATGACAAGACAAGATTGATACAACTCAATACGACCAACTTTCTCAGTCATGACACAGCAAAGCAACTAAACCATAAAACATAACATTTACAGAACATCTAGGCTTTCTAGGTAGTTTTCTCCCATGTGGTAGACGTGTTCAAGTAGATACCCAATCAATGCCAGTGCATAGTTTTAACTGTTTTGTTTTGTTTTGTTTTGTTTTGTTTTGTTTTGTTTTGTTTTGTTTTGTTTTTTGTTTGTTTTAAAACTACGTATAAAACTATAAAACTGTTAACTTGAGTACAAAGACTTGAGATTTGACTTAGAAATAGAAAAAATGACTTTTCAACATCTCTGTTTCTTGGTCTGCTCGGCTGACATTTTTATATCCAACTTTGTCTAAAGTGAGCGCCAGACTATGCAGCTTAATAATAAAAAAATAAAGAAGCAGTTTATTCAGATAAAAATAAGTTTCATGTCAATAAGTCTGAAAGAAATAAGCGACTTATGTCTTTGATGATCCCTCCAGGACCAAATACAATAAATAACACCAGCAATGAGAAGGAGAAGATTTTCTTCCCAGTCATCCATCTGAGAGAATATAAGAGATACTGAGCTGAGTAACTGTTTTTTATTTGTTTAGTTTAGTTTTTTTTTTTTTTTTTTTTAATTATTATTGTTGGGGCATTTTTGCCTTTATTGATAGAGACCAGAAATGTGAGGGAGAGTGGGAGAAAGACACACAGGCAAGCTTAACTCAGTCAGGATTCAAACTGGCAAACAGCTGCACAACATGTATCAACATGGTGCACCATAACCACATTTGGCTATCCAGGTGCTTATTATTGAACTGTATTATGAAACTCAACTGTCTCTGAATTATGTGAATAATGTGTTTTTTGTCTTCAACTCACCAGTGTGTGTCGAATTGGTCCCGTTATTGACTGGATGTTTCTGGTCTGACGCTGTAAAGATCTGGTAAATTTGCAGCAGAACAAAAGAGCATCGAATCAGTTGGGGACACACTGGTGAAGACCCAAATGCATAAAACCCAATTATTTGTGTGCTCAGCTCAGGAAAAAAGATACTAGATGTGTTTTATCTGCATCCAAATATTCAGATTTTTAACTATGTGTTTGTTTATTTGTTAGTACGATTACACAAAAACTGCTAAAATGACAACTGCACCAAACTTGGTGGAGGGATGGGGTGTGAACCCCTTCATTTCTCTTTGAAATTGTAAGAAAAAACAAACAAACAAACAAAAAAAAAACAACTGATGATGGACCAATATGTTCATCCAGTTGCCAAACTCTAATTTATAGTCACCCTCACCAAAAATCTTATGTTTCCATCTGTGTGTTTGTTTATTTGTTTATTGGTAACAGGATGGTGCAAGTTGAACCAATTTACACTAAACAGGTTGGAGATGGGTCAGGGAAGAACCACTACATTTTGGTGATGATTGAATTAATGGGACAGTTAAAATATGTCTGTTTTCATGAAGGGCAAAGAAAATGACAAATCTGCTGATCTGGACCAACCTTCATCACCAGTTGTTATGAAAACAAGATGTTGGGTAAGTCTTGAAAAATGGTCTTTTTAATAAACTCTTAGTTCAGTTTATGTGTAGGGACCCTATTCATGCCTCTGCCAGAGTGAAGTGCTATTTTGAGCTTTATAAGTGGTTAAAAAAGGCCTATAGATGCGTTTGGCTGACTGCCCCACTTAGGTTCATTGTTAGGTATTTAACAGTGAGCACAAAAGACATTGAAACTTGAAAATCCTTCAGCCAATGTAAAAAATCTCTTGAGGGGATGTTTGACTCATATGCACGGTGAAATAGACCCTGGGTTCAAATTACACCAGACAATCTCTTTAACTTCCGTTGTGGTATCATTTGCATTCATGTTGTGAAAAGACTGAGTTTAATATCTCAAACACCCACTATGGCTTATAACTATAAACAGCAAAAGGATGAAGAGATAGAAAAGCATCCTAGTGTGGAGTTGAGCTGTTCTTCATGTGGTTAATGAGTTGCACTAACTCTCATCATCACCATGTCACAATGACAGAATTAGCTTATTTACAACTTTGCATAGCTACTTGAGTTTCATTTTTACTTTAATGTCACATTTTTTTATTTCTGGGTTGAAGCATTTCAGCACATCTACATTATTATTTTTTTATTTTTTTCACTCTGTTACATTGCAGCCTTTTACTAAAATAATTTAAGTTAAGTTAAGATATTTTTTCCTCATCAATGTACACACAGCACCCTGTTTTGACAGAAAAATCCCAGAAATGTAGACATTTTTGCAAATGCATTAAAAAAAAAAAAAAAGAAAGACTGGCCATAAGTATTCAGACCCTTTGCTGTGACACGTACATTTAACTCTGCTGTCCATTTTTTCTGATCATCCTAAAGATGGTTCTATACCTTCACTGGAGTCCAGCTGTATTTAATTAAGTTGATTGGACTTGATTAGGAAAGGCACACATCTGCCTATATAAGACCTGCCTGTATAAGATAATCATTAAATGGAAGTTTGGGACGACCAGAACTCTTCTAGAGTCGGCCGTCTGGCCAAACTGAGCAGTTGGGGAGAAGAGCCTTGGTGTGAGAGGTAAAGAAGAATCCAAAGGTCAATGTGTCTGAGCCCTGGAGATGGAAGTTCTAGAAAGTCAACCATCACTGCAAGTCTCCACCAATCAGGGCTTCATGGCAGAGTGGCCCAACAGAAGCCTCTCCTCAGTGCGAGACTGCATAGAGTTTACTAAAGTTAACTAAAGTTAAAAAACACAAGAAGGACTCCCAGACTATGAGAAATAAGATTCTGGTTTGATGAGACCAAGATTGAACTTTTTAGACTTAATTTTAAACCATATATGTGGAGAAAAGCAGGCACTGCTCATCACCTGCCCTTTACAATCCCAACAGTGAAGTATGATGGTGGCAGCATCGTGCTGTGGGCATGTTTTTCAGCTGCAGGAAAAGGACAACTGGGTGCAATTAAAGGAAAGATGATTGTGGCCAAGTACAGATATATCCTTGAAGAAAACCTAGAAACACCCCTAGATCAAAGGGGTGTTTCTACTCAATACTGAGAAAAGGGTCTAAAAACTGGTGACCATGAGTTATTTCAGTTTTTGTTCTGTAATGAAGATGCAAAATTGTCTGTATTTTCTGTGAATATGGGGTGCTGTGTGCACATTAATGAGCAAAACAACAGTTGGCATTGCAGTCATCAAACAAATTTTCTCACTATATTTTGAACAATGGCTTAAAACAGAAAGTGAGCTGTCTCTCAGCATTGCTTTCATGGACTAAAATTTGTGCTCAGAATTTGTAGTGTATTAATTGGTAGCATATCACCAGAATCAATATATTATCAATGTGTGACTACTGACATGCATAATCAATATGTGGCTGCTGATGGTGTTATAAAAGTCAATGTCTTACTACTGATAGTTTTGATTCAAGGCTCAGTTGAGGCCTGAACCTGTATAAGACCTAGGTTGTGCTGACTGTATAAGAAAGATGCAGACCACAAGGACACAGATACCAACATGTATCTCTCACAACTCTCACAAAAAAGTGTGTGAAAATGTAACCATATATAAATTCTTTAAATACAGTAGGAATGAGCTAAAACATACTTGTGTCTTGCAGAGTATAAAACTTTGTTTTAAAAAAAAGGCAACCCCAAAGAAATCAAACATAGTGGGGTCATGAGAAGTCAGAGTAACCAGTCTAAACCAGTTAGTACCAGCTTAACACTCGCATCAAGGATAGATACGATAGAAGAATATGACTGGTTGTTAATGATGTTGTGCTACCAACCCAGCAAGTTTGTGTATAAAAGGAGACTGTATGCAACACAGTTTGGGTCCACTTCACTTGAAGGGTCTTCGGGTTTGTTGTGCACAATAAACTCTGCTGCGTTTGACTCCTGATCACTCAGACTGCTTTTTAAAGAACTTTAGAGTATTTTTGACACACCAGAAGAGTCGCTTCTGGTCCATGTTTTGAGGTAACTTTGTTTTCCCTGACATCACAATGAGATGAGACCCCTTAGTGACTTAGCAAGTTTCATCCAGTTTGACCAAATAGGCAAGCTACAACAAAGCAACACCAAAAATTAAAAAAAAAATGCATGATCACAGACTACAGAGCGAATGTGCCAATTTCACTTGGATGAAACAGCATCTGAAGCATAAATGTATTTACTGTGCTTACATTTATTCCGCTCAGCGATACAATAATGAGATTGTCATCTGTTCATTTACAAAATACATCCATAATCATTTATTATAAATACGTACATAATTTACACAATATGCCCAAACTCATTAAAATTCTTATATGCTGAATTAATCAATACATACTATAGAACAATTAGCTCAATCACTAAAGCATAAACAAGAAAAAGAAAACATCTTTGGATATAAAACGTGTCTTGTTCACTGATCAACAGAGTCACAGACTCTGATGCAGAACCACATGAAGGCTGTTTCAGAAACTTCAATAAGAAACTCAGTCTCTTCCTCTTCATCCAGCCGGGACCTTCAGCAGGACTCATTTCAGGCAGAGAGCCACCCCCCTCATTATCGCCTCCCTGCAAAGCAATTCACAAGAATCAGACAAACACATAGACTTTGAATATGATTTATTTTGATCCTGATCATTTACACAGCTGATTTGGATAAAAAAATATTAATATGACAAACCTCGCACATGGGATGTATGATAGACTGTACCTGGAAACAACAACAACAAAAGAAAAACACATGTATGTCACACGGACAGAAATCTCAGGCTGAAGACCTCATTCTCAAAACTCAGAACACAGAAAAACACAGAAACTCTCAAAACACAGAAAATAAGACTCACCATGAAAATGCCAAGACTTGTAAGATGCAAAATAACAAAGCAAGTCCAAAGTTCTTCCACTGCAAAAAAAAAAAATATATATATATTTGGTCGTGTATAACCAACAAATTAATAATTAAGTTTCTAATACAGGTTAGACTTCTGAATGTGATGATGTTTTGTATGGAGCTTACTCACCCAGAAAGCTGCACAGAGAGTCAACACAAGGCAAGTCTACGACAAGGAAATGGGACACGTGATTGACAGCATGGACCCTGATTGATCGTTTTTCATTTGGTTATAATTGTCAAAGATAAAAAAAAATCATTGACTTTTATACTAACTGTTTTGTAAACAAAGTAAATGTTAACTGGGGTGGGGTTGGGAGATGGACTGGGTCATTCACTGCTCTGGCTGCTCTGTCAAAGAGTGTGTGTGTGTGTGTGTGTGTGTGTGTGTGTGTGTGTGTGTGTGTGTAGATGACGACTCTGTGTAGTAGCACTAACTGCATGTATTTAAATGCTACTTATAGTTACAGCTCTTTGAACAGTGACAGAAGCCAGGAAATCACCAGATAAATAATGCCACCCATTTACGATCATTGTCCAGCAATAACAAGTCATTTATTTTGATTGGCCCCATTAAATATAGATCTAACACACACATAAGGCTCTAAAATAACGAATCTATTTTCTCATTCAACTGTGTTGAGATGTACATCCATGTCAAATTGAAGGACTACGTCTCACAGTCCTTATACACTGCACAGATGTGCAGATCCAGATGTGCACATAACGTGTATAAGAATGTGCAGTGACACTGTTTTTCAGTCCATCACATCCTTATGGTACTGTTCTTGACGTGTCCAACAGTCCAATATTGTCTCTCTTAATCAAACAGGTCAGGATGCAGAGAAACAACTGACCTGATGTCACTGTGACAATGGATGAATGAAGAGTAGGTATAATTTAAAAATATTGAAGGTATTATTTTTATTTCTAATTGGTTCTCCCTGATTCTATAATTGATATGATCTATAATATACCTAATCAAATCATAATCAATTTCTCAAGGTGTGGTTATTCCCAAGAAACAAGTACACAGTTCTCAGTTTCTCAGTTTCTCATCATATTTTGCTTATTCATCTTCTTTTTGAGTCTATGGAACTGAGAAAACATCTCAATGATGGATGTTTTTGTACTTACGATCATAAAAGTAGTGGCCAGAGCTCTTGTTTTGTCACACATCCTCTTTAGCTGTTTCAGTGGCCCCATCAGGAACATGGTGCTGATGGACAGAATAAAACAGAATGTAAACATGTTATATTTCTTAAAGTTAGTATACAGTGTGTATATGTATAACACAAATTGTTGTTAAGGACACTGACCTGGCCAGAGCACATATGTTCCCAAAAGTGTAAAAGACAATGAAGAGTGTGAGTCCAATCCTGGGGAGGAAGAGCATGGCCACCCCCTGCAGGACAGAGAGAGAAGACAGCTGATCGGTGCTGGATCACACCTGACATTCCTCAGAGCCAGAAGAACCTGTAGGACCACATCAGCTCACCTCTCCCTGCGCTCTTCCTCCTCATTAATGTTGGGCTTAATAACACACACAGCAGGAACAGATGACCAAACAAATCAAAAACTTTTGACAAAAACTTACGAAAATTGTGCACGCGCCTCCCACCACAAAACACGCGATGAATCCTTTGATCCGTGTCCCCCAGCCCAGAGTGGACGCTTCATTCATCGTCTGCGGACATTCAATCACCAATCAGTGACTCAGCTGAGATTCACAACAGAGAAGACTGAAGTTTGATTTTACCTCTAAAACAGTTCGGTCATCTCTCCGCGACTCTTCTCCGCTCAACACAGACTTTAATTTATCCATAGCAGAGGAGCCTCAAAAAAATCCTCCAAGACAAGTGAAAATGTGCGATTTGTTTCCTGGAGCGACAGAGTTTGTTTTGTTTTTTTTCCACTGGTCTGCTTTAATCTGAGTGGATGGACCACAACGTCACATTGCTGCTGACTGACAGACTGTCATACCTGATCTCAGATCAGTCACACCTGAGCGGAGAGGCAGCACGAGGACTCACTCTGTTCTTTTTTTCCCAACTGTTTTACTCGATCTTTCAAATTTAGTCAAATCTTAAAAAATCTTATACAAATTAAATTCTACTTACTTTAGAAAACTACGTATGTTAACTATTTCTGCTTGTTTTAAATGTGTAATGTACATATCTTACATTACACATATACATTTATATTTTTATACATTTAGTAGTGATGATCAAGATTTATCATCTCCTTTATATGTATAGATCAGCAGGTATTCAACCAAAACTTAGTTACAGATTATTAGTGATAGGTAGCCTTAAAATATCCAATTGTCAGTGATTGTTACCATATATCAATTTAAAAGCAACCAGACTAACAATTCAACATATCATCTGATAAATAATCAGCAACTGTGTTAATTGTGTAAAATATGTTTTATGTAACAATGCTTAATATTCATGAGAATTTTATTTGCGAATCTCTTTGTGTAATAACCAACTGGATATATTTGGATATTACAGATATATAATATATTACTCATGTCAGTCATGACGACAATCATTAACTGCAGTTACAACATACAACTGTAGTGAAATAAATTGTCATGAAAAAAAAAAGATGAAGAAGAAGGAATAGGAAAAATGAAATTTGCAGATAAGGAAGCTTCAGTGTTTCAAGTCAGTGCCACAAAAAAAATGGGCCACATTTTTAAGCACCGAGTGATTGGTCTTTTCAACACAGAAGATCTTTGTTGACACATGTGGCAGCACAATCTGCATGTGTGGTCAAACGCTGATTAAAATGAGATTACAGGGATGAAATATTGCTGCCGTCGTCCTTGGATGATGATATTCTGACACTTTTTGTTTTTAAAGTGATGAGTTATACACATTGATGGTAGAATTATATCTATAAATAATCCTATTGTAACGACTATAAATGTCTGAAACAGTTACAACAGACACCATGTTGTTAACTCACCACGTTGCTGTTAAAATATTAAACTACACTGAAAAAAAAATCAAGGACGTGTATTAACAAGACACCGACAACAATTTAGCCAAAAAGTAATGTCAAATAGCAAAATGTAAACATAAAAAAAACTTTAGTAAAAACCTTATCATTGGGTATTGGGTTTGACTCACAAGTTTGATTCAACTTCTAAACATTATGAAACAAATAAAAAACAAATAAAACACTTTGTCTTAAAGTACAACTACTACTACTGCTGATGCTGATGATGATCACTGTTCTCACCACAAGATGGCACAACTTCACAAAACAAGTCAAATGAAACCTATAAGGCTTACTTAGCTTTAGCTTTATGAGTTTCTGTCCACTTTTACTATATGTGCAAATTAATAATAAAAGAATAACAAATATGAATATATCTATGAATATATGCAAAGTATAAGGCCACAGCTTAATAAATAGCGATGAACAATATGGCTAAAGGTGGTGTCCAGCTGATTAAACAAGGCAGAGGTAGAGATATATTTCTAAAGTAAAGCTTCCAGAAACTAAGTCCTTATCCCTTTTTCTTAGTCTGCATGTCGCGCTTCTAGTCGTATTGCTGCAAACGTTACATCCCTGATTTAACTGTGATATACACGAGTCCCCTTCATTCCTATTCATAAAATCTCATCCTCTGACTCCGGGTCCCTGTCTCTGGGCTTCAGAAGTCCCATTTCCATTGGCGGAGTCCTCTTCAATCTGGAGCGAACCACACTACAGAAAACACAAACAAACACCAGTTTGGAGAGGGTGACACGAGAGGCTCTGACATTAATGGTCCCTGTGTGGTTGAATCTGTAAGTCCAGGATAAATACACGAAACAGCAGCTTATGGGCCGTGTGATATGAAGGAGGTTCTTACCAGCTGACGGTGCAGTAGAGCACACCCACGACGAGCATGGAAAAGGCAAGATGCCAGGAGTAACACATGGTGATGAACATCATGTTGTTGGGGTCCTTCATGTCCCACTCAGGGCCACTAGGAGGGTACAGCACAAAACCAATCTGTGTCCCAAAAGAGGAAATGATCAAGAATTAGGACACATTTGTCAACCCCCACCATTGATTGTTGTACATAATACATAAACACAATAAGATAGATATAGATATAGATATAGATATAGATATAGATATAGATATAGATATACCTCCCAGAACCAGCTGCCCTGCAGGATTGTGAGCGAACACCGCAGCAGCTCCAGAATGATGTTGCCTCTGTGGAAAACCTCCAGACAGGCTATGAGAGCCTGTCCAAACACGGCATAGAGCAGCAGCTGATGTATGTGAACGTCCAACATCGTCCTGCCATGAAGGTGGTAGAGGAAAAGAAATCCTGCACAAACAGAGGAGAAAGTTAAAAGTGGTAAAATAGCAAAGCTAGAAAAAGATCTTTTAACCTAATAAAATAGATGTAAATGCAGTTTACTGTTCATGGTCTAGATCAGTGATTCCTAACCAGGCCCGCTTGTACTTGAAAACTTTAAAAACTAGAAATACCACCTAACTTTCATACACTTTTTCATCATAGTGAGATTGACCTTTAAACTCAGGTCTATAGTCTATAGTCTACTGACTATAGTCAGATAATTTTTAAGTAAAAATGAATATTTGTGCCCAATTTAAAGAAATTCACTTGTTATTACTTCTTATTACTATCAGTTCATCATTGTGTGAGTGAGACTTTGTAGTAAATTTAAAGGATTTCCTCATCACCTGCCTGAGAGCATAAAAAAATAAATTCTAATTTAAAATGAGATGATATTTAAGTTTTAATTATTGAATGAGAAGAGAGGTCAAAACAGCTAAAACAGCAAAAACAGCAGTTTAGCTCAAAATATCAAATAAATAATTTGGATATAAATGCTAAAATGGGTAAATATACAGATCAAATACTACACATTGGACTTCAGGTATCACAGTGGGAAAAATCAACAAAAAAAAAAATCCCAAACCAAAATCTTGTTAATGTTGAATTCAAGGGATCGTTTGAACTCACAACTCAAAAAGTTATGTTTCATAAAAGTAAAAGGTTAAAATATAAGATTAAATATTGAAATAGTTGGTTAATTAATTAAATATGATTAAATAATAGAGTCAGATATATTAATTTAAAAAAATAGCTGGTATAGTTACCTAAATGTAATGGATATATGATTAAGATAAAAATAGCCACCTAGCAGATAAAACGTAATGTTTGCAATATTTAGTGATAGGAAATACTAACCAACAGCTGTAATAGACAATTAAAAGTAATTAGCATAAATAGCTAAATGTAATGATAAAACCTTTCTATAGATAATTATTGCTAGAGCCCAGGTTCATCCACTTTTTAAAATGCAGACTTGATAAAACCAACCAAAACGCTGATAGACAAATTGTACAAAAAATATAGTTAACAGTTTTACATGACATCCAGTTTATAATCAGTTCAGATGAACTCATCTGAGACTCATCTGGTGTTAACAGAGAGATACCTGAGCCCGACTATGAACCACTGATCGTTTAAATACAACTTCAAAACAAAGACGGGACAATAAAAAAGACAATTTGTTTTACCTTCATTGAAGAAAGCGATGGCTAACATCAACCTGTCCAGAGCCAATGGAGCAGCTTCTGTGAGGTGGATAATAAGAGACACGGCCGCAGACAGGCCAAAGAATAAGTACATGGTGGCGTGCTGCCAGTTCATCAGATGCTGCCAGTGTTTCTCTGCAAAGTTGTACAAGTGGAGCCTCGGTCCACCGGCAAGAAACTGCTCTGCCACAATCCCTGAGGAACACAACAGGAAAAACAGTCAGTCTCTGTAATTTAAGATCGGATGGCCTGTCATTAAAGATTTAATAAGATTTATATCACCAACAATCTTTTATAAATGTTTACTAAAGGAATATAGTGGCTTGCTTACCAAAGAAAGAGAAGAAGAGTACGACAGAACTTTCTATGATCTCTAGGCGGCGCTGTGACGCTCTGCTGGCCAATCGAGTGGAGCCGATGTTCTTGTTCCTACGGGTGGAGTGTAAGAGGGAGTATTTTCCTGTCCACCAGATCCCAGCGATGAGGAAGAAGCTCCCAGGGAGTGCGTGACCTTTAAAGCTACCCATGATTCACAGCAACTGCATTGTGGGAAAAACAGATCTTTTGGTTGTTGTTGTGGATAAATGATGAAATCCCTTAATGCAGCAAGCACTGATGTGATCTCAGTAATGTGAAAAATCTTGACTCGAATGCACGGAGGAAATATATCAAAACAAACAAGATAAAATCGCCTCATATACAAGTGTTTTTCCAGTAACGTGGGAGTATAAAATATTTTTAGACCAGTTGGCACATTTGAGGCAATAAAAATGGAAGGGAAACATGAAGGGGTGCCTGCAATTTAGTTTAACAGCATAATTAGAGATAATGGTGTGTGTGTGTGTGTGTGTGTGTGTGTGTGTGTGTTGGCCACAGCCCCCAGTTGACCTTGGCAGAGTGTGTGTGTGTAGTTAAAGTGTCAGGAGGTTTACACTTGTACCTGTTAAAGTGTGAACCTGAGGCCTTTTTCTGTTCTTTACTAAGTTTCACGTTCTCTTTGGTAATAATTAGCCATCATTTCCTCCGCAATTAAAACCTGATTGATGTGTCTGAGCTGTGTATTCCTACTTTCCCTAAACGGAACCAAACATCCAGTAAAGAGGAAAAAATGAATAAAAACAAACAGGCTACCATTTCAAAGTCAGTCATGGGTTGTGCCTTTTTTATCCTTTGTGTGGTTTCGTTGTAAATACATAATGAGTAAAAAGGATCTTTATGGACCTGCCTGACTTCAGTCTACTTGAGCAATGAATAATTCTTTGTAAACTCTGAGTGTGAAGCTGGAGTGACATCAATCATGAGGAGAGAATAAGAATAAGGTGCTCAGCTGTATTTTCCTTTGTGATGCAGATGATGGACAATATTCTGCCCAGCGACAAAGCAAACCTTTTGAAGGACACTCACACGTTCATGCACACACACACATACACAATAGAAACAGATTGTTTCAGATGTTCAGACTGAACTCATCTGTGTCAGACAGCCCTGTGCATCCTCTCCAGATTGAGGAAAACACTTCAGTCACCATGGCAATCACGCCGCCGTGTCACCGGGGTGCTGCTAGCAGAGTGAGGAGTGTCTGGCTGATTTAATCACGGACAACATCTGTGTTGTTTCGTTTCCAGACTCAGTGACTCACACACTTCCTTGTGTGAGGCGTTTCAATTAATAAAAATGCTATAGGGATCAACTGTAAATAAACGTATACAACTTGCATTTGACTAGTTCCTTGTTTCTTGTTGATTTCCTTGTATTTTATACTTTAACTTAGAGGGAAGAAAACAACATCAAACACATGTTTATTTAACAGCTTATTACTCATACTTCATATAAAGACTTTACACATGATCCCTTTATACTGTAATATAATACGCTATATAATCAGCCTCACTTTTTTATCACCAACAACATTAAAGTGTTATATATACCTAAAGTAATGATTAAATAACCACACCGACAAGGTCTAACACTTGTTTAAACACTTATTTATTTAAGTAACATTGAAAACAGAGCGATTTTACTTGTTTTTCAGTTTTTCTATAAATGTAACTGCTACTTTTAGAATATTTTTCTGGTGTGGTGTTTTTGGTGTACACTGTAGATCCTTTGTTAAGGAAGGGAGACATGGACGGTGAAGCTATTTTAATAATGTAATGAAGAGTTTAAACAGTTACATCTTTAAGGAAGTCTATTCCAAGAAATAAAATGTTTTTTTGTTTTGTTTGTTTCTGTTGTTGTTGTCTTTGATTATGATTTCAAACTGTTCTAAACCGATTAAACACCTTAACTTGTAAAAAAAAAAAAAAAAAAAAAGACAAGTGAGTTAATACGTTTGCTATTTGAGATCATGAAGAGTAAAGATCCATCATAAAGATAAGTTTTGTGTTTCCTGAGCCCCTCAATGTGAACTGCACACTTCAGCGTCAAAGTTTACTCTGCAGACAAAATTATGATTTTTTTCTTATGGTATGAAGGTAAAATGTTTTTTTAAAAGTAGAAACAGTGATGCTGCTGGTCGAAATATGGAGGATAAAGTTACAGTATAGCACACAGTAGCTTTGAATTCCTTCATAGTAAAAAGAAAAAGGGGGGTCTTACCCAACTGGACTTGTTTCTGGAGATCAAAAGTTGCTGTAAGTATTTTAAACCAGAAAAATCAAAGCGACCTCATGTTTTCTTCATAAAAGAAACATTTTCTGGCGGCAGATGAAACAGATTTCTCCTGTGTTCTTCAGGAAAACAAGAAGTAAACATCAGCTTTCTCCTCCGAGCCAGCCTCCTCTCCAGACTCCTTTCATAATCTTTCCCCTTTTTTTCCTCCTCATTTTTCCGACTTTAACAGTTTGGGCTTTTACTGGCCGATAGAACCATCCCATTGGATGACTGCGGCGAGCTGGCGTCATCTGTGCGTGCTGTGATTGGTTGAAGTTCACGTCAGTCTCAGGTGTCCACGTGTGCACTTTCACTCCGCCTGCTCGTGCTCGGCTCCGTCCCTCCCTGCTGAGAAAACCGCTACTTTCTGAACAGCAGCATCAGCCAATGGGCCGAGCCGAGACACGACCGGCTGCACGTACACCGCAGCTGGAAGACGTCTTATCTGCGGCCTGGAGCTCTGCTTCCTCCGTTAGAGCGGCTCCATCCAGCCTGGACACTGTCAGATCCTCGTGTGTAATGTGCTACTCAAGTGTGAACTGTAACAGCCTCTTGTTTATGAAGACAACAACCAACAAAACCAACAGAAAACACCAACGAACCACTGGTTTTACTGAAAAACAAAGACACATCCTATTATATAAAATTACCCCTTTATAATACTTTTACTTAGAACACACGCACATCTTCATATTTACTTTAATATGTTGCATTTTCACGTTTATAAAAACAAGATGAGATATTTTTTCTGAGATAAACTTGGAGTGTTTGTACGCGGACATCACATCACATCTATACAATAATATTTTATTATGCTTAATGGTGGGCCTGATATAGACACTTACATTATCATTTAGATGATGCTTAGTTTTTATACTTATCAGGTCCTAATAATCCCAAATAGCAGCGAGAAGTTAAAAATGCACTGGGTCAAGGATGGGTAATAGTTTTCCTATCAAGTCATAGCTGACTGGTAGTTACACAAAAATCTGTTTTTCACCGGGACCTTTGTCAGGATTTCAGAAAACCATCTGAAGCATCTGTCTGTGGCATATCAACAAACATCACTGAAGAACTTTTTTTCATTAAAATCTAATTTTTGTCCGGGACTGTTGCTTGGTTCCATCTACACATTTGGTGCCCAGACATGAGTGATAATCTGTCTTTTTATATTCTATTCATTTAAAGTAGTAAAATTTAAACATATCCCAGATAGCAAAATCTTTACAAGCCAAATTTGGCCCAATTTTGGCAATGTTTTGGTAGGATGTACGGCTCCTACGTGGACCAAGATAGGGTTACAAAAGAGAAAACAACAGGAGATCAAAACCCACTTAAAATCGTTTGAAATTGAACTCCAAAATATAGCTATTACTGTCCCAAAAAGAGCCCGAAATCCCCACAGTCAAGCTAAAAGCCTTTACCTTGCTTACCTTTATTTTTAAAGTAGTGTGGTAACCATAACTATGCCACAGTCAAACCAAAGACTTTCACCATGCTTCTCTGTGCCTAAATGAATCCAAGAAATTATAAATATCTGCCAAACTACAGCCAGAATCTTTGTTATCTGGGATGGGATGACTACACTGCAATCAGCCTGAAATTCCTGTCCATGTTAAGGTAAAATATAAACTACACCCAGACTGCTGAAAGCAACCATATTCCCCCAAAACATACTGTTTGAAATTAAATTCATATTGAGTAATTCTATGTAAAACACACAGAACAAGACATTTTGTTTTAAGTAAACAGGGCACTACTTACAAATGTCATATTTTGATATTTTTCTATAGCAACAATATTCAAAATGGCTGCAGTCCAGTTAAGTTTGTTAGTGACAGGTCTTCTGTCTCACTAACACACCTAAATAGAACAGAGCAATCATTAATATCTATTATGGTCCTTTGTTTTTGTTGTCAAGTCAAAATATCTGTTTATAAAGACCTGTCACGGTCTTGCCTTTGTTATTATGGGATTTAGATACCTTTGAGTATTGTTATTACCAGCCATTTGACAGCCTGTGTGAAAGCATAATTTAAAAGGATCAATGCTGTAAATGATATATTAAGACACTGACAAACATGATGTTAGTTAAATGCAAACCAAACTACATTTAGTGAGGGTGTGCCACGTTAGTGTGTCTTTATTCAGGAATTTGAAACCACAACAGTCACAGGAAGACGGTGCTGCGTACCACCAGTTTGTTCTCAGGAAAACAGTGAACACAGCTGCTGAAGTCTGATGCTGAGTTGATCACAGTGTAAAGTCTTGGCAGTGTGAAGCTGGCTACACACACACATACACTCTGTTTATTTTTGGGTCTGAGTAAAAATCTTTTAAAACGTAGGACGGCAACAAAATGTTTAACAGGTCACGCATGGAGGCCAAATTTGTAACTCAAACAGAGGACATTAAATATAGCTTTAAAAGATCTTAAATAGTCATTTCTCTATAAGTAAAGTTACAAACTTGTTTGTCTTATTCCTCAGTTACATTTGCACTAATCCTAATTTGTGCAGAACACAAACTGATTACTCTAGTTGTACATGAACACAAACCAGGCAAGAGTAGATTTCCAGAATTAAATGTTAGTGACTGAAATAAGTACAAACTAAATATACAGTGAATATCCAACATGCTATACAAATAGGTAGAAGGTAAACTTATATACATGGGATCTGATTTTGTTTCGTTAGCTCTCATTTGGCAGTGCAAGACATGGAACACAACAGAAGCTCGAAAGCTCAACAGGGTGGAAACAAGAGTTGACTAAGCCTTGCATGCAAAATGCAATACTTCACATGCAAAACATTAACATAGGTAAGGCCGGAAGAAGGAGCAGGTTGACAAATCATTTTGTAGCTTCAGGAGGATGAAGATAAAATTATTAATACAAGTCTTATATGTATAGGTCCACTCACTGTCTTCTCAGATTATTAAAGTCATTTTGAAGCTGTGAGTGTTATTATTTCTGTCATTAAATTCTTCCACAAGACTTTGTTCTACAATGCAAAAAAAAAAAAAAAAGCAAACACTGGCCACAGTCAGTTTGAATACGCAAGCACTCAGAGTGCAGCTAACACTGATACTTTATGAGGTTCACATGCATCATCAGTATCTATCTCAGGTGGCTTATGAACACTCTACAAAAGTGTCCATTATTACAAGAAAGAAGGATTATAATTTGTTTATTCACATATGATATAAAACATGAGAGGATTTGTCTTTTTGTCCAGATGTAAAGGATCCATTCACACAAAATGTGTTTCCAAGAGTTCAAACAGCAGGACAGTGGTGTGGTTGTGAGAGGCTTTGGGGTCAATGGGTCACATGGGCATGCAGGCATGATGGCAAGTGTAGGTGCAGGAACACTACGGGACACAGATGCGGGACGGCGACCAGTAGAGAGGCTTCGGCATGGACACGTCAACATGACACATGGGACACGTCTGTTTCTCCCACAGCCACTGCTCCATGCACTAAAACACATTTTAAAAGACGTTATTATGTCTCATTTTCATCCAGGTCGAATGTTGACGAGTATCAATTGTCCCTCACTGACGCCAACAGGTTTAGTTTCCAACATGTTGACCTACAACAAGCGTATACACAACAGGAACACTGTGGCAACCCTGAACTGCTGAAACATCACTGTCACATGTTTAACCTTTGTTGATGAAAGAGTGGAGTTATAAAAGTGTTCAAGCAGGTCACAAGTTCTAAAATCCAGCATAGGTGCTTTTAAAGTTTTGAATTTATTACCTTAGTTATACATTGACTTTTTTTATTGTCACAAAACAGAAGATAAACATCCTAATAACTGAGCACAAAACACACATAGTGTATGTTAATGATTAGTCTTTAAACCTACTGTATGTAGCCTATGAAACATTTCTGATCTTCACACTTTTAAAATTATTTCTTAAGCTGAAAAAAAATCTCCTTGTGTGATATTTAAAACCATCTGAGGAATGCAACCAGGAAGATATTTGTCACCCATTAACAAGCTGTGAACCATAACGACACATAAAGCACCGTTAAGTGTTGTCACCTATGACATATGATCTACTCTAAAGCAAATATTTTATATTGTATAAATAATTTATTAAAGTGGTAAAATATAGAGGCACGTCTTCTTTGCCAGTTTTAAAGTATAATATTTCAGTATGGCAGCAGGTAAATTCAAGTACCAATTTAAGTACAAATTTTAAACAAGCCCAATAGTCCAAGAGTTTTTCCAAGACATTTTAAGTGTTTTGATTTAACGAATTATGACTTGTGAATCCTGAGAAGAGAGAGTCGTAGTGACTCCACAGATGACAGAGTAATAAAGCCCACAGGCCATTTTCACAGATCAGGTCAGGCACAGTCAGGGCCCTGAGATTTGAACACTTGAACCACTTGAATGTCAGTCAGACAGTCCTGATGTTTGGGCAAATCATCCGTCTTCTCCTCCCAAACGGAGTCACCTCTCTCCACAGTCTGATATCAGCGATGTCTCCGCAGGGAAAGTTGACGACGAGGTGTGTGCTGCACCTTCTCCATGGAGATGGATCCATCTGCAGACTTCCTCCTCTCATCTGACAGACTCCTCACCTGATGACCTGCCGCTTCACCACCGCTGCTGCTGCTGTTGGGTCGACACTGCTCTAACTTCCTAGTCACCTTCAGCACCCGCCAAACAGAGACATCACAGTCAGTGAGAGTTGAGTCCTCTGACTGGGACCATGTTGTTAGTGTGCTCCATGCCTTTGTGGAGATAGGCTTCAGGTGAAGGCACATAGTTAATTCTTTATAATGCTTCACATCATGCAGGTCCAGGAATGAGCAGCCTTCATGCACCAGGGACATCTGATATCAGACATGCTGTGACTGGGATGAGTGCACAATAACTCTTTTGCAAAGGGACAGTGTAAACACACATGTAGAGGGGACGCATGCAATAAATCTAACGCACACAATGTGTTTTACCTCTTTGTGGAAGCGATGTGTGCAGTGCAACTCCTGAACTCCTCCATTCTTACGCATGTCCTCTTGACAAATCAGGCAAAACTTGTCGTCATTACTCTGTAAAAGAAAAGTCAACTTTGATTGAACAGCTGTTTTTATAGTAGCTATTGCCATATATTCACAACATTAATGCTGTTCTCTTGCAGTGATGTTCTACAAATTTAGTTTGTTATATTTTTCCCAACATTGTCTATATATTCTCTGCTTTGCACACAACTCTTATTGCTGGATGTGATCAACATTTAGCAACAGACAGTAACCTTTGAAATTCTATAAACAATCTGAGTAATGGATAAACAAATAATACACTCTTTGTCATGCTAAATATGTAACAATGAGTTGTCAAATCACTGAATGTTTGGTTAATGACAGTTTAAAAAAAACCCAATTACAAATATTCAGAAAATAAAACCATAAATATAATAGTGAGTGATATGATCTTTGAGACAGGTCAGACCTGTCCCTGATCCTGTCATCACATTATGGTAATGTCGCTTTTAATTCTGCTTCATGATCTTTAAGAGGTTCATAATATCCACTTAGTAAAAAACAGAGGCCTCCAAACCTGACTGAACCTGCAGTTATCGGGAGAATCTAAAACAAGCTGGACCAGGAAAGAAAACTTTAAGTAAAAGTATGTATATTTGAAGTAACTGCTCACCAGAGATATGATCCTCTTTTGACGGACACAGAGTCTCTTCTCAAATGACTCTGAGAGCTCTGGGATGGTGGTGATGCGGTTCTCTGGGATGGCTGACTTAAGACGGCTGTTGTCGTCAGAGGAGGAACGACGAGCTCTCTGGTGGGGTCTCACCTCTCCCTTCTCTTCTCTGGGTTTGCTGTGGCTGGAAGCCGAGGCCATCGCCGCCGCGTGGAGCCTGTTCAACTTCATGGCGTCTAACTGGGACTGTGGGTGACACAGTGAAGGATAAAAAAAAAGTGTTATGTTGTATACACATTGATTCAAACTAAGTAAGTGCAAAAGTGTTATATTTCTATATTTCTTATGTTAACTGAAAATGACTGACTGACTCTGCTGAGCCTTTGTGAATGGGGTTAGACAGTCAGTCACTAAATACTCTTAAGTAACACATTAAGGAGCTGAGGAGCCACCTAATTATAGGTTACCTCTTCACTCAGGCCAGTCAGATCATAGATTGTTTACACAACAGCAACAATCTGATTATTATATGTTGCAACACAGGTAAACTGAGGATACACGAGAGGACTTGAACCCCTGACTCTGGTGGAGTTATTATGGTTAAGTAAGACTTAATGCTGCTGCTTCACTGCTTTGACACCAGCTGTCACTGCTTTCACTTAAAAAAAAAAAAGAAATCCAAATTTTGAGCTAAGTTGCAGTTATCAGTGTTTTGTGTGACACCACCTAGAGGCAGAGTCGATACGAGCACGTGTTGTTATGCAGCTCTAATTATATGAAAATGTGTCATCAGCACTACCAAAGTAAATCAATTAAACATTCCACATTTGGCAGCGTGGCTGAATTAATGGATCAAATCTATGTGAGAAAAATCCATTGAGAACCTTGAACATGCAGCATCATCCCACGTAATTCAACGTCTGATGGTGAAACAAACAAAGAATGTACAAATGACATGAAAACACAGGATTTCAGCTGCGCACACTCAGTTTCCATCCCTTCAGTACTCCATCAGGATAAACGTTTACATTTTGGTAATCATCGATATTGTTTAATTGTCTTTTAGGACACTGAGGTGACAGCTGTATAGAACAGAAGTGTGATGATCATTGACTTCCCAAACTTACATAAAAATAACAACATAAAGGCTTGTTTTTTTTTTTTGTTTTTTGTTTTTTTGGCAAAATGTCTGCCAGACACAAAATTTACAAAGATACAAAATTTACAAAATTAGATACAACATTTATTTGCTATCTGGGGGGATAGTATCATTTAGAATTCATCACCATAGAGTCATCACCAAGAGTTATTAAGTTAATATATTCTTGTTTGCACAAAGAAATAATGAATTATAAACAAGATTCCTGGGTGTGTGTTTTAGTGTGTGCTGGGGGAAAGGTCATGTACTTGTGAATCAGCAGACATTAGTGATGTGAAATTGGTGGCGACAAATCACAGTCCAGGACATCCTATTACTAGTCACTATAGCAGACCTAAATAGCCGGCATAGTGCTCATACCAACATGTTGGTTATCCACATCTGCAGCAAGTATACACACATTAATCAACTGTCACTGCCAAACAAAACACACTATAAATACAATCATTCTTTTTTTAATGGTTGAGTTATAGTCTTTGAATATTCTATAAATAACTTTTATACTTTATTTTTGTTAAATTAATTTATGTACATACAGCTTTTTGGTCATTTATAAGGTTAAAAACACTATGTTGTGGTGACACATGACAAAAGATAGAAATTATATTATGGATAACTATAGAAGTTAAATATTCCTCACCACGGTTGGGAGAGATGCTCTTCGATCAGCATGTGATCTGGCAGATCTTCTGAAGCTGCGTTTTCTGTCTCTGGAGTGTCCACCCTCTGCTCCGTGACCCCAGTAACTACTCATCCATTTTGTGAAGTTCCCATCGTCGTCCTCATCATTGTCCAAAATAATAGCAGGCAGCAGTCTGAGAGACATGATGGAGCTGTGCGGTGTGGTGAGTCACAGTGCAACAAATGAAAGTGTGGTTCCAGATGAGACGCAGTTAGAGTAAAGACTGAACTGACCTACTAAGCCTCTCACCGACTTGCTCCCCTACTACTCAACACTGTCCCACAAAGCAAAGGTAACTTACTTCAATTAGATCCCTCTGGTGCCTCAAGCACTCTTGTTGTAGTTGTGTTATTCTTGGATGATCCAAAAATAAACCACAAGGCTTTTGCTCAAGTCTGGAAATAAGCGAATCCCTTATAATCTGTTTAACATAGCTGGGAGAAAGTAGAAATGGAGGTGATGGGAACAAACAGGGAGGGGCAACTGGTGACTAGTATTTTGGCACTGGGTGGGTGATGTGACCACTGCTTTTAATGTTTCCATTACAGTCATGGGCCTGGGGCTAACAACTGAAATTCCAATTTCCCCATACTTTCCACTCGCTGAGTACATCAAACCTGTCAATAATTATGGAGTGCAGGCATCTCTGTTTACAGCTGAGCGCTGTGAGCCTGCAGCTTGTGTGATACAGGACAGAGAGGGAGCACATGTCTTTATATTATAGCTGGTACAACACAATCATACTTTGTTTTTCTGGCTTTTGCTTTGGTGTAGTTTCTTATCAGAGCCGTTAAATACTCCTCTCAGACACGAGAAATGAAGTTGTGCATTATAGGTTAAGCAACTTGTTCAAAAACCATCATAATTACATGTTATTCACTGACTTTTACTGGACCCTGAGATTAAATATTCAACCTTTTGCACCAGAACACGTGTGTAAGCGGTTCATTTTGGGACAGTGTTGTCAGGTGTAGGATATCAGACATACAATTTTGCATTTACAACTAAACTCTGCCATTATAACATATAATATTGTTATTTCTACAATTTAAATCAATTCAAAAATGAACATTTCATTGCCAAAATTAAATATTTAAGATGCAGTGGAGTTATAGTGGAGACTCCAGGTATCTGTAGAGTTCATTACATGTCTGTAACTGACATAAAATAATGATTTAGTACATTTATCAAACTATTATCATTATCTCATAGTTTTCATGAACTATGACATGAATGTATAAAATACTTAAGTTAACATTAGAAAAAAGAATGTATTCAGTAGCTGGAGGTTTTGTTATATGTTTTCAGGTTTTCCATCTGTACCATTCATATGACTAGATTTTGGTGATATACTTGTGAACACGCACAAACATTGACTGATTACAATTTGGGGGATAAACGTCAAATGTCAAGGTCAAAATATGTTTCAATTTATTTATATAGTGCCAGATCACAAAAACATTTATCTAATTTTTGTCCCCATGAATGTGATGTCTAAAAATCATCTTGGGGGAATTGACACAAATTTGGCAGAACTGTTGACTTAACTTTATAACTTAACTGACTTAACTTGACTTAACTGATCCAAAGGTCACCGCATCATTTTCAGCCATAATTCATGAATGTAATCAATAACTACCTGTAAATTGACCAGTTGGTGGAGGGATACATCTTCAGAGTGGTGATTGTAGTTTCTGATATTTGAATTAAAAAACATTGTATACACAAGCAATACAGTCTTACAAGAAATGAAATGAATGTTGAAGCTGAGATTTTACACTTAAATACGATCGTCTGTCACATCTTTACAAACTGAAAGCATCAAAATGCTGCTAATCACCTGAGAAGCCTTAGTCACAAAGATGAGGACTGATCCTAACTAGCACTGTTATGACACAGTGACTCTGCTTTGTCATGTAACTTCAGTCACCTTAATTGAGAACCAGATTACAGTAATCTGTTGTCTATCCAGATATGTCAAGTAAGGTAATACCTGCACACAAATGACCATGTATAGTAATAGTAATAGAGTAGGTTTATAAAGGCCTACATAATACAAGATTATAGAGACATTTCATGCAAATAATGAGATAAATAATCAAATTACTAATCAAGATCAAACAAATTAGTATTATTTGACCTTTAAATTCTTAACATTAGTTGTATATTATAATTAGAATCACACATTCCTGTCTGACAAACTATGTAAATACATGGACATAAATTGAAACAAATAAAACTTGTGTTAGATCTTGTTGAAGATTGAAGAACAAACTTGTGAATGAAGAGACAGGAGGCTGTGATCCAACTCCACCAGTGAATCTGTATTGACAATGACTAAATTCTCTCTGCACTATTGTGTGTGTGCCAAAAAAAATCTTATAAATAGAACGTAATAAATTATTTATTACAAAGAAGACTTTCTGGGAGTAAAAATAAAACAACAAAATACATAATTATAAAACATACCGGCATGTGCATCTGAATTCAAACAGATTAAATGATCCGACTGGAATATTTTACTGCATTTATGTCAGCTGATTTACGTTTTTGAAGTACACCTACACATAAACACTTCCTCTATGTTACAAGAGAACAGACGCGTTCCAGCGGCTACAGGTGACAAACATCCAGCAGCAGGGTCTCATGCTAAGCCAGGCTGTGCTGACAACAGCCACCTCATTATACAGGAATAACAGTCAGGAATAGCCAGAAGAATAGCTCAGACATCCTTATTATAACTCCTGCCAGTAGCCTGTATCACCTTTGAAAAGAAATAATATTTGCAGGGTCACTGTAGGGAGTTTTACTGCAGCTAACACACACACACACACACACACACACACACAGTGCAAGGTTATTGTGTCTCATCACATGTTGTAGTTTACTGTTGAAATTGATTTGATGGCTTTTAAAACAAGCTATGGTGTCGGGGCAGAATTGATTACTTTGTGGACAGCATGTTTCAAGCTGCTCAACCTGAGCAAACCAAAATAGATAGAGTTTACATAGTTTATTCTTAAATCGAAACAAATCATAAATCAAACAATGTTACTGAAGACTAGAAACTGCTCATTATTTAGAGCACGTTCTTGAATTTTAAAACAGCCAAATGAGGGAACAATCGTCCTTTCAAAGGTCTATGTTACGGCAAGGACATAACTTATTACACAGACAACCCTCTAACCAACTATATACAACTGTAAACATTTCATTGTTGGACAATTTTCGAGGACAGATGGCTGTGGGCACAAACTGAGTAGTCAGGCTGGAACACCGTCCAGACAGACCAGCACTAAGCTCTGTAGTGGGACACTAAGAAGACATCAGTCAAACCAGTAAAACTTGTTTGATGAATCCACACTGATCAGGATAAAATGGTGCAGTGTTGCGACTGAAAACCCAAAAAGAATTTGAAAATAAATTGGCTTTTAAAATAGAAATAAACAGTCCCATATTTAGCACAGTCTTTTTTTTCTTCTTCTTCTTTTTTTTTTTTTTTTTTTTTTACAGGCAACTGTACAATGACAAAAAACTAGGATGCATATAAACAGAAATATAAACACAGTGTATTTGATTCTTCTCCTCTCAGGAGTGGAAAAGAGTAAGGACTCATTGAGATAGTCTGCAACACTGCCACGTGGTGGGCGCAGTTACAAACAACATCATTTTTTGTAACTCAAAAATTTGGAGAAAAAAATTATTTGGTTCAATTTTATTTTATATTCCAGTTTCCCCCCTAAAAGTCCAAATATTTATTTGACATATATAATAAAAATTACAATTTGGATCAAATCCATGCGGTAAAATAAATTTCTTTAATATGCTTTCTGTTCTTAAATAACCAAGTGAACCTGTGCCCGATATTTTAGCGGGTTAAATTTTGCTGCTTTTCACGTCTTCTAACACGATGTTTGGACTACAACCTGCCACAGTGAAACTACAATTACACACAGCCCGTCGTTTGTCCGCCAATATCCCATGATTCTTTGGTGTACGTGTGACCTCGCGGAGTACGGGAAGAAGAAGCGGTTCCTGCTCACGCTGTCTGCTGGAGGTACTGGCTGGCTAACCACTGCTTGGTTGTACATCATGGCTGCTTCTAAGCCAGTCGAGCCTCAGTCCGGGACTGGACTTCCCCGCTGGCAGCTGGCACTGTTAGTCGGGACTCCCATAGTGCTGGGAGTGGGGGCGGTTTACCTCTGGAACCGCAGCAGGACGAAGCAAAGGAAAGGGGCCGGGGAACGGAAAACACCAGAAGGCAGCGCCAGTCCCGTGCAGGGCCAAGACGGCGCAGCACGAGCCAACCGGGAGCAGGAGGACATGGTAACGTTACTGTTGCTTGGAGACTCCTCGTGCTGTTAATGCAACGGTCGCACATTAGCACAATGTGGCTTTGTTAAACGCGCACGTTTGAATGACCAAAGCTGTCATTGCCGTTAAAGTTACAGTCAAGGACACCAGCCGTTGGTGACGCTGTCAGTGACAGTTACCTTCACTACGGCAAGGCCGATAGCAACCATGATAGCAACCGGTTCATCCAAGTGGATTAGCTAACGTTAACTGCTAGCTAGCTAATGTTATACCTTAGCGGAGCTAGGTTAGCTAGGTAAACTAGCCTAGCTGCAAATGTCTAACATCACTCACCCGTAAGCAATAATAATTAATGTACAATGTGACCGTTCAGCTGAAAAAAATGCAGTAAACACGTGTGGAACGTATTAACGAGTTTTTCAAGTGGTGTTAGTTGCACATTTGATAGTAATTGTAATGTTTTCGGTCAGCTAGCTAACGTTGTAAGTGAAGGGGCGGGGATGGTTGTCATTCAAATGGGTCTGTAAAGGCAGAGGTAGTTTACTTAGATAGTATAGCACGTTTTTATCAGTCATTTGGTTTGAGCTGCGTGAGTCTTGTGCTCAAGAACTGATTTACATAACTGGCATTGCCCGTCGTTTGTTCATTCACAGGTCAGAGTCCAAAAGTCTGTGTTACTGAGCTATTCTGTCTTTAGCCAAAAAATATTTCAACATTTTAGAAGCGTTCAGCTGAGTTCAAACTACATCTGGGCTCTAACATAACTTAAGATTATGTCAGACCTCACAGTGATATGGTCAATGAGTGTTGTGTGTGTATTTTAAATCCCACCCCCCACCTGTGAAATGTAGATCGTGTCATTAATCTTTTGAGGCCCTGTGGACTTCACATGTTACAGGACATACACATGGTGCGAATACTAGACATGTAACTTGTATGAGTTGTGACCTTGCAGATTCAGTCTAGTCTAGTAGGTCTGAGGGCGATTCACTGTGGCACATGTAATGGCAGGCTGGGTCCGTGTTTGCTAAAAATGATCACACATAACCACATAACCAGATGGGTATTAGGTCATGTTGTTAAATCCATACATTAGTGTTAGTGAGCCAACATTATACAGGCTTTATAATTTATTACAGTTATTACGACACACTCAAAGCTCTGGCTGCTCAGTTTAATAGTGAAAGTGAAAGTGTGTACATCTATCACATTATTGCAATAACTTTGTTCAAGGAATCTGAACTTGAGAGTTTTTCCTCTTAACTATCAAAGGCTTGCGCACTGTCAGGTTTCGACCCCACCTGTACAGGTCCTTGATAAGTATGATTTGAGATCTTTATATATATATATATATATATATATATATATATATATATATATATATATATATATATATATATATTTAGGCGTGTTTGGTGTAAATGTTTTCTGTCCACTTTTGGCTCACAAGCTTCATTCAATCCAAGACAGGCTTGTAAGTCACTTGGAAAGTCTGTTGTAGCATTAGATGGTTGGGGTCATGATTATGTAGATACACAGTATTCTGCCTCTGTAATTCTTGATCCAGTCCACTGAGCCACAAGGGGAGACTATTCAGTTCAATCAATAACTCTCATCTCTCTCTCTCTCTCTCTCTCTCTCTGTTTTATTTAGAGCCCTCTGGATCGTGCCCAAGCAGCAAAGAACAAGGGCAACAAGTACTTCAAGGCTGGAAAGTATGAGAATGCCATCCAGTGCTACACAGAGGCCATTGGTCTCTGCCCCACAGAGCAGAAGAGTGATTTATCAACATTTTACCAGAACAGAGCAGCAGCCTATGAACAGCAGGTTGGCTCCACCTTCTTTTAATCACCGATTGTTAATATGAAAGGCTAAACAACAGCACAGTCAGTTCTCTTCTGAGGATATGTTAACTGGCTACATATGTTTTATTTTACAAGGAAACTGGTGCATTTGAACATTTCTTCTTTCTTTGAATTTAACATGTGCCTGTAAAGGCTTCAGTGCACATTAGAGATGATCCTCTCTGCTCAGGGACGGCGTGCCTCTGCAAGAAACAGTGGTTACACCTGTTTGGTTAATGTGTAATGGATGCTGTGCAAATCACCAACATACCCAAATCTTTCCACATTTACGTTTGACAAAGGGTTTACCAAGGGTTGACCAAAGCTCAGTGTAACCTCATGAAGGTTTTTGTTCACATAATCTCTCAAACTAAAAGAATAATGTTGGGACCTGGATTAATCACAGTACTCACCGTATTATGATGTTTTTCATCCATTTGATTCTGCTCATGGGGTGCAGATACTGATCTACTGTAAAGATAAATTTATATATTCGTCGGGGTATTCCCGAGGTATCAGTTTCATTAGTTTTCTTATTTTATAGATCTTAAAGTCAACTAATTTGTGAAAATCTTTCTCGAATGCTGTGTACTTCCTTTGTAATTTTTACTAGAACTCTATTTTGGATTACCCTCTTTATGAGGAAGGTTGTTTTCTTCATGTCTATATATACATGGAGAAATATTTGGTTAATTGTTGTTGATGTTAATGCACCAGCTTTAGTGATAATAACTCATGGATCCATTTGGTTTATATCTGTTTAACTTCCAAATTAATGCAATATACCTTCTCTAGATAGTGGACAAACCTCAGACCAGTGCAGTACTTTGATACAAATCTTGTTTGGATAATAACAGCTGTATAATTGTCATTTCAGATGAAGTGGACAGAAGTTGTCCAGGACTGTTCTCAGGCCGTGGAGCTAAATCCACGCTATATTAAAGCTCTTTTCAGGAGGGCTAAAGCTCTGGAAAAACTTGACAACAAGAAAGAGTGTTTAGAGGGTGAGACACTCTTCTTTCTTCTGAGAAAGTCCATTCGCAGTTTTAACTCAAATTGTGATGACGCTTACTGACAGTTGGTCCTGTTCCCTGTGTATCTTCCAGACGTCACAGCAGTGTGTATACTTGAGGCCTTCCAGAACCAACAGAGCATGCTGCTAGCAGACAAAGTGCTGAAACAGCTGGGGAAAGAGAAGGCCAAAGAGAAGTACAAGGTATTTAACCACTTAAAGATACTGTTTGTTTTATTTTATTTCTCTGAGTCATCACAACAGACTTATGGATTTAAATCTCTTTTGTGTTCTATAGAACCGTGAGCCGATGATGCCCTCTCCTCAGTTCATCAAGTCATACTTCAGCTCATTCACCGACGATATCATCTCACAACCTCTGCAGAAGGGAGAGAAGAAAGATGAAGACAAGGACAAAGAGGGCGAGGCAGCTGAGGTCACTGAGAGGTCAGTGGACATTTACTCACTGGGTTTTGTGTTTTGTTTTGGGCAGAGCAGTTGGTGATGTAGAACAAGGTAATGTCCCTGTGTTCACTTGATAGTGTCACAGACACTGTCATTTGTTTACAAATATATCAACAAACAGTTTTGCAGTGAATGTTTTCAACATTTTCATTCATGTTTCCAACGCAAAGGAATGTTTTGTTTTTAATAATAAATCATCCTTTTTACTCCGTCCAAAATCCTAAAGATGTGTTTTCTTTGTTTATGGTATTAAGATCATTTACAAGCAAATATTTTTGCCTCTCTACACTCTACCTGACACACCTTTGTTCTTTTTTTTTCTTGTTCTTGTTATCCTACTCAGCTCTGGATACCTTAAGGCAAAGCAGTACATGGAGGAAGAGAATTATGACAAAATCATCAGTGAATGCACCAAGGAGATTGAGTCAGACGGTCGATACACAGCCGAGGCCCTGCTGCTGCGCGCCACTTTCTTCCTGCTGATTGGCAATGCTACTGCTGCTCAGCCTGACTTGGACAGAGTAATCAACATGCACACTGCTAATGTGAAGGTAGGATCTTTTTTTCCAGAAGCCTACACTTATAAGAGATTATCAAAGCAGTTAAGTCACTGAAATAGTTGTCAAATCATATTGAGCTTGTGGTAATTCTGAGAAAATGGATTGATCAAAATTATTTTCCTATTATTTTATGTATAATAAATCACATTCCTAGACGTCACATGAAGCTCTCAGATATTTTTAGAGACAGTTTGTACTGAGGATGATTGCAACCTTAATCAAACCAAAACAACACGACCCCTTTACTGTTTATTGAGATATATAAAATCACTTTGCGTTCCATTTATTATATTTTTTTTGACATTGTCTTTAATAAAAATTTCTGTGCACAAACAGCTATACTATACAAAGAACGTGGAAAGCTACAACCTTATCCGTTATTTCTCTGTTCTGGTTTTCACAGCTACGAGCCAATGCTCTGATCAAGCGTGGGAGCATGTACATGCAGCAGCAGCAGCCTCTGCTCTCTACACAAGACTTCAACATGGCAGCCGAAATAGACACACGCAACCCTGATGTGTATCACCACAGGGGTCAGGTAAGTTGAACTGGTTTCTTTCGCCCACATGTTAATGTGGCAATTTGTTAGTTTCCTTGTTGTCAGTCAGGAACTACTAACTCTGCACTGCCTCTGTCGGCGTGTGAGATGGTGGACTTGTTTTTTTTTATAAATAATAACTAGTGTGCTCTGTGTCTCCTCTCAGCTGAAGATCCTGTTGGACCAGGTCGATGAGGCGGTGGGAGACTTTGACGAGTGCATCCAGCTCAGACCTGATTCTGCTCTGGCCCAAGCACAGAAATGCTTTGCTCTTGTAAGTTATTAAATTAAGATTAATCGTAAAGCAAGACTGCGTGACATTATTTTTACTGGAAAAAGAAAATTCAACTTTTTTACGCCACCATACACAGGACGATTTATGGTGTGATTTTCTTTTGGTCCTGTGTTCTTCAGTACAGACAAGCTTATACTGGAAACAACCCATCACAAGTACAGACAGCCATGGATGGCTTCGAGGACGTTATCAGGAGGTTCCCAAAATGTGCTGAGGGCTACGCCCTTTATGCTCAGGTATGAAATCAAAAGCTTTTATTTAAGAAAATATATGGTTGTGTACTATTCATTTTCTCTGGCGGCTTACAACGTGTCGGTTTTAAAACTTTATCCCGACAAGAAAATTCTTCAGACGTTTCTGATGCGTTTAACATGATCACACAACTTCACATGGTGTTCGTATTCTTTTCAGGCTCTGACTGATCAGCAGCAGTTTGGAAAAGCAGATGAGATGTATGATAAATGTATTGAACTGGAACCAGACAATGCTACCACATATGTCCACAAAGGGTAAGCATTAGTTTTTCATTTTATCTCATGGTTCACTCAGGACTTGTTGGTAACTGTTTTGATATGTTTCCAGGCTGTTACAGCTTCAATGGAAACAAGACCTGGACTTGGGGCTGGAGCTCATCAGCAAGGCCATTGAAATTGACAACAAGTGTGACTTTGCCTATGAAACTATGGGAACCATTGAAGTACAAAGGTGAGAGTAACAATTAAATCCAAGCTGCACATTACAGGTCTTCTTAAAGTGCTTGATTTAACAACAGGATCTTCTTTTCTCAAGGGGGAATCTGGACAAGGCAATAGAAATGTTCAACAAGGCAATTAACCTGGCCAAGTCAGAGATGGAAATGGCCCATTTGTACTCACTATGTGATGCAGCGTACGCCCAGACAGAAGTGGCCAGGAAGTACGGGCTGAAACCTCCAACACTGTAACGTCTCTGCCAGTTGATCGCCAATCTCAGTCTTCATTGCTGAACATAACTGTGTTAAAAGTGCAAATGTCTGAATTACTTTGATTTGGGGTGGGGGAGGGTACTGGATTGTATGGGAAAAAGAAGAGCCCTGACTATAAACAGTGTTTACATCATATTAAACAGGGTCTTTATCATAGAAAAAGATTTCTACTCATAATCAAGATGAGGCTGTGATCCAGGTCTCTGGTGTACTTAGAGTGTTGTTGGCTTAAGAGTGACTTGGGGAGGGGTTCAAACCAATGCAGCCCTTTGCTGGCACTTAATTTAACCAGAACATCACACAACATTTTTATTGCTCTGAACATTGAAAAAGATTGGATCATCTAGAAAAGAAAAACGTACATGAACGGCCATGTATACCAGTCTAAATTACTAATAACCATGTAAAATGTTAGAGAATTCACATGTGTGCAGTCTGTTGAACCAATTACTGACATTAAGGCTTCTGTGACACTTTACAATCTACAGAAAAATACTGTGAGAGCTTTATATAGTTCTACTGGACTGTTCACTCTAATTTATACTCATCTAAAAATGTTTTTGTTCAGCTACTTCCATGTTGTAACATACAGTATCTGCTCCGAATGCAAGATTAAAAATATAGTCAAATGTGTAATGTCTGTGTTTGTAATGCTGGAATTAATCCCATGGGTATGGGGCAACAGAAAGGATAATTTAGCAGGTGTTATTATTATTATTTTTTTATGATCTGATTGCCTGTTTTTTTTTTTTTTTTTATATATATATATAATACTTTGTGCAGCATGTTCACTTTATAAATAAATGTAAATGCAATGCTCGTGCTGTCTTGAACACTAGAAAAACCACAATTATAAGGTACTTTGGACAAAACACTTTTGATTAGACAAACTTAACCATCCACACGTTGTTTGTTTTTTGAAAATGTTATATTTGTGAATGGCCTCTTGTGCCATGAGACGTCACAAGGGATTGGCTGATCAGTGGGTTTTTTTTTTCTGAGCTCACTTCAATCGAGGAACATGATTTATTTTTTATTGTAAAATGTTTATTTTCGTGTTACATTTGGTTTCATCTTTTGACAGAGTAAACCATAAGACGGTGATTTTATTTTGTCTGTCATTTTCAAATGATCTTCTTACAACCCACGCCTTACTGTTTCCAGCCTACATGCAGCTCTGAGAATCTCTTGGTGTGGTGTATGTTTTGGTTCCCAAGTAGCATCGGTACCGGAAAAAAAAAAATATATATAAAAAAAAAAAAAAAGGCCACTGCTGAATGTTTGTGTGTTAGGAACTTTTTCAGTTTTTTAAACTGAAACTGTTCTGTTTCATATTGCAGCAGTCAGGGCTACTTTTTTTTTGTGTCACTGAACCAAATCATGCATTCCTGCTGCAGCTGGTGTAGATGACAATATGAAACAAACAAAAGAAAAAAAAAACATCTTTTGTCAGACTTGGAGAAATACAAGGGGGAAGTGGTTGGGACATTCAGCAGTTAATCTGATTTCCACAAAAAATGTTTTGGCTGTTTGAGAAAATCAGTAATATGTATGGTGACCAAAGTGAAAGAGAATATGAACCCTAATAAAGTTATAATTCCTGGAATGAATTTAACCTCTCCAAGTTTCTTCTATTTCAATCTTTTTAATATTGAAAACTGCAGCTCAATTTTTTAAGTTTTCACTTTTTGAGACCTTTTTAATAGTCTTACTAGTCTATTAAGCTTAATAGTCTTAGTTTGTAGCATTTTATTTAATATAAAATAGTAATATGCTTCTGATTATTCTTTACTGATCTCGAAAAAACTAATTTTACTAACTTTTTAATTTAGTTTCTAATTTTCCATGTGTCATTCTAATACAGGGTACCTCATGGAACTGACCTGAAATTTAACAGGAGCCCTCATCATTCGACCTGTTTGATCTATTGAAATTAAAAGTAGACGTGTACATGCTGCCACCTGCAGGTAAAGAAGGTCAAAGCTGCTTCAACTCAGTTCTGACACCTACAGGCAACAAGTAGTACTGCTGGTCAGGTCTCATTTGTTGCATTTAAAATCTCATTTCAATGTGGCTGAAAGAAAATGAATTTAAAAAAAAAAACTTAAATTTGATAATGATAATAATAATAATGAACAGGTATAGTGTTAACCTAGAAGTTGACTATGAGGAGCCTAAGTCAAGCCCATCTAGGGAAAATATCTCACCTGGTAACTTTATCACCTGCTCCTCGTTCTCTCTCCAGCTGAGAAGAGAGGGGGAAAGAAACTCAGTGAAGAGTTTGCGAGGAGAAATTGTGATGTGACGTCACCTACGTGACTATTTGGTTTGTAGTCTAACAAGTTATGTATTTTCAGAAGCAGATAAATCAACAATCACACCACAAACATTGCCTTGACTCACACTAATAGTTATCATTTAAATCAAGATACAACATATGTGCAATCCAGGGTAGAAGTCAAAGTGGATCTGAAAATAATTTTTATGTCTCCATTCACTGTAATGTTTTTTTTTTATCCAAGGATCTAGTGGATCCACCGGAACAGGCGTAACTTAGTCTCCCATTTAGGCTCAAGTCAAATTAAAAAGCAGCTGAATTCAGTGCAACCGCTTCACATTCAAGTCCTGGTATTTTGCACATACGCTCACTGGGACATTTCACTGGAACAGAACCATAGTTAATATTACCAGTAAGACCTGTTTTTTTTTTCTAATTCATGTAATGAATTCGTGTAATTCAAAAGGAGGAATTAAAAATAATACAGCCTATCAAATGTTCCTTTTAACATTCTTAACCATGACATCAGGAAATAAATCTGTTTATGGTTAATTATAATTTTGGAAAGAAAATTAAGGTTGCACCAAATCTCAGAAAAAAGAGGAGTTAGATTTGATATTGGTTAGATTAGTGTGCCCTCTCCAATCTCAGCAGCTCATTAATCAGTGACAGCCGCTGCGCGACATCTCCGCCGTGTTGACGGCATTTGACGTGTCTCCGTCAACACAACAATGGCGGATGCCGTGGAGGAAGCTCTTCAGGGAAGCTGGTGAGACAATTTGTAATCGGACTAACAATATTAGAGACGTTATTTAAATTGTCAAACATCTGAAACCGCTTCATTTGTCTGAATTTAATGTGAAGTAGCTAAATATGAGTGAATGTAGTGACTCTGCTCCGCCGGCGGCGGATGCGAGTCTGAAATTTGGTGCCGTTGGATCTCGGCAGCTAGCCAGCTAATGTTAATTAGCCAAGTTGGTTCTGTTTAACAACCAAAACCACTAAGAAAGATTAAATATCCGCTTTTGTAAACATAAGAGGCGTGTATATATCGTTTTATCACTTTCTGTGTGGCATTGATAAGTTTATATAAACAGCGCGTTAGCTAGCAGGCTAACAATAACTAGCTAGATAGCCGGTGTTTGTCGAGTTCTTCGTTTTGAACAGACCCGCACCACATCCGCTCTGTTGTTCTCAGCTCATGTCTTATATACTAATATAATCATATCACTTGTTATAGACTTGTCGGAAACACGGTATAGTTGTCCAGACGAGTCAATAATGTGTCCAGGAGCACGACGACACAGTCAGTGTATCAACATGTTTCACCACATTATATCACGAAAAGTTTAATATAATTAGCAGCCATGAAGTTACTGATCTAGTGATTTCACATTTATTTGTTATTTTCTAATTATTCATCTAGTATTAGTAAACTCTTTTTATAAAATATGAACTGTAAATGTAAGTGCAGATTATCTGAGAGCAGAGAAGCTGTTTATACTAATTTAGTCCAACTAAACATAGAAACTTCAGGTTGGTTTCCACTAATACTATGCTGAGAGCAGGCAGATGATCTAATTTTTATGTTTGTAACCATTATAAAATTACTGATTATAAGATTACTGAAATAATCACTGTTTACTTTGTGTTGATTGAATATTTAGTTTAAAACAGTTTTTTTTTCCTGAGCTGGTGGTGTGTGAACATGAGTAATAGCTTTGACGATGATGAGTTTTTGATGATAAATATTCATCTGTTGCTCAGCATTTCCTGTAATTGTTCAAAGTCCTGAAATGAAATCTTATCTTTTCTACATGATAAGGATGAACTTTATTCAGACCGTTGTAACTGTGTGCTGCCTGTGCATCCTCAGGGACCAGGATCTAGCTGAGGCTCTGGACTCTGGCGGTTCTGACATGGAGATGGAGAGAAGCATCATCCAGGTCCAGGAACATTCAGTTCAGCATAAGGCCAAGATGTGGAAGGTGAGGAACATGACATGAGTCAGACTATACCAACTGAGAGTTACTGCCCGTCAAATGTGACTGATATATTTGTTTAATGTACAGTAGTAAGTAGTCGTGTATGAGTATGACAAGAAGTCAGCAGTGCTTCTATTATTAGAGACCATATGCTGTGAGGGTGGAAATTATTCACACTAGGCACATGTTAACAGACTGGAAAGACCAGCATCTCATGCTCAAATGATGTTACGGTTGTAATCTCTTCATGACACACCCACATGTTAGGCCTTAGTCCAGTCTGAACCACATAACTCCAACATATTTCATGTATGTGGTGGGTGCAGTAAAACTGAAAAGCTAAAAGGTTTTGTAAAACTGACATCTGTGTATTTTAACCTCAGTCTCATATTATGTCACATGTTGGCTATTAATACAAAATAAGCTGAATTTACTGCTGCTTCAATATTAAACTGTCTTTAGTGTTTGTGTAGAGCGGCTGTAAAACCATGTTGCCTGGTTAGACTATGTCATGCTGCGCTCATGGAGCTTCCAAACATGTAACATTTGTTTAAAGTTGGTATTAAATGATGTCAGGTAATTAATGATCCTTAAAATATATATCATTGTAAATACATTTGAAAGAAAAAAAAAACTAGACAGCAATATTATTTTATCATTATTCTAAAAGATAAAAGATAGATGTTGGTTTTCATATTAGCCCACTAATACCCCATTTAAGTACTCTGTGCATTAAAAGCCACAAAATTGGCATTAGACAATTATCACATAACTTGGAAATCAATAACAGACAAAAGTTGAGACCATGTTGTTTGGGGATGGATCAATATAATTGTATAATCAGAAGGAAATGTATGTGGTTTGTTATTGGTTCTGGACACAACATCTTGCTGTTATGTCCAGTATAAGTACATATACAATAGTGGCATTTTACACATACATTGAGTTTTAATGTTTGTTTGTAGTCCACTGTATCTGTAATAATTCTTTTAGAAAGTATTTCACCTAACTTATTCTTAGATTATATTTATTATATCATTATTATCTAGTAGTTTATTAAATGTAGTTTGTAGTAAATAGGCATTTCTTGAGTTGTTATATATGTAAACAATGTTGGATTTTAAAACTCTTAACAGCCTGCATATTAGTCACCAGGTAATAAGTTATACAGCTTCATCTGAGTGGATTTGTTGTTTAGTAGTGAGACAGCAGTTGAGTCACTGATTGAGGATCAGTCTTTGATGTGTGTTTATCAGCTGCCATTTCTCACTCTGTGTAGCATGTTAAGGAGTGACTCTTCACTTTGTGTTGGCAGATCGCTCTAAATGTCTCTGGAAAAGGGGACAGTCTGGCTCCCTGGGATGGCGTCTTGGATTTGCCTGAACAGACGCTCATTCATAACCGCAGTCAACAGCTGATCGGTGAGTGAATACGTGCGTCTCTAATTCCTCCAGAAAATGCTGATTTTTGCATCTGAGGCAATGAAAGCACGTAGTCAGCGCCTGAACAGGAAGAGAGCAGAGTAAGGCATTTTCAGAATGTGCAGGACCAGGATGAGAATCCACCTCAAAATGAAAAGCACCAGACTATGTAACCACACTGTAAGGTTTGATTATGTCCCAGCTTGAAGAGTTATTATTAAGTCAATATTCCTATAATGCAGGATTGTTTAGAAGAGGGTTAATTATGCGGGACACCGATGGGGAAATGACCTGTTTCAGGCCACTTACTTAAACTTTTCCATGTACTGAGCCTTTGTGTTATCTTACTGTTTATAAACACCATGATTTCATAGGGGAAAAAAGTAACACTGAGCAGTGAGTTAATGATGAACAGAAAATGTAAAAGCTACATCAGCAAACTGCGACAACGTCCGGGCAAAACATCAGTGCATGTAACTTAAATACTAAACCGTCTTCAGATTACAGTTTTCAGTGGCTTCTGGTTGATGCATGTCTCAAGTCCATGCAGTAGATTGGACGCACACATAGATGCACACACCCCTGAAAGCAGCAGAGACAATAAACGCTTGTTAATTTTTTGTAAATTTTCTTAAAGGAACAATTTTTTTTTTTTTGCTTTGCTGACAAGTTGACAGCAACTTCCAATAGAGCTCAAAATAGAAGAGCTCTTATTAGAAAGATCTCCAGAAAAACTGAGTGTACAGAAAAAGTTACTCTTTTCATGTATATTTTTATGATTATGCAAAGTCTTTAGGGTTTTCACAGTTTCTTTTTTTTTTCGGAAATCAAACACCGACAGCCACCTGCCTTAGGAAAACTAAGTCTGTCCTTGTTTTTCCTTGTTTAGATCAGCTGGAAGTGTCAGAGGAAGACAGGATTGATATGGTGTCTGACGTTGAGTCAGTCATCACTTTCTACTGTAAGTCTCGCAACATTACCTTTACTCCAGAGCTGAGCTGGCCGCACCTGCTCAAACCGCTGCTCGGCCTTCAGCTTCCTCGCAGCGACCTCTACAACTGCTTCTACGCTGTCATGAACAAATACATCCCCAGGTGAATCATCTGAGCGTCGTCGTGCTTTTTTTTATTCTGCTCATCGGGAACACAAACTCTTTAACTCGTGTCTGCAAAAATGTGTGTGTTTCAGGGACTGTTTGCCAAATGGCCGACCCTTCCATCTGTACAGACTACTGCTGCAGTACCACGAGCCAGAGCTCTGCTCCTTCTTGGACACCAAAAAGATCACACCTGACTCCTACGCCATCAACTGGGTCAGTCTTTGTTAGTTCAAGTGTTCAAATCAAACATTGTTTCCTGGTAATTCAGACAGCTGATATGTCCATGTCTGAACTACCTTCCCTCTGTAGCTGGGCAGTTTGTTTTCCACCCACTGCCTTCCTGATGTCACCCAGGCCGTGTGGGACTCCTACCTCCAGCAGGCTGACCCCTTCCTCATATTCTTCCTCATGCTCGTCATGCTCGTCAATGCCAAGTATGCAGCTGGAAATGATAAGGAAACATGATCGCATCGAGGAACTTGAGCTATGGATTTAATTTGTCTTTGTTTGATTCAACCACAGAGAGAGCATCCTCGGACAAGAAGGAGACGGCAAAGAAGACATCATCAGTAAGTTGAGCATCTTATTGTATTATTTGTCGATTTGCTCTAAATTTTGATAAAACAGTAGAAATGAACTGCGCTTTTCTGTCACAGAAATGTTGGAAGCGTTTCCTTCTCTCCTGGAAGCAGAAGACATTGAAGATCTGTTTTCTCTGGCCCAGTATTACCAGAGCAAGACCCCTCTGTCACTCAGAAAGGTAAGGGCCCATGTACAAATGATCCACAGGGAGAAATGTCCAGATCAGCCACGACTGTGTTGAGAAAACAAAGAAGAGTAGGGAGCTGCACAAGAGAACTCATTGTCTAAAAACAATTGTTGTGTCCTGCTTTTTCCCCCTGTTGTGTCAGATGAATCAGAATCTGTTTGGAAGCAGCCTGGTGGCTCTGAAAGAGGAGGACACTGACCTGAGTCAGGCCCTGTGTCTCCCTGTGTCTGTCCCTGAAATCCTGCAGGCCAACCAGCTGCAGCAGGTCAGTGACGCTCTCACGTTACATGTAACTAATCTAAGGTGACAAGAGAATCATTAACCTTTGAGAGTTAGCTGCGTGAGATGCAGGAAAGTGAAAACAAAGTTTAATGTTTTAATAATAAATGTAACTTTTCAGGACGGGGTACGTTTCTTTGTGGTGGACTGTCGGCCTGCAGAGCAGTACAACGCCGGGCACCTGTCCACCGCCTTCCACCTGGACTCTGACCTGGTGAGAGATTGATAATATTTATTTTTGTGAAAATGTATGTAGAGTTTTCAAATATATGTATATATACATATATATATATATATGTGTGTGTGTGTAGAAATAAACACATGACTTTCTTCACACAGATGCTTCAGAATCCATCTGAATTCGCTCTCTCTGTGAAGTCCCTCTTGGAGGCTCAGAAACAGTCTTTAGAGTCCGGTTCCATCGCCAGTGGGGAGCACCTGTGCTTCATGGGCAGTGGGAGGGAGGAGGAAGACATGTACATGAACATGGTGTTGGCCCACTTCCTGCAGGTGAGGCCTGGACGGACAGAAAAGAATAAAAACCATCACTAACTCGTCTTCTTACTGTGTGGAAAATGATCAATATCTTAACTTTTTCTTGCAGAAAAACAAAGAATATGTCAGCATTGCTAAAGGAGGTTTTATGGGTAAGTACATATGGAACAATATGATATGTACATAAATTATATATGTAAAATAAATATATTTTAGACTAAGGCTTGAGTGTTGTGTCATTTCAGCCCTCCAGCAGCATCTGGTAGACATGAATATTGAAGGTCTGGACTCTTCATACGTCCACTGGATCGTCAGCACATCTGGATCTCACAGCAGTCTCAGCTCGGCTGATGTAAGTGAACGGGAGCGGTTGGAAGGGCAGTGATGAGCAAAGTTAGGAAAAGTTGCTGCGTATGCAATAATGTCTTGCAGGATGTTGAACAGGACAAAAAATCGGTCCCTGAGATATATTTCTGTTATCACAGGATGTTGGAGGAACATTGATATCACAGCAGAGTTTTATAGTTACACTGTGAATCTCAGTGGATTTTGGTGGAACTGTGTCAGTGCACATGACCCATGTTGGACAAGTTAAATGTATGTTTTACATCCTCACGTCGGATATGTTCTTGTTCTGATGTCACAGGGAGAGTCGCTGACCAGCCCCGGAGACAGCAAAGGCGTCAAGTCGCTGGTCAACAAAATGACATTTGCTCTAAAGTCCAAGTCGGTAAACGTAAAAGAGAAGATGATCAGCTTCATTGAGAATACCTCTACTCCAGTAGACAGGTGAGGACCCAGCTCCACCTCTGTGGTTAAACAAAAAACACATGAAATATATATTCAGTTACTTCTGAACCTGTCTACCTTTCACAACTTGCACAGTGGACTGATAAGAACGGCAACTGTAAATGTGTTCACTGACGACTGTGATTGAGATTTGACTTTTGCTGTTTTGTTTGTATTTTAACCTGAGTTCACCAAACCTTATTACCTTGTGCCTTATTCCACACTAGAATATCTTTCAATCTGCCTTGGCCAGAGAAGGTGATTCCAGATCGGTAAGAGCTTCCTGACATCGAGCTGTTTTGTCACCAGCATGTCCACTGGCTGTAGACCTGCACCAGTCCCCGGGGATTGTAGCTGACACGTAGCCTGTGTCACATTACCGCATGCATAGCACCAGCATCTCTGCCAACATCGCTCTCTCATACAATAACACGACACGTTCCCATGCAGTATGGGCAGGCCGTGCTCCAGGTGTTTCTTACAATTTGTCTTCATGCTTTCACTAACATTTAGCTCTGCTCTGAAGTGAGGAAGCTTTGAGTCATCATCCACAAACTCACTGTGTCTTTCTAGTCTGAGTAACTGAGGCGTTTTAGGGAGAAACTCAGCTTCACTGCTGTTTGCTTGGAGATGCACTTAACAGTCTGTCTTTCCATTTCATTTTTCCTATTAGATGATAGCTGGGGCTATGCAGAAAAATCTCAATTCACTATGAAAATTAAAGTCATGTTTTACTGATATGAATTACAGCAAATAGCCCTGGATATCATTCAGCAACTAATCTTAGAAATGTCCCATTTAACCTCTTCCTTTGTATTTAACAGCATAACTGATGGCAGTAGTGGGCTGACAATGTTTACGGCTGCCTGAAGATCTTCATGTCATTGCTGTTTGTGTGCAACCCTGCTGTGATATGTATTTAATGCCACTTTTCGTCACAGGTGCTCATGTTTCCTCACATTTTCAGTAGCAACCTGAGGCTTTAATTGGCTGCGTCTCTTTTTGTTTTCGTTTTACATTCTCCATCTCCAGGCATGTGAGCAGCAGTGATCGTGTTGGCAAACCGTACCGAGGTGTTAAACCTGTGTTCAGTATTGGTGACGAAGAGGAGTACGACACAGGTAAACACTCAGTGGATATTTATGTATTTGAATAATGCAGGTGCTCTTATTTTGAAAAATGGAACAGAAACCTCCATCTCTCGTCTCCGTAGATGAGATCGACAGCTCGTCCATGTCGGACGATGACAGGAAGGAGATCGTCAACATTCAGACCTGGATAAACAAACCAGATGTAAAGCATCACATTCCATGTAATGAGGTGAAAGAAACTGGTCACATGTTCCCAAGGTGAGTTGGTCACCTTCCTGGTAACGTGTGTAAAAAAAATAAATAAATAAAATATATATATATTCTTCATATGATCCTCCCAATCCACTTCATGTTTGTCACGGCCATTGAGGTTAGATTGGGCAAGCAACGAAGGAAGTTGCATTCAGACGTGACTAATTTCCTCCTTTCAACATGAATGAACAGGAGGAATTACACATCAGCCAGTAATCCACAAATCTTTACACTCATTTTCTCTCTGTTGTTGTATTTTTCCAGCCACTTGTTGATCACAGCAACTCACATGTACTGCCTGAGAGAGATCGCCTCAAGGAAAGGCTTCGCCTACATCCAGTCCAGACAAGCACTGAACTCTGTGGTGAAGATCACATCCAAAAAGAAGCATCCCGAGCTGATCACGTTCAAGTTTGGCACCAACAACTCAGCTGGAGTGGAGATATCGGCAGTTGAAAGGTGCTTGTTCACAGACTCAGATTTTAAGTGTCACATCCTGTTGATCAGAAACAACAAAATAAAATATTCCTTTAACGCACTGATTTTCTTTAGAGGTTCTCCTAATAATAATAATAATGTGCCACTTAATCAGACATACATATTTTGCTTATTACAACCAGTCTTTATGGAGCTCTTTAAGGAAGCCTTACATAGAATATTTCTATTTGTTGCTAGTTATTGTAGCGTGAGATGTAATTGTAATTTTTCAGACTGTTTCCTCCAGTGCTGATGTCTTCTTTCCCTCCCTTGTTTTTTTTTTTTTTAGATATTTGATACCAAATGCAGGCGATGCCACCAAGGTCATCAAGCAGCAGATCATGAAAGTCCTAGATGCTCTGGAGAGCTCGTAAAGGGAGCTGCAGGGAGATTATACAAACTGTAAGAAGAGTCTCCGTCTGCCAAGAGTGAAAACCTTCTCCTGCTCTCCCTCGGCTGTGTCTCCTCCTGGGCAGATCCAGTGCAGTGTTGACTGTGACGCCCTGTGTGTCTGTGTTGGGACATGGGGGCGCACCGCTGACTGCAGACCTGTGGGACAGGCTGTGTGTGTTGAAATACTTAGGTGCTCCGCAGTTATCAAACCATTATCTTACACTAATTTAAAAAAAAAATATTGGTTATAGTGTATGTTTTACTTTACTCTTGATAAAACATGGAATTATCATTACAGTGCAGTTCCACTTTGACAAGTTCCCCCTGGCCTTAACATGGCGTACTGACCGACCAGCAGCAAACCTGTTGGATCATTACATAACTGACTTCTGTTGATTCGAGCATCTCGATTCTGACTCCTTCGTTATGAAGTGATCACTACTACAGTTCAGCCATGTCTCTTAATTTACTTTTCAAATGTTGAGTAGATTGAACGGTCATAGTTCGGGTCTAGCATGAGTCGGCAAACTCAAACATAAAGATGCACATCTCCCCCACACCACCAAAAACAAATGTCAGTGCTGGCACGTGAAGCAGGTTTCCTACTGCAAAAACTGTTTTTGATAACTTTTCTTTTCCAGCAGGCAGCCTTACATAGGAATGGTTGGATGGTGTTTATAAATAAGTGATGTATATATTGCGTTAAGCTGCTCTATATCAGCACAGACCTTTGCAATGTCATTACCTGAGAGCATATCCTGATCCTTAGAATATGCAGTGAAACGTTAAACTGGCTTCTTAACCTCACGAGGTTGGAAGTTCCCCCTTCTTTCTAGAGTATGAGTAGTTTTTACAGAGTTTTTTCTGGGAGACGATTTATTTTCTGCTTTTACATACAGTAATGATTAACCTCATCTCATAGCAGTCTGATGTAGCGCTCCGAATGCATCGTTCACAGCCCCTCTGGACTACGTTAGTATTACAACAGGAGGTTTGGTGGTTGTTAGTTATTAAGAGCCCGAGCACCTCAGTATTTTTCCATCCCATTCAGATTCAGTATGTGAATGATTTTCCACACTTAAAATCGCTTAGGGTGAAATAATTAGCTGATAAAGAATGATGGCGGCTGTTACTGTAAAGGCTATTACTGTAATTGAAACACCACCATGCTAACTCACGCCCGTTCAGAGAGAAGAGATCACTGCAACAAAACTGTGCTTTGCACTTTTTAAGCACAGCTCAGATCAGATCGTCTCGTCTGTTGTGTTCATGGAAACTAAGCAGCTTTAGTTTGCTTGCCACTGTTGCCTTTTGGCCTCATGCCTGTGATGTGTGATGTTGGCACCAGCAGTGGCAGCATATCACGGTTACATTGCTGCTTCTCCTCTTGGATCTTAAACTCTGTTTCTGACTTTTTCCTCGCTTTCCTCTCGCTTACTTATTCATTTGCATTGAAGTCTAGTTGTGTAGGCAGCCTGGGTTTAAAGTGTCAAAGCCTCTGAAGTTGATGCGGCACCTTCCTGACAGCTCCAGTTTGAAAGTTCAGTCCAGAGAGGGTATTTGTTGTCATCCTTAAGAATTAAATGAGGGGAGAAGTCATCCTGAGGGGGAAAAAAACACCCAAAACAAAACATATGGCACATTTAAAAAAATGGGCAAGAAAAGGGTAAACTTGAATTAAAGACTCATAAATCTGGTCTTCACTCCAGTCCTTCATAGCATTCCTGTGTAACCCATACATTGTGTTGTAATTTGTAATTTTGTGATACTTTTCAGTATTCGATTGACTGGAACATCCTTGACTGAGTCTTGACATTACTCTGTAACATCACTGGCAAAGGATGTCGACCACTAGTTGAAATGCAACATGTCTCAAGTGTAATTTGCACCTTACTGTACTGCTGTTATTTTCTAAGCGTTTCTGTTTTTAATAAATGAGATTATTTGACTGCACCGGTGGTTTTATGGTCATTCATACTTTATTTGACCGGCATGTAAACAAGAACAAAATCTGATTATATTTGCTGCAATTTTTATGAAAATGTACAATATCAGTTAAATCCTCATTTTTCTATGTACAAAGTGATGCTGAAGGGCTAAATGCATAGTTGGCTTTTATTTCTGACTTGAGTAAACAATCTACAGGTGGAGCCTGTTTGTAAACATACAAACAATGTGTAAATATATTCATATTATGGTAAATGTTTGCTTTTTATATTTACACATTGAGCAGAGTTTCTACAAAGTGATATTTGCTGCTGCCTCAGTTAACCAATGGGGAAAGGTTTTCAGTCTGTGCTGAAATCTGATTGGCAGCAGAACACCCGCCCCTGCTGACGTAACAGTGTTTTTGACCTTCACAATAAATGTCTAAACTGTTTATGAACACGAGCGGCTGTCGTGGAATGACTTTAAACAATAATGATAATGAAATTGCACATTTAAAACGTATTATATTTGATCTATATCGACGTGTTTAGTGTTACCGGACCGCCCTGATGCCGTAAAACTGCTATAGACTTACAGCGTGCTTTTATTTTGAAAACCAAACGACAACCCGGAAACAAACGCGCTGCTGTTCTGGACCTGAACTGTGCAACTAAACACGACTCTTCTGCATTAATGTCAACTTTAGCAAGAGCAATGTCGAGTAAGTACAAACGTGTTGGTTGTGTGTTGAGTTGTAGCAGAGTGATGTGCTCAACAACACAGTGTGGTGATGTTTTATTGCACTGTTATGTTGCTGTATGAGAGACAAGACGGTGACAGTGGTGGTTTGTTTTGTCAGAGTTCCGTCTGGCTGTGGTCCAGCTGCAGGTGAGCAGCGTCAAAGCGGAAAACCTGAACAGAGTCCGGAGCCTGGTGAAGGAGGCGGCGGGGCAAGGCAGCAAAGTGGTGCTGCTGCCGGTGAGGAAGAGGAGGAGGAGGAGGGTCACAGAGGGACTGGAAGTCCACACTGATTTTAAATAAATGGTCCAAAGTTTAACTTTTTAATACGAATTGGAAGAAAAAGTAACATCTCCAGTTAACGCGTGGGCACATGAGTTTTGTTATAACTGTTGAGGTTCATTTGCAGTTTACATTTACATTTTGAAAGACTTGATCTCTCACCAGCTTCCCTTCACACAGTAGATTCTCATTAATTCACAAGTCAGCTCACATCTTGCTGTTTCTCTGTATGCTAATTAATGCAGGAATGCTTTAACTCTCCATATGGAACCAGCTTCTTCTCTCAATATGCTGAGAGGATCCCAGGAGAGTCCAGCCAGGTGCTGTCAGAGGCAGCCAAGGAGAATAAAGTGTATCTGGTGGGAGGTAGGGAGATGTCTGCAGCTACACTCACCCACAAACTTTAAATGTTTAACTCAAATCACAAACTGCTCTATACTGAATCTTGGAAGATGTTAACGACACTGTATTACAGTGTCTAAATGTTTCAGTTTTCAGTTTAATATGGCCAAAAGCTCCACATGCAGCACTGCACAAAAACATGAAATACACAAGCTGAGAGTCGTTGCAGTCGTCTAATGTCATTATCTGAAGACGATGGGTTTACCTCATTACCCTGAGATAACAAACATGTTTTCTGATGTTGACTCAATAAACAACTTGTTACGTTAAGAAAACAAAAGATAACGAACGTTAAAATAACATTTACCTATTTTCTGTTAATAACTGTTCAGATCAACAAGGCATCATGCAACATGTTTTGGTTTTAGTGTCTCAGTTGAAGGTTAACAGACTCTCCACAGAGTCAATAGATAAACTCAATGAAGCCACTTTTTTCCATATCACTAATCTTTTAGTCTTATCTTGGAAATAATTAAGGGAAGAAATGGGGAAAGTAACATAATGGAACTAAAATTTTATTTGAAAAAATCAACAGTGGAGGAATTAACCACGATACCTCTCATTCTCCAGGATCTATCCCTGAAGAAGATGGCGGGAAGTTGTATAACACCTGTACAGTGTTTGGACCTGACGGGGAGCTGATTGTTAAACACAGAAAGGTAGAGTATTTGTGTGTTTGTTGTTTTTTCATTATTGTTCGTGTATAATTCTGAACAAGATGATAAAAGGCCTTTCTTGTGTTTCCTGTGTCAAGATTCACCTCTTCGACATTGATGTTCCAGGAAAGATTCGCTTCCAGGAGTCTGAGACTCTGAGTCCAGGCAACAGTTTGTCAATGTTTGACACACGTAAGTGACATCTCAGCTCCTGTTTCATTCTCTGTGGATTCACTGAATTGAGAAGTTTTTATCTAATTGATTTCTCTACATTTCCTCCCACAGCGTTCTGTAAAGTTGGGGTGGGGATTTGCTACGACATGAGGTTTGCAGAGCTTGCGCAGCTCTACAGCAGGAAAGGTAACTGGGTGAAGTGGTGATTTATATGGACTTAGTTATGCTGTTTTTAATCGTGTGTGTGAAATAACTGAATAGGTTGTTCCTGTCGTCCTCAGGCTGTCAGCTGCTTGTCTACCCTGGAGCCTTTAACATGACGACCGGCCCAGCTCACTGGGAGCTCCTGCAGAGGGGGAGGTCAGACTCAGAGTCACAGTCACAAACATCTAACACATCATATGACCTGTTGAAAATAATTAACTTGTATGTAAGTTTATTAATAATAACAATACAAACACCTCCAACCTCTCTGTTGTCTCCTACGCAGGGCGCTCGATAACCAAGTGTACGTGGCCACAGCGTCTCCTGCCAGAGATGAGACTGCTTCATATGTGGCCTGGGGTCACAGCACTGTTGTAAACCCATGGTAAGAAACAGGACCATAATAATAATCAGCATGTGTCATGTGACTGACCAGAAGTGATCAAAAAAGCAGGAGAAGCAGCAGTGTCAAAGTCGTCTGTGAAACATCTCTTTTACCATCAAGTTGTACTAAAGCATCAAAGTATTAATATTAATCACACTGAAGAAGTGTCAATATTTTATCGTTGCAGCTGATGTGGAGCTAATTTTAACTATTTATACACTGTCAGGTTATTGATATAACCTATACTGAAGTAAAGGTACAAACTGACATAAAGTGTAAATTCTTATTAACAAAATCATGAAATTGTACTTAAAGGTGCCATATGTATGTTTTTGCTATTGCTACATAGCCACGGTTAGCATTAAAAGCTGTTTATTCACCAAAAATGTTAGCTGTTGTTGCTTGATAAAATGCCCTATGGGGGGCGCTAACTCTTTAGGGCAGACTGGACACTACATTGACTCGTTCTGGTGAAGTAGTGTTGAAAGCAGGGACAAGCTAATTAGCATGCTAACCTCAAGAGAAAATATAATATTCACGTTGCTGCTCATTACTGGAGACGCCACATAGGGAGTAAAGCAGTGATGTTTTATGTCCAACATTAGACTAACTTTAGCTATGTAATAATAATAGACACTTACATGTAGCACCTTTAAACTCTGTAGTTGAATTAATTTATTTGGCTTTTTACTACTTAAAAATGCAAGGCTGGAAATGAAAGCAAAAAAAGTAATGATGACCCTTTTCGTATAATTACTGTAGTCTGTTCATGTTTTTATGTGTCAAATTTCTCAGAGACGTGATTTTTGTGTCGTGTCGCTGCAGGGGAGAAGTTATCTCCAAGGCCGGACCAGAAGAGGCTGTTATTTATGCTGATATTGGTGAGTGGTTGGTTTGTGCCTGCAGACTGTTAATCAGGAGAATTATGAATTCTGTCTGATCAAACAAACAAACTTGGGTAATCTAGTTTTTTTTGGTGATGCAACACAGTGGTACTGATAATATCCTGATGATTCAGCAGTGATTCATCTTACCAATTTGTTGTGGCACTGGCACAGATGCAGACGGCCTCAGGCTGCCACACCAGTTATTTGGTCATGGAAACAGCTTTTATCAGACTATGATACATTTCAGTGCCTTAAAAGAGCCAAAGGGGTTTTACCAACACCCAACAATCTGTTTCACAAGGGTAATTAATGCAGGGCAGCTGTACTAGAATGTGTTATTGCATCCACTGTCTGTATTAAACCTGCATCAACCGTCCCCAGACCTGCAGTACTTGGCCGACATCCGGCAGCAGATCCCAATCACAGCTCAGCGTCGGGAAGACATTTACGCCGTGACGGAGCAGGTGCAGGGAGGATCGAGCTGAACGTCGTGACCTTGACAAATCAGATGCAAAAGTACCAGGACTCGAGCTGCGCATCAGATCTGAGCCGCAGCCCGTCGTCCTCCTCCGGTCACCCACAAGACCTGAAGCTGTGATGCTGCCGAGGAGGACTCTGATTGACTGAAACATGATGATTTAGCAAAATAATGCTGCTGAATGGAACCGTGATTACATCTTTGTAATGTTTGATGCTGAAACAAGTTGTCAATCAACAGAAAATTGATGACATTTTGGGTGAGCTGTTAATTCACGTCATTTTTAGTTGTGAAAATGTATCATTTCTAATTTACTTTAGGTTATTTGTAAATGAACCATTATAACACAGTGTGTAGTGAAGGAAAAAAGCTGATCGTAGCAGTTTTTAGTATTAAATGGAAAAATGTTCATCCCTGCACAGACTGACACCTGTCTTTATTTGGTCTGTTTGACATTTTGCTTCAGAAAACATTCAACTCATCACTGTTTTGTTTTCTGTCATGGTAGAAAAAATGAAATAAACACAACCCCAGGTACGGGTTTGGGAATCTTTATTAAACGTTGAAAAACAACTCCTCCCTGAGAGAAAATGTAAAGGGATTGGTACACATGAAACAATGATCTATAGACTGGAGTGGTAAGAGTTTTTTTTTTTTTGTAAACAGACAACTTACAGTGAGTATATTTACATCTGCATGTTTGATTAAACCCTCCCACACCCTCTTTAAAATCAGTGCTCTGTTGCCTCTGTGGCTAGAAAAGTGACTGTGAAGGAGAATTTATCAGCTTTGGATTTTTACACATCAGTCTCTTTCGACTCCAGCTTCACCTCCTCGGTCTCTTCCTCCAACTCGTACTGCCGTCTTTTGTGTCCTAAAGACAACAAACATTCAATGACAGACAAAGACAAAACACACTGGAGTTCAGGCTCAACCTGCGTCAGGTTTATATGGTTTTATATTCGAAAAAAAAGCTGTGACAGAAACTGTGGCTGCTCAGATCACATCTAGAAATAAACAAACCTGTTTTTGAACAATGACAATTTGAATATCTTTGGTTTCTCAATGTGACAATGCTGCAAATGTAAAAAAATGTTTTGTGCAGTTGGTTCAAATTGTGATGTGTGTAACATGTCTAACAGAGTTAGACAAACTGCAGCTATAGCAGTTTTAAAGATGGAAGATATTGTCACATTTAATAAAATGAGATGACAAAAATGGTGGTTGCACAAAATAATATGGTTTTCAACCATTTTAAAGGCTCGGAGGTTGTCAACACATATATCTGTCTATGCCTTGTTTCCTTTCACTTATCACCTTATTATGTAAACGTTTTATTACTTTTTGCAAACATCTACACACACAAAGACCTGTTTAAATGTTTATTCTACACAATGAATGACTGCGCTTCTTGTCTTTGGGCTCAAATGTTCAACACCCCGTGAATTTTTGCTGAAATGTTGTTTCAGGTAATAACAAAGAAAGAGTTTACTCCTGATATTAAGCCATAAAGTGGCAAAACACTGGAATATTAATGAAGTGGGGTGAGAACAATGGGAAGAAAAACAAGGTACAGTTTTCATCCATAATCCTATAATACAGTTAAATATTACAAACATGTCAAATGCTAATTTCAAGGTCAAAGCCTCTTAATGAGTGAGCACCAGAATCCTTCTTTCTGTTACAAAACACAACCAGATTCATAAATATCAGGATAAGCTGTTAACACAAAACATAACATAATGTTATTATAAATAATGTGTCACTTGCAGAACATGCTTACCTCTGTATTGATTATAGAACTCATCCTTCTTCCTCCTACTTATCCTGTCCAGGTGGATCTGATAGGCCACCCCCGCCATCACCATGATCCCCACCACCACACACAGACCGGTGCTGAACATCCACATGCCCTGTGATGCTCGACTGATCACCGGGCTGCCCTGCGCTCCATCTGAACACCACAATAACCACAGATTAGAGACTGTTTGATGCCTTGTGACTGGACAGATGGTTATCGATCACTCACAGCTCGTGGACGTCAGTGTTTGGTTCATGGACACGTTCTCTATGGTGCAGGACACGCTGGAGCCTTTGGAAATGTTGACCGTCAGGTGACTTGTGATGTTGTAGAAATGGGAGACTGGGAGAAATTCTGTCACGGTCTTCACTGAACCCTCAGGAGGGCGTTCAGTGTCATTGATGAGCCAATAGACGGCAGGTTCAGGGAAGCCACCGGTGCTGTGACACAGGAAGGACGTCTCACCTCCCTGAGTCGCCTCTTCCCTCCACAGCTGCGGGGAGCTGAAACCAGCTGCAAACAGCATCAAAGACAAGTTAGGTACTTATAACGTTTCTCTGATCATCTTACATATGTGTTAAACACTGACCCAGTGTTGTGTAAAGTGCTTAAAACTTCAAGTCAGAAGTTCAAGTCAGGGACTAGAATGATAATCAAGTCTTAAAGTAACTAATGTTTACTTAAGTGTAACAAGTATTCTATAATTAAATGTATTTAAGTAATGAAAGTAAAAGTATAAGTACATGTTAATAAAAATAAAAGGATGTTATGAAGTTTATCCAGAACTTTCAAACATAGAGTCTGCTTGATATTTTTAAAGTTTCTCCATCAATCCTCATGGGTTTGAGTGAAATGGAGCAGAAGAGAAAACACCACATTTCATTTAACGTAATTTTTTGTAACAAAACTGAACAAAACACTGAAAATGTATCAGAGTAAAAGTATGTAATCAAGTTAGGAAATGCAGTGAAGTAAAAGTTTACATAATAATAATAATAATAATAAAGCTCAAGTAAAGTACAGAACCTCAAGGTATTATTACTTCTTTACGCTACAACACTGCACTGACCTGCTATTCTGATGCACACAGTGCACACTGGACCACTTTGATTCCCCCCTGAAATGATGAATAGACTGTAATCCATCCTGTCCTCTTTAGGATCAACTTTGGTCAGCTCCAAAGACAAGTTTCCAGTCAGTGCAGCGTCAGCGGAGACTGCTGCGCAGTTCGAGCTCCATTTCCCCACATTTCCATCCTTTGTCCACTGTGATCTGAGAACCAGTTCATCATCTCTCCTCCACTCAATGGAAAAATTCACCGAGGTTGATATTTCAGGGTAAAAACAAGGCAGTAAGACGGGCCGCCCCACAATACCAAGGACACAGTTTTCCTCTGTAAAAACAGAAGTAAAGCAACATAAGTAAACCAGTTGTAAATCACAGTGATAGCAGTAAGTTCAGTGTGTGATCTGTATACAGACAGAGTTTATCTTACCCAGACAGGCGCAGACACCGAGGAGGCTGAGCAGCAGTACTGTGCGCCACAGTGCCACCGGCATCGCCCTCTGCGGGCTCGACCGCGCGTAAAACACCCAAAAACAGCTCAGAGTTGTTTGATTTTTCACTTTATAAAACACAGACTCCTCCATTAACATCACATACACATGTCTGACTTAAATCTACCCTGCTCTGGTCGTTTTACACATCTCCCAGTGTTACGCACAGTTTTCATCACGCTGAAAGAATCCACCCTCAGTCATGTTGCGGCTTGTTGAACCATACCTGAAGTGTTTCTCCTCTTTTTCTCATCAACAACAACAACAGTGTCGTCGCCTGATTTTTTAAAGTGATTAGATTACTTGGCGGAATTAACGAAGTTAGAGTAAACTCAGCCTTCCCAGTTTCCATGAGCACAGATCCTGCCAGGGATCATTGTGTGCAGGTCAGTCCAACCTGTTTGACTTCTTTTAAGGTCGCACACACCCACACACCCGAGCTCTGATGTAGACACCGACACAGGTTCAACCTCAAATGTCACAACATCTGAGGCTGAACGCATAGTACCAACCAACCAGGATCAAGTACCCTTCTCTCATTTACCAATAAATAAAAGAAGTGATGAGGGCCTTCACCAGAAATCTATTATTGAATGATATTTTCAGATGAAAACAGGATGTAGGTCATGTTAAAGAAGATGTTAATGAAGGTCTGCGCCTAAGAAAACTTACCTCTTTAATAAAGCGACGTTGGTTTAGAAACTATGGAATAAAAGTTAGGATAAACATAATAATGTAAAAACATATAGTTTCATAGCAAAAATATATATTGCACAATTGTAAGATTCTAAATTTACAGTAGATAAAGTATAATTAATATTAATTAAAATAAAAAACACGAAAACGTTTTGATTCGTTTCGATTTTTTTTTTTTACAATTTGTTTTGTTTATTTTTTAGTTTTGATTATATTTTATTATTATTTATTTATTTCATTTTCTTATTTCTAATTTTTTATTTTCTTATTTTCTTATCTAATATCTATGTTTACCCAGGATAAAACACTGAAAATTAGCCAAAAGCTTGTACATGTAATACTCCTGTAGTCCACTAGGGGGCGTCCGTATCTGTGGACCCCTAGTGACAACGGCGACACTAACATACTTTAATTCATTTTATTTTGTAGTTTTATGTTAGTTTTTTACATTTGATATATTTCCTTAGAAAGCATAGTTTTTTTTTTTTTTTTTTTTTTTTTAATGTTTCGACAAATAAAAAATAACCCAAAAAGGAAATGACATACACCGGAAACAGACCATCTCATTTATGGATGTTTTATCCCTGAGTATAGACTTCCAGGCAGCTTTTCACTCCTGAACAGCGAGAAAATACTTTTCCAGTTGAAATTGTGGCGTAAAAACAAACTTCTGATCTCAAACAAACCCATTTTGACCAAATGTAACTTGGAAAGTTTTGGTTTAGTTCGCAACCTTGTAGGAAACGCCGCCTGGAAGTCTTTGATTCAGGACGAAAAAACTCAGGTCACCGTCAAAAACTGAAAACATGACAGCACATGTGCTGAAACACATGTGCTGTAACATCCTGACTTTTCAGTTTAGCAACTAACAACAACTTGAAACTTGAACTATACTGAAAAGTTGGCAATTCAGTGCGACAGTGACCGTAGCCTCTACACCAGGCGGCAGTGTGAGCCCTGCAGGGTGTTGAGTCTTCAGTCAAATACAAGAAGAAGAAACGTCAACAGACCTGACGGGTTACCCGCTGACATTTCCTCTAGTAAGTTACTTTACTCTGTCTCTGTCAGCTCTGATGATCCGAGTAAAACACCGTCCTGACACAACATGGCAGCACTAAGGAGGGTCCGGTCATGGTTACCTCTGCTGCAGAGACCCTGCGGTCTGTGCTGCCAGAGAGCTGCTGCTGCAGCCTGCAGTCCTCTACACACACCAGTCCCTGCTGCTGCACTCAGTCTACAGCTACACAGCCTCCTGCAGTACAGAGCGTTTACACTGTCTGCGTCCAGGTTAAAAAGAAAAGACACATCAAGCAGTGGACGACAGACAGGTTTCACAGAGGATGATGAGGAGGAGGATGGTGATTTCATTGAGGACAGTGAGGTGGAGGAGCTGTTCCAGCAGCAGGCTCCTACAGGCATCACAGGAGGACAGCACAGGGTCTTCATCGTTCAGCCTGATGTGAAGTGGGGGAGCAAGAAGCAGTATCTGACCACTGGTAACAACACAAACACGTTTATACAGTATGAGAGTGAGTGTGTATTATTACACCAGTGAGGCTATTTTAGTCATTTAACTGTTTTCTTTGCAGCTGAGCTGATGATGGCAGAGGCTGTGGGGCTCATCAACACGCTAGACAACTGGACAGTGGTGGATAAGATCACACTGTCCACCAAGACACCAGAAAAGAAGAGGATATTTGGCAAAGGCAACTTCCAGACTCTTACAGGTATTATCTCACAGGGATTATCCACTATCAGTGAATTGGTGCAAGGATGTCTCTATATAACTCACCTGTTCTTTTATCTTCACAGAGAAGATCAGACAGACAGCAGGAATCACTGCTGTGTTTGTGAATGTTGAGCGTCTGTCTCCTTTGTCTGAGGTGAACATGTCTGACAGCTACATTGTGGCACCTTTTTTACAAAGGTTTCATGCAATGACTGGTAATTTTTCATCCACACAGAGGGAGCTTGAGGACACCTGGGGAGTTAAAGTGTTCGACAGATACTCAGTAGTCCTGCACATCTTCCGCTGCAACGCCAGAACTAAAGAGGCCAAGTTACAGATCTCTCTGGCTGAGATTCCTTTGTTAAGGTAACGTTTAACTGTTTGATACTTTCCAACAGATACTTTTTTTTTTTTGTGTCATTTCTACTTAGTGGGGTTTTAACACCAGGTAGTAACAGTAATTCTCTGCATGTCTTTGTCAGGTCTCGTTTGAAAAATGAAATCGCAAATATGGATCAGCAAGGTGGGGGAGCGAGATACATCGGAGGTTCAGGTATTGTGGCATCGCTACACCCACGTGGTGAACCAGTGTTACACACATCTGTCTGTATAATAGAGCTAAACTCAGCTCAGTGATTGGTTGTCACAGGTGAGACGTTGTACGAGGTCCAGCAGAGGCTGTTGAAGGAGCGAGAGATAAAGATCCGCTCAGCGCTGGAAAAACTGCGGAGAAAGAGGCACCTGCTGCGATCTCAACGCAAACACAAGGAGTTCCCCATCGTCTCTGTGCTGGGATACACAAACTGTGGTGAGTCTCTGGAAACACACGATCTCAGGTCGACCGTAACTGTGTCGCAGCTTTATTTTAATATTGTTGATCAGGTTTGATTCTTTAAAAAAAAAAAATCCTTTTTCTGCTCAGGGAAAACAACTCTGATCAAAGCTCTGACTGGTGACAGCGGTCTCCAGCCCAGAAACCAGCTTTTCGCCACCCTGGATGTCACTGTTCATGCTGGACAGTTGCCCAGTCACATGACTGTCCTGTACGTGGACACCATCGGCTTCCTGTCCCAGCTGCCCCACCAGCTCATTGACTCCTTCTCTGCCACCCTGGAAGACATTAAACACTCTGTATGTACCTGATGCTCATGTCAACAATATGTATTGAAGTCTCTTTCAGACTCGAGTGTGTTGACTCAGTTGTTTCTTCCAGGATCTGCTGATTCACGTCAGAGACATCAGTCACCCAGAGACGGTGAATCAGAAAGCAAATGTCCTGAATGTCCTCAAGAACCTCGAAATCCCAGACGGACTGATGAGCTCCATGATAGAAGTGCACAATAAAACTGACCTGGTTGACAAGTAAGAACTAAAAATCCAAGTTTAAAGATTGATTTTAAGAGTTTTAGCTTTTTTTAGGCCCTTTAAGTCATCACTAGGGTAAAAAAAGAAAAAAGAAAAAAAAGAAAGAAAACATAAGCATGAGTTGCCAGGCTTTTCTATGTCATTTGAAAACTGTGCCCCTTTCTAGTGGCATTCCTCTGCGTTCACTGTTGGGTCCTATTTTATTTTCGTTATACATGCTTCATTCATTTCACATTATTAGCAAAGATAAAGGTTTGTTCTTCCATCCATTCATTATTTATACTGTTTTTTCTCTGAGGACAACAGAGTCAATAAGGTACATCTTATCATTGTGGCGCTGAGAACATTCAGTTTATCTGTTTTAAGCCAAACAACACAAACAGCTGTTGGTCTTGCATAACTGTTTGATCACTATTAGTGATTAGTGTTAAGTTGAGAAAGTTCCTACCGTTAAACACAGACAAGACCCGAGTTCTGATCTTTGCCCTGTATAGTGTAGCCTCCAGAATATTTGGGCAGATTCTCGTGTTTTGTTTTGTTTTTTAATTAATAAATATTGCAAAGCTGAGGTTTGTTACAACTTGAGCTGGAGATTATTGTTCCAGGCTGAAACTCTTGGTTCTCTTGTCATAGCAAATCAGAGGTTTTCAGTTCGACTTGAATCTCTCTTTTTATACTCCCGCTTCCTGTTCCATCCACGATTCATTTAAAAGTGTTGTTTATTACTTAGAATCCCTCATGATCCGGCAGCATACTTCATCTGTGATCCTCTCCATCCTTACATCACCTGTAGGTGTTAGGTCATCAGAACAGGCCCTACTAGTTGTCCCACACTCTTGGCCAAACATAAAAGGTGATCATACCGTTGAAGGTGTGGTATTAATAGTGTGGATCTCTCAACCAACGTCTGCCTTTAAAAAGCAACTGAAAACATCTGCTCAAATTAGCCTCAACTTACAATGTTTAGCGTATGTTTCTTCAGGGGTTCATGGTTTCCTTTTATCCTTATTTTTTTAATATTGGTTTTCTTTTAATTGATTGTATATTGTATGATCGTACAATTATTATTATTTTGTTATGATGACAAATTTGAACCCAAACAACTGATATCAAGGGGTCTTAAGGAGAAAAGCTCTAAGTGTTCTTTGTCATCCCTCTCAGCTATCAGCCTGCAGAGCCCAGTGTTTTACCCATATCTGCCCTGGAAGAGCGAGGCCTGGATGAGCTGAAGAAAGCTGTGGAGGATGAGATTGTAAACTCCACCGGAAAACACATTTTAGGTCTCACAGTCGACCTCAGCACTGCTCAGTTAAGGTGGGAGGTTGTTTTGTTTCTCACTGTGTGATTTTATCTATGATCCACAGTAACTGTGCTTCTCTTCATCGTCCGCAGCTGGCTGTACAAAGAGGCCGCCGTCCAGGACGTGCAGGTGAACGCAGAGGATGGCTCAGCTGTCGTCAAGGTCATCATCAGCAGCGCTGCATACGGACGATACAAGAAACTGTTCACATGCAGATAGCACAGTAGAGAGGAGAACGATCCGTCCTCTGTCGGGACCTGGTCTGTGTGGATAAAGAAACTACAAACTGTTCCACAAATGTCATTGTAAAAGTGTATGTATTGTACAGTACATTAAAATAATTGAAAATACAGTTTTGTAAATGAATTATGTGCATCCTTGTAAACATATAAATTGCATATTAATGCTGTAGATTAAAAACACATTAAGAAACTGCAGATTCTTCCAGTTAAAACTGTAACTGTAGACTGCAGATAGACATGTTGACAGAAATAGGCAGACTGTAGCTGTTCCAGAAACAGAGATAAAAGCTAATAATGTTTTTTTTTCTGACTGGCATTTTTCCGTAGAAGTTTTTGGTTCATTGCAATGACGAGAGAGCAGAGGGGCAGCGGCCCCACGAAGTCTCCTGCGATGATGTTAAGGCTCTTGGGCTCCGACCCGGGAATCTGCTCCTCCAACCACATCTTCAAACACTCCCAGTTACTGAAAGTCAGTGTCCGCAGAGATTCTTTTGGTTTTGTAGTTATGTAAAATCTATCAGCTGTCAGGTTCAGGCCGGAGATGAAGAAGCTCTCTGTGGGGGAAAAAAAGAAAATCCAGACTAATAATTATCATATTTATGAAAAATTCCTCAGGAAACTCACTCAGGAAACCCACAAGATGAAAGTTTGAAGTCTTTCGTGTCGTGACGTACTCACCTGGACGCCCCAGATCTTTGTGCCACTCCAGATAACTGATCACTCCTTGTGCCGTGTGCTGGTTGGCCCACCAGTAGGGGATTTCAGGCCACAGCTCCCGATGTCTCGCTGCAGTCTGGGAGTCGTAGGACAGGATGACCTGGTAACCAGATGCCCACAGACTCCGCAAGGTCAGGACCGACTCCTGTAGAGGGAAGGTTAGAGATGTTGAGGCGCAGGGTTGTTTTTAATACTCTGTTGGCTGCACAAGGAGAGAACAAACCTTCCTAGGACAAAGTTTGGAGCCAAAGAGCTTCTTCAGGGAGAAAATGAATGATTCATGGCATCTGTCGTCTATTCCTTCAAAATGGCTGCAAGCAAGAATAACAATCTCTTTTGGATGAGACTCCAGCCAGGTGGCAACAGACACCAGCGTTTCCTGTAAAGACGGCAACATTTACTATGAAGCTTGCTATTAAACTGAAGCATTTTTAAAAAAAAATGAATGTCATTAAACTCACCAAAACTGTTAAATGTGTGTATATGACGTGTGTGAAATACAGGTCATTGGATGGATCGTTTTGTTTGTGTGCGATGCGGAGATCAAAGTACCGAATCCCCATTGAGAGCTGCTCCTCGATGCTCTTATCCTAAAAAGAGGCGTCAATCATTTTTTATCACTATGATTAAATAACATAACATAGCATGTCTGAGCGTGATAAATGCCATTGTACGATGTGAGAATATTGTAGTGAGTAGCACAAACAGATGTTTCCTCTGCTGTGTGTGATCTCTTGTCGGGGAAGTCGGTGGTGAGATGTGGTGGCTGCACGCTTTGCTTTTTATCTCGGGTGTGAATATGTCCTTCTCATGTTTTTATCTCACATCAGAACAACTAAACTGTAGATGAACAAAGTTATAGACTAAGTTGTGGAAACAGGAGCATTTAAAAAGTAAAGATGCAAGAGAATATAGTTATCAGATACATTTATAGATATTTTTTCTTTGGTGGTGATCAAAGTAGATTTAATAATGAATATCAGATATGAGTTAGCAGATATACGACATAATAAATGCTTAACATTCTCTGTGTCTGATAAATGTGTAACTGTTTGGTAACAAATTCATCTTTAAAGGTTAAACAAGGCTTCTTAATTGCTTGTTTTCTGAATCATGATATCATATGCTGTCACACCGGTGACCAGAGACAATACCTTTTCGTGTTGTGCATCTGTCCGTTCCATTGTTCCTAAATGTGTTATCTCACGAACACAGTGAGAGAATACTTTCAAATTCAGCACAAATGGACTCAAGCAGGAACTGATTAGATTCTGGTGGTCAAAGGTCAACATGACATTCACATTCATACATCGTATGTTAGGTACATCTGGCACAAACGTCCAAACACTTGGGCTCAAAGATGATTGATGAAGGTCAAAGATCACCGTTATTTCGATCTCACAATATACATGTTTGGCTATTATTCAAGAATAAATGGGCTAATTAGGACTAATCTTCTGACAATTAGTTAATTGGGATAAACATGCTACATTGAAAAGGCCAAAGGTCGGCTTCACTGTGGAATTATAATGGTCTACAAAATCACTTTTATGGCAACTATCTGATGTCCTTTGTACAGCTTGATGGGTTGGTGGAGGCATATAACCATACGGCAGTAATAATTCTAGTTTAAATTCCATTACAATTACCATATATATTGGTGCATAACAGTTTAAAACTTAACTACAACTGTTTGAATATTTCCAGTTTTGTCCAAATTATGTGACATATTAGGACACAGTCACTAGCTTGAAGTGAATCTGGAGCATTGTAGGTAAAGGTATTGCTGCACAGAGCTCCATGTGTCAAAAGGCTTTTTTCACAAGGTGACTTGTGAAAAAAGGTTTACAACAGGTTTACAACAACTCCTTTTCATAGTTGGCAAATCAAAAGCGAGACTAAAATAGAGATACAGCTGGATAACCCACAAACCCTGAAATAAACACATCACACTGAGGCCGACCGGCCGCGCTGCTTCACTGCCAAGTGATGTCAGGAAAATGGTCCCCCGGGGGTCCCCATAGTTTTCTGACACAGTCACCTACATTAAATGTATATTCAGCACACGCTGTCTGACTGCCTCTGCTGCACTTCTCTACACGTTAAATACAATACATACATACCTGCGTGGTGGCCCATTTAAAAATAGCAGGTCTCGTGAAGCAGGAGAAGAGTCTGTCCAGGAGCCTGAAAAAGTCTGACTCAGACCGGACCAGAGGGGAGTTTATGTCCAGACAGTAACTCATGGCATCATGGCTCCCTGCAATAAAAACACGATAAAAACCAACTCTGAATTAGGTGTGCAGGTTTCTGGAGTGAAGGGCAAAACAAACAAACAAACAAACAAACAAACAAGCAAAACAGAACAGAAGCCATGCAGTTTAAGTAAATGTTTTAATTTCTGACTCATTTATTAATTTGCATTTTTGTGAAGAGCTTTCATTTCCTGTATATTCACAGTTCCTGTGAATTCATGAATAACTGAAGCTCAGCTACAGTTATTTAACTGCAGAAATACAAGAGATCATTAAATATTTTATTAAAAAGACAAAAGCAAGTCAGTAAATACACACTCGATATACTTGCTTTGTGTTCAAGTGTCCACAGAACAACGAGACAGAGACAGGGTGTGTGTTGTACCAGGTATGGCCAGGTCTGTCAGAGGAACGTCCCACAGCTCCTCTGGTAACGCAGACATCCAGTCCTGGCAGCTCAGATCCATGTCGACCACTCAGTTTCGTTCAGTCAGTGACAGATGAGCAGCAGCGTCTACATCCAGGTGCAGAACTTCAGGTCATCAAATGACCGGACCTGCTTCATTCCTCACCGTAAGTCCTTTAAATGATCGACCACAAAAACAGCACAGCGGAGGAGGAGGAGGACGAGGAAGAGGATGAAACTTTGAATTTCCTGATTATCCTGCTCTACTGACTTACCGCCGCCGCTACACGCGACACTGTCACACGTGCTGATGTTCTATAATGCTATAATGGAAATTCACTAACCGAATTCATATTCAGAAATATGTGAATTTAAAGATAATTTACTCTTCACCCTGACGTTCACACACTTAATGTTTCGTCACAGCGCCCCCTGCGTGCGTCACTGTGACGTAGCAGCAAAGGTGGAGCAAATATTAAAACCGGAAGTAAGGATTTTTTGTAGAATTTCTTGTAAAAACCAACAATTTCAAACCAATTTTATCTTTATTTATTATTAACTATTTTATTTATCAGTCCCACAAAATAAAAATAAAAATGCTAAAAAAGTTGTGTTCACACACACACACACACACACACACACAAATATGCTCATGTAAAAATTATGAGATAGACAGACATAGTATCAACCTTTGTGGTCTGAGTTCTACTATACTGTAATTTACTCGAGATGAAATACATCATTTACTACATAGGCAATACATCATTCAATGACGTAATAGTAATCACTTTCACCGGACAAAAGATAAAACGAGAGGGGCCAGTGGTGGCCTGGTGGCTAAGTGAGCAGACTGGGGTCTGGAAGGTCCCAGGCTCGAATCCACCATGCTATCAGGTCCCACCGAGGTACCCCTGAGCAAGGTACAGTCCGCCCAGGCTGCCCTCTGCTCACTTAGGTGATGGGTTAAATGCAGAGGTTAATTTTGTTGTGTGCATGGTGTGCTGTGCTGTGTGCTCAATGACGTAATAGTAATCACTTTCACTTTACTTTCTGATTAACTTGAGAGTATACTATGTATTGTGTCATAATTGTGATTTCACATGAGCAATAACCTTATAACATATTTTAGTATCAACGTGTTTTCATCTTTTTTTCTTTTACTGAAAGATGAGCTTCCATAGAAATAAGTGAACACACGTTTAAGTGATCAGTTATAATTACTGATGACTTCAAGTTAACATGTAGAAATAAATTACCTGATATCGTAAGGAGCTTCTTTCTACTTTAGTTCACAACAGTGGAAACAAAGTGTGAGCTGGTGAGAGCTCCTGTTACTCTGTGGTTTAGGGCGGCACATTGGCTTTAAATTATAGAGAAGATATTTACATTAAGCAGGATTGAACACATCACATATACACTGTGTGAGGTATCAGCTGACCAATCAGAGCCTGGTTTGGTTTTATTCATTTGTCAGTGATGCACTAGGACATCTTAGTGACTAATGACTGAAGTATGATAATATGAAGAATATATGTCATTTTCCCCAATTATATTTTAAAATTAAATTGAATTATTAATAAAAATAATTAGGACATATTTGACAGCTGTATTGACGTTTAATTGTTTTGCCTATTTTTCACCACACTGATCAATGAAGTGTATTTGAAAAGTTATAGACAGACTGGCTACAGCACAGACTCATGATGCAACACAAGCTATTGTGAGGGAGCTGAAAAGCATTTGAAAAGGAGCGCACAGCGCAAGGGAATACAAAAGCTTGGACTTCGTGGTTTGACATTCAAACTCTTCTTTTGTGTTTATGTAACAAACGCTGTGGTGAGATGAGAGCGTGACACAATATGGCACAGGTATCGAGTGAATAAAGTGACATAATTAGCTTAAAAATGTTCATATTTATTTGAAAAGCTGATCTCCACAGGCACGGTGGTGCAGCATTGTTTTAAATCAAGGCTTAACTTCTTGGCTAAAGTCAAAGTTTGGGTTCATGCAAATAACGTTCCCATGCATTTTGCATAAGTTTCATGTCTTCTCTACATTCTCTAGGATTAAATACATGTATTGGTGATACGGTTTAGCTACTTCTTAAACTTGCTGCCCACATGTCATATTTATAAAAGTTCATGTCCTACATTACAGTCACATGTGCTCTTTAAATACATGGTTTGTGCTTACTCATCTAAAATGCCTATGTTAAGGTGAGATTAGTCGTATCATTATTGCTTTGGTCAATGTAACATAAAACTGACCACATCGCTCACCCGTGAAAACTGATACAGTGCATTGCATAAACAGTGAACTGAATGTAAACAAACAAATGCAGGTCAAAATTCCCAAAGTCTTGTTTCAAAGCAGCTTTGAGACTGAAATGTACATTTTACCACCTTCAGTCAGTGTACTTATATTTAAATGACTAATTCAAGTACTTTATTATCGCTCTTAATAAAACAAGCTTGTGTGTATTTCATGCTGTGATTGAATTTCTTCTTTTTTTTTGTATAATAATGCTCGTCATTGAAAAGTCATGAAGACCATTTCAGTAATTTCTCATTCAGTCTCACAACAGTTGGTACAAAGTGGCTCTCAGTGATAAAGTCCCCAGCAATGATATTGAGAGAACCGACTTTGGAGCCGGGAGTCTGCTCTTTGACCCAGCTGAGCAGCGTTGGATACGTGGACATCACCAGGTCCTTCAGGGACTCTGTCGGATGTGTGCAGATGTATTTCAGGTCCTCTGTCAGATTAATTCCTGTGACGAAGAAACCTCCTGAAACGGAAAACACACAGGGGATTTCACAGTTGGTGAAGCTTCAATTAATAAGTAATAAATAATGAATAAATAACCCTGTTTCTGCCGGTGTTTACCTGGCCTGCCGTGTTGCTTCCTGTGTTCAAACTCCTCGATGAGAGCTTCAGCTTTGCATTTATTGGCCCACCAGTAGGGGATGTGAGGCCACAGGTCGCTGTGACAGCTGGAAATATTGTGCTCATAGGAAACAATCACTTGGTATCCTAAAGCCCACAGGTTTCGAAGAGTTAATGCTTCCTGAAATCAGCAGAATGAGAGGTTCAGTTAAAATCATCAATATCTGCAAATTTAAAAAATGTATTTAAAATATGAAGCTGGCTCTAACCTACATTTCTCTAAATCCAATAAAAAGACCAAAACCAACAACATGTTTGTCCACTTCTCTGCTCTGTGAGCTTCATGTGAATTTGGGAAGTAGCTATAGTATTTCCCAACCCCTTTGAGTAGTTAAAGCAGCAGGATGGGGTAAACAATCTACAGTGTCTGCATTTAGTATAATGGAGGAAAATATCATCCACTTCAAAAGTGTGACTCACTGATGTGCTTCTCATAGATTTAAGACAATGGAGACTTGCAGCACAGAGGGAACAAGGCAAATCAGGCTTTTGGTCTTTTCATTGGATTTTACATTTTGTTAGTTTAACTCTTTACATAACTGGAGGAAAGGTTGTACCATTTTGGGACAGAGTTTGGAGGTGAATATGTTGCGTATGGTGGTGAGCAGTTTCATGTGAAGCTCCTGGTTCAGGCCGAGGAAATGGCTGAAGGAGAGAATCACCACCTCTTTGGGATGAGCGTCCAGCCACTCTTTCATCTCCATCAGAACAGTCTGTCAGCAAAACACAAAGTACCGTTTAGTCTTCTCCTTCTACAGCGGGACTCCGTCTATTGACGGCCATCTTTAGTACTTTAATAGCACAAAAGTAGCTCTGTCAGGATCAGTTGCTTTGTAGGACATGACCTTCTGGCATTCACACATGAGCCTACTACATAATGGCACTGTCCAAAACAGCTCTGGATAGACAAGACTGTTTTCTTACCATCTGGCTGCTCTGCTGGAGAGCAGAGGTGAGTGAGGGGCATTCTGATTTGTCATACAAGTGGCTTGAAAGCTTTTAAAATGTATTCTGTAGCCCGAGTGGCTTTTGAATATATTAATAGAAAATGGTTTAGGTCTGTTTTTAGGTCAGTTTGGTGGGTTCATCACATTGCTACATGTAAGGACGCAAAGAAAAACCTTTCACCTTTGTTTCCAGGGAAGGATGCTATTTTTGTTTGTGCTAGGCTAATGAGCATCTAACATGTACATGATCTGATCCTTAACGCCTAGGACAAGTCTATCTTCATATATGAACAGATAAATTTTGGACAAAAGATTCTAAATAAAAGTGCTGCAATAACTGTGCTGCCTCGAAAACTCCCAAAATGGCCATCATTATCAAAGTACCGTTGCTCTTTATGGTTATTGTTGTGACTCCACGTGAGCATGATAACATCAGTGAGGAACGTGTGTGTGTGTGTCTGCATGTTATCACTGTACCTCCACAGTGAGCGTGGTGTAAACACCGTGGTAGAAATACAGATCAGTGGAGCTGTCATTGGGCCTGTGTGCAATTCTCAAATCACAGTATCTGACCCCACAGTCCAGCTGCTGCTTTATATTAAACTCCTGCAAGACACAGAACGCAGGGTTTTGTCATGTAATTATCACGCCATTAACACCAAGCAATAACTACCCGGTGCGTCTTCTTCTTCAATGATTTATTACCTGCGTTATCGCCCACTTGTACACAAAAGGGCGTATGAGAGGCTTCATGTATTTGTCCAGCTTTTGTAGCATGTCTGGTTGATGAAGGTCGACAGGGGACCTGTCGTTCATATCCAGGCAGTAGGTTATTGCATTGTGGCTGCCTGATTGGAACAAACATAAACACACATCCTCACCATTAGAGTCGCGTATGATTGTTTGCGCAGCCGCGATAAAACACGGTCAAACAAAGAAAACATCTACAAACTAAAGTGTGGCGTGTTTCTGGATTTAGTTGTGTTTTCAGTGATTGCAACACATTTCGATATGATGCTTATGCAAATATCTGGTATTTGCATAAGAAAATACCTGGCTGTATTTGCATTACACATAGATCTAGGATGCAATGCATCATATAAATAAATGTGCTGGTTATGATGCATGTGCAAATGTGTCAGCTTGGTTAAAGCAATTGTATTAATTTGTCCATGTTTTACTTATTTACAGTGTTTTCTTCTCTAGGTGCCGCATATGTGTTGTCAAAATGCTGAGGCTGTTTTCTTCATTTGCATGTGTTTTCTTTAGAGGCAGTGCACTGAGGCACCAGAGGGCTGCCTTACACAGCAGCTAACACAGATTGTAACACTGAAACCATTCATGTTTCTACTGATACCATTCAATTAACAATCAGCTTCATCAACACTACATGAGCTGTTTTTATGGCAGCATATACCCGGGATGGCCAGGTGGAACAGGGGGGTGTCCCACAGAGCACATGGCAGGTGAGACATCCAGTTCTCCATAGGCAGCTCTCCCAGGCTCAGCTCACTCTGCCGGGACACCACCACCGAGGACATACTGAGCTCCAGCGTCTGCACAAAGTCAGTAACACACATTTAACAGCACAATGAGATCATTATAGTATGTTTGTGTCTGCAGATCACTCATGTTATGTTAAACTGGAGATAAACAGGCAGCAACCTGGTTTGTTTTGGCGGGTGCAGTCCGGATAAATATCTCATAAATGATGAATAGAAACTATAGCATCGAGTTCAGTGTCTCACACACAGTAACGTGAGCGGTGTAGTGCTGATAATCTCACACTTACTTGATCAAAGTGCTGCTGCTGTTTCCTCCTGACGCTGAACCAGCTGAACCAGCTGAACCAGCCAAACCTCCACTGAGGGAACAAACACCAAGAGTGAGACTGAAGGCGACCGCCAGGGGAGCAGGTTCATGCCAAACTATTAGAAAATGTCACGGCTGTGCATAAAACATGTATGATGATGCGATCCGGTGATAAAAACGTGGCTGTATCCCTCCGTCCCAGCAGCAGTCCGGTTACCGCTCTTACACCTGCATAGCCCGGGTGCCCTGGACTGTGCGTCCGGCGCATTTTGGCTTCGACTATCGATTATCCATAACGGTGTAGTGTGTGATGAGCCGGCTGTGTGGAGTGAGTGTGTGCCGGGTATGTGTCGGTCCTCCGGAGATGCAGCAGCAGCAGCAGCGGGATGTACAGGGAGGGCGGCACCGCCTGCTGACAGATCAGCAGATGCAGAGAGGAGCTTCTCTTAAAGAGCCCACTGAAACTCTGCCAGCGGGGCGGTGAAGTGATGCTGTTGTGTCGCTTTCTGTGCCTGGAAACTACCGCAGCTCTGCCCCCTTCACTTCCCGTGAGGTCACAGCAGGTGTTTCCCACCTGTGAATGGTCAATCACCTGGCGAGACGTCGCTAGGGGAGCGTGGTCAGAAGTTTAGCGCCATTTTTCAGTTTCTACAATTATTTAGATTAATTACTACTGTTATTTTTCGGCTACTTTAACTACATAGTATCATTATATATAAAATATTATCAAAGTGTATGACATTCCATTTGACTGAATCTTCTTTCATCTACCAAGTGTTAGCATGCTAGCATCCGTCTCTTAGCAACACTGCTTATCTGTGCTGTGAGGCGATAAAGCTAACCACCACCATGCTAACATGCTAATATCTCAAGTAAAATGTTAAATATTGTGTTAGCTAAATGTTTTGTTTGTTTGTTTGTTTTTCTTTTATTGTTATTAGCACTGACTACCATTCATTTACTATTAGAACAACGTTAAGTTAATGTTTTACGTAATTAAATGCTGAACATTAGCAAAGTGAGCATACTGGTATTAGAATTTAGCTCCAAGTGCAGTTCTGTTAAAGTAGCTTCATATTCCAATTGAAAAAAAAGAAGAAACAGTCATATGAGTTACACTATTTGAAGCTACTGGAGTATTGCTACCGTATGTGGTTCCCAGTCATTTTTTAATTAGTTCTGTCCTCCTCCCTGCCTTTATGTCACATCACCACCATTTTTCTTCCCTAAACATCACTGATTGTCTGTTGTAGCAGTATAGGAAGCTGGCCTGCTTCTAAAAACATCGCTCCATAGCACGACTGGTGGTCAAAAACTTCACAGGACATCTATTAAAGATGGTTTTCTGAGTCACTTGTTATTTTCTGACATTTTAATGTTTGCTTATAAATAAGCAAACATCATTTTTGGTAAGACCTTGAGGCCACCACGATCGAAATGAGAGAGTGAAGAGGAAACTATTTTGTTATTAGTTCCCCTTTAAGTAAAATGTATGCATACAGGCAGGACTAGCCTTGATCTAGTCAGACATCAGATGTTTTTCATTTGCAAATACATGAAAAACATGACCATTTGGTTTGACAGTGTCATTTACATACAATATGGCAACTGCCTTTTATCTTAAAAAGTTGGGTTTTCACTGGTTGACCTTTGTACCTAACTGGGAATCCAAGAGGAAACTGACTAAGTTGTCTGTTTGTGATAATTTGGTCGGTCAGGTCTTGCTCAGCATCTTGAGCAGGTCAATAAACCCTGAAACAGCACTAACCAGTGTGGTGAAACAAACTAGACAAACTGCTCAAGCACTGCTGACTTCCCCTTCTCTGTTAAGTACTGTCTTTTTTTTAAACCAGAATTTCATTAGTCAAGGTACATGTGGAAATAACACGGTTTTTAATGGCTGTAATTGATTTTGTTTCACTTCTTCCTGTGTCCTGGTGTTGTGCATGCTGACACACAAAGCCGTTGTTCATTAATATGATTAGTTATAGCTGCGGTTTTCCAGCTAAAAATGTTAGTGCCTCTGCTGTGAAAGGCCCTTGCATGTAGACTGAATATAACCTAGATACCCTGCATAAATAAAAAGTGTCTACAGTGGTGGTGTTGGTCCAGTGTAGCGTTGCTGCCATCTAGCTTTTGATCTAAATAACTAACACAAATCAGGAAATGATAAACAATCAATCAAGCAATCAATATCGTCATTTGAAACAGGCTACTTGACCTAATTATTTCTATCCTCATTCTCATGAACAGTAATTCTTGCATAAAATTAAAATATCTACACAAACACACAAAATTTATTTTCAATTTTATTTAAAACTTTACTATCCAAAGGAGAAACATAGCATAGCATGTGTAAATGCATATGTAATTCTTTATTGTTTGGATGTTTTCTGAACATGTTAGTGTTGTTTTTTTTTCTTTTGCAATTTACAACCCACTTCAGTCGTAACAGTGTCTGCTGCTGTTGACAATTGGTAATTAAAAGCTGAAAATGCAAACAGAACAAAAATGCATTGCAGTGTTCGTCTATGCTGCAGAGGAGGGAAGTGATTGGTCCTTGCTGACACAGTGTACAGTAGGTGTAACAGTGATTACAGTGATGCAGGTCAGAAGTGAAAAGTTTCACTTCAGTGTATACAGTTTTTAGTTCTCTTTCTATGGAACATGTAGCGCACGTTCAGATGTTCATAGACGTAGCGAATCCACCCTCGGGTTGTGTTATGTTAAATATGAGACTACAGATTATATTTTTATCTGCTTTCACTTCTCTCTTGAAAATATAATTTGATTCAGCCTTGTTCTGAGTGGTCTGTGAAAATATTTTAGCAAAGTGAAACCAGACAGTTGACTAATTTAGCTGCTCACTAAAATCAAGACACTGAATTCAGTGAATACTGGTACTGGGTATCAAACTGAAACAATAATTGTTTTTGAGCACAGCTGTAATAAGTCTGAATATATCTTATCCTAAAACAGGTATGTCCAAACTATTCCACAAAGAGCTGTGTGGCTGCAGGTTTTTGTTCCAACCAGTCAAGATCACACAGTTTGACCAATCAACTGTGACTAAGACTGAGATCAGTTAATTAAATGAATCAAGTCTGGCATGCAGCTGTTTGGTTGGAATAAAAACCTGCAGCCACACAGAATAGAAGTTTGGACACCTCTGCCCTAAAAGGACTGGACGTTTGGCACCAAATGCTTGGTAATGTTATTCTCATCATCTTATTTCACTACATCTGTTTGTATTGTAAACACTGATGCATTTGAGAAGTTTGGCTCTTTTGTAAAAATAAAAGGTAGAAATTAGTTCACTGTGATAATGAAGTCTGATCTGAGGCCAGTAATAAACGCAACTTCTCAGCCATTGATCCCAGATCTGTACTCTGTTTCCCAAAGGACGCGCCGAGGAATGTAATTTTAGTTTCTTACACACATTTCCTCCCACTGAGAGAAGAAGCTAATTGCTTTACATTGTTGTTTTGCTTCAACTGTGACATGACGTAAACTGCAAATCTGAAGGTACTACCAGTGTGAAACTGCATTCCTACACATACAAGGCATTCGTGTTTTAGAAAGACGACTCCACTACTTAAGAGAAACAGGTGCAGTAGATTCTAGAGTTCACTACGAAATTTCCTGTCCGGCACGTCAGATTTAATTTCTGTCCACACTGGCACTGAAATATCAACACAGTGGAGCATGTGCGGTTCAGTTACATATTATTTACATGCCAATTTGAACATCTTATGTACAACAGTCAGAGTCAAATTGAACCTGTTTGTAGGGGAACAGTGCTGTTTAATACAAAGTTGTGCAGAGTACAAAATGTAATAATGGCCACAAATGAAAGGCAAAATGATCTGAAACCAACACTGACACAGGGTTATGTTTCTTCATGAATCCAACTGGGAGATGATGGACGACAATACTCTGTCTTCTACTTCATGTTTACAGCACCGTTAGTACTGGGTCTTGGTCTGGTCCCTGATAGAGAGACAACCTGGCACTTAGGAAGACTGCCAGCGGGTGAGGAGAGATCAGTGGCAGTGAGCGGAATACAAAAACCAACTAACAAACAAACAAACAAACAAAATAATCAACAGCTGTCACCTTTGCATGGGGTGTCTGGAGCTCAGTTTCCCACGACTGAGCCCTTTCCTCTGAGCGTCTGGTTGAGGCAGCCCGACCTGCTGCCGGTGCCTCCCTTTGGCCTCTGGCTCTGAGTCACTGAGCTCCAGGTCTGGACAGTATCCGTCACTGTCCTGGTACGATCGCATGCTTTTCACTTTGTGTTCAGACATGGGTTTGGCCCACAGTCTCTCCTTGGCTGAGCCCTTACGGGACAGTTTGTCAGAGGCCCGCAGGTCCTCTGTGGTCCGTACCAAGTTAATGGTCGCCTCTTTGAACGACCTGCCGAAGTGCTCCATGGCAGATTTACGAAAGCTGCTCTTGGCCTCGTTTGACGCGTCCTGGTCACTGGGTGTCTGGCAAGAACTGTCCTTCTGAGCCACCAGCTTCTCCAAGAGGCCGTTGGATTTGGCCACGCATCCTCGGTCTTGGTCCAGCAGTTTGCCATTATTGTTGGATGAGTGGCCGTGGAGCGCAGCATGCAGGGATAAAGGTTTTCCTGTCGGTTTGACAGGAAGCACTGAGCTGTTGGAGTGGCTGGAGGAAGCCAGTCGGCCGTTGGAGCGCTCCTCCCTCCGACTGCGGCCGTGTAGCTGAGGCTTCCCCTGACCCAGACCTTCTCCTGCATGTTCAGCAACGTTCCCACTATTGTCCGGACATAGTGGCCCATTACCAGATTTAGAGCTGGTATTTCCATTTCCAAGACTCAAGGCTTTGGGCATTTTTAACTTCAGAGTAATCCGTGGAGGAGGACGAAACAGCATGTTCTCCACTGGAAATGAAACAGGGAGACCTTGGGGTGAAGACAGAAAAAAAAAAAATCAGACATGATTCAAATTGTACAACACAATGTTGTACAACCTGGAGGAATAACATGTAAAACTCACCAGCAGCCAGCTCCTGGTTCATGAGCTGCACATGTAAATTGAACATCTGCTCCTGAGCTTTACTCTGCAGCAGCTTCAGCTTCTCCCGCCGACTCACCATGTAACATAAATTCCTCACCTGCACAATTAAAAGATTGTTTTGGTCAAAAAAAATATTAAATGACCATGATGCACATGATTGAACTGTCCTGACAGCAATTATGAGCAAAATTTCATTGGCACACTAACATATGTCATAAATATTTAAAATCTACAAATGTCCCAATAAAAACTTTTACTCCATTTCACATTTTATTGTTTCACTGTTTTATCAAAACCAGTCATTAATCAGTGCTCTGGTTCTCTGCTCTTGGTGTAATTTCTGAGCTTATAGCGCACAAATTGTTCCTTGCTCCTAAGAAAAATGCCTATTAACAAACATATAAAATAGACAGAATTAAGTCGGTGCAGTGTGTACTGACAAAATCTCTAGACTCTGGAAGCAGAAATGCAGAGAGTCAGCACTAAAGACTAAAACACTGCAGTGTATTTAAGCACCCACCCTCTCCAAATCCTGTCGCAGGTGCATGAACATCCGCATGCGTGTGTGGATGCTGTCCTCCTGAGGCTGCAGCACCATGTTCTCCTCCTCCTCTTTAGGGGGCAGCAGAGCTTTGTTAAAGTTACTTTTCCTCTTCAGCTTCCAATACTGATAGATGAAGTCCGCCAAGCGCTCCGAGAGCCCAAGGGCCTGGGCCACCTCGTCCAGCTGGATTAGAGTGTAGAACTCCTCCTCCAGCTCCTGCAGTCTCTGTGCCCGCTGGCCCACCTTCCCCGACTCACCGGGGGGTTTAGAGCGAGCCGGGCTCAGTCCAGCACCCTCAGCTTTAGACTTGCTGTGCTTCAGGCAGTAAGACTTAAATTTGACTTCATCTCCTTCATCCAAGATGGTCTTCATCTCCAGGCTGTGCTCAAAAGCACATGTCACATGGAAAGGAGTGGTGCAGTTCTTTACAGAGCACTGGGCGCACAGAAGGGGAAACAGGTTATTGTGTTTACATGGACTATAACCTAATTACTGGGAATAACAGGATTATGGTAAGAGCAGGATTTACGCATTTACATATTTTCATGAAAACCCAATTGTCCTAGTAACTTATGTTTACATGACTTGTTTCATAATTGGATTATTATCTAGAGACTTGTGTGGCAGCAATAAAAAAATGCAGCATCAGTGCCACAAAGTAAAAGAAGGATGAGGATAATGGGTGTTTATTGTCTCTTAAGGGAGAAGTTTGAGATTTTAGCAAATACTCTTGTTCACTTTCTTGCTAAAAAGTTACACGAGAAAAGACGAAGAGAAGACATCAGTCAGTAAATATGAAGCTACAGTTAGCTTAGCATAGAGCCCATCTGGCCCTATGTCAAAGGGTGACAAATCTGATCGCCAGCATCTGCCCATTATTCATACTCATTATCTGACATCTCTTATATCATATTAGATAATATCACAACATCCTGAATCTTCTTTAATTTTCTTTGCTTGTATGTGGAACTTGATGTGTTTCCTCATGCTTTGCTTTCAGCAAAGATGAAACATGCCCAGAGATTTTCTGTTCCTGTACTGTACAAAATCATCTGCCGTTTGTCTTCACCCTCCTCTGGCAGTAAACCTGAGCATGTCATCATCCTCAATGACAATTAGTTAATAACGCATTCCATTTGTTGAATATCTACAATTGCAACACTTTATAGGACAAGAGGGTGTAGAAAATGGATGGAAAAGAGCATTTGAACAGTCATATGGAAACTACAGCCTCCGCCTTCCTCTTGATGAAAAGCCTCTGCTCCCTTAACACGTGTTTTTACACTGATGTTTTTGTACAGGAAAAAAAAGATGTGTTAACTGGTGAGATGCTTCAAAATGGCTTTTCAGCCTCATATGTGTCATATGACATGAGATATGAGGGTGTCATTGATCTTCTCTTCTACAATCACTACATGAAAACCAATAAGTTTTATTTTTGTCAAAATATTCCTTTATTGCCCCCCTGAAACAGACATCTCCAGGTGGTGAATATTTGATACGGTTGTTGGACAAAGAGGAGTTTGTTTAGGTTTATATAGTTGAGTACACTGCAGTAACCACTGTATTATCACCAGAACAATACAGTATCGTCACCGCATTGATCCACACTCACCTGAATACATGCACCTGTCTTCAGTTTACAAAGACTGCAGATGAGAGACCAGCGGCTGGGCGGGATGTGGGAGACTTTAGTGATGGGCTCCATCCTCTCAGGACAAGCGATGCTCACCTACAGATCAAGTTTGAACACAGTTAAGTGTCGCACTGCTCGGATGAGTCGTCAAGTCAAAAAGTAGATTAGAGGATTAAAGCGTTGGTTTATTTACCTCTGGTATCCACAGGGCGCAGCTTACGTGCGCCCACTTGGTGCCTGCACGTGTCGCCTTCATGGCACCGCCCTTCTGAGGACACAGAAGGCACTGAGGGTCGATGCCGAGGACGCACGTCCTACACAGCCAGTTTCCAACAGGCACTTTGACGATGCCGTAGCAGGCCTGTGGAGGAGAACGGCAGGTTCTAAAATCAGGTCACTGACCATGTGTAACTGACAGATTTGGGCAGAAAACCCCATTTTGCTGAAAATTTACCTTTTAGATGTTCAATAAACTTCCTGTGCTGACAGCTGCACTCAAATGTTTGTGTATGTATGCCACTCCTTTATTGTATTCAATGTTTGTCTACATCGATTGAAAACTACAGGAACTGTTGTTTTTTGTAAATTAACAGAATTGAAAACAATGTCTATTAACATCTTTCCTTCAACACATTCTTTAAAAGTTACAAAAATGTCCAGGAAACAACCATGACTTTAAATCTTCAAGACAGCCACCTTTTGCTTTTGGGATGTGCAGATTTTTTTTTTCATTATTTAAGTTCAGTATCTCTTTCCTTCTTTACCAGATATTTCATGCACAGCTCTGAAAAATGTTGTGTCACTATTTTTTTCTGGAAAATAAACAAACATCCAACCAGCTGAAGTGACATGTTTCTGCTGTTAATCTATGTTGGTTTTAAAACACCGCGGATTCGATGAAAATGACCAACTCTGTCATTAGTAAAACAGCCCCAGACCATCACACTGTTTCCTCAGTGTTTCACAGTAGGATCACATTTACAGATCTCATGTGGTGAGCTCATCCTTCCTGCTCGTTTTCAAGCACTCTTCTGTTTGACTCGGATTTCGTCTCATCAGTCCATAAAACTGACATCCATCTCTCAAGAAGTTTTTGTTTTTCTTGGCTCAGTCAAGTCTTTTCTCCTCGTTTAACATTTTAGTGATTTCCTTGCTGCAAATCTCACCATGAAGTATTCTGGCTGCTCCACCATCTGGAGCAGCCAGAATACTTCATGGTGACAAGTATGAACTTATTTTGTGCCTCTGATGTCACCTTTATCCTACCTGATCTCTATCGATTATCATGAGTTCATGCCTCTTTTTAGACACAACAGTAACACACACATATATGGTTATTTGAAAGCTTTCAGAGCTGATTACTGTCAGCATAATAACTTGTAACCACCTGTGACTGGACAAGCCCCAGTGCAAACAAACTACATCTACGAAGCTCCTCATTTCTTAAATACAACTCTATAGTAAACACTTGTTTGAACTGATATTGGCTGTTTTGAGTAAATGAAGATACAGTGATATTTCTGTGACTTAAAAAATACACTAACTGTAGAATGTTATTTATAGTGGTTCAGTGTTTGGTGGGAAATGTTGCACATTATCTGAACAGCAGCAGCAGTAATGTTTCCAGCCCAATTAAGCAAAATACATATTTTTTATAGACTGAATTAAGTTTTATGAATCAGTGTTTTGATTTTTAATTTAACTGATTGTCACATGAGTCATTAAATGCCTCATCTATATTGTGACTAGATAATCTTTGTGTAATTGTGCAATCTGTGAGTCAGTTTTTGTTATAATTGGTGGAGGTGGACCGTTATGTTTTCTGTTACTATGGTGTGTTCACATGACCCGTGTGCTGAAAGCTGTTACCTGGTGCACGCAGATGTTACACTTGTCACAGAACACCATGTCGTTTCCTTCCTCGCTGTCAGGGGAGCGACACACGTCACAGATCACGTCCTCGTCGTACTCAATCCCCAGTCCTTCCACAGTCTCGATGGCGTGGTTCATGTTGTCATGGCACTGCCTCTCCAGGGCTTCCATGGCCCGCTCCATTGTTAGTTCATCGATGGGCTCCTCCCCTGGAAGGCAGACAGGGACAGAAGTCCACATGATGAAAGAAATCCCCCAGCAGCCCCAAAAAGAAAAAAATAACACTCACATTTCTACCAGTGGGACTTAAAGGTAAATTCCAAGCCTGCTCCTTACCAGTTCGGTCGAGCTCTTGGTTGAGCGCGCGTAGCCAGTAGAGGTCCATGTCGTCCAGGTCGTAGCGACACATAGCCTCTGCCAGCTCTTTGATATTTACATAACCAGGTTCAGTCGACTCCTGGCTGAAACACTGAATGTACTTCCTCTGGTGGCTGTACAGGACTTCTTTGGACTTCTCCGTGATTATTCTGAACACATATGTCAAAACAAAACTCTGTCAGCACCGAAAGATTCAGTGAAACAGTGACATTAACAGTTGTTTGACAAAGTAGACTGGGAACAGAGTGAGTGTCACCTGACTGACGGCTGAGGGATGGTGTCTGGACTTGCTAGCACCTGGACTCCCTTCTCCCACTCCTGCTTCCAGGTGTCTGCCAGCAGGTAGTAGTCCTCTGGGGAGACGTGGTGGGAGTCTGGCAGCTTCATGGCACTGATCAGGTCTTTTCTGAACACCTGCGGGAGAGGGCGAGGCACACAGTCAGTCTGACGCTGGTCCTCGTGTTTGACAACACACAAAGTAGAACCTAATGGCAGTGGAAACTTACTTCAGCCGGTTTCTTTGGGTTGGAGGCGGGGGTTCCAGGTTTACTGCCATACTTGTTGGAGGAGCAGAAGGAAGTTGAGGGACCTACAAAAAGAAATGAAATGTTTATATGAAAAAATCTGTATAGTCAAGTTCAGGCTGTGCAGAGGTCTGTCGGGCGGGTGACTCACTCTCATTGTCAGAACTGTCACTGCTGCTTGACGACCTGAGACGTTTCATCCTGTAACATCCTGAGAAACAGAGGGAGGGTTGACACTTAAAACATAGAAAATGAAGCAACCAACACTCTCAAACCATTCAAAATTTGTTTTAACCTGAAGTGGAGGCAGAGAAAATAGTTACTCACCATATATTTCAAATCGAAAAGCATGCTAGTGGATTCCTCTGATCGCTTATTTTCATACCTGCAAATAAGAAATATAGGTCAGTCCAATAAACATCTGTTCCGTCTACATACATATACAACACAGGATCTCTGTTTGATGAACGCCAAGTACACCCATGTCCAGTAAACTAGCCGACTGATAATATCAGTGAACGGTTCAAATGAAATTCAGCCGACGGAATCAGGGCAGTTAAGATGGAAGTGAAATAGGACAGATAGACACAACACGTCCACAGTGTGCTCCATTAAGGTTTCAAAATACTTAGGGAGTCCAGGCCGACGTAGCCCCAAATACAGTACACTGTTTCAACAGACAGGACATGCCTCACATTCCTCATGAGGACAGGAGTGGTGGGAGGGAAGAGGGCATAAAGCCAAATCCACTCTATACCATAGTGTAAGTAAAAAATATACAAGTAGTTTGTCACTAGTTATGATCTCTAAACAAAGTCTGTAATTCAGTTTAACGACACTGAATCCCCCGTATCACTGGTAACACACTGAACCTTTGTGTCACAATCTCACATTTATCACTGTCTCACGATGTTTCAAAAACTCAATGCGATTTTAAAAATAAATTCACACACACAAACACACCTCAGTAAACTGTGTGTTCACGTCTACAGCAGAGGCTGCAACAGCTTCACTCACAAGACCTGGCATCTGCCACTGACATGAGTGTTTCCATCTCTGAATACAGCCAACTCTGTACTGTCCTCAGCTACTCGAGGCAGCTTTTATTTTATTTATTTTTTTTTTTTAACAAAAAACCACAATGAAATGATTATCAAAACAAATGCCAGTAAATTTCCTGTCACCCAACCCGACTGCTATCATCAGCTACTGTATACGACTCTTACCGTGCTAAAATGTAGATGACGTGTGGAACAATTAGCGTTTAGACAAATATCATGTTACCATCACTATTCATACCAATGTCCACATGCATCAGTTTAATGCTGCTTCAAACAAGTATTAGATCCACTGATGAACAAAAAATTCATCTGCAACTTTTTTGATTCTTGACTGAAAGTTTAGATACTTTTAAAAGTAAAAACACCAAACGTTCCTTGGTTCTGGCTTTTCAAGTGTGTAGATTTGTTGTTGTTGTATCATTGTAACCTGAATATAATTGGACTGTGAACAATTGGTCAAACAAAACAAAACAAAACAAAGGACTTGATGATACCAACTTGGACTCTGGGTAAATGATGATGAAATTGGGCCTTTACTGAGAAATCACTTGAATTAATGAATTAAGATCACTGGCTGCAGCATGCAAGTGCTTCTTTCTGTTGTTGTCCTTGACTGTGATGCAGTTGTTGCAAACATGGAAGAAAAGTGTTTTTAACTACATCTAACAACTAGTTTTTGTCTTGTATGCTCTATCAAAAGGGACAGTGTGGCTGAAACCACCGCACACTACTGCAACATGTGGGCAGGACACTTCCAGTTGTTCTGCACTGAAGCAAAGTTTAAAAAAAAAAAAAAAAAAAAAAAAGAGGTCAACACAAAGAAACTGTAGGTAATGAGTCCATCTCCCCCACAGTCATTCACTGGGAACTGGTGGGGGCTGCAGGATGTGACGTCACGCCGTAGAGAAAAGGTTGATATGAGGTTTGTGAGTTCAGGACTAATCTGTGGCTGCCGCCTTGTTTACATTTCCCTCCTCATTTATTGTTAATGTACTAAAGTCTGGCTGCTAACGGGGACTACGCCGAGCTACATGCAGACTACAGCTTTTTTACAAATATAAACCCGGGAGCCTGCCCTGCCCAAAGAGTCTGGTTGGCGCCAAACACACACACACATACACACACACTCGCAGGCCTGGAGCGGGCTGCACTGCAGCCTGTGTGGAAATCAAACATGGGCGCCACCATCATACAAAGATGTCACTTCCTAGAGCAAGTAAGGCGAATAATTATAAAGCAGCGCGGGGTTTACGGTTCAGTCCCTATGACCGACACGTTCACGTAATTGTCGCCGACGTTTCTGTGGCAGAAAAGTAGACAGAGAGGGTCCAGTGAAAGGAGCAGGGCCCGTGGCCTGGATAAAAACCATCCAGGGTAAATCCTGGCACACTGAGCTCCACTGAACACACGAGCATATTGTTCACATTTCTACCATCTTACCTCCAGTCACCGCGCTGCTTCGTCCGCTTTATCTCCAGCACATATCCGTCCTCACTACACTATAAACGTGCAGCTGGAAAACAAGAGGCTTTGCTTCAAGCTGTAGATTAAGTGTAGTTTTTTTGTATCCCACCTCAGTGGGAATCTCCAGGGTTGCAATCTGTCCTCCACCACCACGGCACAACAGCTCTATTGTACCGCGCGTCCCGCCGGGTCCTAAAGCCCGTCGCGTGCACTGCGTCCTGCAGGGAGCGCTACCTCCGCCACAGTCTCTAACACACTCATGTTAAATAACCAGTCAAACTGTCACTTAGTGTGCTTACACACACTCTACAGCTTTTAATATCAATCTGCAGTTTTTTTTTTTTGTCAAACATGACGTAATCAGTCACACGTGCACATTATTCATATTACAGACATGTTGCTCTACAAAAAAAAAAACAAACAAACAAAAAAAAAAACTGTATTAAAAGGTTTACAAATACAACATCACATCACATGGAAAGGCAACCGTACAAAATTGTTTCGGTATCTCCAGGCTAGTTTAACCTAAATGTGCAGAATGACGCTTGACAGATCAGTGAATAAATGTCAGGAGCAAACACACTGACCGAGACTGAAGTCAAAGTGTTTGTCATCGACCGGAGTCATTTATAGCAAAATCAGTGGGTGGAAGTCAAATAGCTGAAGTGAAAGCTGCTAACAGTGATTCATTGAACAGGACAGCACATTATTAATGAAGTCACCAAATCAAAACACCCACCACTCACCATATATGTTGACATTAATATTCCGACATATATATTATGGTATATGATTTAAATAATAAACTTCTACAGAAACACCACAGAGAATAAGTCATTAATTTGGTGACAGTCACACAGAAGTCTTCACATTTACGGCTTCTTCAAACATTTTAAATTAGAAACTTGTGAAAAGCACAAGTTGATCAGGTTACAAATAGGTACTAGTATATTTACTTTCACCTGACACCTTCTCATATAATATGTTCACTATACTTGTAAATAACAGCATTAAAACAATGTAATTGTGCTAAAGTTTGTGATCAAATTGTATTCAATAATAGGACAGATATCATAACTTGTTCCATTTTTGATTATAAGTTGGTCGTTTGTCTCATTCAGCTCGTGTTTGTCAGTCGATATACGATGTCACAGTTTTGTTTCATTTATCTAATCAGGTGTGAACATCCTGATAACAAAATCAAAGTCACACAAAATGAAACTTTTACTAAAAATTATAATGAAGAACATTAATTTGTTTCTATACAAAAAACACTGAGTATAAAACAAATATTACAAAATATATATATATATATATATAAAAAAAATGAATCACATGAATTGCCTACATCAAGATCCAGCATTTATACAAGTGTTTACACCAAGTGTGAATGTGTCAATTTTAAGGTGAAAGCAAAATACACTCAACCTTTCATGATCCAACTTTGGTCTAAAATGTAAATGTAAAGATGTCGTTATCACTTAAACAGCAAGTTTCAAACATACACAAACAAACTCCATAATCTAAATCACATACACAAATACATCCTTACAGGAAATAAAAAATATGATTTATAAATAAAATATTTTCCCTCAGGCATTCTTGTGCTCATAGTTTTTCTACTGCAGCGATGGTTTCAGACAGAAAACACGGAATGGAAAAAACAAAAAGCTTTGCTAAAAAAAGGTCAGATGAATTTTACAGCAAAGAACTACATTCACAATCCATAAAAGCAACGGGATGATCAAATACATTCATAGAAATATAAATACTCACAGCACTCATAGCAACTGATGTATGTAAGTGGTTTTACAGCAAATGTTTCTGAATGATAAAGGGGAATAAATCTAGTTTCTTCCATTCCTGACTATTTTGTATTAGGATGAAATAAGAGGCAAATAATCAAACAACACTTGTATTCAACCCAAGCCGGATGGGGGAGCGGTTTCACAAAATAGACTCAACGTCTATCGGGCAGTTTGTTTTGACACTTATTCATTCACAAACCCATCTGCATGTCAGCGAAGTTGAAGAAGCTGTCCACGTCTCGAGAGGACGTATTTTTGTTATCAGAGACAAAAAGCTGTGGGGGAAAAAAACATAACATGTTCTGTATGTATAATATTTTTCTGAAAAAAATGAACCGACGTGTGTAAAACTATAAAAAAAAAAAAAAAAAGGAAAAAATCAATAGACAAATCACAAACTGCATTATTACCTTAGTGCCACTGAACACTTCAGTGGCGATGTTCTTACAGGCCTCCACCACTCCATCACCGTTCAGCTCCAGGGCAATCACAGGGCCTGTGGTGGTCAGATATGAGAGTCACAGCGCCACAGTAACAACAGGCAGGCGACTACAACCTCACACTGCAGCTAAATAAATTGAGCTTCCTCCTCAATGCAAAGTCTTGTGACACTTACACACACTACCGTTGTGTAACACTTACTAGGGAAATGGGGACCTTGAAATTTTCCAGTATTTACAACCAAATCTGAATGATGATTCATCTGATTTTTTGTAACATGTAACAAAATGGCTCTGGAAACTACAATTCAGCAGTGGTGTTATTTATCTGCTTATGAAAGTGACAGATAGCAACAGGTAACTGTATCTTGACAGGGACTATGGGTTCTTTGAAGAAAGGAATCCGAAAGAAACAGAACGAGTTGTTGACATACCAGCTTGTGAAAACAGTCATTAATAGCACTGGAAACCAAACATGTTACCTATTTAGCTCTTTTAGACACACGGTGATTGTTTCACTCTGTTTTGCTACAACATGTACAACTTATTATTCTCATTGAAAGCAGAGCATAAACATATTGATGCTGTTAGTCTCATGAAACAACTTTATCAGATAAGATCCAACATTCCTAACTGAGTTCCTGAGCACCTTATATTTTGGGAAAAACAAACCAAAACAAAAAACAAAACACAAAAATTGAAACTTACCTTTAGTGATCCACTCCACCAGAGCATCTGCGTTGTTCTGAAACACCCTCTTCACATCTTCAGGTCGCATGGAGACTTCTTTCGTCTGGATCAGCACAAAACCTTTGGAAGTTGCCTGTGAAAATTTGATTTTAGCATAAGTTTTATAATAAAAAGCCAGGGGCTGAAGAATCCTCCTTGTCTACACACAGATAAACTGTGAAGACCGGTCTTGCACTATGGCTGTTTCACTGTCTCACATGCGGATCCAGTCTCATGCCGATGTGGTAGAGTAATGTACATTTGGCACAAAACACAAACATGACTGGAATGCTTAAGTAGCAACACAGTCAGTTTAGGATGGTGTATTAGCTAACTAAAGTTGGCTAACTGAAAGAAAACCACAAAAATCAGCATATTAAGAAAATACTGAGAATATAAAGTAGATTACACATAGCTGGAGAAACGAAAAAGCACATGCAGCTGCAACAGCAAAAGAGCATTTTAAACTCAAAGCTACATATACCGGTTGGTGGTTTGATAAGACGCGCTATATTTATCTCTCTTTCTTGGATGGAACAAGCTTCAGTGGTGATGCAACTCATTCAATGTGATAACCAGCTTGTCCAGGATTATTTCAGTGGTGGAGGTTTAAATTCATTTATAGTTCACTGTTGACCTGCTGCTCCTCCTTCAAGATGGCACCGTTGTTATAATTAACTCTGTGGTTTTACTTTTCTTCTGAGTCATTCTACAAACTTTTGCAGTATTTTCACCTTCACCCACATTCTTATCAGTGTGGTATAAATGACAAAGGTCTTATTCTCAACAGCACATTGCCACCAACATTTTCCATTCACATGCAAACAAAGACTTCCTCTTTCACCCAGCACAGCATAATCGGTTTGTACTAAATTAAGACAAACTTCCTCACTCTCACCTCATCGATCAGTTTACGGGCATTTGCTGTGGTGTACTCTCCAGCAAAGAAAACAAAGAGGCAGGACTCTTCACTGTCCTTACGCCTCCCTCCCTTTGTCAAAGGCACAATGCTGCGTGCTGGGTCAGTGGAGATTCGCACTGACTTGAACTCAGACTCTGGGTCTGGGGTTGGTACAAAATCCAGAACCGCTGAAGCCTCTGGCAACAAGCTCCAGTTGTTCTCTCCAGGCACTGGTGTGAAGTCGTGGATGTTGCTCCAGTTGTTGTTGAATATGCTGAGCCCAGCGTCCTTGAAGTGGAAGGCCAGATCAGGATAGTAGTACTGAAAACAGCCAAACTTCATGCCTGTGGATGACTCGATGATGGGCTGAGTGGCACAACACAAGAACACGTCCATCTTTTTACAGTCCCGTGTTCGAAACTGCTGACAGGCCACCACGCACTTGATGTCTTTACAGTCTCTGAAAAACACGCTGCCCTTGACAGGTCCTAGAACAATGCGGCAATTGACACAGTCATCGATGGTGATAGTCGCTGAATGGTCAAACACATAGATGTTGCAGTTCTCACACTCTTGAATGACAAATTGTTGCCCGTTCAGTTTTCCAGGAAGACGACCTACGGTGACATCTTTTAACCCTGTCAGCATGTAGTCTTTGGGATCAACCTGTGTGAGAAGAGAATGATAATCAAATGAATATTTACACAACACACTTTTGAAACATCACTTCCTCTTCTATCAACCGATCACAACAATAGTATTTTTAACTCTCACGGCTCCTGAAATATGACGTGATCATATCACAAGACTGGTTCAAGATAACAGCATGAAGACAAAATCACACAGGATGTTGGCATCAACTTAATAAATTTTGGCTTTATACTCTATTCCAGATTTTATTTGACATTGATAAACCAAGTAAAACCTGAGATACTACTATAGAAATTCTGGATACAAATATTTTTTACACATGCATCAAAGTATATATAATATATAAGTTTTTTGTCATATGAAGAAACAGAAGGGTTAGGGTAATTTCTTCAGTTATTGCAAATATTTGCATATAGTTTGATTTTTGTCTCTCTCTTTTGACCTTTCATATACAATATTTATTAAATATTGTATAATAAAGGCAATAAAAAAAAAAAAAAAGTTATTTAAAAAAAAAAAGTCCCCAGTTCTGTAAGGGTTAAAAGAAATAAGGTTTTCAGACGCGCTTTGGCCAAAAAATATGATTTTTTTTTTTATATTTCATTACAACTGTTTGGCTTTACACGGATCAGTCATTTTTGATTTTTTTTAAACCAAAGTATTCTTATTTTTGCATAACCGCACAATTCACAACTTATTTTAACACATCGAAGGTGAAACTTTGTCTGAGTCAAAACGGAAGTTCAACCAGTGTTTGGTTAACGCCTAAAGACTGCTGTTTAGTGCGGTCAGCTGTGGGCCAGTCACTACACAGCGCTGTGAAGTAATCCTTTAATAGGATAAGACTGTTACACAGAGAGGGGGCGAGGTCCTGAGCCTTAAAACTCAAGAGTGCTGTTAACTGAATGCGTCCCCAGGCTGATTAAGTAACATTGAACACTGAAATGTGAATATTTGGAGCCTGTTATGGTGCATTCAGTGCTGCTGCGCAACGCACCGTGGCATGTAAACAGTGATCGTTCACCCTGACTGCTCTAGCACTCAGGAAATCAGTTAAGACACAAATATCAGCAGTGGTTAACGTCATCGCTGACATGTTTATTGGTTTTAAAATCATATAAGGCAGCTGCCACTCAGTTTGTTAGGCTAAACTATCCGCAGGTTCATGAAGCTTCAAGTTAAACGTGTACATGTATTTAGCTAAACTGCGCCCTCGGAGGATTACTTTAGCCACCTGGAGGCGAGTGAACACACAGGTTAAGAGGAGCCAGGTAAATCAATGTTATCTCGCAGCAGGTGTGCACTCATTTTCATTTTATTTACTTTATTTGAGGTTTAAAGCCCGTTGTTGTACCTTTTCTCGTTTATCCCAGCTGTACTGTTTCGGAGGCTCCTCGGTGTTGTTGCCAAGGGGAACCGCGTTGGTTGTCGTCGTAGTTTCAACCGTCGTTGTTGTCGGAGTGCGATCCTCCTTTTCGCCAGACTTTCTTTTGGATTTCTTCGAAAAGAAACACCCCATTTTTGCTGTGACAGTGGCGACCGGGTTAGAGCAGGTTTATAACCGTAGCGTCCGGTCAGAGAACACAAGAAATGTGCAGCAGGAGCTTACGTGCACTTTGGTTGACAAGATTTTTTTTTTTGCTTCCCGTTTCCGAGCCTCGTTTCACAACCAATCGGTACTGTGGTAATCGTCACAGCCAATCACAGACCCGGAGAGAGTGACGTAATCACGTAGAAGAGGTGTGTACTCACGAGGCGTGTAAGGGCTAATAAGGCAGGTTTTATTTGTAACACGTTCATACGCGCTTATGGACATAAAATAAAAATATAACATATATTACTTTAAGCTTAAAGTAATCCCAATCCATTATTACACATATAACTCAACAATAGGGTTTTTTTTAATTAAATGTAATGACATTAATTTATCCTCTGCACTGTTATGTCGTGAAACAAAATTAAACGTCTTACATCACAAACGACAGTGAAATCAAATGAGACTGACCCTCCCTCTTGCAGCAGAGGGTTAGTAAAAGCATCACACAGCTAAAAACCGAACATCTATTTATTTACTGGACCAACATGAACGCACCATCATCTCCACATTGGACACACCCCTCTTTATCTTCAAAAGCAGCTTATACAAATATACCAGTTCAGGTAGATATATTTCATACTTAATAATAACATCAAGTGATCAAATCATCACATCACGTCATGCATGAGTGTATGTATGAAGAAAACTGAAATATGGGCACTTTGTTAAACAGCACGTCACGTTTATCACCTGCTTCTTTAGTTAAAAAGAACAAAACACGCACAAAAACCACAAACAGCATGAAACCAAGTCAACAGATCAGATTAGCAAGTAACTTAAGCCACTAGGCCACTCTAATAATAGGTAATCCTCCATCACGCTTCTGTGAAAGATGCTCTGAAGCCTGGCTCTTACTGTACTTGCCATTTTCACACTGTCAGCCACGTGACTGTTAAGTGACAGTTGTATTGCTAAAATGTATGAAGCAATAAAGACACTGAATTTGTAGTGTAAGTGCAGTATGGTAAAGGATTTATTAATGGAGCATCTCAGCAGTGCAGTGTGGTGTGTAAGAGCCGCTGGGTGGGAAAAAGAAATAAACCAGTGACGCAATTAAAAATGAAATGACTGCTAAGGCAGAGAAAAACTGTTGCAACTCATGTGAACATTTCAGCAGACTTTATTTAGCTCCAACAACAGCTGTTTCTACCAATCACAACATTACTGTGATAAACAGCATCTGATTAACCATGGTGATTTATTGGCTTCCAAATTAGATGTATTTTTGAGTGTTTCTACTGAATCAGTATTAAAATAATTTGAAACGATCAACTCTCCTTTCACATCCACATCACTTTCTTTTTCTCTGATGAGTATCACTTATTGCAGCAGTGTGAACATACACAGCTTGCAAATTGAAACCAGAGAAGCCCGTTAAATCACTGTGAAAACGGCAACATGTATGTTACATGATGGTAGCATGCATGACTGGATGAACCTGTTAGCTGGCCCTGAGGCTTCTCCCTCCCCGCCTGCACTCTCACTATCATCACCCTGTCATACATCTATGCATTGTCTGTACCTTATCGCCTGCAAATCTCCAACTAAAGCTGAGTCACTGATTACAGTGTCATCAAAGGATATGAAAATGTATCTAAGTACATTTATACAATTAAACTACATTGATTTAAATTGTAAAAATAACTCACACATATGGAGACCTTATACTGTGAAGTGTTAGCTAGTGGCTGCTAATTTAGACATCCAACTAATAAAGACCAACATTAGCTTTCATTTTGAGTCATGTGTCCATTTGATGAATATAGATCTGTTTTCACATTATTTTTATACGCCAAAGTGGTGCGCCCTAACCACTCGAAATATCCGACCTTTTAGCTGCTAAATTCTATGTTATGTTTAACAGCTGTTTGCTAACATTGTAAAACAGTGTTTTTAGTGTTTCCACTAAAAACAGGAAAAGATGGTGACAACAGTAGTGAAAATGATGTTAAACAGGTAATGTTGTAGCCTTAAAACCAAAACAATGGGCTGAAAAAGGCTAAACCACCCCTTGTGAAGTCCCTATGTGAAGGCACTTATAATGTCTGCTAGTTACTTTTTTTATTTCTTTATTTTTTGCTGGGCTGAGGCTTTGTTGATAAAAAAAAAGGCAAAATCTTCCTACGTGTATTAAGGTCGACTTCATTCTTGACATTTTGACTTAATTCTCAAAAGGAAAAATAAAAATTCCTCAATTTTCTCCCTGTGTGGCCATAACACTACAGATGAGAGCAGTGGGAGTGAACTGAAACAAAGCTGCAGCCATTAAACCAAAACAATGAGCCGAAAGAAGCTAAACAGCTCCACAGAGGTGTCGTTAGTTTATTCATTTGATTAACTGTCATGATAAATTTCGTTGTTATTGCAGCTTTAAAATCTTTAAAGGCACAGAATTAGCTTCATTTATTTAATTTTTTTTATTTCCCCCTCCTCCTCCTCATGTGTGGCCCCTCTGGTATTAACCCCCCTCTCACCCTACTACTATCACTGCAAACACCACATCATCCTTAGCGGATATTTCCTCCTTGTCTTACAGAAGGCTGGATTTTACACCACGTGAATTTCCTGTTTTGAAGTGGACAAAGCACTGAACTGCACAATCATCAAAAAAAAAAAAAAAAAAAAATCCCAGGACAATGACTCAGTAGGCAGAAAGACTCTTTGGCCGCTTCGGGCGACAGTGAGGTCGGGTCTCCTCCAGCAGGGCAGCGCAGTGAGGGCGTGCGGCGGCTCCTCGTCGAGCAGTGTACCTTTAAAAGGTTGAACTCGCCGGTTTTACGGTCTGTCAGCGCCGGATCGCCTCCCAGCTCGACTCGGCTAAGCTCAGCTCTGTGTGTGTGTGTGTGTGTGTGTGTATACCCTCCAGCAGTGACATGGCATAGAGGCGCTGTGCTGTCAGCAGCAGCAGCAGCAGCATCCTGCACCATGGACGCGCTCCGACAACCGAAGAGGATCGGAACTTGCGCTGCGCTGGACATCATGCTGCCCCTGGTGTGGATTCTACTGAGCACCGTGTCGGGACTGAAGGCGGAGGACGGCGGAGGAGGAGGAATGGAAGAACTTGCTACCGAGAAGGAGGCTGAAGAAAGTCACCGACAGGACAGCGTTAATTTGCTGACATTCATTTTACTGCTGACCTTAACCATTCTCACCATATGGCTCTTCAAGCACAGACGGGTCCGTTTCCTTCACGAAACCGGATTGGCAATGATTTACGGTGAGGCGTAGGGGTTTTATGTACATATGTATAAATATATATATCGAATGTATGAATGCACACATATGCATACGCGCTCATTCTCCTTCACAACTACCATCACCACATTCCCGCAGGCTTTGCATGATTCAGGCTGCACACAAACGTCGAGGACTCCGAGCTGATTTCAGTCTGAACAAACGCACTGACGCGTCTCCGCATTTTCCAGCAGCTCACGTTGCTCCTAATTGGCTGGGGCCGGTGCTAATTTCTAGAAGGTGCTTTGAGGCTGTTCAACCTTGCCTACTCTCCACCAGGCTGCTGCTGCTGCTGCTGTATGTGCAGTGCTATCTCTGACTGACTGGAAATCAGCTCCATGGCATATCTGCAACCTCTTAATACAACATCTGTGGTTTCATATTATACATTACAACGACGTTAATGTATTTTATATTGCTTTACCCTCTATGTTACCACTGCAATATGCAGAGCTATCTAACACAATTGTTGTTATAGACTACTTGTAGAATCTCTTTCCGAGATGTCTAATATAATCACTGTTAAATGTATATACTTGATATCACATCAGCATAATCATCATTTATCTCTTGAAACATGGAGATTATACCATGATCCATGGTTAAAAAAAAAAAGAAGAAGAAGTAGAAGAAAACCAGTGAGTTTTCCAGAATCGTGAGTCTAGTTGTTTGTCATCAGCTGGGGTCTGGATGTATTTCTGTGCCAGTGAGGTCATTATGTTTATATCTACAGGGAAATCTACATAAGAGTGAGTTATTCACCAAATAGACTGATTCAACAGAAACTGTAAAGTGTACAGCCCAATTGTGAAATCAAGATCAGTCACATTTCCCCCCCCTTTTGAATTCAAGGAGGAGAAAACAACATTTAAATCAACAAACCAAAGTCCGTGTTTATCATCTGAATTCACAACCAAAAGGCATGTCAGGTCACAAAAAACTGCCAAGACTTACAGTAAGTCATGTCAAGCTAAACCAGTTCAGCAATAGATCGACACGGACATATTATTACTTTGTCTTTGTAGTGTTTGTCTTCATAGATCATCAGTGATGTCACTTACTCAGTCAGTGCTATGAATATCACTTAACAACCAAAGATCTTACATGAAAAAGACAGACATTGATTTCTTTTTTGATTTCCATTATACTTAATAACCAAATAGATGTTGGGCATCTTATTTTTTCCAGTTAAACTGCATTTGTGGTTTCATTTTCCAGTTGAACAAATATGGATCACAAGCTTCATCAGCGAGTTACAATCCGTTTTGTTTCATTTCTCTTTTATTTCTTTATTTACACATAATAAAATTGAGAAACGATACCATGTATCATTTGAGAATTACCCACTGGAATTTAAAAAAAAAACCCAGGGGCTTGAAAAGTGGCACTATACAGGACAATTACAGTGTAATGTTGTGCGCAGTTTAAAAACAGAGAGTTAGTTTTACATTGTACTTGTAATTTGACACTATGAGTTGTGCTATGTGTTGATAAAACAGGTTTCTTATAATTATTATATACAGGTCATACTCCTGATTGTAGGAATGTTTTTGGATTGTGTTTGATAGTACAGAGTATAAACCTACTTTGTATTTGATCAGACTGTTTATATTTGTTGAACTATCACTGACATCAAAGTGCAGCCAAGTGGAAACTTCCATCACAATACTGATTACTTGAATAAAGAGCAGCCTCTGCACAAAACAGTGGATATATTCAGTTGGTACCTGTGGTACAATAATTAGGACAAATCAGTGCTGGAGAATACATGAATACATGTCTGTGGTGTCAAAGAAAAAAACATCACTTTGTATAAGACTGCCATTGTTATGGTACTTTCTTGATGGAAAAACACCAAACTTCCCACCAGCTGGAAAGACCCTAAAGTTTGTGGCCGCTGTAATTTGAGCAAGTTGAGCAAGAAACTGACTCAACAGAGGGTTTAATTTTCGACTAATCAAAGCCCTGAACCCTGTGCCTGTTACAAAACTCACTAGTTGTGTGCACCTGTGTGTGTGTGTGTGTGTGTGTGTGTGTGTGTGTGTGTGTGTGTGTGTGTGTGTGTGTGTGTGTGTGTGTGTGTGTGTGTGTGTGTGTGTGTGTGTGTGTGTGTGTGTGTGTGTGTGTGTGTGTGTGTGTGTGTGTGTGTGTGTGGGGTGGGGGGTTAAAATGTTAAAACCAGCGTGATGTTGGTGGTTAACCCTCTGGTAAGAAGAGTGCAGTGCTGGCAGCCTGACTTTGCCTCGGCTCCTGCAGATGACTTGATTATGGTCTCTCCCTCTGCCTCATTCCCATCTTCCTGGCTTTTGCATTTCCCACAAGTCTCTGCTTTACCGCTATCTCCCCAGTCTCCTCTCTTCACTCTGCTGCTCTCTGTTTGCCACTGCCTGATCCTGAGACTTGTAAAGCAGAAGCACCCACTTGGACAATTAATCTTGCACTGAGACTCTTGTTTCTCGTCTTGGTATTTCCTTTTGTTCCACAGTAGCTGGTTAATTTAAAGGCATTAAAAACACTTCCCTCTGTCTGATTTTCTCAGGTTTACTGGTCGGTGTGATTCTGCGATATGGCATTCCTGCCACCAGCTACCACAACAAGACTCCCCCGAGCTGCTCTCTGAAGGAAGGACCTGCCAGCACCCTGCTGCTTAATGTCAGCGGCAAGTTCTTTGAGTACACCCTCAAAGGAGAGATCAACTCTCGAGAGATTCACAATGTGGAGCAGAATGATATGCTGCGCAAGGTAACTGTCAGAAAAACCCATCAGTAGTTTAATTCTGCTTGTCATATTTACCTTAATAATACTATCACTTTATATTGTCTTCCAGGTGACATTTGATCCGGAAGTATTCTTCAACATATTGCTGCCTCCTATTATTTTTCATGCTGGCTACAGTCTAAAGAAGGTGAGATTCGGCATGTAAAGCTCAGGGGTTGTGACTATTTCAAGGCTGAATTGGTTTGATACACTGTAACTTGAGATAATGTTGTTGCGCGGCCAAGTGAACATATTTGCTGCCACAAACTGCTGTCTTATTGGACAGATGCTCTGCTAAGAAAAGATCTCATTGGCCCACACTCGGAGAGCTTTCAGTGTTTGCTGAACATAAGTGGCCCTTTTGAAGGGAAGTCCAGAGCAGATGTCTTTCATTTCCTTTCTGGCGTTTGTGCGGGCAAAGAAAAACGGCTGATGCTGACAATATAAGCTGTTTCTACTTTTTGCTATTGTAGAGCAACAGGTTTGTTGTATGTGAGGAATCTGTGGTATGGCGTTGTGCTTTCCATTATTAATCCAGTACCCATAATTATAGTACGAGTGTTTCAAGTACAGCAGGTGGAATGTGTTATGCTTTAGAGGCGTGAGTAGCAAATCTCCTGAATAGGTGAACCATTGACTTGACCTTGAAATAATGGAGGGTGAAATGTGTTTAAACAGGTGGTGACATCTGATCCATGTTCTTAAAATGAGGGTTTAACTCAGGCTTATCCAATTGGACAATGATAAATGATATCAAGGAGAAGTAGGCTGAATAAGAGGAAATGGCATTGAGCTCTGCTACTGTGCAGAGCATCTTTATGAGGATCTGACCATGGGTTGGTAGTAATTAGATTTCTTTAGCCTTGCTAGCGGCATGGCTCTAGGGATCGCTCCAGGTCTGGTCCAGGCTGAAATATTTTTCACCAGCTATTTGATGGGTGGCTGTGAAATTTTGTGTAAACATTCGCTGTTTCATGGCTGTTTCATTTTCTCATTCCCATCAACCTCTGGTGTATCTTGTTTTTTATGCTGATCAGCAATGGTTAGCTTCCTAACATATCAAACTGAACATGGTAAACACTGTCACAGTGAGCATGCCAGCTCGCTGACATTAGCATTTAGCTCAATGATAGCCAAATACCTCAAAGAAGCAAAGCCTCAAATCAATATTATTTACTGATTCTACAACCTTACTATATACTTATTGACGCAGTTCATTATTTTACCAGAAAATCATCATATTTTCATCATGTCATCATGTTTTTTTATAACAAAAAATGATACAGTACCTAAAACTAGCAAATAGACCTTATCTACAGCAGCCATTTTGTATTTAGCTCTATACCCACATTGATCATCCCATTTATATTTATTCTCAGTGGCTTTTCTCACAATTTGTTTATTATAAATATGTCAAACTGGAAATGATGCTTGTCACTTTTGACCATTAAATTCACCTCTCTGGTGGCAGCTCTATGCTGAAACATTAACCCTCTGATTAGCCCTCAACTTCCTGTTGGGCATCCTGACTCATATATCCAGTAGTTTAGTCTGGTGGAAATGTGGTCATTGCATCGATCAGTTAGTAAAAAAAATCTGTAGTTAAAAGTCAATGTCAAATGTTTTATTTTCATATTTATTGGTTTGTTTAGCTCAGTCTGTTTGCAACTGTATGTTATCCCGCTAACCTCAGCTAATGCTGAGTAGAGGAGTGAGTTAAATTACAGGGCACTGAGGATAACATTAAGAGTATTTACAGCTAAGCTCATACTAAGGTCTCAGTGTTTTAACAGTTACCCAGCAAGCCTGTGTTTTCATGTGGGAACCTAACTTTAAGTCAAGTTAGATAAAAGTTAAACATTTTATTTGTTTTCAAGATCTTTCCTGCTATTTCACCACTCTCTACTGTTAATTAAAATTGTGTGTGGCCTCTCCATTTACTTCCTGTGTGTGTCCAGTGTTCATCGACAGTTCAGTTAGGAATCAACTGACAGGCCACTGTGTCTTAAAAACCTGCATATTTGGGATAAAAATTTAGTTTTAATCACACAAATTACTAATATTATTTAAAAATGTGTTTGTCCAAAATGTAAAACTGTCCAGTGTTCGATGATAAAAGAGAAATTTTCAACCATTTAGACATTTAAGACATTTTGAATTGGAGTGTGCATACATGAATGTTTTGTGCATCAAACAACCAGCTGTTTCAGCCTCAGCAGCAAAAGATCACATTGTGGTTTTTTTGTTTGCTTCAAGGGTAATTGTTGAATTTGGATCCAACAACAGACCATCAGATCATTGTGATAAAACACACAGACTTTTAACTGATATGAAAATGACCGTGTAATTATCTGTGTGTCATGGAGAAGATCTGTGGGCACAATTGCCCAAGTGTTTCTCTTCCATTCTGCTTTAATCTCAAATGTTTTCTCCTGACAGTCACTGAGGAAAAGGCACATTTCCTGGAGAGTTTCGAATCAGCATTTCCTTTTTTTTTGTCGGGGGAGCTTGCGTTAGAAATGCTCCGCAGAGGTCTTTGAGTTTTGCAAATTGTTTGTTTTACAACCAGTCAAACAGCTGACTTTGTGTTTAGTTCCTGAACTTGTTTGACAAGCAGTTTCCCACCCAACCTTAATCTGCACTACGTTTGGTTTTACAAATTCATTCATTTATTATACTCATCTTATTCTCCCTTATTTTTTTTTTTTTTACTTTTCCAGAGACACTTCTTCAGGAATCTGGGCTCCATCATAACATATGCGTTTCTTGGCACTGCCATCTCCTGTTTCGTTATTGGGTGAGCATCCACATCAGTTAAAAGATCAGGAACTTGGTGGATGTCAGTACAAACAAACTCTTCAGTTTGTGAGCTTATATCTTTGTTTGTTCTCTTTTCCACTGGCTATACGATCCCTGCAGGAATCTGATGTACGGTGTGGTCAAACTGATGCAAGTGGTTGGACAGCTGACAGACAAGTTCTACTACACTGACTGCCTTTTCTTTGGTGCCATCATCTCCGCCACAGACCCTGGTACTATGATCACTCTCAGCTAATTCAGAAAAAAGGATGGAATATGTTGAGGAGATATATATATATATATATATATATATATATATATTAAATTCTATGTTCTGTATCTGTGTTTCTATTTGTAGTGACGGTGTTGGCCATTTTCAATGAGCTTCATGCAGATGGGGATCTCTACGCTCTGCTGTTTGGAGAAAGCGTTATGAACGACGCAGTGGCCATTGTGCTTTCCTCGTAAGTCACAACACCCGCTTTCCTGCTGCACCTACTGATGTGTTTTTTTTGAGTCCCCTTTTCTTTTCCGGTGTTAAAATTCATTGCTAAGTGTGAGACAGAGCATCATCACTCTTGACAGACAGACAACTCTCTGCCTCCCCCTACTGGGAGATTTACATTTTGATTGCTGTAAAAATAAATTGAACAAATGAGATATCCCCTTGAATATAATCAGATAAATCAATCAGAGGAAAATTTGTAAATTTAAGATAAATTTTGACAATAACTGCCATGCTATGTTTTCTGTGTTTCAGGTCTATTGTAGCGTACCAGCCCAGTGGAGCAAACACACACATGTTTGATGCCTCAGCCTTTTTCAAGTCAGTGGGTGTTTTCCTGGGTATTTTCAGTGGTTCCTTCGTAATGGGCGCAGCCACTGGAGTTGTCACTGCTCTCATATCCTGCCCTGTTACTCTCTTTAAAACATAAAATCACAAATATATAAAAAATCTATTTCTAGATTGGATTATTCCTGTTGCATGTTTTTTCTTTAACTTGACATCCACGTCACCAAATTCACCAAGCTGCACTACTTTCCTCTGCTGGAGACGGCCCTCTTCTTCCTCATGTCCTGGAGCACCTTCCTGCTGGCCGAGGCCTGCGGGTTCACAGGTAAGTTATGCCACACAGTAGTTGAGAAGAAGTGGTTGCAAATTTAGGAAGCAAACACCAGACAGCTGCAGTCAGGATGCTAATAGAAAACAAAAGAAAAGAAGAGAAATAACAACTGGGAGGAGTTATTACATATTGGTTTTTTCCAAATATGGGAAAAAAAAAACAAGATTTATAAAACTATCATGAACAAAACTGTTTCACCTCAAGGCTTAAATTGATCTGTTTTACATCTAAGAGTTTTAGCTCTTTATCAGTGTATGGGTCTTTTCTCGCTGTATGATGGAATATTAAAAGTAAGTATCTAATGATCCTTAAGTCATTAAATATTAAAAAAAAGACTGTGGTTTTCCAGACAGCTTGTAGGATTTTTGTGCTCAATAACAACTGAGCTTTACTCAGACAGAGGCTTTTAATTCTGGACTCACTCACATGTCATTGATTGTGCTGAGTAATGTAATTATGGGCAGTTTAAACTAAGTGATGGTAAACTTCAGTCTGTCTGTAATACAAATACAATGTGACACAGGCTTAAACACAGATTGTGCAGCAGATGTTCAGCAGATGAATTTAACAGATAATATATTACATAGTAGCAACGCATTGAGAGGGTTGACTGTCTGTGTAATGTTATCTGTCTGATGGAGTCATTGTTTTGTGTTTTTTTTTTTTCCAGGCGTTGTGGCCGTGTTGTTCTGTGGTATCACACAGGCTCATTACACCTACAACAACCTCTCTGAAGAGTCTACAAAGCGGACCAAGCAGGTAACATCTGATCACTTCCTTCACATGTAGCCCCACTTTTTTTTTTTTTTTTCGGTCTTTTTGGACCGTTTAGATTTTCCACACCCCCCCCTCGATAGCATGACGCGGGTGCTGCCAGATGGCTCCGTGATCAGCCTGCTGTGACCTTAATCGGGGCTGTCTGAGGACATCCCTCCTGATACAACTGTTTAGTTTTGCCAGAGGGGGTTCAGTCTTGAGGACAGGCTAGAGATTAGCATGTAGACAACACACAGCATGACACGTTTTGGATCAGTGCTCTGAGTATCCTGGCAGGCTCTTGTTATTCAGTTTCCAAGAAAGCAGTGTGTGCATAGTGCACAGGAAGGTTAAAGGACTTTGACTTGTATTAAAACATAGATGGTCACTGTTGCTCTTCTTCTGCCCCTTCCTGTTCTGGTTTGCATTTGTGTTTCCCTCCACGTCCGTGGGTTCGTCTTTGTCTTGCACCTCAGAGCCTCATAGACGCAGTAAACTCTGTAATCATCATGGCAGCCAGAGAGTCAGACTGGGAGAGAGGAGAAAAGAAGACTCCCAAAGCCTTCCTGGATTCTGAGTCAATAGATGTAGTGCTTAGCTTGGAGAACCAGGCAGATGATTTTCTTTTTTAAGCAATGCAGTCTTGGAAATTTTCTGACAAATTTTCTCTCTAAGCCTGAACCCTCAAAGCATCTTTTTATAGATTTTTAGTCCTAGTCTTGATTTGGATTCATACTTTTCTAAACTGAAGCGGGATGCGTGTTATATGTTCCTTGCAGCTCTTTGAGGTTCTTCACTTCCTGGCTGAGAATTTCATCTTCTCCTACATGGGTTTGGCTCTTTTCACCTTCCAGAATCACATTTTTAGCCCTATTTTCATCATTGGGGCTTTCGTATCCTTTTTTTGTGCACAGCAAGCATGTGTTTTTCTATTTCCATAGAACTAGATTTTTGCACAGCTGCAGAACTGGGCCATATTTAATAACTTGGAGTCTGCTGTGATGTCTCTGTGGACAGGACATAGCTGAACCCAGATGAATGTAGCTCTCATGTCCAGAGTCAAGGTCCCCTGTGAACAATCAAATCATTCTGAGAAATATGTTACTGCTTCACTATGAAGTTCACTTTACTTGAGTCAGGAGACCCTGCTCCATAAATCTCTCCAGCCTTCCTTAACCCGCCTGTCAGCTCGCCATATTTATAGGAAGAGCTTTCAACATTTACCCACTCTCCTTCCTCCTCAACCTTGGTCGACGGCACAAGATTAAGGGAAACTTCCAGCATATGATGATGTTTGCAGGTATGACAAGAATTATTTTGTTTCTTTTGTCATGTTAGTTTAAACCTCATCAGATAATAAGTTAATTAATTAATTATTTTTTGGATGTGACTCTCTGCAGGTCTGCGAGGTGCAATGGCGTTTGCCTTGGCCATCCGGGACACGGCCACCTATGCCCGGCAGATGATGTTCACCACCACACTGCTCATTGTTTTCTTCACTGTCTGGGTGTTTGGTGGTGGAACGACACCCATGTTGTCCTGGCTACACATCAGGTAACATCACATTTTTATGCTCAAATCTCAGTCATTTAGATATATAAGTACTCCTCTTAAATAGTAGTCCTCCCAAATGAAAATAATAATAATAATAAAAAAATCCCCAGAACTTATTCTTTGATGATTAAATTCCTCAAACTTCATATTTCTTATTTTGTCAAATGGAATATTTTGAATGTTATCTTTCTCTGAAAAGTAATCAAATAAACCACAATAATCCATAAATAGTAATCTAACTTTCCAAACTCTCATTAAAGACTGTGTTTGTCCTTAAATTAAAAAGGAGTAGGAGGAGCTAAAGTAGGAGTAGAAGTTTGCCACAGTTCAAGCCCAAGTTGATTTGAGTCATTAATTAATTAGATATTAGTGGATATTAATGAATTTAGTTGCACATAACATAATGAGCCAGTATGACAGAGGTCTCAGTTTTTGATGCAAATAATTCAGTATGTTTTTAAAGCTACTATTAATTCACATTATTCTTTGTGTTAAAATGTAAATTGGTTTATCACGTTGACTTGACATAACATAGCATAATATACAAAACATAGATAAATGTTATTCCTGTTTTAAGATATAGTAGATTAAAATCTTCTTTCCTAAATAAACATTGGAATGAATTAAAGGTGATAAAATAAATGAAATGATCTGGTGAAAGATATCACAGCTTTTCAATGTAATGCTGAGTTTGACTACATGATTTAAAAACTACTTGTGCAGTTACTGCTCTCTGCCTTCATGTGGCAGTAACAATCCAGTTGTGGGTTCACATAAGTTTTTACTCAGTATTTCATATAAAATCATGTATTTCATCACCAGCAGGTGGAGCTAGAGTTCTCTACTGCCTCTGACTCTTATCCGTACTGTACTACTTAAATCCAGAGTTTTTAAGAAACTATTATTTTGTCATATCCTCGATGAAATCCCAACAGTTTCTATTAGAGGTCACACAAATCTTTCCTTATTTTAAGACTAAAAAGTTGATGTGTATTGAGCAGTGATTGTGGATCCTGCTGTGCAGCTCTTTATCAACAGGCTACTACAGCACATGCCGTCCTGACATGAGATGTTATCAGCACTGGGACTGATACATTAGTACTTTGATTGTGTTATCGTCTATTGTCTATTTAGATTCCAGTCTCACTTATTTTTTGTCGGACCCTGATGCACTGGGAGCTTCTGTTTGTCATCATAAAGCGGATTATGAGGTTGGCTGATATGTGTGTGCGATGGCGTGTCACAGAGTGACCAGGGTCTGTTTAATATGGGTAATGCCTCCTCGGGCCGAGCAGAAACGATTGTGTTTGGTGGAGGTTTAGAGCGCTGCCAAAATCTCCACATGAACTCATCGCCATGGTTACGGGGACATGCGGTGCATGGCAGGCGGGTATCAGTTGTGCTCCTCTGTGATCCTGGGATCATCCTCTGTATATGTGCATAAATTTGCACATTTTTTACTCTTTATGGGAAACACTTTCAAGGCCCTGAGGAGCAGTAGGACACTGGATTTCAGAGGACACAAAAAAGTGTCATTCCAGGTCCGTTACTGAAAAGTATTCAACATATAAATTTTATTTTATGACTGAAAATTAAATTTGCAAGATGTCGTTCAATATTTTTATGACACAACCTTCTGGCTGTAGAGTGAAAACATTGCAGCCCTGATGAGGCAGCGGGTCGATTAGCAGGATGTGATGGAGGACCAGCAAACGTCTGGTGTGAGAGGAGACACTGCTGGTTTTTTCCTGGCTTTTGATGAATGTTCAGGCAGCAGAGAGAAAGAGAAAGTGACTCACATGTGATTGGGGAAGAACCACGAATCTCCAAGGCAGAGGATTTTATGTGGTGTCAAAGAGGTATTTATTGAGGTTATTAAAAAAAAAAAAAATAGTAATATATCAGACACTGTGGGAACAAGTAGAATTACTAAATGAAAAAGGGAAGCTGTGGCCACTTTGTCACTGCACTTATGACTAGGGCTGTAATGCCCCAGTTGACTAGTCGATTTATTGGTCGATTCGTTCTGTTTGACCAAAATTCTGATTGATCGATTTTTTGGCGTGTCAATGTTATATAAATTCAATACGAATGTGCCACAGACCAGCATGTGCCAAGGGCCGGTGGTTAGGAAACAAACTCTCAAACTCTCTCTAATTGGACCAGCCCAGTGTCAATTGGGTCGATGATGTACAGGCTTTATTGGTCGGTCAGACCAATATATAATTTTAAAAAGTGTCAGGAATGTTGGGACTACGGATGGTGTTCTGACTTTCCTTCCTACCTATCGAGACGTCCAACCAATGCCCAGTGCACATGCGCACAACAAAAATACAACACAATTCTTGTGGCTTAGACGCACGTGGCAAGAGATTGTCCTACCAAATATATAAATACACCCAGACTTTCTTACAAAAGGACTTTGATACATCTATGTAGAAGCATATTCTGATGGGGTAACTTTAATTGTTAGAATGTCCTATCTGCTCATTTTAATGTAGAAGCATATTCTGAAGTATTATTATCATAACTTCTTGCATAGTTTTGGACACACGTGACATCCTGATCACATAACTTAAATACCCATTAGAAACAATCTGTGACAGCAAAAAAACTGAGGCTGAAAGTGTAGTGGTAGTATTTTCAGGCACAGTAGCACAGATCGACAGATACGACTGTCAATTACCCAATTTTTGGTCAAAATTTCAGGTCTTTAGTTGACCAAGAAATTCTTTGGTTGATTGCAGCCCTACTTATGACTGTGACTAGCCAAGACATTTTGCATTGTCGTCAGACACTTTGGATTGTAACCTGATACTTGTATCACATGTGATAGCACTGCAGTGACAGAGGCCATGACACCTGTCAGTAGCTGGAATGGGAGCGACTTTGACAAAAGTCAAACTGTGACACCACAACAACTGTGTCAGAGCTTCTGCATAACTGCAGCTGTTGTGGGATGTTTGTGGTCTGCAGTGGTGACTTCCTACTGAAAGAGATTCAATGAAGAAAAAACAGCGAACCACTGATGATGTCATCAACGTGTAACTGGATCCGATCCAACAGAAGAGTTACTGTAACTCAAACAGCTGAAAATGTTAGTGCTGGTTCTGACATATAACACAGTACATCACAGCTTGTAGTTTACCGGGGAAGACATGGCAAAAAGATGCATTATGGGAAGAAGACTAGCTGGTTGAGGCAGTGTGACGCTTTGGACAGTGTACTGTTGGGAAGCATTAGGTCCTGTTTTTTAGATGGATGTTAGTTTGACACATACCAACTACCTGATTATTGTTGTGACCAGGTCCACCTCTTCATTAGAATAGTATTCCCTGATTGCAGTGTCTTCTTACAGAAGGATAATGTTTCTGTTACACGCCAACAATGGCTCAGTGGTTGTGTTTCAATGGTTTCTGGTTTGAGGAACAAAACAAGTTGAAGTTGTTGACTTGGCTCCAGATTTCTCAGATCTCAATCATATATCATATATCTGCAGGATGTGCTTGATAAACAAGTCTAGTGCATGGACCCAAAGTCACAACTTTACACAACTTGAAGTATCTGATGATACCACAACTGATAGCAGCTGAACTGTCAATGACTGTGCTTTACAAAGAGATAAAAGCTTTGTTTTGGATTGTTATTGACATGTTATTGAGGAAACCATTTGAAACATCAGTTTTTTAAGTGTTTGCCCGAACATCAGCTGATCATAATGTCTAGGTCATGGGGGTTACTGCATGTCACCACACAGATGATCAAATGACTGAGAGGTCTTTGTTTTCTGCTTTAACACTAATCACAACATACTTCCTAAAATAATTAATGATACATGAGGTGGTTTGTTATTTGATGCAAAAGTTACTTTTATTTAACTTTTAACTTGAATGTACTTGACACTGAGTCTACGTGTTTATAATGTGACAGAGTTGGGCAGAGTGAACAGGAAAATCGACGCCGGCTTGGAAATTGGGATTACTGCAGGTGCTGTATTTGAATATGAACAAACTGACAGTAAGTGGTGTTGGGAAAGTGTGTGGTCTTTTCTATCTTCACTTCTATTTTCTTCTGGTGAGGGGAAACGGAAATGCATCATGGGCTTAGAAATTCTGCTAAAAACACGTGAGAATTTACTTTCCCAGCGACTTGTGAGTGAACGGTTGTTGTCAGAATAAAATGAGACAGATTAAACTGAAGATGTATTGTGAGTATTTTCAGATTCAGGTTGAAAACCATGGAGAGGGGTGGAAAAAAATGCACCACTGCAGCACCACACCGTCCTCCACTGACCATCCTCCACTTTGTAACACAAAGGTGCTGCCCCCTACCCCCTCAGTTCAACAAATATGAAGTAGGTGCAAAGGAAGAAGAATAATAAGCAGCTGATGTAGCTGCATGGGTCTCAGTAGTTCCTCCATTCCCACCCTGGTCAGGATTGCACATTTCCTCCCCAGAAGACTATGAAAACCCTGCTAAAGAAATTGCTTGCAAGGAATATTAGATGGATTTAAGGGAAGGACAGCATGTTTTCAGGATTAGGATTAAAGTTCAGTGGGTGAGATGAAGTCATTGGAATACGTTCTTATGTAAGTATGAGTGAGTATATGAACACATGGAGCTGGTTTATTACTGTTTTTTATCAGAGGAAATGTGTTCAAGACTCTGCTTCTCTCCTCTGGGGGCCCCCATGAACATGTGTTTTATAATCTCAGGTCTTTGTTTCTGGTTCTCTGACCCCAGTGTAAACTCCACCCATATCAAGATCCTCTGTGTGTGTGTGTGTGTGTGTGTGTGTGTGTGTGTGTATGTGTGTGTGTATGTGTGTGTGCGCGCATGCGTGTGTGTGTGCGTGTCATAGAGGAGGAAATAGCCCTGAAAGGCACTTGGAAATTTGTAGCCTGTTCCTTCTCATGCTGCTAAAAAAGAAAAATGTTATTACTCATTCACTAAGAAGGGATACAGTATTTCCTCTTTATGGCAGTCATGGAAATATCTAAAGATAATGACACATACTCGCATTAAACCCCCGACTGCACAGGGTCAGTTGTAGTTTCAGATGTAACCATGAAAGGCAACACATCTCTGCCTGGCTTCTGTCTATAAGGATTAGTCTCAACTGCCCTGGAGCTTACGTGAATTAAAAGTGTCCCTTTTTAAAAATCAGCTTGTGTTCAGTTTAATCCTTCTCTGTTGGTACGAGACTCTGGGGAGAAATTATTTATACTCTGCTATAAAGACTTTGGTGCTGCAGTAACTTTAACGGAATAGTTTGAAAATATAAAATGTACCATCCCTGTGTGTGCCCATGATAGAAATGCTAATGTCAGCATCCGGTTAGCTTCACAAAGATTGGAAACAGGAAGTTACCAGGAAGTGACTGTAGCCAGCCAAGAAATGGTGTGGTGAATAACAACTTGTTTGGAAATATTAAACACATATTAATTAGCAATCGCTTGGGTTTCTGGTCAGCAAGTTCTTTCCACTTCTGGTCAGGTCGAGGCTAGCTGTCTATAGTCAAAAAGCTCAGCTAAGCTATCAGCTGCTGGCTCTAGCTTCATTTTCACAGCAATATAAGAATGTTACATTGATTTTATCATCTAATTTTAGTGACAAGCAATTCTTCATGGTGGTATTATACACAAAAATCCCTGAAACAAAATGGACCCCCTTTGGCATTTAGCACAGGTGCTACTACAGTCGGTTTAGCCAAGGATACAAAACCATCAGGTCACCAATTAAACTGTTTTAATTGTTTGTGCAACTAATAATATATTTGTGTCCGTCTTAAGCTAGAACTTGGGTTAAACTGACTGATTGTCTTGGATTTGAATGGATGTTTTCTTTTTTCTAATCCATATATAGACACATAATGTCAACACTAAATTAATGGATCTGTCTGTGCTTGCATGTTGTTGAGCAGAGACCCACATAACCACTATACGTTCATGTTGTTGTACACCGAGTTCTACATGGCACAGGCCATAAGAGTGACTTGATGATAAAGATCTAGTTTGTTTTTCAGGTTGTGGTTTCAGTTCATGATATATATCAACATCATTTCACATCTGTTCCTCAGTTACTTTTCACTGGATTATACAAATCGTGTGATGTCTTTCACCTTCTCACTGGTATTCTGTCTCTGTTTTGGGGTTGTTAAGGTTTATTTGCAGCATTTTTCTTTAGCCGCTGACAGATGCTGATTTTGCAATCAGCATGTTGATGTGTCAATTTTCAAAGCAGCTTGTACAGCAAAACCACAACCCTTTTTTGGTACGACAGGCACCTGTCAGTCGCAAGTAGAGAAAACAGACACATTTGACTGTGCATGGTATTTGGCTGACAAATGCTGCAGATTGGCCACAAGAGTAACAGGATGTAAACAGCATATTTGAGAGTTGTTAACATCTTTTTTTCTGATTTCTCATGTTATAGGGTCGGTGTTGACCCAGATCAAGATCTGCAGCCCTGTGGTGACAGCTTCCAGGTCTTACAGGGGGTGAGCATCTCACTCAGACTGAGCGAGTGCTGCTCTCGCTGCTGAAACTCCTCTGCTTTAGAGATGTTATGTTGCTACTGAGCACCAGCGGATCTAAAGACAGAATAGATCTATGACTTGTTTTTCTCTAAATATTAATGTATCCTGATGATGAATAACTCTCACAGAGGCATTTTATTGTTGAATCTGTTGTCAAAGATGCACCCCACTGTCCCATGTGGTTTAATATTAACAGACTATTGTGAGTTTGCGATCACAGCTTTGAAGGAGGGTGGACTTATCATACTTAAACATTTTAACCACATCTCAGTTTTATGTGGTGCACCACAGGGTGCCCTTTTAACCTTTTCCACAAAAAAAGGTTTTGTTTCACTTCTTATATGTATGATATGCTGACTTCCAGGCAGAAAACAATACAGTGTTGTGAAGGGTGATGTAAAACACCTCAATCTCTGGGGAACAGCTCCTTCATGTTACTCCATCGTATAATTGGCTGAGTGCAGATGATATGATGCAGTCTTATTTTAATGCATAAATGATTGTTTTTTTATGTCAAATTAGCAAATAAGATTTGAGTAGTAGGTCTGTGTTTATGGATCCAGTTGATGTGGATTATGACTTGATGATTGTTTATTCTTGTGTTTTTCTAGGATGGTTCTCAGGGTGAAGGACAAGGTAAAACCAAACAGGAGAGTGCGTGGCTCTTCAGACTGTGGTACACCTTTGATCACAAGTATCCTTTCTGTGCCCTGATTTACAGAAGCCAAAGGAAGCTGTATCTGTATCATTTGCTTTCAGGACACACGTGATTGAGGATAATTGTCTAATTCCTATTCTGTCTTTGTTCACTGCGTGAAGCATCACCATCACAATCATAATTGGATCATTCAGCTTGGGATCAGAACAACATGCATGGATCTAGGAAACGTTTGCCATACCTACTCAGCAAAAAACAGACTTTGTAAAAATGTGTTGAGCAGCTCATCCTCTCATTTCCCCTCCGCTGAGCAGTTGAATCCCCAGGTGGCTGATTGTGTAGCAGCTTTTGAACAGAGCAGCTGTGTTTTCCAGCGGAGACTTTCTCCCTGGTGGCACGTGCTACAAGCAGCTGAATCAAGCAGGGTGGATGTTTTTCTTGTTCCAACACTGCGGAGGCCAAGATTAACATACATGACTCAGGACTTTGGCTTGTTGAGTTTAGTGACTTTACTTTTGTCTGGGTATCTGATCACTGATTTACACTCCTGAGTTTGATTCCTGCTCAGTCATATGTGTCGTGACAGCGAGGAGGTTGACTCCAAAGGGAGTTGTGACCTGATCAGTTGAACAGGCACTGAGTTTTCCCACAATGCAATACAATCTGACTAATTACAAACAAGAGGCACAGGAGCCTGCTGGTTCACTCTGCTGCCAAGCATCACGAAATTACTTTACCCTCAGCTGCTCACACAATCCCGGGCAGATTTAAGCTCTAAATATATCCTGCTGGCAAACATCCCACACATTATTAAGTTAGAATTTATCATTTATAATATGTTTATGTCGGGTTCCTGCAGGAAGAGAAAGAAAATGACTTTCATATTGATGACAGTGTCTGTCAGATACTCAGATGTTTGATGAGATATAAAAGATGAATAATTTATCAATTCTTTGAAAACCATCTAAAAATATAGAGTACTTGTGGGTTGCCAGATTGGCAAAACACTCCTTCCTCTCTTTAAATCAGCATTTACCCTCTGGAAAGTGGCTGCAAAACATCTGGATCAGTTCAAATATAAACGGCTTATTAATATTTACAACTGCAGACTTAGTGGATTACTGTAAGCAGCCTTTAATAGAGTGATTTTGATGCAACCTGACTTTAAAGTAACACAGCTATGGAATATTAACTCCTTTTTGCCAGCATTTGCTCACTGTTAATAATTAATTCTCAGTCTCTTCGAATTATCGTCCTTAATGTCTGTCCAGCTACCTGAAGCCTATTCTGACGCACAGCGGTCCCCCTCTCACCACAACACTGCCCAGCTACTGTGGTCCGCTGGCGAGCTGTCTGACCAGTCCACAGGCATACGAGGTCAGTGTTCATGTGCACACAGCAAACACACAGTGACACTCCTGCATGTCCACTGACCTGTGAGAAATCACTCTGCACAAGCTGTAGAGAGTCTGTTCACTGCATTTTGTTGTAAATTGTTGTTCACTTTCAAAACTGAATTTGAACCATAGTAAAGGTGCTTCCTCTTTTTACCTTTAAATAGAGGCAGGTTATTTGAGATTTGCAATGAAAGAGAAATATTTTTTTGTTTATGTCGAATACTCTTTTTTTCTTCCTGTAAAAGTGTTTGTCTTATCAAGCAAGTTTAATCTGTGGTTACAACTAGCAGAACAAAATCAAAGATGTGTGTATAGTTTTCCACCTAGCAAAAAAATCATGGTTTAAGTTAAATTTGTCCTTACTATTATTCATCCTCAATAATATTTTCTACAGACAATGATACTGTTAACTTTAGAAGCAGACTTGCTTTGAAATAGGTAACTAACTGTGCTAGGTTGTAGTTTGGCTAGTGGTTAGCCAACAACAAAGTCACTGTAGAGGTTTGTTGTGTAAAAAAATGTTTACATTCTTTAAAAATCATGTTTAAAGTCTTAATTGTTTTTCTACCATTCAAAGTCAAGAATTATGTCTTTCAGCTCACAATTTGCTAGTGGTTAACTTGCTCACTTACATTTCTAATGACTAATAATGACTAATAATTTCTAATAATTTATATTTCCTATTATTATTCTTTATGAATGTGATTTTTAACTGTGTGAAAATAGGTTTTGATTTTTCCACAGAGAAAATTATTAGTTTGAGATATTTTTTTCAATTTAGCTTTAACCAAATTGGCATTCTGTGACTTTACACAAAAGTGGCAGTTTTTCTTCCCTTCCTTATATTCAGACCTGGGCTTGGAGTCTGAAGAATGCTCTCTGTGAATACTGAAGGTTTTTTTTCTCTCAGGAGAATTGTAATATGGTCAAAATGTTCTCAAAGCCTGCCAGCGAACACACAAAGCACTGAGGCCTTCAGCAAGGGAGAAAATGGATGGTGGAGAAGGCTTTTTGCATTCATGGGGCACAAAAGCCCCTTTTCAGCACCACCTCCATGATGATCACTGTTCTCAAAGACGCTGCACTCTGATGTTTCAAACACAGGAGCTGCCATTGAGGGGGCGGTCACACTTGGTTTCACTCTGTCAAATTTCTGTTTTGTTTTACGTGAAATACTGTAATGTAGATCCTGTCACAGAGGGATTCCTAAATCTAAATAGCATCTCTTTAATACAAAGTAGAGATAGATAGTCTCTCATTTAACTTTAATTCTCTGAGAGTTCTGCATCTGTGAATGTTTTCGCCTCCTGGTGTGTTGTTGTCGCTTTGCCAGCCGAAGGCTACCGGCCAGGCAGGCCATGAATTTAGATGATTGTTCATATTATCTGTCGAGCCATAGCCAGGGCTATGTTGCCAAGTGAGAAGAGATAGGATTAAATAAAGCTCTGTGCCTGGTTCTTTTTTGTTTACGGATAATATGAAATGTTGAGGGAATAAAATGCTCCAAATATTTTGTTTCTCAGATGACCTCAAATGATTAAACCTGTTACAATGTGGTTGTGAGCTAAACAGATTTACATTTTAAAGGAATATATATATATATATATATATATATATATATACCACTGTTGGTATATAAAACCAACAGTGGGTCAATCCATCTCAGTACTTTCAGCCCCAGCCTCACTAGTTCCTAATTTTATTTTCTGAAAATGCTAAAGGCTCTGTGGTTTTTAGAAGACTTTACTCAAATGTGAGCAAATGGTTTATTTGTTGGGGACCATTTTCAGCTGCGGATTAACACACGTTTGGGGGCGGAGTCTGAATAGCATCTTTACTGTATTTGGGGACAGGACATAAAACAAACAGCACATTAATGTGTTTTTAATCCCTTTTGAGCAACAGTGGGATGAGATTTTTAATGAAAAAATCTAGAATATCAAATTTATACTTGGCTTATTTTTCATATCACTTGAGGATTTTCTCCCCAACTTTTGTCTTTATTTCATTACATAGCTTTCGTTGGCATATTAATAATCATAAGTTTAAAAGATTAATTTGAACTTATTCTTTATGTAAAATTTGAGCCTCTACTTTAAGTAGCATTAACCACACCTGTTTAAAGAACAGATGGATTCATTGGATGACTTTTTTGCTATAATTTCTAGACAGGATGGGTTATGGGATTATGTAATTTATTTATTTATTTTTTTTGGATGCTCTCATCCGAGTAATCCTGTGTTGACCCAGTGTTAACTCATCCTGTTCTCCTCTGGGACATGGACAAACTATTGATCATCAGCCAGTCGATTAAAGCTGGGAGACGCTGCTGCTGCAGGGCTCGCTTACGCGCTGCTGTGCATCCTGTGGTTTCCTGTGTTTCTTACATGTGAGGGCAGTTGGTGCACAACAGACTACTAAGTGAAAGTCTCCTTCCTTCCCTTCTGTAAATCCATAGTGTCCCTTATGAGCCTGTGCACCGTTAATGTCAGTGTGTTCGTCCATCCAAAACCACGCTGTGTGTCCTGCATCTGTGTGTAGCTCATCTCATTCCTCCCCCTCATGTTCCTCTGTTGATGTGTTTTCAGAACCATGAGCAGCTGAGAGACCACGACTCCGACCTCATCCGTAACGATGGCGACCTGACCTACACATTTGGCGACACCTCCATCACATCCAATGGTGCATTGGATGGCAGGGGATGGCGCCGGAGGAGGCTTGGGCTGGAGTGCCAATGGGAAGAGGAGTGGCAGCACCTCGGAGGAGGCGCTGGAGCGTGAGCTGGACTCCCGCGAGCAGGAGCTTCTGAGCCGCGGCACACGCCTTGTTTTCCCCATCGAGGATCACGTCTGACCCTGCCTTCCTCCCTAACCCACCTGTGCTGTGAACTTCCCTGACTTGACCCCAGAACACCTCGCCCTCCCTCCCATCCCCCTCAGCTCCCCCCTCCACATCCTGCAGGCAGAGTGTCCAGTCCTTCAGAGATAAAACAAAGTGGAGATATGGGAGTAGACAAGAGGGGAGAGCTCAGAACGCCTCCCTCCCTCTGCGCCTGGGAGCAGAGCTCAAGGATCATTTCATCCTCATTATAAAGATGGAGCTTATTCTCCAGGAGACGTGTGTCCTCGAGATCATCAGAAGAAAAATTCCTCAGTCCTGTGATGCTTCTGATGATTCCTGTGCATGAACAGGAGGGAAACCTTTATGCAGGATGTGGGGGATGAAATGTCCTCATGCAAGATTGAATCTGCACTTTTAAACATGTGACATTTTGTGTGTTCAGCCAGAGTGGAAGAGATAAAGAAACAACAACCAACAAAAAAAACACAAATAAATATTGCCTGGCAGCACGTTCTCTCATCATATGATCCAACAAGTTTATCTTTACATCAGCCAGCACTGAGAAAACGCTTGTGGCTTCTTTGTAGCCCCCACCATCACCCCCCCCCCCCCCCCCCCCCCCACCCCCACCCCCACCCCCATATAAAATGCTGCAAGGAGGCAACACAAGCCAAAAGTTAATAGTTTATAGATCAAGCAGGAGTTTTCTGGTAAATGCGTATCATTAATCCCATGCTGCTAACAGCCCAGTGTTTGGTATGTTTGTAAAGATTTCCTTTGTTTCACACTGAAAAAGGAGCATGTGTGTGGAGGAGCCTGTGGCATGTGAGGAGCACAGTGAGGGTCAATGACTCTCAGCACCACGACTCTTCAGGGATGAAGTAACAGGGGTGAAGAATGTGAGCATGTAAACAGCTACAATGCTGAGCTTTGTTCCTTTTTTTCTTTTCTTACAGTAGGGCTGCTCCTTCTAGTGCTTTACATCACATGACTGTTACAAGTAGCATCTGTGTATGTGTTTTTGAGTTGCCCTCTATTTTTGGTGCGCGCGTGTGTGTGTGTGAGTAATCGACTGGTTGTCACAACAACAATGTGAATAAGGAATCGAAGCATTTCAATGTTAATTATTTTATGTTTCTTATGAAACGACAATGATTTTTTTTTAAGATTTAAAAACTGGGGCTGCAAATGATTTTCATTAACAATGAATTTTCACAATTAACCAATTAGCAATTTAGTCAATAGTGATAAATGTCTATTGCAGAGCCTAAAGTGATGTCTTGAAATTGCTTGTTTTTTCAGCAAAATCTCACATTAGAGAAGCTGGAATCGCTGAATGTTTGCAAAAAAACAAAAACAAAAACAAAAAACGCTTAATTTTGCAATTAATCAACTGACTAATCTTTTTTTTTTTAACAATCATTTCAGCAATGGGCTAAAGATAAATGTAGTAGTTGGTATGTTGACACGCTTGTGCAGGTCACACTGAATCTATGCAGGACAAGCAGGGAGTAAAGTTAGTAAAGATTTGACCTGTTAACTTTATACTTAAGTGTTAAGATTGTTATGAGCAGAGGAAACAGTGCTCACCCTATACCTTCATTAACAATATGTGTACTCAAGAGACACTTGGTGTATGTGGGCTGTGTCGCTCATACCTGTCCATAACTGTATTAATATCAAATGTTGAAAATCGTGTGCCTCATATATATTACCAGACATAAATTCCTAATTTGTGTTGTTGTTGTTTAAAGGCTTTTTTTTTTAAATTAAAGATTAAGTTCACATTTGTCAGCATACATGTTTATTTTATAAATAGACAGATGCAATGCTTTTGAAACATATTATAATATGATCATGCTAAAGTTAATACCTTTACACTTCACAAGCTTCAAATTAGCTTTAAATATTTTATGTTCTGGCTGGAAAAACTGATGCCACTTTCAAATCAGTCTATTAAACATGAATATTCAACAGGTAGCTTGTTAGCTTAGCTTAGCACAAAGACTAGAGAGACTATGGACTGAGCCAAACTAACTAGTTTTCTCTTGTTCCTGTTTTTTATGCTAAGCTAAGCTAACTGTTTTATCTTCATATTTTACTGTACAGACACAAGAGTGACGTCTGTCTTCTATAGTTATCCTCTGTCAGAAAGTTAATAGGTGTATTTTTCTAAAATGTCAACTGACAATTTCTTGAAAGTCACTACACATAAATCATGGTTATTTAGAAACTTCCCTAAGCTTTGATTACTTGTAACCTGAACAGGCATTTTCTGAACATGTAGCCCAATTGTAATAAAAAGGGAACATGTGTTGTTCCCTCAGTGGTCTTAATGGTAAACATATACGGACCTCTTGGAGTTTTTGTTGTGTTGCTAAGTGAATTTAGGTATCTCAACATGTTGTATTACATTTAATATGTCATAAAGTGTGAGAATGTGGCCTGCTACTTCACATGGCGCCACACATGTCACTTTTACACTAACGGTTAACAGATAATGAAGTTAAATCCAACATGCAAACCATCAATAAGAGACAGTGGCTTTGGCTGATAACTATACCCTGTTGGTTTGCATAACTAACACATCCAGTAGTCAAATCATTAATTGTGCTTCAGGTTGTCAGTGTTGACAACCTGAGCATGTCATACTTGTTTCCAGGCTCTTCAAGCTGCTGAAACAAACCAAGGAGGAGCTTTTTTTTCTCTTGTTTCGTTTTTTTCTTTTCTTTTTTTTTTTTTTTTTTTACCATGGCACTGACACACTTTGTGTTCCCTTTTACCATGTCTAGACATCTGAACCGCTCCCCGTTTTAAATTCACCACACAGCACGTGTTGCCTTTTGTTTTCTCCTTTCACTGAACAAACACTCACACAAACACACACTTACACACCGGCTGCTGCATTTATGTATGAGTACACACACTCGCAAGGACAGGTGTTAAAGGCTCGATTGTGTGTAAGTTGAATTTGAAGCTCGACACAAGTTGTGCGCCTTGCTGAGGGACCTCCAAGAGGAAATGAATCTAGTTATGTAAGCTTGTTGCCAAGCTGCATGCACCGTGGGTCACATAAACCGGAGCTGAAGTGAGAAGTGATGTGAAGCTGCGCTCTTTGTCTGACATCTCCTTTCACAGTCTGATGATCAGGACACTTGTTTGTATGAAGGGCAGTAAAATAATCACTTGTTCTCTATTTTGTCTCCACAAACCACTGGACGCAGTCTCACCTTCACCTCATCTCCTCTGTGATATGGGCCGTCTACACAGCTTCCTCTATACACAGTATAATCTACAGCAGATATTGTCGTGTCTCTGGAATGTGAAAAACAAATAAAAGCGTGATTTAAAATAAAAATTAAAAAAAAAACATGTCTGCTGAGGATTTTCCGAGACAACACACAAGTGTAAAGAAGAAATACGAGGATACTCGCTTCTGTCAACATGTCCACAACAAACTGACTGGTGATGTTTGCTTGGAGACATGGGAGCACTTTAATAGACGGCGGCGATGCAGACGACTTGAATGACGACTGCGGCCGAATAAATGAGCAGAGTTTGACACTTAACCTGAAGCAGAGGACTGTTATATAACCTTCGTGTGCTCAGTCAGTCTCTCTCTCGCTCTCTTTCTCAGACTGCTGTGCTGTCAGTTGTCTTCACCGGCTATATTTACATTCTCTCTGTACTTGAGAAATATGAGATGTAGCTCAATTGTCATTTTGTCAGTATGTGGACCTGTTGTTTCTAGTAGCAGCTGGCTGCCAGGATCTCCCTGCCATGGTTTGCATGTCAACATGTTAATAAAAACTGTCAAATTATGAGCCACCCAGTTGTGTAATTTTTTTTCTCACTTATGAAGAGAAAGTTGCTTAATACATATTTTCCTGTTGTTTTTTTGTAACTTAAAATGCTTATACTGTCTGCATAATTTTATGTAGTTTAAAAAGTTTAAAAATTACATCCAGTAAAATTTTATATTTAACCAGAATTTGCTGGAAAAAAACAAACAAATCAAAACAAAAACATTTTAACTTAATTTCTGCTTCATGTCTGTTTTTAGCATTAATGCAACCAAAGAAACTCGTATGTCAGATTTGTGACTCTACAGATGTTGTATTTCTTTGGCAGCCATTGATATTTTAAAGTCTATGGAGGACACATCAGATCAACTACATGCAAGATCATTATGATCAGATTTGAAATTTAAGAATAATTATGGTTTACATCATATATTTTAGTCTATGGACGTCCAACCTGTGTCCCATTCAACTCAATTCAAATACCAAAGATCATTGTAATGGTACATAAGTGTTTAGTGTATGAGATCATAAAACATAAATCTAACGCAGATAAGGATCTGTACCTCGGCAAATACATAAAGTTCAATCACAATCACGTGCACATTCCTACGGAGACACTTGTCTAGTTTTTCTAACACTTTATTTCAGTCAGTTTAAATAGTCTAAAAGTAATTTCTTTCTTCTTCAGGTTTTCCACCCAGAACAGTTATAACAGAACCAACTTCTAAAGTTGAACACATGGATGCTGGGAAATATTTTCACCCCTCCTCACCACGTCCTTAAATCAGAGGGATGTCACAGCATTTTACAATATTTTTAAAACAAAAAACTATAATAAACAGTACGAATGGTGCACCAGTATGAATCAGTACCGCGTGTTGTGGTTGTGACAAACGTGCTAAAGTGTTTGTTGGCAGAGGATGCAGGCAGATTTCCAAGACACGTCCATGGGATATTGAAAAATTTCACACCCCTGTGAGTGTTTTGTCAGTGGGGCGCTGCAGCTGTCCAGATTCCTGAGGGGCCGGGGGTGGAACAATACCTCCTCAGTCAGGCATTTTTTTTTTCAATAAATACTGTAGTTCCTTCTCTCAAAGCTCTACGTTAGCGCTGTTAGTCAGCCGATTGCAGTTTAGTATCAGTCATGCTCGAAGATTACTGCCACGCTCAGTCACGGGCCAGACGGATAAGTCATGCAGGTGAGAGCGAACCCGACGCTGCCGCTCTGGATCCTGGCGCTCGTCTCCAGAGAAGAACCCCTCCCTGCTTTTTTTTAAATGGCCCTCGTCTGCAGGGGGATTTGAGGAAGGATTAGTGCTACTAAAAGGACAGAAGGACGGAAACTGGCCACAGTGACGGCAGCACATACCAGCCCCATCTCTCTTCTTGTTTATTTCCTCCCCCTTCCCACATTCTTTCTATCTGCCCAGCTTCTGCTGCCGTTATCCAGGTAACACTGTAAAAATAAGCTGCCGTCTTCCCGGGTCAGATTCATCAGTCTGTGATTGGCTGCTCTCTCTCCCCACTTGGATCCTCTCCAGTTCATCGACCCGGCTCGGCTCCCAGTGGACCACATTCCAACTGCTTGTGTTGTTATTCCACCTTTCACCCTCAGCCCTGAATACCAGGCCCCTGGAAGAGAAAAACAATCAGCTGGGGATTAAAATAAAACCCTTAAGTTATGACACAACACCACGTCTGAAACAGATACAGAGCATACGGACTACACACAGGATTAACACTGCTCAAGGCCTCTAACAAAAGCTCTATCAGTGCCAAAATCAGGGTGGAGGTGAGACACCCACCATCTCCACCCTGATTCTCTGTATCTGCTCCATGCTAACCGCTTGTACGCAGTCCGAGCTCTAAAGGGCCCCGCTTGTGAGAGCTGGTGGTGACAGGCTGGTGGTAACCCTGGGAGCTCTGTCCCGTCACTGACAGCCGTTATACAATGATCCCCTTCTCAACGGCGTGAGTTTGAGGCCCAGTCGCGTTCGCTGCCAACCCCCTCCTCCGCCATCCATGAGAGGACCCAGCAATGCCAGGGAGGAAAACAATGATGCCTCTATTTAACAGCAGATCAGTCAGTCATAAAGGAGGGAGATATTTCTGACTGTCTTGCTCTGATAACCAAAAAAAAAAAAAAACCCCACATAATAAACACTGTAATCTAACATGTTTTAAGTTATGCATTTGAGAAATATTTAGCTTTGAATATGTCACTAAGAAAACTAAAATGAAACACCTTGTGTCAAATATAAAACTGCAACACTGTCAAATATTAATAGATTTAGAGAGTCTTGCAGAGCTGTTATCTACGACACCAGAGCAGAGTCCATTAATGTTTATATGATATGATTAGGACTATAAAAAGAAAAATTAAAGAATATAATCAAGAGCTGATTTCATCTTGTGTGCTACATGCAATTCAGTACAAAAAAATAGCTGCTCAACATAAAAGTGTAATGTATGTGTGTTGAAACTGTCTAGTGGATTCAAAGTTTCATATCGGAGTTGAATGATGGTGATGCCTGTGACACTCGCATAAACTAGAACTTCCTGTCTCTGCTTGGAGAAACACAAACAGGTCTATGTGTTCGGTAGCAACCAGAAGAAAGTTTTTTTTTTAATTTTCAGATGAGACTTATTTGTTTATCCATGGTTGCCATGTAAAAATGAATGCAAATGTGGGGGCTTTTGGACTCAAACGGATGTGCTCTGTTTTCAATTTACCTCATCTCACATAAAGGTCAGAGGTCAGGGATATGTGTGACTGAGCACAGCAGCAGACCTGGAGGCCTTTGGTGGAGTTTCTGTGAAACCACCAACTTCCTGCGCTGCAAGGACCACAAACACAGAAACAAGATGATGCTGTTCTGCTTTGTGTCATTGTCTGGGATGAATCTCCATCTACTGTAGAAAAAATAAAACTTGCTGTAAATAATGTGATTGTACCTTTAACCCATCAGTTCCTCTCTCCACCTCCTCATGTTGCTTTGTCCAAACTGTTCTTCTGATACCCCAGCTGCCTCATCACCTCGCTGCAGTAGGCCTCCACCTGGTTGATCTGCTCCACATTGAGCCTCTCCCTCCACGCGTATATGGCCTCTTTCGCATCTCTGGATGATATGAGGAAAGGTCTGTCTGATGAATACCCCTGACCGTGAGTCATGTTCAGCGCAAACTTCTCCAGATCGGAGAAGGAGGAGAGGTTGGAGAAGCGGAAGAGCCTCTGGAGCTCCTCCATGGGGTGCAGCACCAGGTCCTCGTAGCGGATACGGAGGTAGTTTCTCCTCACCCACGGAGGCGCATTCATCACCAGCATCATGTCACTGAGCCAGTTGTCACAGATGAGCTCCATGGCGCTGGAGACGTAGCTCTCAGCCCGGTTCACCCTGTTGCTTGGCACCAGCAGCCGCTTGTACTTGTCGCTCTGTTTCTTGCTGCGCAGCACCTGGATGCTCTCCTTCACCAGGGCCTGTTTGGACTTCAGACGCGAGTTGTGAACGGCTCTGGGGTCTCTGAAGAGCTGGATGATCTGGAGGTTAATCGCCGGGTCTTTCATCAGAGGAACCAACGTGCTGAGGTCCAAAACGCGGACTCCTTTAATCACCATCACCGGGTACTTCTTACACTCCCTCTCCAGCTCTCTGATGTCTCTCTTTTGGCACTTTGCGCACTGATCCTCCTTCACCAAACCGATTTCACGCCGCTTGTGCGCGCTACACAGCGGCTCCGAGCAGATCACCTTGTTCATTTTCCATCCGAATATAAAGGAGGTGGTGATGTTTTGAGTACCGGCGTAAAGTTTGAGCACGGAGAAGTCGCATCTGTACAAAGCGTTCATCATGTCCCGCACTGCGCCCTGCAGGCTGCCCGCGTCCCCCGGGTACAGAGCCTGCCATATGTGCCACATAGGCTCGTACAGGTAGAAAACGTCAGGATGTTGGTTGAACAACTCCCCCAAGAACGACGAGCCGGTCCTCCAGGTGGCATGCAGATAGATGTGTATCCGTGACTGGCTCCTGTTGACGGGGTACTCCGCCGCGTCGCTGCCGTTGACTTTGTACCCGTTATCCCACAGCAGCGCCACCGTGTTCTCCAAATCTGGGCATCTGGGCTGTTGCTGCGGCAGTCCATGCCTCCCTCGTTGAGCAGATTTATCCCCGTAATCTAACACGTACGGGATTAGCAGAAGTAAACCTGAATATGCAAGAATTAAAATCAAGTATTTCTTATGAAGCCTCCTCTTCATTTCCTTTATCTCCGGGAGGGGCTTGGTGCTCGGCGGCTGGTCTGCGGACTGGGGCGCAGCGCTGTGTGGAGCACCGAGCTGTGTCTGCAACTCAAGTTATGCGATTCGTGTAAGGAAAGAGAGTTTGTGTTGAGGGATTAGCCCCGCCCCATTTTAAAGACAAAATAACCAGATTATTCCTTCTTCCTCTTCACAACATCTCACGCCACCGCTTTAAAACTGCTCGGTTGCCATAGTTACAGGCCAAAATGGCTGCAGCATTTTTATTTATTTATTTATTTATTACATTTCTCAGTTTTCTTCTGCAAAAAACGGCGCAGACCGTTAAATAGAAATGTCAGAGAGTGTCGGAGGGGAGAGACTCTAACGGCTGCCTCCTACCGTAACCTTTCCGGACTGCAATGGATTCTGGGAGTTTGAGCAACATTATAGAAACTCCATAAATTAAGTTTTAAACAAGAACCTATAAAATTAAAATTAACCTCGGTGATTTGTATTTTGGTGTCACGCATGCGCAGAAGAAATACCGTAACTGAAAGGGATGTTTTTATATTTGTTTTGTTTTGTATTTGTGACGTTACGTCGCAAATACAAATACACATCTTAATTAATGTAATGTATTGATTATCATTGCAGATGAAAATTAATAGGAAACTGTGGGTGTCTATAAAGTAAAAGATCGATCTAAAGACACATGATATGTTTTGTAAAATGCATTGTGTGGATTTAAATCAGATCTAATGATTTGCACATAATCTAGAGTTTCTTAATACTCCTGCACAACACAGGAAGAGTTTCAGCACTTAACACAGGAAAAGGTGATCTGATACAGTGAAAAGTTTTTATTATTGCAGATAAGGAGCAGAGGGGAGTTGTGTGAATTATTAACAATGCACAATAAAGAGTTGGAGGAAGGTAGTTATTGTTCCTCATATTTAAATTTATGGTTAATATATTATTGAGAGAAGCAGACACTAAGAGTGAGGTACTGATTGAGAAAATGTTGGGGAACTTTAGGGTCCGTTATGTTTAGAAGATGAGGTTGGGACACAAACAAAACAGGCTTATGATATGATGTAAGAGGAGGATTTTTCATTAAAATATGTTATGGATCTAGGTGAAGAGACTTGGTTTAACTAAACAATGGAGATTTTGAATGAGACATTTATTCAGGTAAACGTACGAGCTGAAATATCCACAAAATACAAAGATAAAATGGGAACCCACCTTTGCTATTCAAAGGTGAGATGAATGTGTGGATCATCTGTCCTATGGTCTAGTTGACCCTCTCCTCAGTGACATTCTCCATCTTCTCCAGAGATTATATATGTATATGTATATATAATCTCTGGAGGAGATTGGCTCTACATCGATGTCTTGAACCAGTTCTCCTGGGTTATCAAAAAGCTGAAATGTGGGGGGAGAAATAGAGATTTAAATTCTCCTCAAATTCTCCTCCTAATTCCTGAAAAAAATAAAAATAATGTTCATGGATTTCATCCAGACCTGGATGGAAATTATCTTTGTCTTTTTTGACACCAGATTAACGTGAAAAAAAAAAAACATTAAAGATGTTGACAATAGCTGTGTTGAGACACCTGGTAGCGGTGGCCGAGGGAGCAGATGTTGAAACAAATTTACATAAATAACGTTTTAGTGCAGTAAGAGAAATGGAGGTAAAAAGGAGGTACACAAGTGCTAAATAAAATAAGGCAATATGCAGGAGATCATATAAGAAGTAATAATTGGGCAAGTCTAGATCTAGATACTAATTACAACCAGATTAGATTATGGTAGTTCACCATAGTTCACCATAGAGTTCAGCATGAATCCACACATTGAGGATTTGATGTTATAAAGGTCAGACTCCTGTGTACATATAGGTGCAGGAAGAACCTCCTCTGTGTGTGCCCTCCAAGTACAGACAGGAAAAATACCATGTTGTCTAAACAGGAAGGAAATAATGGTTTAGTTTTGTGAGATCATGATGGTATACACACAAACCAGAACAGCATTACAGATCAGCTGGGAAAGGCAAAGAGCACCAAAGACAGGTTTTGAGTTGACACTACAGGACCCCTGAGAGTGTCACTGGTGCTGTGTGACAGTTAAAAGCTTCTGAAATAGACATGGTAGTAAGATGTAAAAAAAAAAAAAAAAAGAAGAAATACACAATATATCATAAATATTGAAATCATGTGCATGTTTTTTTTTCTTTTTACAAAGAGCACAGTTGATGACTTATGTTTAACTCTGTAATCTATTTTATTACACTCACTGTCCCATGTCACAAAAGTGATATATTTAAATGTTTTTATGGCTCCAGAGTAGATCATCCAAAGTAAACGATCTTCTCAGGTGTCAGTTGTATCTATTAAGGCACCGTGGCCATATTCTTCTAATGTGTTCTGGTGGACCCATAGAAGAAGTGAACAAACAATCCAAGTGAGAATTTAGAGAAGTAACTACAAGCATTTGTTCAGTCAATACAAACTGGATAGGATGGGCCTCATGTGAGCAAAAACAAATATCAGAGGAGTATGGAAACAGGTTTGGGAACTATAGGAGACACATTTGCATATCTATTTTAAAACAATGTAAGTAGTAGGATAGAAGTGAGATCACATGAAAGGTGATGACAATAAGGTAAAGTGTATTAGAGTCAAAACTAGATACAGTTTTTAGGAGGATAGCTCCATAGACCTGTTTAATTAATCAAAATAATTGGTACGTCCGTTGAGCTGGTCTCTGAGTTTTGTCAAGCACCAGAAAGAGTTAAACCAGCTGTAGGTCTAGTTGATATGATATAAAACAAAACAAAAATATAATCAAGAGAGAAGAAGAGAGAACATGAATAAAGGGTATAAAATGAGTCATCAGCCTCTCATAGGAAACACTAATGGAATAAGTTTAGTCGTGACAGTGTAGCAGTTACAGTGTGACAGTGTGTTTCCGGCAGGGGGCAGTAGAGCAGAGCTTGGTTGAATGGCAGATGCCAGCAAACACCACCGAAGAAGAAAAGGACCAAGACAAGTGTTGCGCGGTATCTGGAGAAATCAATGGAGAAATGGCTGAAGATGTATCTCCTTTGCGACAAATGCTGCATTTAAGACGTTGTCGCTCCCGCTAGCCTCTTAGCTCGCAGAACCCCATGCCCAGCTGTAAGTCTGACCGATAGGAAGCTAATAACACCAGGGGCTGTTAGCGTCCCGTTAGCTGCAGCGGTGTTGACATCAGGCGGCAGCAGACATGGCTCACTGGAGCACCTTTGAAAAGGAGACGGAGAAAGAGACGAAGAAGTTGATCAGCTGTATCAGCGGGATCGAGGATGAGGAGGACCAGAATTTTCAAATGGCGCTGAAATTCGCCTGGTCAAACTTTAGGTGGGTTGGTTAGAGATAGTGAGGTTGGCAGCTAGCTAGTGAGGAAGCGTTAGCCGCCAGACAGCAGCCATGGTTACGGTGTGTTTTGTTTTCAGGTTTCACCGCTACCTGGACGTGGACAGACATAAAGTACAACGCAGTCTCAGCGGGTGAGTGTCGCTCTTACATGTCTCATGCAAGGACGTACCAGTTATTTTACAATTAAACTGGACTATGGAGTTATAAACTGTATCTAGTTTTCTCCGGTTTTTACTGTGATACATAAATGTATGTTTAAGTGACAAACACAGATTGCTACTGTGCCACTACACAGTGTGACATCTGTTTTGTGGCAATAATTTCACTTTGTCTGGAAATATGCACCATTAAAACATGTATAACAGAGGAAGGAAGCCTTATATCTCCTGTCTTGTGCAGGAGTCAGGAATCAGCAGGAAGATGGTGCTGTGATGGAGCTAGAAACAATGCTAGAAACAATGTCCCTTTCAAAAGCTGTGTCAGACATCACACTGCTTGTGCAATTGTCTACAAATGATTATTTATTTTTTAGAGGCTCACAATGAGGAGCACATGCCCACCAACAACACTTGGTCTTTACATGACACTTTCATTTATAATCTGTAATGTTTTACAGAATCTATGAAAAGCTCATGGTTCACTCCGACTTGAGTAAAGCAGGAAGCTGGATGAGACTGACTGAAGAGTTCCTTAACTCACCTTTACCCAATACAGATGGAACAAAGGTAATGACACAGCACAGACATGGGCTGACACTTGAGGGATTTCCCCCAGACAAATCCCCCCTTTTCTTCATTGCCAATATTTCCTCTAAGAACCAAGTGCACCATCCTGATTAATGACACAGCATCCTAGCATACAACCAAGTTTGCTTTGTGTTTTATTTGCAGACTGATGTACACTACAGTGTCCTGTCACTGCTGCTCCTCTTGTCAGGGTCTCCCTCAAACACAAACTTTACAGAGAGACCCAGGCTGAAGGAGGCTGGTGAGCTGATTTTATTTTCACTAATGAAACTGTTAAATTGTTCTAAAATACTACAAGCCCAAGTTAATCACGATATCTCCCACATGTCTATGCAGAACCAGAGGACAGCTTCGACTGGGGTAAATATCTTATGGAGGGTGAGGACATAGACATTGGTCCATATCCAGACACTCCTGTGAGTAGATCACAACCAAAGTCGTTATTTGTGTATGTGAATTACCACAACACAGTAATATTGAAATGCTGCTGTGTTGAATTAGTCTTGTTTGTTTTTTAGGAGTGGTCTGAGGAGGAGAGTGAGGATGATGACAGTCAGCAGCCAATCAGCAGGGAGGATTCTGGGATTCAATTGGACAGAACCCCCCAGGAGGATCAGGACAACACAAACAAAACAGTTCCAGTCACATGGACGGGTGCGAACTTATCAGACAGTAAAATAACAGAAAATACATCAAGCTAGCCTTTTTCATGTATTATAATAAAATACTGTAAAAAATAAGATGGGATTAGAACAAACCTCTGTGTTTGTTCCTGCAGTGGGTGAACCTGACGCTCGGGTCTGGCTGGAGCAGCATGTAGTGACACCATACTGGGTGGCTCATGCACCACGTTTTCCTCACAGCTTGCATTTACACTCTAATCTGCTTAATGTGTGGTAAGACCCCAAACAGTTTTATTGTTTTATTACTGTTTTATTTAAAAAATGAATTACAACATTATTCTAGTCATATTATGAGATACAAATTTCAAATTAAACTTGAAATTTACATGACTCTGAAAGTGTAATACACTGGGTGTAAGTTTTAAAGCTGATATCAATCTATTATTAAATATTATCATATTTCATCAGTCATTTTTCCAGACAGTGTACAGGTGGACTAGTAGAGATGATTCTTTCTTTATTGGGTCTCATCAGTAGAAGTTGATGTGTTGAAGTTAATTTCATTGGATTAGTGAAAGGTCAAATATTTACGCTCAGCGTTTCTCCTCAGGGATCAGCACTTGTACAACACTGATCCATTGTATCTGCCAGAAGAGAAGGCCTTTGTCACAGAGACCCAAGTAATACGGGAGACACTGTGGTAAGATGAAATGATTCTGTGCTGTGTGACTGTAGCCATTGTTCCAACTTGTAAAGAAATATATCACAAGTTGCACCTTTTTATTAGACTCTAAATCCTAAAAACACTTGAATCCTTGTTATATTGCATGGCTGTAAAGGAGAAAAATTCTTTTGTCCTTCACAGCCACGTGTTGAGATATTTATGTTCGTAATTTTGTGCAGTTTAACTGTTGCTTTTGACTCTTTTTGTCTTAGGCTTCTGTCTGGAGTGAAGAAACACTTTATATTCCAACACCATGATGGAAAAGTGTCTGTAAGGAATAATGTGGTGGTAACTCATCTAACCAGTGTAAGTTATCCGAACAATCATTTGTATTGTGAATTAATATTAATAAACTTGTTTGCTGTAGGGAACACTGTTTTCTTCTCTTGTTCCACAGAACTGCCTGCGCTCTGTGCTAGAACATATCGCAGTGTACGGCCAAGCCGTGTCCAGGCTGCAGAGGTTCATAGACGAGGTGACAGGTTACAGTTCGGAGCCGTGCCCACCGAGCTCTGGTTCCTCCTACGGCTCCAAGAAAGGCTCCGAGCCTCCCTTCAGGACCTACCAGGCCTTTGTGTGGGCACTTAACAAGTACTTTACCAGCTTCAAAGAGGAACTCACAACAATTGAGCGAGAGCTCATATGCGATGGCAAGTACAAGACCAGCATGTTTTTAAACGGATGAAGTCACCGGCTATATCCTGGTCTAAGACACAGAGCAACAATAACTATACAATCTCTGTAATACCAGGAGGATAAGATAATACTGTAGTGCTTTTGTAGTCGCCCAGTCTACATATATTATACCCTAACATCTAAAGTATGTATAAAATACTATCAAATGAAATTGTCCTGGCAATCATCCTAAAGTAAGAGACCTGTGCTGCAGTTTGGCAACACATCTTATATTTGTCCTATTGTTTTGATCAAAAATCTTTAAAAAATTACTTTATATAGAATCTGAGTATTTGATCATGAGGTATATTTGTTAAGTTATTTATTTTTTTTTTTTTTTTTTTTTTTTTTTTCTAGATGAGACGCTGACCCTCTCTGCAGTCCTAGAGCGCCTCAGTCCTCACCTGGCCCAGATCAAAGTGCTGCACAGAGTCTTCTGCACAGGAGTCGCTGAAGTCCCCCCCGAGACTCCAAATGTCGTGCGGGCGTCTCACCTGCTCAACACCCTGTACAAAGCTATCCTTGAGTATGACAGTGTTGGTGAGGCATCAGAGCAAGCGGTGAGTCTGTCCTCAGTGTTTTAAACATGGTGAGCTCAGCACATGAGCCAGACAATTAACAGATCTTAATAAGAAAATGTGGCTGTGGTCTTTTCCTCTAGGTGGCCCTGTTGTTTTCTCTATGGACTGAGACAGTAAGACCATATTTGGAGATTGTGGATGAATGGATTGTTCACGGTCACCTGTTTGACCCTGCCAAAGAGTTCATCATCCAAAGGTGGGATATAAAGACATTTTTTTTTGATAATCTTAAAACATCTCCTAACATCGCTCAATGATCTTTTGTTCAGGAACAAAGATGTCCCAGTGAACCACAGGGACTTCTGGTACGCTACCTACACGCTGTACAGTGTGTCGGAGACGGTGGAGAACGAGGAGAAGCTGAACGACGCAGCCAGTGGGAGCTCTGGAGGGGATCAGGGCTCCAGTAACAGGCAGCTCACCATGGTGTCCTTCCTAAAACCTGTCCTCAAGCAGATCATCATGGCGGGGAAGTCCATGCAGCTCCTCAAAAATTTGGACTGTAAGGAGGCTGAGCAGTCGGAGAGATCCTCTAGAGGTCAGTGTTTACTCTGCAAGTGATAATTGTCGATGACTTACTTTGGAGCATTTTCTTTAATTAACAGTGTCTAAATCCTGTGCTGCAGATGCAGAGAGGAAGAGCTTATACACACTGTTCTTAGAGTCGGTGCAGTCACGCCTCTGCAGCCAAGAGGAATCTCCGACAGACGCGGTGACAGATCAACAAGCCACTAAGAGGAGCCTTGTTAGGATGCAGTCCATCATGGCTCAGCATCTGGAAATCGATGACGTACACGATCCATTGCTGGCCATCAACTTTGCCAGGTAAACAGTGACACCATTAAAAGCACAGGCAGCTCTTCAGACTGTTTGACTCACTCGATCGGCTTTAAAATAAACAGTGAAGCACATTTAAAACACTAGAGCAGAGCAGAGCAGTAAGTTTGTCACTGAACAGCAGAATACAGCTTAGTGGTTTAATCTAGCCATTATTATATAATGTCTTTTTTTGCAGCTGTTAGTTTTATAATCTCTTAAATAACTCTGTCCAAACATAATTGCTTTTGAAAAGAATTATGTTTTTTTTTGGTCCCAGACCTGCAGGGCAAACATAATTTTACAGTTTGCTATATGTTCACCCTCAGGCTCTACTTGGAGCAGAGTGACTTTCATGAGCGTTTCTCCGGAGGTGATTTCATCGTGGACCGTTCCTCTCAGTCCGTCACGTGCCAGACCTTCGAGCTCACACTACGCTCCTGCCTCTACCCTCACATCGAGAGGAGGTACATCGAGTGCTGTGGGAACCTGATGAAGACCCTGAAAAAAGACTACAAGTAAGCGTCGTAACACGTGCAAGGACGAACAAGTCTCTTTCAGTCACGGCAGATGGAGCTGAAATGTCCCTTCATGTGTCTGCAGGCTGCTGGAATATCTGCAGGCCATGAGGAACTACTTCCTGCTGGAAGCTGGAGACACCATGTATGACTTTTACACGGCCATCTTTGATAAGGTGCAGGAGAAGGAGAGCTGGCAGCAGCTGTCGTTCCTCAACGTGCAGCTTCAGGAAGCGGTGGGACAGCGCTACCCAGAGGACAGTAGCAGGTACTGCAAGCTCTTTTTAGTGAAGAATCATTAAAGATATGTTTACAACATTTTTACAACATTGAAATATGAATGTTTTACAGGTTGTCAATCTTCTTGGAGACCATTGATCCTTCCAGGAAAAAACACCCTGTCAATAACCTGGAGGTGCTCACTCTCAGTTACAAGGTGAAATAACTGAATGTATTTGTTTAAATCTTGTTCATGCTTCTTCTGGAGAATTCCATAAGTTAACTTAAGATAAACTTAGTACAGTGACAATAAAGGTGTCTTATCTTATCTTGCCTTAAGTTTCACCTCTTTATTTCTACACAGGTCCCCTGGCCTGTTGACATTGTGATCAGCACCGAGTGCCAGAAGATCTACAATCAAGTGTTTCTGCTCCTGCTGCAGATCAAATGGGCCAAATACAGTTTAGACACACTTCGTTTCAGCGGTATGAACTAACTGAGTCATTTTTTTAAGCAAAGGTTTGAGCATTTTTGCTCTTTGTTCCAATTTAAGACATTTTAGGTCAAACAACAGATCTGTCTCACTTTGGAAGGCTCTTTGACTGACATATTCTGTTCTTCAAAGTTACTTTACTTGATATATGAAAACAAATCAGATCAGTTGAAGAGTGTGATCTTTAACATGTTCTCTAGATTTCACTGCCATCGGTAAGAAAGTGGAGGAAGCTGCAGCTGAAGAAGTGAAGGTGAAAGAGAATCAACAAATTCACAGAATGTGTCTGCTACGGGTCAAACTGATGCACTTTGTCAACAGTCTTCACAACTACATCATGACAAGGGTAAGACATGTTACACAGGAAGCTGAAACTGAAGCAGCTAAATGAAATTTAACCATCGTACACTTGATTGTTTCACAGCGACACTTTTTGTTCTGTGGATTTTATGTCACTGATCAAACAAACTGCAGGTAAACATGTGGCATATAAATAGGAAACTGTGGGTGGCAGCAAAGAAGAAAATCAAATTTAACAACACATGATATGTTTTGGAGAATGTATTTAAAATCTGTGTGGGTTTAAATTGAATTTTATGATTTGCACATAATCCTCTGTATTCTCTTTTCTGGTCAGATTCTGCACAGCACTGGACTGGAGTTTCAGCACCAAGTGCAGGAAGCTAAGGACCTGGACCAGCTGATCAAGATCCATTACAGATATTTAGCAACTATCCATGACCGTTGTCTGCTGAGGGAGAAGGTAAACAGCAACTCACAGGGAACAGGGTTAACTGCAGATCCAAGGGAGGGCAGGTAGTATTAATAACACAGTATTTATCTTCTATCCTGGACCAAAGCACTTAATATCTGTCAGCTCCAGCATCACCTTTCCTTGACTGAAGCTACACTCTGGCCTCAATGCGTGGGCAGAGAGCCAGGGAGGAGAATTTACCATTAGGGATCGATAAGACACTACTCATCACTCACCTGTGAAAATGTTTTATCTTGTGATCAGGTTATTATATTTCCTGTTCAGGCTGAGGAAGCTGGGAAAGGACAAACTCTCCTCCATGCATTTATCTATCCCCTGTTTTCTAATGCGGTTGTCTTTCCTTAGGTCAGTTTTGTGAAGGAGGCAATAATGAAGGTTCTTAATCTAGTCCTGATCTTCTCTGATCGCTGGCAAGCTGGATTTGGAGCCTGGAAGTAAGAGCCCTCGTACAGACTGGAAAATTTAACTTGTGGTTCACACACATGCCACACACAAATAACATATGACGTCAGTACATTTTCATTGACTTGTTTAAACATAATGTGCTCGTGTATTATTTTATTTTGTTATTATAAAGAACTCCTGTAGTATCTTTCTCGACAGGCCTTTTGTGTCTCAATATTGTGTTTGTGTCTTAATTACAGGATTGAGTCCATTGATAAAATGGAGTCCGATTTCAAAAACTGTCACATGTTCCTTGTGACGATCCTCAATAAGGCTGTGTGTCGCGGCTCCTTCCCTCACTGTGAGTAACGTATCACTCATATCACCCAGACCTCTGAGTTTTAATCAGCTGCACAGGAAATTTGGCTCACACTCTCTATGACTGTATACCTTTATATACTGGCAGGAATAATAACACTGATGTAATGTGATTGTCTTTGCTTTTCCTACTCGTACAGTGGAGTCTCTCGCCCTCTCTCTGATGGCAGGATTTGAACAGTGCTGAGGAAACATCTATGTCGCAGTGTTACTCGACGGATTGAACTCGTCTGTTTGGTTCTCTCTGTCTCACCACTGTGTACTGTAATTGTTCATGATGATGTGTAACATATGATGTCACAATCTGCTCTGACTGTTGGAGATGAACTGGGATTATGTGGTGTCAGTCTTTTTAAGGCTGTAGTCAAGCAAGCTACTTGTGAACATACATGTATTTATTGAAAAATGTAAAGTTTTTTTATGATCTGTTTTGTTGGCTGTTAATAATGTGTAAATATTAAGCACAATAAAAATTGTACAATGATGTAAGTATATGGTGTTCAACATAATGTCATATTGCTTTAGAATTAAAGATAATTAATAATAGCATTGACAGTGTCATCAAATAATTGATCTTGACACTTTGCAGTCGATGCCTTTACAAGACAGTGTTCATAAAGAAAGAACTGATGCTGCTGAATTGATCCGTGAAACCTTATGGGTTCAGGTTGCAAGTATAGTTTATTTTAATCTCTATTTTACTTTCTAATCCCTAGCTGAGTGAAATTTGAATTGAATCAGGTTGTTCGGGTGAAACATGAGAGCACATTCTATATTAATGTATATTAATATTGTATATTAATGGCTGTTTGAATGATTATTGCTTAGTGATATACTATAAAAAGATTTAGTTTAGTTGATGACTTTTTGAAGTGGTAAATTTCAGTGACTCATTACACAAACTAAATAGCAACTTAACTTGTATAAAACGTAAACTGACAACTTCAGATAAGTATAGAACCTGCAATTTATTCAATAATGTTGCTTTTCTTTTCTCATTCACTGTGTGTGGTGTAAGAGGGAGATTAGATTTATCAGATTAGCCTGAGTCCCAGTGGAGACACCGTCTTGTCACAGGGAACAAGATTGTCCTGGGTCATCAGCTCTGTGGCATCTGAAGTTTTGTTCTTGTTCTGTGTGACTGGTTTTTGTTACGTATGAGTAACAAAGTTATTTAACAGCCAAGAGAAGTTGTATTTAATTAATTTGACATGACCATGTCTCTATGGTTTTTAAATCATTGTATCAGTTTTTTACTGAACGATGTGTAATCAGTATGTTTTTCTCTGAACCTGCCTGCCGTTTATTCCTTTTTAAGATAAAATTAAAATAATTCGATATAAAAAACAAAAACTATTCTTTTTGCCATGCACTTATATCCATCGCTCAGGCATCTGTGTGATATTGAAAGATGGTTCAGTGAGTCTAAACAAAGGCTGTTTGATTTATTTGATACTTCAACACAAATAAAAATGGTTCTAATACAAGAAACTCGAATAGTATTTGGTACTATTTTTTTTTTTTTTTTTGTACTGGGATGTTATGTCAGAAGCTCAGCTGTTTGATGTAAAGCTGCGTGTCTGATCAATAATTCAGAAGAAAAACTTGGCATGCACTATATACGTATTTAATGGATATGGGGTCACTTAATAATAATAATAATAATAATAATAAAACAACTACAGACAATCAAACATTAACAATAAAAAATATAATGGAAAAAAACGTTGTTTACATCCAAATAAGAGTTTTGTTTTTTTAAAGGCCTATCCATCATATGGAGTACTGCGCAAAAAAAAAAAAAAAAAAATTATTTTGAAATACTGAGTATGAGATCGACATTAATGAGAAGAGGAAGATTTTATTTATTTTGTCTAACTTGTTAATTTTTAGCTGATAATGAGAACAAACTAATTTTTTTTTAAAATTATAATAGATAAATAAATATAAAAAATACATTTCAAATTCGTGACCTTAAAACCCCATGTAACCTGGAGATGGAGTCAGAGGTTTTTATTTATTTGTTTATTGCCACCGTCGACCCTCCACAGCCCGGGGCGGGCAGGTTCTTCACGTACATTCCTGTGACTTCACCTTTTCTCTCCAGCGTCCTGCCCTAGTGGAGGAGACCAGCACCGCAGCTCTGAGCGTGAGTTTCCTGTTGAGTTTCCCTGTTTTAGGGACAGGAACTCCCTGCTGTACTTCTCTCCCCCGCCCATGATAATAACACCGACCGAGGAAAGATTCCTCTGGCCGACGACAGAAAGAAAAACTTTGGATCGAAGAAACTCGGACTTCTTCGGCCGCCGGAGGAACCTTCATTGCGGCTTCATGGCGCTGTGAACTGCTCAGTAACCGCACAAGTTTTCCCTCTGAACCAACAAAGTGCGGGTGAGTTGGAATCATTTCTGTCGGAGTTGGTTTCATGGTTGTGTATTTCCAGCTAACTCAACTAACCCGCGGTGGCAGAAAGAAAAAAAAAGTTGCGTTGTCGTTAGTTTCTGGTGTCGTCGCGTGAACGGAGCTTCTTTAACCGTTGTCCGTTAAAAACCGGACGGTTGGTTCAGGTGAAGTTTTTGAAGTGTGGGCTCGAGGAGGTGGTGAACGGCTCGTGGAAACGTAAAGCCATTTTCCTGACTCACAGGCCCGAGCTGTGACTAATCTCAGGCCCCGGTACGGAGCAGGGATTCAGCCGCTGACCGCACCAACATGTCGGGGCCGCGACCTCCACGACTTTTGCTCTAATCACAAACTCTGTCGTTTAAGAGTTTTATTTCACTCTGCGCTTTGTTTTCGTGGAGTTTTGTGTGAACTTTATGTGAGTCGGGAGTGGAGAGTTGTGTGTCTGCCAGGTGTGATAGCCACAGTGAGACACAAGTTACTGTTAAAATATGTCTGACATAAGCTATTAATCCGACTAACTGTCATTTAAACGTGAAATATTAAATGAATTATTGTGCATCCCTTTGTTTTTCCTCTCCTGTTTGCTCCTGTGGGAGTTTCACTGTAGCAGGACATTTGTTGCACTGTATTCCACACCCTCCCCATGATGCATTCATGGTCCTGGCAGTCACTGTAAATACCAATACAGCCGCACTTTTCATAGAGATATTTGGAAAAACAATCGTGTCAACTCTGTGTGAAAACTCATGTTTTTACACAAAGGCGTGTGGAAAAAAAACTGAAAAAAACCCATGTTTTCACACAGAGGCAGCAGCTGCCCGGTTCAGGATCACAAATACCTGATCTCACTGCGTTATCATTGCTTTTCTGTGAATCTCGTATCAGATTTTAACTGTGATGACATAAGGGAAGGAAGGATGGGGGGTAGGGGGTTATGAGGTATGAACACGCTGTAGAGAAAACCCACAAGCGTAAGTTTGGTAAAAGCGGGGTTGCTATTTTTCTCTGTGGTTACACTGCGTATCTAAGGTGAGTGAAAAGTCATATTAGTTCAAGTGGTGCGCTGCAGTGTAACAGTGAATAACAGTATTTTTTTTTGTTGGATCATCATCTATTAACTTTTATTTGCAATATTGAACAGCATGTTATACTTCTAATAGATGCTTATGAATAAAACATCAGTAAACATAAATTAAATCCAAGCCTCACTGACATGAGGATTTAAATTTCAATGTCTTATAAGTTTATTTGCATTTCGCTGTGCTTCTGGTTGACCAAGCATATGTTTTTGAGTAGATAAGACTGCAGTCTGCTGAACACTAGATGTATGCGCCACTGAGCAGTCAGGAAGTCTTGTAACACTGTGTCAATGTGAACAATTGGGGAAGTCATTTGCTATGCACAGGCTTAAGAAAAAAACTACTTAGAGATAGTTAGAGATTCATACTGATTGCTTTGGTAAGTGGGAACTTCTGCAAAAATAGATGTTAATCATGCCTCAACAAATAAAGTCCAAATGCATGGTGTGTATGATGTAGTGTGTCACCAGTGCAGTGAAAATACACTTTTTATTAGATTATTTATTTGAATTTCTCTTTGACGTATTTCCTCAAAGATGGGAAAGTACATGTGGCGCTCTGCAGGGCACATGTTTTCACTGTTGCATCTGTTTTGCACTTAAGTGGAATATAATTTATATGTGACTTCCTCTCCATCTTCTTGTTGGCAGAAGCACTGAAGAGTGTGATATGTTGGTATTTCTTTCTAACCTGATATGCGAAAAGTGTCAAACTGTTTTGTACTTTCATCTGTGGTGCCAGGGGCAACACAGCCGTACTGAAACATTACTGAAAACAACAACAAATGCCCCCAAACCCTCCCCCCTACTACTCTGGCATATCCTTCCGTGCATGTTATTTAGTTTTATCTATCTTTTCATTTCACAGTGGCACAGACAAGTGACAGTAGACAAACCAAGTGATGATATGTTTGATGAACAATGTCCTGGTTGGTCTAGATGATTTCAGAATGGTTATTTAACACTCGATTATTTTAATTAAGCATTTGCATTTGGTTACATTTATTATTTTGTTGCCCAGTTTGACAGTCAGTGTTTGGGTTACTTTAATCGTGTTTGCTTAGAGAGCGTTGCATCATGGGATTCTTATCAGAAAGCGCTGTAAACATCATGGACACTGCCTTTTGTCCTGATGTTTAATTTGCGTATTGGATAAATTTGAACACTTAAATAAAAACAAACAAACAAACAAAAAAAACATAAAGTAAATATGAAGCACTTTTTTTGTTGTGTTCATAGGTTTCAGGTGACTCAATATGAATATTTTTTGATCAAATGATTTCATATATACACTTGCACAAAATAGTAGTCAAACTACTGTTTATGGCGTCACTCCTCTGGTTTACAAAGTGTTTGGGACCACATTCACTCATTCACTAGATAAACCAGGTGTCACAGTGATCACTTCTCACAGCCTCTCACAGTCGCCCTTATTTTTTTTCTCTTCGTTTAATTTCTTGACACATTGTGTCTGATGATCAATGTTGTTATTTTATCTCGGCTCATCAAATCCTCTGTGCTCCAAGAAGCTTAAGAGACTATTACTGTGTATGCTGTTGGTGTGACGTGGTCTTGCCCTCTGCTTGGTACACCTGTGTTACCTGCTTGAGGTTGGTGTAAGCTCCTTACTGTGTAATTACAGAGCGAGCCTGTCAAACACATGGTGTGTTGCTTCAGCAGTGGGTGTAATTGTCCAATAACCAGGTTGGTTAAATTAACACTGTAGAAGACGGGGACTTGATTTGTTCCTTGCCCGTCTCTGGCAGAAGGAGACATCTTTAGACACTGTTGTCTAAACAGGAACTGTGCACTGAAGCAAAAGCTGTAAAAGTTCCTTTAAAAAAATGGACAGTTTCTGTTAAGAAAAGTCGACTAATTGCACAAGTTTTAACTAAATAAAGTGCAGCTATTGATTAGCATAAAGCTGTTTCATATTCGTCAACTCTCACAGTTTCCATAGTAACAGTTTCTAAGCACAGATATACATGTTTTGAAATGCAGAACTGTGTGTGTGTGTGTGTATCCTTTTTATTGGTTACTTTCAGTTTCCTGCATTAGCTTTAGTGATGAATGTCAGTCCTTCCTTCTCTTGATGTGGATTCTGCATCACATGTTCTCATTGTCTGTGATTTACACTTCCCTGTTTTTGGCTCTAAGATGACTGATGTGGAGTCTGTGATCCTGCTTACTTGACTGTTTGCAGCTCAGTTTGATGAGTTCAAAAAAGTATTTTTGGTCTAGTCATCGATTGGACACGCTCTGAAGAATTTTCTTCCCATCTGACTTCCTTCTGTCTTTCAAAAACTGTGTTTTGCAACTAACCGCACCTATTTTTACTTGTATGGGGCATGACTGGTTATTTATTGCACTGGCATTGGCAAGAAAATCATCTCACTTGTTTACTTTTGTGTTACTAACAGTGTGGTCAGACAGTAGTCGGAAAGTAATACGCTTATTTTATCTGCACTCTCACACGTTAGGTGTCAGTAGCACTGACTGAAAATAAAGTTGAAAGTCATGACTTGAACATTAGAATAGAGCATGGGCCCAAAGAAACTACAGGAAATATGTCATAGTCTAAACTAAGGAAGTGAAATGGGTTTTTAATGTTATATTATACTGGTATTATTATTATTATTATTATTTATGTGGCAGCATATAAGGTTGTCAGGGCTCTGATGCTGCTTTTCAGAAAATTAGTACGTGAGTTAAAGTGAAATCAAACCACTGCTTTGCTGCAAGTACCAAAAGTAAAAAAGCAAAATTGTCTTGCATTAGTTTCTCAAGTGCAAAAAGTACTTTATGTCCATAATCTCATCAATATTAAGTGTGTTGTTAATGTTTCAGACCTGCTGCCTTTAATGGTGGTCATGGTGCACATGCTTTGAGGAAATCTTTGTGGACTACATTACATGCCTGGACCTGCATCAGGCATTAAACGGTCCTGTGTGAATTTTTGCGTTATATCTGCATAATAAACACAGAAAATATCAAACTGGGAGAAACATGACCTCAAAGTATAGAGAGGTGAAGTTACACATCCTCTCCTTGTTTGCCTCTGATCCTGTAGCATCTCTAACTTAATTTTGTGATGCAGAGTTCGTCCTTTCCTGCAAAGCTGCAACACGATACTGAAGTTTTCTCCTCATATTCTGAAATAAATGGACGTTTGCCACTTACTCGCTCATTGGATAACAGAATTTGGACATCTCATTTTAACCAAGATAAAATGGTGTTCATATTATTAGCATTCAACAACCATGTTCTCATGAGTCAGTCCGACTTTGGCTCTGCATTTGCCACAGTCATTTCTTAAAGTGACTGTGGCACGTAAAGTTCCACGACAACCTACATGTTTTTTTTTTTCTTCTCCTCAGATAAAGTAATTTTGCTGAGGTCATTTTTGAGAAACTCATGGACCATTTTACAATGTCTGACAAAGACATAAAAGTGACCCATTAAAAAAAAAATCACCATCCTTCTGCAGTCTTGTGATTATATGGACCCTGTCCTCTTTGTGCTCAGTGCCACACTTCCATCTTAAGAGGAGGAGGAGGCCTGTGACCTCGTCTGACCCCCAGCCTGTGCTCACAGTGACTGCCAGGCTTTTGTGTTGGTTGCCAGCCACTGAGGATTGTTTGACTCGCTGTCAAATCTGATTGTAAAAGGTGTTTTTAATTGTTTGCCGCCAGTGATGTTTGAAAATCAGTGGTCAGCAGCAGCATCAGCAGCAGCATGAAAATGCAAACCAAAGCAGAGCACAGCACTTATACAGATATAATACTAATCGATTAGCTTTCAATTTTATTGACTGCACACATGGAAGATGTGCAGACTAGAGGTACACATTCGTTATCATTCAACATTCATTCACACATTCAACATCATTGAACGGTTTCAGTCTTTTGGTCAGTGAGGTAGGTTGTTGTATTTTACAGAAAGAAAAAATACTTTTAAATACTTCAGGTTTGTAAAATGTGCATACAAAACTATGGCCAGGTACATTTCCAAGAACAAATTAGGCAAGATAAGTGTGGATAGAGGTCATTCGGTTTCAGGCAGTGCAGAGGTCGTGACTTAGCTCTCTGAAGGTTTCACTCTGCAGTTACATGACTTGTACACAATTACTGGTGATGATGTTTTTAGGATGAAGTTCAGTTGTGTATTTGTTGTGTATCAAACAGTGTATTGATTTTAAAAAGCAGACATTTAAGTCCATGTTCTTGTTTAAGGGACACATTTTTTTCCACTTTAAATCAGGTTGTTAAAATGTTTCTTTCTGTCCTCTTCAGCACCATGACGTCCACGGTGACTTTAGAAGATGCTCTGTCCAACGTGGACCTGTTGGAGGAGCTGCCGCTGCCGGACCAGCAGCCATGCATCGAGCCCCTCCCCTCCTCGGTCATGTATCAGGTCAGTGCTGAGGTTTTGACACCGTCGGACCACTTCTTTATCTGTGCTGTCTGAAGAGACTCACTTCCTCTATGGCATGTAGTTACTTTGTGGTTTAACCCTTGTTTTTGTCAGTCAGAGTTTTTCTCAGTAACTTACCCGAGAGACAGGGGTTTCTTATAATCAGAGGCCTCTGGTGAAGATTTTTGTTGTGTTTGAGGGCGGACATGGAAATATTTATAATTAATCATTAAAAAAACTACAGCAAATAATTATATTATTGGTGTGTATATATGTCACAACTGATAAGAAATACAAAAATAAGGTGTTGTTCCTTGTTTGAACAAACCCGGCACCATGACAACAGGAAACAAGATTATAAAATGTTAGTTAAAAACTATTCACAGGGTGAGCAGCGCATGCAGTGACAGTGCAGAGGAAAAACTCTTAACAGGAATAAACCTTCAACAAAAGTGAGGTGGTACCATCTGCCTCGGCTGCTTCAGCTGGGAGTGAGATCAGAGAGAGGAGGAAAGAAAAGAGAAAGAGGTGGCTGAGGAGAAAAGAGAGAAGAGAGAACAGGATCAGCTGTAGCCATCATGTGAACCATAAACAGCAGCAGTGTCCGTGTGTTGCAATTTCCACAGATATATGTTCTCACTGGGTTTATTTTTCAAAATAAAATGTATGCTTATCAACATTGTCAAGTAAAGATTTTTCCAGTTTTTTTAAATTTTGACAAAAATGAAAAATGTGTTTCTAACAGGATAACTCAGATCGCTCTGTGTTGTTTACCTGTAGCATACATACTTACTGCTGACTGTTACATATGTTTTGCCTGTTACAAACCTGTCATTTTTTTGTGATTTCCCCTCTCGTTCCACAGCCCAACTTCAACACCAACTTTGAGGACCGAAATGCCTTTGTCACTGGCATTGCCAGATACATCGAGCAAGCCACCGTCCATTCCAGCATGGTATGTGGAAATTACTTATTCATCAGTGCATCAGTCTTCTCCCTCACATCATTAATGACTCGTGGGAAGAATAAATTCACCAGAATGAGGTCGAGGGCTTGTTGGGAACACGATCTGGTCGGGGACCAGCCTGTCCTACTAGAACATTTGGTATTGTCTGGCAGGCACTTCACAGGATCCAGGCCCAGAAACAAATGGCCTGGGGACAAATGGATGCTTTGGGTCTTTTCTTCACAGGAATAGTGGGGCTTTGTGTCTAATTAGTGAGGGCTTTGGAACTGCCTAGTCTGATTGATTGGTTTTTCTCTCGATGTAGAATGAGATGTTGGAGGAGGGGCAGGAGTACGCCATCATGCTCTACACCTGGAGGAGCTGCTCACGTGCAATACCACAGGTAGACACTGTTTCTGTGTGTTCTCATTACTTGTCTACAGAGCTGAAATTACTAATCAACAGGCAGAAACTTGGTAATCTTATTTTCAGTATGTATCGATCATTTGAGTCATTGTTTAAGCAAAAAAAAAAAAAAAAAAAGAATATTTTATATCTTGGCGTGTTATAGACAAAACAATAGAAAAAATGGAGAATGAAATTGAAATAGTTCTTTGTTGCAACCTCATACACCTGTTCAAACCTCATACAGTCGTATGAGGTTTCCTGTAGCAGTTCTATATGGGTTTTTGTGTCTCTTTTTCTCCCCCAGGTCAAGTGCAACGAGCAGCCAAACAGAGTGGAGATCTATGAGAAGACCGTGGAGGTCCTGGAGCCTGAAGTTACCAAGCTGATGAACTTCATGTACTTTCAGGTAAATATAGATTTATACACCAGCTGACTCTATATGACTGTCTACTGTCTGTCGTTTGACCGATTTATATAAATGTAATCGTTCTGTCTTTCAGCGCACGGCAATCGACCGTTTCTGTGGCGAGGTCCGTCGCCTCTGTCACACTGAGCGCAGGAAGGACTTCGTCTCTGAGGCTTATCTCATGACCCTGGGAAAGTTCATTAACATGTTCGCTGTGCTGGATGAACTGAAGAACATGAAATGCAGCGTCAAGAACGACCACTCTGCCTACAAACGGTACCCACAAACACTGACACACACTGAAAGTTTACTGCCTATATTTGTGGATGTGCTTCATGACAAGAGCAGACACTAGATGGCAGCATCGGTCCGCGACCCTGAAAATCAGTTGATCTCTTTAATGTCACTGTTTGACTAGTATGTTAGATGAGTGGTTTGAAATCTCAGGTGTTGTGGGTTTCCTCTTAGACATATCTGAAGTGATTGTCCTGTCACCTCATCCATCAAGGGTCACATGTCTAAAATATGCTATTTGAGCTCTTTGAGTCTGTAAATGTTAACTACAATGTTTTTTTAAACCTATACTGCTAAATTAGGATCTTTGAGGATCTTTTTTTCCTGTTACCTCCAAACAGATTTATGGATGTTTATTTTTAATGGAAATTAGGGATAATGATGATGGGAAGTGTACATGATACCAAATCTAAAAATATTTGCATCATGTCTGTGTGGTCAGTTGTGATTCATTTTGCAGGTCACTACTCACAGCTCTCCCTCTGCAGCCCTCTTCTCACCGGGGAGGCTTGTCTCACAGTGTGAAAATCTGTGTGTTAGATTGATAAAAGGAAGATGCTTAACATGTGTTGTTGTTGTTGTCTTCTCCTAGAGCCGCCCAGTTCCTCAGAAAGATGTCTGAGCCCTCGTCCATTCAGGAGTCTCAGAATCTGTCCATGTTCCTGGCAAACCACAACAAAATCACTCAGGTGTGTTGGATGTGCATCATGCTGTGGTGAATATTATTAAGAATAAACAGTTTAATGTGGAAGGACTTTCACTGCTGTTGCCTTGTCACATTTCTTAAGCAGGTGTTAAACATCTGCACAAAAAAAAAAAAAAATTAAAAAACTAAAAAAAAACAAAAAAAAAAAAACAAAAGCTGCATTTAACTAAAAAATTAAATGCAGCTTTTCAGCTAAGAAAAAGAAAACATTATGTGTTGAAAATTGTGATTAACAGCTTTATTCTAAAATAATCAGTTGTCTTTTGTGTACCGTTTCCAGTCTTTGCAGCAGCAGTTGGAGGTGATTAACGGTTATGAAGAGCTACTGGCCGACATCGTCAACCTGTGTGTTGATTATTATGAGAACAAGATGTACCTCACTCCCAGTGAGAAACACATGCTGCTCAAAGTAAGTGAATATCTACGCCTTCCATGCGTGCCTGCTTATTCTAAACAATTTACCGAAGCATTGTGGGTAATTTTATTGATAATCCTGCATTTAACCACTGTTCAATTTCCCCAGGTAATGGGTTTTGGCTTGTATCTCATGGATGGAAACAGCAGCAACATCTACAAACTAGATGCTAAGAAGAGAATTAATCTCACCAAGATTGATAAGTTTTTCAAGGTACGGAGGTTTACGTGTCAGATATACGCACATGTTGTACTGTATCTCACCAATGCACACTTTATTCTTCATTTCAAAAACACAATATAAAAGAAGTCAAAGTACAGCGAGGCAAGTAAACTAAACAAACTTACAAACGAAAAAGAAAGCATCAACCCACCCACTTTAAATGTCCATTAGACATATTATGTAATTTCGTGCTGTAATTTTCCTCCTAATAGGATGAGATGGGATTGTAATTGCTGCTTTATACTTCATTGTTTCGAGCCACTTATCACTTGTTTTCAAGTGATAAGTGGCTTTATAAAATTAGTCTGAACTCTTATCAAGAGATGCCACTCATTTCAACCATTTAGAGAAGTCTGGTACCCTGAAAAGTAATAACTGATTTTGAGTAACAGATAATGTAGTGTTAAAGAGATGTGAAGTGTAAAAAAAAAAACAATGTCAACGCATTGATTAAATTTCACTAAATCAAACATGATTCTTCTTCACCTTTGTTCATTTTCTTAAAATTTGATAAGGACAAAATTCATAATCAGTCATTTTGTATTACTTTTGTATTTTTTAGATTAATTGATTGGCTGTTTAGGAAATAAAAAGACAGGAAAAGAAAGATAAATGCCTGTTAGAAATTGAAGTGAACATGTCTGATTGTCTAAATCCTAGATGTTGTTTGAAACGATTATTTGAAGAAGTATTCTTTTGTGGTTATCGTACAATTACACAAGTGGAAATGACTTGAATTGAACTACCTTTATATGTCCTGATTGGAGATGATTGAATCAATTTTCTGAGCGGTTTGCTTTTACTTTGTCATGTTTCCCTCTGTGTGTTTGCACAATTTCTGTCATTTATTTGACTTTTTTTCAATGACACAGACTCGTTCTGAGCGTTTCTGCTGTTTAATGAAGTTTTAAATATTAAAATCTGTGTGTTCTTGTTGTTCACAGCAACTTCAAGTGGTCCCTCTGTTCGGCGACATGCAGATCGAACTGTCCCGCTACATCAAGACCAGCGCTCACTTCGAAGAAAACAAATCCAGGTGAGAAGAACAGAAACTTTTTGTTTTGATTTGATGAGTGTGTCACTGTCATGAAGGACCACAATTACAGAAAAATGGTTTATGAAGACGGATGATATATAGAGATTTAATTGTGGTATTAAATGTTTTATGGTTTCCTTCGTTCCTCTCTCCTATTGTGTAACACTGAGAAAAGCAGTGTCATTGTTTGCATTGTTTTTTCTTCACACCAAGTCATTTGTGTTGTTGAGCAATAAGATTGTCTGTGTTGATGCAATTATGAGACGAGTATTTCTCATCAGTATAGCTATAATCTTTTGAAAGCTTTAAGAATAATACCTGCCATATTTTTAGAGATGCACCAATGTGGAAATTTTGGCTGATATCAATATATATTTCTATAATGTCTCAAATTTTGTACAGACTGAAAAAACACTGCTGTAAGGGCTCTTTATTTATAGAAAGGATCACTGTAAAGACTTGGTCACAGTATGAACTTCAGTAACAGTTTGTTTAGAATTAAACTGACTTTACCTGCAGTAGCAAGTGCCAAACCAAATTACATTATGTTGCTCTCACAGGTATTGCATACTGCTACCATACTACCAATGTCCTATTGAGACACTTTAAAAAACTGCCAAGTAACAGACATAAGCCGTGTTTCTACCAGATAAATTAAGAGTTAGTCTGTGATGATGATGATGTAAATCTTTACATATGGGTCACATATATATTTATTTAAATAAAACTAGACATTTCTTTTTCCATCCACGCTCTTTTTTTTACCTATGTTTGCACTGTGGCTGAAGGAAAGGCGATGATTGTTTTTTGGTCAGTCCACCTCTTTGATCCAGACTAATAAATGGCAGCAACAACTGGATGGACTGCCCTGACATTTTATACAGACATAATAATCTCCACAGGATGAATCCTCCTGATTTTCCCTCTGGTAGCACCATAAGTTTGACCTATGGTTTCGATTGAAATGTCTCAACTGCGTCTGGTACGAAACATTTCGTACACAAATTCACAACTCCCTTATTAGCTGCCTCCTTGCAGATGAATTCTAATGATTTCAGTGTTCCATGAACTTTTCATGTGGTGCTGTCATCAGGCTAAAAGTTCAACTACACCAATACTTTATGACTGGATATCTGCAAAAATTAATGAGATTACCAACAGCTTCTGTTGATACATGATTTACTGATTTACTGCTAATTAGAAAAAATGTTAGTAGGAGACATTTGAATTGTTGAAGGAAGTAACAAGAGCTAAATCATTTTAGAGGCAAAGTTTAGGAGATCAAGTGCAGACTAAGTGTTTGTTTAGAGATGTTCGGGTGTTGGGAGTTAAAGAGAGAAGATATTCTCAGAAGACATGAGTCTTTAAGAGACTCTTGATGATAGTGAGGGAGTCATTCCTTAGAGGAACAGTCAAGCAGAGTTCAAATATATGAGTGCAGACCCTGAAGTCACTCTGTAAACAAGACAAGTAGCTTGAATTTGATTAGGGCGACCAGTGGGGGTCTGTGGAATGAGCCTTTTAGTGTGATCGAAGACTGGACACGCTGCTGCATTCTGCGTTCACCATCTATGGGGATGAAATTAAGATGTTGAAAGCTCAAATAACTGCTGTGCTTAGGTACAGCCTTTGCAGAGCTGCCAGCTTGGCCTGCACTGATTATTTTAATAATACTGTATATTATTATTATTTTTTTTTATTTCTGTTGATTTATTTCTTTAAACAGTGGCTGTCACTCAATATGACAGAATGTTTTACCAGAATAGAAATGAATTGTTTTACTTTTCTTTGTCCCATGTCCTGATATCACATGTATTTATATTTTCCATCCTTTCCTCTGTGAACATTGAGGTTTCTTTTCTTCAGTTTTGTCAGTGTTGCTGTTTTTTTTCTTTGTTAACTAGAAAATCATGTGCTTTGCTTCTCTCCTCTCTCTTGCCCTCCAGGTGGACTTGCACATCAACATCCAGCAGCCCCCAGTACAACATCTGTGAGCAGATGATTCAGATCCGCGAGGATCACATGCGCTTCATCTCAGAGCTCGCTCGCTATAGCAACAGTGAGGTAAGCATGAAGACTCTGCAGGGCTTAAATTGAGACGCTCAGGTGTGCTGTCAAAAATTGGTCATCAGCAACATTTTGGATTGTCTGTGAGGCAAACACACGCTGATATAATGCAGTTCAGTACATCCAACAGCAAGCTGATTTCAGCAGACAATCCTCTGTACAAACGGGCTTTAAGAGCTTGTACTTGTGTGAGGGATGAATGAATCCCCAGCGGTGATGTATCAATTGCTTTTGAACGGATGTGTTATCTCCAAGGATTTTCAGAGGTCACAGTTCAGTGCGAGTCAGAGAGAAGTTTAACTGACTGACTCATGGATCAGAATCACTGATATACCAAAGACAGAAATGTTGAGAATGGGGAAAAGTCATTTTTAATAATCACACACTGAGCAGTGAGATTTTTCTCCTGGGTTCTTGCACTCGGTGCATTTACTTCAGGCTCTGAAGAGTCTTTTTACTAATCCAATACTAAGAAAATGGGGATGATTTTAAGGAGTGGCCATCCATTGTTTGGGTAAGTGTGTGTTAAAGTGTGTTACTTTGTGTCCACGTAGGTGGTGACCGGATCAGGGCGTCAGGAATCCCAAAAGACGGATGCAGAGTACAGAAAGCTGTTCGACTTGGCCCTGCAGGGCATGCAGCTGCTCTCACAGTGGAGTGCTCATGTCATGGAAGTGGTGAGGAAGCACAGCTTGTGCATAGCATAATTATCATAATTAAAAATCATAACGATGTGTTAAAAGAGCTATATCTCCCACGCGGTTCTTTCTGCGTTGATGCAAAGCAACTCAAATTAAAGCTGATGCTTTGCACTTTAATGCAGAATTTTATTCTGAAGTAAATTGTACAAATGTCTGAATTCCTCATTTCACCATGTGTGCGTCTCTGAGTGAGGCTTTCTTATGTTAATAGCTCATCAATCCCCAACTGCTTCATGTTTGTTTGTTTGTTCATTCATTGTCTGTTTTTCTTCCAACTGTCTGATTGCGTCTACAGTACTCCTGGAAGCTGGTACATCCAACAGACAAGTACTCCAACAAAGAGTGCCCTGACAACGCCGAGGAGTATGAAAGAGCCACCAGATACAACTACACCAGTGAGGAGAAGTTCGCCCTCGTAGAGGTTGGTCATGACCTGGTCACATACCTTCTCAATGTGTTTTTTTTTTTTTTTTTTTTTGAAACACTACTCATGTCACTGATCCGATGTTGTTTTGGCAGGTCATCGCTATGATAAAGGGACTGCAGGTGCTGATGGGACGCATGGAGAGCGTGTTCAATCACGCCATCCGCCACACCATCTACTCAGCTCTGCAGGACTTCGCTCAGGTCACTCTGCGTGACCCTCTGCGGCAGGCCATCAAGAAGAAGAAAAACGTCGTCCAGAGGTGAAGATCACACTGCAGTTACAGTTACACATCTCATTTATGTCTGAGCTGCAAACTGTCACACAGCAGCCATATGTTCATTTTTGTTAATCCAGTCGTGTAAAAACGTAGATCAACTACAACATTAAAAACATTGACATTCAAAGGATGGTCCTGTATCTGATATCTGATGGGTCAATGTGGTTTTGATGGCACACAGGGAACCTTCAGAGTATCATACAAGTGGTTTTAATGTTGTAGCTGATCCATGTATATATGATGTCAGTCCCTAAACTGAGAAGAAAAACTTGATCAATCAGTGACTGGACAGCACTGACAAGCTTAATAGAAGCTCACTTGAGATTCTTAGAAAACATGTATTCCAGATACTGAGTTTACAAGTAGGTACCTGGACTTTAGATGTTTTGTCGGTTGCTTCATCAGTGCAGCGAATGAAAATAAGTATATCAGAGTATAACAAAAGTCTTTTGTTTGTCTGGTTTTGCAGAACAGCTGCTGTGTTTAAATGAGCTGCAAACCTGTATATAAATATCACCTCACTCTGTAGTTTCTCTCTCTGCTCCGTGGAGTTTTATAGCATCATTCAGCTCTTTGCTTTGGCTGTTCTACCCACAACTTTCCTGTTTTGGTTCCACGCCATTGCTCTAATGGCGTTATTTTCGGCTGCTGGATGTTGCTGTTTGCAGAGATAATTGTCTGCTGCTCTGTGTAGATGCTTCTGTAGAAACCTGTAATCCTGTGCTATGGTCCTCCAGCAAATAGTAATATTTTGTTTGTACCTCACATTAATTATTCACATGGGAAAATGTTTACAACTACACCAATGTGTGTATCTGCTTGGACTCATGCACGAGTCTTAGTTAGCCAGAAAGCTCATGGCAGTTTATGAATTCTCTTCTTACTGCAGCGTCCTCCAGGCCATTAGGAAGACGGTCTGTGACTGGGAAACCGGCCGCGAGCCTCACAATGATCCTGCCCTCCGTGGAGAGAAAGACCCCAAGGGTGGCTTTGACATTAAGGTTCCTCGTCGCGCTGTTGGGCCCTCCAGTACTCAGGTCTGACCTCACCACCTCTGCTGATAAAGCCTTTCTTAACCTTGTCTCACTTTAATCTTTCCTCTTGTTATCGTTTCCAATGCCTTCGAGGTCTCACACACTGCGACCCCCATCCACACTCATCAGGCACGTGAAGCTTGCAGCGCTGCTGTAGCTCATTATCTTAGAGCTCAGATCTGCACCATGTACTGTCAGAGCTGAATGACGTTTGAAGAAGGGAGATAATATGAGCTCAGAAGGACTTATGAACTTGCCTGTCTATTCATTTCATTTTTGAAATGTATAAGTCTTATCTTCTAGAGTGTCCTTGTTTGGGTGTATTTAAATCCATACATTGCAACGCTGTATTGAAATAATCTTTGCAGTTATGTTCTAGACCACACGGCAGCATCCCACGTTGCATAAACCATACAGATTTATCAGCTTAGTGCTCAATTCCAAGAAATAATCTTTTCCAGTTGGAGGACTATAAAGCCCCCCGAAAAATCACCCTCTGTGTTGTTACCCTCAATCAACAAATTTCAACTCACTAAAGATTTAATTGGAAGCAACTGTGAAAACTGGTGTAAGAAAGTGTTCCCCTCCTTGGTGAATGTATTTTGAGTGATAATCAAAACGTGAATATGCAGCAACCACAGAGAGAAAAAAAGAAAATCCTCATTTCCAGTAAATGTTCGTGGTGTTAGGTGCATGTTTTTAATGAGATAATATTCTGTGACATGGTAGGAGGCAACGCACAGACGAGAGGTTTTATAAGAGCCACCCACCTGTAATAAGATTAGAATACCTGTATTATGTGATGTTTACCGGTGGAGTTGCTAATAAAAGCAGCAGGATGTGGTCATTAATGAGATTTCTCTTACCTTTTGTCTTTCTTTTTATATCTTTAGCTCTACATGGTGAGGACTATGCTGGAGTCTCTCATCGCAGATAAAAGTGGCTCTAAGAAGACTCTGCGCAGCAGTCTGGAAGGCCCTACCATCCTGGATATTGAGAAGTTTCACCGCGAGTCTTTCTTTTACACTCACCTGCTGAATTTCAGCGGTAAGAAGAAACTGCACTTTGATCAAACAGATCCCAAGCACCTCTGAAGCAGCTGTTTGATGGAGCCTCTCTTATAAAACCTGATTAAAATGGCTTATTTCTTTCTTCCATGCAGAGACCTTGCAGCAGTGTTGTGACCTATCTCAGCTTTGGTTCAGAGAGTTCTTCCTGGAGCTCACTATGGGTCGCAGGATCCAGTTCCCCATCGAGATGTCCATGCCCTGGATCCTCACCGATCACATCCTGGAGACCAAGGAAGCTTCCATGATGGAGTAAGAGATTTTGTTTGGCGTGACAAATGTAATTAGGGGCCAGTCAGCCTAAGCTGCCAGGACCCTGTTGTTCTCGTGGATGTTTTTCTTAAGGAAGTCCCACTTCCCATATGCGAAAAAATGATCAAATTTTGCACAAAGGTCCAGTCCCATGCCAGATTGCCCCAGCTGCAAAAAACAGGTCAATAGTCCTGATGGTGATGCTACAACAAGCCATTAAATTTCAAACTTTTGAAAAACAAATCAACCATATGTGCTACAGATTTGCAACTTTCACCAAAATACATCCCCAATACTGAAGAAACTTTTGGAGACTTAAACCCATTGCAAATTATGAAGTCCATCACTCTGCTTTTTTCAAAAACTGTAAAAGTTATTAAACCTATCTCCTCCCATAGATTTTGCTCAATTGAACTTGCTACAGAGCATCTTCAGACTGTCCTATACAAACAAACAACTGAATTTTTGACAGCTGTTTGAAATCTACCTTTACATGCTAACAGCTGCTGTCTTGCACAAAGGTGACTGACTGGCTTAGTCAGTTTGTGAAGCTACATGTGACATTTCCACTTTCCAATTAGCTCAGTGAGGTAGAGGCTGGTTCTTGGTGTTGGAGATGGTGAGATCAAGCTTCAACTAATGTAAAATGCACATTAGTGCCACTTTTTTCCATCTTCCTACACTCTGCTTTTTGCTCAGAATTGCCTAATTTTGCCTAATTTTTCTTAAAATTTCCCGGCCCTGAGCATTGCTGCGCGGAAGCTGTAATTACAAGTGAACATGATATCTTACACCTTGGAGGAATTTATTAAAATTTGGCATAAATGTTCACATTAACTCAAATTAAAGGTCAAAGCTTACAATCACAAGATTTATTTCTATTTATCTTTTAGACTTCCTGTGTTTTCACAGTTTATTTTTTGGAACTTTTCTTCAGCAGTAGTTTTTAATCAGTTGTCTTAATCCTGGATGCCAAGCGTCCTTCTGGCAGTGGAAAGACAAATTCTCCTTCGTATAACTTAGAGTAGAAGGACAAAGCCAGGACACCTCGTCTTTGTCCTCAAACCAAATTTTGTGCTTTGAGAAATAATGATGAGAACCATCAGCAACTTCACTGGTTGTTTCTTCTCATCTTATATTAAAAAAAAAACAAAAAAAAACACAAGACCCTGCAATTTGGATTAACCCTGAATGTCTGTTTTAAATCTGGTGCAGGATTATGTTGAAATGAAGCAGGTTTTATATAAGCCATTAAGCACATCATCTGGCATCAGATGTAAATGCTCTAATTCTTCAAATGTTCACCCAGAAGTCCCATCAAGTCTTTGTTATAACCTTGTAGATATTAGATATTGACAGTAATTGTTTTTATTTTTTATTTTATTTCCCATTTTTGTCACTGAGCACACAGCACACCGTGCACACAAAGAAATTTGACCTTTCATTTAACCCCTTACATGGACGATGTGTGGGGACGGTACCTTGCTCAATGGTACCTCAGTGGGACCTTGGCAGTTGGCTATAATAACTTTTACAGCACAATGATTTTTTGATAATATCATATACTGTAGTTTTACATATGATACTGAAAATGTTTGATATTTCCCTAAACGTTTTTGTTTATCTGATATGATATTTAATGTTGGTTGTTGTGAACCAATATAGAGACTTAAACTGTCTCTTTGTCTTCTTTTTTTTAACAAATTGCCATCCTCCAGCCTCAGCCAGTCTTCATATTGTTTAATAAATTTACTGTGCAACACCAGGTCTGGACCATTTTCTCAACTGTTGAATGCAAATGAAAACACTTTGGTGTTAAACCTTGTTTTTCTCCTCCATCCCCTCCAGATATGTGCTGTATCCTCTGGATTTGTACAATGACAGTGCACACTACGCACTGACCAAATTCAAGAAGCAGTTCCTCTATGATGAAATCGAGGCTGAGGTAACAGATGAAAATATTTGATTGATTATGTCAGGTTTAAAGTTAAGTACATGATGAAATAAAGTGCCTTGAGATAAATGCCTTTATGACCTGGCTCTATACAAATAAAATAAATTGAATTGAATTGAAGCTACATTTGCATAATGTCACCTTTAGAAACACATTGTTTCTCATAGTGTCATCTGCCTCATCAATCTTAGGCACTTGTCCTTTGAGTTGCTTTTGCACAACATTTTGCACAACATGAAACACCTTATTAATGTTCATGTACTTGTAGTTGAAACTAGACAAAGAGCAGATGATAAAGAAAGTGGGAAAAGAAGACTCCTTATATATGTATGCTTAGATCCGTGTTTGTGTATGTGTAGCAATGTGTACCACATTTCGAAGTGCACATTTAAAGTTGTTGTTTTTTTTTTTTTTTTTTTAGAATATCTTTGATGCTAAGGTCTGACGCACATTTCTTATTCTTATTTCAGGTGAACCTGTGCTTTGATCAGTTTGTCTACAAACTGGCTGACCAGATATTTGGCTACTACAAGATCCTAGCAGGAAGGTAGGTGACAAATTAGTTTCTTTTTCATTGTATTTCACTAGAGATGTCGTGGCAGGTTGACCTTTGCTGTAATAACATCATTTCTAACAAGGAGTTCTTCTGTAGCTACCTGAGGGGATGTAAAAAAGGAAGCTATGATTTCATTAGAATATACAGTTACTTATTTTTGTGTACGTGTAAAATAACCTTCCATCCCTCCACATGGGTGTGATGCTGACTGTAAAACTACAAGATTCAAATTAGCTTTTAGGTACTTTCAAATCAGTCTCTAAAAATAATACATGTGTTTGAAAGAATAATTGGTTAAAAGTGTGTGATAAGAAGTTGATAAATGAACTTGTATTGGCTGTTTTTACAACATTAACAGTATTCATTCATTTCACAACATTTGGTGAATTGAACTCATTAATGAAGGGTACTTGTTCTCCTCTGATGGGATGTGAGTGTAAAAAAAGTTTGGACCAATTTTGTAATGTGCTAAAGTCCATAAAGAATTATATTATTTTAAAAAAATGTATATCTACCTTTTTATTAAGACAACATCTCTAACATTATCTTTAATCTCCCTCAGTCTTCTGCTCGACAAACGTTTGAGAACTGACTGCAAGAACCAAGGGGCCAACATCCCCTGGCCTGCCTCCAACCGCTACGAGACTCTGCTGAAGCAGCGCCACGTCCAGGTATACACTATATCCATCTGCACTTTGATCCCCCTGTGCTGCCACCTTCAGTTTGTTGGCCATCTCTCACGAACTGTTTTAACCTCAGCTCCTAGGACGCTCCATTGATCTGAACAGACTCATCACTCAGAGAGTTTCAGCTGCTCTTTCAAAGTCTCTGGAGCTGGCCATCAACCGCTTTGAGAGCGAGGACCTCACTTCAATCATGGTATTTTCATTTCACTCCGCAGATATTTTCAAATAAGACTGTCTTTGTTTGTATTTCTAGAGGCAGATTGTCCTCAAACTAATGTGAGTTGGTGTCTAATTATTGGCTTTTTTCTGTGTGTTACTTGTGTTAAGGAACTGGACGGTCTTCTGGAGATCAATCGCATGACGCACAAGCTTCTCAGTAAGTTTTTGACCCTGGACAGTTTGGACGCCATGTTCCGTGAGGCCAACCACAACGTGTCGGCGCCGTACGGCCGCATAACACTGCACGTCTTCTGGGAGCTCAACTACGACTTCTTGCCCAATTATTGCTACAATGGTTCTACCAACAGGTGGGTCAGTTTCACACACCACTGCTGTGGCCAGTGCTATACCTCTAGTCGGTAGTCCAGTGGTAAATATAATTAGCTAATTAAAGAGACGTCTTTCAAAAAAATAAGCCATCAAGGCAATTACTGTTCAAGTTCCTGCCAACACACTGAAATCATGACTAATGTTCATGTGCTAATTACATCAATCATTAATACGTAACACAGCGGTGGTGCACGGTGGCATTGTCAGCAGTAAATCACCTTTTCAATTCTTGATGAAAATAAACGCCTAATAAAGTTAAGATCAGTGAAAAGGTAAAAATCACAACACACCTCAAATTAAAATTCATAAATGGAAATGGAAATGCATGAAACTAATTCAGCAGCAGGATGGATTAGGAAAGGTTGGATTAACATGAAAGCAAATTGGGAAAGTGCCACGTGACCTCACACCAGTCCCAGTGTCACTGAATATGAATATGAATCTTTTATCACTATAAATGGAAAAAGTAATACAAGTACAGATTGTTATTAATGTTATTATGCTATTATTTAGTTATTAATTTGAACGTTTTTGCTGTTTTTAACTTGAAAAATCCTTAAACCTTCCCTTGAGTTTTCTGTCAATCAGCTAACTGATTATGTGACTTTTGTTTGATCATTTCAAAGCAGCTGAAGCAGCTGTAAAGTAAACAGCATGTTTGTGATTTATGTGGCCATGAATAGCAGCAAACTTAATGTTGACTTTGACAGTCAACTCTCCTCCACTGTCTTTAGTTTGAACATATTGAAAATGTGATGTAAATGACAGATATTAAACAAAGCAGTCTGTTACATGTTCTATATCATTTTGGAAATATTTAGAAACCATGTTGCTGATTGCAGCAGGCTGTGCTATATGTACTGTTCAGGAACCCAGCCAGAGGGAAAATCCTATAATCTGTGGATGACAAGGATGCATCCTTAGTCAAGGTTTTTAAAATAAGCAGTAACAGCTTCCATATAGTCTGCAAATAAACACATAGCTTGACTTGTCTGATTGTTTAAAGCCACCAATCATTAATGCTCCATACTTGGTTTACTCATATTTTATTTCAATACTTGTTTATCTCGGGCGTTAAAACAGTTTCTGGAATATAATAAAACAACAAGGTCATCTTCAGGACTGAGAATAGAAACCTGACGTGTGTCTGTGTTTTTTAATTTCAGCCTCAAGCCGCCGTCGCTTATTGTGTTCATCATATTCTGATGTTGATGATAACAGAGAAGCATATTTAAATAATAATATCTGTGTGTTCAGGTTTGTTCGCACTATCCTGCCCTTCTCTCAGGAGTTTCAAAGAGACAAGCCTCCCAACGCTCAGCCCCAGTATCTGTACGGGTCAAAGGTCAGTACTGTTTTATTTATTCATTTATTATTATTTATTTCTGACATAACTTGACTGACTCCTCCTGCACATGTTGAAGTCAAACATTCATTACACGTTAGACAGATTAATCTATAGAACACATATGGAAAAGCATAATTACGTAATACATCGCAAAACATGCACAAAATAAAGGAAATATTAGCATATTTTTTCAAAAAGTTCTAAATGTATATTACAAAAACACTGAAGTCCCTTGTGAGCTTTTTCTTATTTTATTTGGGTGAAACATTTAGTGGAACAAATTTGGAACAAAACAGGATCATCTGCTATTTAGTGTTGTACTAATATTTAGTTTAAAATGTTTCCTATCAAAACATTTTTATTTCCCCTAAAACCCAAATAGGATTTCTGTGGCAGATGAAAATATTCAGTGACAATTGAGTCCGTGCAGAACAATGCTGTAATGACCTCAATCCAATTGATTCACACTGGCTCGCCATCAGACAGCTTAGTGAGTGTCCTCAGCTCATGGTCTTCGGTAATTATGTGGCCGGTGGTCTGTGCTGAGTGGAGGGGTGGTTGTGGGATGGCAGTGTGTTTGGTGTCGTCCTCGCTGCTTCGTGGAGTGTAAAGGCAGCCAGATCCGGACCCATCTTGGATGGCTGAGTTGGTCACCATTGGGCAGCCATCAGCGGCTTGGATTGGGAGGGAGCAGATGGTGTGAAGACAACCCCACAACAGGATGCCGGCGATGACCAGGAGCAAGATGCAGCAGGTCAGCCAGACGCCCATGGCGAGCTCCCAGCCCGCTCTGTCGCGACCTTCGCTGCTCTCGCTCAGAGTGCTGAACACCTGGCACTGGTCCCGCACCGGATTGGCGGCCTGACACGTCACACACAAGAAGTAGGCGGTCTGGGGTAGGAGGTTGGACAAGTGCGTGCTGGTCTGACTGACAGGGATGCGTTCCTCGTGCATAAAGCTCTTTCGCTTGTAGCCCATGAGCAGGCTGTTCCAGTTGGGGTCATACATGACGCTGTAGAAGGTGTCGAGGCAACCGGGCGTCGACGGCCAGCTCACCTTGGCTGAGGTGGCCGAGATGTTGTAGATTGCAATCCCCATGAGGAGGTGTGGTGTAGTCGATTTCGTGCAAGTGAAGCGTTCCCTCAGTTGTCACAGTCTTTGTCTGCTCACAAAGTAAAAGCAAAGATAAGAGAGAGACATAAACAGCGACAGGAAGACATTCAAATCATATACATTTATGATTTTTTTCTTCCTCACACAATGAGCCTTTGCCAGCAGCAAGTGATCATTAAATCATGGTGAAATAGCAGGTTTGCTGGTGCACGTGAGGTGATCACAGTTTGCTCTGACCAAATGGATTTCAGCACCTTTTCTCTCATAATGACAGAATCCTGAGTCGCCTATGAACAAGGTCCATACAAAAGCAGGTTCAGTAAAACCTGCAATTACTACCATTCCATACATCCCACTCAATCTGTAATATTAAACTGGAAAAAACAAGACCTGACGCTAATGAGCATTGTAAGAAGGATTATATGGGACAAAGTGGTGGGAGGGAGGTCAGCGTACATATGGATGTTTGGCAAACTACACACTGCAGAATAATTCGTGAAGAGGCTCATCTGCTTAGTCACCTGTTTAAAGGAGAGGTGATGACCTTGAGCAGCTAAAACACCCACTGGTCACACCCACCCATAGTTTCAGCTTTGGGATGAGTAATATTTGTTATATTTATAGTACACAAAATAAAAGCATAAAAGAGATGTGAGGTGGTAGCAAAATAAGCTTTCCAGTTCCAGTTAAATTTGCCTGTAATAGAAAGGATCTTAAGTGCTGAGGTGTCTTTAATTAACATGATATCAAATACAGTGTGATGTAATTAACTGTAAGGATTTAAACTAGTGCAGAGTGGGTGTGGTGCTCATTGGGAGCAAGGCACACACACACACACACACACACAGCTCTACTTGTGTTATTTTTGCTCATTAGTCCTTATTTTTCTATTGTTTTTTTTTTTTTAAATAACTGTAATAAAAACTCTGAAAGCAGTATATTTTCAAAAACAAGAATAGTGGTCAGTTTTAAAATACCTATTTTTTTCCATCTCCTATAATTTCATTGACTTTCTTTGTGGTGCATTGCCTGTAACCCATAGCAACAAAACACACTTGTCAATATGGTTTAAGAACCGTGGTGGTCATTCATTCATTCATTCAAAGCATCAAAGGAGACAAAGACTTACCAGAGAGACAGCGCTGGCACGTGTTGAACATATCAATTTGTAGGAGATGCTGCCTCAGATTATCCAGTGCTCTCGCTGTTCAGTCATTGTAGCATCTGCTCCACTGTCAAGCGTATGAAGAGCGGTGTGCTGCTGTGTAGGTTGTCAGCATCAGGAGTGGACCAGAGATTGTGCGTGTCCTTGTCTCTGCTGCTGCCACACTGGTGGGAGCGCTGCTGGATTAGAGCACCAGCTTGCCACTGACAGGAAAGAGAGGGAGATCACATTTCCTCCAGTGGATGTTGGATATAGGTTGTTATATGCAGATTGAAGATAACAAAATAAGAACAGAAAAAAACAGAACAAAATCTCTCAACAACTGCTAGACAGATTTATTGTGGTGATCCATGGTCCCAGAGGATGATTGCTAATGCTGCTCATGAATCCCTGACACTCATGTTTCCGTAAAGCACACATTTCCACATCTAAAAAATATATGAAAATTATCTAATGGATTTGAGAAATTTATCCGTTTGCATCTTCAAACTCAATGAGTTTTCTCTAGTGCCGCCCTCGGGCTAAAATCATAAAATCTGCTCACAAGATGTCTCATAATCTAGAAGGCAGATTGCCATTAAATTTCCTGTGCACATTCATGCCTCCAAGGATATTAACCAATTTGTAGCCATGCTAGCAGAGCAGCTCCAAAGATAGCAGTGGCTGCTGCTTGGTCCAACACTTTGATACGGACTAAGAGAAAGATGTTGACTATTCACTGGATTGCCATGAATTGGTATACATACGTTTGTAGTGAGCAGATAAGGAAGCCTACTGACTTTGGTGACCCCATAGTGCCACACTTAATTTAATTTCATTTATTGTCTTGGATGGATTGGTATTGATTGTTGTACAAACATTAATGGTCTCTTGATGATGATTACTACTTCTGATTGAGGTAACCCCCCGACTTTCATTCTGTCCCATACTTTTGTCTATCACTGAATACCTAGAAAAGTAATGACATTCCAATTAGCAGCGTAAAGGAAGTTCAACATGATTAAAGTGACATATCAAACATCAGTATGTAGATGTCTGTATATTCATTTCTATAAATGTTTTCAAAGATGTATGCTAATATTAGCATTTAGCTCAAATTTGGTTTGTATCTGAGGAGATCCTCACAGCTGTTAGAAAGGCTGTCAAACATGTAGTTTATTTGATTTTGGCAGCTCTTCTTTCTGCCCAAAAACTGGTGAAACTCTTTTTTAATGCACCTTGGAACTGAATGCACATTGTGGCCCTTGAGGAAGCTAAAGTGTGCTAATGGGTTGGTTGCTGGTTTAAATGACACCTATCCATTCTTCCTGTCTTAATTAACATAATATCTCATAAACAACTTCATTTCCTCACATTTGGCTGTTTTCATTTGGGCTCAACAATGCATTGATTAGAATTTGGTTGTCAAAAGCCTCATGAAACTTATTTTTGACTCAAGACTCAAGAATTCATACTTTAATTCCAAAATAGACTCAATAGAATACATTTCCAAATCTTCACCACATATATTAAAAGTCTGGATAGAAACAGATGCAACGCTACTGCAGCAACGCTAGTATAAACTGTTGTTATGCCTCTAATGTATTTACCATCAAATATTCTTCCTCACCATCATACATTATGTTTATTCAAGTGTTGGAGCTCTGAACGTTTGTTGTTGTCTTTCCTCTGAATACAGACCTTGAACCTTGCGTACAGCAGCATATTTAGCTCGTACAGGAACTTCGTGGGTCCCCCGCACATCAAAGTCATGTGTAGACTGCTGGGATACCAGGGCATCGCTGTGGTGATGGAGGAACTTCTGAAGGTTGTCAAAAGCCTGGTGAGTATGACAGTAATCAGTGACCAAGTGTGGGAGGCATAATGTCATTGCTGAAGCTTTGTGTTGTGACAGAACAGAAGACGTCCCTGTGGGGAGGATGTTGTTGTAAATAAACAGTAAAAAAGGAAATTTTTTTTGGTCCAAATCATTTATGTGTTTATTCTGTGCTTCATCATTTCCTTTCAATTGAACAAAACAACGATAAACACTGCAACATAATATTCTCCTTTCCCCATATAGCTCCAGGGCACCATATTGCAGTATGTGAAGACCTTGATGGAGGTGATGCCCAAGATCTGCCGACTCCCGCGCCATGAGTATGGCTCCCCAGGTGGGTGAAGATGTAGCTTCTATTTATTGTTTGGTTTATCAAGGCAACTATTTATTGGCTCAAGGCATAATCTGCAAAGGTATGCTGTTAAAAATGTGTTAGATATTTATTTAAAAAAAGTTATAAACCAAGAAACCACTTGGTCAGATATGTTCCTGAGTATCCCCCTTTATTCTCCACATCCAGTAAATGCAACAAGGTCAAACCATTTTGCTTTTTATTAAGTGCTGTTAACATATTTGTTGTAATTGCTACCATCACAACCATCCACCTTGGCTCCTGTAAACAACTCAAACATGTTGTGTAAAAACATGTTGTTTTTTTTTACACATATTTTCTCTTTTTTCGCTCTGCCATATTTCAGAAGAATAAAATATATGCAAGAAGCTCTTATTAGCAAGGACACATCAACCTGAGTGGTGAATTGGAATTGTTTACTGAAATTAAAGCCGCTGCCATCAGCATCAGATGGAACTTGTCGCACATTTGTCATATATTTTATGAAAAACAGAACTGAAATGTTGTTCACTTGCTGAGACTGCACAAATCACCTTTTAACTGAGATCATCATTAAAAAAAATCTTTAGATTTCCCCGTTGGCTGCAGTAAAATGATTAAATTAAAACACACAGCCCAGTAGTCATGCATTTGACAATAGAATTTCACTATCCCCCTGGAATATACGCTTTATTAGTAAAAGTAGAATTGGTCTCAGAAAATGTCACTTGATGTGAGTCAGGAGGTAACACTGCTGGTGACAGAGCCAAGCGGTGCAGTGATACATAATGAGTTAGTTTAAACTTTGAAGTCTTCATCAAGCAACAGAACAGATACTAAGGTGTATACTTGAAATGCAGCAGAACAGTTAGAGGGAAGAGGAAATCCCATCATTTCAGAATCTTCAGGTATCTGCCAGAAACTACTGCTGGAACAGCACGGCTCATTTCCTCAGGCAGCATGTGTTGATGAGTGAACAGGGTGAACCTGCTGTTGTGAATGCTGGTTGAAGGCTATTCCACTGTGTGCTTGTTATGTAATAAGTTCCAGGATAAGATAATGAGGTTATATTTTATTTCAGGTATCCTGGAATTCTTTCACCACCAGCTGAAGGACATTGTTGAGTACGCTGAGCTCAAAACAGTGTGTTTCCAGAACCTGAGGGAAGTGGGCAACGCCCTCCTGTTCTGTCTGCTAAGCGAGCAGAGTCTGGTACAGATCAAGCTAATTTAAAGTGTTGTTTTCACACCTTCATACATAACATACTGTACATGCCAGTGTTTTGACTTTTATTGTATTTTCCTTCCAGTCCCAAGAAGAAGTTTGCGATTTGCTTCATGCTGCACCTTTTCAAAACATTCTTCCCAGAGTCCACGTCAAAGGTAAATGTACAAGACGGTCACAACAATGCACACTTTCAGATAGAGGCTGCACCACAGGGCATACATTTTGTACACTTACATGTACACCCCCACAGCGACAGAAATAGCTGTGTAAAGAGTGAAAAAAAACTTGACAGCAAAATTAAAACCTCAGCACCGCCGGCTGATCACAGAGTGACAGTTTCCAACCGCTGATCTGATCAAACATACAAGACACACAAGACAACACGAAACAACACAACACAAAATAAATCAAAATTATGATTCATTAGTTTGCAAAGTCTGCCACTCCACCAACACTCACTTTATAATACTAAATTCTACTCTTTGTGCTGAACGTGGGGTTAAAGGAGTCACAAATATACTTTCAATGTTAAAAAAGAGTAAATAATTCACTAAAACAAGGGTGCACTGTAGTTAGATGTTCAACTGCATAATGATACACATTTAGTGCTGCAGTGAATATTTTCAGCAGCACGATGGCGTCTGAGGGGTTGAGTTAAAATAAACTAAAGTCAGTGTTTGTGATAATGGAGAAAAATGTCGCTTTGGTTCACCACCGTGCTTCAGTTATAGTGTTTTTCTTAGTTTTTAAGCCACAAAGGCACCACGTTGGCACAGAGGAATAGGATGCATCAAGCATACCCAGATAATAATTGTTCTTTAATAGGATGGACTCACAATAAAAACAAAACATAAATGAACACAGGATATCTTTGTCATGCTGTTCTTTTCTTCACTGTGCAGAGGGGGAGCGCCTGGATGCCAAGATGAAACGCCTGGAAGCCAAATACACAGCGCTGCATATGGTTCCACTGATAGAGCGCCTGGGCACCCCGCAGGTACAGCCAGTTGACAAACGGCAGGACAGGAAGTTATTCTGAATGCGACACTTCTTCCTCAGACACGTCTCTCGCTTTATTTCTCTTTCAGCAAATAGCCATCGCTCGCGAAGGCGACCTTCTGACCAAAGAGAGGCTGTGCTGCGGCCTGTCCATGTTCGAAGTCATCCTCACGCGTGTGCGAGGCTTCCTGGACGACCACATCTGGCGTGGACCGCTGCCTAGCAACGGCGTGATGCACGTGGATGAGTGTGTGGAGTTCCACCGGCTCTGGAGCGCCATGCAGTTTGTGTACTGCATCCCCGTGGGAGCCCATGAGTTCACAGTGGAGTGAGTGCAGCAGTGATGCACACATCTGTAACACAACCTTTTAAACGTCTCCTCTTTACTAACACAGCGTTTCTGCTTCCCAGGCAGTGCTTCGGAGATGGCCTCCACTGGGCCGGCTGCATGATCATCGCCCTGCTGGGACAGCAGAGACGCTTCGACATCCTGGACTTCAGCTATCACCTCCTCAAGGTTCAGAAACACGACGGCAAGGATGAAGTCATCAAGAGTGTGGTAAGTTTGAGAGATAAAGACTTCACGTGACAGGCGTCGCCTCTGAACTTGTATTTCATTTACATTTTTGTCACTGAACATAAAAGCAGGGACAATACATCAGCCATATCATGCCATGATGATGTGCACTACAAAACTGAAAGTATTTCTTTAGAGTTTAGATATATTCTAAGAGGAGATGTACCAGATGTGTTTATACTGTGTGGTTTACCAGGCAGTGGTGTGAGTGTGACTCATTCTACCATGAACCTTTGTGGTGATGACTATCGACTGCCTCATCTTGTAAAGTACAGAAGAAATAAAATGACTAATTTCACATAGGCAGGACTATCAGTGAACAGCTCATTAAAAGTTACTGAGAAAAACTTAAGTCAAATACATTAAAATGAATAAGATTGATTGACATGAGTGGCAAATTCTCAGAATCGGGCTAAAGTGTCGCTGACCAGCATTTATACTTTCCCAAAACATTACACAAAGAAGAAGTTATTGGAAAAATCTTTTTCTTAATCATGACACTCAAAATGTTTTTGTATTTTCCGTTTCACTTCAGCCACTCAAGAAAATGGTTGACAGAATCCGCAAATTCCAAGTCCTCAACAACGAGATATTCGCCATCCTGAACAAGTACCTGAAGTCCGGAGACGGAGAGAACACGCCGGTGGAACACGTCCGATGCTTCCAACCACCGATCCACCAGTCGCTCGCCAGCAGCTGAGGTGCTGTCGATTCTCTGGACCAGCATGAAGTTCCAAACACTGTCAGCATTACCAGTCTATCATCAATTATTCTTTCTCATTTACTTTAGGTCTTTAGTAACAATGGACCATTAAATATAAAGATGTTGGGCCACATTTTTTTTGTCATAATTATTTTTTTCTATTCACTTGTGCCTTATCAGAAATGATAGATTTCCCTTTTTATGGATGAACTATTCTTTGTTTTATACTTGGAGAAAGCTATAGAGCAGAGAAGGGAAGTTAGTTTTATCAGATGAGTATTTAAGGGTTTGCAGTGGTGGATTATTAAGGGTGAACAGTATGCTATTTTAAGTGGGTGTGACAGTAAATTTGTATTTTCTATATTGTTGAACTTGCATGCTAAACAATTTAAAGAAAATTGCAAAATAACAAAAGCTCATACTTGTTAAGCATTTATTCATTGTGCCTTGTGTTCAAATGTTTTAAATCATTTTAATTCAATAAATGTGTAACAAATCTGTTGGTTCATCTTGAGACTTCTTCATGTGAACACTATGAAAAAAGTTCAGAATGACTCCCAACAAAAACTGTTGTGATCTTCAAGTCTCACAAAAACTTAAATCATAGCGAATGTCCTTTTAAATGTAGTCATTGTCAGCAGGACCCCATATAGAAGATATATTAAAACTTTTATCTTTTGGATTTATAGAAAGTAAGTCAGTGCATTAATATGCATGTACATATAACAAAACTTTCTTAAAAAACTCATATTTACAGCGCTACAGAGGAATGAAATTAAGTTCTAATCGTATGTGAATATGAGCAGGTCATATTCTGAGAAAAGTAAGGCAAATTAAAACATTAAATACAATCCACTGGTCTGTCCGAGTCCCTTATCCCATACAGCTGATTGTCTGCGTGTTCTTGTACAACACAACAATGCCACGGTTGGTCAGTCCGCAGGGGCTGGAAAAGAAAAAAAAGTTCCTTAATGATCCATCATGGAAGTCATTGCTCCGTTTCTTCTGGAGAGGCTGTCGAAAGGCAAACCCATTTCTCTGTCCTCCATGTCCTCGGTGGTCTCATTATGTACCAGTTCATAGGTGCTGTGGGTACCCATGCCATTAGCTGCAGGAAAGGCTCGTTCTTCCTTCCTCATAGACACAGCAAGAGTAGCCAGGCTTACACTAATGTCCTTGAAGGCGTGGAGCAGGAAAATACCCACAATAATGGTGAGGAAGCCACTGAGTGTACCGATCACGTCGTCTGTGCCCATGTGCTCCCACTCCTTGAAGAGGATGGCGGAGCAAGTGAGCACAGATGTGGTGAAGAACACATAATAGATGGGTGTCACCAGCGAGGTGTTGAATATGTCCAGAGCCTTGTTCAAGTAGTTGATCTGTGTGCTCACACAGGCCACCAGACCTAGAAGCAAGAACCATGCCAGTGGGTTTTTCACTACGTTTTTCCCAGCGATTGCTTCCTTTATGGCAATGCCCAGTCCTTTGACGCAGGACACTGATAGTGCCCCGATTACTGAGCAGATGGTTATGTACACAAGGATGTTGGTCTGACCGTGTCGGGGCCCCACCACAAATATGAAGATGACGGCCACGATGATGACAAGAGTGGCAAAGACAAAAAATCCTAGGAAAAAAAGAGGAGGACGTGGTGTGAAGTCAGATTTTTTATGAGTTGAAATAGTGATAATACTTTGTCTCGAGTAGGCATCCTGATAAGACCCTACCCAAAACAACTACTATGTTTTACAAGAGAAATATAAATTGCAGCGCTGCTGTTTTGTATTATGTACGGTATGTAATATACTTGAGTTTCCTTATTGTTGTGTTACAATGGAGGGTAAAATGTCAATCTATGCACTTCAGCAAGCTCCAGAGCACAGTATGTTCTGTACCTGGGTCGACCAGTTTCTTGGCCATGTCCTCCAGGCTGCTGATCTCTTCCTCTTGTGGTGCGTGAATCACCATGGTCGTGGAGCCCAGGATGCTGAGCAGGCAGCCAAGCTTCCCATGCAGGTTTAGCCGCTCCGTCAGGAAGTATGACGACAGCACCGCACTGCAATATGATATTTAAGGTCAGAGACAGGGTGACTCCACTCCTCACACCATTTGCAAACATACAGAAAAAAAGGTCAACTGGTTTAACTGTCCAGTACATGCAGGGATTTGTATGTACCTCACAAGCACACTGAGGGCTCCCAGTGGGGTGACCAGAGTTGCAGGAGCGAAGGCATATGCTGCAAAGTTGGCTGCTTCACCAGCCCCCACTGTGAAGGATTGAGACACTTCATCTTAATTTTGAAAACCATGTATGTTGTAATCAAAGACATGAACAAGACACTGAAACTGTCTGCAGTTTGTGTGTTGCAGCAACATTAAAAACAAACCTTCACATGTAAACACTGTTTGATAATTTGCAGATCAACCAGTTTAGTTAAAACATGTATTTTAGACATCCAGATTAGGTACAATGGTTTCACTGACACATTTTAATAAATAGCGAGGACATGATATGCACTGGTTTATTTAAAATAACCTAATTCAATTTAACTTAGAAGTCTGACAAACAAATTTATAACAAACTTTAACTCAGTTTCAGTTGACATCTACACAAGACTTAATCAACAAATCAGCATTCAAAGTATCTAATTATATTTTAACTAGTGTGATTACTTACTTGATAATAAACCGGCCCACCACAGCCATTCTTTCAGATATGCATGACCGCCCTGCCCTGAAGTGGAAAAAAGAAATATTTTAGAACATGTGATTCGAGTCATTTAAATAAAACTTGCATGTAAGCAAAGCCCAAACTATCCTGACGACGAGTTGGGCAACTCAAATCCCATGCAAATGCATGGGATTTGAGTTGAAGGTCAAGTAAAATAATGAGGTTAATGATTGCTGCATGCAAAGAGAATCCTACAGTTTGTAACAATAGTCTTCGTGCCTTCTGCTGTGGGACCAATTCAATTACAGAGATTATGTCATTAACACATGCTCAGAGAGTCCTCTTGGCTGACATTTTTCACACAAAGAAATAAAAACACAAAGGCTGTGAAGGTGGGTGAAACCAGACAAGCCTGACACCTGGGAGGAACATCTTTAGGTATTTTAGGCGTGTCGCCACTGGTTTAACTTCTTAACTGGCTTTCGGTGTTGCTCAACTGGATCACGGAGTGCTTGAACTCAGATTACAACTTAGATGTTTTGTCTCTCTAATGTGAATATTCGTGTTTGCTGTGACAATTTAAAAAAAAGTTCAGCACCTGCTCTCATCGATCCTTTCCTCGCCAGCCTCAGAAGTCCTTTCTTTTTGAGGATAAAACTGCCTCCGATGAAGATGCTGGAGCTGATAGCCAAACCCAGACCGATGTAGAAGTCATACTTCCCCCTGTCTTGACCCATAGTGTGGCTGGATGTGTTGGAGTGGTCTGTCACATTTAAGACCAAACACTGTAGCTGCTCACCTACAGAGCAGTTGTGGCCAGTCCAGACACCTGAGAGCAGAGCACACCAAAGACAGGACATAAACAAAGCTGCTGTGAGGAAGTTAGTAACAGATTCATTAACATCAACGTTACTTAAACAGAGATGACCTACCGTTTCCACAGGTCAATTTACATCGCGGAGAATCATAATTGGTTGTGTTATTATAATCCATCAGAGTAACGAGCACATCTAAAATGATCTATACCAGGTCCCAAACAACCTACAAGACTGACTGCTGAATGGCAAACCGGTTTCTTGGTGCCTTTCGCAAAAGCTTCTATGTAAATATTCTTATTTAAGACTGAGGCATTCAGGAAGTGACACACCACTAAGGTTAATGTTAACCTGTGCGCTAGGTGCAGCTTGTTAACGAGCTAGCGATAAGTCACCCCTTTCCCAAGGCTGTTTAAATCATTACCAGACTATTATGGGGACTACTTCGACACTGGCCAGTGTAACAGCACCACCGCCTTATATTCCAGTTGATTACAACAGCGTTTAATCGCTGGTATATCCCCCAATTAGCCATGTTAGCTTACAGCAGCGAGGCGGGCTAGCCGTTTAGCTAGCGAAGTCAGTTAGCATTGACAGAGAATGAGGAGTAAGAGCCGCTCGTCATGTTTGACAAGTCACAATGAGAGTTAAAATACCTGAACGAAGGATGGCCGGGTTTCCTCCAACAAGAAGAAAGTAACAGCAGGTAGAGGTTGGCTAACAGCTAGCCTGGTTTACCGGCTATGCTAAGCATCACATACTGCTCCCCGTGTCTCTTAGCACCGACTCCGCTCGACGACTGACTGCCGCACTGCTTCCTCTGCTTATCAGCGGAGAGCAGCGGTCAGCGGACTGTGAGCCCTCCGCAGGCTGAAGTCCAGCAACACACCGATAAAACCCAGCCCTCAGCTCAAACCACACACGTCAGACTATATATCACCAGATTTTTAATTAGTCATCACACTCATTATCAGTTACTTAAAAAAAAAACAGAATTCATTATTTTAAACGTAAATGACTAATCGTCGCAACCCAAATTATGTGACGAGTCCAAAATTTGATTAAACAAAATGTGTGGTGGAAACATTTAACAGGCTAGTTTAAATCCAGCAGGTCTCATTGAAAGAAACGGGAGAGTCTTAATTCATCATTTATCCATGTTGAGATCATGAATAATTAAATCCTAAACAACAGAACTAAAACATCAGTGAACTGATAAATTATTTGTTTGACTGGAAAATTATAGTAAGTTTATGACTGATCAACTGATTATTGTGATGTTTTTTTTTAAAGCAAATTTCTCAGATTTCAGCAGCTTTTCCCAAGTGAGAATTTTCCTTTTTTCCCCAGTGAAGGAAAATTAAATATATGTGTGTTGTCTAGGTGTGTCGTCAACTTAATGTATATTCAATTTACAGACATAATGATTAGTCTACTGGGAAATAACTGCGAGTAAAAAAAAAACTGCAGGCTTATTCATAAGAGAAATGGTGGAAAAGTGTTCATGTCTCTTTCTTACCCAAACATTAACAGTGTATGATCAAAAATGAATCCCTGCAATCAAAAAGTTAGTCTTAGTAGTCATTCTTTAGTGGGAAAAGTATCACAAGGCATCATATTAAACCATCTCTAACACGTATAGCAGCAGAAATGGATATAAACATGTTTCCGATGTAAATTATTCATAGTGTTTGAATTACATGTGTACGACACATGGCCACATATCATATTGTGACAAAACAATAAGTGGCCGCAAAGCAAAAGTTTTTATTGACCGTATCAGCTTTGCAAATCCATCCATCTGACAAAATACTTCATCATTGCTGATACACATTTTCTATACAACTCCTGAACTAAACAGCCTTCTTCTGAAGTTTCACTGAATAATTCACAGACACACTGAATAAGTGAAAGTGTCAGTGATTCTACACTCAGACGTCTGGCCTCAGGAGAAAGGGAGAACATTTCTGGAGCCCCTTAAAGGCTCCAGGGGGAAAATGTAGGTGAAAATAAATTACTGTGACTTATGAGAAGTTTATGAGATGTATTATAAATTTTGTAAATCTTTTAAATAAATAAAAACAAAACAGGCACATTAACTGTTGGTCCCAATTCACATGGAAGTGAAATTACACTGTCAAGTCGACACAGGAAGGATCATCTGCAGAAAAATTATTGCAACTAATGCAGATCTGTTTCATGTGAAACTATTAGAAAATTCAATATAATGAGAGGTGAATGTAGTGATACATTTACAGTAGCATTGGTCAATGAAGCTGGAATCATTGTGGCACAAAACATGTAAAGATTCTGAACACAAGAAATGCCATTTGGCAAAAGTAATGAAAATATGAAAACATGTCCATCAGTCTTTCTTCTCCCGTACTTCCTTCTTCTTCTTCCACGTAATCAAAGCTTCCTGGGAAATGCGGAGTAAAACGACCCCAACACACACTGTTGTTAAGCCACACAGCATGGCGAGGCTGTCGGTCACAGTTAGCACAGTCCACTCTTTGAAGAGAAGAGCAGAAGCCAGAATCACTGTGGAAGTAAACGTCACGTAGTATATGGCTTCAAACATGTTGGAGCTGTAACACTCCAAGGCCTTGTTGATGAAGAGGAATTGTATCAGGATGCTGACAACCAGCGTTGCCAGCAAACCCAGGAAGAGAGCCAGAGCTCTGCTGCTCGACGGCTCTTCAACGAACACATCTTGGGCAACGAGGCCCAGTCCTTTGCTGCTTGGAACAGTGAAGCTTCCCAAGAGAGAACATATGGCGACGTACACCATGATATTTGATGTGCCATGAGCTGGAGCAATCCACATGATTAGAGTGATCAGCAGAAGGACCACGAGGAGGGCGTATACTACAAACACTGTGGGATGACAAAGTGTATTTCAATTGTCTTCATTTGTAAAATCATTATGAGATAATGTTTATTCTGAAGAAGTACAAGTTCATAAAAACTGTTTATTTTGGGCTGTAATGGAATTGAATATTGACTTAATGGCACTCGTTATTCCATCTCTAATATGTCTGGAGGATACAGTTATCAATTTCTAGAGTACATTAAAGGCAGAAAACAAACAAACTAGAGTTTAAATGTCACCTGGGTCTGACAGCCTCTCCTCTAGCTCCACTCTCGACGTCACAGCTGCTGCTTTAGGCGCGTGAATGATAAGCACAACAGAGCCACAGCAACATAATACACAGCCAAGCTTCCCCAGGATGTTTAAATGCTCATTCAAAATCCAAGAGGCCAGTACAGCTCTGTATCACACAAACACACCTTCTTGTTAAATATATAAATAGGATTTTAAAGCATTTACACAGTGCAACAATGCTGTATGTTGACTCAACAAAATGATTTATGCAATGTGAAATTGTCCTATGAATGACTCATTTTAGTAAAGGCCTCCTATCAAAACAATCACACTTTAGTCTACTGACATACAATATAAATAATTAAGTCATTTTCCAGCAAAAATTACAAATATGTTCTGGTTGGATGTGAGGTTTTGAAACTGCTGATGAGTTTTCGACTTTACACAACTTAACAGCCCCTTGAGGTATCAGTCCTGCAGGTGTCACCCAAGACTATGAGATAAGGGAAAAATCTTTCTGTTTTTTCTTAGCTGACAAAAACATCTCCAGTTACCTTTGACTGAACTTTGTATGCACTTTGTGAAGCCTGATCACATGTAAAGTCCAGTGAAATTAGTTAAAATGTCATATGGGCCTGTATACAGTTTTTTTCTAGTCAGACCAAACATTAATAATAATTCCTGGCTAAATATTTATTTATGTATTTTTTAAAGTTGGAAGTTGGAAAAAAAAAAAAAAAATACTTGGACTCACCCAAACAAGACACCGAGGGCCCCTAGTGGTGTGACAATCACAGCAGGGGCCATATTATACGCCAGGAAATTCCCAATTTGGCCGATAATCACTAGTAAAGTTAATCATAAAAACAACAAAAAAAAATTAGCCTCATACATGTTTTTATAAAACAATATCTTAAATAAAGAAGTGAGGGACATGGTACAAAACATAGACTGTGATTTCTAATTGAAGTGTGTGTGCAGAGAGTCGATAGATGGCGCTGTACTCACTGCACATTGTGCCACTCCACCACACCACATCACAAAGGTACGAGGCTCCTACAGAGGAAACACGGGTTTAGTTTTTAAGACGTTAGTTTGAATGACCAATGAAGCTTTACTCAACTTAATGACATTATTTTATGACTTTTTTCTCCGTCTGTTTATCAAAAACACGGTCGTTTTCGTCTGTTTCAGTCTACCTCTGTCGCGGGAGCGTAATATCCCCTTTTTCTGAAGCACAAATGTCGACCCATTGATGAAACTTGATATTACAGCGATTACAACTCCTGCAGCTGGAGCTGAAACACCACCTGGTTCCGTGTCAAGCGCCATAACTGTTTTTCATTCAGTTAGACCCGCAGCTACTGACTGTAACAGTACGCCGGAGTTGGACTAGATAATGCGCATGCGCAGTCCGTCCAGCACCGGGCTGCACCGCCGCGGTGTTTCTCCCACTGACTTTGAAGCAATTAGCTAACTATCACACGCATATCCATCAAAATATGTTATGACTGTCATCTGCACCGTGTAATGACATCCATTTTGACATGGGTGATATATTTATTTTACACTCTAAAAGACTGTATCATCATCCTACTACCACACCCTAGAGGCTGTTCCCAGAAAAACAAATTTATCTCGTGACGCTTCACTATAATGTGTCCCTGTGTGTTCATCATGAACAGTGAAATTACATCTTTGGACCAGCATCAACAATATCTGATGGGGCAACTGTGTTCACCTGAGCTATCATCAGTCATGTAAGGTGCAAGTGTAATACCCTCACAAGTGTAATAAGAGCTACCCGCCTCATAAATCACAGTGCTAGACTTGTGCTAGTGGATTTTTTTAGGCAAGACACCAAATAGTGATATATGTATATATTTAAATCTATTTATTTTCATTTCTTATAAACAGATTCGACTGGTCAGTCCCAAACACAAACCTAATCCTTCCACATAAAATACCATGTTGCCATGATAGTTAATATATATTAAACAGCAAACAGATAAAACAGCATCCTAATGATACAACCGAGTTTCACAATATTCAGTTAAAATAGTCAAATTCAATTAGGTTTAAAATGCTTCGCTGGCAACGCGTTGTGCGTGTCAGTTACAAGGAGGATAATGTCATCAGAATGTTAATAATACAAACATGTGGTTTAAATTAACTATAATCAAAACAGGCGTAGTAACTTACTACCTAAATAAGTAATGTGTGAAATAACTCCGCTCCACCCTTCCTAGAGACACCGCGCCCCCTAGCGAGCAGAGATCGCCTTCATTCCAGGCCAACCCCGCCTCTCCTAAGTCCCGCCTCAAATCCAGAAGAAGTGTCCCTTTTATAATACCGGTCAGCACGAGAAGGCGGAGCAGACGCTGGTCCATAGGCCTCCTCACGTGACAAACCCCGCCACAGTGGGCTGCTGCGATGATAATCAATCGCACAAATCTTCAAGCTACGACTACGTAAATTGTTTCCATGCCTCGTGCCTCAGTCCGCGACCTGTCAATCATTTCCATTATGAACGTCTTGTTAATGCAGCAAAGCAGCTGAGGGGACGAGAATAGCCCGAGAAGCGTCCGCAGGTAATATGTTGTCCAACTTGACATGTTAGCCGTTGTGTTTGTGAACCCGGCGAAACACTGCGCACCAGACGGTTCGGTGTCATGTCAGTTTAGCTTGTTCATCGTTGCCTGGATGACGAGAGCTGGTTTAGCTTGCTAACGTTATGTTAGTATTAGCTGTCTTGCAAGCTAAGTAGTTAGCCGTAGCCACCGAGCTAATGTGAACGATACCTAGCATAAGGTGTTGCATTATGAGCATAATGATGCTGTGTCAGTGTGTGTTGTCACTCGTTGTTGTTGTGAACGTTTTTAAATGTCACAACCGGGTTAAAACCACGGTGTGAAGGTTAACAGACAGTCTGCCCTTGTTAGCTTTCAATGTAACGATATTCTCGTTTTCTCCCAGCGTCTCATGTAAGGTTATAGTTATGGATACATCTTTGGCCTTAAAAACTAGCGTTAATTATCTAAATGAAGCTAGTGTAATGTACAGCTAACACGTCACATTGGTGTTGGTTTTATTTAGATTTATTAATTACAGCTGTATTCACATATACTGCACAGCTGAGAAGGCTGAGCTAAGGTAGCATTAGTGTAACGTTACTATAACATCGACATTCATGATTTATCAGTGTATGTAGCTTGGATGCTATTTATGGTAGTTTTGTGTATATACAGAACTGTGATTGAAGTTTACAATGTATTACAATTACAATGTAGCAGTAAGTGGGTTTCCCCCTTTTGTTTACATGTGTATGATAATGTAGGTTGATTATGTTCTTTATCTCTGACTGTGGAAGTTCACCCGTTGGAGGTAGTAGTATTGCAGATTTCGTATGAACTCAAAGCACTTGGTAATGTCAGTCATTGTTCTCTGATTCTAATCTAACCATCCCTCAAACACAGCTTTTCATGTCTTTGTCTTACAGTTTGGCTGCGCTTGCAGCCAGGAGAGGAGAGGGGAAGATGCCTTCTCCATCTTTTACCCTCGATGCTCAGCTGAGATTTCATGACAAATGGCTGAAGATAGATTTACAGGTACGTGTGCCCCATTATTGGTCGCATCATTCTGAAATTACAGCTTTTTCAGATGAAGATGACTGCTGGAAATTTAGTGAGCTCAGTTGCGTGACTGAGGAACTGACAATTTGTCTAAGTTTGGCAATTATTCTTGCTTTAAGCTTCATGCTTGACTACAGTGTGTAGTTACAGAAACCACCACGTTTCTCAATTGCTGCCAGTCAGACTGTGTTAAATTATATTGAGCACATGCATCTCTAAACTCTTTATCACTGGTAATGACTGTTTGTTATATCCTCTTCCCCAAAAAACCTGCTTCTTTCATACCAGAATACAAACACATATTGAATAGATCACATATGCTATTATATTGGAACTAGTAATGATAATAATATAAACATCCAAGTATCTGCTACTTCAATGTGATCAGAACCAAACAGTTAGTTGAACTATAGGGACTACATTCATAGTAATAAACAATCTCAGTGACATATCTGGCCTGCACGCTCTATCAGCTCTTGTGTAATCAAGGTCTTGTGTAGTCTATCAGGTCTCTGTGTAATCATCTCTTACACAGATGATTATTGCTTTCCAGATGTAGCCCATAATTACACAGTGAGTAAGTGAAAAATGTCTTTTTTTCATAAAGATTTATGTTGTGAAAACAAACTGATGTTGATAGTAATTTTAGAGGTTGTTATTACTATATGATGAATCTTGTGGCTGGATTGACTGTTTCGTGGTACAAACTGGGCTGTGCAGCAAGCTGTCTGCTCTCACCTCCACGATTTGCAGCCTGTCTGGACTCACCCTGGGCTGGTTTGCACGACCAAATGAAGCCTGAAATTAAGGGAGGATGTTGTGTTTTCCCATCGTAAGAGCTTTCTGCTGTGCTAAGGCCAGCTTTAGGGTTACGTCTCTGGTCTGATGTGAGTGGTGAGCTAACATGTTTTTGACATTTAAGACGTTTGAACCTTGAAAGCAAGAGCTGTCTTTCCACTTGTGAATATTTCTAAGTAAAGCTAAGCTATGGATGAAAGATCTAACGCTGAGGCGATGACACAGATTTGCACTGCAGATGTAACTTTGAATCATTTGATGTAGTTGCTGTTTTGTGCTTGTTATTCACTGTGCTTCTTTATCAGTGATCGTTTTCTCATCTGGTTTATGAGGACATAAGCACATAAGTCAAACAAAATATTAAAAAGGGATGAAATACAGTGACAATTGGAAACATTGAATTGATTTTAGCTGTAGTTATATTGTAATGCCATCATAATGTGGTAGTGACCTGTCTGTGACATACAAATGCAGAACACAAACACAAAGATGTGACAATAATTTGATGTGTTGTGGATTGATTTTCAGTTTCTTGCTTCCTTTTACAGCGGGCATTCTCTCCGGAGGGACTGAGTGAGATGTGGAATGAAATGGTAAAAGATGAGGAGATAACATTCAATGGAGAAGAATCAGCTCACCCAGGTAATGCACAGTGAAATTATAGCATTGATCTACCCTCCATGATTCCGACACATTTACACATTGCTGCCATCTGTGGTAACATGGTACATTTATACACACTGTTATAGGATGATATGTGAGCCAGGGATAGAAGTGATATTTTAACCTTGCTGCTGCAAGTGAAGGTTGAAGCCAGAATTTTATTTTTGTCTCTTTCAGAAGATTGTGACTGCTTTGGAACTCAGAAGAAAGATGAACCCAATGACAAAGAAAAGAAAGAAGAGGAGGAGACGTCAGCGTCTGTGCATCACTCCATCATTGAGACTTGGGATTGGGGCAGACAACCAGGTAAGAGTGCTGCCTGGACCAGGTTTATATGTGTTGGGCCACAGTGTGCCCTGTTGTCAGCAGCTCAGATATTCCTTGTTCTCCGGTTGTTGGACTTGTTATTTTACACTATTCTGTTTTCAAGTAGGGTAATTAATACCTCGCTGACACCACATGATTTCACAACACTTAAATGTTAAGTTGAGTGTTAACTTTAATGTGATACTGACCATTTCGACACACGACCACCTCTCTATTTATCAGTTTTCACATCCGTCAGGCCCTGCTGATGTACACATGTTTTGCTGGCACGTGAGTTGTGGAAACTGAAATGACAACTTGCAGTCGGCAGGTTTGCGTAGTTATTTTTACCCCGCTGGAGAGTAATCTTGGTAGGTGTTATAATGTTGTCCAATGCGGTGTAGCGTCTCTCACCCACACTGTGTTTACCAACGGGACTGGGTGGGACAGTGTTGTGGTGGTGGGAGATAAGCCCCGGGTGGGGGGATGGTCTACGTACCTAGTGAATTTAGGCTATGCTGAGAGCTGCTTGGCTGCTTCTCTTTTATTTTATTGACTGAGCCAGGAAATCATATTGGTCTGACTGTACAGTGAGTGTAACTGGATCGCTACATGAACAAACCATTGATGATTAAAGTTCAAACAGCATACTTCCTGCTTTTCTATTGAGTGGTCAGATATCTGGAACATGTTGATCTCAGCAGTTACAGCCCAGACCCTGAACTATTGGTTTTTTAAATTAGGATGGTTGTCAGTCACATGACAGTTTTGCTCTGATTGTTACCTGCATTTCCCATTTTTTTACATCTCTTTTACAGCCCACTTCAACTTATCTCAGTATTAGCACAGATAACTTTTTAGCATTTGTAATGTATAATAAATAGAGACTTTATCTGACTGGGATACATGTGTGTCCTGACAGCTGAGCACAGTTGAAACTGGTGTGGTTCATACCTCAGGCCAGTCTGGCTTACTTTAAGCTTAAATGGATTTCAGACCTGCTATTTTGGCCTGTCTTGTCCTCCCTGCAGCTCTGCTGTGTAGTCAATAAATGAATAGGGAATTGTCTCACAAACCAGATGAGAACATAGGACTGGTTGTGATGAAAGCCCGTGGGGAAAAAAATTTGATGTGATGCATTGAATTTTTTTCAGTTAACTGGGGCGGCTGCAAGTAATACACTTTAGAATCACAGGATATTTTCTTGAAACTCTGAAAATGTAGTTGTAAAAAGGGTGTTTCATCACATATTGCAGTATTTTTTACATTGAACCCTTAAGTACATGTGTTACTAAGCAAATCCATGGTTCTGTTGAGAGTGGAAAAAAAATGTTTCTATAAAGTACAAATGATGTTGAAAGCCTCAGTGTAACATTTCCGGTGTACAGTTGTAAGATGTATTACATACACTGCAGACAAGCTTTTGTGTATATTTTAAGATTATGCTGCTCTAAATCAGTTTCAAACTGGCAATGATAAAGCTTAATGGAAAAGTAAGAGCTTTATATTTTATTGTAAAATGCTTTTCATGTGTCTGATCATAAAGAAAATGAATAGTCACAGTTTAAGTCTATTTTTCACTTTAAATAATTTGACACTTTTAACACTCAAAATGAAATTCATATCGTTCTGTGACAAGTAATAATGATTGACAAGTATGTTGAATACTGTTATGGATGATGAATATTGCTTTGATACAGATGAGACGGAGCTGAAGGATTGTCTGCTGGTCCTGGTGGACGATCAGCAGAAGCTCTCGGCTCAGATGGCCAAAAGCACCCTGTCTGCCCAACGCCTGCGCCAGCGCCTGGTCATCCTGGAGCGCTACCTCATCTCTCTCAGCCACAGCATGATGGAGGAGAAGTACAAGGTCCGCTGGAAGACGCCCCCCACCCCACCACTGCCTGCTGCCGACAATAAGAGGTAAGAATAATCTCATTGTTGAATCATGTAGTGGTTAGTCCTGTCACTTTACAAAGGGAATTTCAAAGGTTAGATGAGCCAGAGATTTTCCTGCAGATATGAATGTAGGAGTGAATGTAATTAATCTTGTATTGACTGGTGATCTGTGCAGTTTGGATTTAGCTTCTCACTCTTATGTTTGCTGAAATAGGCTCTTAGCCCCCCAATGACCCTTCATGTGATGAGCTGTGCAGAGAATAAATGGAGATTGATTCCTTCACTGATGAGATACAGTGATTAATTTATCTGTACTCAATCCATGATGATCAGATAATTACACTGACTAACACACCCATACCAAACAAATGAATGAATGAAGCTGTTAGCTTGAAAGCTCTTGTCAACACCAACCTCCACCACAACACAAATACTGTGAGTACATAGTGTTGCGATTTTGGAAAGCTGCTGAACAGATCTTTTATACATGCATCGATTCAGCTGAACAGCTGTCACAATTAAAGCACAAAATGAAGTTCATTGTGTTCCTGGTATGTACAGAACAATGACTTGCAGATTATTCATGCAAGTTTGAGTTTAATCCATGGACTAGTGAATTAAAGCCTGTGTTTTCCTTTTGAAGGCCCCTTAAGCACTTTCCTCTGTGTGTCCCGAGTGCTTAGCATGCTGTATGTAGCTCTTGCTTGTGGTCTGATGTACATTGTGTTCCAGATTTGTTCACATGTGTTTTAAGTAGTGCTCTGTTTGTTTTGAAAACCTATCCTTCTTCCTAGTTTTCTGCTGAATTATCACATTGCAGAATTTCCTGTTGCTCCCCAAACACAGGTGGTCAGTGTTTACTGTAATTATTATCATTTTATTCTCTGATATGCTGTTACCAGAAAACTTATCTAATACCCAGAGGGGGATATGGTCTCCCAGCATGAATATGAAATTAAATGTCACTGACAAATCAAACAATTTGAGTTGATCCCAGTGTTACTGTTTTTTTTTTTTTTTTTTATTTTTTTTTTATCGTTATCATTATCTTTTCAGCCCTCGCCCAGTCAGTAAAGGTGTTGAAGGCTTGGCTAGGGTCGGTTCCAGGGCGGCTCTCTCTTTTGCCTTTGCTTTTCTTCGTCGGGCCTGGAGGTCAGGTAAGAACATCCCCGGATATGACGGTGAGGTTGTTTTGGCCTCCAGCAATAGTGATGATAGCTTTGCCTAACACCTGTTGATAAATGTGTTGCACCACTTTACATGCTGCTCATGGTAAACAACCCAACATATTTCGCAATGCTATGCTTTCTTAGCACTAGCCTGTAGTGCCCACTAGAGGAAGGACTGAATGAGCCATTGGTAACATTTGAATAATAATGTATTTATTATGCTTCTAAAAAAAGACAAATCCAATAGGAAGTTCTAGTTCATCTACCTGACAATCACCACTGACTGTGATGTCAAGAAAGACAAAACAATTACATATGAATAGAATTGTAAAGGTTATATACTCTTAATAATCTGTATTTCAGTCTCACAGTCTAATTAAATCTGATAATGAATATCTCTGGCAGTGGCTGTGTTTGTTTTAATAGTATTCATTGTCAACACTGCAAGTAGAGATGCTGTTTTTGTTACGTGTACTGATGTGAGGTTGAGAGCTGCCTGTCCACAGAGACTGGGTGGGAACAAAGAGCCAGCCTCTCCTCTGTAGCCTTCCTGTAACATGAGTAGCACACACACTCACAGATACACACAGATACACATTTAAGCTTCTCAAGCTGTGTTCCTGGAATACACTGTAAGAACAATGGAAGTGTAACAGTATGTACTTTCATCCAACACCTACTGAATGAATATATTTACAAACTATGCAGAGGTATAAAAATATATCACTTAAATGCAACTGTAACAGAACGAATCAAACTGATTCATTTCTAGTTTGATTTGCTTTGAGGGTTATGTCTCATGAATACATGCAAGCATGAGAGGGCTCCAGTCCAGTCTATAAAATTTAAGACGTGTGCTTTGTTGCAGGAGATGATGCAGATCTTTGCAGTGAGCTTCTCCAAGAGTCTCTGGACGCCCTGCGGGCCTTACCAGAGGCCACGCTGTTTGATGAGGGATCTGTGTCATCAGTGTGGCTGGAAGTTGTTGAGCGGGCCACTAAGTTTCTCAGGTTTGTTATTTGCTGATCAGCCTTTGTATCTCATAAAGTCTTAATGTAATGAGCTCATTCCTAATGTGATGTTGCCCAAATCTTGTCTCCTCTGGATCTAGTGATGTACATGGGAGTGCCACTACCAAAGGCAACATTCCTCTACAGGACCAGCACTTAGTCCTTGCCATCCTGCTGGAACTGGCTGTACAAAGGGGCACGCTCAGGTAACCAGAGATCCTTCATAACTGCTTATTTGCTCATATCTCTCTAAAGTTGAAATGCACTTGTTCTTCACTGTCTCACTCGGCCGTCTCATCCTTGTTTTTTTCCAGCCAGCTGTTGTCTGCTGTTCTGTTACTGTTGCGTCTGTGGGAAAGTGGCACCAGAGAGATGGACAATGAGCGATCCACCCAGGGAACCAGCGCTCCTCTACTCCCCCTCCTGCAGCGCTTTCAGAGCATACACAGCAGCAAGGAAGAGCCTGTTCCCGAAGAGGAGGCAGAGGTGAAAACCTCCTCTGCATCTCATTAGCGCTTTATGCAATTTGAAAAAGAGACTATAAAAATAAGACTCTTTGAAGCTCTGTTGCCTCATGTGTTGCTAAGGAACAGCTGTCTTAAAATACCCTTGTTTCTCTATTTGTGGTTGAGAATCAAGTTAATATGCACCTTGTGGTTGATTGCTGTGATTTTCAGATCCTCGCAGCCCCTTTGAGCCCAAATGAAAGCTTCCTGCGCTACCTGACCTTGCCTCAGGATAACGACCTGGCCATCGACCTTCGACAAACAGCTGTGGTGATTATGGCCCACCTGGACCGCCTGGCTTCCCCATGCAGCCCTCCTCACTGCAACTCCCCCACATCACACAAGGTGATGGCTCATTTCAACATTTGGAAAAGCTTAAGTTATTTGTTTATTTTTGGCTTTTAGGTCAATGACACTACTTCTTCCTTCAAACATTGCTTGAATCAATCTCCTGTTGTATCATCTGTGCTACAGTTATCTTTGGTGCTCACTCTGTGTCCTAACTGTAACCTTACTGGATAAAACTGCAGTCATTCAGATGTGTTGTGATCATGTAAAATGCATTTTTTGTCAAAAGAGAAATGACAGCCAAAATGGCAGAGTCACCTTGTGACTGACTCAGTCTCCCCCTCTGCCTTGTTTTGTTTCAGGGGACTTTACAGGAAGTGATTGCCTGGGGCCTTTTGGGTTGGAAGCTTTATGCCAATGTTAATGGGCCCATTCAGTGTAAAGCTCTGTCCAGCATTGGAGTCACACAGATTGTCTGTTCAGAGAAAGGCTTTCTCATCCTGTCCAGCAGCAGTGCTGTTTATACCCAGAACTATAAGAGCACAACCCTGGTGAGTCGTGCAGTCATTTTCTTTTTATGTACACCTCCTAATAAACAAGCTAGTAACTAAAAATAGAAAAGAAGTACCTCATCTCTCTATTTCCATATCTACTGCAGTTTGAGTAACTGAATTATTATATGTTGCAGGCTCCTATGCTAATCCATAGTCTGAGCTCCAGAAAGATCGTGAAGCTCGCAGCTCATCCCGATGGGCAGCACTACTTGGCTCTGTCATCCAATGGGGAAGTCTTCTCTTGGGGCTGTGGTGATGGCGGGCGCCTTGGACACGGAGACACAACGTAAGCCACGAGGAAAAACACTGGTTCATATAAAAATCTTCACCCACTCTAATATTTTCAGTGTTGTCATGTGATATAAATATGAGGCTGTACTTAAGAGCTGGTGATTATTCATATGATATTTATATACATCAGTAAGAATTCTCACTCATTTCATCATCTCAATTTCTACTTTTTTCAGGTACCTTGAAGAACCTACAATGATTGCAGCCTTCAATGGGAAACAAACAGGAAAACATGTGGTCCATATTGCGTGTGGGAGCACATACAGTGCTGCCATCACAGCTGATGGCGAGCTCTACACTTGGGGCAGAGGGAACTATGGTCGACTGGGCCATGGTGAGCTCCATCAGCACTGAACCTGCTGGGCACTCTGTCGATCTTAATAATGACATGTTCAGTCTGTTCAATCACTGAGTATTAATTGTTTTTACGTTCCAGGCTCCAGTGAGGATCAGACTACACCCATGCTGGTGACGGCGCTGAAGGGACTGAAGGTGATGGATGTGGCATGTGGTAGTGGAGATGCACAAACACTTGCTGTCACAGAGAATGGTAAGAACAGTCATTTTTAACTTGAATTGTCACCATAGAAGCCACGAGAACACTGACATGGGTTTTATTCATCCTCTCTGTGTGTTTCTATAGGTCAGGTTTGGTCTTGGGGAGATGGAGATTATGGCAAACTTGGTCGAGGAGGCAGTGACGGCTGCAAGACGCCCAAGCTTGTGGAGAAACTGCAGGACTTGGACATAGTGAAGGTTTGCTGTGGCAGCCAGTTTTCAGTGGCTCTTACCAAAGATGGCCAAGTTTACACTTGGGGAAAAGGAGACAACCAACGTCTAGGTCATGGCACTGATGAGCACGTCCGCTATCCCAAGCTGCTCGATAGTTTACAGGGTGAGTTAAATGTGTGAAAAAGAAAAATCTTCAGAGGCTTTTAAAATACAAAGACTGATTGATGTGTATTGTATCTGCAACCAGGCAAGAAAGTTGTGGATGTTGCTGTGGGATCAACCCACTGCCTCGCACTGACTGATGACGGAGAGGTGCACAGTTGGGGTAGCAATGATAAACTACAGCACTTTGATACACTTTTTTCAAACAAGAAGCAGCCAAAGGCACTCCCAGGGCTCAACTCTAAACACATAGTGGGGATCTCATGTGGCCCAGGACAGGTAATCTGCACAACTGTCGGTACTAGTTTTTATATGCTCATAGTAATCCAAGATGGAATCAAACACTTAACGTTTCTTTTGTCAGAGCTTCGCCTGGTCCTCGTGCTCAGAGTGGTCTGTTGGGCAGCGTGTGCCTTTTGTCGTGGACGTGTGTTCCATGACCTTTGAGCAGCTGGACCTACTTCTGCGGCAGGTCAGCGAAGGAATGGACGGCAGCTCAGACTGGCCTCCCCCACAGGAGAAGGAGTGTATGGTTGTTGCTACACTCAACCTGCTCAGGCTTCAGGTAGACAGTTGTCTTAAGATTATTTTTTATTTGCTTTTGTGGCACCTTAAATTTGGAGAAATTTTAGCAACATCTCTGCATTCGCCTAGTTGATTTCTAATACTGAAGTTTGTTCCACCAACAACTATTGTTTCTAAAGCCTTCCCCCTCTGTCCTCAGCTTCATGCAGCCATCAGTAATCAGGTGGATCCAGAGGAGCTGGGATTGGGGCTTGGCAGCGTCCTGCTCAACAACCTGAAACAAACAGTGGTAGTGCTAGCTAGCAATGCTGGTGTGCTCAATACTGTGCAATCAGCTGCCCAGGCTGTCCTTCAAAGTGGCTGGTCAGTGCTGCTGCCCACTGCTGAAGAAAGGGCCCGAGCATTATCCTCACTTCTGCCTAATGCTGGTGAGTGCAAATCACATTAGCTAACACTGATTAAACACAGTAATGGACACTAAATAGGCCCCTGGGGAGACTGGAGACTGGGAAGATTGAGGTATTATTTTATTTTTTCAGCATCTGGAAATGAGATGAGTGTGAGCCCTGGACGTCGCTTCATGATCGACCTGCTGGTCAGCAGCCTAATGGCCGATGGAGGGTTGGAATCTGCACTGAACGCAGCCATTACTGCTGAGATTCAGGTTAGTGTGTTTAATATGTGTTTTATGTATTTATGGCAACAAATCCCTCATCTACATCTATTTAATAAAATATAGATAAAGATTTGTCTTTGTCTCAACCAGACTCAAAGTCTGGTTGAGAAATAAGACTTCGCCTTTTTCAGCTGGTTCAATTGGGCTTTTGGGTTAGCGTTAACAACTTTTGTGCAAACTGGCTCAGTGAATATTTGTAGCCTAGTCAAAACATTGCCATACATGAAATGTAATAAAAATGATTTGATTTTCCACAATAGGATATTGAAGCTAAGAAAGAGGCTCAGAAAGAGAAGGAGATAGATGAGCAGGAGGCCAATGCCTCCACCATGCACCGCTGTCGCACCATGCTGGACAAAGACCTCATCAACACAGGCATCTACGAGTCAGCAGGGAAACAAAGTCTGCCTCTGGTGCAACTTGTACAGCAACTGTTGAGGTACCTGCCCTTATTAATTTATTATTTACTGCACCGTGGAGCTTGTCTCTGCCTTCTGGTTGATTTACATATTTGTTTCTGCAGGAACATTGCTTCCCAGACCATAGCAAGGCTGAAGGATGTTGCTCGCCGCATCTCCAACTACCTGGAGGCAGAACATGTCAGCAAGGAACGCTCTGCATCTCTGGACCTGCTGCTGCGTTTTCAGAGGCTGCTTGTTAGCAAACTCTACCTGGGGGTCAATGGCACCGAGAATGTCAATGGATACAGTGAGTCATTCTGTCTGACAAGGTGTTTCCTCCATCACAAGTTTAAATTCTAAATGGACGTTGTTTGATTCCTCTGTTATTGCAGATCCAGAGCTTCTTGGTGTTGGTTCCCTGTTAAAGAAGTACATCGCCCTGCTCTGCACTCACATTGGAGACATCCTCCCGGTAGCAACCAGTATTGCCTCTACTGGTCGGCGCCATTTTGCTGAAGTCTCTCGTGTTATTGAAGGAGATCTAACTGGTAATTAAGTCTCCAAAAAGTTGTATGCTCAAATTTTAAGCTCATCTTCAACAGTCATATGATGCATTGCTGTCTTCTCTGTGGTAGGAGTGCTGCTGCCGGAGTTGGTGGTGTCCATTGTCCTCCTCCTCACCATTGATGCAGGTCTGATGCAGGAGACTGGTTCAATTCCTCTCCTCGCTGGACTCCTGGAGCACCTTGACCGCTTCAACCACTTGGCTCCAGGATTTGAGAGAGATGATAATGATGATCTGGCATGGCCGGGCATTATGGGTAAAGCACTAACAGTATCTTATATGTCCCTTAGGGCGGTTTATTAAAATGAAGATCCTAATTCACAGCATTATGTTCAGAGGGTAATTTGCTCTTATTCTGCCGTGGCAGGTTCCTTTTTCACCGGTCAGAGTTCCAAGAACAATGAAGAAGTTTCTCTTATTCGCAAGGCTGACCTGGAGAATCATAATAAAGATGGTGGTTTCTGGACAGTAATTGATGGAAAGGTCTATGACATCAAGGACTTCCAGGCTCAGTCCCAGTCTTTAACAGGAAACAGTATCCTGGGTAATAAAAATACTTGTGGTTGCTGTGTTAAATTTCAGACAGTTTTATAGGTTTTTTTTAAGTTTTATCTTTTGTGTTCTACTTTTACAGCCCAGTTTGCAGGAGAAGACCCTGTGGTTGCTTTGGAAGCTGCTCTGCAATTTGAGGACACCAGGGAGTCGATGCAGGCCTTCTGTGTTGGACAGTATATGGAGGTACCTGCTTGCCCCATATGCATTTTTTTCTGCATTTGAAATTTCTCATTTTATCACTGGTTCTAGTCTCTGACATCATGACGTTTTATTATTTACAGCCTAATCAAGAGACAGTCACCACTCCAGACCTCAGCAGTCTGTCCTCCCCTCTTATTGACACTGAGAGGAACCTGGGGCTGCTACTGGGTCTCCACGCCTCTTACCTGGCCAAGAGCACCCCTCTGTCCCCTATGGAGATCGAATGTGCCAGTGGGTTTCATGATTTTGTAATCATTTAAGCTAAATTTTAAATATGTCATCTAGAAGACATGCTTTGAAATTCTTTTCAAAGGATGTTGCTCCTTCAAAAGGAAAAATAACATTTGACTTTGACTCATTTCACAGAATGGCTCCAGTCCTCTATATTCTCCGGGGGTCTGCAGACCAGTCAGATCCACTATAACTACAATGAAGAAAAGGATGAAGACCACTGCAGCTCCCTGGGTACAACCACTCCAGACAAGGCCAAACTCTACTCCAGAAGATTAACCCTCAGTGACCACGCACAGCCTTTCCTACAGGCCATCGCTGACAACAACACTCAGGACCACACTGTGAAGGTAGACGCATGACAGAAACGATAAGCTAGTGAAGCTACGCAGCAAGTGTGAAGCTAAAAGATGGAGTCGTGTTCTCACATATTGTTTTTGTAACTTTGTAGGACTTCCTATGCCAAATAGAGCGTTGCTGTAAGCAATACCATCTTATTACACCCATCACCTTCCCCCCGGAACACCCTGTGGAGGAAGTTGGCCGCCTGCTGCTCTGCTGCCTGCTCAAACATCAAGATCTCGGTAACCTAGCAACTGTGCTCAGACTGACTGTTTGAGGAGCAATTAAGAGCTAATTTGGTTCACTGTGCAATTGAAATTCTTTTTTTATTGTTATGAAGTTATTCAGAGAACCACTGAAATCTTTCCTTTCTGCACTCGCACAGTCTCATTATGAACAGCTCATCATATCTGATGTAATTTACACTTGTACAGCAATTTGATATAAATTCTCTTCCTGTTGCAGGTCACATTGCTCTTTCACTTGTCAGTCAATGTGCCTTGGGAGTGGATCAAGGGAAACAAAGATCCCTCCCTAAATCTGTGATTGATGTGTGCCGCATGGTCTATCAGGCAAAGTGTTCTTTAATCAAGGTATGATTCCTGCTTGTAACATCATGATAATAAGATACTTTACAAGCTCCTGTATTAGTTCCCCAGAAGAAAATTATATGTAGATAATTTGTGAGAAAACATGAAGAACATGGCCTTAAATGATGTGTTCTCCCTGTCCTGTATATTTTAGACCCATCAGGAGCAAGGTCGCTCTTACAAGGAGGTGTGTGCCCCCGTCATTGAACGTCTGCGCTTTCTGTTTAATGAGCTCCGTCCCGCTGTGAGCAACGACCTGTCTATTGTGTCCAAACTGAAGCTATTGAGCTCTCAGCCTCGCTGGAGGAGGATCACCCAGAAACTCATCAGGGACCGCAGGAAAAAAAGAGGTGGGTTATTCAAACTACTGCTGCGCAGGGTGTGGTTTTGTTTTGTTTGCATAAAAACAGTCCCTGTATTTAAATATATTGTGTTTTTTTTCTTTTAGTGCCTAAGAAGTCAGAGTCTGCTGACATAGAAGAGCCAAAGTTGGAGAATGAAGGGACCAATGAAGAGGAACTTAATGTTCACATCAGCCCCACACCTGCTGATAGGAAATTACCCGCTAACAAGGTAGCAAGCTTGACAACAGACTGATAGCACTGGAGTGCATATGTTTACTTGACATGGCAGGACTTGTTTTAAAATTTTCCATTTCTGTGCTTTTTTACTCTTTTGCAGCAGGACAAGTGGCAGCCACTTTTAAACACTGTGGCCAATGTCCAGAAGTACCGGTGGCTGAAGCACAGTGTTCAGGGTGTCTTTTCTCAGTCCAGCCTTATGGCCACAATTGTGGAATTTGTCCTGAAAGAAGAGCCACTGGACGTGGAGAAGATGAGGAAGTGTCTTCTTAAACAGGTGACACTGGTGATACTTATGACCACCAGTTAACTCATAAATGTCAGTGTGACAGTATTCAAAACAAGAGAAGTCAAAGCATAACTGATGTCAACTCTTTCTCTTTATAGCTGGAAAGGGCTGAGGTGAGGCTAGAGGGCATCGACACCATGCTGAAGTTGGCCTCCAAAAGCTTCTTACTGCCATCTGTGCAATATGCAATGCTCTGTGGTTGGCAAAGGGTCATACCAGAAGGGACCAACATTGGGTAAGTTGACAGTTTTTAAATTATGACAAAAAAGACTTCACATTATTTCTTCTGTTGATTTGCAAGCATTTAATTGTCACATTTTTCATGCATGACCCTTGTTTCAACTCTCCTCATCAGAGAGCCCCTGTCTGACTGCCTGAAGGATGTAGACCTGATCCCTCCCTTCAACCGCATGCTTTTGGAGGTGACCTTTGGCAAGTTGTATTCCTGGGCCATCCAGAACATTCGTAACATCCTGCTTGAGGCCAGCGCCCGTTTCAAAGAGCTAGGTGAGTGGAGGAAATGTATAGCTGGATGCTTCCAGAGAGCTGAACTGGTGCTGTGATATCATTTTATAAATTTACACACAAACTAAAAACTGAGCATCTGTTTGTTTCGTAACCAGGTGTGCAGCCTGTTCCCTTGCAAACCATCACCAATGAGAATCCAGCGGGACCAAGCCTCGGCACCATTCCACAAGCTCGCTTTCTTCTGGCCATGATACACATGCTGTCCCTGAAACATGGGTCCAACAGTCTCAGTCTGTTGCTAAATTCTGGCATACTTGCTCTCACACAGAGTATCCTCAGGCTCATAGGTGAGTGCTGTCCAATTAAATATTCAGCAGGAGCAGAGTGCCCCTGTCCATATTTATGAATAAAGGTGTTTGATGTCTCTTTTTATTCTGGTATTTCCAGGGCCCAGCACAGATAGCAGTGACGAGGACCTGAGTTTATGTGCACACGGAGGCTCTGCCACGGTGCTGGAGGAATCCCGGAAGGAGGCTGCCCCTGCCCCACTACCTGCCTCTGGCCCGGAGCTGGCTGCCATGATGAAGATAGGCACCAGGGTCATGAGGGGAGTTGACTGGAAATGGGGAGACCAGGTACCTGAGTCAGTTTTATAACCACTTTGCCAGCAAGGTTAGTGCTTTTGACCCTGCAGTTGAGTTTTTGACCCTGTGCATGTTCTGTCCAGGATGGTCCAGCTCCAGGTCTGGGCAGGGTCATTGGGGAGCTGGGTGAGGATGGCTGGATCAGGGTTCAGTGGGACACAAGCAGCACCAACTCCTATAGGATGGGAAAAGAGGGAAAGTATGATCTTAAACTGGCCGAGCCACCTCCGGCTGCCCAGCCCCCCACTGAGGACTCAGACACTGAGGATGACACAGGTATTTTTTACATTACTGCCTCAGTAAAAAACACAACTATGAGCCATATATGACCTGCACCACATCATCTGTACAATTCTACCTTTGTTACAGAAGGTGAGCTGATGGAGAAGAGCAGCCATCCGACAGCAATGATGCTAAACAGCACAGTGAACCTGCTGAAGTCACTGTCTCTATCAGCTGGGGTCTATGCTGAGGTGCTGCAGACAGACGCCACACGGACACTGTGTGGGCTCCTGCGGATGCTTGTGGAAAGTGGGGCAAATGACAAGTCAGGTAGCTAAATGTCCATGTTGATTAAAGGATTTTTATATTTTTACTTGATAAATTAGTGTTAGAGTGTCATCTCATGCTAACATGTTTTGCCTTTGTCATCAGGCTGCCACTCCCACCGGCTGGTGTCTCGGGAGCAGCACAGAAGCTGGTGTACACTGGGCTTCATACGTAGCATTGCTCTCATGCCCCAGATGTGCAGCACACTCAGCACCTCTGCATGGATTGGCCTGCTCATACGAATTGTTGAGGGACACCAGTCCTTCAATGCCATCACTCTGCAGAGACAGGTGTGTTACTATAATTTGCGTGCTTCCCATGCTGTTAATGATGCCATTTGTGTGATTTGATTTAGTAGAACAGAAAAGGAGAAAGGCTGCTTTCACAAACAAAATCTATTTTGTCCTGTGCACCTTGCACGTCTCCAGATCCTGGCACTGCGTCTCCTGCAGGCAGTCCTGCCCTCGTGGGATAAGATGGAGCGTTCTCAGGACATGAAGTTCTTGGTGGAGAAGTTGTTCAACTTCTTGGGAAGTTTACTGAGCACCTGCTCGTCAGATCTGCCACTTCTTCGAGGTGCAACCACAAATCAGTGCTAAAGTAAAATTAGGGTGTTTTTGCTCTGATTTGTGTTTTTAAAAATTACTACTTCCTGCCCACAGAGGGTTCTCTGCGAAGGAGGAAGTCCCGCCCTCAAGCGTCCCTCACCGCCACTCACAGCAGCACCCTGGCTGAGGAAATTGTTGCTGTCCTGCGCACTCTGCACTCTCTTGGCCAGTGGAACAGCATGATAAATGATTACATTAACACACAACTGAGTTATATTGGAGATGTTATGGCAGGCTGCCAGTCTGAAGCCGTAAGTATTGTGGATTTAAAAATAACCTGTGTTAAAACCTCAACACTCAACAATATTTTGATTCTGACTTCTTGTATAAAACCAGTTCAATTACAGTTGTAAATATGAATCTCCTCATTCTTATTGCAGTGTTTCCTCGAGGAATATTTTCCTGATTCAGAGGGTCCTAGAGTGGGCAGTCTGATGGCAGTGTTGGCAGTGATTGGTGGGATCGATGGGCGCCTCAGGCTCGGTGGCCAGGTTGTTCATGAAGAGTACGGAGAGGGAACAGTCACACGTATCACCCCTAAAGGACGAATCACTGTCCAGTTCCATGAGATGAGGACCTGTAGGGTTTGCTTGCTCAGCCATCTCAGACCGGTATGAAACACATCAGCACAACTTTGACTTAAAACAGATTAATTTGACAATAAAATACTGACTTAATTTAATGTCACTTTTCTCAGCTGCCTGCAGTGTCGTTCAGCGTGCAGAATCTGCCCTTCACTGAGCCAATGTTGGCAGTTTGGGCGCAGCTGGTCAGTCTGGCTGGAAGCAAACTGGAAAAGCAGCGCATGAAGAAGTCTCTTAGCCGAGGGCTCACAGGTACACAAACTGCTGACAGACACAACACAAATATAGTAGATGTAATGGTCTCACAGGTGACCCATAAAAAAAAAAGAGGAAATATGAAATTTATTAAGACTAATGTCCAGTTAGGTGCCTTGGCAGTATGCATAGATTTTGTTTTGTGATAAATGGTCACTTGTCTCATTCCCTCTTTGCAAATAATGACCAGGACAAAAGGTTTAAAGCAGTGGGGGATGTGTTGATGTAGCGTTTGGAGTGAGTTTAATCAAACCTGTTACGTCTCCAGCTGACCAGGTGGACATCCATTTATTACGGTGCCAGCAGCTGAGGCTGTATATCCTGAAGGCAGCGCGGGCTCTGCTCTCTCATCAGGACAAACTCAGGCAGATCCTCTCCCAGCCAGCAGTTGTGGACATAGGACCCAACCCCAGTGGTAAGAAGAAAATTTGTGAACATAATTATGAATTTAAATAGTGTGAACTTTGCACATTAAAGTGCTCTCCCTGATATTATATGGGTGGACATAAACTTGTTGCTGAAAACAGAGTTTTAACAAACTTAGATAAAACTCTGTTTTAAGAATAGGGGAAAAAAACAGAATGAAAAATATGAAGCCAACTTTGTTAAAACTCTGTTTTAACTAAGAGTTTTAACAGAGTTTTTAGTTAAAACGCTGTTTTTACTAAGAGTTTTAACAAAGTTTGATTCATGTTTTTTTTATTCTGTCTCAAGACACTTTTGTTATCTCTTGGTTTGCAGAGGATCCAGTGGTGTCATCACCTGATGTGGGAGACTTGTCTCCTGAGGGTCCCCTGCCGCCACTGATCCTCCTGCAGCAGCTGCTGTCAGCTGCTACTCAGCCCTCTCCGATCAAAGCCATCTTTGACAGGCAGGAGATGGAGGTGAGTTAGTAGAACTTTTCTTTAACTAGTTACCTGGTGTAAAGTAAGTTTATCAATGATGTTGCATACATTCAGCTGATGTATGTAATGCAACCTCATCATTCTCTGTAGGCGGCTGCTCTGGCAGTGTGTCAGTATCTGGCTGTAGAATCTGCCCACCCATCGTCTCCTCTGTTTGAGGAGAGCAGCTCCAGTGAGGCCACCACACCTGTCACCGTCCAACATGTCAGACCGCCTAAACAGAAGAAACAGAAGACGTCGCCTGTACCTCCTTTACCCATAGTCCTACAGCTCATGGAGATGGGCTTCCCAAGGAAGAATATTGAGTTTGCATTGAAGTCGCTGTCTGGAACAACAGGCAGTGCCTCTGGTGTACCAGGTATCTTATCATAAGACATAAATCGGAATATATAAATATATTGGAGTGTTTGCTCGTGAAAGCTTTTCCTTCTGTCTCTGACTCTGTAGCTGTCCATAGTGTTGTGTTTGCTATATATATGTGTGTGTGTGTATATATATATATATATATATATATATATATATATATATATGTCACAATGTTTGTTTGTGTTATAACATTTTGAGCTAAACTTCTGGAGAATAATTGAATGTATATGTCAGGTGTTGAGGCTTTGGTGAGCTGGCTGTTGGACCATCCAGACATTCATGTCACTGAGCTGTCGGATGCCGACACTGTGTCAGATGAATATTCTGATGAAGAGGTGTTAGAGGAGCTGGAGGAGGCAGAGCCGACATTCCCTGTGGTACTTAACTTTCTCTCTTATTTCTGTCATAACCGTCTCAATGATATGCTGAACCTCTTGTCACCTGGCCTTTCAGATTCCTCTAATGAAATATACCTGTGTTTTACATTAGCCTCCAGGTGCAGTGGTGACTGAAAGCCAGACATTTAAGAAGAGATCTGATTTCCAAAGCAACGATGACTATGCTGTGTATGTTAGAGAGAACATTCAGGTAAGAGCAGTGACTTTGTAAAGCTTTTCTTAAAACTTACAGCCTGAAGGAAATGTGACTTATGTCTGACTTCTGTGCAGGTGGGGATGATGGTGAAATGCTGCAGAACATACGAGGAAGTTTATGATGGAGATGTCGGGAAAGTCATTAAACTGGATAGAGATGGGCTGCATGACTTGAATGTGCAGTGTGACTGGCAGCAAAAAGGAGGAACGTACTGGGTGCGCTACATCCACATTGAGCTGCTTGGTGAGTTTTTTTGTCTTAGTCTTTTCAACAGGTCATGATCCTGCTAATGATAATCACAAGTGACAGTAACATATTTTTCTTTAACCTTCTGACATGTTCTGAGATGACCATTATTTTCTCATATTTTCCCAGGATTCCCACCACAAAGTTCTCCATCCCATATAAAGATTGGTGACAAAGTGAGAGTGAAACCCACAGTTACAACACCAAAGTACAAATGGGGCTCAGTCACTCACAGGAGTGTGGGAGTTGTGAAAGGTAAGCTTTTATTTATGATCTCTAGTTTAACGTGCTGACCCACTGCTCTTTGTGCTAATGGGGCCAAATGGTTTGTTTTAGCTTTCAGTGCCAATGGAAAGGATGTGATCGTGGACTTCCCTCAGCAGTCCCACTGGACTGGCCTGTTGTCTGAGATGGAGCTGGTGCCCAGTGTTCACCCAGGAGTCAGGTATTGATATGTTTGACATTTTTCTCCGCCTAGTTACATTATCTGTATTCCAACATTTTTAAATTTTATCCCTGTGCTGTCTGCAGGTGTGATGGCTGTCAGATGTTCCCTATAAATGGCCCCAGGTTCAAGTGTAGGAATTGTGATGACTTTGATTTCTGTGAAAACTGTTTCAAGACCCGCAAACACAACACCAGACATTCCTTTGGCAGAATCAACGAGCCTGGTTAGTCACACATTCACTCCTTCAGATATTATGGTGTTTGTGTGTTTGCATGTTTGTGTGAACCTGTTGCTTGTCTCCTCTACAATTAGGCCAGTCTCCGGCGTTCTGCGGCCGTTCAGGAAAACAGCTCAAGAAGCATCACAGCAGCCAGCGAGGCATGCTGATCGATGACTGGTCACGTGCTGTCAAGAGCCTCAACGTCTCATCCTCAGTTAACCAGGCCTCGCGGCTCATTGACTGCAGTGATCAGTGCTGGCAGTCCTCAGGCTCGCAAGGAAAGGTAAGAGATTGAATTCCATAATCTAATCAGATAGTTGACAGTCTCTTTAGTTTGCTTCATTAAAGTGTAATACATCACCTGATAGAATTTGTCATTCTTTCCTGTGCAGCACTGGATTCGTCTGGAGCTTTTCCCAGATGTTCTTGTTCACAGACTGAAGATGATTGTAGACCCGGCAGACAGCAGCTATATGCCGTCTCTAGTGGTGGTGTCGGGTGAGTTAAATTGATGTTTTGGGTCCTTTTTTTTTTGAATATATACCAATGTAGTTATGACAAATAGTATGAATTTTTACCATTATATAGTTGTATTTTGCAGTTTTAAACAGAGAAATATTTCATGTTTTCTGATCATCATGCAGGTGGAAGCTCTTTGAACAACTTAATTGAGCTGAAGACCATTAACATCAATCCCACAGACACCACTGTGCTCCTGCTGAGTGACTGCACTGAGGTCTGTTGGTGCAGTTTTTGAAATCAACATCCAATTGTTGGTTACTGCTGTAACATTAGTTTTGTAGTGTTGTAATAACTTGAGCAATGTCCTCAACAGTATCACAGGTACATCGAGATTGCGATCAAACAATGCCGCAGCTCTGGCATAGACTGCAAGATTCATGGACTTGGCATCGTGGGGCGCATCAGAGCAGAGGACGAAGACCTGGCCACTGTCCCTTTCCTGGCGTCTGACAATGAAGAAGAGGATGATGACAAAACTGCCACTGGGAGGTATGACCAGCAGCCAAGGAATATATTTAGAAGTGGAGTGTCTATTCATATGTGAAGGGATTAGTTTGATATTACTGTATTTCCTCCTGGTTTCCTCATCTTAACCAACCCAACATGTGCTACTGAATTTCTGTCTCAAAAGTGAAATGAATTCACTTTCGTGCTCATTCTGTTTGGTTTGGTTTTGTCCTGCAGTCTTGCTCGAAAGAAGTCGTCAGGATTGGAGTCTGCAGCCACAATCAGGACCAAAGTATTTGTCTGGGGACTGAATGATAAAGACCAGCTGGGAGGACTCAAGGGCTCTAAGGTGCATCTTGTAATAATGATATGAAATAATGATAAAAGTTCAAGGTTTGCATGTATTTGCCCCCAATTAGCAACTCTGTGGAGAGGTGGAGGTGTGAGTTACTTTCTTTAGCATATTTTTGACATATTCTCAGGAAACAGTTGGCACAGGTTGTTGAGGCTTTTGTTATTCTGTCATTAACAAGCTTTTCTAGCAAGGTAATTATATATGATACTTTTAGTAACCTGTTATCCATTTTTATATTCAGGTACCTTATTTTTGTAATCTTCTTGGACCATCTAAAATACTGAGAACAGATATTTCTGTGCATTGTAATAATTAAAGTAGAACGGGGAGCATTATCAGTAAACTGTAGGAAAAGTGAAGCCTATTTCAGTGTCACTTATTCTTTCTACTGCTGTTTAGTAGATTAGTCTATAACATTGTATTTTTATAAACTGATTCTAATGCTTTCCATATAAAATGGAGAATACTTCTCTTTTAAGATAAAGTAGAATTAAATGGAAGTACTCAAGTTAAATAAAAGTTCTCAGATTTGTACATAAGATCAGTAGTAGCAGTTAATCCTTGGGGTGAGTCTGTGCCAGGAGCTCAGAAGCTGCTTCGCTCTCTAACAGCTTTTCTTTATGTTCTTCACAGATCAAGGTGCCGTCATTCTCAGAAACCCTCTCTGCACTCAATGTGGTACAAGTAGCTGGTGGCTCCAAAAGCCTCTTTGCAGGTGAGTAAGAAATGCCTTTGGAGTTTAAGTGCTTACATAACATGCACATATGTTGTAACTTTGTTTTTCCCCTTGTTACAGTTACAGTTGAGGGGAAGATTTATGCTTGTGGAGAGGCCACTAATGGCAGGTTGGGCCTGGGTCTGTCCAGTGGGACCATCCCTATCCCCCGTCAGATCACTGCACTCAGTAACTATGTGGTGAAGAAGGTCGCTGTGCACTCTGGAGGACGCCATGCCATGGCCCTGACCGTGGATGGGAAGGTCTTCTCCTGGGGAGAAGGAGACGATGGCAAACTGGGACACTTCAGCAGAATGTATGTTATTCTACACAGACACAGGAGCAGACTTGAATTCTTTTCTACAGTCATTGTGATTTTTAATTAAATTTCCCTGCTCATTTGAGATCATATAGGCCGAATCCTGAGTGAAAGCATCTAAATGAAAACAATGATTCTCCTAACAGGAACTGTGACAAACCCCGTTTAATCGAGGCACTGAAAACCAAGCGCATCCGTGATATTGCCTGTGGCAGCTCTCACAGTGCAGCAATCACCTCCAGTGGGGAATTGTACAGCTGGGGTTTGGGGGAATATGGCCGTCTTGGACATGGGGACAACACTACCCAGCTGAGGCCTAAACTGGTATGTTTGTATCTACTTCATCAGCTCTTTTCATTTAGCAATGATTTTTCTTTGGCATTACTGCTTTATTGTCATAATGAGAGTAGAGAGAGACAGGATAGGAAGGGGGGATAGAGCGAAAGAGTCAAAGCTGGGCCACTGTGGTAAAGACCTTGATATGTGGTATGGAGCTACCAGCGTTCATCCTTATCCCATTCTTTATTGCCACTGCACAGATATGGTGACAGGGCAGACTATCACATGATATACATCACTGAAAATGTAATTATACTGTAGTTGCCTCATATTTATGTCCAGAAATTTGTGCTGCAGTGTGTAGGAATTCATTGGTTTATGATTTTTGTCCTGTTTAAATCCATGTGTACTATAGAGTGTCTAAGCTTTTCGTTGACTACTGGTTGCTGTCTTCCTCATGTAGGTTAAAGTGCTTTTGGGGCACCGTGTTATCCAGGTGGCTTGTGGGAGCAGGGATGCTCAGACCCTAGCTCTCACAGATGAAGGTATTTGTTTTTAATGTATTCAGAGATGTGCTGCAGAGTTTGATGTTTTAAAGAAGACTCAAGAAATTACTTTAAATAACTTTTCTTACTACTTGGATGTGTGTTTTTGTGTTTGGTTGTTAATGCATGTGTTTATTTTCATCAGGGTTGGTGTTCTCCTGGGGAGATGGAGACTTTGGAAAGCTTGGTCGCGGAGGCAGCGAAGGCTGCAACATCCCTCAGAACATCGAGCGGCTTAACGGTCAGGGCGTCTGCCAAATTGAATGTGGAGCCCAGTTCTCCTTGGCTCTCACCAAATCTGGAGTGGTGTGGACCTGGTGAGATGAATGAATGATAGAATTACATGACTATTCATTATCTCTCCTCTGGCTTTCATACAGCTGTTAACTGTTTGTTTACAATTAATTTACAATTTAGGGGAAAAGGGGATTATTTCCGATTGGGCCACGGCACTGATGTTCATGTGCGGAAGCCGCAGATGGTTGAGGGACTGAGAGGCAAAAAGATCGTCCATGTTGCAGTTGGAGCGCTACACTGTCTGGCTGTCACAGACACAGGACAGGTTTGTCCTGACTCATCATAAAACACAATACGTCATTCAGGCACAGTTCCAGCTGTGCAGCTTTCTCCTCCTGTAGCCTGAGTTGATGCAGTAACTCTCACTTTACTTCTCAGGCTCCTGACCTTTGATGTTACACAGCTCATTTCACCTTGTATATCTTCCTTTATAAGTAATTTAATAACATCGGTGCATCACCTCCTGTGATCAGAGGCAGCTTCTCGCTATTTAACTGCTAGACTGAGTACTCAACATGGTGCCTTTTACTTCTTAATTTCTGTGTCCTAATTCTCATGTGGTCCCACACTGTTCTGCTACGTATCTAAAAGTATTGAAGATTTTCATGATGCTGTATACTAAACACTGACTAAAATGAAATCTTATTGAGTTAATGTGTGTCTCCATCAGGTGTATGCTTGGGGTGACAATGATCATGGGCAGCAGGGGAATGGCACCACTACTGTCAACAGGAAGCCCACCCTGGTTCAGGGTCTGGAGGGTCAGAAGATCACTCGAGTGGCCTGTGGCTCCTCCCACAGTGTGGCCTGGACCACAGTGGATGTGACCACACCCTCTGTTCATGAGCCAGTCCTCTTCCAGACAGCCAGAGACTCGCTTGGAGCTTCTTATTTAGGTAATCCTCCCTTTTCTTGTAGCCTGTTAACACAACACTCTTGCTCAGTCCTTATTGATCCTGATTGTTAAGCTTAAGTTGCTCACAAATCTATATGTGTAGCAGACTGCCACAAGAGGTAGCTGTGAGTTTATTCATTTGGAGACCAGGGACTATCAAACATCAGTTGTGGACTTGCATAACATGATTAAAGTGAAAATAGTTTAATCCTATTTCAGTTAAGAATGAGACATGTGTTATATGTTGATATGATAATTTAGTCCTATAAAATGCACTTTTAAGAAATTGAAAAATCATATCTTTTTGTTGGAAAAGAGTTACTCCTCCACCAGCAAATAATGTTTTAATTCCTCAACTGCTTTCATAAATACATCCTGGTAAATGTGGATCCATTTCTACAGTCTGCCATTTGTAGTACTTTCAAATCTACACATAACATATATGAAAGAAAAGCACTCTGTATTTGACACAGCTGCAGAAACCATGACTTCCCCTGCTTGTAGATGGCAGTCATAACCATGGCAACATCTCCCACCGCTGTATGCCTTTTTCAGTTGCTTTTTTAATCAAAAACAGGCCAATTCTGACCTGGAACAGGTCAGACCGGGACTACAAACCGAGACCTGCAGGGATTAATTTGCTGACCCTACAGCTCATAATGACTGTATCTTCACATCAGTGACGACGTGTCTCTTTGTTTTGCTGTTGTACACCACAGGTGTCCAGTCAGACAGTGACTCATCGGCGGTTAGCAACAAGATGAGTGGGCAGAACAGTGTGAAGCCCAATCGACCCTCACTTGCCAAGATTCTCCTCAGTCTGGATGGTAACTTGGCCAAACAACAGGCTCTGTCTCATGTGCTGTCAGCCCTCCAGATCATGTATGCAAGGTATGTTGTGTCCACAAGGCTTAAAATGTCTTATCTTGATGGCCCAGAAGACTGTCATAAGAAAAATGCATTTCCTTTAAATTTAGTGTTACACACTCACAGGAATACTGGCTGTAAATCAGGGTATAAATCCATTTGCAAAGTAGCTAGATCTCACATACATCTAAGCATAATTTATAATTAGTCAAGTGAGAGAAAAACACAGTACAGCCTTGTATACCATCAGCAGAGAATTGTTTAGCATCAGTTAAAATTTTAATTACTGCATGAGCAGACCAGAAAATAAATTATGTCCTATAGAGACCAGAATTCTAAACCATACGAGATAAAAGTGTGTCTCTCATGACCTTCAAATTAATTAACCTGCTGACTGGTACCATAATTTGTCATTAGTCAGTGTTACAGTTGACAGGACATGTTGTGTGTTTCCTCAGGGATGCAGTGGTCGGGGCTCTGATGCCAGCCAGCATGATTCTACCAGCAGAGTGTCCTTCCAGCTCACCTGTCCCTCCATCAGACTCCTCATCCTGCGTCAGTGATGAAGAGGGTCCACCAGTCCCACCCGAAGCTGAGGATCGCATCAGTCCTAATCCCTGGCAAGACAAAAAGAATGAGGTAAGAACACAAAATACACTGGCACTCCAACAAACCTCTGAAAATCTACAGTTCATAAATGTAAGTGAAGTTGTTCCTGTGCAGTGTTTTTGTCATTAAATTGCTGCATCACTTTATTTTGTGCTGAACTGTTCTAAAACAGTGAACATTACAATTTGCCTTTTTTTATCCATAATGACCAGGTGTGTAAATGCAGCCATCAGCAAACTATATTTGGGTTCAAGTTGTAAAAAAAACAGAAAATCTCACAAGGATTTGGTCATAATTACAACTCCAAGTTTTGTTCCACAACATTTTCCATTTTCAGTTTTGAGGAGTCCTGTTCTTGTGGTTACTGGTGGCAAGAGCAATGAGTTTTAGTACTGTAGGAAACAAACACAGTTACTGGGGCATAAACACTAGTTACTTTGACACAAATACAACCGAGCAGCTGGTTTACCTGTATACTGCTCACATGTCTGATGAAACCGATTGTGGTGCACACAACCTGCAGTGACAGACACTTGTATTTCTTGTGGCTGCTTAACAATAAAAGTCACTAAAAAAAAAATAGGATCATACCATCATAACATTTGTCACACCATTATATCTACTGTATGTTTTCTCTTTTTTTTTCTTAAATTTTTCTTAAAGGTAATTTGTAAAAACATTGTATGACTTGTTTATGAACAGGTTCCTTCATCAGAAGATGCCGTCACCCCATCATCAGCTGTGACTCCATCTGCCTCTGGTGCTTCTTCACGTCCTTTCATCCCTGTCACTGATGATCCAGGAGCAGCCAGCATCATCGCTGAGACCATGACAAAGACTAAAGAGGTTAGTCTGTCAAATGACAAACTGTTATGTGTAGTTAGTGGAGACTTAAACACTACTAGTAGTACTAATACACTATCCACTGTATAATGTACAGTGTACACAGTGTACACTTAGTACACTGTATGTACCTAATTCAGATATTTTCTTGTTATGTTTGTCTTCAGGACTCTGAGAGCCAAAGCAAAGTGGTTGGTCCAGAGCCTCAGCACTTAGACGAATTCACAAGCCTTCTTGTTCCTGATGACACACGAGTAATGGTGGATCTGCTCAAACTAGCAGTGTCTTGTCGTTCTGGAGAGAAGGGCAAAGAGGTGCTGTCAGCTGTGCTTTCTGGCATGGGCACTGCGTATCCACAGGTAATTTTCATCTTCTGTTTGAGTCCACATGTTTGTGTGAAACAAAAAGTTGGTTGTTAATGTTTTATATGTTTGACTCTGGGATGTGTGTAGGTTGCTGACATGCTGCTGGAGTTGTGCGTCACTGAGTTGGAGGATGTTGCCACAGACTCTCAAAGCGGTCGTCTGTCTTCCCAACCAGTCGTCGTAGAGAGCAGCCATCCGTACACAGACGACACCTCCACAAGTGGCACTGTGAAGATCCCAGGTAAAGAGAAATACACCTGAACAAATTCCTTATCTTTCACTTTACTCAGGTGTGGTGTAAATGTTTGTATCAAGAGCATCTTGAATGAACACTGTCATTTCCAACATGTTGTAGGAGATCACTATGAATGGCCTCTTAAATATATACATCTTTCCTTTCTGTAGGTGCTGAGGGTCTGAGGATAGAATTTGACCGACAATGTTCAACAGAGAGACGCCACGACCCGTTAACAATCATGGACGGAGCCAACAGGATTGTCTCTGTCAGATCAGGTCGGGAGTGGTCTGACTGGTCCAGTGAATTAAGGATTCCAGGAGATGAACTTAAATGGAAATTCACCAGTGACGGCTCGGTCAATGGTTGGGGCTGGCGCTTCACTGTCTATCCAATCATGCCTGCTGCTGGTGAGCTGCCAACAAATACATAAAACAAAATGGAAACACAAGATTGTTAAACTGCAGCAGACGATCTGTTAGAGCAAACTCCAAAGTAATGTGTGTAAAATAGCAATAATAATAATACTACAATCTGAATTTACAGAAAACTTTTCAATGTCTTTTCTCAGGGCCCAAAGACTTGCTGTCTGATCGCTGTATCTTGTCCTGCCCCTCCATGGACTTGGTCACATGCCTCTTAGACTTCAGGCTCAACTTCGCCTCCAACAGGGGCATCGTGCCTCGGCTGGCTGCCTCCCTTGCTGCTTGTGCCCAGCTCAGTGCTCTAGGTACATTGTGTTTCATGTGATCCAAATAAAGACCTAACTGGTTTACTACAGTTTTTATGCAGAGGTGCAGTATAGTATATCATTAGATATATCATATCAGTACATCATTTTGTATTTTATTATGTTTTATTCAGCTGCTGGACACAGAATGTGGGCTCTGCAAAGACTACGAAAGCTCCTGACCACAGAGTACGGTCAGTCCATCAACATAAACCGGCTGCTGGGAGATAGTGATGGCGAGGCTCGATCCATGGTGAATACACACTAATAAGCGCTCAACACACTTATTTATAGTGTAGTACAATATATATTCAATGTGTTGTTATTGCAGTTATTCATTCCTCCTTGCAACATCAGTGCTGGACATTTACCATATGTTAAATGTGTGTCACGTCAAAAAATGTATTATTATTATTATATTTCTATTATTAATTGTGTAATAATGATATTAAATAAACAAAGCAGTCATAAAAGCCAGGTCATTATCTTATCTAATTTATTAAGAAAAAAATTCTTTCAGACATTCACAGGTAGCGCGCTGGCAGCTCTAGTAAAAGGTTTACCTGAGGCTCTGCAGAGGCAGTATGAGTATGAGGACCCCATCGTCAGGGGAGGGAAGCAGCTGCTTCACAGTCCTTTTTTCAAGGTACGATAACAATTCTGTCCTAATTCTGTGTTATAGATTATAAAATGCTGTTTTCAACATTTGTAATAGCAATGTTTCAATGTTTTTCAATATTTTGTCCAGGTCTTGGTCGCTCTTGCTTGTGATCTTGAGCTCGACACTTTACCCTGCTGTGCTGAGACGCATAAGTGGGCCTGGTTCCGTCGATACTGCACTGCCTCCAGAGTGGCTGTGGCTTTAGACAAAAGAACCCCACTACCAAGACCCTTCCTGGATGAGGTGGGTGTGCCAGGCCATGTTTTCTGTGCCAACCTTCACTGTTCAGCAACACACTTTCACTTAATCTGTTTTTCTCTATTATTCAAATGCCCCTTGAAGGTTACAAAGAAAATTTGTGAGCTCATGGCGGATCATGAGAGCATGAACAGCCTCCATGAGAGTCATGACTTGTTCAAGCGCGAGCACGACGAACAGCTCGTACAATGGATGAACCGGCGACCGGACGACTGGACCCTCTCTGCCGGGGGGAGTGGCACCATCTATGGCTGGGGGCATAACCACAGAGGGCAGCTGGGGGGCATCGAGGGGGCCAAGGTCAAAGTTCCCACTCCCACTGAAGCTCTCGCCACACTGCGGCCGGTGCAGCTCATCGGAGGGGAGCAGACTCTGTTTGCTGTCACTGCCGATGGAAAGGTCTGCCCAGATTTCAGATGCTGTTACATCATCATAACTTATGTTCACCACACGTCTGACTGATATGTTCACCACACGACTCACTTGTCTTTATGTTCAGCTGTATGCAACAGGATATGGAGCAGGGGGCAGGTTGGGTATCGGCGGCACAGAGTCTGTGTCCACTCCCACTTTACTGGAGTCCATTCAACACGTCTTCATCAGGAAGGTGGCTGTGAACTCTGGAGGGAAGCACTGTCTGGCCCTGTCGTCTGAGGGTGAAGTCTACTCATGGGGTGAAGCTGAGGATGGAAAGCTTGGCCACGGGAACAGGAGGTTCAAACTGAAACACTTAAATCACTTTACACATTCGGTTTTCTTGTCACAACAAACGCAGATTCCATACAAATCCATGTCAGTGTGAGAATTATGGATTAAGACGTGGAGAGTTGATTCTTATAGTAACCACGAGCCCTCTTGACTTTAGCCCCTGTGACCGTCCTCGTGTAATCGAGTCTCTGAGGGGAATTGAAGTGGTGGACATTGCAGCTGGTGGTGCTCACAGCGCCTGCATCACAGCCAGTGGAGAGCTCTTCACCTGGGGCAAGGGTCGCTACGGACGACTGGGCCACGGCGACAGCGAGGACCAGCTCAAACCGAAGCTGGTCGGTTAACACTGAGTGCACTTTCTCTGTCTTAGTCAAAATACATTGTGCATTTAACATGAACTAATCACTGTTGTTAACACTAAAGTGTTTCACCAACATGTCAACGAGTCAGTGTTTGGACACTCTCACTTGCTCGGACAAGGTCTTTCCAAACAATCACAGTGAGGTGATGTTTGGTGAGATGTGGTGAAGTGACGTGATGTGAAGCTGATGTTTGTGTCTGTGTGGTTTATCCAGGTGGATGCACTACAGGGTCACAGGGTCATTGATGTAGCCTGCGGCAGTGGGGATGCTCAGACACTGTGTCTAACAGATGATGACATGGTCTGGTCCTGGGGAGACGGGGACTACGGCAAATTGGGCCGCGGAGGCAGTGATGGCTGTAAAATCCCCATGAAGGTAAGACACATTACGCTGAGCTGTGGACTGGAGGTCAGAAAAGACATCACCTTATATTTGTCTCTTTTTTTATGTTTTGTTTTTCTCTTGTTTTTTTCATTGTCCAGTCTTTGTTGGAAAAGTATAAGAACATCAAGATTTAAATAAGAATTCACTGTAAGGTCAGGAGCCAAGACTGTTACTTTGAGTATATGCCTGTATGGCACTGCCAGTTTACAAACTTTTGGGCATTTAATCATAAAAAAATGTTCCGATGTTTTTGGAAATGCACTTATTTTCTTACTGCTAGTCAGATGAAAGGCTTATTATCAGTAATTATGAAGCTACAGCAAGAGATGGTTTGCATAGAGAAAACATTTGGCCTGGAGCTGTCCAGAGTTTAAAAAGCAGCCTGCCTGCTCCTCTCAAACTAATTAATATATAGTTTGTTTAATCTGTACAAAAATATATTTAAAAAAAAAAAATTAACATCATGGTGGGGTGCAGTGATAAAGCTTTCCTTTAAGAATTTCAAATGCAGCGATAATTAATGTAGTATGGTTGATATATTCAAGAATCTCAGCATTGTTTGTATATTTAATCTGGTACACATTAAGACATTTGTCTTTGAGATGCAACAAACTGTATTCTGTGAGGAGCTAACATCTTTTTTATAATAATAATAATAATATTAATAATAATAAATATAGCTGCATGCAGCAATGTGGTGCCAAGCAGTAACGTAAGCCAATTTGACAAGTTTGAGAGAAATGTGCCAAAGGGCCATCAATGGGACAGTCCGCAGTATCAGCAGACATGAGAATGAAGTTGAAATCCAAACCCATCGAGAGAAATGAGCCAAATGCATAGTTTTGCTAATTACAGCGTCCCCTAGAGGCCAAATGACACCAATTTGGTTTTTCCTACTCACGATGGAGCTCTGGGACTGATCCCCAATTTTGATTAAGATTACTTTAATTATTCCTGAGATATGAAACAACGTCTTGTTTGGCGGCTTCGCCGCTGATTTTGATTGACTGTTGCGGTCAAACGATTTGGACCCTTAAGCATAAAAGTAATACTTGTTGGTCTCAAGATAATCTGTGCCAAGTTTCAAGCTGATCAAGCTGACAAAATTTGAGAAAGAAGTAACCTTTTAAAGATTTTTGATAAATCCAAGATGGTGGAAAATCTATCATGACACAAATTGACATCATAAAGTGCATTGGAATCTGCTTGATTCAAGGAATCCAATGGTTTTGTAAAAATTGACCATATGAATCAAAAGTTATGGTCATTAACAGACCTGCAACTTTGAGCATTTGGTGGCACTAGAGTGTGCATGCTGCTGGTATAAAATTTGCAGAAATTAACATTGACACTGACCACAATGAGTGTGCCAAATTAGAACATTTTTGACCAGTCGGTTCTATGGGCTGCCATCAACTCAATTGCCAGCGGATGAATAATAATAATAAGAAAAGGGAGAAACTCAATGGTGGCTTCACAGCTTTGCTGCTTGGCCACCGATAATAACTCAAACATTTAATTTATTTTTTGTCAGATTGACTCTCTTACTGGACTTGGAGTTGTCAAAGTGGAATGTGGTTCTCAGTTTTCTGTGGCTCTGACCAAGTCTGGAGCAGTTTACACATGGTATGTATAATATTATAGTCGGTTACACGTGTCTCTCTAATTTACTTTTAAATTGAGCAGGTTATAAATTTGTATGTATATATTATGTGATTCTCAGGGGGAAAGGAGACTATCACCGGTTGGGTCATGGCTCTGATGATCACGTTCGACGGCCCAGACAGGTTCAAGGGCTACAAGGGAAGAAAGTCATTGCCATTGCCACAGGATCACTGCACTGTGTTTGCTGCACAGAGGATGGTTTGTACTTTTTGCTGTTTATTTCACATCTTTTTATTGTACAAAATTCTCTGTGTTACCAACAAGTCCCAACGGTTTGCTGTTGCACCTGGCACAGGAGAAGTGTATACATGGGGTGACAACGATGAAGGCCAACTTGGAGATGGGACCACTAATGCCATCCAGAGGCCGCGCCTGGTGGCTGCGCTGCAGGGCAAGAAAATCAACAGAGTGGCCTGTGGTTCAGCACACACCCTTGCCTGGTCTACCAGCAAACCCACCAATGCTGGGAAACTGCCTGCACAGGTACTGTACTCACTTATTGCCTCACTTTGAATCAATGGGCATTAAGGGTTGTTTTTTTTTTAAATCTCTGGATAGAAATTACATCTTCCAGTAGATGGCAGTACAGTTTTATCACATACAAGCGTCTTTAAAACAAACCAGTTACAGATCTTCTAATGTCCCCTCACACTGTCTCTGTGGTGTATTAAAGGTTCCCATGGAGTACAACCACCTGCAAGAAATCCCCATCATGGCCCTGAGGAACAGACTGCTCCTTCTGCATCACATCTCAGAGCTCTTCTGCCCGTGTATACCCATGTTTGACCTGGAGGGTCGACTGGGGCAGACAGGACATGGACCCTCAGTGGGCTTTGACACGCTCAGGGGCATCCTCATCTCCCAGGGCAAGGTGGGAGCCGTGGAGATAGAGTTTCACAGCAGTAGATTTAGTCAGTGTGAAACATTATCTAAAATATTATTTTTATTTATCTGGGTATGTTTTTCTTTCTGTGAACAGGAAGCAGCTTTCAGGAAGGTAGTGCAAGCCACGATGGTGAGAGACAGACAGCACGGACCTGTGGTGGAGCTCAACAGGATACAGGTACACACATTTTAAACTGATGCTGCTCACTCATAATCCATCTCACAGTGACTTTTATTGTTCTTAAAGTCTCTCTCTCCCTCTCCCCTCCCCTCACTTTCACTGTGAGGCTATGTTCCAGACAGACTCCTGAGAATTACATGTGATGTCTTTCATAAGGGGATATTCTCTTGTGTGTGTGTGTCTGTCTCTGTGCTCTGTGTTCCTGTCTGTGGGTTTTCTGTACTGGTTTAAGACTTTATTGTACAGTCTTAAATCTTTGAGGCCATTTGTAGCTCTTGTTGTAGCCACCGTGCAAAGAGCTGTCATATCTAGGAGTTCATTTCCATCAACGCTTCCTCTCTATTTAGCAAGAATTTATTTCATGCAGAACAGAAGTGAATCAAACCATTAATCCTCCTTTTTTCCTGCACCCTGCAGGTGAAGCGTTCTCGTAGCAAAGGGGGTCTGGCAGGTCCTGACGGAACCAAGTCTGTGTTTGGTCAGATGTGTTCCAAAATGAGCTCGTTCAGCCCAGACAGCCTGCTGCTTCCTCATCGTGTCTGGAAGGTCAAGTTTGTCGGTAGGTGCCTGAGTCCACACTGCAGTGTCAGACAAATTCCTCTGATGTGGTAATTTTAAGTACACATGTTTTTTTTTTTTTTTTTTTTTGTTTGTTTTCATCACAGGGGAGTCTGTGGACGACTGCGGTGGAGGCTACAGCGAGTCCATTGCTGAGATGTGCGAGGAGCTGCAGAACGCCCTGACTCCTCTGCTCATCGTCACCCCCAATGGCCGCGATGAGTCTGGTGCCAACAGGGACTGTTTCCTGCTCAACCCCGCAGCCAAGTCCCCTCTTCACATGAGCATGTTCCGCTTCTTAGGTATAATCCAGTTAATCTCCCCGTCACTTCTGGGGTGTTAATCCTAGATACACAAAACTGAAAATATGTATATTTAACTTAAAACGCATGTGTGTTCTCACTGATAAAACACCTGGCCTCAACTGTAGTGCCGGTGAGCTGCTTCATTTAATGTGCTTTAGTTTTACTGAAAACTTTTTTTTTTTTTTTTTATATAACAAAGTGACACATGACTGTTCAGGTTTGATCTGTGGTTAATGCTCTCTGTCTTGCTGTGTCTGCAGGAGTGCTCCTGGGTATTGCAATCCGGACTGGAAGCCCTCTAAGTCTGAATCTAGCAGAGCCTGTGTGGAAACAGCTGGCAGGCATGAACCTGACCATTGCTGACCTCAGTGAGGTACGTATCCGTCACTGTTTCCTCAGTGCACAAAGGGACTCTCAGTGTGTGTGTGTGTGTGTGTGTGTGTGTGTGTGTGTGTGTGTGTAGTTTGCACTGACGCTGATTGATTGAGTGTGAAAACATAACTAACATCTCAAACTGCAGGCCTCATACAAGATATGAAAAATGTATGTTTTTGTGCTGCTAAGGAGCAACTAAACATCCTCGTTAATGATGTGTCCTTTATTATGTGGCTAAAAATAACTCAGGTCCCAGAACTACAACAGGAAGTTGGTTAACTGTTGTAGTTTGGCCCATTTGGTACAGTGACACATCTCATGAAGCAGCTGATACAAACTTAGCTGCACATTGTTTTATTTTCCCTTAAAGTCCAGTGGAACTTTGCAGGAGTCTAGTTGTCTCCAACTAACCTAATATCTCTACAGTGCAGCTACGCAAAGGAATGTCAGACCTTATGTCAGATCTTATATAACAACTCAAACCCTCATGATTTGCATTATAACCAGCAAAGACCACATTCCTATACATTCTTCCACAGATTAAAACCATATATCCATCATCTCCCAACTCTAATTGCTACTGTACAAAACCTTTCTGTAAACTCATACTGAGCTTGTTCTGCAGAGATGTTTGCATCTGTGTTCTAGAGATGTCTGATAATATTGGACAACTTATATTATTGACCCGATATTGGCATAATTGTGTAATATCTGTAAGGATTGTTATCGGTTTTTCCTCAGATAATGAAAACATGATAACTTAATGCCTGGGTTTCACCAAATGTGCTGGATTTAAATGCTTGTGGGGTCTTGAGACGTTTATTGCCACGTGATTTATGACCTCATCAAACCGCACCGGGAGGCAAAACAACATAACAACAGTGTGCGGCTAGTCATGGCTAACAAGCTTGATGGTCATTGCTACTCAAAATGTCCGTCGTCTGGAATTTTTAATGATTGCACGGCATTTGTCATGCGAGGGGAGACCAAGACTTTGTCCTTCAACACTTCACAAAATTTAATCTCTCTCATCAGGAAGAACCACCTCGAGGCACTCGAAGCGTTTGTGCAGCGAAGTAATGCAAAACAACTAGGAAAGGACGCACTGAAACGCAACTGTTGCTCAAAGAGTCAGCAGAAAAAAACTGAAATACAACAAAGAACACCCAAGGGCGAAAGGAATCAGCCAAAAAATCACAGAGTGCATCACACTGAAAAAAATTAGCCACTTTCCTATAACTTAAGTTGAAGTAGTGTTCTTATTTTGTACAGACAATGTAAATTGGTGGAATGCATCTAGTTGGGCATCACAATAAAAGTAAGTAATATGTTAATTCTATGACAGGAGATATGTGATCATCCGTAAAATTAGTTTTGGTACAAAAACGCCTGCATATATTGGTGTCTGTTGATATCAGAATTGAAAATTAAGTGTTTGGACAATATTGGCATGGTGGATACTGGCAAAAATTTTTTATCGAACATCCCTACTGCGTTCATTTAGTGAAAGTGGTTATGACCCACAACCTTGGCTTTTGTCTGAGAGATGCTGCAAGTGCTCTCCTGTCCTCACGCTGTGATCATGAGCTCTTGAATGATCTGTGTGAGAATACAGCAGTGGAAAAGGCCCTTTGCCCTCACAAAGCCTCTCTTGTTCTGCGGTTTTGCCCCTGAGATATTAAAAAGGTTAGATGGGGAATGAAACCAGCACAAGACTCTAGTAAGAGTGGATCACTGTGGAGCTCCCGGGAACTGTGAGTGTTCTCTCAGACACATGCAATCAGATGAATACACTATAAATGTACTGCTTATCTGGTCCGTTCCTCTCAGGTTGATAAGGATTTCATTCCTGGCCTGATGTACATCCGAGACAACGAGGCCACGGCTGAGGAGTTTGAGGCCATGACCCTGCCCTTCACTGTGCCCAACGCCAGTGGTCAGGACATCCAGCTCAGCTCCAAGTACTCACACATCACCCTGGAGAACCGGGCTGAATATGTTCGCCTGGCTATTAATTACAGGTGAAAAAACATGCAGAGTGAATTAAAGATACATCAAGTCCTCAGCACATGTGTGTCTGTTTACCCTCCTGTCTCGTTGTTTCTACCCTCCAGGCTCCATGAGTTTGATGAGCAGGTGTCTGCGGTACGTGAGGGCATGGCCCGGGTGGTTCCTGTTCCATTGCTGTCTCTTTTCACTGGTTATGAGCTGGAAACTATGGTCAGTGAGAGCAGGTTAAGTTTCTGTATTATCTTCTGTACTTCATGATTTGTTTTCATTAACCCCATCATCTTTCTCTCGTCTCTCAGGTATGTGGAAGCCCTGACATCCCTCTCCACCTGCTGAAGTCGGTGGCCACTTACAAGGGGGTGGAGCCGACGGCTCCTCTTATCCAGTGGTTTTGGGAAGTGATGGAGTCCTTCTCCAACACGGAGAGGTCTCTCTTCCTGAGGTTTGTCTGGGGTCGCACACGTCTGCCTCGCACCATTGCTGACTTCCGTGGGCGGGATTTTGTTGTCCAGGTGAGAAGTAGAAAATGAAAAAAAACTTGAGAATCACTTGACCTTTTGGGAAATATGGTTGTTATCTGAGAAGATTGATAACTTATTTATGATATGGGCTCTATTAAACCACAGCCAACGGTAAATTAGCTTAGCATAGCATAAAGCCTGGAAATGAGTGGCAGGTGGTATCAATCTTGGCTCTGTCAGAGACTGTTAATGTGTCCACAGTAACTAACAACTGTGTGACAGTAGAAGTAAAGTAGAGGTTGACTTGTATTTGAGTCTTACATTGAATGGGTTGTTTTTAAGGCTTTGTTGCTAGGCTAGTCAGGATCTTCAGGTCTGTATCTTTCATGTTTCATTAACCCAGTTTAACCCTAAGGAGTTTGACAGGATGTGTGATTCGCTTTACCATTAAATTTTTGATTGGTGAAAATGAATAAGTTGCTGCCAAAACTCAGCAGGGAATCATCTGTCAAACAGTTGAAACGCATCTCTGAAAGACAAAAGACAAAAGAGGAAATAGTTTTAACCTTCTCTAAGATCCTGACAGGAGAGTGTGTGCTCTTTGCTGATGGACAGGATACACAAATGTGGGTTGTGTGATCTTCTTTAATACTATTATTTTAATTTGACTTTCATGTTATAATCTGGGTCATTTTTGCATTATTTGTGCAACTGCTTGTCTCTGTAAGAATCCAGATCCCTACTTTGGACAGAGCCAAGCTAGGAGTGTTATGATTTATAGTCTTCGTGCTAAGCTAAGCTAACTCGCTTCAGGCTGTAGTTTTATATTTAACATAAGACATGGGAGTAGTATCAGTCTTTATGACTAAGTTTTTGTTGTGTCGCCATTTAAGTCTGCTATCAATCTGAACCTGATCTTTTCTTTCCTTTAGGTTCTGGATAAATACAACCCACCTGACCATTTCCTGCCAGAGTCCTACACCTGCTTCTTCCTGCTCAAGCTGCCCAGGTACTCTTGTAAACAGGTGCTGGAGGAGAAACTGAAATACGCCATCCACTTCTGCAAATCCATCGACACTGACGACTACGCCCGCATCGCCCTGTCTGGGGAGCCCGCTGCTGACGACAGCAGCGAGGACTCCGACAACGAGGACGCCGACTCCTTCGCTTCCGACTCCACCCAGGATTACCTAACAGGACACTGAACTATGACCTTTTACTGAAGGCCAAGTGGAAGAGGAGCTACCACACAGAGACGGCGGTAGTCTCGGCTATTAATACACACATTCATACAGGCATTCTACTAAGACACAAACGTCTGTGGGGGAAAAACGTGCAATGAGCTTTAAAAGCATTATAAGCTAAAGAGAGGAACAAACACAAGTTTGCTCTGATTTAGTTTCTTTAAAATAAAGTTGGGTGGTCAGCTGCACATGTGATTGTTGTATTACATGGGAATTATGTATATTATTACAGTTAACAGAGTTTAAAAAAGGCTCCAGCCTAGCACTGTGGTAGATTTCTCCCTCTGGTTTGTGTGAATTACCTGTCTGTAGTTTGTATATAGAAATTGATGTGCGATAAAACAGTAGTATTACTTTTTGTTTCTTGGTAATAGCCATGTTTCTTTATAAAAAACAAAACACAAACAAACATTTTTAACTTGAAAAAAGTCAGTGTTTCTCACTTGGCTCACGTCAGTCGGAGCCCACTGAAGGGTCATTTTAAGATTCCTGTATTCACCCCCCTCCCTCCACCATGTTTGTGCACTGTCTCCTAAAAGAATGTATATAATATGATTGTGCCATGTATTCACAGAAGGTCTCATTCCTGCATATTAAATGTTAATAAATTTCTGTTAATAAATACAACGGAAAAAAGACCGAAACCTGTGTGATGCTTTTTGTTGAAATGATGAAACATTTTAGCTTGAATTATTGTGTTTTTGTGTGTGTGTGTTTATGTAATATTTTTAGGCCAGCTAAACAAACAGCAGGATCTGAAAGGGTTTTAGAAAAGCAAATGCAACACAAATTGATGCAAGGAGCGTTTATAATAATTTCAAAATGACATCCATTTCCCAGATTTTTTTTTAGCTCCATAAATCTTCATCAGACATTGTAGTCTGGATTAAGCTTATTGTGTAAATGTAATACGTTTGGAAAGGGTTAAAAGGCTGATCTCCGCATGAAACCACTGGATTGAATTTTTTTTTTTCTAAACTAGGTCAGAGGTTCATTTTGTGTTTTCTTCCCTCTAAACCAGGTGGTGATTTAGTCAAAATTAAATCAGATTTTAGTCTTCATTTCTTAAAGGATATCTTAAATATATGGCACAAAGGTTGCAGCAGGACACTAGTGGAGTATTACCTTGATGCTGGACATTGCTGCTAACCCTGTGGCTCCATGGGATTAAAGAAATCTCCCATAATTACCCCTGTGGTGTGCTGATGCCTGGCATCATGAGGGCCAGAGCCTTCCTCACGTGCTGGGAAAAAAGGTGATGTCAAATGATGTAGGGGTCTCAAGACCCTTCATAATTCATGCTCAGACACGACTAAACATTCCTCTGTGTAGTAAAGTCCAGTGTGTGTGTGTGTGTGTGTGTCTACGTCCACTCCCCCTCATATGCATGCATAGCACTGTAGTTCAAAGGCACGAGACAGGAGGAAAAATGCTTTATGATGGCTTAAAAATCATTAGCATTCTTTGTCGACTTAGTACTTATTATCACAAAGTACATTATTCTGATGAGGGTCAGGTGCTTTTCTACAGTTTTCACTACCAAAATATTTTGTTATGTGTCTGTTACATAAACCAGTCAGCAACTAGAAACTGAGCATGAAAGATTATACACATATTTCTGCAGTTACATATTTTAACATGTGCTATTATTGTCAGTCATTTCTATCAAATGCTTAGAGTATTGCACCACTGCTGTCTTTTAAAGGCCAATTGTTTGTTTTTATTGATAGTGATGGTGCCTTGCATGAAAACAAACATTTTAACAACATTGGCTTTTTCACATACAAAGTTTTGTGTCTGAGATTTTATATAGAAAAAGGCAAAATTGCATACCCTGAAAATTATGGGGGTCAGTCTTAATCATATGAAACATATTAGTAGAGTTTTCTAAGACAGGTAATTGTGACTGGATTACATGTTCTATACACATTAACAAGGATACATTGTTAATAACCTACAGTATAATATCCACTTGTTTTAAATAGGTCTTGGTTTGGGTTAAATAAGGATCAGTCGGGTTTAATGCAGAGAAAACATACTGTAACATATGATACAATATTTTTTCCCAAATCTAAACCTATTAGCACAGACTGGACCATGGATCTAAGTGTGTAGTACCATATTTTAATAGCTTTTCTGCTCAAACCATCAACCTAGTTCAGCATGCTAACATACTACACTAAGATGATGAACATGGTACATGCCAACCCATGATGTTAGCATTTAGCTTAAATCATCTTTGTTGCCTAAATAGTCTCACAGAGCTGTTAGCATGATTGTAGACTTTTAACATTTAACAAACATTCAACTCAGTGTGTTTGTAGCTTTGTTAGTCAGGGATATACTAACACGGTAAACTAAGATGGTCAACGTGGTACACATTATATAAATTAAATATGAAAATATTAGCTTTGCCATTGTGGATTAGCATGGTGATGTTAGCATTTAGACTTTTGGTCCCCTTGAGTGTTTAAGTGTTGATTGAATTCTAAAAGTTTAAAAGTTTAAAAATTTAAGTTTAAATTGAAACTCTAACTTTAACTTGTTTAGTCATGAATTCATTATAGAGAAAAAGGTTGAAACCAGTGTTTATATAAACAGCCCCAGTCTCATTCCCCCATCCAACCACTCTAAGTCACTCATACTCAGACTTTCCAGGAATTAATACTGTTCATACACGGTTCACTGATCCTCATACCTCTGGCCACAGTTGTGCACACTTTGATCATGCACATTATACTGCACATGACTGGTCCACTCAGTCCCAGACCCATAGTCATAGTAACTTATCAGTGCCTGATAATCAGACAGAGCTTCAGTTTATGAGTGAGGGAAATATTTGACCAGGTATTTAGATCAGCTGATTCCACAGTTGCTTTTAAATCCTCCCTAAAAGCTCACCTCTTCTTCTTCGCCTTTTAGTGACTTGGCACTTTTGCATTTTATTCGTTTATTTATTTTATTTATGTGTTTTATTGAACTAGATTTGTTTTATGTATATATTTTATTGCATTTTATTTATTTTATTTTCCCCACTGTTATACCCTCCTGTACAGCACTTTGGTCGGCTCTGGCTGTTTTAAAGGGCTTTAAAAGATAAAGTTGAGTTTGAGGAATAGCATCATTTGTGAGTTTCAGGATCTAAAAACGATCCTGACTGTAAAGGAATCGTTTCATTACTTTTCTTGTTAAAACACAGATGGTCCTCTCAGCCACAGCCAAAATTTACGTCAGGGTCAGCATGAACAAGAGACAAGGAGGGGATTTTATGAACCTTGCAGATGCAGGGCTATCATGTTTTTGTCTACTACCTACATGCAGTCACATGTGTGATCTGACTGCAGCCGCCTGAGACTGAGACTTCTGCTCAAACAACAGTGTAACATGACCTTTTGTTTAATGCTCACTTATCCTCAAACTAACACTGTCGGTGTAGGGAGCTTAAACCCTCACATTAAAACATGATCCAGATATATTAAACAGCTCTAATGCAGACAAAAAGAAGACACATTAAAACATGATTTCAGTGTGGGTTGTATGTGTTTCAGGTGGTATCTCAATAGGATCACCACCCTGTGACATCTTTGTGGCCTGAAGGCCTGAGACTCTGACCATGTGACTGGGTCTCTTGGCTGACCACCAAACTGTGATACTCACGCTACTTCTTACAACAACCAGTTGTGCCCAGTTCAGGGAGGATTATAGTCATATATTCCCCCCATAACATTAGTTGATTTGCCATCATAATAATATCATAATCATATTTTACACACAATACATTTGATGTCCTTGTGAAAAAACAATCTTGGAGAATTATACCTAATGGTGTAAAAAATATTTACAAATGCAGCCAGACACAACATTAAGATTAAGCACCATGTGTTAACAGTAATATTCCAAATATTCGTAGTGAAACACTCAGGGTTAGGGGTTTCTGTGTTAACAACAGATTAGATGAGTACAGGGAAGAAGATGTGGTTTGTTCTGGTTCCTAAAAATGCAAGAATCATATTACTAATGGCCTGTGTACAAAGAGATGCTATTACATCAATTAGCTCTTAACTGTTTGTGTCTCAAAAGTGTCATATCTTTTAGAACCAGGCAGCTTCTTTGCTGTCTATAAAAAATCCTTAGCAGTGACTGAGATACTTTAAATGAGTGACAAATGACTGGTTGCTGCTCTGCAATGTTTGTGATGGAAATGCTCAGATTATATTAGAGACCAAGTTTCATTCAGCACGCTCACACCTCAGCTCCCAAAGGTTCAGACTTAAAAGACTGTTCTCAGTATCAAGTGTATAAAAAAGCTTCCTGAATAGGCTCAGTAATATGCTCTGCAAGTATTTTAATTGGACTAGAGCGTCCTCATAAAAGCTGTTCATTAGATCGTTGTTGAGGCCTCAGGGATGATCTGTTTTGGTTAAAGATGGTTTTCTTCATGCTATTGCTCGAGTTTGGCCTTGAACCAGACTGTACCAGAGTTTTGAAGAACTGAGAAGCGGACGACTGACCGTTGCCCATTGTTGCTCTCAGAATGGTTGGTTAACTATCTGCTGAGTCAGAGAGGTCATTGAGTTGATGGCATCCTGTTCTTCTCATCCACAATAGACTGTGAGGCAGGAGAATGAAGGCAGTCCTGAGGCTCTGCAATAAGGGTGACATCTGATTATCACCAGTTTGATGATGTGGTCAATCAGCGAAACAAACAAAAGGCTCTGAAAACTTTCAAAACTTTTGCATTTTATGGAAATGCAAAAGTTCACATTTACATCTAAAGATGTAAATGCTGCTGCTAATGAAGGTCATGTGATGTGATTGAAAACTCTGAGACATATTAGATAGATTTTAAATAATTTATAAATAAAAATGTATCAGCCCTGCTCCTCCTACCCAGATAAAATATTACGCATATGTACCAGAATAGTTGCATTAAAACATAAAACACACTTACTGTAAAAAAAAAAATTAAAATAAAACACAACATTTAAATTATACATACAAAGTGTGAAAATGCTATTTATATGGCTGCATGTGATTTCCTCTTGTTCCTGTTGGAGCTGAATAAAACTTTGCATCAGCTCAAATGCTGATGTGAGAAATTATTCTGGGAATTATTCTCCCTTTACTCTACTGTTAAATGCAATGTGCGGAAAAAGTCCTGGTCCAATCAATTAGCTTCTTTTTTCCTATGAAGAAAAAAATGTAGTTGTGTCCACTGATGGCAGAAAATTCATTTAACAATAACATTAAATATTAAATCATAATTTTACATCTCCATCACAGAGTCTGGTATTGTCTTTACAATTTGCCTAACTACACATTGACATGAGAAACAAAATTGCAAATACATATGTATTGTAGCCAAAGTCACAACAGAAGAGGATAGGGAAGGTGCTGACTTCTGTTTCGTTTATTCTCTGTATCTGCAAGTGAAGGAAAAAAAAGAAGAGAATACAGAGTTGGGTTCATACATTTCTAGTGAAGTTGCTATCCTGTTGGTATTGTTGGTATGAACTCTGAGTTTGTGAGAGGTAACTTTCAGCAGTGAGTAACTCATTCATCCTCAGTCCTCACTGACTCTGGTTAACGTCATCCAAAGCCCCTGGCTCACTCTCCTCTCTCCTTGTTGTTCATGTGATTTTTCCGTTCTTCCTACTATATCTCACATCAGCCCACAAGATCAGTATGCAGTCTTCCCCCCTGGACATCTTCTGTGTGTAGCTTTCATCTTCTCGTGTCACAGGCAACAGTGAGTCCAGACCAGGTGACTCCTGCTGCTCAATGGGAAACATTGTCTCTGCTCGTTTCTCAGAAGGAAACGCACAAATGGTGCTGAATCGTAAAGAGAAGACAAGTTAATGAAAATACATTTTGGTAGCCAACTTGTTCATTGTACAGATCATTTTGATGGGGGGAAAGTCTCAGTGGTGGGAGTTTATAATTACTTAGGTCCTATTAGTTTGGTTCATTGGCTTTTACTCGTGGTTGATAGGATGTTAAAATCCTAATCTGTTCAGTGGTGTTGGGTCAGAGGCAAATGTATTAAGAGATTAAACTGAAGATAAACTCGTTGATTTTGTTACAGTGTTCAATAGCACCACCATGAATTCAAATTCCTTAATTATCTCCAGAGCTGCTGTAACAGCTTGTTGTTGTATTGTATCTATCATCTATGGAAGATTTGTGCTGTTTGTTCTGGTTTTGTCCTGGTGGTTTTAGAAAGTGTAATGGTTTTTAATGCAGATGCATAAAGAGAAACATAGGTAATTTTGGGGAAATGGAGCTTCAGGGTAAATCTTTGGGGTTAAATATTAACTGTTGATGGGGATCACTGTCATGGGTCTTGTGATGGGCATCAGGTTATTGACTGCTGTGAAACCCAAGGCGGTTCATTACATTTCACCTCAGGATACGTGAATACCAGAGACTCCTTTTCTCAGATGAAATGTTAATTTAGGCAGTTTTCCCAAAATTTTTTTTTAGACTTTGGTTCTGATCCTCTGACCTCTTACTAAATCTGGCTTAACCTGCCACTCCCTCTTCTTTGGCCCACAGACAAACTCACATTGAACCCACTTTTAACTTGTCTTTGCACAAAGACAGCCATTCATTTAGAGGCATTTTAAAACTATTTAGTCACAACAAATGCATCAGCAGCAGCAGCATATCAAGTAGGTCCATAAAAAATTAATAAAATAAAAAAGGCTGCAAATGAACTTCATGCTCACGTGTTCATCATGCGCATTTTAAAATGCAGAATTTAATACAAGATAATGGTGATGAATAAAACCATTCACGGCGAAGAGATGCAAAAAACGATGAACAATGAAAAAAAAATCTTTTTTGAAAATGCAGCCAGAGCTGCAGTGGGGGTTGCGTTTTCCTCTGTCTCTGACCTGTCTGACCTTTCTCCACCTTAAATCTGCGGCGTTGACTCACACTCTCATTGAGTGTTAGACTCAGCTGCTCTCTCTCCCACAAAAATTAACATCGGTGTCACAAAAGACGCTCTCACAAAGAAAAAAGAGCAGAAAATCAGTGCAAAAAAATTCACAACGTCATTGAATTAATTTCAAGTAAAGAATAATGTCATCCTCTGAGGTGCCTTCAGTAGCTATTCTCTGTCTCCACTCAAAAATATAAAAAAGTCCACAAATCTCTTGAAAAAGGAAAGTGTTCTTTGAGTGAGATCTGAGTGATGGGCGTTAAAAGCCTATGAAAACATATGTCACAGATAAATTGCAATTTTGGTTGAAAATTCTGCATCACTAATGCAATTTTCCACCAATTTAGGATTTAAACAGTCATGAAACCTACTTTTTATTGGTCTGGTGTAGTGGTGGTGGAGGAGGGAGGAGGTGGCGGCTAAGGAACTGAGGGAGTTTGGTTGTAAATGGGAAAGATTTTCTGTCAAGCTGCCATTAGCATTAGCGAGGAGGAAAATTGTGCCACTCCCCCATCTCCCCCCACCACCACTCCAGCTCCTCCAGACCCAGAACACTGAGGAATATCTCCCTCCTTCTCTGGGGAGCACAGGAGAGGGGAAGTAACACCTCAAACTCTCTGTTTCGTCTTCAACCACATCACTGTGCTCAAATATACCAGCATCAACAAAACAAAAAGAAAAGAAAAGAAAAAGACGAGAAAAAACAAACAAAAACCAGAGACGCTCCCAGCAACATCAACATATTTTTTTTCTTCACAGGATTTGATTTTATTATAATTTTGCTGTCGGTGTTGGACGTTCATCATTTAACATCACAACTTTATCTTCATCACTACTGCCACTGTCATCATTACCATCATCATCGTCATCCAAAACATCTATCATTAAGGTAAGTTTGCTGATTTTCATCTCGTTATGTCACTAAAACAAAATTTTCCTCTTCATTCAGAGTTCTACACAGTATTACCCTGGTGGACTTTGGTTCAGCAGGTTTAGGCTTTATGTCTTAACACTGCTGCACAGCCCTGCACCAGCTTTGTAAAAATCCCCTTTAATTCCATTGACATAGCAATAAATATGTGCAATAAATGTATATAAAAACTTAAAAAAACATTACCTGACATTTATTTTTAATTTAAAACACAAAAAGGATTAATAATAATAATAATAATAATAATAATACATCTTGTTTTAATTGGTGAAAGACACCTATCTTGATTTCTTTTAATTACCGTGAACAAGGGTGGAAAAAACTTAAGAAAGCAGTTTGTGTTTGTCGTCACAAGCAGCTGGCGGGCAGGATGTCAAATAAAAGGCATCATTCTTCTCACTGATGAGGCACATCACAAGCATTGGACAGGGATTTTATGTGAGGCATATCAAAGCTAAACAACACCAGTTGACACAAAAAAGGCAGAAAGGAATCTAATAGCTGAAGACATAAATATAACGATGTATATGTATAGGATAGATTATGTAAGAACCAGTGGTTTTATCACACAATGATAACACACAATCAAATGACAAAGTTACGTGTTATGTGAAGATGCTCAGAGTGAATTTTCCTGCAAATAGTTGGACGGATCAGTTATTCAGCTCTGTGTGGCCTCTTGACTGCACTGTACTCTCACCTCCTCGTAGAGTTATTAGTGCCGAGAGCTCAAACGTCACACGTGAGTTCCTGTTGCCTTTCATGTGAGCAATAATCCTATTCAGTTCATGCAGCCTTTGTGCTGACGAGGACCACATGTCTGCTGTAGCTGACCTCATCTGCTGACCTCATGCTGGGCTTTATAGGAACCGAGCATCATTCAGCTGTTTTAATGCTGTGTCTGTAGCACAGTGTAGCTGTAAATTTTTATTAGAAATGACATGAATTGAATATCAGGTTTGATAGTTTACATATAAAGAGCAGATTTACATTATGGTCTGTGGCTCAGACAGCACTAAAGGACTGTGGGTGTCTGTTGTACAACAGAGCTCCTTGTTCTTTTAGAGCCACAGAGAGGAAAGTTGAAGTGATGTAAAAGCAAATGACTTCAAGCTGTCCCTCAGTGTGTGATGTAACACAATGTCATATTTGTAGCTGAGTTTGATGAGAAAAATGAAATAATAGCACATTTTCACATCAGTACTGTGTCATATGACTCTTATGAGGTGTATGTGAGAGGAGTTGTAGTGTTTCTCTCTCTCAGACTCTTTCAGCTCATTGTTTTGGTATTGTGGTCTGCAAACTTCACTGTTTCAGTTCACTACCTGCTCAGCGTCAAAAAGGAGAACCAGAAGTTACTAAACATAGTCGAGTAAAGCGGTGTCTAAGCACACCACTTAACCACAAATTGCCAAACAGCAAATAGTATTCTGAAATTCTGCTCTTTTCTCCCCTGCAGCTCTTTTGTCATGTATCTGGAGAACAAAAGCAACTTGGAGATTGAAATGTCTCAGACGTCGGCCCAAGGCCATCAGGGCAGGAGCGGCCTGAGGTCACCGGAGGCTGTGGCAGGAAACTTTGGGGAGCTTCGTCTGCTACAGGGCATCTCAGAAAGGCGAGACACCCAGAAACTCCAGCAGTCTGCAGTCCTCCCTTCAGGGCAATGTGTCATCCACACTGAGGGCTTTGTACCTGTTCACCAAGAAGATGGGTATGACTACCAGATGAGTTTCTGCTCTATCCTAATGATTTACTAATCAGATATTTCATTAACTGGAGGGTTGTTTCTTACAGTTATCACAGAAGTGACTTTAGAGTCCAATTGTTGGATGAGTCAAAAAAACTAGCTGCCATCTACATTACTATCAGATCTAGACTAATATATGAATCGGAATCAATGCACCAATTTGTGCAAACTCATAGATCTCTACACCATAAGCATGACTGAGAGACTTTTTCCTGAGTCAATGACAAGGATGTCCAAAATCACAATGAGTAACAATGAAATAAAAGGCTATAGTAGACGTCATGCTGAAAACAGACATAAGACTTGGTCAGTATTTCTATATTAACAATAGGTCAAATGACTATATATATATTTGACAAGTGTTCCAAAAGTTAATTAACCCCCAAATCTACTCAGCTCTATGGTGCATTTTAACATCTTTCAGCTCTCTGTTGTGCAGCAGTTTGTTCCTGCTTTGTTGTGCATACAATTCTTTTGTGTTCTAGTTTGTCTGGAGATTAGGCCTCATTTTCTCTTGCTACTGAGTTATCCTCGACAAAGACATAAAACAGTTTATGGAATTTGAGCCACATGAGGAATCACATTACACGGGCCATGTCAGTGAAATCTTTCAGAGAGCGTATGAACATATGTGGAAAACAGTTAGTGTTCACACACACACACGGATGTTAGTGTGTGTGGTTGTGGGTGTGTATTTTAGCCACTCAGGGGGCTGCTAATCTCAAGCCTGTGGCTGTGACGTTATTGGGATTAAACAGGGAGATTTTTTGCTTCATGAACTAAGTCAAAGTTGCACATGACAAAGAGTCAACTACAGCTGATACTTGTGTGTCTCTGCATGGCTTTATTAACAGCTGATACTTTACAGTGACTCTTTTATTTCTAGAGGGACAATCAGGGTCTGTAATCTTTGAATTCCTGCAGATGAAACGAGAAAAAACACAGATACATAAAAGCTGTGCACACATTAAGTATGCGTGTAGATGCTGTAGATGTATGAGACTTGACAAACAGAGATAATTAACAAAGAGTGGAGGTGACCTCTATAACCATAACCTGTTCACCTGCCACATGAAATTTCGTGTTTTAACACAAAGCTGTGAGGCAGCACTGCTGTTAAAAACTTGAACATGATTGTATCTGACAAGTTGACAATATTTTTCCAGCTGAAAAGCTCATACCTCAGTAGAAAGAGAGCTGCAGTGGTGGCAGCTGTCAGGTCTGCATCTATCTGCATCGACAATCTGGTTGAACATTGACATTATAGAGATTGAGCTGGTTGGGCCAAATGTAATTGGCTTGAAGGTTACTTACTTTACTGATGAATAAATGTGATTTGGTTCTTGGTTTTGGATTTGGATCTTAATCTGAATTGTCTAAACATCAACACAGTCCCTGAACATTTTTGCAAACTTAGATATTAAAGCTGCTATAATTTATATTATGCTCATAACAATGTATCAAATAGCTTGTAAAGTGAAAGAGATCACTAATTGTTACAAAGTATTGGACTTTGGCTTTCTCACTCCAAATATTGCTATGTAGATATATCTACATATCTACATAAGCAACAGTTTACTGACACACTCACATTAGAAAGAAATAGCTTTTATTCCCTTTGTGCAGTTTGGTTTCATATGTGTGCAGTTCAAACTAAACAACCACTCTCTGATCTGCTTTGAAGAGGTGGTCTCAGAACACTTTAAAGTAATTCCTTGTCTGGTGTGAATGCCATTAGCCACATGGCTTTTGTTTACAGTTACTTGACTTAAAATTTTTCCTTTTCTCTCCTTGCATTGGTTCGGTTCAGTTTGACCTGGGAAACGGAATTTAGGTGTGATTACGTTTTAAAATGGTTGTAATAATGTCAAGTGTTACATTTAAAGTTTTTGCTGCCCCCAAGTGGCCAAAAAAACAGGTAGTACATTTTTAGTTACATCACTGCTGTGTAAAATTAAGAAAGGAAAACAAAGAAGGATAAGCTAGAATCGAATTTAGCATCATGTTATGAACAAGGAAAACTAAAGGAAATTGTATAAATATTCATATAAATATATGACCCCAGTATCCTGACTCACATCTCTGGGTCAGACTTCAGAATCAGACTTGTGAGGGAAAGAAGAAGGGAGAAAACATTTGTAGACAAAATGAAAAATCTCTTTATAGTTGTATAAGAGTATTGAAGGGGATTAATGCAGCAGACCTCCCTAATGTAATCTACTCCTTTATCCAACACCCTTTGACACGTTCATTGATTCAAAGCACCCAACTGTCTGCTGTCTGCAGCGTGTTTGATAACACCCACCAGACTTGTTAGATAACAGCAGCAATAATAGTAAGGCCTTATGAATTCCTGCATTATCCCCTGTACGCAAAACACAATCATGTAATTCTTGTAACAATTTGATAATCAACCACAATATGTTAGGAAAAATGAACTAATACAACGAAAAAAGCATACTGCTGTGATAAGGAAATGTGTGTTATATGTTTTTTTCCTGACTCTGAGAGTAAAAACCCCTTCAAGATTATGAGATTAGCTGATGGGGGGAGGCCTTCAGTTTTCAGAAAGATTTCCATTTAAGAGTTTTGGCTCAGTGGGTTGATGCTGGATTACATAATGACTCCCATGACATCTCTACTTGTTGTCAGAGCAATTACTGAGACAGCTGTGGACTTGATGAAATTGTGGATTGGCAAAATTGTTTGTCTTTTAAGATTAAAATTTCCAACAACTGCAGGTTTAAATAGTGTATATACTGTACATGTGTGAGTGTGTTCAGAGGCATGAAAGCGTGTGTGTGTGAGTGTGTGTATGTCACTACTGGTTGGGACCCAGCTGTGTTGCCCCTGACCTGACCTGATGGTGGCAGCCTGCGGGAGCCTCAGGGATACAGTGCAGCAGCAGCAGGGTGACAAAAGACACTTTAATGATCTCCTCAGGTGTCGAGTCACCAGCTGCTGAGCCACCTTTTTGCTACCAGAGGGTTACAGAGGCTCTGGCCAACTACTTTGACCACTGATTGAGAGCTGTGATGTGACAGCTGAGGGATTCACTACTGGGTTCATTTTTTTGTGACATTTATTAATTTCTAACTCATTGTATTCCATTGTATTTTTCCAGGCACAACTTCAGTGTGGTTAATATTCTCAGAGGAAAAACAAATTCAGCCAACCTGTCAGAGAGATCGCCGCTCCTGAGATTCCCTCAAGATGACAGGTGAGGAAACGTCAGATTATACATTTAGTAATGAGGCCTAAAATGTCCAGTATGAAACAAGTAATTTCCATTACTCTATCAACGACACTCCTTTTTTTGTCTGTTTTGCTTCTTTAAACTAGCTTTTTGTTAAATTGTCATGTTATGTTGTGTAACTGGAATTGTCCTGTTATCCCACTTTGCACTTTTATTGTAAAGCAGTTTGTGATTTTATCTGTGAAAAGTTTACTAACTTCGTTATTTAATACCTTGCTAATAACCATATGCAAAAGTGTTACTGACAGTTAAGGTGTCCTCGTGTGTACTGAGAAAGACACAAAGAATATGAAATATTCAGTCTTAAAGTCTAAAACTTGACAGGCTAAAACATGGGAGTCTATTTCATATTTTTGTAAATGTTTATTTGCTCATTTAAAAATCTTACACATTATTTATATGATTATTTATTTTATAATCATCATCATATTTGTGTACATATTCTTGGACACTTTTGGACACCATAATCTACAAGTGTTCACCCAGCTTATCTGGAGTTGTTCAGATAGAATTACAAATTTTATTTTTACTATTTCATATTTGTGACAAATGAGTGACATGAAATAAACTTATGACATTATTGTCCAACCCTTCTTAGATTGATTCATTTGACAGTGGTTTACAACGCATGTAATGAAATTGTGAGCTGCTCAGAATTGGAATAAATCTAATCGAATCTAAAGCTCCTTAATTCCCATACAGTGGTTGTTTCCGTCACTGAGACTATTGAGATTAATGTCCAGATGAATGATAGTGATTATTCTTTTCCAGTATAACATACATGACCCTACATAACCCCAGCTTTGTGGAAGGAGATGAGCACTGGGACAACAGTTCCCTGGACCTGGAGAAGAGGTATCGACTGGGCAGTGAGGTCACCAGCCTGTCCTTGTCCCGCTCCACGTCCACAGAGAAGAACGACCCCCTGGACAACCTCAACCTCAACTTCAGACTCACCAGTAGTATGAAGTGAGACTGAAATAAAATTATACTGATTTTTGATCTTTTTTGGCTCATCTACCTCTATTTTTTTTCTTAAAATCATATCTACTTGATTCTGTTAGTTTTGAGTAACTCAGAGATTGATTTTCTCCTCTGGTGTTTCATTTAAATGTCTTTTATAGACTGTAACAAATTTTACAAGAGTATATAACCAATGAAAAGCACAAAAAATGAGGCAGAGAGTCATTTTAGTTCACCATTGATTCATCTTACAACACCTCATGAGGATTCTCACCTGTGCTGTGGGTTCAAACACTGTATAATACTGAACATTTTTCTATTTATAATCTACTTTCTGATTTTTCAGATGCTGCTTCAAAGTCTCCAAAATTGCCACTATCTTCACTATTGTTGTTCTGTGCAGTGTAAGTGTGTTTTACTTAACAGTGACTGCGCCCCCTACAACAACTAAAATTAATGTTGTGAGATGATTCAACACTGTACCCTCCCACACACACACACACACACACACACACACACACACACACACACACACACACACACACACACACACACACACACACACACACATCAGAGTGGTAACAATATTCTCATCTCATATCTGTGTAATATTTTTTTCATTGTATTTTTTTCTCAGCATCAATATCTCTGGTGCAGTTTGGACTAAATGATACATATGTATTGTTAAATGTGTAATATGTTGAATTCATTCTGGTTTCAGTTGTTCTTCAGCATGTACCCAGATCGAGACAACCCCTGGAGGATGTTGGCAGTTTCTTCTACAGACAGTTTCTGTATCCTTCCCTACTGCACTAATACAAAAAAGAAGTGTACTGCAATCAACACAGTCAAAAGAAAATGGGTGGAACATAATGCAGCATGATATTTTGCTTTGAGTGTAACAGCATCCTGAGACACTTTGGAAGAAAGAAAAACTTCTCTCAGATTAAAAAAAAAATGTGTTAAATCCAGTGTCTTCATCAGACTTTAATTGGTGTGAATGCTACATAAATGGGAATAAAATTGTTAAAGGTGAATAAAAATAAATACTCTCTACTGACAGGTTTATCTGTGTATGTCAAACTCTGAATCATATTCGACAGGGGGAGGATGAGTGAAGAGGAACATTGCATAGTTTCTGACATTACTGATTGTTGTGAAGCCTTTAATCACTTTCAAAATGTCAACTCCAAAACATTGCATTTTTCTCTTGACGTTGTGCGTCCCATAGCAATGAACCTGACAGATTTTCAAGACAATGCTTTGCTGAAGCTCCAGGTGGGAGGACCGTTCACAGGTGGGATGATTGACCTTGACAACCAGGAGTACATCCTGATCCAGGTGGAGCAGACCGAACAGCAGGGGCAACGGAGGAGGAGGACTCAGCAGGTGAGAGCATCTATGTGATGCACATTGTTTCTTTATTGTATCATCTGTGAGGTGAAAAGCTAACTCGGCTGTTGCTGTTTGTGAACAGGTGATTCATAACTGGACCATTCCTCTACACGGTGAACGAAGTGACCAGATACTGTTGACAAAGACATTTGAGATGCTCAGCAGGTACTGAGAACAACTGAATGACAAGACCAAGGAAATACCAAAAGAAAGACAGGAGGTTTTGATTAGGTGTTTTATGGGATGACGGGTTGATGGAAGGGGATGAAAAAGTTACAAGTGCTGAGTGGATGAAGCAAGTTGAAGGTTGGATGGGGCCTTGTTCTGTGGGATATAGGAGTTGAGAGATGGATGAAAGGGAGGTTGATTCATTGAGGTTGAACATTGGGGTTCCTGTGGGGTTACAATGTGCTTGGAACCAAAGGGGTCAAAACTCAGGATGGGAACAAATCTCTGTGGCTCCCTGTGGGTCCTTGGACTGCCAGGGTTAGCGCCAATGTCAGTCACAATGCTGACGCGCTGAATGCTTAATGATAACCATGCCCATCATCTTTCTGTTCTTAGATTTGCAGACTGGGATGCAAAACTAAAGTACTAGTCCAAATTTGTTGAACCCAAAGCAATTGGGCTTGTTGTAGATCCCTGAGGACATTGCACATTTCATTTAAGAGATTTCTTCAGTTGCTTTTGTTTCTGTATATGTTTCTGTATATATGGTGCCATGAGTTGGATGAATGAGAATCTTCATAAAGTGTTAATCAAACTGATTGACAAATTCCACACCCGACAAACTCAACTAAACTTACAAACTGCAACAGAATTTGCCTCTAGATAAACCAAAGCCTTTAAGTGTAAAAACCTTTAACTTCTGTGTGCTTTCCCTTTTATGTAGTTAGGAGGGTTTTAAATTTGTTTAAACAGTGAAAAGTTCCACCATTGTACCATATACAAAAACTTTCAAAGCTAGTCATAAAATGCATGTGTATGTTACAAAGAAAACCTTCAGAGATGATCTAAAAGTTGCTAAATTGACATGATACATAAAAGGGAGAATGAAAGTGAGAACTCTCATTGGGGCACTTAGCGTCTCCGTTGGCTGACTTGCTGAACAGCTTTAATTACATGGTTAGTTTTTAATTCAGTGCTTTGCAGTAAGTGAATTTATGATACTTAATTTCATATAATGTTGCATTATTGTTAACTGTAAGTTTAGCGTTTGTCAGAGTTGTAAACAACATATGACAGATTGCTGTCAGTGTTGGTGATTGCTCATGTCATGAAAAATGAATGTACATGTCATCCTTGTTTTGATGCTTTCCCTGCACAGTGACCCCATCGTCATCACCATCCAGGCCTTCCTGCAGGATAATGAGGTGGTACCGTTGTCCATGACCCACCAGTCGCTGTTTGTCAGTGTGGAGACACAGGTGGCCATCGCTGGGATCATCCTGGCCGGCGTCTACATTCTCATCATATTTGAGGTAAATAGCCTGAGATGGTCACGCTTTTCTGTGTCTTGATGGATGAGTTTGTGATCAGTCTCTGCTGCCTGGTCTGAAATGTGTGACAGCGCTGAATTTGATTTAGCTGCTTCAGTTTCAGGGTCTAGGTATTGTACTGTCACACTGCCATGACTCAATCAGACACTTAAATTAATTAATCACATAGATTCTTTTCTTAGTCAAAGTCAAAACAAAGGCCACACAGCCCCATGATCCATCCTCACCAGTGTTTACATTTTACTTGATGAGACTCTCACTCTTCTGTTAGTTTTATTGCAGCATTGATGTGTTGCATCAGTTAGGGCTGGACAGCAACTATTATACCTCATTTGTCATAGCTGCTGTTGCTACACCTGTCATGTGTCATGATGGTTCCCATGGATGCTTGAAATTCGAAAAGGTCTTCGAAAATGCTTAAATTTATGCATTCTGTGCAAAGATAGAAAAAAATTATCTATATATATATTTTTTTTAATACAATATGTTCTGTGTTACAGCAAGAGACACAGACACAGCACAATTTAGAAATGTTTTTACCTTGATCTGTGTCTCAAAGTAGGGGGCAGGTCCCTGAATTTGAGGGAATTCAGCCTGGAAAACCACTGAAAATGTGTGGGAACCCTGAGTAAATAATGAGTGAGTGCCATTTAATAACTAAGGAGAGATTTCAGGCTGCTCAAATCCAGCATGTGTTTTACATTACCATCACTCAAATCAAAACCGTCATAATCATCATAACATTTGAAACAGTGGGTCTGAAAACAGATTTGTCATCTCTATTCAGTCATAAATGTCAGCATCCGGGTTGTAACTGCAATGGGGGAAGGAGAGCACATTAGTCAGTGTTTGTGCAAATGACAGGTGGCATTTTGAGGCCTTTGTCAAAGTCTTGTTCAAGGTAATGAAATAATGCCCAAGTGTTAATGCATGGTGTTTTTTGACCCTCTCTGCAACAGTCTTTTGTATTTTTGCTGTCATTGTCATGAAGTCAGTGGCTCTGTGACCACATGTGGCACAGCTCTGCAGAACTTCAACCTTAGAACTCTAGTTTTAAATGACACTGTTGTCGGTGTGCATAGCCTTCAATGTGTGTTTAATTGATCAGTAATAAACATCAATCCTTACATCAATTGTATATAATTTCTTAAAACAAACCAAAAAGTCATTGGTTGTCAGACTTGATAATTGATGACTGAATTTTGTTTCATTTTCCACATATTAGCCACCATTTCTTCACTGAATTGCACTCGCTCTTCTGACTTTACAGTGACATATTAAGATTTGAGCTCCCTGATATACATAAGTAATTTTCTTTTTTTCCAGTCAGTGTTTGGTTTTAATTAGACTAATTAAACTAATCTACCTGTGTGTGACAGGTCCGCTCACAGCTGCTGTAATTGAAAGTGTGAGGGACTGTCTTTAAAGTAGAAGACCATACACTGTATGGCTAGTCAGACATCAGCAACACGTCACCCAACCTCAGCTCTGTCACATCTCCATTTGTGAATGTCTCCCTCCTCTGCAGAGAAGATTTGTTTTTCTCCATTAAACTTTGGCCTGATAAAAACCTGACACATGCCTCTTAATGAGTGAGCACATGCTCGTCTTCTAACATTTGGGATGGTTTTCTGTGTGATGAGTTCTAACAAAGGAATCTGTCAGTGTGCTAGTAATTGAACACCAATTTTCTCATTTTAATGGGAGCTTCAGTGAAATGTTGTAAGAGAGGTCTAAAGTAAAGTAATTCGTCATTCCTGACAAAGCATGTGGTAGAAAAAAAAAAGTTGGATGCTGTTCCCTTATCTATTATCTGAAAGGGTTTATTCTGACAAAAGAAGTCTCTGAAAGTCTGCAGACTGAATTATTATTCATGTTGAGTGACAAGACCCAGTTTAGCGTTGCGATGTTGAGCGAGGTGAAGACAATGACTGTTCTGACAGATTTAACATGTAACAAATTTTTCATTCTGCAGAATGAGTCTGCCAAAAGCAGCCTTACATAAGTTACGTATGTTTTATGCTGTCCATTTATATCACAATTTCATCATTAGCATCAGCATTTGTCAGTGTACATAAAATACTTTCTACTACTACCACTACTGTCTTGCAACTTATTGCAAAAGCTCAAATGTCAGAGGAGTTCAAGTCAGAAAAGCAGCCCTGATTTCAGATAACACATCTGTGATAATCACATGCTTCAATTTTTAAAAATGGGATGCATCATACATGAGAGTAGTGATGGGGCCTGCTGGAGGAGAACGACTCTGAACAACATAATAGATTTGCCTCTTTCAAGTCCTGCATTTATACTTATACAGGATAATCTGTTGCATCATCAGGCCTATGTAATGACTAACAGAGAAAAATAAGCAGGTTCCAGGATAAAAAATTGATATTGATATTATATATAAAAGCTATCAATGTACTAGGATTAGGATAGGATTTTTTACTAAAATAAAAAGCTGTAGTTTTGCAGCAGTAACTATAAAGTTGTTTTACTCATTTGACTGAACTGTAACACGGTAACACTCTGATTATTTGTACACATCATTTATAAGATAATATTTAACTACAAGAAAAACACTAAATAATCTTTTTGAAATGTGTTTAAATTTCCAGATTGTGCACCGTACTTTGGCGGCCATGTTGGGATCTCTGGCAGCTTTAGCTGCTTTGGCTATCATCGGCGATGTAAGTCCCTTCTCCTCTTAATAAATAAATAAATGATACCTAGAGACAAGACAAATGAGTGATAAACTGGTACTTTTATTAGATTACAACAGTTCAGAAGTCAGTGAGATATCATTACTTTGAGTATTATTTTCAAAGTTCCAGTCCATAAAGGTCAGACACAGGGATAATTAATAATATTATTTATGTGTTCTAGTTTGAGAGTATTGGGCCCATGTGGCTCATTGGGACACTTCAGTGGAACACAGACATTATTAATGTTATTAGGTCCACTTGGTTTTCCTCCTGCAACAAGTCAAAAGATTGTCTGTGGAAAAAGACCTATGGCTTCCAAAAACAGGATTTGGGTCAGAGAAGAGTAATAGCAGCTAATACAGCCAAAACAAATGCTTTTATTATTGCTATTATTTTTTTGAAAAAGCATGCCCAAAAGTTTGGTGCTAGAGTTTTATGTATCTGACAGTAATTTATTGGCTTTTTCCTCATGCATAATTGTTCATAAATTCCTGTCAAATCTTGTTGAATGTTAATCATTTTTTGTCTCTCATACAGCGACCCAGTCTGGTTACTGTGGTAGAGTGGATTGATTATGAGACCCTGGCCCTGCTCTTTGGCATGGTGAGAGTCAAACAGTCATGTTCTTTATATGCTCATTTACTCAACACATTTCTTTGGGACAGTGTAGTTTGTACAGTTTGACATCTTTATTGAGATCTTTTTTGAGATCTTTATTTCACATTCCTGGAAGTTTTTACACCACTGTCAAACATCAATTTGAGACCTGTCTAACAGCCTGTCCAGCTACTGACAGTAAAATCTGTTTCTATGGAGGCAAATTATAAAATATAATCTCCATGGAAACAAGTGTATCCTGTCAAGTTTGACATAAAATTGAAGAGCATGTCCAAAAAGTGTGAACAAAACCATACACATTGGATCAGCCATAACATTATGATGACCTGTATAATGTTAAGGAGGTCTTTTTTTGCTGCTCTTATAAAACAGCCTTGGAGGCCTGGATGCCACAAGACCTCTGACAGTGCTGTAGTATCTGGCACAAAAATGTTGCCTCCATGGATCTTGTGCAGTACATCCCACAGATGCTCAATATAGTTGAGATCAGGATGACCCTTTTGCAAGTTCACTGGCTTTTCTTTTCTTGACTCACTTTCGTTTGGCACTGACCACTGCTGACCAGGAACATGGCACAAAAGCGGCAGTTTTGAAGATCCTTTGACACAGTTGTGGAGCCATCACTTTTGTCCAAGCTCCTCATGTCCTCACTGTGCCTATTTTCCTCCTTCCAACATCAACTTCAAGAACAAAATGTTCACTTGCTGCCTGATATATGTCACTCACTGACAAGTGAGTTTGTAACGTGATAGTCAATGTAATTCATGTTACCTGGCAGTGGTTGTGATGCTATGTTGAACAGTGAGGGTAAGATTCAAGAACCATATTATAGTTTATACAAAACAATGATGTTTAACTGTTTATGTTATATAAATCTATGTGTCACTTTGCTTTTTTACAACAGTTGATTATCTCTAATACTTGCTATATAATGGAAACAATTTCGGACTAGTTTTGGGAGACACCCTTTTCCTGTTATTTCCTTCTGACAACCATCTCTTACTTGAGCACCATCTTGTTATCCTTAGTGACTATATTTGAAATATCAGGATGATATATAATTTTGTTACATAATCAGAAATGTTTTTTCCCCTTCTGTTTCTTACAGATGGTACTGGTGGCCATTTTTTCAGAGACTGGCTTCTTTGATTATTGTGCTGTGAAGGTGAGTCAGCTGAATTATGATAATGATAGATACCAGCTCAGCCAAAAAAAAAAAAAAAAAAAAAAAAAATCAGTAGAATAAAAAACTGAATATGAAAGTCGTTTATTTGCCATTTGCATGTTCATCTGTGTCCATATGAGCTATTTAGTCAGGTGTTTATGAAAATCAGAGACAAAAGGGAACAGGCTTTTATCTGTTTCTGAAATCAGCACAAATGCATCTGATAAAACCATAATTTGTGAAGACATTTGTAATGTAGGATAAACTAACAAGCTGTGACGCCTATCTTTACATCTTGAGCCACATGTACTGCTTTATAACAGGCGGAATGACACTTCTGATATCTTATAGACAAAACTTTTAAATAGTTTATGATTTATACGGTAAATGTCATTTAATTTTGACTTAATTAAGCAGGATCTTACTGTAGTAATGCTATAATATGGATCTGAAAATGAAAAAGAATTGATTAGTCTCAAATTAGTGTGTAACTCTATAGTAGAAGATAAGACTGTTGTTATCTTCTCTTTACAAGGTCAAGGTTTCCCTCCATCAGACAATCAGCTTCAGCTTTAATCCTAAATGTTCTCTGTAGATGGTGGAAAAGGGTGATTGCCTTCGTCCTTCAGGTACTGAGGGGTACAGAGGGATCATGCAGGCTCATGAATTTTAAGTGTGGCTTGGACAAGGGCAGGCACTTCAAATTAGACTACCTTTCTTAGCCACTCCCATGAGGTTATGACTTGTATATTAGCTTTAAAGGCTTTTTAGGCCCCAGGAAGTGGTACTTGCGAGTGTGACTTTCTGTGTAAGTTTTTATTATATGGTTATTTTTGACAATCTGATTACACTATCTCCTCTAGTGCTACTCACTATTCATAGAAATTTATGATGATTATCATTGTGACTTAGCTGATGTGTTGAGAGCTTGAAACACATCTCGTCAGTGTCAGTGCTCGTCCTCGTCCTCTGCAGCACTGCTCAGTCACTGCTTCAACTCAGTTGCTTTAGATTTGAAATCCCTCCTGCACTTGGGCTTTGAATGAATCAAGACATCCACTTCATGGGTTGTTAATTTCCATTAACTCCGATCTATCGTTGTGCTTCTTCTATCTGCAGGCTTACCAATTATCCAGAGGAAGAGTGTGGCCCATGATCATCATCCTGTGTCTCATTGCTGCCATTCTCTCCGCCTTTCTGGACAATGTGACCACCATGATGCTTTTCACCCCTGTCACTATACGGTGCAGTCAAGTCATTTGAAATTTCCATCCATCCATCATCTGTATCTGCCTCCCCCAGTTCACAATGGGAAAGAGACAGAGTACACTACAATGAGAAACAAGTTCATTCACAGCTATCCGCACTTCACCGAATCAATCATTTATTTGGGCCTATTATTTAGAGCATTGTGTAACCATTTTACCACCACACTTTGATGTGACCACAGGCACCACCTTCATATGATCTTCACTCAACTGCAACTGGGCATTAAGTAGCTACATAGAATGAGTTATTCAAAATTCAAGACTCAGTGTTAAACTTTAACACATACCTCTAGGAAATATAGTTTCACATTTGCAATAATCAAGAAATTGTTGAATTAATTTACCATCTTAAAGGAACAGGTTGATGTTTTGGGAAATACACTTATATGCCTATCTCATACGAGTCGAATTAGAAGATTACTCTTATTTCTCTATGGTAAATATGACGCTATCACTAGCAGCTGTTCAGTTTAGAAGCAGGAAACAGTTTGTCTGATAGTGAAATGATCAATGCTGTGAAACATTAATTCAGATCAACCCTGTGAAAGTTAAAAATTAAAAACAGTAATGTTATAGAAATGATTGATGATGATCTTTTACCATAAACATCAACTTTTACAACGTAACTTGGTTAAGTCTTTAGCTTAACATGTTTATATTTAAACAGTGACTTGTCTCCATTATCTCAGTAGTATCTTTTAAGTAGCTGCATCTGTTGATAGATCACCGCCTCCTCAAACCCACATCACATCCCTATAAACAGAACTACTACACAGAGGCTATAATTTACTGCTGTGCACAGTCTTACAACCCAACTATAAGCCTGCTCCCTCCTCATTGTTAGTGTCTCTATTTTCACTCACTGAATTGAATTCACGCACTGAACCATTCCTAATCCTTCAGAATCGTATTTGCTGCCAGAAGGTCAAAATATAGCTGGGCCTTTGTGACTGAAATTAGACATCTGATGTATAATAACACATCCGGGCATAATTGTGCTGTAATTGTCAGCAGGTCAGCAGGGTGAATATCCTGTTCATCCTCAGCGTTAAAGGACCGATGCATTTTATCTTCCAATATCCTTTGTGTATTCCTGTATTTATTTCTCTCTCCCATTGCAATCTAATCAGGGCTAAAGGGCTTTTCTGTCTCTATCTGATTTTGCAGGTTGTGTGAGGTGCTTAATCTAGACCCCAGACATGTCCTGATTGCAGAAGTAATCTTCACCAACATTGGAGGGGCTGCCACAGCTGTCGGAGATCCACCCAATGTGATTATAGTATCAAATCAGGACCTGCGCAAAGAAGTAGGCACTTTCACAGCTCTCTGCCTAAACTTGCACTAATGTACAGATCAGCTCTGTGTAATCTGACACATGAACCAGGCACTTAGCAAGGTAAATAAAATACTCCTTGTCACTCATGGGGAACAGAGAACAACAATGAGATAAAGGGAAATAGTTTGGGCCATATGAATAATACCGAACTGACAGGATGATATATTAAAGAACTAGACCTGAAATGGATTTAAATCTCAAGAGGTTCTGAGTGAAATGTAAGTGTTTGAACACTTTATTTGTGTCACTGAGCCATAGCCTCTGACTGCTTTATAATGTGACCAGATGGATAACTCTGCAGCATAATCTGCATCTTTCCACTCACTCTAAAATGTGTGCATATTTAAATAAGCAACTAACTATAATGACCATGTTTATTACACACCGAGACACATTTTTGACAGTTATTATTCCAAGCAATTCTGCTGGGACAGAATGTGACTGCAGTACAATTTTAGATCTCCAGAAAGAAACAGTTTGATATTAATATTAGATCAAATGACTTCCTGCGGTGGGAGAGAGAGTCTGATGCCACTAATCTCTCATCTCATTGATTCTTTCTGTCTCTGTCCAGCAGTTCAACTATGACAAGACTCAGCACTCTAAATCTAGTTATGGTCTGTTAAAGCTGGTTTAGGTCTGAGATCACAGTCATCTATCAGAGCATGCAGCAAACTGAGAGTTCACAGAGAGTATCAGTGATAAAACCTTATATGACCGCCTCATTCACTCAGATGCCTGGTGAATATTAAGTTTAAGTTTTTACAAATGCAAACTTGTAAGGAATATCTTCCCCTGCTGGAAAGGTGATCATATGATCCTTCAACTGAATCCAAAAGTGAGCAAAGATAAATTGGAGGTTTTCAGCTGACAGTATCTTTTTAAAGTTGAGTGGTTTTGACACTGTAGGTGAGCTGCTTTGCATTCACTTACTGCTGCCAAGGTTTACTCACAGTGATGTGCTGATGTTTATTTTAAAAAATTCTTCATATTCATATTCCTCATTTAAGTTCTCACATTTGTGACCTAATATAAGCTTTACATGGTACAAACATTTACAGCATATGTACAGCAGACATTTGGTTTGCCTGTATGTAACTGGTATGCATTGTGGATCAATTTAATCATCTGTGTTTGCTTGGTTGGACATGTGTTATGTCAGTTCACCACAATCTCTCCGTGTATTTATACAAATATGAGTCATGCCCCTTATTTATGTTGATGTACAGGTGATGAATGGAGATGTAGTAGCAGCGAAACCAATTCATATTGTTGCTGCTACTGCCATAAATCACAGGAATTAAAAATGTCAAAACAGTGGGGACAGAAAGCTGTAACACCTTCCTGTTGGGTACCTGCCTAACATGCTCATGCTGTAGCAGTTTTCGCAGTCAGTCTGTTGTTAAATTAGCATCTCCTCATTTATACTTTTTTTTTATAGCATATGTCTTACAACTTATACAGCTATGAGCCCATTTCTTCCACACATAACATAGAAACACCAGACAAGTGCTTTCCCTCTCTATGATGTACTGTGCTCACCCGTGAGGACACAATGGAAACTGTGTCTTTGGGATTAATCTCTGATTAATCTTCTGAAGGAGAAAGAGTCACTCCTGATGCAATAACGTGTGAAACCATGTAACTGAACGCCCAGGTCTCCTCCTGTGCTGGATAATAGCACACAGGATTCATTTATTTTAGTGACAAAGAAGACAAATAACGTAAGAACATTTTAGTGAGTAAATCAAAGCAACCTGTCACTGTCTGAAAAGGGCAATGACCTCTAGGCTTGTCTCATAACCTTCACTCTTCTTATTCTCAGAGGGGCATAGTGTTACATCACTAGAAGACATGACATTTTCCCAGCTGGTTCATGTGGCATCTGTTCACTGTGTGTGACATTTTAGCCGGTGTGGGTGCAGCAGTATGTGGTCTCCTCCAGTTTACAGTAGCTCCCGCCACACCAGGCTTCCGCAGCCCGCTGTCCAGTTTGTCTTGGCTCCGTTTCCCAGGTGACAGACCTGCAGCAGCGGAGGTGCGCTCATTCAGTCATGTCAGCCCTCTGATAAGGACAGCATGTATATGCATGCATGGTTTGCTTGCCCCTTTGTTTGTTTGTATGCCTGTTTGTATCAAGGGGATTTTCAGGAGGAATCCAGAGATAGAAAGAATGGCACAGCTGTGAAGTGTTTGTTTAGGTGATTCTGAGTGGCCTTGTTTTTGATTTTATTACAGAGCAAAGGGAACATGGCGCATACAAAATCTTTACCCCTATTAGGCACAGTGTCTTTGAGAGGATCTGGTGGCTTTTCCTGCCAAACGGTTGTACCCAAGTCATTTAGAGGGCTCTGAAATATGACCAAACCAGGGTCACAGTTTACAGCTGCAAACAGAGATACATCACAGCAGCAAACACATACACTCTCTGGTGTCCTCCTGCTGTTGGACACAGGTAAAAGATATTCATATTCTATTTTTTGGGTCAGTTTGTAGCCTATCATGAGGCTTGATTAGGAATTATAAGCATTTTCATTTATGGTATTTGTTCATAAGCAGCTGGCTCCAACCCACTAGACTGGCCTGAGGGTCGCAGCAGACACAGAGAAGAGCTCTCTGGGGAAGACGCTTGCTGCAGTTTTCAGTTGCAAATCCTGCAGAGGTCACTATTTGCCCGTTTTATCACTCAATATATGTCTACATTCTTCAAACTGTGCGAGTAAAAAAGGGGAAAAAGACTATGAATCTTAGCATCTTAAATGGATTTGTCATTTAGAAATGATATGCTCTGTAGATGATGTCACACAAGGATTTGTTTTTAATATTGAATCTGATAAAATAGTGTAGTCTTTGTGAAGGATTTGCTCTCAATTTTGAGAACAACCTCGGCCGGGGGCTGCTATTCTTACTCATTGAGGAGGAGGGTGTTCAGATGTGGTCCACGTCAAACGGGCTTGTGGATGTGGACAAAATGAAGGATGCAATTATCAGCTCTCTCTAATGTGCATCAATTAAACTCTGTGCTCTTTTATGGGATTTTTTGGGGCTCAAATATAAACTTTAATTGATTATAATCTCACTCAGCTGTGGCATGTACATTTTAAAATCTTTATTCTTTAACAACCATACAAAACTGTATCTTGATAATTGCATCACAGTGCCTAAATATACCAAAATGCATACTTTTAGATCAGTTCAGCTTAAAATGTGAACTTATAAACACATGCATGACCTTCCACTTTCTTTCAGCGCTGTACAGATCAAACTGAGGTCTATGCATAGATGGTTAGATTTCAGTGAGAATGCCTGTGTTTTGAAGCCTGTGTTATTATTGTGCCATTGTGTCTCTTACAGGGGATTGATTTTGCCAGTTTCACAGGCTACATGTTCCTGGGAATATGCCTCGTTCTTTTTAGCTCTTTCCCCATCCTGCGGATGCTCTACTGGAACAAAAAACTCTACAATAAAGAGTCAATTGAAATAGTTGGTGAGTGTATTTGTTGTTGTTGTTGAATTTGTTAAACAATTGGCTCTTTTCCAAATGTCTTTTTTTCTGATGAAGGGCGCAGGGGAATTATAGTGTTGTCATGGGGATGAAATAAGCAGTAAATGTGACACAATCTAGAATCCATTTTAAAGGGTTTTATTTAATATCCTGAAGTGTATTAACCTCCTAAGAACATCTGTCCATGCTAAACCTACTCACCCTCCAATTTGATATACTGACCTCATAGAAACGTAATTAACTCTGCATTATGGCCTCAGCCCTTAAACTCTGAAATACGATACATCATGTCCTCTGAATTGAAGACTTTAGCCTTTACCTCTGTTTCAGCTCATTTCCACTGTTTTCCATCTACATCGTTCCTCATCAGATGACCATCTCACCTCTGATGTAACTTTTCTGGATAATAAAAACAAAGCTAGACATAAAAACAAAGCTCTTTCCCTGCTGTCATGATCTCATAGATAATGTTGTAAATTTATGTCTAGGTTTACAACTACTCGGACAACTACTAGAATTTTTTGTCTCAGCAAATATGGTTAAAAGTGAGTAAAAGTGATCATGGTGATTCGCTAAGTTTCACATTAACCGGGGTGGAACACATTCACTATTTGCTCTTGCTCCCTTGTCCCAGACTCTACATGGCTCAAAAAAAAAAAAAAAAAAATCTTAAATTTTCTTTTTCATTTTCTCTGATGTTAAGCTGTTGGATTTGACTAGTTGGCAGAGGAAAAACAGACACAGGTTGTTTTTAGTTTGGACAGTAACTGTGTCCTTCATTCAAGGATCTATTCTGTGCCGCAGTTGATCTTTGTTTATGAAACCTTGAGGGAGTAGATAATAGCCAAATGGTAAATAAAAACTGGGATAAAATTGTTAACAATTCTTCCAAAAACACAGTCGCTTCTTACCAGTGTTTACCCCCAATACTACATTGCCCCACTCCATCCCACCCAGCCCCCCTCTGGGAGCACCTCAGCAGGGTATCATTAAGCCTGGCCCCCCAGTTGCCATCACACTGCTCCCACATAAGGATTGAGGAAGACTGACTGTTTGGAGCTGTATTGTCACACTAAGCCTCAGGCAGATTGAAGAAAACGCTGCTGATCACTGTGGTGGCTGTTCCAGTCTGGCCTGATAACCCATCTGAAAATCCCACGCTGTGGAGTTTCCACCTCTCCCGCCAACCTGGCCTACCCAGGAGAGCATGCGGCTAAATCAGCTCCAAGCCCCTACCACGAATGATAATTCTGCAGATTTGCTTACAGTAATGTTTTTTTCCTGTGCTGGTTAGATCCTATTAAGGTCACCTAGCAACCTCCCTGAAAAAAAGATGCTGCCTATTGATATCTACACAGGTGTCCAGCTCCCTCAGGCTGTATCTCTGCCTCAGCATTGCCTGTTACTGAGCTGGTCAATGTGCCCATCACTTGGCTGCATTAGTCCCTCTGAGGGGGCCCACAGCACACTGACCAAAAACATCTTAATATCCTCTCAGTCATTCTCAGCTAGAAGAGCCGTTACTGAATGAACCCTCCACTGTAAACATGCTACATCCTCCTATAGAGCTTCACTGCTGTAATGACTTTGTAGTCCATGCTTTAAACAGATGGCCTCCTCTCCTGCTCTGTGTGTCCTCCTCCAGAACTCAAGCATGAGATCCTGGTTTGGAGGCAGACGGCTCAGCGCATTAACCCTGCCAGCCGAGAGGAGACAGCTGTGAAATGCCTCCTGATGCAGAAAGTCCTCAACCTGGAAAGTTTGCTCCGTAAGATGATGAAAACCTTCCAAAGGTAAAAAGAGAAAACATCTGATTTATACAGATACTTTAATCTCCTTTCATATTCATTCTTGCTTTTGGTTCTGCACTTATGATAAAGACTTTATTGTTGCATATTGTGTAACTGACTTAAAAAGAAAAAAATCTGTATTTATGTTAGTATTGTTCACACGTCTTCCATTTTGAACCGAATAATGCAAATGTAGTTTATTTTAGTTTATTTAATTGCTTGAAACACAGAATTGCACATAGCAATTTCCTGTTGGTAAAAGTAATTGAGGAAAAGCACAAAGGAATCCAAGAATAGCTTCCTTTAGGGCGTGAACACAATTTCATATCACTGGAAAAATATACAAGAACCAACACTCTACACTCAACAAATACATCTCTTACACAGAACAACCTTCAGTATTTATTCATAAACAGATTTTGGAACAATATTTTCAAGCTGTTAAAAAAGTGATTAGTCTATAATTGAATACTTTTTTTCTGCTTAATAACTCAGAGAAATTAAATGAATATGAGATTGAAAAATTGTTGTGTTCAAACAGACAGATTTCTCAGGAGGACAAGAACTGGGAACAAAATATTCAAGAATTGCAAAAGAAGGTAAGTTTTCATTCTTCACCTCAGCCTCACATTACTCGACCTCTGTGACTGTGGAGCACTGATGGTATCTGAGTAATGAAGTTGGCCTCAACTTTGAAAGTTCACTCAAGACAAATAAAATCAGTTACACGATAAAATAATTTTTGTCACTGCTTCATTCAGACAGATTACATTTTTCTCCCCCACAGCACAGAATAACTGACAAAGTTCTCCTGGTGAAGTGTGTGTCTGTCCTTGCCGTGGTGATCTTCATGTTCTTTCTCAACTCCTTCGTCCCCAGCATTCATCTCGATCTTGGTTAGTGCCACACTATCTCATTACTGTGCTGTTTTTACAGGCCCCACAAGGTGGTTATCACTTCTGTCATGTAATTATGAACCGCAGCTTCCTCTGTCCTTGCACTGGAAATTAGCCCAAATAATGGGATGACTAGCGAATGCGGCCAACAAATTACATGGATACTGAGCTGCATTTAGACCCATAGCATGATATCCATTCTGCTGCAAATTCAAACATGTGTTGATGAATAATTAAAGTTTGAGTACAACAGAATAGGCACCTAGTAATACATCATGTGATCTACAATCAACATTTTTGAAGTTTCTTGGCAAAGACAGGCAGTGATAATGTTGAGTTACAGACAAGGTACGTGACAAGATCAAGCAGTGACAACGAAACATGTAACACAGATTGTCACACACATATTAGTTATTTGGAAGAATCTCTAAAGGTAGACAGACAAATTTAGCTCTTGGTCAACACAATCAAACATTTAGATGCTAAAGAACAACATATTTCCCTGAGGAGAGTGTAATTATAGAATAGCAGATCCAAAACAAGGGTGAGAGAGAAAGAAAATTAAAAATACATTGATATTGATAATATATGTATTGACAGTTAATTACAGTTCATTCCTTCCAAAATGGCATTTTACATATTGCAAAATATTTCATGTAGAAGGAGCAGAAAGTTGTGGTTTGATTTGCTGCTTGTGAACTACATGGTGTGTGTGTGTGTGTGAATGTAACTCATAGTGTCAAGCACTTTGAGTGGTCACTAAGATTAGAAAGGTGCTACATAAATGCAGTCCATTTACTGTTTACCATGGACATAGGCTTGTTGATTTTATAAAAAGTTTTAATATTGTTATAAATGTCAGTGGTCCATCATTGCCTAATGACAAATCAACTGTATTATCAAGGATCGCACTGTGGTGGAGGGAGCTGACAGGCTATAAAGGTCTATGTATCAATACGATTGTATGTGACTTGTTGGCATGAAGCCAACTCTCTCTTCAATTATTTCAGGACTCTACCTGAAATAATTGAAATGCAGTTGTGAATCTGTGATGCTTGCAAGGTGTTAGCATGTTAGCAAATGAGGACATGTGGTTTAGGTTGAGGGTGAGATCTCTTCAGTGTGACGTTTCTGACTGCGATGACCTTAATAGCAACACGTTAATGCTATCGGCGTCCTTATGTGATTACCTTCTGATGGTAAGAACTTGTGTTTGACTATTAACTGGTCATTTCAAAATCTATGTAGATTGTTAATATGGAGAATAAATTGTTAAAATATCACAGGCTATTAAATTTCTGTTGCTGTTTTAAACTTTCTGTCAAATCCTTTATGTAGCTAAAGAAAATACCCCAAACACCACTGTCTCTTATCTGTCTGTCACATTCTTGTGAGTGCACAAGATATTCTGCCACAGCACAAATCTCTCATTCATTTACTTTGCGCCGTGAACCTTAAAGGGAGCTGAGATGAGACCTGCTTGCTCTCTCAGATGCTGTTGTCTCACCTGTCATAAACTGTTCAGACTTGCCTAAAAGCTCTCATTAATTGTGAGCTTTTTCAGTTTGTTATCTGCCTCCTACCTAGCCATGTTTACCAGGCACCTTCAGGAAATCATGTTCTTTTTTTGCCTCTAAAATGCAGAGTGCATCGCAGAGTGCCTTCAAAGTTTAATAGTATGCTTATTCTGGGTTATTGACTAGAAAGTAAGTAATGAAAAGTTCCAGATGACACAATACAATTAAAAAAATAATGTTTTTAACAAGATGAAAAGTAATAATGACAGTATTGAAAATACGATCAGATGTAAATTAATAATTAATTAATTAATTGTAATTAAGAATAAGTAAAATATTTATGTTCCATTAATTGTCACATGTTGTCAAACATACCAGGAGCCTAAATCTATCCATGGGTTTATATGGTGAAGTTGGCATTAGGTGTAAAAATGAAACTTTTACCCCAAAAGACCCACATTGGGCAGAAAAGTGACATTTCTGTCATTTGTCAGAAAGAAATGTCACTTTTCCCTCTAATGAAAATCAATGGTTGGTGGAGGAAGTCTCACACCACTGATGCTTTCTAACCACACTGACCTGCAGCTTGTTGCAGCTCTTCTCCAAACTCTGAAGAGAAATGTTTTCAGAGTTTCTTTATATTAGCCATTACTTGCAAACACTGGCTAAAATCTTCCTCAGAAGTTTGCCTGTGTATCGCAGCACTGGCAGTAAAGTCAATATTAAGAACCAAATTGCCTTGCCAAACAAAAACATAGACTGGTCAATATCACCAACAATAACTCAGCATGCTGTGATGGCTGCATGAACGTGTCCAGGTCCCTGTCTTTTTATCAGCTTCTCTGTCTCAAGTTTCCTCTTTGCTGTGTCCTTCCATTTCTCCTCTTTCTTCACCAATTCCCACCACTTGTGAAATTATTTCCCTGAAGGTCTCAGCCAAAGCAATTACTGGTGCTCACCTGTTTAATCAAATTTTCTCCAAGTGGATGCACACTCTTCCCCCTTTCCAAATCACTCACTGATTCTAAATATCAGCTGGTTGCTGCCAACTTTTGTCCTTCAGACTAGAATATATGGAAGTGACATTTTGGTGATAGTGGACACTTCATCAAACCCACTGAGGTAAACTGAGTACAGTGATCCCTTGCCTATTATCGTGGAAGTTAGATTTCAGAACCCTTCGCGATATGTGTCTAGTAGTAACTATATATTTATTTTTATTTTTAAGCCTTAAAAACTCTCCCCACACTCTTATAAACCTTCCCCATGCTTATTTTTAGTCTAGAAATAATCTTTTTTACTGCAATAATAATAATAATAATTATAATAATAAAAAAAAAAAAAAAAAAAAATTGAATACCTGTAAGCCCCAGAATCCCGTGATATAATAAAGGCTCCCATGATATAAATTTACATATACTAGGCACAAAAAAACACAATGTATTGAAGCCACGAGAGATAAAGCGCAATATGGTGAGGGTTAGTCACTGTACTTTGTTCCTTATGTCTAAGAAGCACTATTTCATTCTATAATCCTTTTGTTAATGTGAGAGCATTAACTGAATTCTCTATTGTTTTAGATTCTATTATTTTTTACCATTATGACTGAGTATTTTAAAGTGAACCTCGGGAGAGGACAGTAGTGGCGTCTGTTTCATTTCCTAAAGGTATTAATTTTGAGAGTTGAGTAAAGGCAAATGTAAATTAACTGAGAGCTGGTTTATTGCAATTAATTAACACTTTTTAGTCATTTAAGTATCTTCATGTGAAGTGTGCATATCTTCTTGTTATAAATGTGTGAAAATCTCCTACACTGGGCTTAGTGTCAACTGGATGAGACCATGGAAAATTTTCTCATGGGTTTGAACATGTTGTCTTTGATATAAACAGAGGTGTCACATGGAGTTTCTCTCTCTCTCTCTCTCTCTCTCACAGGTTGGATTGCTATCCTGGGTGCACTGTGGCTTTTGGTTCTGGCTGACATCCAGGATTTTGAGATTATTTTGCACCGGGTGGAATGGGCCACATTACTCTTCTTTGCTGCACTCTTTGTCTTGATGGAGGTATTTAGGACAATGTCCATATCGGACCGTTTAAGTTTTTCAAATCTAAATTTCGAAACCACAAGCTGATTCCTAACAACAACTTCTATTTGTCGCACAAAGTAATTATAGCAAATGCTAAGTGAGCCAGAACTGGAATGCAGAATTAGCTGGGCTCCCTACTGACAAGCATCTTCACAAGATACTAGAGGAAAACAGGATTAGTGCTGGGATTTATTGAGAATACACCGGACAGTGACAGCAATCTGGTCTGTCAGAAAGCTTACGATCTAAAAAGTAATTATCTATTTATTTACCCATGAGTAAAAGGATGAAGAAAAACCTCAACGTCAGCACAATAAATGCTTTGTTCTATCCTCTGGGTCTTTGGTGTGAGATGCGGGTCTTGGCTAAAATATCAGTTGAGGACATTTAACACTGTACACTGTCCCCTGATGGGATGGCTACCAGTCCGTGACTCTTTTTCTGTTGTCTGTGTCAATAATGATAACAAGAATAGATTTGTCGCTGTCTATTTAATGGCCACAAAATAAAAACCAAATTGCTTTTCTTCTCTCGATTTAATCCCACCTATGTCTAATTCTCTTCATATTTTTTTTATATTAATCTTCTCCTCTTTATTTTTCAGGCTTTAGCTCAGCTGCAGCTTATTGACTACATTGGAGAACAGACAGCACTGCTTATAAAAGTGAGTTTTTTTTTTTTTTTAATTCTCAACCTTAACAATCATTTCTCAGGGCTCCATGCAACTGGTATAATTGATAATTGGGCACAGGTGACATGTTATTGCATTTCATGCATTTTGATCCATTTGTTCAGCACAGCTCTGAATTCAATTTCTTTGTTTACATCTGATTCCTGTCAGCAGTTGAAAGGTTTCTGAGGTAATTTTCACCCATATTCTTGCCTATGTGCATCATGCAAGCTTGGAGTCTCCTACTTTAGAATTGGACCAGTAATAGATACGTCAGCTTGTGTTTGCACTGTTGGCCTGCATAAGACTAATAATCACGCATGACAGGTGGCGTGCTATTCATGGTTTCTGACCTGCTCACGGTCCCCAAACAACGGACACCATGCTGGGGAGAAGAAAGCTGTAGTTATCTGTCATTCTTTTTATCTCCCTGCTTAGGCGGTGCCAGAAGACCAGCGTTTGGCCATAGCCATTATCTTGGTGATGTGGGTTTCGGCTCTGGCTTCTTCCCTCATCGACAACATCCCCTTCACTGCCACAATGGTAAGATGCATTAGAGTGATGTTGTGATCACAAGCACAGTTATATTCAGATCACATGAAGTAACAGCAGATTCAAATGGTTTTCAATACCATTTATGACACTAGAAAATGTGACTAGTTCTCACTTAACTGATGTTAAATATTGTAATCAATATAACCAGAATATCTTCAAAAATACTGATGATACAAAAAATGACAGCACAGCATCTGACCTATCCTTTTAAAAAGCATTTTAGCCTTTATTCTTTACCACAAATGCTCAAGAAATAAATTTGCTTCAAATTTGCCTCAAATTTATACTCAAATGGGGGTATTCTTTTAGGTCATGACAACCTTTTTGTTAGGATTTTAGGACTTTAGGATCGTAGTAATGTACAAAAAGAATCCAGAAGGAATGCATCTCAAGGAAATAATTTGACATAATATATATGGTTTCCATTGCCATTTATAACATATTATCACCCCTAACTATATTTACTATGTCATCTGCCTGATGACTATAGCAAAAATAAATCAGTCTAACTTCCAGTAATCTGCCAGGACATGCAACAGTATTTTCATACTCAAATGTGGGATCACTGGTTTAGTAACAAAAAAAAAAAAAAAAAAAAAAAAAAAAAAAGCTGTATAGGTCCACATGCAAATATTTTTTTTCTGAGTTACAGAATAAAGATAGTTTAACTATGAAGAAAGACAACTTTATAGTTAGATCTGTTAAGTCTCCGACCAGTTGCGCCTCACCACTTTTGTTGTCAGCTGCCTGATTGGCTGAAAACTAATAGATTGTAGAGAGATCAATCGTTTTGCTGCCACCCCACCAGTGTGCACAATTAAAATGACAGAGAGAAAAAGGAAAAGATCTTATCCCACTGACACATTGAGGCGTCGCTCTCTAGAATTAAACCATCAGATTTTTGACTTGTCAGCTCCTCACCAGTGCATCCAGCGTGTTTGAAGATATTTTTTTCTCAGAGAGTTTTTATGTATTTTAAGGCCCATACAAATGCAATTCTACCTGCAAAAAAGATAGTCACAGTTTTCAATTTAGTGCAGAAGTGAATAAATAAAAAGAATATTTTGATTGTCACAATAGGCTAAAGCAGAGAAAACTTTTGTTTTCCCATTTCTGATCAGAACAATGAATGTACAGATGGATCAGCCTCGGAGTACTTTCATTTTCAAAAGGAATAGATTGACATTTTGAGAACCATGCTTATTCACTTTTTTCTCCAGAGTTACACAATAAGACTGATACCATCATGTCTATATAGATAACACTAATCCAAAGCTAGCAGCTGTTAGCATAGCTTAGCATAAAGAGAAACAGGCTCCGTCTACAAGCCTCTGACAGCAGTATCTATTCTATCTCCTGGCAAAGAAGAATGTAATCATATTTTCCAAAATGTCAAATAGTTTCTTCAAACTTTGCTCTTCAAGCACAAATGAACGATTATCTGATCATTAGGATTCAGTTCTTGCTTAATTCTTGTAAATACACAGCAAGGTTTTTCTTCTCTGACATTTTGATCAATATGAGGCTGTGTACAATGTATGCATGCTCTGTTAGTATGGTGTGTGAAAGTGATGTGCACAGCAGTACTCGGTCATGCTGCATGTGGTTACACCAGCAGGACCCAGTGGACATATTCTCCATTACGTTGCACATGGCAGCTTTAATGTGTCATTTATTTTTAGACTGATACTTGGAAGAGACACAGAAAATGCAGATAATTTCTGAGAAAAATTATTCTAGTGTAAAAAGATTTCGTCCTCACTGTTCTGAAATCATGGTGGAACTGGTTGGCTCATCAATTACAGTATGTTGCACATAAAACTGATTGTATATTACAGTAATAGATGGGGACTCTAGATTTATTTTTTGTGTGTATACATTTACCAAGTTTCAGAATGTCTTCAGTTACATATTTTTGAAGTTATTTCGTTAGAAACCTTCTTTTAAAAAGGTTAACATCTGATTTTCAATATGTCTCTGTTCTTACAGATTCCAGTTCTCATCAACTTGAGTCAAGATGTAGATGTGAACCTGCCAGTGAAACCTCTTATCTTTGCTTTGGCTATGGGAGCCTGTCTTGGGGGTAAGCCTCTCATTTGATCCTTTTAAAGTAACAAAGTATAAAAATAGAATGTGCTAAACGCACCAAAACCTTAAAGACACCAGGGACTTAATAGTTCATTCTTGTTTGAAAGGTGTGGATCTTTATCGATAGCCTCTGCCAGAAGGAGACATCATATGCTCCAAGTGACAGTCACACTTTGTACAGCTGTGCTGCTCCCTGGGGAGGTCAGGCTGTGCTTTTTGTCAGAGCAGGCCAAAGCCCTCAAAGCTTGACTCAGTCAGGCTTTTCCACACTCTGGCAGCAGTGGCTGTGTGGCTGCCTCTGGGTGGTCAGATTGCTGTTTGGGTGGGAAGGACACAAAGAGAGAGAGAGAGAGAGAGAGAGAGAGAGAGCTGTCATAGTGTTTCAGTTTAATCAACTGCACTGTGACAGGCCGTTATCGATCTGCAGTATGATGTTGCTACTGCCCAGCTCCATCCTCACACTGACACCTTTTTGAGATGTGAGCTTTATCGACCAGCGAGATGAATACACACCCTGACTGTCAAAATGTTGTAGAAGCTGAAAATACCAAGAGAGTGCTTGATGATTGGGATTATTAATAATTTGATATCTGTGTGTAAAACATTTCATTTAACAGTTTTCTTTAATGTTATTTTTCCCTCTATTTAGGGAATGGCACATTGATAGGAGCATCAGCCAACGTTGTGTGTGCAGGAATTGCTGAGCAACATGGCTACGGCTTTTCTTTCGTCGAGTTCTTCAAGTGAGTCCTCTCAATCCCTCAGCAACACTAAATGACACAACATCACACATTCCAAAGTTAGAGATAGGTCACAAACACCATGTCAAAATATGAAACAAAGTTTTGTTAATAATCAGTATGACTTGTAGTTACTCTGCCTGAAGTGCTACTTACACATTAATGTCTGTCATATGGTAGAGTAGCAGATGCCAGCAATGTGTACTGAGTTGCCTCAGAACATTATGAAAAAAAAGGAAATCACTCCTAACTGGCTGAGACTCATCACTGCCACTTTAGATGTGAAAGTAATTCATAAGCTTTCCCCCCTCATTGAAATCACATTGAAATCACATTGAAATCTCATTGAAATGTTTCTGGGCCTCAAAGATAATGTGCATGACAAGGGTCCTCAGCGAGAGTGAACCATGCAATCTGCATAATGAAGAATAGCTCAACTTAATTACAGCAGGTACATTTTAATATAGGCTCTTACATCCATCCATCAGCTGCACTGATTCTACTTTGAGGGTTCCAGGGCAGCTAGAACCACTCCCACACACACACTGGGTGGTCAGATGGCAAGTTAACATCGTCTATTAAATTATTTATTCTTTTACTGTAAAATAAAAAGCAGTAATATAATATTTGAGAAGCATGCTGATATTCAAAGTAAAATATTCCAGTAAATACATTTCCTTGCATGTAGTAAATTTAAAAGGGTTGCAGCTGAAAGGGGGAAATGCATAGTGGAGAAGAAGATTAGACAACACAGTCATCATTGCTGTGTGAGCTTGTGCAATGTACACAAGATCTATTATAAGGTATAAAATGAGGTGATGGTTGGACGTGGTTGTTTAGATAATTTCATGCAGCTGAATCAAATTACATACTATATTCATTTACACATAGGCTGCATTTATTTTTAAGCTATGAAAATGGCTTGCCAATGTTTACCAGTCCTCTAAATAGCATATTTGTTTTAATTAATTTACTCATGTTTTACATACGCATAAAACCTAAACCTAAGAGATTTTTTTTCTACATAATTTCAATTCATTGGTCTGTCTTCAAGGAGTCATCCTGCTCTTTGCTCAGACTAACATGGGCTTTGCTCAGAAAAATTGTCTTTGCAGATGGCAGAGGTTCTGGGCAGTGATCCTAGTTTGTGTCCTCTCCAGTGACACTGTGAGGACACTGGGGAACATTTACTATACTGAGTATGGTTGAAATCAAACTAAAGCAATATGTTCTCATGGCCTGATACACTCATAAAACAACTAATTAGAGTCATAAAAACAACCCCATAAACATTTAAATGTGCATGTGACTGCTTGAGTTGATACTGAGTGAAACTTGATTTGAGAACTCCATACTGTATCTCGAGCAGGATGGTCTGTGGCTGCCTTGCAAGCTGCCACCTGCTCATCAATAATTTTCACTCTGGTGATGTAACATCCAGACACAGTTGTTGGGGAAGTGAAAGTGGTCAGTGATGTTGAAAGAAATATGAATATGAGTCTGATTAGGTTTAATATGCAATCACTTGGAAACAGTGTTGAGTGGTTATTTAATTCATGGAACTACTAAGAGTACTGTATGTACAGATGAATAGAGACAGAGTATGACTATTTCTTGCAAGGTTTTGTTCTGTAACAGATTTTATATGAGTTTTTGATTTGAATCTCTGCAGGTGGGGGTTAAATGCAGCTCTGCTTTGTGCACGGATATTCTTTGACAGAAGTGACACCATAAACTAGACCACATATATTTTAAAGCCATGTCTGTAGCTGTGCTGACGCTCGGTAGACTTCTGTCACCAAATATATATCAAAGAAACACGTAGTGAAAGTTAAGGTTATTGGCAAACATTCCTACTGGAGCGAGTGACAGTGATTGATCATTGCTGCCACTTTAATGGAGAAGCCTTTGCACCTGGTACTTCCAGGAGTGACCTGTCATTTGTCTGTCTATACTCTTTGCTTTTTTAGCTATTCTTGCCACTTAGCTCTCAGGATGCCAATGTCAATGAGCTGGCCAGACATTTTCTAAATGCAAATTTCTCATCATGTGTTTTTAATGGATGGTCATGACATTTTGTACATTTGGATGGTCATGGTCCCCAGAGGATGAATCTCGAAATCACTGACTTCAGTGATTCGTTCTTATAGCACTATCACCAGGCTCATCTGTGTGAATCATTTGATGCACTGACATGATATTTGGTAAAATACGTTCGTGCTCTCCACAGGTACAGATTATCAAATACTAGCAGGCTAACATGCTACACTAAGATAACAAACATGGTTCTGTGAGTAAAACATCAGCATGTAATTATAATTATGTTAAGCTGCTGATGCTGCCATTCATCTTCTTTATCTTGCTTTTTCGTAGTCTTTGTTCATTAGTATCCAACCTTACCCTGGACTGTGGGAACACCCATTTGACCATTTTTAGTCACCTGATAATTTAATGACTGAGGAACTGATAATAGAAAATTGTCAATGACACTAACATTACAATGGGAAATATAATAACTAGGGCCTGTTTGTCTTTGACCTGTGGAGAATGCAACCATTCACCAGTCAATCAAGAGCCAAGGAAAGACACATTCATGTTTTTTTGTCCTCCGTATTACACGTAACATGTAGGTATAACTTCCATTATACCTTTTGTATGTTGTACCTTACTGTATGTTGATAAAAGTCATATTGCACTGGAAACTCAGCACTGTCCATCTGCGTAGACTTTCACTAAAATCGATAATAACAGCTGCAGCCCGTCGACTCTTCCCGTCGGCTTCTCTCTCACTGTTGCTGTGTTTACTCTGATTGGATAGAAGCATTGCTCTCAGCTGAAGTACTGCCTGTAATTGTCTGTCTGCGGCAGAGGTCACAGCTGCTGAGAGAGACAGGTAAAGAGGAGAGACGCGTGTCTGTGGCAGCTGGGACTGACTAGTACTATATCAGGTGGTTGAACTCAGGCCCTGGATGAGCTCACATGGAGGTGGTCACTGGTGGTTCATTCGTGCCTCTAGGCCCTGATCTGCCTCTCCTCAAACCATTAACCCAAGGAGCACAGCAGAAGCACTTCCTCTCTGTGTAGTGTATAATCCAAGTTGACAGAGTGTGAGTCATTGCTAGTGGTTGCATGTTCAGTGTGAAAAACAGCTATTGTTACTGTTTAGTGTCTCAATAGGCATTTCATATTTTCACACAAAACTACAGCAGTTTAGCTGTAACTACAATAAAAATACAAAAAATAAATAGATTTAAAATAATGTAAAATACGAAATACAACTTAACGTATCATCAGTAAAATGTTTTTGAAGTAGAAGTTGTCATCCTGTCCTTGTGGCAAATGGCCCTTGTGATATAAGCAGCATTTTACTGTTGGGGCATGTTGAGATGGAACTAGCTGTAACTGCATTATATGGTTTAATAATATAATTCACTGGTTCCCAAACTAGGAGTTGGACCCCTTCTAGTGACTCATAAGATATATTTGAGCAGTCGTGAGATAGTTACTGGTGTAAGAAGGAAGAAAAAAATAATTTCAGCTTTTTATTCTTTAGACTTGTACTTCTATTGGCAGCAAACTATTATCTGAACTAAACATCTGTGAAGTTTAGATAGGAAATGTCTGTAACAATTTACTGATTTTTTTAACATGACAAGAATGTGACAAAACCAGAAAGATGAGAAACAATTGGTTTAATCTTTAATAATTCATTGTAAGAACAACATTTCCCTGTGAAACTTGGTGTGGCAAAAGTTAAATTTTGTGTTAAAACAAAGATGAACTTTTATAAACTGCAGATAAATGACAGAACCAAGGTACTGAATAAATTTGTGTCGTGAGTGTCCATTTGAAATGAGCGTAAAGGCTGCTGTTCAAAAATGTAACCACAGCACTGAACCACTTTTCAGTTTCAGATTCAGCTGATTTCAAAGGAAAGACCTTTATTCTTTTTCTAACCCTGTGCTGCCTCCTTTTGTCGCAGCATGTTAGAGAATTAAAATTCCCACACATGCAAGTTCTCTGCATCAGCAAATGGGACCTGTGCTGGGAACAATGGTCCCCAACGTTACAGGTGATCTATTTTCATTTTCAAAATCTTATGCACTGTAATCAGGGACAAAACCTTTCACAAAGGCATAAATCCTTTATAATTTTGGAAGTACTACACTGCACAGCTTAAAAACTACACATGTACCATGTGCAAGTGCAGCTTATTGAATAGCAGGTCAAACACTGTCATAGAGACCAGTACTATTCTTTGTCCAGGATACAGCCTGTATAATCAGAGTGTGTCTCCTGGGCTCATCTAAAAAGCATCTTGAGATTGCATCACGACTTTCAAAGAGCTCCCATCACATGCAGTTAAATCAATGTGTGGATTCACAGGGTACAATGGAATTTTTTGACAAGGTGAACCTTGTTCCTTTTCTGTGCTGTTTTGTGGCAACTTTTTCATCTGTCCTTTGTCCCCTCATGCTGTGCCTGTGATGAGGAAATGGGTATTGCTCAGCAGAAAGAGATTCACAGAGGTGACCCCTGCTTGTCAGACTATGATAACAGCTCAGAGCTTCCTCACTCCATCCGTCTTCACTGAACATTAATTTCACGATCACAGTAGTCTCATGTTAATAGGCTAATTAAAGGTTTCAACCTTGTGAACCCATATTAACCATTATTATATACATTTAAAGTCTAATTTAACTGCTATTTTATCTGATATTGGTCGAAGACGTTAAGGAGAACAGTGTGGAGTGAACTGTATCCCCCCACTAATAGATCAATATACACACCACTGAGCTGTTGTGAGCTTCCATCTACACTGCTGAATACTGCATCACTATCAGACTCTGTTTCATGGAGTTTATTCTTCAGCCTGAGGGTAGGTGGAGTGGTTTAGTAGTCTGATATTTTCTTTTCAGTGGCACCATTTAGCAAAAAGTTTTAATAATCGGAGCCTAAAACTGAAGTGGCTACAGGTTGTATGCTATTGTACAGACCCTAGCAGTGCATAGAGCTGTTTTTATTCAGTCAGCAATCAGTGTGATTTATGGAGATTATGGGCAGATTTCAAAAGCACAGAAAAAAAAAAAAAAAAAAAAAATCACAACTGTGAATCCATTACGAGGGTTTCCTCTAGATGTGAAAGCTAGGCCTGGATGCAGTCAAAGTGTAGTCTAATGTTAGCAGCTAAACGTTTCAATTACAAACTGGGTCGAACTGTGTTCAGACCCTTCAGAACATGAATCATCAGCCCCAGGTACATGGCTATGTAGCCATCATGATTTTAAGACCTGTTTACAGGCTTGGTTTTTAAATGAGTAAGGTGTGTGAGGGAGTTTTCAATCAACTCATAAATCTTATTTCAGTAATTAGTTATCACCTATAATGATGATGATAGTTGCCATTTTTGCCCAAATAACCTATGGTTGCTGGTTAGAAATGAGAACCTTTTGTATACCTCTGAAACTAAAGACTAAAAGCTGAAGTTCACATAGAGTGCCAGCATCTTTTGTCAATCCTTCCCCAAGAGAACAAATACTGCAAGAAACACTGTGCCTTTTTTTCTGTGGTCACTCCAATGTACTTCTGGTTGAGCTGTTCAGAGGGACTAGTCTTGTTGCTGCAACTCTTTTTCAGGCGACAATCAGACTCATCGCACTGACAACAAAGAAAATGAGGGAGAATCATATTCTGGTTGTGTTTTTCTATCCTGAACTGCACGCTATATCAAACAGAAACTCACAACAAAGACAGAAAAGCCCATTTGTGGAAGATCAGCCAGACCCTGAAAAGTGATGTTTTTGTGCTTTCATCACTGTTTGTGTTTGTAAACTAGTCTGTCATTTAACAGTGGTGGTTATACGTTGTCATGGAAGCAGGGATGAAACATTCCTTAGTACCAGTAGAGAAAAACTCTATATAGACACATGCCCAAATTGTTTCAAAAACAATCTGCAACACTTTAATTGCTAATTGCATTTGTCCTTTGTAAGAATGAAATGCCTGACTGGCACAGCAACAGTAATTGAGGGGGTGGGCCTTAACAAAGAACTGATGAATACCAAACATAACAGTTGGTTGTGGCGTAGGGAGTGTGTTTGGTTTCTAAAGACGTTTGCTCAGCTGTTGTGGATGTTAGATGTGAGGGAAGTTAGTCAGGGTCAGGGAGTTGCAACAATGATGGATTTAATGCATATGTTGAACTGGAAGTGAAGACCATGATGATGCATAATATTACAGAGAGGGAACAGGTGGAGATTGAAGCACTGAACCTTGAGGAACTCCGTGGAGGATCTGTAGTGTGAAGTGTCATTAATGAAGATGAACTGTTGCCTGTGAGATATCACCTGAGTCAGACAATGTCAACGCTGTTTACCAGTCTATTATTAGCTTAGCTGAGCTAGCCAGCTGCTTGTGGTAGCTTCATATTTAGTGTGTAAACACTGGGAGTTGAAACAATCTTCTTCTCTAACTGGTTCCAAGAAAGCAAATAAACATCATTCTTAAAATTCAGCACTCTTAAACCAAACCCTGTCCATATGTGGTATTACTAGAGTGATTGTACATGAGAATGCTCATTGCGAACAGTAAATGACAATTGTCTCAGTGTTCATAGGAGTTGGTCAGAGGAGGTTTTGTGATCAAAGGAGAGGTTGATAAAAAAGAAAAGTGAGCGTTCAGGTTCAATTTCTGTTTAGGCAGCAGACATTATCTGTTATTTCTGTCCAACATATTCATTGTTGAAGGTTTTCCCCCGATTAAAGCTTTGATATGTAAATAAGAATGATAATCACTCTGACCTTTAAGACTTGGTTCAGCTAGCTATTGAAAAGTTTGACTCTTGAAATTAAAATGCTTCACCTCACCATGCTGAAATCATTATTAATGAGCCTAAGTGCTTGACTAGCCTCATTAATCCTTTGCTCAAGTACTGATTTGACACTGCCACATGCATATTAAATATAAAACTGCATAATTTGGGTCATTTGAATGTAGAAATAGTTGTAGCAATAACGAGCAATAGACAGACATAATTATTAGACAGTATTCATATACATAAACCATTTAATTTAGGGTCCTCTGGATTTCTCTATTTTTCTCTAATTTTTTTCTTTGCGGAGGATTTGATTCATTGGACATTGTGAAAGGTTGTTTTTAAATGGTGCTTCAAAAAGGCTTCTGATTTTATGTAAGAGAGCATATACATAGAGAACATAGGAGGTTAAGATATTCTTCTCTATATAAAGAAGCACAAAATTTAGATGAATAGATTTTCAAAACATTACAGTCCTTATAGTCATTGGGGAGAGATCAGTTTCTGTATTCCTTCATTTCATTCTTTCTATGTGTGGTCAGTTATTTACTAGCCCCATTTTTAGTATTGATATTTGACAGTTTTATTAGACACTTTTAGTTTATGGTGCAGTGTAACAGAGGATATGAATGATAACTAGTACTGAGACTGAGCTGTGAAACTCTCCAAACAAGTACTTTGTCCAGTTGTCAAGAATATCTTAAATAAGGAACTAATGTAAGATGGTCCTAAATGGTCACATGAGATACCTTCCATCCCATTTAATTTCTGTTATTCTGTCGTGTTGTTCATTAAGTCTAATCTTAAATCATTTAATTAGCCATTAGTCGGTGTAAAGACTCAAAGGTGAACTGATTAAAATTTGTTAATCAAAGATTATTGCAAAAAAATTGAAACATAAAGGCAAGTTTCTGTGGGAAAATGGAAACGAAACAAGAGGTCACCCACGATTCACTGTCCATAACATACTGTCATCAGCATCAGTGCAATGCAAACTGATCATGGCGGGTCTTGAGATATTCTATTCCCATAAAATAATGGGCAGGTAAACAGAAAACATACACAGCAAGAAAACATATATTTTTTTGCATTTCAGTGTGAAGTATGGCAGCAGTAGGTATATTCTGTTTTATTTGAAACTGACTTTTTTATTGAGCCAATCATTGACTAACTTCTCACCTTTCAAACTGTATCATTACACCAGCAGGCAACATTTGCTCTAAATGATATTTTAACAATATGGGTGCTCTTAATTCTTTGGTAGGGGCAATGTGGTTTTAATTAGCTGCTTTCATGGAGATGAATGGCTGACACACAAAAAGCACATGTATTTTCATTTTTCTTTCTCCGTCCTGAAAAGCTGATCTGTGTCACAGACTGAGGGCAAACAGATCTCTGGCCCTCAGAGCAGCCATGTGTCCATATAGGACATGGTTCACATCCAAATGATAAACCATCTGCAGTTCTGGAGTCATCTTGGTATTGAAATTGATGACACTGAATTAGGAATGAAAACCCTAATTAAGAGCAGCCTGTATACGCTGCTTCATTTTGTTACACATTGTTACTGCTAATTTAATGTCATTAATGGTTGCTGTTGCATCATGAAACAATATGAATCCCTACAAGTCTTCCAACACCTCAGCAGTGTCAGGAAAATCAGTTACCTATGACCTTAAACCTCACAAACCCTACCCCCATCATACAGACCCAACTTTTAATTTGGTCAACAATATGCACCAGCTCCATCACTGCTTTGCAGCTCTGACATCTCTGTGTAGAGGATGATAGAATGAGAATTAGTTATAATGGCAAAGAAAGTTTGCACATGCAGAGACTTTTTCTGTGTAGACAAAGATGAGATACGTCATGAAATACAGAATTGGGAAAGCAATAAAAGTAATGAATGAGTAAAAGAATGAGAGGGAATGGATCTTTGAATAGGAAAAATCTTATTGGGCTTTTGTAAAAGTTTAATAAAATGTTAAATTAGGCAACAGGTCTGTTCAAGTGTGGCATGTAAAATATGCATCATAAAGACATCTGTTCTCTAAGATTACCATTAATTTCCCACACATTGTGATCTGTTTCTGATCCACTGACCTCACTCTAAAAAAAGTAGCTTCTGAATTAGACAATGGCACAAAAGAGCTGTGTTTATAAATGTCAGGCCAACTATATGCAGACAACATTTTGTGCTGTCACATTTGTTTATTCTCGAGCGTTATTAAAGACTCATCCAATTAAGGAAAATAAGAGAATTACCTAAAGTTTAATCCATGTCGCTGTCAAAATCTGCACAAGAATCACACTACAGAGCATCAACCTGAACAAGAGATTATTAGAAACTGTACTCAACTTTTTGGACACGTTCAAGAAAAAATATGCTGAATGTACTTTTGCTTTGACTGTTGGAATAAGTGCTGTTAAATCAAGTTACATTACAGCTCATCTGCAGTCATTCAGTCATTATCCTACATCGAACGCTTGTAATATTTGAATATGGAAGTTGTAGTATCAGACTTATCAAATATTTAATCAGGACAAGCTGCTCCAGGCAGTTAGCTTCATAGTCTGATGTAAAAATGTCATCAATGCCTGGAAATATTCTTGAAACATAAAACCAATGGCTTTGTTGGAAAGTACACAGCCCATTAAAAAATATGAAACTGTTGAAATAGAAATGGAAAGATGCAAAATCATAAACACAGCTCACTAGATTTTTTCTCCTCTTCAGAATAGCTCTGCTTCAATGAAACAGATGCGCCATGTTCAGTTATGAGGAGATTAGCCACAGTAAAGATGCAATGGATATATAAATAAAACTGGTAACAGATAAATCTCACAGATATATCAGATTGCCAGCATGTTTGTTCAATATGAAGCCTTAGACTCCAGACTTTATTACACTTGGCTGTTTACATATTCATGTAACAGCTTTTAACACTTTAGCATAACACAAGATATGTCACTTTTTTTTTTCCTGTTTAGTGTAAAATTAAGATGTTAACATTAGCATTTAGGTAAACTGTAGCTAACTGGGAGATTTTTGTGAACCTTTGTGTGTCTTATTATTTTATATAAATGATTTAGATAATTTACATTATCACATTAAAAGTTGATTGATTTTTTTCCCTGTTTTTACTCGTTCTGCTCACAGGTTGGGATTCCCCATGATGATAATGACATGTATGATCGCCATGTGCTACCTGCTGGCCACCCACATTGGACTCGGCTGGAACATGTAATCCACACCTGCTGTACAGAGCCAAAGAGACAATTATAGTTTCTGCTGTTACTCTGCCATGTAATGTGTTCCCTGATTGAATGAGCAGGTTACAGGCGACATTTGAAGTAGGTACTGAAAGGGGTCGTAGGTCGAAAGTACTGAAAAGTGTCTTTAAGCAAAGTGCAGACCATCAGGGACCAGAGTTTCAGGAACTTTGACTAAAAAAGTGTCTTTGGTGAGAACTGGCCCTGCTCCACTATGCTCCACATGGTGCTACTGCCTCAATGGGTGATTCCAGTCGGACTATACCCTCTTTTTTAATCCACGCGGTCCATTTACAATAAGCAGCAAATCATTTCCGTAGACTTATATTACACTGATTTACTTGTAGATACTTGTAGAACTGATCATAATCATTAGATAAATATTTCACTCACGGTCATCAAACTTATGTTGATATTTTAAAGGAACCACAGGACCCAGTGAAAGGGATTTTATAACCATTTATATCAAATATTTCTTTATTCAATTCCCAAATTTCAGTGTCACTGTCACTGAGTTTGAACAATTACATTTGAAAATTAAGGACTGCAAATTATTTAATTACAGACTAAACACTGTATACTATCTATTGTACCGTACACAGTGATCTCATGTAAATTCGATGATTTAGTCCAGTTAACTTGTAGACATTTAATCATGTAAATATTCTTATATCAAACAGACAGAAGACAGACAACTTCATACATTGGCCTGTTCAAACTATCACCTGTATTTATTGTACAGAACCTCTACATCTCTCTGTTTGAAGACTGAAACCTTCAAACTGAGATCAACGTGAATAAAGTTTGTGATGTTTCTGGATTTTATATGACTTAGTCTATCTATCTAATGAGAGGTTTTCTCGGGTTTTCTACTGCACCTACAGTGGACATAAAAAGTCTACACAGCCAGTGCTTTCACTTAAGTTGTATTGCTTTCCTGCTATATCCGCTTTTTTACTCTCACTCTGTTTATTGGCAGCATCTAAGAACAAAACTGACCCATGTGTTCTCTTTACAGTTTTTCTCAGGGATCCTATTGGGCAGTTGGCCTGTCCACCTGTCACTTAGAGGCTTGTAATTCAAAAAGCGTAAATCCTATTATTTAGGTAGACATATTGTGGGAATCACGACAAGTGTGACTTGTTTTAAGGAGAAATTTAGAGCATTTTTAGAGCACTTCACCCTAGCTGAGCTGGCCTGCACTGTAGCTTGACCATTCCGGCCACATACACAATCACTGAAAAGTCTAAATTTCTCTAAAATTGATCATGGTCATTGATCTGTGACTGATCAAAAAGTATACAACCTAGCAAAAAAGTTGAATGCCACATCAAGAGAGGACAATTTTGTCTTCAATTAAAAGTTTAATGGTGTCTGTAGACGAAAGAATGCCAGAACAGCAAATGTTTGAAAATGTTTGACCTCCCAATTGAAATGAATGGGAAATTTTTTCACCATTCATGGAAATTCATGTTCACCATTGTACGAAATAATAGCAACTAAAGTCTGATTGAGCCACACGTTTTGGTGTATCATTCACTTGCATGAGATCATCGGTTATTGGGTTATTAACGACTGAAATTTGGTACGGAGGAGAAATAAGTTTTATAATTAGAAGACACGTGGTGAAGAACAATAGTTTGACCCATAGCTTTGCTATTGGGCTATAGTTTACAATGCGTAGCACTGCATCACTAATTACAGTAATGTACAGTAAACATGAGGTATTATGAGATGTGGGATTACTGTCCAATACTATACATACCTGTTCTCCCTACGAAATGTTTGAATAATTAAATTCACAGTGGTCCTTCCAACATTTGGTTGCACCCTCCAACCAGCCTTAGCCATCGTGAGGCCGTGATTGACAACATGGTCCACAACTGTAGCCCTAATTTCATTAGGAATCGGCCTATGTATTTGGCCTCTTCTCCCTCTTCTCCTGTTTTGTCCCCTTCCCCTTCCTCCCCGCATCTTCACCACTCTTCCACGATGCTGACCTTCCATTTCTGTGTCACAGAATTGTAGAAATGGTACACACTGCGTCCTGCTTGGTTCATATATGCTTGCCAAGTGAGGGTTCATGGGGTTCATCCCTGAGTGACTGTGAACAAGTGGCTTGTCATTGGTTACAACTAATACTTCACACACCACCTTGTGAGTGAAAGCTGAAGTTCACCTGAGAGCAATTGTTCAATTTAGGAGACATTTCTGGGAAGAAATGATAAAGAAAGGTATAAAATTTGCTTGACAGAATTACTATATACAAGTATATACAATTATTATTATATACAATTACTAGTTGAACAATTTTGTGACTCAAGCAATGAAATGAAGACTATTTGTTTTATTGGGTACAACTATTCAGCATCCATAAGTATAGTTAATTTTGACTGACATGACATAAGCAAATGATAATGTTATAAAACAACAGAGAATTGTATGAAAGCAAATTATACATGTCCAAAAGCATTTGCAATTTGTTCAGAGAAGGAGAAATTGCCACTATGATCTCCACAAATGACTAAATGTTGTGGAGGTTGAACTAATAGTTATGAGAATTTTCATTCTGATCTGAGAAAAACACCAAAGCAACAGAGAAAAACTGTAATGAGTCAGGCTCTGGGCCAACTAAAACCCAGGTACACTGATCAATGTATGATACTTCTATAGGTCTGTTGTTTCTCAGCAAAGCCCCAGGGATTACAACAGTTTGCTAGAGTCTTTGTGAATGTTTTTGCATTGTCCACTAGTATTGTCATTACAGTCACGCTCTGGATCACAGCATTAATTAGCAGCTAATTAATTACAGACACTTGCACCCTCAGAGAATGTGACTTTGTTGTACATCATTAAAGTATTTAATGTGTTACAGGAGTTAGACTAATTTATAGCTGCAAGCTCAAACATGATTTAGGGTTGTCTTCTAATGCAAAAAACAAGGAACAGTACACATGCCATACATTCAGTGTATCTATGCTCTATTCAAGCGAAGCATATTACAGTCATTATGGCTTTTACTACTGTAGCATTCAGGCTAGAGCATTTCCTCAGAGAATGAGATTAAAACAGAGGGACAGTTTATCATTTAATATAATGAACTTTAAATATTTAATTTAAGGATATAAATATCATAGTGTTATTCATATTGAACCCATCAGAAACAGCAGAAACAAATAGACATTACTTTGACCTTTAAAAAGAAAAGATTATATCACATATTCATAATAGTTTGTTCATCAAACATTCACTCACAGTAAACCACACAGTAAGATACTTCCTGATCATTTATGTATTTATTTACAGTTTTATTTACATCTGAGAATGACTTTAATAGCTGGTAGTTATTTAGTAATTAATCTTTAAGAAATGTTCTCGGTTAATTGTAGTGTTTCTTTTCTACTTTAGTCTTGTGATAATCTTATTTACTTTCTTTCGTCACTGTAACTGAACTCACCTGTATGTGGCCAATCACTGAATCATGCTGGGAACTATATTCATAGTTCTGTTGATGGTACGTGCGATTTACAAATCTCAGTCTCATCTGCATGAATACATACAGATCAGCAATGACATTATGGACATCTGTCTAATATCAAGGCTTGGACTCCACTGGGCCTCGAAAGATGTTAGCAGACATTATGTCCTGAAAATAGTGAGGTAGGGAAATATTTGGAAGCACACCCTTGAAATGGTTGTTGTATTTCCCATACTATACTTTGTGCAACAGTGTTTAGGTCAAAGTAACATTCACATGAATGACAGGACCCAAAGTTTCCCAGCAGAACATTGTTTAAAGAATCACATTGCCTCCACCACTTCATTTTTTCCCACTATACATCCTGGCGTCACGTCTTCCCAGCCGTCCACACACTATTTCTCTGTGGTCTAGTTCTGATGCTCATGTGTGTACTGTGGTCACTTTTGCTGGTGAACAAAGGTCAGCATGGACACCATAACCAGTCTGTGACTATGCAGCATCATACATGGCAAACTGATGCATAGTGTCCTGACACTTCTGTCAGAATCAGGATCAAATTGTTGGAAGAAAGTCCAGATATAACTGAGCCAGTTGACAATGTCCTCTGTATGAACAATTAGTAAAAGTGAAGCTTTCAGGTTTAGGGAAGAAAGATAACAAGGATAAAACAAATCCTGGGATAATCAGACAAATGCTTATAACATGAGTCCAATGTTAAAAAATACCAACCCACTTTTGCTTAGAGTCAAACAACCCAAATAATACAAGTTAGTGAGTCCAGTCTCTCATCAAACCATCACACCCAAACATGTGTTTTCATTGGATTTCCTGCTCTTTTGACTGGAAGGTGTGGAAGGATTGACATCTCTGACAATATTCTGTGACTGAAGAACTTGGATGTGAACCTGCATTTTCATCAGCATTATTAGCACATGGTGACTCCTGAGAATCATTCACCCCAAAATGAACCTGAGCAGAGATTAATCAGCTAGAGTTACTGAACACCCCTGTGTGGGTGAACAGGTCTTTTAGTTTCAACATGCCAAACTGCCAAACTGCGCATATGAACAGATGCATCCCAAATCCCTAAAAGAACAGTGCCAGGCTGCTGGTTGGGCAGTGTTTTCATGTGACACATGCCGCTTGTGCCACGCCAGCCTGAATAAACAGCTTGTCCAACAAGAAAACAAAGCACGGAGACCCATATATATACACAGTCTCGGTGACATGGGGAGTCATGGAAAATACATTTACTCCACCAAAATGTACAAATCAACCAAAGGTGATTTTTAACTTTGGCCCTATTAATGGCCTGCTACAGCGCCTGCTGCTGTTTGACTGTCAATGAGAAAGACTTGTGGTCAAGATGGCCTTTTTCCAAAGCTGATAATATAAATATAATCAAACACCAGAGTAAGTCTAACTACAGCTGTTTTTAGCAATGCCAGTTGCTAACAAAAGTCAATGTGGTATTATCCGCATACAAGGAGCGTGGTATTCATGGGCACAAAATGAACAGTACTGTGAATGGTTGGCTTGTGAAACTAAGACAGAAATGCTATAAACAGTAAAGAAAATCGTTCAGTATTGATGCAGATAGCAGTCATGTTAAATTCTTGTTTTAGTTGGTGTGGTTGCTTGCATTTTTGAGTTGGATATCACAGAGCTTTTTTTGTATCACTCCCCCCTGTTGTTGGTAATGTATTTAGTAAGATGTTACTGAACAGGGAAAATTAAATTAATAAAAGTAGCAGGCATGCTAACAGTCAGTTAGCAAACCATTTAGCATTTAGTCCAGTTTTGTAGCTTGAACAGTTAGGTCACAGTGTTTATTCCATCAACTCTCAGCAGGTTAAATAAACAAATGGGGCAGCACAGCTACTGTGCTAGATTAACTTACATTAGCTTTCACTATTTAATTCCCCTAAATCATCAACATGGTCAAAGTTCACCAAAGTGATCACAGTGAAATTAATCAAAAGCATTTTTTCCCCCTGCTGCTGTTCTGTGTTCCCTGTTTATTCGGATGCTAACAAAGACAGGTCTGATCAAAGTGCTTACATCTCTGCCTTTCAGGTTCAGGTGAAACATTAAAACATTAAAATGGCAAGCAGGTAATAATTAAAATGTAACTTTGCCTAATGTGTAACTGTAAAAAGGCAAAAAAAAAAAAGGCAAAAAAAAAAAAAAAATCAGCAAGAGACTGAGAGGTATGAATGGTTGGTGGTTGGTCATTAGCAACGTTAGTTCAAGTCGTGGGCTCCAGCTCCCAAACAATGTAAGAAGCAGCTTTTGGAGCTGAGGCAATACAAGTACAAGTTACGGTGAGGGCAGTCACCTGGGTGGACATGCTAATTATATCTATTCTAGTGTGCCTGTAGAATAATGCCTGCTTCCTGCGTGCTATTTGAGGAGGTTTTCCTGGTTCTGCCACCTTGAAGCATTGCTGCTCGCTGGTAAAGAGAAATCAAAAGCACCAACCCAAAACTCAAAGCTTCAACCTATTCTGTTCTGACAGGTGCAATGAAGTTCATACTGAGATTGGATATTATAGCACAGTTAGTGCATAAAAATAAGTATGAGTATGAGGATGAATACTATTTACAAGTAAAAAGGACAACCATGGGGATTGCAATGGCTTCCAATTATGCCAATTTATAAATGGCTTTTTTTGAGAATCACTTTGTACTGAACTCTGAGTTAAATCCATACTTTTCCAATCTACTCATGTATCAATGCTTTATTGATGAAATTTTTTGCTTTGGAATGGAAATGAAGAATCCCAGTTTTATCAGCATCTAAATACTGGTAATGGTCAATTGACCTTTACACTTGAATTTGACCAATCACGCATTAGTTTTTTAGATGTTTTGCTCATAAAAGAAGGCAATATTTTACAAACAGATTTATTTCGCAAGCCTACTGATAGGAACACCCTATTACAAGGTGACAGTTACCATCCAACCCATCTCATTAATAGCCTTCCTATCAGTCAATTCTATTCAATTCAATGGATAGACACCGTTACAAAACGTCTTGCCAACATCACACAAGATGATTGTTTAACTCCAAGATCTGTACATACACATAGGTGCAATCCCACTCTATGCATCACCAGATACTCTCCTTTGGGGTCAGTTTTTAGAAATATTATACTCAAACATTGGCATGTAGTGGAAAGACCCTAGTTTAAAAAATGTTTTAGTAGATTTGCCTGCTATGGTTTTTAGACGCACCCCTAACTTGAGAGACATGCTAGTGAGATTGTATATCCCTCAGAGAAAAAGGAACTTTTTGAACATACCTGAAGCAATTATAAATCCATTAACTGTGCACAGTGTGGATACACACAGAAGTGTCATACCTACACATACCCTAAAAGTGGTAAGACTTTGAATATCTGAGGCGTGATTACCTGTAGCACATTACATGTGGTATATTTAATTAAGCATCTATGCAGTCTCGCATATGTCAGCAAAACTAATAGATCTTTACACATTTGCATATCTGAACACCGGATATCTGATGATTTGTAGATTTTTCTTGATGATTTACATTTTTTTTTTCTCTTTTTTCTTCTTCTTTCTTCTGTTTTTTTCTTCCTTCATGTGTAATTTATCTACTGGGAGGATACTAATCTTTACCAGCTGTTCAATTACCCGCCCCCTCCCTAATTATGAGTCTTCCATTGTCACACACAGATTAACACCTGACGAAGACCAATTCAGTTGAAACACTGTGCTCAATAAACTGGGAGCCATAATCAGTGTGCAGAGATTTTTCTTTAATTTATTGTGTATGTTTGATCTGGCACCTGACGACTATATTGTTGGATGTGCACGCATCCCCTGACACTAGCACAGTTAGTGAAACCACAGTCAGGTGATTATTTTCTGTGGGTTCAAATCAAGGAGCAACTCCTTTTATGCCATCATACATTGATTTTTCTTATCACACTTTTTGCTGTATGATAATGTGGTTGCAGGAAAGCAGTTGGTATAGCGTATAATCAATATCCAACTTTTTGCATTCTGCTCAATCCGAGGCACAATTATACTTTTTTCATGGTATATTATTACTCGTAAAATAAAGCTTTGGATGCAGGATGTTATATGGTGGCATTTTTATTCAAATCAGAACTATTTGACAGATAACTTCATGACTATGAGTTTATCATTAACATTTGTTGAACACTGGGATTGCACCAGGTGAGGATTTTAGATATTAGCATTAGTGAATACAACAGTGTTGAGATAAGTAGACACTGGTTATGTATGTTAATGATGCCAGACAGTGGTGTCTGTTTACAGCTGAACATGTTGTACTTTGGTTACTTGTGGCGCTATTGTACCCCTGACCATATAAACTAATTAATTACACTGCGTCAGTGAGAATTCATTTGATTTCCTCTAAGAAGCCCCCTCTATCAAGACTAATGCTCTTATTCATCAAGAAGGGATTAACTGTGTTCTATGCTCTGTAATTAAGAAGCTGAATGAGGGAGCTTAAGAGGATTCACTTTAAAGGAATTTAAAAAAAAAGCCAGATCCTCCTGTTACAAGACAAAATAATACAACATCTCCATCACTTGAACTTTGAGGAGTAACCTCATAGAATGCCTTTGTTTTTAATTAATCAAAGAGGTAAAATGACAGAGTGTGTTATGAAATATAAATAACAGTGTGAAGGAGAATAAAGAGAAGACATGAGACAGATGAAATAAATAAACTATATTGCATTGTGCATGGATGATGATCTATTCTAAGCAGTACTTAGAGGTAAGAGGTTTCACAGCTGCATCATGCTGTGCTGAATACGCTGCACAGTGATTCATGATGCTGCTGTGGAAACTAAAGTAAATGATTACAACAGCACTAAGTCTAATATGTTTGTTAGACTTGTAAGTATAACACAAAGCATGTAGAGACCATTTCATTTCAGTCACGCTACTGGCAGATCTTAATGTCTCATTACACAGTGTTTTAGGATTCATTGTTGAATCACTGTGTAAGAACTCTTCTAGCATGTCTGTGTTTTCTTGTGTTCATGTAAATTGAATCAAATATGGATTTATAAAGATTTATTAAGAATCTGCAACATGCATTGGTTCAATTGAACCAGTAGTTACAGTGGTGTTTTAGATGCTAACATTGGCATACTAGTGTGGTCACAGTGGACCTCCTCTCAATTTAGGATGTTACTTTGCTAACATGTGCTAATTAGTGCTGAATGCAAAGCCTCATTAACTGAAGGTGATGAGAATATCATTAGTTATGTAGGTATTTAGTCACAAATATTTAGTCATAATTAAGTTTGACTTGGTGCTAGTTGACAACCTAGGGCATAACCAAAATTATCATAAGTCATATTAAGGAAACAAGAATATTTGCCAAATTTCATTGCAATAGTTGTTAAAATAATTGAAACCATGTTAAAACTTCATGGTGCTACAGGAAATATTAGAGGATCATCAACAACAGAAGACTTTCTCCTCTGGGCATTTTGAATTTGTTGCTATATGTGTTTTTTTTTAGCTCTGTTTTTGGTCTCTACCAAAACCTGAAGGAATTATCTGGCTTTGTTGGCCTTTTGGTTCCAGACATTAAGTAACTGCCTGCTGCTTGCTCTATAAACCAAAGCAAGGAGATGAACCAGCTGAGTGAGCGTGATCTATTATGACTATGACTTCCTGACCATAATCCTGTCTGGAGGTACAATGGAGAGGTTTTTTTCTAAATCTGTCCACTGAGGTGGGGGAAGTGTGAAGAAGCCAGTGCTGGGCAAAGGACTAACCTCTTCAAACCAGCTGTCCTGACCATAGTGCCAGCAATTGTTTGCTCCTTGGACAGTAAATTAGATGACATCAGTTTGTGGGGAACCAAGCAGCATGGGCCGCTGCGTCTTTGTGTTTACAGAACTGGGATTAGCCAACAACATCTCGGACACCAGAAGGTCTAACACTCCACAGAGCAAACAGTGGCTTCAGCATTGGGCAAAGTCCAGGAAGGATAGTGTTGGGAAGTTCTGCTCTTCCCAGAGTTTTGTTCTCACATTGGTAAACACCTAACTTTGTAAAGCTTAACTCAGTTTTTATATTTGTATTTGCCACAATCTGTTTCCATTGCAGAAAATAATTCTTGTGTTACTTTAGTTCTGGATGGTTTTTGCATCCCTGACAGATGTTCATAAAACAGAAACAAGAAGATAATTAACTCAATAACAATCCAAAGCTCTGTGCAGCTTTGCGCTTGTAGTGTTTTTTGTATAATCCTGCAGGTTGCTGTGAAACGGATTAAATCCCACCAACAAAAAACTCGAAATGGCCCACCAAGCCATTTCGAGTTTTTTGTTGGTGGGATTTGGCTTTGAAATTGCACATTTGTTCCAGAAACAGCAGGTTGCTGGTGTAAACTGGGCAAATCACACTAAATCACCTGTAAGTCTTATTAATCATTACCTGACAGAAACAAGTGAACACTGACTGATAGCACTGAAATGATTACTATATTACTGGGTAGACATAAAATATTTGATCACAGATTTCACATGATGAGCCATCATCATCATCATTATGAGCCCAGGTTCTTTAAAAACAACATTTTGACATTGTAAGTCTGTTGTTTAATTTGATAAAAAAAAAAAAAAGTCTCTTGACTAATCAGTAATTTCTTGCATGTCTACAATTAGCTGTAATCAACCAATACCTTGTGTTTCTGCATTGCTTTACCACCGACTTTAACAAGTAATGAATACAATCATTTTTGTCAGTTGATAGAATATCATAATGCAGGGGAGTTCTTACAATTATCCATCATGAATAAATCAATGTGAAAGAGTTCACTGTGATGAATGACTTCCTTTATTTTGAAAGCTCTGCAAGCCGAGATCCATCACATAGTGAAATAAATGGTGGGATGAAATGAATCTACATTTATGGTGTGCTTTAGGATGATGAGCAATAATGCAATAAATGGAATTTGTACTTCCTGGAATAAAAGATGTAAAATTGCTGCCATGGCCTTTTAAGAGTCTTTGTCTGAAGAAAACACAGATGACTACTTCCTCCTCATTCATTAGAAGTACTTTAATGAACTCTGACATTTGCTTAATACACTTGCTGTCTGTCTTACACATAATCAAATGAAAAAACGACTTGCATTTATTTCTGGATGCCTTTGCATTGTAGAGTGGCGCTGTATATAAAATGTTAAAAACCTTAACTGCAGGAGCAACAACCAAGAGGTGGAGTGATTAAACACAGTAGGAAGCTGATTTCCTTGGAGGTGTCCAGACACTGGAGATATCTTCATCCCAAATGTTAAAACAGCTGCTGCTACTGATTAACAACTTTGATCAGACAGGAAGAAGTAATGAAAAGATTACAGCAAACAGCTCAAACCTGCACACTCTTTCACAAGGCATCATTCTCTCAAGGCAGAGTCAACAGCCCTTCACCCTCCACCATGTTGAAGTTGTGACAATTATCTGTCACAGCGCAGACCATTCGAATGGGAGTCATCAAAGGCCTATTATTTTCTTTTCAATCCAACAGACAAGAGGTTTTATTGAGTAGAAGCTGCAGTGTCTCTTCCTGCTTGAACCCCAGTTGTGATCACAGCTGATCAAAACTTATCCACCATTCCTCGATAATGGAGCATTTGCATATCTTTGACAAAAATGCATTGCGCTTTTAAAGGCTTATTGTTTCTAGACATGTATGAGATGATTGCAGAAATGGGAGGCTGCGTAGCATGAACTTAATTGGATTTCTTATCTGGGGATTGTCAGAATGAAGAAACAAACTATGAGTGTGAGTGTTGAAGTCATGATCCACACAGTTCAACTGCTCTGACCAAATTTTGCTTATACAAATATGAACATGTAATAATATTAAACATGTAACAACAGTGAGACAGTAAAGAGGTTAGCTTGTTTTATACAACCATGCCATTTTTCAAATGGTAATGCCATGTAATGGTCTGCCTTTAGTTTGTTTGTTTTAGTATTTTGTGTTTTCCTGTTTTATTTTGAAATGTTTTTTCCTGAGGGGTATTGCACAAAAGTAGAATAAAGAAATCCAGAATAAGTGAGCAAGTGCAGCTTGACCTAGTCTGATCAGTGTATCTTGGCTTAAATGGTTGCACAATTGCCAAGCCAGGATGAAAAGGTGCAGCTAAGTCAAGCGGTGTAGATAAGGTGTAGATAGTTGGGATAAGTGCATGTTCATGACATTGTTAAACAGACCTCGGGATTGCTCATAGAATCACCATTAGGAAAATGGATAAGAGTTGCTTTTTACTTTGCAGCCACTGAACAACAGTTCCTGATGGAGTTGTATGAAGAGGTTAAACACATCATAAGGAAAAAAAGGCCATACTAGTGCATTAATTAAGGAAAGAGAGAAAGCCTGATAGACAATAGTGGACTGGCTTAAGGTGAAAGCAGTCCAAAAATGTACAATTTATAGTGCTCCACTGGAGCTGTTATAATTAGGCTACAATTAAAGGACTAAAGGAGCTACTTTTCAAGTCCACTAATCAACAGTTGTACACTCTGGTTTAAATGTGAAGTAGATGTGCATGTTACTCAGGAACATCTGAGGTGTCCCATCAGATTTCAGGGGGGTCCAGTGCTACCCCAGCCTCCTCTCTGGCTCCAACCCTGCCCACCAAGGCAGGATTTGACCCCAGCAGAGGAGCTGGCACTCAATTTAAATAAAAGGATGAAAGTGTTCCAGGGAGGGACAGTCACAGACGCTGTCCCAGCCACAGAAACTGTCTGCTTCATACAAGAAACATACTGCAGTACTACTGCAGGTGGAACACAATCAAATAAAATATATTATACTCTCTGAAACCACCTTTGCAACTTCATCAGCTATGTTTTGTAATCTAAATTACTGCAATAAAACACATATTTATGAAACCTCTGACTGCAATTTGACAATCAGTCTACATTAGCATAGCAATTTAACACTAGGCCTGAGTAATAATAATACTTGAATCAATATGAAAAAACTGTTGCAATTACAAACAGCCAACAGATTTAAATGAATGACAAATGATAATATATATGTAATATTTTCATGCAGGATCATTAAAATGATGTAACATATGTAGAAAGACAATGGACATGCTGTTAAACACATTAATTCCTCACAGGATTGACGGTAGAAATACTGCTGAATCACTAGGATTAATCTTAGCCAGGCTGTTAGCCTGGTCTGGAGCAGGCTAGCTGCAGAGAATAAATCACCATTGTAACTTGACCAGGTTAAGTTTGACCTGCTTTTATGCAGCTGACTAAATTCAGCCAGGATAACCAACATATCCCAGCTTAATCCTTTATCTGGGTTTTATACAATACCCCTCTGGTTTCTTGTATTGTGTCTTGCTTCCTGTGTTTTCCCTTTGACTCCACCCTAATGCATTGCACCTTTGTCTTCCTTTCTCCTTTGTGTGTATATATATACCTCCCTTCCCCTTATTATTCTTTTTTGTGTTGTCTGTGTGTTCAACATTTCCTGTGTTAACTTCCTGGTTTCATCTACTGTGAGTTTTTGTTTCTCCTTTGTTTCTCTACTTTACTGTGAGTTTTATGTCTTTGCTTTTGGTAGGAGTTTTGTTTCCTAGATTTGTTTGGTCTTTCATTATTCAATTCCTTGTCATGGGATTTTTTGGCCATTGTTTTCCAGAGTTACCATGTTCATCTGTTGTTTTTTTTTTGCTTTAATAAACCTGCCAGCTAACTATACCTGTGACACTGTTTTGGGGATTTTTGTGTCCAGCTCTAACTTTCCAGTTGGTGGCGGTCTTTATAACCAGCTTCATAACCAGCTAATGCTGAGTTGAAACAACTTTGTTATTAAATTGTTAACTTTGTTAATTTTGTTTTACAAACGTGAAAGAAGAGCTTAATGCAATAGTTTGCAAATTGCAAAATAAGTTTATTAAGAGCTAAATGTGAACACTGATGCCATTATAATGTCTGTTTGTTAAATATGAATTTACAGCTAAACTGAGCTCACAGGGGAAAGCAGCTCCAGCCTACAATGTTTTAAAATATAGAAAACGATGTACTTGTTAATGTATCAAGAAATATATCAGCACATGCTGTAGAAAAAATACAGATGATTCAACAAACCATTAGTAAAATGGCTGCAACACCTCTACGGTTAATTTACTTTTAATCACTTGATTATATAGTTATGTACACACTTCAGTATATACAAATATGTTTAATTTCATTAGTTTAAAATGAGCTTCCTTTAAAGTGAATACAATTGATATTGGCTTTCATTTATTCATGAAGTAACAACGTAACAAAAGTAGCTAAAAAAATGTGGCACCATGACTTGGAATGAAACCCTGTTTCATCTCTGGTGTGTCTTTGGTGGATGTATAGTTGTTGAGGCTGCAGCCTGATGTTAGCAGCTCTCTCTCTCTCTCTCTCTCTCTCTCTCTCTATCTATCTATCTATCTATATATATATATATATATATATATATATATATGTATTGCACAGCAGGTTATAAGTCAAAGTGGATCATACAATAATTTTTATCTCTCCATTCATTGCAATGTCATTTTGCAGGAAGGGGCGTGACTTAGGCTTTCTATTTTGCTGCATCTATTCCAGTAACACTTTGTCTCTGTCTCTCTGTCTGAAGATTCTGAAGACCACAGTCAGCATGTGAAGTGGTCTAATATCACATACAAATATTTGGCTGTTTGTTGGAACTTGAATATAAAAGCATGAGTCCAGCTTTCAGTCTAATGAAGTGAGACAGTAGTGAGAAAACGTGTGGGGTGAGGGAAGGATTATTGCAGCAGATAACTGTCTACATCCTACAGCTTTTCCCTCCCACTCTACACCTGCTCCCGAACCCAAGGATACAATGTTCAGTCTCCTGTTAACTCTGCAGCTTCCTCCCTTCGAGAAGCAACAGCTGATGCTTGTGCTGGAAGACTGTTTAAACTGTGATCGTCACTGTCTGGGAAACTGAAGATGAGCATTGCCTCCATTTCTGCTTCGGTAGAGTCGCACACAGAATAATTAAAGCAGAGGTGACAGCAAAGATGTTGGGGTTATTCATGGTCCGCAGTCACAGATGAAGCTAGTGAGTGTGGAAGTTTTTCAGTTTCATTGCACTCGTCTGAAATTTGATATGACACAGACTGTGGGCAAAAAAATAACATGAAGGCACCACTTGCATCTAACCTCCACATTCTGGGTGTGAAAGTGCAATATGGAGCAGATAATTAAACACAACAGGAATTATTCACCAGCTTGTGATAAATCATCGAACCACATGAGCCCTGGCTGTGTAATTAGTAGAAATACTGCACATAAAATTAGAAACACAAGATACTGAAAAAATGTCAGAAATTTCAGCCAACTTGCAGTTCTCCTTGGTCACTCCTCTTTGTCTACAAGCTGTTTGAAATGTCACATGAGGATATAATAGAGATTTAGGACAGTAAATTGATTTGTGGAATAATTCTTTTTTTTTTTTTTTTTTTTTTTTTTCCAAAACTCTGTTTTGTTGTTGCAACAGCTGACAATACCCCAGTCCAGAAGATATATAAGTTTGGATTTGATGACCACATCTACAGCTTATAACCAGGATTCTCTCAAAAGTAAAATCCAAAAAATACAACAAAAAAATACACACACATCACAGCAAAGGCTCTGAATACTTATGACCATGTGATATTTTAGTTTTTTCTTTTTTAATGAATTTGCAAACAACCCCAAAATGGGGTACTGTGTGTACATACATAAGAAAAAACATTAACTTAAATAATTTAGTAAATGGCTGCAATGTAACAAGAAATGAAAAATTTAAGTGGGTCTGAATACGTTCCGTACCCACTGTATAACTGGAGGTCACCTCTGTGGCCTCTCCCCCTCCCATCCTCTCTTCAATCTCCTGTTTTTTTTTTTTTTTTACTTAAGAGGTCTCAGCAGCAGTGATTCTTCTATTTCAGCAGTCTGAACCACTGTGGTGACTCCAAGTCAGATCCATGGCCTTGAAGCTTGAGACTGCATGGTGTAAAGAGGAACATGTTGACCAGCTTTGCTCCATTACATGCTATGCGATCACCGTCTATTTACTTTGTAATTCTAGCAAATGCTGTAAAGTAAGGTTTTCAACATTATGAATGAATAATAATTCAAACTTTTATGCACCTTAGCTTTCTAGATGGACTGACATGAGGAGATAGAGACCACTCATACACTCATGTAGCTGGTAGCTTTAGCTTAGCTTGGCATGAGAATTGAGAAAGAAATGTTTTTACATTAAATTAAACAAGCAAAGTATGGTGTAGCATAATAGTGAGCTTGGGTGTAAGATGGATTTTCTACCTGCTTAAGTTAATTGTTTATCCAGCTCATTGTTTTACTGGACAGACATGACATGTCTTTATAAAACTCTTAGCAACAAAGTGAATAGTGAAAAAGTGAATAGGCATAAATAAGGTGAACTACTTCACCAAGTAAAAGGAGATAAAAACCCAATAAAATCTTCTGTGTATGTTATCACAGTAAAGACAACAGATTAAATAGACTATTAAAAAATGAAGGGAGGAAATGATATGAAATATGATATACACCTCCACTTCTCAGCTGTGCTGTTCTGAGCTGAGTTCTGAAGATGATGTGTGGTCATAAATACTGTTAAATTTCAGAATATCAGATGTCAAAGCTCTTTAATCACATATCTCACAAAACAAAACAAGAGTTTTGTGACTGTGTTTGACTTATTAGTTTAGCGCTGGAAGGACATTTTCAAAAATTGCTTTAAAAGAACAAAAAGAAAAAATCTTGTCAAGGTCAGCTGACAAACCTGAGTTAGATTCCTTCCCTTGTTGCCTGCCATCAGATCTTACATTTTATTACGTCAGGAAAAAAAAGAAAAAAGAAAAGGTTACTGTGGCAACCAACAATTTGTAGTGCCGTACTGGCAGGTAAAAAGGACGCACCGAGACACCGAGCTGATGTATGAATGAGAGTCTGGTTTAGTGTTGGTTTCTTCTGTTGGTCATGTCCAGAGTGAGACTATTAATGACTCCATAGACGCAGTATTTCCTGAATCAATCAGTGTTTGGAGCTGGAAGGAAACCTGCTCACAGCGTGGAGGTGTCTGCACACGCTTTTACTCTCATTCTGTTTCTGTCAGTGTTTCTCTGTTCCCTTCCACTATGTGGCAGGTCCATCTTCTACTTTTAATGCTGACATGGAAGATGACTGCTTCTTCTCAACTTGGAGCATTTATATCAGCTGATTGTATGATAGAGGAGGTGTCCCAACACAGACCCAGTCTTTGTTTTTCACCTACATTTCTGTCTCTCATGGTCTGAAATGTATACAGCTCTAATTCAACATTTTTATACAGTACTGACAATATATTGTATCAGACAATGTTTCATGTGATAGAGGTGGCTCCTAGTGATGAGCCCACAGTCTGTGCAGTGTTGCTACTTTCAATGGAAAGAAGCTAGAGCCACCTCAAGAAGTGAAATGTCACTAGATGGCTAATAAACTAATTAGCATATTCATGAAGAATATTCATTTCATGTTGTATTTGTATTCTGCCCAGTGTCGACCAGTTTCAGCCCTTTAACTGTTTGCTTCCCTCCTACTCTGTGTGTTCACATATTGAGTATTTTATCAGATATGTTGGTACACAATAAATGTTTAGTCATTTATGTATTGTCATTTAGATATATTGTTGTTGTTGGACTATAAAGCATATATAAAATGGTGATTGAAACGACATGATTTCTCAACCTGGACTCACTTCCAACCTGATGTTCTGCTAAGATCCTGATGTTATAACTGCAATGTCACCAGAATCATAAATCTTAAACTTAAAACTTAACTTTTACATCCTGGTAAAAACAAGAGTGAATCTTGTCTGATGGAAATGTTATTATTTGTTCTAAACTTTGGTCATAAACCAAAGTATTGGACAAATTAAGATGTTGGCTTTATAATGATTAAGAGAATCACTATAGTGAATCTAATTCGGCCTGTGGGAAACAGTCCATCCAATAGTTGATGGATTTCACTATGAATCAATGAGGTGGACCTGCAGACTGACATTAACGATCCATAAAGTTAATAATCACTGATAATAACATGGCAGTGTTGTGTTTTCCACTGCCTGAAATCAAATCAACTAATGCAGATATAACAGAGCGGTGTGTGGGATTTAGTGACAACTAGTGGTCAAGTTACAGACTGAAACCAACTGAATACACTTTACCTCACCCTTCAAGTCTAGTCCAGTTTATTTGTTTTCTGGGATACTGTAGAAACATGATGAACATATAAAAAGCTCATTCAACAGTGATGAAAACACAGTGATTCTTAGTTTCATATGATCGTACTCATGAAAACATGACACACTTTTGTCTTGAAATCCTGGTAACTGGACCTTTAAAGTTTCATGTTACTTACTTTTCTACAAAAAAAAAAAAAAAAAAAAAAAAAAAAAAGTTTTTCTCTTCTAGCCATTCCTGCCTCTTCTTCAAATTTAATTCAACTTTTTTTGTGCAAAAAGCCTTAAACATTTTTGAAAAAACAACAATCATTTCAGGAAATAGCTGCTCATATACACGTTTAAATTTGTTAATTGTCAGTTACATTTGAACATATACATGAGCATGATTTTTCTCATACTTGTTTGACCTTTCATGTCTTTCTCTGCACCTGTTGCATGCTACTTCTACTATGGATTATCATTCATTGAGACTTTTTGAATTTAATTTCATCATTTAGATCCTTTTAGTGATGTTTTCAGGTCAATTGTGTTTTTGAGTAAAAAAACAAGAACAGTCGTACATGTCCAATAAAGTTTAACATGTTTTGCTTCTGTGGTGAAAGGGAAAACACGACTGCAAGATTTAATTATGGGTGTAGGAAAACAGTTTTCCACAGCACACTCAATCATTTTACTTGTCTGCTCTTTTAGGTTTAAAAGCTTTATTGTATTCCAGACATGTACAATTCAATTTGAAGACGGACTCAGGTCGTATTTGTTTGGATTGGGGAAAAAAAGATTTTGTTGTTTTGACCTGCAGCAAAAAATGGTTTAAATATTTTGCTCACAATTTTCAGTTATAGCCAAAAGAATGTTTTGTATTGTGACATTAACCTTTGAACTCTGACCACCTAAATCCTGATCTTTCAGTCTAAATGAAGGTTTGTACAAAATCTGAAGAAATTCGCTAAACATGTTATTGACACATTATCACATTCACAAAAATTGAATGCAGAATCAAACCAAACCTCATCCATATACAGCTGTTGCCATCACTGAAGCAGAAACCGAAGCTCTGCTCACAACTGGTCAGTGTTTTACAACTAGCTAAATCAATGCAGTCCACAGTTTAAAAGGACAGCTGAAGTTTTTCTACCTTTTTTTTTGGAATTCTTACTCTGACCTTTGGCTATTTGATTATTTTACTTTCTACTGATTCAACTTTGAGCTGAAGTGAAGATTGGAAAGGTATTTGTAGGTTTTCTGTCAAGGTGCTCCTGAGATATTGTGTTCTCAAGGTTGACATTTTATCCTATCTATTTATTTACTTTTGTTTGGGCTGATTGATCTTGATCATTCTTTAGTTGATAAAGTAAAAATTTGTGCCAAATTTGAAAGGATTCGCTTGAGAAATCACGTTCACAATAATGGTACAACAACCTCAACATAGGATGTGTGGAGACATTAAAAGCCACGTTTCCACCGCAGGAACCTCCTGGTAATAAAATGGGAACTCGGCCTGTGTCGTGCCTGTGTCGCTTGGCATGTGTCTCCACCAGAGGAACAGTTCAGCCAAAACTCAGAAACCTTTCCGGGGGAGAAAAGAGTCCCTGCCTAGGGGTAGGAACTTCGTTCGGCCCGAAACGTTCTTGTGTGGGGCATTAGGTTGGTGGAGTTGGTGGTGATTGGTTGTAACTCAACATGGTATATGGAGCAGTTAACAAAGAACAGCCATTTTAACAAAGAAGTGCCATTGATACACCAGAAGCGTATCAATAAATAGTTTCTATAAATAGAATCGAAGAAGCCAACAAAGCCACACAGTCGAAACAAAATGGTCGCAGGATTTCACATATAATAATCAATGTCAATGCTACAAATTAATTGATTCATTTTTTCTAACGTTAAAAACAAACCGAGCTCGAGTGAGATACTGTTTATCAGGAGGCGCATTTTCTAATCATCTTACTTCTGAAATAATTCTAACAAACAACACATTAGGATGGAACTAATGAACATTTATGAAAAAACTTTATTCCACAATTTCCGGTCCTAGGTAGTAATGCACATTTCAGATATAAAAAGAACCAGAGGTATGAAAATAGCATGTTAATCAGAAATGGGCTGAACATACTGGAGCTGAAGGAGCAAAATGATCAAAACAACCCACTCACAGGACACCACACTGCTGAGGAGTACAATCTCAACACTTGCACTTGACTGTACCATTGAGTAATGAGATATCTATGTCACACTGAAGCCACAAATATGAAAACACAAAGCAGAAAAAAAGTGTACAGTTGGGTATTGTGTATACAGTGATTTAGTTAGAAGATAATACATGTCAACAGAAATATAATTCACCCCCGCTGAAGCACACTTCAGATAAAAAAAAAATCTGGCAACAGAATGAAACCTTGTTGGTAGAGACACAGTTTGTGTCAAAACTGTCTTCAGAAGCATCTGTGAGCTGTTCGTGAGGTTTCTGCCACAAATAATACAACCGTGAGTGAAATGACACAAACCATCTTTAAGCACTTCTAGGCTAATTATTTCTGTTACGGTCATATTTTCCATTTACGTCACACTTCACAGTACTGCACTGAATACGTGGAAAATAAAGCTGTACACTCTTGAAAAAAAAAAAAGAAAAAACAAAACAACAATTTCCTCTGTCAGGGGATTAACTAAGACAGAAATGTCTTTGGCTTATTTGTCACAATAATACTTACTGAATGTGGCTTAGAGTGTTTATTAGAGAGTTTATTGTAGTTGAAGTCAAAGAAAGAGCACTAATACTCTGAAAACACTCAACATGAATGACAAAATTTTCAGAACTGTTACATTTCACATTAGTGACAGACAGATAAGTTTCAGCTGAAAGTCTGTCGCTAACTCTGCCCCTCAGATGCCCTGTCTGTGTAAGTCGTGCTGATCCTCAGCACAGGTGACACAGTGCCCAGAGCTGGTTCACTGGTTCACACACACACACACACACACACACACACACACACACACACACTCACGTAAACACGCTCACACTGGCCTGGGAACAAATCCCAGCCTGAATCCCCCCTGTGTTTACTCTCTTTGCTGTCCCAGTGTCCACAATCAAAACACTCAAAATCAGTATAAAAATTTAGGAAATTAGGCTATTTAAACTTCACAGACAGGTTAATAAATGATAAAGGTTACAGCCAATTGAAAATCTGATGCCAATTTGACACATCAGAACTACATTGAATTCATGCCTCAGAGGGACCCATGAATGTTCTTCCCATTAAGAAGCCATATGACAGGAGCCAATTCAAGTAGTGTAAATAATATCTTACAGAAAATCTGATAACTATGAACTTCTATCAACCATCCGGAGCCATGTTCACAATAATTCTTGACCTTTTGCTTCTTAGTCTAATTGATGTTAATAAATATTGCAAGAACTCATTGTTGCTGTGTACTTGAGACTATTGCCTGATAATAAAGAATGAGACATGGATGAGTTTAGTTGACAATATGATTTTAACAGTCAGGGTCCATTTGGCAGAATACACTCACTAATGAATTCAATGCAATGTGACTTAGCTGGTGATGAACCAGCCTGAGATCTCTATCACAGAGTGAGTGCCTCCCCTCTCACTTGGTGTAGTATAGGCAAAAGTGCCACAGAAAGAGTAATAGAATATGTTATTGGAGCTGAATTCCCTTTTAACACTAACATGGAAATGCAAGAGTTATTGTAAAGTGTAGCACCACTCAGAATACCTTATTGCATTGCCCTTCATCTGTCAGTAGAAGGGGAGTTGGAACACTAACATCTGGACTCCACAGAGAAATAAATCTACAAGAATCACTGCTAAACAAACACTGATCATAACTGAGCTCTAAAACAGTAGATTTACATTCACAACAAAATGCCACACGTGGCAGTTTAATCTCTATTATAAAGATTTCTAAAGAAAAGAACCAGAAGTCAGTCAGAGGAGCTGCTGTCAGAAATTTGTGTTTGTCAAGGAGAAACGATGAGCATGTGCACGAACATATGTGGCTGCATTCACTTTTCATTCAGCATCTTGTTTGTCTTGTTTGCAGGCACAGTAGGCAACACTTCACACCAGCGCTGGTGGAGTTTACTGTTATTCTCATGGTGGAAATAATGATCATTTAGTTTCACATCTGCTGTGCACTGCCACAACGTGAACGCAGCACCATGCTTCAGTTTTGAAAAACCAAAATTATGTGTACATGGTATTTCTTTCTTCTTTTTGTGTTGTTTCCAAGGGTTTCCACCAGCGTAATGTTCTGTATGTACTGTTTTAGGGTTGATAAACTTGCCTGAAAACATAAATGACTTGGCACATATGTGAAATATTTGGCACATACATAGCAAATATAATAAAAAGAAAACAGCTCAGAAAAGGGATATAAAAAGTCACACTTCAGTCTACTGCCCAAAGAAGTGGCCATCACTGCAGTGAGGTTTTCACCATGCTGAGGTTATTATCAGAGGTAAATATGTATTTCTGCTGTTTGTCTCAGCTCTGGGCAGGCTATGCTAAGGCAATTCAACGGTTGCTAATGCCAAGTCTAAACACAGGAAAATCAAATTATGATACAAAGAGTCCATATTAAGACTATAATTCTATCTTCCAGTATATTACAACTTCTTCAGGGTGATTCTTCAGAGTGGGATTATTATATTTGTGCCTCAAGTAATGGACAAATAACTCAATGCAATTTGGTTGTTTGGGGTAAGAAAGGAACTGTTAGTTAAACAGCAGAGAGAACAAACACAGTTCTCAGTTCTCAACACAGTTGTATGCAACACCAATACATGGTGTGAATATGTTTAACATGTAAAAGATGCATGTAGCTACCTGTGTTCTGTGGGTGTTTCTCAAGAGCCCCAATTTGTAACAATGCAACTGGTGCTAGACATGATGTACATCTAATCTTTATAACCCTTTGAAACCTTAAACATTGACATGGACAGAAAAACACATTCCCACATACGACTATCAAATCAATACACCACTCACTGCAGAATGGTCTGACATTTGGAGAATGCCACTCTCATGGTTATAAGCTAAATACAAAGCTACAGTCAGCAGCTGAATAACTCATACTTTAAAGCCCAAATTCTGGTACACAATATTTGAGTCCTTATGCTAAACTAAGCTAAGCTTTCCAGCTACTGACTAGCTCTATTAATTAGGTATGAAAATGGTGCTCTGTTTTCAGTCACCATCTGTACCCACACTTGTTATTCAAGGGACTTTGAAATAAAATCACATTTTTGTTTTTTTTCAAAACTTTTTTCAGACTGTTCCCATACAAACACAAGCGTAAATAAAATATAAAAACCATCAAAACAATTCACACCCTAAAATGTATAAAGACCAACCACTAAAGTATATATCATTATGTCCACTGCAAGGTTATTCAGATTGTCCTCTTCCCTAGGAACCAATTTATTTATTACAACATACAGGGTTGCTAATAGTGTTGTGAGCAGGAGGGATGAGTCATGCCTTAATGGCTAAAAGTCAGTATGAAATGATAAGAACCTAATGATTCGTCACATGGTCGTTGCAACAAATGGGTGTTTTTATAAATGTAACTCAAAGCTCTGAATAAGCGCAGCCAGAATCAGTCAAAACCAGGCTCTTGTGTTTTTCTTACTAAATTATTTTCCCTGATTATTGTAGCAGATAGTAGCTACCCCTCCGGAGAAAGGCACTATGTATGGTTTGTATGAAAATCTGGTGTCCTTGGATTTTCATCAACTGGATTTGACTGATGGCTGGATAATAATGTGCCTGTTACATTCCCTACAAGACAAATCATCCTCCTGATTTAGTAGTTGGGGCTAGCAGTCCAAAGCACATTTCCTGCTTTGTTTATGTATTGTCATTAGCACATGGTCCATCCTGTCCCCTCCGTCGTCCCCTGCTTGGCACAGACCTGCAGACACTGATTTCATCCCAGCAGGTTACTGCTTCCGGTACCACAGGAGAGGAATTTTTTGGTGTTTTTTTTTTTTTTTTTTTTTTTTTTTATGAAACTTGAATTTCTTCTTTTAAATTGTGCTGTCCTCTTTTTGAAACCAAACAAGCACCTGGACTGTGCTAAAGATAGAGATAGCCCACCCAATAGACAACATTGAATAGTAAGAAGGAGGTGGGAAAAAAGACGCGTGAGTATGCATCCAGTTCAAGGAGGTCTATGTGGACACGTCCTTTCCTCCAGGCACCATCTTTACACTCCTCAAAGCAGCAGAAGAAACTCTGACAGTCTTTTCCATCCAGACACTCGTAAACGCAAGTGTCGTCAAAGTCCTGCCAGTACATGGAGTTGTTTAAAGTGATGACGGTGTGTGGAGGTCGTACATCCAGGACGGAGTAGTTCTGGGAAGGAGAGGGGACAGTCATACAGAGCCAAAACAAGAAAAGAAATGCACTGAAAATGATAAGGTTATAAATATAGCAGCAAATAACAATTTACAAAAACAACAACAAAAAAACATGCTACTCTCCAAAAAAAAAAAGAGCCACAGACAAAGAGATAAGACCAGGGTATAGTTGGACTGGCTATGAGGATGGGATGATATGTTGACCATAACATGGGCAACTGCAAGATTTTTACCAGCCTTATTAATGTCATCAGCTTTACAAACTCCCTAGAGTAGGCATGATATTACTAGTTAACTTGATGTTATGAATTTATTCAGTAAACTCTGCTATTGTCTGCCAATGGTAGCATGAGTAAATGTTAAATATGTAAATATAAAACCGTTGGCCCTCAACATGTTTACATAAATAGTGTGGTATGATTTGTTCAGGCAAAAATAACTTTCCAGATTTACCTCTACCAAACAAACAATCCTCTTTTGCTAAAAAATCTGTGCAACAAAGAGAGAGATAAGACAAAGCAATGTTGGACTCATCACTGGATCACCATAGTGGACAGTCTTAACCAGCCCCACCCACCTCTTTACTGGCCCATCTTTCAGGAAGTTGTGTGGCCACTAAAGTCTTGCAGCCAAATGTGCAATGATGCACATTGATGTACAATGTTTTTTTTTTTTTTTGGCTTTCATTTACATCTTTTGCATTGTGATTTTTCACTTTGCAACACCTTCCTGAGAATTCGAAGTGTGGGGAGAGACAAAGAAATTCTTTTGGAGATGCTGTTTCATCTGTATACATTTAGTATATCACCTAATAAAATTACAATAAAGATATACACCAACTACTAATTAACAAGACAGATTAAGGAATGGTCAACAGAAGCAAATGTTCATTATTTTGCTTTTAAATTCACCTCTCAAGTTCACCTTCATTCAGCTTTGGCTGTGTGGATGTAAATAGCTGTCTGATGGAAACACTGATGCAGTTGTGCGTTTAATCTCCACATTTTGTCCTGCTCAGTGTGACACTACCAGACTCCAAACAGCAGCATCAACCTCACGGGCTTTATTTTTCATAATCCACATTAGAACTGTATGAGTTAACTCATGCAAACAAGCTACAAACACTTCATGAAACACTTTATGAAGGTAGCTTAATACTGCCATGGTACAGTTTGCAGTGCATTAATGCTGAGGCACTTGTGTATGTGTGTAAAATGGCAGTTCTGAATGATGGCTTTATGCACAGGAGATGAATTGAGAATCTGTACTCCCCTCCCTTAGTTGTTGACGGCAAGAGAAAGCTTGTCTGTCTTAAAAGCTTGTTCAGACTGATGCAGTGTCCCTTAAAATAGTAACAGTTTTATCAGAAGAGCTTATAAAGGGCAGCATTGCATCATCTCAACTCTGAAAGGTTTTTTCACTTCTATCTTGTGATAACAAAAAAAAAAACAAAAAAAAAACGAACAAAAAACAAAACAAAACAAAACAAAACAAAAAAAAAAACAAACCAAAGCATTATCAGAGAAAAGCTTCTTTGTAACAGGTTGTAGTAATTGTGTACAATTGTGGGCATCACCTCCATCTACATTTTATCATTTTCTTATGAGGTCACTAGTAGTTGATGTAAATGAATACTGTGGCAAGAATATCTTACAGATCTGTACAACACTGATTAAAATCTAACTTACAGATCTTTTGGGCTCCATGCAGCTAGATCTTCTGGTGCTGTACGAGTAGTAATTTAATGTTGCGTACTCCATCAGAGCAGCAAAGACAAACAGAAAACAGACAGTGACGAAAAGGTCCATAGCGGTGACATAAGACACTCTGGGTAGTGACGTCCTGGCCACAGTGCTGAGCGTAGTCATAGTCAACACTGTGGTTATACCTGACGGTCAGAAGAAAGGACAGGTTTGTCTTAGGAAATGGTTCATATGTAGTGACAGTATACATACAGTACAATAGTTGGATCCTTGGACCCACTTGTCATGGTTGCTGGGTGACATGAGTAACAGTGGGTGGTTATAGTTTAAGCAGCATATGACGTAAATATGTTCGGGATGTAAATAGGAACTTCTGTGTAGGCTAAACCGTCTCATTTGACATCTTTCAGGACTGTTGGTTTGACCATGGATCAGGTCTCCCTGGTCTTCATTGGCCAGACCTTTGTTGGATGAGTCCTTTGAAGATTGTGCCCTTTTTTTCATGGGCACAGAAATGTTCATCTTTTCATCTAGTGCCATTCTAATTGGTCCAAATCTTAGATGGAGCGAATCTTAGCAAACTGCTGCCTAGTTATACATCCAGTGTACATGAAATAACAATTACTGTTTATTTGAAGTCATGTGTCTGGCCACCTGACCAATGTAAATCCAACATCTCTTCTCTTTCTAGTTCCTGTTTTTGTCTCCAAAAACTCCTTAGTACAAAGTTAGTAAAGTTATCCAGCATTTCACTACTACATGCAAGCTGCACCCCTTTTATATTCAACACACTCTCTGAAGGATATTTGGACATTTGGTAGTACTACAGGAAACTACAATAAATGCTTTTATAAAACATTTTGATTAGCGCAGCCTGGAAAAACTTTTAGAATCTGCCCTTTTTTAAAAATTATATTTACAAATGCTTTTTTATCACAAAAATTGAACTTAGCAAGTAGGAGCTAACATTTTACAAATTCACAGACATTCCTCAAGCATCTCTAATTTCAGCGTTGCTCCTCTTTCTCAATGAACAATATAGATATGTCTATAAGATTGTGACTGTTTCACTCAGGTTCCCATGGTAACAAGCTGGCCCGTCTATTTCAGGCGGACATCTCACGCTTTTCCTTTAGCCTCTGCTTGCCACAGTGATTACCTTACCTGCCTTCTGCTGATGCTGTGGCACAGATTTAAAAGTTTTTGTTCACAATGAAAGAATAACATCAGGTTTGAGGAGAAAACTCTCAAACACATTTACAGCATCTCTTAACATGGTTTCAGTTGTTCGGTAGACATTGTGCCATTGTGGTACGCTGCAGCCTTGTGTACATGACAGCTTCTAGTTACTAGTTACATTCTAGTTAGTACTGTAAATATGAGTTATTTAGCCTCAAACCTGAACAGATATTTTTATTGTCACACTGGCCTATACCTTTACTATCAGCCTATATCTAACATACATTCATTGTCTTCATTCTCTCTCCTGATTTGCATGAAATTGATCCAGATGCCTTGATGACAGATGACAGATTAATGGCACTTGTTATTAATTTCCTATCTTTTTCCTTTTCACCAGTTGTGAATGTACAGAGATCTGCAGCAGGGCAGAGAGACACAAAGATGAGTGGCTGATGTTTTGCTGGTGCTGTTTCACCACATAGGAAGGTTAACGAGCGTTGGGTGTGTCCACAGAAAGCTGAGTGAAAATCATAGCTACTCACAAATTATTCTGAATGATTACAAGTTTTCAAAAGTGTTTAAAATTTTTGTACTGGAAGTAACATTTCTCACTGATTGAAGGCATGAGCAAAAACACCTACACTTAAACATGTAAATAATGGATCAAATGTAAACAGAGAAAAATGAGGGAAAAAGACTGAAATTAATTACCTTTATGAAAATGCTTCACACGACTGCAACAACAACAACAAATAAAGAGTGTACGGAAAAAAGCAAAAAACATAATAAAACAGAAGAAGCAGAAGTAGTGACCTGAATTAAATGGAAAACAAATAACCACACAGTATAGAAAACAGCACATAAAGATGGAGAATATTCAGAACAAAAGGTGATCAAAGTGTGAAAACGGAAACTGAAAAGCAATGTTTCAGACACACAGACCAGAGACAGTGAACTGTAGTGATCCACAGTACCTAAAGCTGTTCTTGCTGGCGTGGCATCTTTTTTGATCCAGAAGGAGACCCAGGAGAGGACCACAGTCAGGATACAGGGAATGTAGGTCTGGATAGTAAAGTAGCCCATTCTTCTGCTCAGGTCAAAGTACACGGTCATCACCACGTAGTCTCCTGTGTGTATAGAAAAACTTCTATGAGCTGATGAAAGCCATGAGATTCAATTTAAAATGAAAAGTTTTGAACTTTGGGGAAGTTATAAACAAATACATTGATGCATTTGGAGTGGAGTGGTTTAAAGTGTGGCTTCCTGTAAAGTTAAAGACTCCTGGGGGATCCTATATGCAAATGATGCATAACATTCCTAAAAATACAAGAGCTGAATCAGCTGTATGCAGATCACATGCAGCTCTCTCTAAAGGTGTTCTCTTATAACCTACATTTTCCCCCTCAGCTGATTTTATCTGCATTATCACCATGTTTGATAGCACAGTAACAGTCAATTGTTTATATCAATCTTGAGAAAACTGTCAATATAGAAAGTCTTTCTTTTCACACTAATGTATAGTTGATAATTGAAAAAACACATGGCCACTTGCTCCTTTCACAGTTCTTACAATGTTCATAATACCAGAACCTGTTTCATTGTGAGTTATCTGCTGTTTGTCTTTTTGAGTGAATTTACATTTAGTAATTTCCTCATTATTACTGGAAGATTTCACAGGAAAATGACTCAGCATGTAGGCTAATGAGCGTGCACGAGTCCACTGTCGGTTCACTCTCACACACAAATCAGCAGGGCTGTATTAAATTACAGCAAATGCTAAAACCATGAACAGCATTAGACTGGCAAAACATGGGGTATCTTTTGTTTTTTGTTGGGTAACCATGGGTGTTGTCAAATGCACCATGATTCAAACCTTTAAACCATAAAACTTTAAATTCTTGAGGCCAAAAACATGTTTTGTGCAGTCACAGTGATCTTTACCTTTGACCTATTTAGCCACCAAAAAGCAATTACTTCATCCTTGAGACCAAGTGAACATTTGTGCTGAATTTAAAAGGATTCACTTGATGTGTCCACAGGATTGTAATGGACGGAGAGATGGACGACCCAAAAACATAACACCTGAGGCCACAGCTGTTGCTGGCGAAGAGACATAATTATGTCAGAGATCTGATATATGAGAACTTGTCATTCTCACAGTAAAGGTAATTTCTTAGCAATGTGCTGGGACTGTGCATGATGATTTGCTTTTAGTAAGAACAGCTTGCTCATTCATGCACCTGTGAAACCTGTGAAAAAAGTCAAAGTGCAAAAACAAATGAAAGCGATTTAAAAAAAAGTGCAGAGCATGGCAATAACAGATGGAGATGAGGAGAGGCAGAGCTGTATTTTCAGGGACTGGTACTTTCTATTTTTTGCAAGCTCAGTGCAAATAAGGAGATGATGCTATGTAAGTGATGATAGAACAACAAACTTTCTGACTAATGAATTTGTGTGTTTTTGTTAGGAGGAACTTTCCAAGAAAAATTATGCTATTTACTTGAAGATCTCAGAAAGGGCTTAACAAATATGGTTGAACATTATTTTGGCAGGATCACAAGACTATAGACACAAACATCCGTGATATGTGACTGATCAAATGACACTATTGGACATGAGGAGTTTCTCCACATTTCAGACTCTTTAGAGTGACTAAACTTTACTTGAAGACAGTTGTCAGTTTTGCACTGCGGTTTGGGCATCATTGCTGCAAGGCTTTAGGTGTCTCATCTCTTCTTGAAATGTGTGATATGCATAGTACTCAGCAAAAGCAGATGGGGAAGAGATATAGTAATAGTCACATTAACTTATCCGTACTATCATATCAAAATATCAATACTAGCAACCTTACGCATACTACAGTCTCAATATCTAGAGTGAAAAGCAGAGGTTTCTTTGGGACTCTTTCTCTGTTCTTCCAATGGTAAACAAAAAATGCTTGACTGCTGATCACCTATGGATAATAATTATTAATGGCTATTATCAAAGGAAAAGCATTAAGTGAGGCACAGCAATGCAGGAAGGTAGCTGCAACACTCAGGCAGAGTGTCTTTAACTTCTGGCCAGGTGATTTTTTCAGATGACGTCACAGTTATAAAATCAGGATTTTAGCTGAACATCAGCTTAGGAATGGAAATAAAGGTGAGTTAGTGACAGTCACACAAACTTCAGTGTCAGTTTTCTATATAAACTTGTTACAATATAAAAGGAAGAAAAGAAAGAAAATAATGAAGTGAAATGTATTCGGTTTGCCACTGAATACCAGCACATTTACAGCTTGTTAGCAACATATTCGTTAAACTAGTCGAAGAGAGGAAGAAAGTGCCTCTCACCTGCTGTAGTCTTTATTATGTCTGTAGTGTTTCTTAGACCCATAAAATCAAACTGGTAGAGACGCCAGGACTTTTGGTCGGCCGCCTCCACGGAGTTCTTCCTCCACTTGTAAATCATCTCATCTCGTGGGTATCCATCTGCAATTACACAGAGCATGTGTGTGTGACCCTTGGCGCTACGTGGCACAGCCTAATGATGAATACCCTGTGCAGACAGACCTAGGGCCACCCAGAGCAACATTTGTCTTGTACTGGAGGCTGGCTAATGAAAAGACAGTCTGGAATGAAGACAGAAGCAGAAGGATAGATTAAATGAAAGTTTTGGTTCAATAATGTACTGGATCCATCTTGATGTTGGGCCTGACCTTCACATGATGTGCGTGGAGCCCGGGAGTGCTTTTACAATCGATCATGTGAGGTTAATGATGGGTTAATGATTCTATTTCTGCTTTGGTGTTGCGTACTAGCTTGAATCTTTCCATGGCTTAAACAGACACTACATCGTTTTAAGCAGAAAAGCTAACAAAATTATCAGCCTGCCTTACAGCAATTTGATGTAATAGGCTTTCAATTAAGAAAAACATTAACTGTGAGGGAAGATTTTGCCTAAACTACTAATTGTTTTCAAACATGCTTGATGAATGAATTCCATTAACATTTGCCACATTTCTCTCATTTGCTATTAATGATGTCATTAAAGATTCAGTGATTGTTACCTCAATTCAAAAAATAGTTTACTGTTGACAGTAGCTCTTTTACTGAGGCAAACTTTTATGAATGGCAACGATGCACAGACAACATTGTGTATCCATTTGCATAAAACATTAGCGATGGGCTCGAAGCATGAATCATGATGCATTTATAGGTTAAAAAATTCATAAATCCATAAAACTTAATACACATTACCCTAGCAGAAAGAGATGGTGCTTTTCATAATAAAAGTGCTGTTTTAAATTCTTTTAATGTTGGCCACCATAACAGTACGTAATCTGAGGTGATAGTTAGGCAAGAGTTAGAAGTTTTACTTGATGCTTCACAACTGTGTAGCTTTACTTTTAAAGGGTCATATAATTCAAACCCGCATTTACCTTGTTGAATAAAGGCAGCTTGGTGTGTCTAAAGGACAATACACTTAAAAAAAAGTGAACTCTGTGGGTTGTTCAGTCAAATAAATGTGCCTATATTTTGATAACTGCCTATATTTTAATTAACATTTCTGTGTTTGGTTTTTAAAACACAGTCCATTTTAGTAAGACTAACTTAAAATGAAAACTTGTTAAAGCAAAAAAAGCCAGCTAAGCAGAGATGGAAGTGTCCGGCTTCAGAAAAAAAAAGTCCTGCCACATTCCTGCTCCAACAATTCATATGAACCATCTGATTGTAATTAACATATCTCTTAAGCCAGGTTGATAAGCTAATTAGTGAAATCACCTGTGGTAAGTGCAAAAGGTAGCACCAAAATGTGGCAGGACTTGAATGTATCACACACTCATCTCTGTATACACTAAGAATGTCCTAGATGGGTTCCCGTAGGTCTTAAATTGCACAGAGTTAATTTGATTCAACAGAATACTGTAGCACCCCTTGTGGGCTGGGTCGGAAAGACTTGTGGGTATTTTGTTAGTTCTATAAAGTTAATGAGAATGTTGGTTCCATGAGTGAAACGGTGTTTGCTGGGAGAGACTTAAGCTCTGTTCATTTATTCAAAGTTTTGCGAAAACATGTATGTCATTGCTCTATACATGTGACCTGTGATTATCTCAGACAATGTGGTTCTGAAATAACAATGTCAGTTTACTTAAACATAACAGAGTTAATGTTATGCAACATAAGAATACTAAATGCAATTGAAATAACCAAGTAATTTTTAATATACTTAACCTACTCTTGTATGATTAATTACATTTCGTTGAATTTATATTAAAGAATACAGTTTCTTGTTACACCAGGTATGTTACACCATTTTGTGGAACCACTTGACATAACATTTTACATTGAATTTTCAATTAAATCCAAAGAAATATTTTTTGAGTGTGTGTTTTGCATTTGAACTGTAATTTATACAGTTTGACAACATCTTGGTTTTGTGATGTATTTTTTCTTTCTTTTTTTTTTTTTTTTTACCTTTTATTCCTTATGTTTTGCAGGGTTTAACCTTTTTCAGTGTGAGCTCTAATGTAATATTTAGAAATTAATTAATTATAACATGGGAAGTATTTCCACTTGATTCAACAGCTCTTTTTCAACATTAAGAAATCTTGTTGGATCAATTTCATTAACTGGGTTTGGATATCCTAACACGTTGGATCAACCCAACTAATTTAAGTGAGACTAATCAAATGTAAACATGTTGAATCAGCAACAATCAGCAAATCAGCAGAGTTGCGTTATGTTGAAAATAAGATATTTGATCATGTGAAAATACATTCCATGATTTTTTTAAGTTCATTTAACAATTTTTTTTTTGAGTGTACATGCAAATGTGTAAACTAGAAATGGTTGTGGTAAAATAGGCCAATCTTAGCAAGGCGGTGAAATATCATAATAGGAGCTCTAGCCCACTAAAATCCAACCCTTTAAATTCGCATAATCCAACCCCTTTCCAGTGTCGGCATTATGCTAGTGGATGGTGAATGTTAGTTAGATATACTGCTAACAACTGTGTTGCACGAGAGGGAGAGACAAGATAATGTTATTATATTATCATTATTATTTTATCATTAGAGTCATCCTGTCAGTCTGTCTTGTGCATGTACAGTCAATACGGTCATCTAATAGATAGGTCAATATCTCTAGCTTCTTTTGACCTATGACTGATGTTTTATTTTATTGTCTGAACCAGTAGAATCACCTTGAAGTCAGTGCATTTACGTGACGTAAGTTACATAAACGCTTACGTAACTAACCATTTATAAAGGTGGGACATGCAAGTGAACAGGAGTGGACCTTCTCTCCTCTGTCCAAACACTTGAGTCTGGAAGGTCACAGGTTTGAACCCACGAAGCTACCAGGTCCCACTGAGGTACCCCTGAGCAAGGTACCATCCCCACACATGCTCCCCAGGCGCCATCCAGGCTGCCCCCTGCTCACTTTGGTGATGGGTTAAAAGCAGAGGGTAATTTCGTTGTGTGCATGGTGTGCTGTGTGCTCAATGATGTAATAGTATTTACTTTCACTTTCATACATGTATGGTTGAATAACTGATAGCACTGTTGTTGTTCTGAATTCTTTTCCCGGCTAGGATACATAGGGTTTCTAGCTTCGGGGTAAACCGACCAATCAGCGTGCAGCCTCCGACCCAACAAAATTACATATGCTATATAAAGGCTCAAAGAACAGTTTGCAATAGTTATAAACAGGTGTTCTAGGATATCTTTAATATCTTTGGTTATATGTAGCCTTTGTGTATGATGGCACTGAAGGTCAAAAGACAATGAAAATTCACAAAAAACATTTCATAAAACAAAACAACAATTCAGGAAACAAAATGACATTTCGCAACACTTTTGTTTTGTTTTCTGTCTAAGTCTACTAAGTCTACAGTTCATTGAACAAAAGTGTTTAACAACTTATGCCTGAATTTAAAAGAGTACCACACCTTTACCCTCAACATTCCCAGACATGGTCTTCCGCGTCAAATCTTGTACTGACAGTACTAACAATGGAGCTCATGCTAATTGTGCAATCTAATGTAGACTTCAGGTAGAGCTGTTGCTAAATCAAACACCTTCACTTGATGCAAATGATCACATATGTAGTCATACTCGTCCCTATGTGTATAATCAAAACAAACGTCCTCTGAAGTTACAGTGTTGCAGTGGCAAAATTATTTTCTTCTTTGTGTTTTCCTGGGCACTGTTGCCACAATGCCAAGCCAGTATGGAGGACAGAAACATAAAGATGAGTGTTTATACTTAGATATTTGCTTGACTTGACAACTGACTGCTGAAACCTTGATGCCATGAAATGTAGTAGGTATCTGTTAATGGCCACTGTGGAGAGGGGCAATAAAACTCACTGAACTGATGGTGTCTGTATTCTTTGTGAACTTGTGTAAAACTGCAATCTTGCAGATTTGTGAATCTGAATGTGATTCAGCTGACAGTCAAATTAAGTTTGTCATCTGTATTGTTTTTTCTGTTAAAGTCCATTTTACTGTAGCTACAGTAACTGCAGGTTATCATCTGGATGTATGGTCAGCTATATTGTCTATTTAAAAAAATAGGCCAATGTCTCAGTGTGGAAATTTCAGCTCTAAAAGGGATTATCATGACCATAGAACAGAAAAATCATTTTACAACTACAGGAAATTGGGTAGCTCTCAGTAATAACTGGAAATGAAAAGGTTTAATGGCCCAAAAAACATGTAATACTGTGAATCAGCAGCCTTGCGTTACTGTGATTGACATGAGTGTTTCTAACATGGATGCACTGGGCCAAATACCTTCTTCAAAAACATTTATTTATTATTGCAGAGACAAAGACAGTCTAGAGACAATATTGCAGAGACAATATTTTCACAAGATATTGTGCTTGTAATCAAAATATTGGACCAAATCTTACATATTTCAAAGGAACAAGCTAAAAGTGACACCTATAAGGCCGATTAAATTTGTCTTCAAGACAGTCTTTGCAGCGGCAAACTACATATTTACACATATTTTACAAGACATGTCCCAACATGAATGTAAATCCAACAGTTTATTTAGTTTATCCATAAATTTCCCACTGTGATTGGAAATATTATGCTAATAAGAATTAAAACATTTTAAATTGTGTAAAAACAAACAAAACAAAAATTAACAAAAACAAACAAAAAACAATGTCCTTAAAACACTAAACATACAACTAAACACACTAACACCCCATTGCATTCTATCACATGATCAACTTATCCATTGTTGATATAAAATATTGATTATAGTAGTTTTTAATAATGTGAATACCCTTCTCAGAATTGTGATCAATGAGTCACATCAGAGGTCATGATACACGACAACAGATATTACTTCTGATTGTTTCCAAACAATGTGCTGGTTTTAGTAGCCACACTATCTACAGAGTATATAATGTTCTTCCGTTATGTCTGTCTATTTAATTATGCCACACATATGTTATACTCTGTCAATTACTCCAGTGGTTAAGAAGGATGATGCCTTTTAAGATGAACAAATCTGACTTACTCTTAGAACAGAGGTGTCGTCATGGAAGCCAGTATGATGTCTGCTGATTTCTTGAGGTAAGTCAGTGGGTTTAAAGGATCACACCAGGACGAGTCCACAGATGTGGCTGTGCAGTGAGAAGGTTTTAATCTGTAATAGACTGCGCAAGGTCTTCTCATATTTAAGGGTTTTGCAAACTTGAGCCGACTTTGAGAGGCTAATATTTGTGCAGTTTAGTTTTCTAAACTGCACAAATATTAGTCAGTATTAGTAGTAAACTGCACAAATATTTAGTTTTATTTCAGTGTGCTTCATTGTTTTTGGTACTTCCTTTGATATACTTTGGTATCTTTTCTGTACCTCTGAAAACATGACTGTAGGATATTTTTCACGTTGCCATAGCTACCTGCAAAACAGCCATCAAGTGAGAGGCAGAGGATGTAACGTTGCTTCTCTGAGATGGCTTGTAAATTAACACATTTTGTTGAAGATTCTGACAGATGGGCAGTAATCATAATACATGTTAGGTGGATCTTCATAATGACAGGACATCAGGACAGCACAGTTTTCTGTGTGAACATATTTTTTTCCAGGTGGGATGATGTATCTGCCCTGATGAAATATTTTTATGCACACAGGCATTGTCTAGGAACTTTTGAATCGGGAAACCACAGTGAAGTTTTCAGTATTTTCAGTATTAAACTTAGAAATTATACCAATAATTAGCTGTTTTTTTTCTAACTCCAAATAACCTACAGCAATAAATGTATAATGATAACATGAAAGATTGTAAGTCAGGTAGAAATTGTACTCACAACTGGAGAAGATGAGTGGACAGGAGTGCTCATCCATTGGGAAGTTGTGCAGCTGCAGCTGGCATTCTGCGTTAATTGTCAGTCTGCAAAGAAAATAGTGAAAAAAGTTTCTGTAGTTAGTAAAACTCTAGGGTCTGAAGTAAAACATCCTTTGCATTAATCACACATTGTAGGTGTATGCTGGATTAGTAGAGTGATTTATTATATATTTGAGCCGTGTCATATATTCATCTAAAACAAATACCTCATGAATCAATAAACAACATTAACAGAAAATTAAGAATTCATTTTGCCCACAAATGGAACTATGACGTTCTTGTTAACAAATAGCACTTTCAGTGGCAGCCATTATCTATTTGTGCAATAATCTTAATTAGAAAAGTTAAAAGAAGGGTGCTAGAAACCACTGACCTGCAGTGGCAGCCTTCAGTGGCCTATAATTCGCAAAAACTCATAAAAAACACATGAGGAGTGATGAGTGACCTCCCGTATATACTCCATGGACTAGTATTGAGAAACATTGGTGCAGAGACACAATGTGACAATGTGTATCTCTTACACTGTGCTCATTCCATGTGTACCTGGTAATGATTATCTATTAAAATCTCCTCTTAGAAAACAGCCCACTGCAATTATCAGATGTTGCTTCTGTGTAAATCTGTCTGTGGTGTAACTAAAGGCCAGTATGTTACTGATCTTCAATTAAAAACCAGTTAAGGACTTTTCTCAGTGGAAAAGAAGTGTGGTGACCTCTTTACACATGATAAAATAGACTCAGTGGTTTCACACATCAGTGTAAAATTAGAATTAAATCAAAATTAACAGTGTAAAAAGATCACCACATATATATCACATTACTGTGAAAACAATCAGGACAGCAAAGGAATAGAAACCAGGACCAGGACAGAAAGTGCTAGTGTTAGTGATTAGCTCTAATACCCAGGTACACACCTCAAAATCGATATTTGTACTGTTTTTTGTGCTAATTTGAAAACATTAGCATGCTACAGGCATTAGCATTGCCACCTGCTGCTATGGTAACATGTTAATGCTTAGCATGTTACTGTAGCATACTAATACCTGCCAGTGTTAGCATTTAGCTCAAAGCGCTGCTGTGTCTCCTCACAGAGGAGCCAGCATGGCTGTGGAAATCTAAGAGCCACGTCAACAGTTCCATGAAAAATAGTACAATAAATAGAAGTAATGTTTAGGAGTTAACACAGATAAGAAAAAAAAGAAAAAGGAGAAAAAAAACCTTTGGGCCGTAATTCTGTCGTGATCTTTAAACCTCATTAAAGCGTGGAATTGGGACAATACCATCCATGTGTGAGAGGCATGGATATCACAAAATGTCATCTCTGTTTACTCCAGCCAAGCCAATGCACAATTAATACCAAATGACATTTCACTGTCTTTCTCTCATGCCATCAGCGGATATTACTCCTCAAAGTTTGCACACTGCTGAATAATCTATATCAATAGAAGTGCATGATGAAGGATCTGGCTGGACCTTGTGATTGACTTTCTTGCAGAAATGCACTGGCTCTCTGTGAATTGTTGCATTTCCCCAGGTCCAACACAATTCATTTCATACATATAAATACAAATACATACTATTTTCATTGTTTTATTAACACTCATAATAAGCACAGAACCAAAAAGACTGAGGACAGTGGAAAAATACTTATTAGTGAAGGAGCACTTCATATCAATGTTGAGTGCTCCAATTACAAAGAGTGCTGTGGGGCATGAGGTTGACTGCCTTAGTAAATTGGTCTTCAAGCTTAAGCAGGCAGTTGCATGTAGAGTTGCTAATAATGAGGGCTAATTTCCGTGCTGCTCTTTTTTGGGGGAAACGTTTGCATCACAAATTGTTTCACATAAATTTCTTGGTGAACAAGACCAAAGTGAATAAGACTAACAAGTTATAAAGTGACTCGTCGATTGATAAATCTTTATCAATTTTAAAGGAAAAGGAAAATTGGGCAGATAACCAAAGTAACTATTTTTAAAGATGTTTATACAGGTATAAGGTAATGCTGCACAGTCCCCCCTAAATTAGACATAATATTCAAGTCATGTTTAAATCATGTCAATGTTTATAAAGCTATTTTCATACTGTATATTGCTGCTATAGATTATGTATCTTTAGTTTAACAGATGTAAATATTTTAATATAGAAAATGACACATGACTGCAACAAAAAGTGAGTGGATCATTAATTTCCTACACATATCCTTGGACTCATTTGTCATGGGCTATGTTTATGTTTATGTTTTTGGACAGTAGGAAACCAGAGTCAATCAGAAAATGCATGCAGACACATGTACTAATGATGTGTTGTTTGTGAATGAGCTGGCTTAAAGACTTCGGGACTTCAGGAGAAAATAAAATCGTGTGAAAAACGAAAGAGAAGCGTCTGGCAACATTTAAAAAACAATGGAGACTGCAAAGCAGAGTGCATAATTAGCACATTGAAAACATCTAATATAATGTTGACTTTACTTATTTGGTTTGTTTGCTGTGAGTCTGTTCAGTTTTTTTATTTGGCTAAAATGTTAAACCATTGTAACTGTGTATTTTTTAAATGCAGAATATAAGGCTTTTATAAAAACACTGAATGAAAAATTGCTTACCAACACAAACCATTCATAATTACTGAATTAGGCTGAAACAGAAGGCTCGGAGTGATACTAAATAAAGAGCCATAAGATCCAGCTCTTCTAAGTGAGCTGAGCAAATAGAGCAAAATTGTTGAAAAGAGCCAGACTTCCCATCACTAACATGTAGAAAATGCAAACTCCACACAGACCAGGATCAAACCCAGAACCTGCCGTGAAGTGACAGTATTAACCACTTCCCCACCGTGTCACACCGATCAATGCAGTAATTATCAAAATAGATTAGATGCCTACTGGCTGCAGCTCTAATGCTATATTTATTCTACTACAAATTACAATCTCTCTGATACTAAGCTTTAGGTTTTCAGTTCTGTGTTTACCTTAAGGTGTACAGTATCTTCCCATCGTTCCATATTCTGAGCAGCTGGTTTGGCATTGTAATCCAGTGGGAATCTGCATTCTTAGAGTTTCTGAAGATGGTGTCTGGTAGCCAGATGAGTCCAACCATGTTGCTATTCAAAGTTAATATTTTCATTGTGCTGTTGTATCTGAGGCGGCTGTCTGTCCATGTTTGGGCAAAGATTATGTCGATTTGGTATTCCTAACATACCAAACAGAAAAAATAAAATAGAAGACATGTAAGTGGATACACAATACAATACAATGCAATACAACATCATTTCATGCCCCTGAGTTCAATTCCCCTGAGTAAATCTATATCCTCAACATATATCCAGGTATTATGGTCAGCTGGTTGATGCATCAAGACACAACCAGTCAGAAACACACAGAGCATCACATTGTATATAGACCTTTGGCTTTCATAGTGGCTACTTACGGTTGCTTCTTATATATAATCATATCTGAAATGAGTAATCTGTTGTGGATTGTAAAGTGTATATGAGGTCACTTTACCCAACATTAAGTTACTCTGTAAAATACCTGCAACTCTTTAATTTGTTTTATATTTATACCAGTGTTGAGATTCAAAGAAGCACTGACTACAGCATCACATTAACTGCACACAAGATGCAATTTAATGCAATTGCTCCATTTATTGTGTGTAAGAAAGTTATTGTACATAAGGATTATTTTATTTATATAGCATCTATCAAGACAACATTACACAGTGCTTCACATACACGGAAAAATAAACCTGACAACTAATAAAGGAAACATTGGTCTAAAGTCAAAGATGATAATAACATCACATATAAAATACTTAAAATTGATGGTAAAATACAGAATAATGGTGACACATAATAGTACAACCAGTAATTGCACATCCTGAAAATCAGTCTATGCTGCTATGGATCAGTCCACCCGGGCCAAGGTGTTGTGACCTGCAGACAAAACACTCCCAGAGTTATGGAGATTTACAAACCCCTCTACCACGTTAAGATGGTGGTTCTCAGAGACTGACAGGTGGATTGCTTTAGCATCAACACTAAGACAGATTGTACACTAGACTGTTATTGTGAGTGTTACTGAGCTGAACAAAGACGGAAAAACTGCAGATTTATCAGTTGACCTACATTCCAACAGATAACTAACAGACATGTAGGGATAAAAAACACCAGTTTTGCAACAATAAAATGATACAGTTGTGCACATAAGCCTGACTAACAGCCAAAAGTCTCCTCAGCAACAGTTGGGCTCTCAGGTTCCTCTTTAGCAACAATACAGATAAAGATGTTGAGTATAATTAAATTAATAACAGTCTACCCTCCTCCTGCAGCCCACACCTTTTCATAGTGCTGTCACTGCCTGAAATGCATTTGACATTTTACCCAGTCTCTGCACCAGTTTGAATAGCTCACCAATTAGAATGAAGTCTATAATCAAGAGAACCACTGGGTGCTCATGACCTTTAATTGTGTGCAGCTCAAGGGATTTGAAAAATACTGAACACTACGCAGGATTTAATGACCAGTGAAGGAAAAGTGCTGCAAATCAAATAAATAGAACTAATATGAGCTGAGGCACATTTGGAAATGGTGACTTGCACATTTAAGGTGAGAGGTAAATCTCAAAAAACACACTGAAAATTCCCTAGCTTTTTAATCTTATATAATTTCACATTAGAAGGTAATTTTAACTATGCTAGAAGAGTATTGATCTCACTCCCCCTCCCCACTGGTTGTAGCTGATTTCAGCCACTATAGGAGGCATCGCTGTGAAGAAAATGGGGCTTTCACCTCACATGCCTCAGAGGAGCTGGTATATTAAGGTATTGTATACACTTGCAGTAAAAAGATACTGATATATAGTAGGAGTTGACCTATCATAAAGTCATTCTAACTCAAGTATAGAACAAATTTTCCCCAGAGACCGATACAGATGACAGAAGTTTTATACACTGTATGGAAATATCACCTGTACTGTTTAAGTGAATATTGTTTAAGTGGTAGAAAACTGAGGCAAACACTATGTGTCCACATACTTTTTTGAATTTATTGTCTTTCCAGGTTGGTGTAACCTTTTTTTTTCCTGAGCCCTGACTGACAACTGACCAAGCCAAATGATATCAGCGAACATCAGTTACTGATCTCAATAATACTCAAGGGTGTGACTTATTAGAAGCTGCATGGGACCAAATACATACAGTTAAGTTTCAAAGTCTTGAATGGAGACTGTATTTTAAGGAGATGTTTAAGGGTCAAATCATGTCAATATACTTTTGAGTATATTTTTTGCACCACCGAACAACCATAACATCACATGCACTGACAGCTGAAGTGAATAACACTGATTATCTTGTTACAATGGTACCTGTCAGTGGGTGCGATATCAGGCACAGTGAACTTTATGCTTTTAAGTTTGATGTTGGAATCAGAGTAAGGATGTGAATGACTTCAACTCTGTAATGACTCAACAACTGTGTCTTAGCAGGTAATCACAGCACTAATCAAAGCTTGTTGTGTATGAAGTGCATGTATGTATAGCCTACAATACCTAGTCTACAATGGACACATGATGATCAGAACTGGACCACAGAGGAAAAGAAGAAGGTGACCTAGTCTGCTGAATTTTCTTTTATATCATGTGGAGTGGATAGGTGTCCATCACTTACATGGTAAAGATGTGGCACCAGGATGTTGGAAAACCTTGGGAATACCAGTCACGTGGATGTTGACTACCTATCCAGTCATTGTTGCAGATCCAGTCCAACCCTTCGTAGAAACAGTGCACCCTAATGGCAGTGGTCTCTTTCAGCAGGATAATGCTCCTACCACACTGCCACAATGGTTCCAGATGGTTTGAGGAACACAACTTGGCTCCAAATTCAGCAGAACTCATTCCAATCAACTTACAGGACTTAAAGGTTCTACTGCTAATGTTATGGTGCCATATACTACAGCACCCTCATGGGTGGAGCCCACACCTCAATGGATGAGCTGTTTTGGCAGTAAATGGGACCTACACAACATTCGCACTAGTCATCATAATGCACAGTGCATAGTGCACTAGTCATCATAATGGCCTGGCTGATGGACCACAGAGCTATGGAAGAAGGTGGCCTCATGATTTTGTTTACATCATGTGAATGCTGAGATGTGAGATTTAGGTTTTATAAAAATACATTCACTAATTTGAAATTACATATATAATAGTAGACATTTTTGATAAAATGAAAAAACTTGTGCTAAATATTAAAATGTTTTATTTAAAGAAGTCAGAATTAAAATTGTGTTACACCTATAAAGAAGGTGTCTACAATGTGCAAATTGGTGAAATGATTATAACAGTTCTGACCTTTGAGGGAACAGAGAGCTTGAGATTCGAAAATGAAGAAAAGTATTGTAGTTTGTTATCAACACGATAACTTTCACTTTTTATACAATGACTTATATTTCTCTATAAACTGATATAATAAAAAATAGTTTGCAGACAGATATAGGTCAGCAATTAATGAAAACATGGAAATCCATTTGATTGAAGAATATCTCTGGCTTGCTACATATCTTTTGTTTGTTTGTTGCCAGTGGCCATGTAAGTCAGTACTTTACCAAGCTTTAAGCTGTGTCCTGGTTCACATGGATGAACTTTGCAGTGACATTTTAAGTTGTGTCCAGTAATAACTGCTTCAGAAAACTGCTGCTGCACCACCATTATGTTATGTCTGGGCAATAGCCTCTGTTTGACTTGCTTCCAGAATTCATTCAGTACTTGTTTCATCAGTTGTTCTGAAAAAATGTGTGTGTGGGTGAGATGAAAGATGAGATAAGACACACTTTGTTGTCCCCAAAGGGAGACTTGTCTTGAACCAGGAGAAAACTCACCAACTGTCTCTTCTAAAATCATTTTCCATTTATTGAACGGCTGTCTACGAACTCTAAAGCTTTTCTGTCCTGCTGTTATTACACAAAGAACAAATCTGAACTAACAACAGAGGTTTCTGAATGAATTGACAACAATACCTGTTCACATGACAAACTGTTGATTGTAATGATCAGCTTTGTAGCATGTGTCATTTCCTGTTTCATTGGGGCTGAAATGTTACATTACTCAATTATGTGGCCCCAAAACTGCTCCTTCTGCCTGTGTTACTCTTTATAGGTGCTGTGGAGAAAGTGATATGATTATAACATCATTCTTTCTGCTGTTCAAGATGTAAATACAGGTCAAGCTGAACAAATTTACTTAGAAGAATTGAAAATTCTTCCAAACATTTTTTGAATCATATGTACATACGAAAAACCTACTTATAATTGAAAATCTGCACATGACTTAATGTTGACCCTGACATGAGGAATTATTCCACCACCATTTAGCCCATGTTTAAATTTGTCCAGAATATAAATCAGATAGTGATGTGGCTGACTATTCGATCAGGGTGGTATAGACAGCAGAAATGTGAGGCAGCCTGCCAGAAGTTACCTACCATGATGACACTGCTGCTCTGTGACGTCTGCAGTGCTTTCCATTTTTGTGAAAAGAGAGCAGAGACATCATGCACTGACCTTCGTGTCCCTGTATGCAAATAGTTAAACATTAATATTTAATGATGACTTTGAGATGCAAAGAATGTTATGGATGAACCTTAGTCCAACTGTTGTCTGAACTGGGTAGGCCAAACCCAATTAACACATTTGGTAAATGTGAATAACATCACATTATTATTATCTATATATCAGAATATCAGAAATGTACACACCAGTGCTTTTTTGATGATGAAATCAGTGAAAAACAAAAATTGCATGTTCTTTTGCATCATTTATATCTGACATGAGAGTGAACTCAAGGATTTGAATAAAAATGCTATTTTTCAGTTGTCCATCTGAACCACCAACCCCCATCTCTTTAAACCACTGAAAAGTCCTCTTTTTCCTCCCACTATGCTGTTATAATTACATTATGCATCTTTCTCTTTGTTCAGAACTGTTCAGGTAGAACTGACCCAATTTCATTCAGACATGAAGCAGTCACCTCCTTACTATGTGAACATCCTGGTCGGTTAACACTTTTTCAAAAATGTAAATTATATTCATATAATTTATGGGGATTTTATTCAATGGTAAAATGTTCAATAGTATTTAATAAACTAGGTGCATCATGTTCAGCTCTGCAGAGAGACAGTGGCTCTTGACTATGCAGTACATACTGTATCTGTCCTGTGCTCTGAGACGTGCTCATGTTCCTTTGTTGACTTGACAGCCCTCTTTATGTTCTCATTAGAAGCAACTAAAGGTCATTTGGAATGAGACAAATTTTCTGGTGTGACCTGCCGCTTTGAGTGTTTGTCAACTGCTCAGGTAGAGTTTTTTGGCACTGGGACCTTTGATAACTCTAATATTTTAATATGCTACAGTGCAACATTACCCAGTTTCAGTGAGTTCAGGTACACTTTCTTTGAATTTGCACAAAGTGTCCCGTTCAAAACAAGTTAGAGCATAGCAAGGTTATTTCTTTGCAACTTCTCTCTGATAGTCTCATCGCATTCCAATCAGGTGGCCTGGAAACTCTACAATGCCCACAGGGTATATCCGACATCTCACCTAGTGCATGCTGGGAAAAGCTCCAAGGAATAAGTGGGTATAGAAAATAAAGTTAGAATTTTAACAGTATTTTATATATAGATCACTTGTACTGCTGTGCATTAATTATATATTTCAGTGCAGCTAATTTTATCAAAGTCCCACAAGCAAATACAGTTTATTTTTTTTCTAATAAGTGCATGCTTCATCCTATCACACACAAACTGTTGTGTTTCACAATCTCTACATAAGGTAAAAGTCGCTCTCTGTCTGGATTTCCTGCCATTAAGGAGAAAATTAGAGTTTGCCATAATTGCTGAAACTTCCTGCACTGAAAATACACAAAACAACCTTTCATGTGATGTAAATCTAAGCTGAGAAAATATTGTTGAATAATTCTTCTTCAATCAGCAGCGTGCAACTATTTTTCTTTGGGCAGCGGAACTAATTACACACTTGACACAGAAATGTCCAGTATTAAGACGAAGTTTGTGTAATAACAACTTTTAAGTCAAATGTGTGTAATATGTTAAAAGAGTCCAATAAGTCCCTCGTCATTTTTCAGGCACACCTATATTTCATGTTTACCGTTGTCACTTTTTTTTAGACTGTAATCTTTCCCCTGAACTACCAGTATCTGTTTTCATCTGAAGCAGAAGAAACTGCTCCTGACTGCTGTGGCCATTTCTCCTCTATTTGGCTCTGGCAAATAAGGGAGAAATTGCACATTGAAAGAAAAATCAACCTGGTACCAACATGCATGCCAAGAATGTCGCCACACACACATCAGATTTAAAACTTTGGCAAAGTGTGAGTAACAAAGGGATTTACATGGCATTAACAGGCTTAAACACTGCTGTTTTAACTTGTATGTCAAGCACTTGAATGAGAAATCACATATTTGAGACCCCCACACCCCCCATCAAATGTAAAAATCATAAGAAGTCTGGACGAATGTTATATATCAGGACCGAATAGCTAGTCAATCCAGATCTAGTCAGTTCTCCTGGTTATAAATATAATACATCACAAGTTGTAGAGAGTGTAGAGATTGTTCACACCTTGATGTTACACCAGAGAATTTTCTGTCAGTTCCCCCTGCTGTAGCTCGTCTAGTATTTGGATCTATGTACAGTGGCCCAAGAAGCTCAAAATGCCAATTGCACATGTTGTAATTCTTCAGATATGCTATTCATCTGATCTGTACATTCAAATAAGCACTGTGACTCCACTGTGATAAACATGGCATTCAAATGAGGAGGCAATAACAGTTGGGGGAAGGAGAAAATGTGTTCATCTTTTCAGCTGTTCAGACGTGTAAAGGTTTTTATAAAAAAATGGTACAGAAGAATAAAAAGAAAAAGTCAACTGAATTTTGCTAAAGTCAAACACTTTACTGTGAAATACACTTTTATCAAACTTATTGTACTGATAAAAAAAAAATTAACCATTAGAGATCTTAGAAATTCAACTGAAAACTTCTGATGCACAGTATTATGGCCCTGCATCCAATTATCAGATCTATCTGCTGAATTAAGCTCAACCCCTTCCATGACTTGTTCCTTTTTTCAGTTATCTATACAGTATCTTCTTTTCTTTCTTAATCATATATCTCATGGGCTCTTGTAGGTGATGGAACAGTGGTAGTACAACATGTGTGCTCATCTCTCTGCTTAACAAAAGCATGAAACTGAATCAAAAGAATGGAGTTTTGTGCAGATGTAGTATTGTCTCTGCAGTGTGGTCACACAGGCATCATGAAAGTTATGAACACAGGTAAAACAGAATAGATATTTTTGTTAGTTCATTACATGCTGATTGAACCACATAAGCAGTGTATTAATATTCCACTGAGATCTGCTCTGTTTGTGGTGCTACCAAGAGCCTCATTATATGATCCTCATGCTGATGACTTCATTAGCCAAATCTTCCAGCCAGAAAAAATGAAAAAATTAGATGCATCTCTTGGGCTTATTAAGTGAAAACATACTTTTTCCTTTTCATATCTGACTCCAGTAAATAAGTTGAAGCAGCTGCCCCACCTATTGAAGAAAGAACTTTATGAAGTGAATCACACATTATCACCACAGGTATGAGCCAAACAATTACAAATTAATGTTATGCTGAGAGCTAAGGAAACCCACAATACCAAAGACTTTGTAATAGCCCTGCCAGAAGCTCATTTATACAGCGGGAAATTAACTGGCATGAATATTGTATTTGTGTGGGTATCCAGTGTATGATAGCCTGTGAGTGGGCAGCTCTCTCCACAGGGTGAGAATAGCATGAGAGAACCCAATGGCTGCGGTTTTTGTTTTGGCAGGTATTCCTGAATTACAAGAGGTTGCCTTGGACACTGACTGACCCACAAGAATAAGAATAGCTTCTTTATAATTACTAAGATACTGCTCTCTCCAATGAAACATATTGTTTACTGCTTATTAAAATATTGCCCTGTTTATTGTTTCTTCTTAATCGGCCATTCAGTGTATTCTTCGTATTCACTGCTATAGTTAGAGAAACAGGTGGAGTGAAATAAATTATATTTTTTTGTTGTCCTAAAACCCAAAATACCATCTGGTGGCATGGGAAACTCACCCCTTCATAGTCACATTAACATAATAAATAAGTATGTCAACAAGCTCAGTGTCAGTCAGTATGACATTAACATCTACATAGTTTAACTCTGAATTGAACATCAGTGTGGATTTCCTGTATGACACTTTTGAGATATTTTGTTCCCAAGGTTATAACCTTTATTTGCAAAGTCACATTGACTTTATCTTTTGACCTTTGAGGACCAAAAGTTAACTAGTTCATCAGAGAATCCATGTGAATGTCTGTGCAAAATTAAAGACTGAAAATTGCTCTGTTGAAGTCTTGAAATATCACATTCAAAATGCAGGAACATGTTTTGTTAGGTCACAATGACTTTCGGTCACTAAAATCAAACTAGTTCTTCTTTGAGTCCATATGAACATTTGGCCAAAATCTGAAAGGATTCCCTTAAAGCGTTCTTGAAATATTGTGTTCACATGAATGGGATGGATGGATGGATGGATGAATTGATACTGGTTGGTTCTTCACTTTTTCTCTCCATAACCCCATATGATATTAGTTGGTGAAATTAGTTGGTGGTTCAGAGTCCAGGGTGTCTCATAGCCTCATTCCAATAAAGACAGGCTAAACACATCCAAATGACGTACAAAATGTAAAAGCATCACATGATGTCACCTTTTGTAAAAATAACAGTGCAAATGTCAGTGTTTAGCAATAAATGAAAAGCTTATAGTGGACATCAGCAGTCACTCCAGACAAACCGCTCAGGTTTTATATGTGGTTCATGCTCCTTTATATCAAAAGATCTGGTATGATCTAGATGATTCTCTAATTGGCTAATGTACATTAATGAGTTTGTTTTTCTTTTATTGTACTTTATATTGAAAGTGGCCTAATTTCTTCTAAACAGAGCTGAAATAATTACCATCTGTCTCTTGGAAAAGTCATGACACCCCAAATTATACACTGCACTGTAATTATAAACAATATAAGTGTGACAACTGATATGACGGCATATGAATTCTTCTCAAATGGGGCACAGAACTGGCTTGTCACACAAAAAAGAGAGGCTACTTAAATCTTTGCTGTTATGTATGCATGTGTTTTTGAATATTCCACTATAAAGTTCCTGTTTTATCTATAACACAGTAAAGCAAGCATGTAAACTTTTTAGACAGACAGACAGACAGATAGATAGATAGACAGATAGAGATACACATTCAACGAAAAGTGTCACCTTTCTGTGAAATTAAAAAATGGCAAAACTTAGTGGTCAGTTCCTGGCTGTTTGCTTGTTGGCTACGGCTTTGTGCAAGCACAGCTTATTCCTTATTCAGATGCTCTGACCAGATGGGTCCAGTTCAACTAGCACAAGTAGCAGGTGCTCAGTAAGCTCAAGAGCTGGCTCCAGTTCAGGTATAAAAAGCTGACATCTGCTCGAAAAGTAGCTAAATTCTTTCTTTTTTTTTTTTTTTTACTAAATAAACTCACTAAAATTATCTGAACATTTGTTCAATGTGGTCATAATGCCATTCACGGTGCAGACCCACAGGTGTTGTCACTTGGCTGTAGTTGATTCGACCTCCAGACTGTCGATGCATCTTAAATCAGTTACTTCAGGCAATTCACTCAAATAGAGTACACTATGCACACCTGACACCTGAAAGCATGTTGAACATCATTGCCAAGATGGCAAGAGTAAGATGAGGAACATGAACTGATGACGTCATAGTGTGCATGCAACAAACTAAACTTAGCGACTGGAACTCAAAAATTGAAAAATACACATACATTTCTACAGAATGTCATTTAACATATATTTGTTTGTTTATATGTACTCAAACAGAAATGCTCAATTTATGTTTTTTGATTTTTTTTGATTTTTTTATTCAGTGCCAGATAAAGTTAAAGTTTCCCATGCTTCATGTCTTTATGCTAACTGTCTCCAGGTTACAGATCAACTTGTCAACTAATCTAACTCTCAACAATAAAATAGGTATATTTCCCAAACCACAAAATCATTTTGTAAGTCTGTCCTATATATGGAAAAACAAAGGAAAGGAAACATAACAAAGCAAGAGATAATAGTCAATTCATTCAAATAATTCAAGCTGTTGATCAATTCAAAATAATTCTCAAATTGACATAGCAAGGAGGTAAATGGTAAGTAGAAACAAAACATCTTATTTTTATTGACTCTAATGCTTGTTTTCACTTGTCATTATTCAGATGTACTAGAATATATGTTGTCTTCTAAAGTCTAGTATGTGTGCAGACAATAAATATGACACAAATGATCAGATATACAGTTAGTGTCCTCGTCCTTGGTGAAGGGATCTGTCTAATCTGTTTGGCTCTGCAGTTTGGTGTCTCCCTCTCAACTAAAGAACAGTCTGTCTGACCCATGATACTCTTTATCTTTCAAAACACTGTAACTCTCCCTCACTTGACCGTTCTTTGCCTACACTCGACTCTTAAATATCCTGAAATCTCCTGCCTGTCATCCACCCCTTCCAATCTCTCCTTTTCCTCAATTTCTATATCCACCCTAGAGTCCCTTATCCCCGTCTGATCTCCCACTCCCCCTCCTTTCCTCCCCTCAGCCACAAAGTTAAAACCCATCTTGCTACAAGCTCATGAAATCTGGTGGGTTGTGATTCAAAAAGAGAGAATAGTCATGACCTTTGTGAGAGCAACTATTCTTCAGATTGGTTCATGTCATAGAGACACAAATAAATATTTTTCCACATTTTACATGGTGTAACTCTGTTAAGTTATTTTAGTTAGTTAGTGTTGTCTTGTTGAAAAAACAAACAAACAAACCAAAAATAAATAAATAAATAAAAAAATCCAGCACATATAGCCCTAAGTATCAAAATATCTATCATCACACAAAAAAATATACAATAGAGGCAGTTGCCCACTACTTGGAAGGTCAGTGGTCCTCTTGTGCAACCATGAAGCATTAACATTCATGAATTTAATCAAGCATATCACAGATAAACACACTGACTTACCATGTTTATTGAGGACACAGGTCCAATGCTGTTCACAAATATGTCGACATCTATGACAGTTGGTTTGACTGTGGAAAAGAAAGAGCGATATAATTACTGATCACAACTTTTATTTAGGCTCAATACCTCAATGCCTTTATGAATCAAGGAGAGGTAAATCTGGATCAGTCAGACTTTATTGTCCAGACTCCATTGAAGAGCAGATAGCTGCAGAGTGAAACAGTCCTCAGGGAGCTGTAGCTGTTAATAATGATCACACATTAGTCTTCATCACATAAACTGCTGTCATAAAGCAGCTCTGTAAGTGATATCATGAATGCAGCAATTATGCATCCATGCACTCAGGCATGCATTGATACTATTATACCATAATGCGTGATGAAAAGGTGTTGCTGAGAGCACCATGTAGTGTGTCAAAGGAATATCAGAGGAGGCTCAGAGAAGTCCACTGACTCCACTACTGGTTTTTATCCGATCCAGGTAATCAGGAAATAAATTCCATGTGGGACACTCAAGAAACGCGACTAACTACTACACCAGCAGGGCCTCAATCCCTGAATGGATCGAGATGAAGCCCCATGGTGCTATACATCCTGCCTCCAGCTCCATAAATTAAAAATGCAGAGGCCCTTATTTAGAAGCATTTCTCAGCTACATACTAGGATAGATCACATGGTTGACCTGTTTTTATCTTCTATGCAGTATAACCCCACAGATATTAAGAAATGTAATTTAAATTAATACAACATAGTTTTAACACAGATTCATCAGACGTCTTTCCGTTTCAGTGATTGATACAAAGACAATAATTCTATATGACCTGGGACATCTTACTTTAACATGATCATTTTTAATAACTGAGGAATTTGCTACAGTCACTGTCAAACTATAATGAAAGGACACGTATAATGGAATAAACTAAACTGGTATAATCAGTTTGTGAACTTTATTTGAATTTTAATGTTAGCAATGTAATGTAACTCAAATTACTCAATCAAATAAGTAACTCCTTATCACTTCGTTATGAAATTATCCCAAATGAGGTCAAATACAAATCCCACTCTTAACTATTTTCAGTTCTGTGCTGATTTCCACTAATTCCTGAAAGAATTATCTGATTATTTAACTACCAAATGTTTCTCTGTGTTCACAGGCTCTGTATCTGATACCTGCTGTGAATGAAACAGTGAAGCAAAACACAAGCGTTACAGGCTTAACAGCTAAAGATGAGCTAAATCCATAAACTACAGTACTATATTGTAAAAAAATGTTACATTAGTGCTGCTTTAAGTCTAACCTGTATTAACAATTGAGGGCAACGCAGCAACAAACTCTTAAAACAATAATGACAAATTAAAAAGTTGCGGGGCCTAACACAGTTCTGATTAGTTCTGACAGCTAACATGCAGACCATGGTCAGAGTTAGTATCTTTATTTCTGTTGTTGTTTCCAAGAATATAATCTTTCCTAACATGAATACTGAAGGCAACAGTTGACAAAAATCCATTTTATTCAGTGTGAATTACTCACTTAGAACAGTATTGCCTCACAGTTTTTCTTCCAGATTTCATCTTTTGCAGTACCACATCAGTATACGCCATCACACTGTTTACACACAGCAGCTTATAAGAATAAAATTATTTTTCTCCTGGTTCAGCTTCATTTGTCCTGGAACACCCCTGGTTTTCCCAAACTCTGCTGTTCTCAAGCATTTCATGCTCAGAGTAAAGTGTCATGTAAGGCTTGAACACTGAAACCGCTTAAGTGACAGATGTGACATAGTGCTGCCATGAGTGTTCACATTTGCATGGCAAAGAGCTTCCTCCATCACTTTACATTACCTGTCTTTCGAGACTTAGTGTCTTGGCCAATTAAATCCTCAGTGAGAATTTTTTCCACCTGCCAGTCTCCATCGCAGTGTTGGCTTCACATGCTAACAGATGGCACACTAGAGAACACTTCTGCAGAGCCCCTGCTGAGGCAGCTTTTCTAAAGCACTATATTCATAACCACACAACACCTGGTGAGCAAACCAAATAGATCTACTGTATAAGCCACTGAAAATAAAATAAGGAAAACAGCTTCAAAAATCTGAATGTGATATTTGACCAAATGTTTTATGATAACAAATTTTTGTACATTTCTATATATTGTGACCTAATCATCTTCTTTTCCATGCCATACAACCAAAAGATGGGACAGGGCAGTAAAAATGTTAAATAGCCTGCATTTATATGGAGCTTTTCTAGTCTCTGTGACCGCTCAACACACTCAACACAGCTACACTCTCAAATTCAGTGATGGAACAGCCATTGGGAACAATCAGCATCTTGCTCAAGGACACTTCCACATGCAAACTAGAGAAACAAGGAACTGAATAACTGACCTTACAAGTAGTAGGTGCCCCAGTTTATCTCCTTAGTCAAAACCACTGCCATAAACTTCAAATGAAACAGAAGAATCGTTGTGTATAAGCTGTCAAGTGACATTGTTAACTCCAGGATGGATTTTAACCTGCAGCACAGCCACTGAGACATTGACCCTGCTGGTTGGCCCTCAACATACTGCTGCTCTACTTTTCTGCTGACCTGATCATCTTCACTGGGAGTATTCATAAGCAGACAGCCTGGCGGTGCAACCCAATGGACTTCTTAATTAATAAAAATCCATAACAGCCACATGAATTTACGAAAGTTTCACTGGGTCACTCCCCCAAATGTGAACTCATAAGTCCTCTTCTTATAATAAGCTCTTACACTGTTAGAGTTTCACAGCAGTCATTATGTAAAAAAAAAAAAAAAAAAAAAAGACAAAGAAGAAGAAAAAGCAGTATTTTTGTGACTCCATTGGAAAGATAAACTGGTTCATTACACTGTTTCCAAAAGAGAATATGACCCACACTGAGAGGGTTTAATCTAATTTAGATTACAGATGTGATACAGTACAGCACATACTTCATTATATACAGGTACACTGCTACAGAACGCTGCTTTTCCTATGAATTCAGTTGATAGGCAACTTGGTATTAAATTGGTAATTATATTCGGCAGGAAACAGTGTGAATAGTTAAGTGAGAGTGGCAAGGTCACTGCAGTGGTGGGGCACACAAGGATTTTGATCCAGTTCACTGAGAGGGTTTTCCACAAATTATTTTTGAAATTTGTCTTCTGTAACATGTTTGGCCTTCATCATCTGTCTCTTTTTTTTTTACAGCAATACCCTCTTACCAATTATAAATAATGTTATGTCTACAGTGTTAATACATGTGGTGAACATTGCAGGAGATCCATGTTTGAATCTACAAATTGGTCATGATGAGGCTCATGTCAATGACAGAAAGTCTAAACGTCTAGAAGTCATAGTGTGGACAAATTACTTATCATCTTCTCAGTGTCTTCTAATCTTCTAATGTTGTCACAGTAATAGTTGAGCTTGCTCACTGTTGGAAATGTGCTATACAGGTAAAATAAAATTAAACTAAACTGAAATGTTATTTACATTTTTATATAAAATCATCTTTGAATATTTTTTCATTTACATAAAGCACATTATTCTGTTGTTGCCCAAAGATATTTAGTTAAAAGTTGCTGCTCATCTCACTGAAATTCATGAAACATCTGGTCATAAGGCTGAACAAAAGTCAAGAAGAAGCAACAGCTCTACTCTCTAAGGGCAAGCTCAACTACTCTGTGGAGTAAAGTTGTTTCAGCTGCTTGAATCTCTTTTTTGTCTCTTTGTCACTGTTAATGACGATAGGTAAAAGCCAACTGGTAAATGTAATTAGGTAAAGTTAACTTTAAAAAAATGTGATACAATGTAATTATGATTAATTTCAGCATGATTCATTTCATACATTGGCCAATCCATAGATGTACAAATACTAACATGTAGGCCTAATGTGGAACTGGTACCTGCCTGTCAAGAAATCAAATAACTTGATCCCACCCATGAATTTGTTGTATGACTTCACAACAGACACTCTCGCTTTAATATAGGACTTGATAGGATTTGTCCCACCAGTAACGCTTGGCAACTTGATGTGGACCATCAAAATTGGAGAGTATGGCTGGTTGTCACAGCCCCTCACAGTAGTAACCATGTGACTTTGCCCTATTTGGAAGTGAAAGTTCTGCTACCTAGAGGTGTTGCACATATACAGAACATAACAAACTATTCCAACAAAGTGGATGTGACACTCATGGGGGCACAAAAGTGAAGATAAGAACATTGTCTGAAAATACCCTGTAGTTCTGTCCAGCAAAATGAGTTGATGCAAGCTTCATGACACATTGTTTGATAATCCAAGACTTGGCATATTTATCCTGCACACTCCTTTGGTACATGTCAATATTGAATGGTATACCTGATATTGCTGATCTTGCCCAAACCTTGCGACCTCAGAGATGACTTTTGCATACATGTGTTATCTGATTCAACTGTACTTATCTTTTGAAGGAAGAATCATTTATTCTTTGCTACTGTCTGTGAGCATTTATCTCTGGATGGATCCAACAATGGCCTCATCTTCCAAAGTTTTCTCCTCTTGTTCATCTGAAAGAGTGAGGCTGTTGTCAAGGTGAATAAATGTAACCAAATACAGAATAGTTGGAAGACATTATGTCAGTGACAGTTTCCCAGAAAATATGGGATTAGCACTTTTGTAACTACATGCCTGTAACTGGTTCTAGTTTTATAAGATGTGGAGACTATGTGGAGACTACGAGACTTATTGGTCTTGATCATCACCTTCTGAAGCCATTAATACAACCCCACTGCAGTACTGGTGGCTTTACTCAGTAAGGAGGCCTCCAGTTGCAAGTATTCACTAATTATGCAAACCATAGCAGTATACAGTGTGTATACAGTGTTAACAGGTTACATTACACTTGCAACTGGAGGCCTTTTTAGTGAGTAAGTGGCACTACTTGAAACCCATTGTTGCAGTACCACTATTGTAGAGCGTCAATGACACATCTTACTTTGGTGCTGTACATAACAGCACCAAAGTAAGATGGTGTGTTATTTACAGTGAAGACTGAAACTGAAGTAGCTCACTCCATATATCAAAATTTTTTGCATAGTTACAGTTCAGAATCCATGAGTTTTTGAGTCATGTAATGATGTTTGCAGCTATGAGTAAGAAATTAAGAAATCAAAGACTCACTGTTCACTAAGACAAAACATGTTAGAAATTTGATTTGATAAATCTTCTGCTATTATTACTGAGAACTGAATCTGTGCTGGACTGTAATGGAGAGCGTGAAGCAGTGTAGCTACCACAAGGCCCACATAGGACTTAACTCCAGTACTACACAAACCAACACCTCACCATTATATCCATGCTGTTATACCTCACCTGAAAGACAGATAGCACACATTTCAACCTCAGAAAAGTATTGTATTGCTGCTTGTGTTGGTCTTAAAATAGACCCCGAGGGGTGAGCTGTAAGAGATTAAAAACAAAAGGTATTTCAGTTGCTATTCATGTGCCTTTGAAGATTCTCACCTTTGACAATCAAGCTGTATATTACTTTCTTCAATATACAAAACTAATTGTGTTGGAGGCTTTAATTCTGCAACTGCCTACAGTGCCACTTAGCAGCAGTTAGACTGTGACTAGTCATTCAGTAAATGGGGACAGCTCATTAATGCTGCTGAAACAGATAACATGAAGTAGAAATTAATTAGGAGTCGTGTGTGGGTTATTTATCAGTACAGCCATCGGTAAATCAATCTGGATGGCCGTCAAATGAATATACTATACTGTCTCCTAAGATACTAATAGAGTTAATGTATACAGTCTAAGAATGGAATTTCTAAGAATACATTTCTAAATAGCAGCAGGAGGAAAAGAGAATTAAAGAGCATTAACTCTCTTGGGGGATGGTATAATCTGCTCTGCAGTGGCAAACAAGTACTAGGAGACATTTATAAAATCATCCAGAGAGGGGGAGAGGTAAGTCATAGCCTCTTGTGAGATTTATTTGTCATTATGGTAGGCAGAGGATGATGAACAGGTCCACCGAGACATTAACTAATCTCTTTCCAGGTTTGCACTGGAGCCCGGCCCTGTCTGATGAATGGATCTACATTAGCTGCTGCTAACGAATGGGGACACACCACAGACCTGTCCCTCTGTTTGACATTCTGACAGTGATATTTATGGAAAACAAGAGCAAGTGACCATGGCAGGATACAGGAAATAGAATTTGAAATGTCCTTGTCAGGGAGCAGTAGTCGGTCACTATTATTCAGAGAAAAACATAAAACAATATTGTGAAAAAATTCAACATTTATGTATAACTAACATGTCATTGAGTGTTAATCCTGTAAATCTGTGTTATTTCCCATCTATCTTCATCTTTTCATTCTTTCTCTGCACTGATTGATTCAGGGGTCACTAACTAACTAACCCTGGTAATAAAGGTCTGAAATATTTAATTCAAGTCAATTAAACTACCACTGATGCAAAAAGTCAAACTGATTAATTAATTTGACCTGTGTGTTACTCTGAATGGGTTGAGAACTGCCAACTATAACCTCTCCTGAATGGCTCCTCAAGTCCAGATGATAATCCATCTATGGTTTCTGATAATTCCTCATTACCAATCACAGAAAGCTGCAAGACAGTGAGTAGAAGTTGCAGACACTGCATGTTTGTGATGAGTGTTTAATGCTGGAAGAGGATTAACTTGCTCCTCTGACTGCTAAACAGGTCAACACAGTTATAAACTGCTATAATATTAAGAATATTTTCTGATTTATATATAGATAAGATTGATTATGCAAGCTTTCAAAATCACACATATTATCAAATAGTTAAATATAGTTAAATATAGTTAAAAGTTGATCGAACCCTGTTCTACCTCTGACATGACACAAAAAATGTAATAATTTTTTAATATAATAACTAAATTTGTGATTGGAGATTTTCAGTTATAGTACTGTAACAATGGAAGTAGAAATGATCCCTTTGAAGAGCATATGAAAATTATGAAGAGGAAAGATTTCACATGATGTCCAAAAAAAAAAAAAAAAAAAAAAGGAAGCTCATTTGATTCAAAATTTCATTTGAAGTCAAAATTTCTAGTGACAAACTTTTTTTAATTTATTGTTTTAATGCAGTAGTTTTTTAAATAAAATTCTGAAATAGAACAATATTATCTTATAGGTAAGAAACAATGCAAAGGTTTGATTTATACTGATAATATTTGTTATTAGTATTATTATCATTTTTTTTCTACAGCTTCCATACTAACAGTATAATTTTAATTTGTTGTTTTAAAAATCGAAATCTTTATTTTATATTAATCACTAATTATTTCAGACTGCTGCTAATTGCACCACATGGCATCATCTGTCAGCTGTCAGAAAAAAGTCTGAAAAAAGGGGGTTGGCTTATATTCAGGTTTGATTGAAAATTAAATCTAGATTTCAATTGAGACTGAAAATGTTATATCCTCACGTGAATACAACAACAAGGTATTCAGAGTGTTTACTTTCTAATATCTTTTTGCATATGTTTTGTGAACAAGAAATTAATAAATGTTTATTACTACATTAAAACTAATCTGGACTCAGGTGACTTTTGTTAACATGTTCAGTTATAAAAACAACACAATGTGCTGGTTCTGCATTTATGCTTTTGTTTCTAATAGTTTACTGAATTTCAACTAAAAGATACAGCAAACATCCGTATTATGATAGATAATCTGCTCAAGCAGTATTGGACCAGGCTTCCAATGCCTAGTAAACATAGTTATAACAATAAATATAAATCATGCTCTAATGCCACATGCAGTTTATTTGGTGGTTTTCTTCTCCCCTAAATTAATTGTAATCTTCACTCAAGGTCCCATTCTTTGTTTTTCTTCTGAGGATGGGACCTTGGAATTTATGCTACTTTACACTGTGTTTGCTATAGTGTCATTATTTTTTATGCATGAATTATTTGTCAATCCTCACTCTTCTTACTTGACTGTGGGGGTCTAAGCTCTAACATGTTCAGTCAAAACTAAGAATTTTTTATTTTTGTTTTTTAAATATTGCAACACACAGCTCTGATTGCTTACAGTGACCTGAACACACAATATGTTATCCACATAAATCAATCACTGTTCTGCTCCGCTCATTCAAAAACATCCTAACAGCATCTTTTGTGATTGATAGTTACCAGATGACGGACATTTTTTTCAGTTTGAAAAATTTGTGCTTTTTTTGGTCTTCTGTTTTTTCCATACTATTTTGAAAGCTTCTTATCTTACTGTGCCTGTGTCAGCTTTGAACTGTTTGTGTCTTGACATTATGCACAAAAGAGGAAAACACTGGTGCAACACTAATGCTGGCAATTATAAGAGGATTTTGTAATGTAGAGAGCTACATATGTTGTCCTAAAATGTTTTTTACATAATCAGGACACAGTTTTGGAAGTCATTCATGCTCAACGCCCACGTTATTACAAGAGTGGCAAAATAAAAGTAAGCTTTTATTTTGAAACAGGTGCAGAGTTTTAGATGATATGCAGTCACCACAGGTTGATGATTAGAGTAAGTATGGAATAGTTCAGTCAACCTCTTAGCTCTTTGACTGTAAGATGTCATCATTGTATCACATTAGTAATTTGTGTTTAATTGTACCATAATTAATGTATACTCATAACTGCCTGAATCACATTAAAGACATGCATACTGCCCACATAGTCCTCTTCAGACATCTACAGGTTTATGCTCCATCACATCCATTTTCTTCAATATTTGAAGGTTGACCTGAAGGTATTTCTGAGATACTGAATTCACAAAGTCAAAACTTAATTTAACCTTTTAATAATAACGAAAAACTTAAACTCTAAATAAACTTTATTTAAAATTTATTTTCCTAACAAACAAAATGTAAAATAATTATTCACTTACATTAGAGTCCTGTAAACACTGAATATTAAATACACCACAGGCTCATGTAAGATACATATTCAGTTCAATGTCTCATAACATCACTAGTGTCACAGCTTTAATATAGTGTCACAGGTGTCACTACATTCAAGCTGTGTGGTGGAAGTGGCCCCTTGGTACTTATCTGTCAACCTTTACAAGCTTTATGAAGTCACATTCATAAATGCAGAAGAGGACGAGGTCAAATCCCTTTAATGCACCATCTGCCGTCAAAGGGCCAGTAACACAACAAATGATTTTCTAATTTACTTATCTGTGGATTGTCATCAGGGGAATTGAAAAAAAGCTAATTGCCCCCATCCTATTTATCATTTATTCTTTGAAGTTATCCATAGAAGTTCATTTTGCTGGGCAGCCGTGGATGAATACAGATTGGTGATACATACATAATGCTGCGTGTCAATGAGTGTGTGTGTCTGAAGAGAAAAACTGTACAGGAGGTACACCTAAAAAAGCTTCCTGAAAAGGTCAGTGTGTTTATTAGTCAGACACTTAGTTGCTGTGTACAGTAGCTAATGGTTGAATGGTGCAGCACACATAACATCTGTTAAATGTGAAATTCTTTCTTGATCTTTGACCTGTGACCAAATCTTAAAAATCAAAATGAATGTTTGTACCAAACAGAATTCCCTCGTGGTGGCCTTTGCATTCACAAAACTACAACTGTGACTAAGCACACAGGCAGACAAAAATTATGGTGTAGAGAAAAGTCAAAGAAGCAGTAGGACTAGGATTCAGTTGTACTTAACTAGCATTAGCTTGCTAGTTAGTTAGCACAACCATTAACACAGTCAGCTTTCTGAGAAGAAGTACACTTAGCTTTTAATGATGAATACCACAAAATACGTCTAAAACAGTCCAACCTTGAATAAAAAAGTGTTTTTTGTTTAAAGGTGACAGATAATCAAAAACCTTGTCTTTGTTGAAGAACGGTAGTCCACCCACTTTGTGGAACATGTGTAAAGTGCTAGAAATTCTGAACATCTCATTTTCATAGAAATTCCTCTTTTAGAAATGTCTGCTAGAAAATTAAAAATTGTTGTTTTTGATGTAAAATATATCTCACTGCCCCCCACTTTTCCATTCCCTCCCCTTCAAAGGTGATTAGCTGTAAAAAGACAGTCTGTCTGTGTTCTGAGGCTACATTCATTTGAGTGGCAGTGAAGGCAGCCAATTAGTATCAAGTGTTTGCATTTCATAATGAGGTTGCCAGTTAAGCCCGAAAAGATGCCAAATAGATGAAAAACCACTCATTTAAAATCCCCACCTAAAATAATTTTCTGAGAGAGGTTTTTAGGAAGCTTCTGAGGCATTACACATCCAACCAACATATGTCACATCACAGAACAAGGATTAAAAACCTGTTCTACCATTCTCTGTCATCTTTAAATGCACTGTTTGATTTGCTGTGTTAAACCTGATGATAATCATCTCTGGCTGCACTCAGTTTTGCTGAGCTTTATAGCATCTTTCAAAGTTGGTCATTGTATGTCTCGCTGTGCCTCACAGGATGTACTCGAAAGCTGATCAGTTTTCAAATGATTTTGATGCAAATTATTTTGTCATCAGCCTTTTCCAAAAGGCTCTGATGATCAGTGACCATTAGGCAAACTTTGGTTAGAATTAGTATTAGTACTTAAGTGACAGTCTTCTGTCACTTAGTGGTGTACTCATTCATTTTATTCATTCAGTGGCAAACACATGGCTAACATGAAGAATGATGACCAGAGAACGGAAAAGTAAATTTGCATTATGTGAATGAGTTATTTATAGGAAATGTCTCTACTCATATCACAAACTCTGAGACATTTTATATTGTTACAATACATCAGGAGCGTTACTTCTGCAAAAAACTTCTGCCAAATTTCTGGTTAAATTAATTACCAATCTGGGCCAAGAAGGACTCAAGTTTACTGTGTGTACAATTTTTATGCAGTTATTTGATTAGATGCAGAAATAATCATTCACTAATAGCTACTCACTAGTTTGAGGCGGGTTGTGTGAGTCACTTGAGAAAGTGTTTCCAGTATTACCAAGAACCTTGGTACGTTCACTTGAGACCTAATAAAGCACATCCACTTATTATTATTGTCATTATTATTAATAACAAAAAAAATCATTATTATTACTATCCCTACTATAATAATAATAATAATAATAATAATAATAATAATAATAATAATAATAATAATAATAAAGCTCCAGTATGATAGCATAAAAACTTACAAATAACCTCATTGAAAATCAAGTAGCATAAGTTCTAAAGCTTATAACTCTAAATTAGGCTATACAAAAAGATGAATGAGGTCAGTGCCACCAATACAAAAAAAATATTTTATTTTCTTGTGGTCTTAAATGTTTGTGGAGTGGCTCAGCAGAGTATTAACAACAAATCAACAAATGGAACACTTTGCTCAAATAAGGTACACTAACAATATTATTATTATTATTAAAAAAAATACAACCTTACATTATCTTAAAATGTCCAATGTGTGAGCGTTGACTAAGAATAAAGTACAGCAGACTACAGTAAAAGCAGAACCATTTTTATTACAAAAGAGAAACAACTGTAAATAAAATCTGATATGTGCAAAACACAATGTTACATTGTCTTAAAAATATGCCAACAAAAATTTGGTAAAATAGAAAAATTCTACTCAAGTAGCTTACATAAGCCTAAATGTGAAGCTCAAAATTGGGCTTTGCAAATGAGGTCAGTGACACCACTATGAAAAAATATTTTATTTTCTTATGGTCTAAAATTATGTGGAGTGGATCAGTAGAGCATTAATTCACTAATTCATCTGAGTTGGGGTAAGAGAGTGAGTGTCTACAGTTTGTGCTGCTTGCTTGGAGTCAGTACGTTTCATTTCTCTGCCAAGTGAGATGTAAAATGTTTGAATGATGCCATTTATTGATTACATCAATTAAATATTGTCTCAATTGACTCAGTTAAATAGATGTCTAGATTCTAGACTAGTGAGTGATTTTAGGGAGTCAGGTTAATGATCCTGAATCTTTTCCCCACAACTAATTAAGAAATCTTGTTGGATCAACTTGATTGACTGGGGTTTGGATATTGTAATTCTAACATGTTGGATCAAACCAACTAAATTAAGTAAAACTGAACAAAGGTGAACATGTTGAATCAGCAGAGTTGCTTCATATTGAAAATAAGATATGTGATCATGTGAAAATACTTTGCATGATTATTTAAGTTCATATAACAAATCCTTTTGTTGAGTGTGGGAATGTCTGATGTCACTCTTCAGTAAATGTGAAGCTGGAATAAGCAGTTAGCTTAGCTTAGTACAGAGAATGAAAACATGGGGTAGCCCTTGGCCTACCTTAGTCCACAAACCCAAATTCTACCTGAAAGCACTTTTAAAAGTCACAACTTACACATTATGTCTGGTTTGGTTATTTAATGTCACCAATTACCGAAATTGTGGTTTTACTGTAAATTTCACTGTCATCCAGCAGTTGCAAGGCAACCACTAGAGATGCCAGGATGTCACTGTGCCCAACCACTTTACAAACTGTCTCTCAGTCTGAGGACTACATCTTCTGTGGCTTGGATTTGTATCTGGATTTGTTTGGCCCGACCTTCAGCAACAAGATTACAGCCCTCTATATGAGATGCAGCTACAGTGTTACTGATATAATCGGCACATAAACCTCTTCAAAACTTGTCATTTTTACATTTTTCTTTGTTGTGGGAACATTTCTGAACTTTGGCATCAGTGCTGTTTGCAATATTTATGCTAAGCTGTACTAAATTGAGCTAATCATGTCTTGGATCTGGTCACTTGGTGCACAGATGAGAATGCTGCACACTGCCCAATGTTAAGGTAGAACTGTGTATTAATATGATATTACACTTGCTCATCAGAACTGTAGGGTTAAATGACCAATAAATTGTAAGCAAGACCTGTGTTCAGGATTGTATTTTCTAAAAACCCTTTTCAATGCATGTGCATCAGAGAGAGCGGGTTGTGTGAAAATCTGCCTTAAAAACCTAATCTAATGAAGAAAATCAGCTCTGTCTACAAATAATAAAATGTTTCTGAATATGACCCAGTTCTGAAGCTACATGAAAGCTGTTCTTTCATGTAGAGTGTTTTTGTGTGTGTGTGGTTGTAAGACTTTGGTATCAAACAATAAGGTGGATTTTTACTTCAGTGACTGTTAAATGAAATCACTACAAATTAATTGACATTGCTACAATGCACAGGTATAGGCATCAAACATTATTTGTATTTGAGCTTTAAAGCTACATTAATTGATATTTTTGGCCACTTGGGGCAGTGCATTTGACTCCTTTTAACATGTTAACAAACAGCTGTCACATCCAGCAGACATTAACATTCGTTTTGAGTAATTGCTATCCCCACCTGATGAACGTATTTCAAATATTGCCATTATAGGCTAGTTGCTAATTTTGTTTGTCTACTTATTAGTGTTAGAGCAGAGGAGTTAGAGGAGTGTGCAGTGGTTTATCTGTTTTTTTTAATGTAAAAACAGCTGTTTTAGCAGAAATAAGACTGATGAGAGCAGTGAAACTAAACTGAAATAGTCTGAAGGGCTGTAAAACCAAACAATGAGCTGATAGATGACAGAACATGGACATGCTAAGTTAGGTTATATATATATTCATTTCAGTTGACTTTTTGTTATCATAATATTATATAATTATTTGGTTAAAAAGTCAACATGGAACATGGGTAGGAAGCAAGTGAACACTGAATTCTTGAGGTTGAAAAGTCTCTAAAACTGCAGCACTTGTGGGATATTACTTGTCTGTAGTAGTCAACACCCACTAAAGTGGTCCAAGTAAGGAAAACCAGTGATGTGGTCACAGGGTCATGGACAGCTAAGACATGGAAGTCAAATCTCACAGAGGAGCTCCTTTAGCTCAAAAAGCCAAAAAATGTGACGCTGGTTTTGAAGGTGCGTCAACTCAGTGTATCACAGTGTGTTATGCATATGGCTGTGTAGCTGCAGACCAGTCAGGGTGTCCATGTTGACCTCTGTCTATCACCAAAAACTGCTACAATGGGTACATGAGCATAAGAACTGAACCACAGAGAAATAGAGCAATGGACACAGGTGACCTGGCCTGATGAATCAGGTTTTCTTTTACATTATGTGGATGGATGGGTGTGTGTCCATTGCTTACCATGGGAAGACATCGAAGACTACCTACACATTGTTGCAGACAAAGAACACCCCTTCATGGAAACAGTATACTCTAAATCACAGTGGCCTCTTCCAGCAGACTAATGCTGTCACACTGCAACAATGATTTAGGATGGTTTGAGGAACACAACCACAAGTACAACGTGATGATGCGGCCTCCAAATTCTCCAGATCTCAGCCCAATCAAACATCTGAGGGATGTGCTGGACAAACAAGTCAGGTCATGAAGTCTCCACCTCACAACTGACAGGACTTAAAGGGTTTGCTGATAACACACTGGTGCCAGATACCACAGCACCTTCACAGGTCTAGTGGAGTCTCAAAAGGTCAGTGCTATTTTGGCAACATGAGACCTACACAGTATTAGACTGGTAGGTTTAATGTTGTGGCTGATCCATGTATAAATATGAATAGCAGCTTTGAAGACACTGACCTGACTGTCCCTCTGTGTTAACATGAACATAAGGGTGTAACATTTCAAATCCTGAAGACACAGCTGACCGACTTCATGACCGATCAGCTGCTTGACCACTTCATCAGTGACAGACATCTCAGAATTGCCAAATAGAGACATGATGGTTATGACAACAGATGCCAGAGAACAAGATTCAAGTTAAGGCTGAAGTAACAATCATGTCTGAGCTATACATCCTGTCAAGACTGTGACTCTAAGAGACAACATCGTGTAAATGTCTCAGAGTGACCTGCTGATGTGCCTGCTGCTAAACCTCCGTTTCTCAGTTGGATAAAAACCTGACCTTCAGCTCCACTCCAAGCTGCTGCTGCTCTGATCTGGGTGCAGTTTGTGCTTCATTGGTGTGTTTGATGATTAGAAAACAACTCAAACCTTGGTATTTTCCACAGCAATGAAAGAGCTAAAACAGGAGATACTGGCTCATCAGAACTAATGAACAATGCATTGTCTAATCATCTCATGGCAAATAAGATAAACAAAAAAGGAAAAAGCACAAGGGTCACTGAATTCAGCAGACGAGTAACAAACCTCTGGTCATGATCTCTCTGCATAAAGCCGGAAATCAGAAAGTTACATTTAACCTAATTATTTTAATATTTAACTTTTAAAACAAATACTGCTCTTTAACAGAACAATTATCTGAACTTTCAAAAATGACACAAAATTCTTAACTATTACTATCAGTTTATATACCTTGAACCTTAAATTTAGCATGATCACTCAGCCATTTTATTCTACACAGTAAGACAGTTAATATATGTACATATAAGATCATACAGATTAATAAGACTAATTTAACACTATGATTACAGCTGTGCAAGAACTAATTAAAAACACCTACTTCACGGCTAGCTAACATTACTGTAATTGGTAATGGTTTGGATATCCTGATATACTGATTTTGGATATACAGTAAACACCAAGTTTGATTTTCAGACAGATAGAACTTTCGAACAGGTTAAAATGTCAAAATGTCTCATTCTGCACAACGGTTTACAAGCTAAAGTGACTGTGAGCAGTTGTAAATTTGCAGGCACACAACTTTTGCTCAGGTTTAGGCCTGGAAGTATCTCCTGCTGTGAGTTATTTCACATAATTTCTCAGCTAGCTAAATCTGCCTTTGCTCCAAGAGTTGGGATTGATGCCGTACATTCATGCCCACGTTTTTTCTGTCCATCATCAAGTGCAAAGGCTCATAAGGTCTGACAAGAAAATAAGAAACACTTAAAATTATTGCCATGTTTCAGTGTGACAAACTGATAAGTGAACCTTTAATAAACATGTAGAAGACCTGATTTTAGTTTTACTTGGTTGCTGCATATTGATCAACTGATGTGCTGTTCAGAACATAAGCAACATTGTTGACATGGCAGATAAACAGCTGAAATGCTCTGACTGATGCTACAGATGGAAGATGAATACAAGAACAATCCCCACCAACTGTCAACTCAGTCCACTGAACCAAATGAGTGGTGTTAGGTGGTGAAAAAAGAAATATATGTAGATAAAAGTATATAAGATTTTCTCCAGTAAGCATGACTATAAATGACATAATTTTAATAACTATTAAAATTCTAATTTCTTAGAAATGGAACAAAAACATCACAAAAAAGAGTACAGTATGGAAGTCAAAAGTTGTAAAAAGATGACGACAGAAGCATTTTATTGTGAAAACTATTTGAATATGTTCGTGACACAAATATCAGATATTACACTGAAAGTGTTAGAGCTTTACACACAACGTGCACAGAGATGTCACCTACATCAAGGTATTGTGACAAAAGACTTATATAACTCAGTTATGACATCACTGAAGGTGCAGTGTTATATTTTAATTCATAAGGTTTTTTTTTCTACTGACTGAGCTCAAAATAGTCAGCATTATATCAGTGCAAATTCATTAATTAAACTATTTCTTACTGAATGTTGTAGAGTCAAGTGAATAAATATTGAGCCAAAGCAGTGACAGTTACCTCCGATATCCGGACGCAGCTTCTTGTCATATTCTTTCAGTAAATTGTTGAGTATTTCCGTGGCGTCGGTTTCCTGTGATTTAGGAGCCAGCATCTGGTTCACAGTCACATCCTCGTAGTCTCCGTCATACTCCAGTGTTAGAGAGCTACACAGGTGACATGAAACGGCACTGAGTATGGTGATCAGCGCAGGACGCATGTTTAACATAATGTCTGAGACAGTCAGGCTTCTTCATGAAAACTTATAGAGCCAAACATAAAGTTTTCTACAGGTGACAATCACTGCAGCATCATCAAAGCACAATAAAAGCACTTACCAGGTGTGAAGGACTGACAGGAGCAGGACACAGAACAATAATTTGGACGACATGTTTTTCTCAGGATGACAACAAGTGGACAGAGATGTGTGGGAGAGAGGGAAGACGGCGCGATTCGGCGTCTAGATCTGGACGCGATGGTCACAGCAGCAGCAGCAGCAGCTCAGAAGAGGGAGTGAATGGAAAGCTCTTCATAGTTTGTAATCCAACAGTAATTTCACTCATTGTTCAAATCAGGCGTTTTTCCAATCAAATCCTCCCACCTCTCTCCCTCTTCTTACTATTGCCCCTCTTTTCTTTACAGGCGGAGGAGCAGCTTCTCACTTGTGAGGGGGCTTGTGCAGATTGCGGACACTGCTGCTCGTAGCGCAGGTGCGTACATTCTGAACGCGTCCATCCAAAGCCCCCTGTTTCATCAAAACTCCTCAACGGGTAAGTCTGCGTCACTCCCCTTTCTTCAGGACTTTACAGTTCTCACAAGAAGAGTTCCAACTGCACAAAAACTCTTTCTCTCTCTAATGTGTGTCAAATATGTGTCAAAAAAAGATAAAACATGCCCATATACCATATTTTAACTTTAACCTTAACACAATTAAATACGTGTTAGCAATATTAATTAAATGTCTTCTTTTTAAAAAAAATTTCCAAGCTTTTTTTTTTTTTTATTTTGGTGTGGCATCTGCAGTATGAGCACATATGTGACTTGAATTTGTTTGAAAACTTTCTTATCATTGCTCCTTTCCAGCTGCCATATGTCACTAATTGGCATTCAACCTAACACATACTGTTTGTTATTGTAATTGAGGGCCCTTGATGTGCTTTGTCTCGCCTTGTTTTGCCTCATAATGATGCGTCCAATCAGCGTTGGAGAATTAAGACTTAAAGGCACACTTAAAGGCCTGCAATTTAGTGCAGCAGTTCCACAAATCTCAAAGACCCACAAAAGAAAGATTAATAGAGGAAAAAAGACAGTAAACGTCAAGATATGCTGAGTTGTAGTCAGTGGAGTGGAAAACAAACAATGTGGCCTATATTTCTCATAATACAGCTGAATTGCTTCTGTAATTAGATCCTCCCTGGATCTTTAATTTACATGTCCTGTTTATAACAGCTAACACTTAGGACCAGTTCAGAAACAAACAAAATCAACAACGAGGCAGAAAAGACAGCATGTTGTATTTTATTCAGGGGTACAGGTCAAACCCCCAGCCCCTTCTGGCCATCAGTGAAAATGAATGGACAGCTGTGACTGACACTGAGCAGAGCACTTGAGCACCAATAACAAAAAAAGGGCATCAGTGATGTCTTCCTCTGTCGTCCTCCCGTGTTCTCTCTCTGTGAAATACAGAAGATTGTTGGAGGGTGGAAATTAACCGCTGAGATAAATAATCCCTTGATGACTTAGATAACACCATTATTTATTTCACAAATATAATTTCATTCTGCTCTGACGGCAAAACGCTGGTGCCTTTGTGTCTTTACGGCACCAAAGTCAGACAAATGGCAGTTCGCTCAAGATATAAAGCATAAACCCCTTCTACACAGAGAGCAATGGCACGCCATCAGGATGCTGAAATATCTGTTCACAGCTCAATATGTTGTTTAACTGACAGTGTGATCCTCTGACATCAATCCTGCTTGCAGAGCTGCTGCTGTTGCTGGAGTTGACTGTTGTCATCCTCTGCTGGATACAGAGAGAAATGCAGGCACTCCAGAGAAAACAGTGTTCTTACAAATAGTAAAATGAGGACTTCAGTTCATACAAACATGACTAAAACATGCATCATGCACATGAATCAGCTGGGACCTTTGTGCTTTGTTCACTAGTGAGACATCAAAAAACATCAGTGAACTCAGAGGAAGTAATCACAAAAATATAATTTGGATTCATTTAGAATATTTTATTATGTATTTTAGAATATAATAACCTGCCTTCTCCTGTTCCATTGATTTAACATAAGTATTTTCTATATAGACACATATATTTAGTCTTTATGACTGCACCGAGAACACCAAGCCAGCCTTTAAATTAATTGTTTGCTATTAATTAGTTACAACCATTTTATTGTAATGAATAAAATTCATTGGTAAAGTGAAACTATAGTGATCATTGAGCACACAGCACAGCACAGCATGCACACAACAAAATCACCCTCTGCATTTAACCCGTCACCTAAGTGAGCAGGGGGCAGCGTCCGGGGAGCATGTGTGTAGACAGTACCTTGCTCAAGGGTACCTCAGTGGGACCCGGTAGCTGGTGGATTTGAACCGGGGACCTTCCGGACCCAAGTCTGCTTTCTTAACCACCAGGCCACTACTGCCCAAAAATAAGCATATACAGTATAATGTTGTTATAATAAATAGCACTTAGATCACATGTTGTGTCATATTTTTACAAATTAAAAGTCCTCATGGTTCCACCTTTACAAGTTGCATGACATTTCCTGTCACACACCATTTAAAATTTAAAGGCACAGCAACATTTCGACACACTGTGCAGAATATATATATTTAAGGTCACACAAACAGTTGTTAGAAATATAAAATAATGGTGTAAAAAAGAAAATCTGGATTCCTTTAAGAGATTTTCCTTCATGTGAAGTTTCAAAATTGTGTTTGAAACAACACGCTGAACTTCTTAAAACTCTTTTTTCTAAACTAGGAGTGGCTGGGTTTTTTGTGTGTTATAGTTTTGACCACCCTTTTATGATGCTTGCCTTGATTTAGTATTTTTATATTTCTTTCCTTTTTTATAACTGTGCTGTCATGTTTTGTTTTCATCCTTCACCTGGCATCTTGTAACTCCTGTTTTAAAGTATTGTGCTGTATTAATTAAAAAAAACTTTCATTACCCACATGTAACTACTGGCTAGAAACCAATATATATATATATATATATATATATATATATATAAGGTTATGATGGAAAGGCTGATGAAAAGATAAGGTCAGTTTAATACAAAACGTGGTGTGTGGTGAAAGTCTCCTGTGCCTCTGAAAACAAAAGGCAGATTCACACTTGTTGCTCAAAGAGCTTAGTCAGCAATTTAAAAATCAGAGCACTTTACTCAGCAGTTTTAAAGACATTTCATAGATACTAAGCATAGTGAATGGAGCCTTATATTACATTTTCCTAAGCCAAAAGTTTTCACCAGTTTAGACAATAAGATTGATGCTATTCTTGTGTCTCTGGTAAATTTAAATCATCAATTCCACACATAAACACCTGTAAAGTTATAATTAGCACAGATACAGACTGTATATGGGAGTTTCTTAAAAGGTGAAATATTTTTAACTTGCACATCTTTGTCTTCTGATTGCTTCCTGCCACATCAGATGGATTTTAATATGATCACATCTTTACATTCACTTTGTTCATGGCGTCACCGTTGCAAGATGGTGGTGCCTCACAGTAACAAGGTTTTATTTGTTTGTGTTTGTGTCTATGTCGTTTTTCGTTAGCAACTCCAGCAGATTCCCCTCTTTTCCAGTCAACGAGTTTAACTTAACTAATGTCATTAGATTCTATTTTACAAAATAGACAAGAGAAAGGTAAAAATTGTCTCATGTAATCCTCAGCAAGAGAGTACACAAGACGTTCAAGTCCATTCATGGGGAGGACAAATTTTTTACCATTTAAATTCCCAGAGAAGTTAACTTACACCATGAAAACATCTTATGTCCAGGCCTAATCCTTCACAGTCTGTTAAAATTGGTGTTGTTGATACAAAGTGGAATTGTGTCTGAATTAACTGGATCAGGATAAAAAGCTACTTGAAAACGGCTTTGAAAATTTCTGATCATGATGACCAGCAGTGTCAGTGAAAAAAAAAACAAACATTGTGGCAGACAGCAACATTTCCAAGAATCTAATCCATCTGAGAGATTTGGAGGTCACTGCACTCGTGTAAAATCCCACACATACTGCGGTAGCTTTTAAAATAAACAGCAAAAAGCAACACATACATTATACTCTACATAAAAAATATACATGTGTTTAGGTTTTAACAGCATCGATGTGTCTTAAAAAATAACTGGGATAAACACTTTTTGTTGGTTGGATGAGTGCGTCATGTCAGTCAGTTTAAGATGTGTATATAAAGGCCAGTAAACAGGAGGACATTGTGATACTGTAGCAGGATGAGAGAAGACACCCCTCTCCATCAACATTCTGTATCAGTATTCTATATCCTGTAGACTTTGCTTCGCAAGCTATATATTATGATTGATGTCATTTGGTGCCATCAGTGACAGCTTAATTTGGTGTAGAGTATGGGCATGCTGAATGGAAAAAGCAACTTAAATGGAACTAAATCCTTGACAAACAGATGTGAGCCAGATGTTACTGCCACAGAGACCTCCAAGATGGATTTACCAGTCCACCAACCGTGGAGGCTGCATGATCTGGATCTGCATGTGTATAATCAAAGCAGAAGCAGCACGTGCAGCCTGTTGTTCCATCAAGCAAGATTAAGTCAGCGTTTTGTCATGTCAACGGCATAAATGTATGTAAATATGAACTGTACTATTGATTCATTCACTTGTGTTAACTGAATCATTTCTATCTGAATAATTTCTGTATTTTGACCCGAGCAGCCACAGTGTCACTGAGCTTTTTGACTGGTCACAGTAAACAGATGGAGTCAGTGAAGCTTTATTTGAAATCAAGTGTGCATCACAATTAAGACGAAAAAAAAAAGAAGTTAAAGTTTCAATAGGGGCCACTTGCACAGGCCTTTTACATTAAAAAAAAATAATAAAATAAAACACATAAATAAAATAAATATTTTATGGAGGGAAGAGCATTAAAATAAATTAGTAAATGAATGAATGAATTGAGCATAGCCATGTGTATAAAAAGTCTATTGCCAAAAGGATAAAATCTAGATAAAAAGACATCAACAAAAAAACATATGACCATAAACAGAAGTTATTATTTATGAGCATTATTTATTGCTTCAGATATTTGCATGTAAAGAACAGCCTGTACCTAAAATTCGCTTAAATGTAATAATATTACAATACAACTGGTGTGCTCCATAAACGTATTTAATAGTGGCCGGCCACACGCTCATAGTTAAACTATTCATAAAGCCATAGAGACAAGAGGCTTAAAATGTAATTCTACGAAGACTGCAAAACTAACTCTGCTGAAGTGAATATAGTGCATGCAGCCTTCGCAGTTAAAACCATGCAAAAAGCTCAACTTCATGTGGTCTAATGGAGACCTTTAAAATGTTTTTATTTGGGGTTGTTCCATTCCGTTCTTCCTGTACATAAAATTTGAAGCTAGCATTTAGCTTATCCTAGCATTAAGGCTAGAAGCTCGAGGAAACAGCTATTCTGGCTCTGTCCAAGATTTAAACAATCCACTCAACAATAACTAAAACTCAACAATTACCAGCTAATCCTTATCTTTATTATGTATGAGCTGCAGATCAGTTTAATCCAAGTTTAATCCACGTTCAAATTAAAGTGCAACTGCTCTACCACACGCTAATGCAAACAGCCCAAACAAATATCAAACAAATGAGACGCAACATGTTGAATAAGCGAACTTTAGCACAATGTTTAATGCCATGCTAGCTGTTTCCTCTTCATGCTAAGCTAAGCTAACTGTTGCCTAGCAGCGGCTTCATATTTATGATACAGTTACGACAGTGCTATCTGTCTTCTCTTTTAGCTCTCTGGAGAGTAACATAGTCAAATATTCACAAAAACTGAAGCAAAGTTGTGGTGGAAGCCAACTGGTCGCTAGCAGTAGCTTCACACTTAGAGTACTTACATATTGTCATCAATGTTCTCCTTTAACTCCGGGCAAGAAAGCAAATAAGCGTATTTGCCAAAATGTCAAACTATTCTGTCAAGAGAGCACTCTAATATTTAATGACAAGTTTATATTAATAGATCCTAAACATTTGCCTGAAATCCTAGAAACAGCGACTGTAACATGATTTAAAATGCTCAAAATTCAAACAACCATGTCATTGTGGCTTTCTGTCTCTGAAAAACCTGATGACCTGATAAGGTCAAGTCAGTCACTACAGATAAGATAATTATGACAAAAATCTTGCTCAAAGCACTCGAATATTCATCAAGGATATTTGCAAGTTATCACCAAAGCTTATAGAAACAACAGACTTATCTAAAAAAGGAAATGTTAAAAAAAAGCATTGTATATTCTGTCAAAATTGCTAAAAGCTTAAGCTATTCTGCTTTTTTTTCATTATCCAGTCAAAGAAGCATCAGACTAGAATAACACTGTGTTGCTGCATGTGCATAACATAGAAGCTAATCTTACTGGCTTAGTGGTGCTTTTCTAAAAGCAGGGCATATATACATGTTTCTTTAACTAAGACCATACATACATACATACAGTGCATACATACATACAGGATTTCTTAACATTGTGACCTGGAAACAGAAGCTGTCACTGTCACAGCCTGAAATCTGTCCCTGTTTAATCTCAATATGAACAGAAATATAATGTTAAAATGGAAAACTTTCTATGTCTTAATCCAGAAGAATAGCACAAAAAAGAGCAAAAGAGTCAACTGCTCAATGAATGTTTCAAAACTGGCTTCTGAAAAGGAATTGCAGGAGGTTTCAGTGCATTCATAATGAGTTCTCACACTCTGAAGGCAATACATTTAGCATGGCTATTCATCTGCTTTTAACAAGGAAGCAAAGTCCTATGTGCCTGGGCCCAGCCTCACATACCTGGACCTCCAGCCCATTTGTACAAGAGTTATAAAGGTAAAAGCCAGTTTTATAATAACTCAGTAAAAAATATTGTTTTGCATTGCATTTGGCCTTGCTTTACCATCACCTACTTGAGACTCATGGAGAAACTATGATTGCCAAATGTTAAAATGTCAAAAACATCAGAATTTGAAAAAAACTAATCAGTGACTGAGATCTGATATGAAAATAAACATCAAAATTTAAATAAACATTTGAAGGAAAAGTTGTTAATTCTACATCTACTGAACAAAGGCAAACATGGCAACATTTTCCTGAAGCAGCACACATGCAATGAAACCCAAAGGCCTAAAAAAAATACACACCTATGATACAAGGACCAAGTGCTTGGCATCATTTTGATTGCATTCCAGTTACCAAATCCTGAAGCTATCATCAGGAGGATGAATGGCCCTCAGCGCAGAGCTTACTCAGCTCCTTTGATCACTGGTTCCCGATTGAGATACGTGGCCCAGTACACCAGGTTGAAGGTCCCAAACAGCACTGGGAACACTATCCTGGACATCTTGTCAATCTTGCTCACGCTGTTGTAAGTCTTTTTGGGGTCTGGGGCCTTGGTTTCAGAGGGTTTGAGCTGCACAGCTGTGCTATTTGAAATGGTGGCGATAGATGAGTCCTTTGTAAGGTTGGCTGTGTAATTCACACCAGCTGAACAGGTGTTGTTTGGCTTTTTAGACAGAGCCAAAGGGTCTTTCTTCTGCAGAAAATAAAAAAAGGCATTTATTTAGCATGTACACACACAGTCTGTGGCCAGAAACACTGCATCACATTTACTGGACATTTAGTTAATAACACAGCCACAAATAAAAATAAATAAAAAAATAAAAAAATAAACAAGAATAGATGAAGGTTGAACGTGGGGATCAATGTACTTGGGCAATTACGAGCTGGCATTATACCATACCACCGGCAGACCTAGCTGTGAATTTATTGATCCACCATTTTTCAACTTCTGTCTCACCTTATTCATCTCTTACTTTATTGTTATGTGTTACACTGACTTATTTACTCCTCATCCTTTCCTCACTTCCCACACTACCACTGTCTGTTTTAAGGAAGCAACAGCAGAAAGGGCAAGAAATTAGAGGAGGAAGAATGAGAAAGTCAATTTGAGAAACCCTAATGACAGAGTCTGCTGCTGAGACTTTAACTAGACATATTACAAATGTCAGTTACTGGATGACAAAGGTCAGTGGTGATCTTTGTATGATCAGAAGATTTGTATGTGTAAATGGCAAATTGAAGTGGACTGCAGCATTTATATGTTGCTTTTCTTTGTGACCACTTATTCATCTATTTACACTCGCGTTGATACAGCACCTCTATTCAATCACCTACGCAGTGTTCACACACAGGGGCAATTTGGGGTTAAGCATCACACCCAAGGACACTTCAACATAACCCGGAGGAGCCGAAACACAGACCATCTGACTACAACCACAGCTGGGACATGTCACATGTCCCAGCTGTATCTGGGCCTGAGCCTTTAGCTCTTGAAAAATATCTCTATTTTGTGATTGTGCCAAATGTTATTTCAATTTTTAGCCCAACTAAATGTTATTTTAATTTTGTCTTAATTTTTGTCTCAGCCTTATTTGCAGCAGAAGCAGCTGTTTTCAATAAAAAAAGGCTCACTGATAAAGCTAATTTAAAGTACTTGCCAAGCACCAAACAGCAGAGGATCAAAGTTTGTGAAACGAGTGAAACATTTGGCAGCAACTTCATTGTTTTGGCTCTCATCAGTATTGTTCTATCCACAATAGGCAGCTTTGGCAAACCCAATGTGGACTATCTATGGAACAAGAGAGAGCTAAAAAAAACAACTATATTCATCAAACAATGTTAACATGTTAGTGATGTTATGCTATATATTTTATACTTGTGTTTATAACCAAACAGAGAACACAAGCTAAGGACTGATCCTTTGCAACAAAACTGTAAAAAAACAAACCAAAAAAAAAAAAAAAAAAAAAAAAAAAGAAGTACAAAAAGCAAATACAGCTACAAACACACATTAATTTTCCACTATTACAAGGACTCACCTCTGATGACATATAATCTTTAGTCTCCAATACCTGGGACAAAGTTTTAGCTTCATAATAAAACGGTGAACTTGTGGAGACCAGTGTTTTGGTACCTATTTGGTACCATCAATCTGCATCCTCACAATATACTATAAACCAAACTCTCACACACTCTCACACACACACACACGCACGCACGCACGCACGCACGCACGCACACACACACATACATACACATACACACACATCTACAGTAAACATACCTTAGGTTGTTGGGCCTCCATTGCCTTTTTTCCGTCCCAGGCCCAGCTCCTCTTGGTGAAATAGTTGACTGTGGCAAATTCAATAAGGGCAGAGAAGACAAAGGCGTAGCAGACAGCGATGAACCAGTCCATGGCTGTGGCATAGGCTACTTTAGGCAGTGAGTTTCGAGCACTAATGCTGAGAGTCGTCATGGTAAGCACCGTGGTCACACCTGGTGGTGGAGAGGGGTGGGTCAGTTTCACTCACCAGTCTTATTGTGTCTAACAGATTAATTTGTAGGAAAAGCATGGCATATTTCAAAGCATTATACCCCAGGTCATATGTATCATTGGTTTCTGTTCATTTTATTCAGTTTTATATTCTTAGTTTTAGATTTGTTTGTCAAAATCAATCAAGTGATTTTACTGATTAATACATCTGAGGTTTCCATACACACCGAAGACAGTCCGAGCCGGCACAGACTCCCGGTTGAGCCAAAATGAAACCTGGGATAGGATCACGGTCATGAAGCAGGGCATGTAGGTCTGGATTACAAAGTAGCCAATCTTCCTCTTCAGGTAAAAGTGAGCCATCATCACAGTGTACTGACCTGTGGAAGAGAAGAGGAGGCTGGTCTCAGGGTGTAAGCATTTTTACAAGTTTTTTACATTTTAATTTCAATTCTGGCTTAATATACCAAGTTTTATTTCAGTATTAATAGTAATAATAGTATTCAATGCAGAAAGTTGTTAGTATGATTTGATAGCAAATAGCCCTGAAAAGCATGTGTCAATTGTTGATTTTTGGCCACTTGGGGACAGTGCAACAATGCAACACCCTTTGATTGTCACAAAAACATATTAGCAACCTTTAAAGTTGTTTTGGATAATGTATTGGTAAATACCTGCTAATTTTCACATCCAGCAGACACAGAGGAACATTAGCATTTATTTGGAGTTGTGTTTCTATCCAAATGATAAATCTAAATTCAATTTTCACTCTTGTTTTAGCTCTGTTTTGGTTTGTTCTATTTCCAGACGAAAATACCCAGCTCTTTAGTGGCTAAATGTTCCAATATGTTCAACAGCTAGTTGCTAATTGTAACTGTATCTTTGCCAAAGTGCAAGAATTATTAATTAGTGTAAGTTTGTGGTATCTTTAGGGGTATTCAACCATTACTAACTTCATGTGGCCCCTAAATGCTATATATATATTTACCTGTGCCAACTTACATGATAATGATAACCATGGTGAAGTTCTAGCTTTAATTGTTACTGTTAGGGGGAATTTAGAATTTAGAATTTAGAAGAAGAGTCCTCTTCCTTTTCAGCCTCTTTTCAAAAACTATTCCTTTTTGAATTAACATGGCTTTTGCTTATTTTCAGTGATCCTTTCAGTGCTTTCAGACTGAAAGTGTGATTAACGCATACACCAGTGAACTTGACTTGAAAGCCTTCAGGACTACAACTTCAAATGTGAAAGTACAAGATAAATTACTGAAAAACAGGTTGTTGTTGAAAATCTTCATATCCCGTTAACCAACTGAAGATTGCATTTGAAGGGTTTTTTTTTTTTTTTTCAAAAATCCTGTCAAGCTATGGCGTCTGATAAACTATAGAAAATGCACAGATGACTGCTGGTTTCTCCTGGCAAAATCGGATTTTTCTGTCTCACTAATCCCTTGTCACAATCTGCATCCTGCATATCTCTCTCACTCTCTCACTCGCTCTCCCTCTGTCTCTGCCTCTCTTTCTTTCTCTGTGTGTTAGTGTGTGTACATGTGTGTGTGTGTGTGTGCGCAGCAGACAGTCCACCCCGTTCTGTCAGGCCAGGCCACACTTGATTGGGAACGTACATCTTTGCCTTGCCTGAGCTCAAGCGCTAAAACAGACCTGGATCAGCAGTGATTACAGGCAGGTGCACAGATGACTGAAGCAGAGGGGGGTTGAGAGGGACAGGAGGAAAAGTTTTGGATGGTCTGTGCAATGCGACAAAAACCATCATGTCCTTAATGAAAAGGGCACCTGTGCTGCCTTCTCTCTGTGGACTACTAGCCAGCAGCCCTGCTCTGTGGCGGCACAACCGGGCGAACGCCACTCTCATCTGACCGCCTGCTGGGCTTGGAAAAGTGGATGGAAATCTCCAAGGCCTGAAAAAATGCGGTGGTGGTGGATTTTACTGCTTGGTTTTTGGAGTGCCTGTGGGGAACTGCCATTCATAGCAGAGAACAATGCAGCGATGCTGGTTAACTGGTGAGTGCAGATCGAAAACCATCTGTTGAGCTTTCCGTTTTGACCCGAAAGCGCTGATGTGTGTAATGTCATGAAATTACAACGTTTGCTGATCATTAATTCAATTCCTGTGTCTATATTTTCATCCTCTTTGGCTTAACCTGCAAGGTCAAAGGTCACGCCCACTCACCCCCCCACCCCACCCTGTGTGAGCACTTTGCTGAGTTATTCTTAGGTTGTTAAAGAGGGTTTGTACCCCAGATTAGCAATGCTAATTAAGGCCATGCTGGCTCTGTTGAGCTTCTTTCTTTAACTCGTCTGAGCGCTGTTGGGTGGAGAGAGTACTATAGCAACCTGTGTGTTAATCTGACTTTGTGAAGCGTCAGGGTGTTGTAGCAGCCTGAGCGCTGTTGGATTTTCTCCTGCTGTGAAAAAAAACATCAAGACAGTTATTGGTGACTTGTTTCATTACCCAGTGTCAACACCAGATATCTCTGTGTACAATATAGCTGAAGGAACACCTCTGCTGTCATAAAGTCACTCCCTACAAGCAGCAGAAACGTATTATCATACTTCTTTACATAACAGAATTAAGCAGATGCCGCTTGTCACCCCCCTCCACCCCCCACCCCCAGCCCATACACACACACACACACACCCCCACGTGTCTCCGCTGGCATCAGCCAATCCCTGAGCTGTGACGTCACTCGGTAAAAGCACAACTGATGGGCCTGCGTACGGATTAACCCTACAGACCCACTGGCTCAGACCATGGATAAGTGATTTTTTTTGCCACCCCCCTCCTCTTGGAAGCCCCAGAGACAGCTGGCTATGTGTGGGAGGCATTCTCAAATCCTTGTGATTCATTCATTGTCTCTATCCAGCATGATTTGAAAACATTTTCTTCTCACAACATCTTTGGATGGCACACACTGTAATAACACAGAGCTAAATAATAGAATGGAATCAGGGGCTTAACATCATGGCCCTGCTACTGAAGCTACTGTATGCCACAGGAAAGGATGTCAGGGTGAAACCAACATTAAATTCCAGCTAATATGTAAGTGGTTGAGTGTATGACAGTGAAGGATAAGTCATCTGTAATCAGGGGCCTAGTCATCCAGAGTCAGGTAGCGGTTCACTCTCACTTCATTGTACCTCTACTGGTGAAGATGTCCTCTGTCCCCGCCGTCTGACCTATCAGATGGTACTGATTGAGCCGAGAGCCTTCCTCCGCCACCACCACTGACTTGGCTGCTCCCAAAGTCCAATTGTAGACCACCTCAGAGACTGGATATGCATCTAGAAAAAAAAAAAAAACAGAAGACAGAAAAATGATTTATCAAAAACAGGTTGTTACAATATTTTTTTTCATTTGTGAAGTGTTTACATCTTCATTAATACCCATGGAAAACAGATGAAAATCTACACATGAGAGATGTATTAATACATCTTCCTTTCCTTGCATTCAGTATTTTTATGGCAAATATTCTTGTCATATCTTTCCTGGTATTTTAGAAGATCATGTAAAAATACTGAATTACTGCATCACCACTTTTCCTGACACACAGAAGACAGACAGAGGAGGTCAACCACTGTCTCAAACCTAAGATTACTCCTTATCTGTACAAGGAAACACTAAGCAGTTGAACAGCAGTGACTGAAAGTTAAAAAACATGTTATAATAAAACTACTGCCCTTCAGCCTCAGTGCTTGTTCACTACATTATTTTCATTTCCACTATGAGCTTTTGCTGTAACCTCTTTTGAGAGCAAAGATGGGTTTGATGAATACCATTTTACATGAATGCAGTTATGTAAGAGTTACATGTGAGTTCACAGGCTCATAAAAGCCTGACTGTTAAACAGGTAAACTGATGTTATTCCATTTTTTTCTATTTTTTCTACTTTTACTTAGCTCCTAAACTTATAAAACTATTATTACTGACACCACACAGAAACTGTTAAACTATAATATATCCTTATTTATGAGATAATTTTGCTGTTGCTTTGTTGACCAAAAACAAAAAGTCTTATTGTGTAATAGATAAAAATGTTTCTGTCATTGATTTTACCAATGAAATACAATAAATTGTTTTCATGTTGATGTTCCTCATCTTCTCAGATGTTTCCAGCTAAGAAATGTGGCGTGACCTTTCACCCACTTTGCTTCATTACACAGAGATTATCTTGGTGTCACTGTTAAGAGCTTGTGTTTGGATCTGATGTAATCAGTTTGAGTGTATCACAATACGCAGATGTCACTAATGGTCTGATGTTATGTGTGAAGGTTGCCACACTTTGACAGATTGTCTTGAATGATACTGGCTTTGACACTCCAGCTCTGTGCAGATAATATTAGAGTGTTTGAGTTTGGTTCAGAGTCAGTCTGAAGCGTTGCCTCTTTCATATGCTGAGGCATCACACATCCACTGAATAAACAATCTTTCATTCAGGCAGGTTCACTCTGAAAACAGCAAACCCTGCAGAATGCAGAAATAGCCTCACACTGTGGGACAAAGCAACCACACTGTTGAAGCACTAAATCTGTGTGTGTGTGTGTGTGTGTGTGTGTGTGTGTGTGTGTGTGTGTGTGTGTGTGTGAGAGAGAGAGAGAGAGAGAGGGAGAGAGTGAGTGTCTCAATTGTACTGCAGTGCAGTGTCCAATCTAACAGTATTCCATTAATCCAGCAACTGTGGTGTTAGAAGACTTCACAGCAATTTAGATTTACCCCAGTCCACCAGTCTGTGGATTAGCATCACTTCACACTGTGTCGAACACATCTTTGTACTTTGTAAGTGATGAACAGCTGAATTTCTCCAAGGAGCACACATTACTTGCTGTTTTTATGAGCAAATTATGGAAAAACAAACATATGATTAATTCCTGGATAATCGTCTGTACACTTGTATGTTTCAGAGAGCTTAATCAAAATAACAAGACACTTTGAAATAGAAATGACACAAAATGTATCATGTAATGAAATTCAAGTCAGGTTATGTTTGTCTTACAACTGACTCTCATTATGACTGCAGATCTCTATATAGATATTTCTATGTATATGTGCATCAACTGACTGCCAGAAGAATGACAGTCAGTTGATACAGATGCTCATTTAATACTGCATACACCACTGTTTTATAGGTGACTCCAGGAAGTCACTACTGCCAGCCAAGAAATGGTCCAATTCCTATCCAGAGTGATTGTGTTTATTCCTTAATTTTTATACTGATTAATGTTAATTCATGGATAAGTTCTGGTTCTTTGATTCTTAACAACAAATCTAGTTGTAATGAAATGAAAAGGGACATGAAGATTTAATATAAATTAACACGTAGGTCTTTTGTCTGTTTTGTATCCTGAGTCTCACTGTGAGACCAGTCTTTAATATTTGCAGTAAACGTTTTTTTTTTTTTTTTCCATTCAGTTAGCAGCATGCTGAACATTAGGGCTAATGTATGTCAGTGCAGACAGCTGCTACTGTCAGGAGGAACATTTCAAATTTCATAGAAATATTTAGTCAACTCAAACTGAAACAAACAAGAGTGATGTTTTGGTGACACACAGCAGCTTTATTACTCAGGAACTGTAGCGAGTAGATGCTCTAAACAAAGTGAAGCAATCGATTGCACATTTGGACATACGGAATTCAAGCAGGGAGGGAAGGGTTATAAACTGCAAACACTGGGGAGTGTAATGAGCTTCCTGTAGTTTGTAACAACAAATATAATGCAATAATCTACATTTTTAGCCGATGGTCCAATTTTCTTCACTATACAGTATAATCCACCTCTCTACTGTTTGTTTGCTCGCTATTTTTTTATATACAGCAAAACGCAAACTTCTGCAAAGTCCATCTCTTTAAACGTTAAACATCTATTCTTATGTCAGGCTCTCAGAAATCATACTGTTATTTAAAATCATGACATCACAGGGAAACTTTACATAACTGTGTGATCTGAATTATACTGTAATTCACTACAAGAGTACTGCGCACAGGAAATAATTCATGGTGTTCCAGGAATGCATAGTCCTTGACATTTAAGGACAGTCCATGATTAGAAATGCCTCGCAGTCCTTCACAGCTCTGGTTGAATACAATTCTGACACGTCATATGTGACCTTTGGCTGGCAGGCGTGCTTGTAATGCTGAATAGACTTCTAGCGTAAAATAGAGCAATGACCTCGCCACCTACAGCAAACACCAAGTTTGATTTTCAGACAGAGATAGAACTTTCAAGCAGGTTCAAATGTCAAAATGTCTCATTCTGCACAACGGTTTACAAGCTAAAGTGACTGTGAGCACTGAATTTGCAGGCACACAACTTTTGCTCAGGTTTAGGTCTGGAAGTATCTCCTGCTGTGAGTTTTTTCACATAATTTCTCAGTAATTAGCTAAAGCTGCCTTTGCTCCAGCTGTTAGGATTGATGCCATACATTCATGCCCACGTTTTTTCCTGTCCATCATCAAGTGCAAATGCTCATAAGGTCTGACATGAAAATAAGAAACACTGGTTTATCTGCATAGTTATGAATATAGAACACACTTTAATAAGCACAAGGCTGTGATGTAAAAGGAAAAAAATGAGCAGTTATTATTTATTGGGTCACAAGAGTGTCTGAAAATGAGGTAATTTTCTGTCTCATTTTGTTTGCTATTTGCATTTCAGGTCATTTGCAGGTGAGCAAGGTGGGCTGCTGCTATTCATTTGTGGGACACAAGCTTTTTATATTCAGCTGTGAATTAGAAACCTGCAAGAACACAATGTGCAAATTAGCATTTTAAACAAATCTGTCCTACAAATGGACTAGAGGATATGCTAGAGCCTGGTCGATGAACGACAGGAAAACAAAAAACTGGAGTAAATCATTGTGAAATACAGCACTAAACACCCACCATATAATTCTGCACGGAATCAAGTTTGAATCAGGCTATTTGCTGCATGTCACTGTCCTTCTGAGCATTCCTGACATGTGAAAGCTACAATAACCCTCACCTTTGACCACCAAAATTGAATCAACTCATCTTTGAGTGTACAAACTCTGGAGACATTTGCTTAGGTTTGTAATAAGATATCATAATCAAAGGGCAATAAAAACGTTATGTTATGTTATGTTATGTTATGTTATGTTATGTTATGTTATGTTATGTTATGTTATGTTATGTTATGTTATGTTATGTTATGTTATGTTATGTTATGTTATGTTATGTTATGTTATGTTATGTTATGTTAGGTAGATATAAGAAGTTAATTAGTGAGCTTTAGTTTCACTGGTGGGCAGATTTTGTTTCCTGGTCACACTATCCTACCCCAGGTTTTATACTAGGCTAAGCTAACATCTCCTGGCTCTAACTATACATATGTAAGACACGGGAGTAGATGCAGTAGATACAGTACAGTATGGAGTAGATACAGTATAATGAAAATGGCATATCATCATGTGTGAGACTTTTTTTGTTGACCAAAGAAACAAAATGTAATCAAGGAAGTACAGCAACGACATGAGCTCATAGTAATGTGTCTAGAAAATACACTTTTAATCCATCATCCATTTCCTTTAAATTGTACCAAAGTTACAATTGCATCTTGAAGCAGACAGTGTGGAGCAATAGTTAAAGTATCATAAAGCAGTGGATGAGACTGTTAGCAGTATTCAGTCCATAAGAGGTGATTAACACGGCAGAGGGCTGGTCTGCTGGAGCTTTGAAAGCCTTATGCTCATGAGTGAGTGCTGTCCATTGGGTCAAAGGATTAGTAAGGGTTAATGGAGTCTGAGAAAACAGGCTATACTGCACCACTGCAACTTTTACAGCTTATAACCTCATATAGGTTGTATTTTTTTCTGTTTTCTGTTTCTTTTTTTGCCATTACATTAGATTTTATATATTCCTTTATGGCCAACATGGTACCATGTCACCTTGACTTGAGGTGCACATGAGAGATTATATTATCACACAAATTAATAAGGTCATTTAAATGGAAAACAATGTGTTCAGAAATATGTCACATCATATCAACGTTTTTGTATGTTAGTTTACTTAGATGTGTTTTTGTAGTATATATTTTATTATATTGAAATCTACTTATCATGGTATTTATTACCAATTACAAACATTCAACATTTTTTATCATGTTTTCATAAACAAAATATCTATCGAAATGTAATGTAAATTTTAACCAAATTTCCTGACAGCCAAAGAAAATATGATGTTTCCACTACACATTTACTACATGTTTACTTTTCACAGCATTTTTTAAAGGCTTTAGCATTTTTTCATAAGTTTTTTGGAAGCAAGCAGTGTGTTATTGTATATAATTATCTTATATAGTTATCTTAGTCACTGAACCCACAGGACACCAAGTAAAGACTTTGTTTAATTAACTCAAGCAGGTTTTGACTTTCTTGGCTCCCACATATGTTAACAGGCACGGAAACTTGGTGGGGTCTTGGTTGGCTGTTGTGATTATCCTTTGGTGGCCAAACCAAAGCTGACCTGGGAATGCCTAAATGTCATGACACAGGCTATGGGACATATTGCTGCTCTGACTGTGCCTGCCCAGAAAGTGTTGGGACCCAAGCTAACCCTCCATACGTCAGTGACAGCGAAGACTCAACTGCTAATCTTAGGCTTACATGACAGGAGCTCTCCAGATATTTCTGTATCACCAGAGACAAACTAACTAGCTTAAAAGTCGTGAGGAAGACTTTACACAAACTACAACTGTAGTTTAGCCATGCATGTGCAAACTGTATGATTTGATTTTTAAATCTTAGTGTGTGTGTGTGTGTGTTTGTGTGTTCATGAATGAATGTTGTCTGAATGTGTTTGAAATCTAGCTGAGGCAGTGAAGGATGAGGGAGAGCAGCCCTGACATATTGATTAATAGCTTAATCAGGAGCAGTGTGCCAGTGTTGACATGGAATCTCTTGCTCTGACACAACAATAGCTCTGCACCTGATGGACATGAGCTGTCCAACCGTGTAGATATACTGAAACTGATGCTATGTCAAGTGACCTCATATATTTTAGGGCTGTTTTCAGGTTGCAGATATCAACACAGCAACACAGCAACTTCACATGCATCATTTAATATTCCTATAGAGACATTTTTTACTCACAGCTTCCAAATTTAAGGGGACAAGCGTGGGCATCCATTGGGAAATCCTCCAACTGCATGGGGCACTCTGCTGATATAGTCAGTCTGAAAGAAGAAGTCACCCATGAAATCAGAAAATTAATTGTATGATCATCATCATCTTCACAAATTTATGCATTACAGTATTAAAATGTACTCATATATTAATCTCAGTCCAGCAAAACGTTGCATCCAGCCATTTAACAATGAAAATCATAATCATATCTCCATTAGTATATCTCAAATCATTAATTTCTGTGTGAAATGTTAACTTTCACTGTACAGAGCAATAAGTCAGCTGGGAATCATTTGAGAAAATAACTGAGGATTAGATTATTTTATAGAGTGAGGATGCCACCTGTCTTTGGAACTACATTACAGGGTAAATAAAGCTTTATTGGACAGAACAGAAAGCAAATGTAGTAGATCTAAAGTGTTCACACTGTGTCCACATGGGTCACAGTCAACTACATTGTCTTATCTAATACTGCCCCCTGGTGGATACACTTATAATAGTCAGAGCTGGTGTCATCATAATCAATAAACACAAATACCAAATAACGTCCTTTTTTAGGCCAAATTAAGTGGTTTATGCTGGAATTGACCATTTTAATTTCATGCTGTTTTCTAATTCTGCAATAACTATAATATACAGAGGGGAATAATATAGTTTTTTCCAGATTAAAAAAAATAAAAAAATAACTGTACAAAATGATAAAAGGTCATTAATAATAAAACAAAAAGAAAACAAAATACTCAAATATTATATGATATTAAACAACTATAATGATATACATTTAATTTAAAATTTAAAGCAGGACTTTTACTTGTAGTGGAATTATTGTCCTGTCCTCACACTAATAAGACCTTCTATGATAATAGAATAGTAATAGGATGCCTACAGAGTTGTGGTGTCAGTGTATTACTAACCATCTGCTTCCTCATCTGTTTTGCTGTTTTACTTTACTACAATGACCTTGAAATATAAATAGTGAAAATGATAACTGAAATACTGATGAGCGTGGGATAAATGTTTCACATTAGAGAGAACACTAATATACTGTTTAATATTTTGTCTTAGTTAAGTTGCTCATGGATTCTGCCCATGTTATGTCATACATCACCCCCTAGTGGATCATTATGTAAATGCATTACATGGAATGGACAGTGTTTGTAGTGAGCACTGTAAATCAGAAGTCCCTCTGACATTAATTTTGATTCTGCACCGAAGAACATCCTCTGCCTCTATCAAGCAACATCAGAGCTGTTGTAAGCAGGCTGACTTTTGATTAACGGATCAGTGATTGGCTCTAAAATGTGCTGCTTTTACAATGATATGTTCATATCATTGTATACTAAATGTAAATAATTTGAGCATGGCAACTTTGGCTGTGGGAAATGATAGGAGGCGTTTTTAACCACTTTCTGACAACAATCAGCAGATTAATTACTAGATGCAGCCCAAAGAAAGTATCTTTACTCTATAAAACCACTGTAATTACTCTGCTATTGTATCCTCTCATTGTATTGTCATTAGTGCCAGAACTGGAGAAAAGGCAGTTGTTTAAAACTGGTGTTTATTTGAGATGAATCACTAACAAAATAGTATTTTAATATCAAATCTCAGAGCTGCAGGATGATCTCCAGGTTAATCTAAAACTGCATATCTCTAATATTTCTCCACAAAGGGGGTCTGTAGTGAATGTGCAGTCTTTAATGAGTCAAATATTTAGGGAAGTGACTCCTTAATAAATCATCAGAACAAGGATGGTGCAGATGAATAACCCAGTGGAACAAAAATGCTGCCATCTGTGCTGTTTCACAGGGGTACATGTTATGTTTCAGATTAATAGAAAATTATTGTGAACTATTGTGTGAGAATACAAGAGTCCGAAATATAAAGTGAGGCATAAAACTGTATTTCCTCTGAGAGATATTTTCATGGTACACTAGCTGGGGTGCTGCACAGTGCTTGTTCTGTGAATGTGGGAGAGTAATGCATGCATAAAATGTTTCTCTAATAAGCTTGTTCCCAGAACACAAACGCATTAACAGACCATTGCCAACCTATTTCTAATGGCTTGTAGACTTCAAAAATGTACTGTAGATTTGCAGCAATTTTACAGTCAGTGGATCAATATTCGTTTTTGACATGCAGCCATGTCCATTTCCTCCAACTTCCCTTGTTAATATTTGATTTGGAGGATTTATTGTCCTGATAAGATGATGACACAGCACTGAAATGGAAGTGAAATGAGATGATTCTATCCAGCATATACCATTTCTACAGTGCAGACTGTAATTCATTAATATGACAAAATAAATTACTTTTCATCTCTTAAGTGACAGAGCCTGCAAACAAACTGTACTTTACACTTTACACATCTGCTGCAGCTCTCGTGAATATACATCATTTTAAATGTGAAGTGTGGAGTGTGACTGAGTGCTGGGGCAATAATAAGCACAAGAGGTCATGCTGTTTTCCTTCCAAAGTAAAGGTTTGTGTGATGTGGCAACATAGTTAATGATGAAGGACTGAACAGCCTCTTAGTGGCAGAGCACTGGTCACAGAAAACATTTCAAGTTCCTCTGACCTCGAGTCAACAGCATGAGGACAACAGGGTGATGCATAGATGCACCACTGAAACATGTAGCGCGAGTATATGGGCTTAGTGTTTAATGCAGTGGGGGTCTTAAAAACCAATACTGAAAGATGTATTACACAACGATGGAGAGTTTAGTCATCTGTCCAACTTCTAATTGGATTATACAACATTTCTAAGCAGCACTTGTCACATATGATGACTCAAAGTTTGAGTTCTGAGGGTGAGCTGAAAAAGAAGTGTTTGTCCCACTGTAGTCCCAAAATGGATTAAAGGTCAACCTTGACAGAGCTTACCTCATAGTATAGAGGAGAGTCCCGTCGTCTTTGAGCCGCAGCAGTTTGTTGGGTGTGGTCATATTGTGGGCAACTGATTTCTTTCCGTTGAGGAAGAAAGTGTCGGGGGTCCAGATGTTACTGGCTAAGAGGTTATTCAGAGGAAGCATCTGCATCGGGCCTTTAAAGCGAAGCCTCTCATCTTTCCAGCTCTGACGGAAGAAAACGTCAATGGTGTATTCCTGCACAAGAAAATACATATGTAGTATATATTTTAAACATTACAGAGTCAAATGCTCTGAACATTGAGTAAAAGTTGAACAGAAGAAAGTTTTTACCATCTCAGTGTCAGACACAGGACCGAAACTTGTGACAAAGATGTTGGTTTTAATCTCTGTCACCTTTTCTGTGAAAATAGAGTGAGACAGTGGGAGCGCAGTGAGAATTTGCCACAGTTTTTTTTTTTCCTGTGACATTACACAAAATTATAATAAGGTACAAAAAGACAAATGACTATTCTAAGCTTTGTGCCCCCAGTTAAGCTGCTGAAGGAGCTACATCTGTTCTGTATCAGCATAAAACATTTTGATCTTCTTGTGGGAAAATACAGTGAGGATGTAAAATACTGGCACTAAAGAGGAATCATATATTTATGTGGCTATTTGGTGAAGTCTGAAAGTGATGACATTTACTCAGACGTTAAATGAATTTGATTCAGACATTAATCTAGTGAATACATTGTAGTTAGCGACAGAGCTGCCATGTTTAACACACTGCCACCTCCAGGCTCAGATGTTAATACTTTAATACTCTTTATTAAATTCTAAATGGCATTAATTGGAAGATTTGCAACATGTTACCACTGACACTGTTATTTTCAACTGATCTAATTAATACAGTCACACATAAGCCAGCTGAGAACTGATTGTAACCATTGTATCTTTCTAAAAACACAATCACTGAGAGAACTCTGTGCTTTTGTTTAGCATCTTTATAGCTATATATGTGTGACAGAGATTACAGTCCACATGGAGAACAAAGCTCTGCACTGCAACATCTGTCTAATGCTTATTCCACATGTGGAAAATTACAAAGTCTTCAGCAGAGATACACGATCGGCTGATCATCTTTGATGAAGCTGTGTTGTTTTACTATAGTATCCAGATGTGAAGGTGGAATCATTAATGTGAAGGTGGTTTATTTAATCTTTTTTAAACTGGATTTTAATCCATTGTTTCTCTCTAGTAAGTATCAGAACATTGCAGGAATGCAAAAAAAAAAATTGTACCATTGTACCAAGTGATAAATCCAATGTGACTAAGAATAAGTGATTTGATTATACATATAAAAGGATTGCTTTCCCAATCCGATTGATAAATATAGCTTACTTTATATTATACAGGCTTCAAGCCCCAAGAGATGGATTAGGATATGAATTATTTGTTTGAGAACTTTAAAAAATATTAGTAAAACAGTTACTGAAAGTGAGATTAACAAAAAGGGAAAAATCTGCATTAATAAAAGGGGCTTTAGTGACTCCTAGTGGCAGTATAAGATGTGTGTTTTAAAACTAAAAGATCTCTGCTAGATGTAAGTGTATAATTATGGGTGTTTGTTCAATGGGACTCCTTATGAGGCTATATTAATTATATGAAGACTGGACAAATGCTGGTAGAATGAATCCTGATCAAACTGTATTTAAACTGTGTTTTATACTTGGTCCTACACAGCAACTTGAACAGCCTCAACAGCACTGACTCCTGAAGCTGCCAGTGTAACTCTGGAACTTCTAGACAACATCTGCAGGACTTTATTTGTATGTGTATCTGTATTATACGTGTAAACAGCACAAACAGTACTCACCTTAAAGTTCTGCATTTTATCATAATAATAATTTATTTCACAGTGTTTTTAGAGGGATTATCTGCTACAGTAGTGGTAAAATATAGAGCAGCAGAAAAGAACAATCAGTATTCTGTCTGATTCTCATCTAAGAGAACTTTTCAGCTTTGACCTGATGTGCTGAGAACAAAGCAACGCGGCTGCAGTTAAATGAAAAGCAATAACGGCTTTCTCAAGGTCACACCTATGAGCGTCGGCTTGTGCTCATACTGCCATTAAATCACACTCTGAACTGGTTTAGAGAGCCGATCGTGTATCTCCGCTGAAGACTTTGTAATTTTCCACATGTGGAATAAGCAGAAGACATATGTTGCAGTGCAGAGCTTTGTTCTCCATGTGGACCGTAATCTCTGTCACACATGTATATCAATAAAGATACTGAACAAAAGCAAAGAGTTGTCTCAGTGATTATGTTCTCAGAAAGACATAATGGTTACAATCAGTTCTCAGCTGGCTTACGTGTAACTGTATTAATTAGTTTAGTGACAGAGGTATGGAAGTTTCTATATCCAGCGGTCTTACCTCCCAGTCCAGGGCGGAGTCTGTTGTCATAACCATCCAGCAGTCCATCCAGGATGCGTGTGAAGATGGTGATGTTATCATTTAACTCTGCCTCTTTGGGAGTTCCTGCTACCTCCTGGCAGAGGCTGCACACAAGAGCCATGTCCACATTATAATAACGACTTCAGGGATGTGAAGTGGAAAAAGTCAATCTAAGGCAAAACCTAATGTAACCTTTAGATAATCAAACTTACCTCCAAAAAAAGTAACATCAACAATAACATTTTAGCCATTCAGTGGAACACCACAGGAGCAACAACTACATTTATATTTCCTAGAAAGTTAAGGAGGTCAGTTCCTTACCTCAGACGGCAGATGATGCTCACAAGCAACACACAGACCCACAGATGCCTCATTGCAAAACTGTAACACATTCCATCGCCCATTCCTGAAACAAGAGCAACATCCTCACGCTTAAAATATAGTCAGCATTAACAGCAAAGCTGTCATTGTCCTGTGTTTATATCACAAATTAGAGCAATTTCTACAGAATTTAAGTGGCATTTGGATGCCACAAGCTTGAAAATGTAAATATCTCAATGTACCCATGATAATAATAATAATAATAATAATAATAATAATAATAATAATAATGCTTGCATTTTAATATTTAAAGATAATTTAAAAAACATAATGTCAACTTCCTTTGGTGCCCTTCCTTCCTCCCTTTCTTCCTTTCTCCTACAGTTCACCCACCTCTCTGCCAGACCCTCTCTACAATTTGACTAATGAACCCTAAGTAAGTTGATCACTCCTGACAGAACACATGGCTCAGCTCTGGTCTGTTTCCCACCGGTTAAACGTGTGAGGTGCCTCTACCCGTGCTGTGTGTATGTATAGATATGTAAATAAACGTATAGACATGTAGAAATACAACTACACTTCATCTGAGATCTTCCACCAGCGCTGTCTCGCCTGCACCGCAGCTGGACTGTGTAACGCACAGTAAATCCTCCTTACAGTGAGACTACGCATCCTGCACAGCATCCCTCTCTCTTTCCATTCACGACTCACTCACACACTCGCATCTTCACTGTTTCTACATCCTTAAGTGGGATGGAGAGTATAAATATCTCTCCTCCTCCGGCTTTCATCACCACCGGCCGCGGTCCTCTAAGTCTAACTACCATTATCATAACCAGTATCACCAACATCAGCAGCAGTAACAGACCTCGGGTATATTCTGCTGTAACCTATTCTCCTCCAATGCACACACGTCCCATTACATCTCACAGTGTTTAGTCCACACAGTGGCCTATAATAACGCTCTGCTGCACAGGCGCTAAGCCGCAGTTGCCGAATCTTACCACACAAGACGATGCGCAGTCAAACTTCTCCCAGCTCCGCAGATATCTCACATGCAGCTTGCACTTTTTTTCTTAGTATTTGACATCAAATATGAAGAACGTCACATTCATAATTGTATATCGGAAAAAAGAGAATTAGAGCGATGGAGGAGAAAGAGAGAGAGAGAAAAAAAAAAACAGATGTGAAGTAATTTCACCGTCAGCGAGCTTTATTTCGCCCCCGGAGCGATTAAAAGGTTGGTAGCGAAAAAATAAACCCTTCCCAACACTTGTGCTGACTGACCATCCTTTAGTTTGGTCTCCGAGGGGCCGCCGAGATCTGCGCAGAAAGGCTAGCAAAAAAAAAAAAAAAAAAAAAAAAAAAAAAAAAGAAAGACAGATAAAGAAAAAGAAAAAAATCAAATGCAAATACTCTACAGTGTGGATTGAACAGACGAGCGAGGATGTACGGTCAGCGAGCAGAGGAGTGATGCTGGTGAGAGAGAGAGAGAGGTGGCGAGACAGAGCAGGGAGGGGATGATGGAGGGAGGGAGAGAATAAAAAAAAAACATAAATTATCAGCAGTAGCGATGATAAACCATAAGAGGGAACTTCACAACAACATAAACATTTTAAAAGCTTTAATAATGATATTATATCAAAAGAATATACATTTTGAGAATGTGGCTTTTAATGTTGCAGGAGAGAACAACACCATTGCACTTCTTTTTCTAGTGTTAAATACCATGAGGTGATGCTGTGTAACCCCACCAGCTATGTGCACAGTGAGGAAATGTCAGTTGGTTAAACATTGATTGCAAGCAGAGCAGTGGACCAATCCAATATGTTCGAATTCTTGTTAGTCAGCACTAAAGACTGGTTTCCAAAAAAAAAAAATACTTAAAAAAAAGACAATCAATTTGTTGCATATTCATTTAGGATTACTAACGTGTCCTACCTTGATTTCTGGTAATGGAGTCAGGGGAGTAAGAGTTGGATGTGTTTGATGGTCATTTGTGTTGTGTTGTGTCCCTTATAAATTTACTTTTTTCCATTTTTGGCAGTTCAACCTAGTGTAGCCTTGACTTAAGTGGGACACAAACTTGAAAAAATAGAGCCCTTTCTTTCTTTCTTTTTCTTTTACTTTTTCTTTTAGTTAATGGTCCAGATTGCAGCAGGAGACAATATGTCACACACTTGTGCCAGAAACACAAATAGTACTCTAACAGTATATTTCATCATTCTGCTTTCACTTCCACCAGGATTAGAGTCAACCCACTTCCAGCTGAGAAAGTTATAGGAATTTATTTTTGAGAGTTTTTAAATGTTTTTATCCCTTCCTGAATGTGAGAGCCTGCTGGTATTTGTGTTTCCTGACACAGCAGAGGTTGGAAAAAGTCAACACATTGTATTTATACAGCAAGTAATGTCTTGTTTTTTCATGTTTACAGGAATGCTGTTGATGGGAACAAAAAGCTGTATGCCATCTATGACACAAGGTATGTCTCTCCCAAATGTTATATTCCTAAAGTTAAGAAAAATTGCAGTCCACTGTCTATTTCTTTATTAAACACAGGGGGAAATTTGTTGGAATGAAACCAGCTGAGGCACATGCTCTTATTCCCTGCAGTGATATTGAACTTCTTCCACTACAGCAAACACTGTAGCGAACAAGCGGAAAAAGAGCTTAGAATAGAAAGTGCAGATATATTTATTGTGAAATCTTCACAGCAGCAACTGAAACTGAGTGACACCATGATTCTCTCTCTCTCTGTCAAGAACTAGGATCAGGTTTTGAGCAATAAATGAGCCCTCTTGTGTTTTTATTTCCAAATAATCCTGAATTTATAGTTAGGTTATCAAATGTGTCCTGTTTTCCAAACCTCCAACTCAAGTCTTAACACATATTACCACACTGTGTTTGTGGCTACAACAGAAAGACTGTCCTTGTTGGTTAAAAATTATTCTGAAGAACAATTTCATCAATTCATCTACACAAGGTTTTTTTTATTATTTATTTATTTATTGGAGACAATGGCAGATATTTTGATTTATTCTAAAAAGTTTAACTTTAGTCTCAAAATTTCAGCTCTATTCGCAAAATGCAAAATCTTACCCATTCTGTATGCCTGGTCATAATTCTTCTTCATACAGTTCCGGCACATGTACAAGCACCATCTACTTAAAGCTGGCTAATGTTATCTAACTGTCAGTGGCAACCATAAGCTAATGGTCACACCAGAACAAATAAGGCTGTAGCAGCAAAAACCCCTGAGTGTACTGATTTAAGTAATAGTATGATAGTGTGTAGACAATGTTCAGCCAATTGGAGAACACAATATTGGTGTAATTTCTTCTTTTTTGTTTACATAATTTGTGCAAAAACAATAGTTCAGCTTTAGCAAAGTCATCTTGTATGTCCCTGCTAAGTGGCAGAAGTGTTTTCCACGACAAAGTATTTGGGCTTGCCTACTCATAATGTTTAAATCAAAGGAGGAAGTTTTTTTTAAAAAATTAATTAAAGTTAATTCATTTTCTGTTGAGAGAAAAATGGACCAGTGTCTAAAGGAAAATTAACTTTATTCTTCACAATTCAACTTCATTCTTGACATGGTCTTACATGTGGCTCTAATACTTTGTCATAGTTTTGATCTAGGTAGAGAAAAATAAAAAATATTGAAATGTCAACTTGAGTCTTGAAATGCAAAAATTCTTGGTACACCTACTCAAAGCTGGCTAATGTTAGCTAACAGTAGGCCTAAACTTAATCTAAAGGTTACACCAGAACACGTGTGGTTGTAGCAGCAACAAAAAGTGATAAAGAAAGACTTTAGTAAAGAAGTGTGTGTTTATTGCAAGTAAATGCAGATTTTCATTTATTTGTTTTAAACAGCTCTGCTTTGACAATGTTACATATTTCATTGCTAGCTAGCAGATAATAATTAGCAACTTATAAGGACAAAAAAAAAAACAAAAAAAAAAAAAAAACATACTTTGTCCACTTTTGTGAAAGTAGGACTTGTGTAGGGGGTTCCTTCAAATGTTCAACTTCAGGACTTCCGTTTTCATACGGACTGAATGTTTCAACGCTTTGTCACGTGCCCGATCACTATGAGCAGCTGACACGAGGAGTCACTGTCCAAACTCTGAGTTGGTCAGGATCAGCTCTGAGCTGCTGGAGGGGTTGTTATTCTGAACGGCTCCACTGGACAGCGGACTTTTGGGTCTCTGTGTTCTGGGTGGATATTTGAGAAAACAGTTTAGAGGTGTGAGACCTGGGAGGATGGAGACACGGGGCACGAGGCACAGTGCGGCTCCTCGGCAGCGCCGCCGTGTTGGAGATCCACGCGCCACCAGCCCCGTGAAGCATATTAAAGCAGGCTGGGCACACATCATGTGGGAGAGGTCTCCGCTGATTTAGGAGCAGAGGGAGGGAAGCACCGTGGCTTCTTCTCACAGTTGAACAGCCCTCGTCCAACCAGACACCGCGCCGTTGAGGGATGTGGGGAACCCGGAAAACAGGGCTCTTTGACGTGTGTTTGCAGCTGGTGGTAGCGGTGATGGTGGTAGCGGTGATGCGCTGCGCCCAGAGGTGAGAGTCCGGGACTGAGAACCGGACGCAGCGGCGGCTGTCTGTCTTGTCTTCAAATAGACTTATGATGTTGTTTCTCTCTGTTTCAGTGTCAACGAACCGGGGAACATGTCTTTTGTCAAAGAGACTGTGGACAAACTGTTAAAAGGATATGATATTCGTCTCCGGCCAGATTTTGGAGGTAAGTCAGGGACTGTCTCACTTTAATGATGCTTCATTATATTCTGTTATTATATCTATATCTTTACTGTGTGTATTTAAGGTCCACCGGTGGCTGTTGGCATGAGTATAGACGTGGCCAGTATAGACATGGTGTCAGAAGTTAACATGGTGAGTTGCACACAAGTCTTCATTCATTTATTTTTGTGTAATTTATGTTTTTTATGGACTTCTGTTGATTATCCATTTATCACAAACTTAACTAATGACTTTAATTATAATTTATCAATAATTAACCAAAGCTTTACCAGTTATTTAGACAAGCTTCTGTGATGCTGTGAGGTTGTGAAAAAACTTTTGTTAATGTTTATCCTACGTGGTATAAAAATGCATTTTGTAAATGCTGGTATCCCTGTAATAAATCACAGGTTTCTCATGTCAGCAGCTTTTAATAATCCATCCACAAGATAAGTGGCAGAACAGTCCGCTTACCTTGGAGCTAGGTAACTTGGCAACCCTGAAACTGTTTTTATAAATGATGTATTGCTAAGTGATTTTTTTTTTAAGTATTAATGAAGCCATTATAACTTAAAACATTTCATAACTCTGATTAGTACATTTACCAAAAGGTTAACACCTGTACTTGTGAATGGCATATGTTAATAATGTGATTAATTATAAACCCTTCATAAATAGTTAGGTCACCTGAATGGCTGTAGTTTAGGATGTAAAGTGACATACAAACAGAAACAGTTTATTGTGGCTCTTTTGTGTTGTACAGAGTGGTTTGGTCGTATCAGATCATGTTATTTGTTGTTGTTTACTTCCCAGTTCAGTGGCTGTGATGACCTAATGGTCCTGTTAGAGGGGAAGGTCTCAAGTTCTGCTGCCATTTTGTCTCCTCTCAAATATAAAAAACCAAGCCAGATCTTCAGTGTGTGTATGTGTGTGTGTGTGTGTGTGAGAGAGAGAGAGGTTAGCACACCATGGCTTCCATGCCTTCTTATGCCTGTATGCCATCTATCAATGGTCTGAACTGCTGACAGAGCTTGATGCTTGATCACATGGTACCAAGAGGAAATAGCCCCTAACATGGTGCCCTGACAAGTGTGTGTGATGAAATGTCCCCATGGTGCACTTTAATGCACGTCTGCACAGCAGCAGAGCCGCTGAGAACCACAGAGTCTGAACACTTGTCTCCAGTGACAACTGAGCCTTATGTTCTGGAAACAAATTGGAAAGTTGAGTAGGCTTTAGTTTATCAAGTTAAATATTACATGTTAAAGCATAATATTTAGTTATATTATTTTATTTCATCATCGCAGTGTTTTTTTTGTATTACTTGAGTGAGAAATCCTCCTTGAAGTCATACATCTCAGTTGAATCTGTATCTGTTGCCATATCATCTTTCATCTTCCCACTTTCTAATAACAGAAAAAAGGTACTTCCTCTCAGAAGTTGCCTAAAGATTATTATGTTTTTTATTTTTTCATTAGTGCTGCAGTAATCCAGGGACAGCTGTATGAACATCCTTGGTTTCTTCGCAAAGAGGAAAGTGCTAATTGCGGCATATTTTTAATATATTTTATCTGAGATGAGGCAACAGTGTCCCAGAAAATTCCTGAAATACAAAATTTGACTCTATGTTCCGCAAGAATGGTGTCTTGTTCAAATGCTAATCATAAAAAATGGAAGTTCAAATTTTGACTACATAAATGTAGTAAGGGTTTTACTGTCTTTGGCTGCAAATAGACTGACACATAGTCATAGAAAATATGAGTGAAATTCACTTAACTAAATATCAGCACTTAATGGGCCAAACCTAATTTCCGCATTAAAGGCCACACCCGCTTTTAACTCGAGAGCTGTACTCTGCATAGCCACTGTGTGTGAGAGCATTTGGCTTCCTCACTGACCATCATATCAAAGTGTGTGTATGTTAATGGTTGTAGGCATGCAGTTGGGACAGAGGAATACTCTCAGTAGCACTTGTGCCCAAACTGTTTTATTTGCGATGCAAATGATGGGACATCAGGAGCTGTTTACATTCTGTCCAGGAGGCTTGGTATTGTTTTATTTGTCACAAATCCAAAAACACATCCAAGTCAAATCACTGGGTGCTTAAACATGGTGAACGCTAAAAAGTAACCACATCACTTCTTGTATTTTGTTTAATACCTTGAGTCATGGATCACTTGTATCAGGGTTAGCTGAGCTGGTTTGAGTTTATGTGTGGTCCTGGCCAACATTATTTTGCCTCCCTCTTCTGTCTAAAAGCAGCATCTCAGTTCTCCCCTTCTTCTTTTCCTTCTTTTCACATTTTGCACATTAGAGTATCTCAAAGCTGCAGATGAACCTGTGTTTTTATGGTGAATCCTGCAAATATCATTGGAAGTGCATGGTCAACTGGACTATAGTCAAGTATTGTGTAATACCTCACATGAAAATAGAACTCTTTGCCTTTTTTTAAAAGGTGGTTATTTGTTACTAGAGGCTATTTTCTATATATCGATCAAATTTTGACCAGACTGTAAATTTAGTCGCCCAAGTAAGTGTTTGAATGAGTCGTACACGTACAGAACATCAGTTACTGTGGAAATTATTTTTGAAGTGTACTACAAAGCAGGATTAGTTAGTTTGCAACAGATGTTTAGCCTAAATTCAGAGTTAATGTTTTTTTTTTAACTTGGCTACATTACCATGGTAATTTATTCTGCAACTTAATATGGTCTGGAGCATGTTATGTTCTGAGTGTTGGTTTTAAAGCAGCCAAATAAATTAATAAATAAACCACTTTACAAACTAGTAAGAAGGTACTTGAAAAACAAAAAAGAACATGATACTAATACTGATACTCAGTCATTACATCAATGAATTTCACATTGATTAGGCCACAAACATAATATATGTCCACATATTCTCCTTAATTATGTGAGAGTCAGACCGAAATGTACTTCTTGAGTTTAATGTTTAAATCTGCTGCATTAAGTTTAAAATGAGAGTTTAATTTTTAAAGAGTTTAAAGTTTATTTTAAGAACCTGTTTCTCTTGTATGAAGTAAGCAGCATATGATCACTGCAAAGAAGAAAGTCTGAGTGAACAAAGGCAGCTGATAACCAGATGGTAAATGTAAATACAACATTGATGTGAGTGACCAGTTACTTGGAGGAATTCAAAACCTACTAAAAAACAGAACTATATTTTAAATCTCTGAACTACTGGTCGTGAAACGTGCGCAACAGAGAAATGTCAGCCTCCTTACTTGTGCTTTACTGCAGCTGCTGTAGCTTTATGAACAATAACTGCTGTTGCTCCATCTTACAATTAAAAAACATTCTTCTCTGTCTTTTTGTGTCCCTTTACTCGTGCGTTATTGTTTTTGAGGCCTTCTGAGATATGAGAGAACAGTTTGATAATGTTAATGTTAAAGGTGCCAGAGAATGGTTGAACATGATTTTGATCCTTGTTCTGTGAAATGACTTATATAAAATGTTGGTTGGATGTGTAATGCCTCAGAAGCTTCCTAAAAACCTCTCTCAGAAAGACATTTTAGGCTCTGATGGTCTGTCCGTGCTCCAACTTTGGAGCACGGACAGACGGGCAGTGAGATACATTTTACATTTCACGAAATTTGACCTATTTTCTAGCGGACATTTTTAAAAGAGGAATTTCTATGAAAAAGAGATGTTCAGAATTTCTAGAGCTTATGTATGTTCCTGAATGTGGGTGGACTACCGTTCTTCAAGACGAGGTAAAAATGGTTTTTGATTCACATTTAAAGTAAAGCTTCACAAAAGCTGTGTTTTTTACAAGCTCAGTTTTCACAATGTGATTGGATGTAGAAGACATCTGCTGGCAATCAGATGTATTTACAACCAATCTGTGATGTATGGAGAGTATTAAGATGACGAAATGTCTCCAAACCCTCCCTGCCAACTATATGTCTTATTTACTCACAAATGTTTTGTTATCAGTGAGACTTTGACATTTCCAGAGTAGCTGCAATGTCTTTGTCTTTACAGCGTAAATATAAGCCACTAATGGCAGCAAAGTAAGAGACATGTCCAGTCACATCACTGACGTCTGAATGAAAATAAGAGGTGTTGGGCCTCTATCGCACTGCTTTACAGAGGAAATGTGTGAATCCTTATTGAGCCTCAGCTCAGTGTAAAAGAATTTATCTGATTAGTTGCTGCTAAATAGTTTTCTGTTAAAGTGAATGGAAGAAGTCTTTCTATTATTTCTGAATGCTAGCTATAATACCTCATTCGTAGTGGGAAAAAGATTCGGGGTCCGAATCATTAACCCGACTCCCTAAAATCACTCACAAGTCATGAATCCAGATGTCTATATAACCGAGTCACTTGAGTCTTACCACATTTGATTGATATAATCAATAAACGGCACCGTTGAGACATCTTACATCTCACTCGACAGAAAACAAAATGTACGGACTCCAAGCAAGCAGCGCAAACCGTAGACACTCACTCACTCTGACTCCGAGTCCTCAGTGAGTCCTCATGAGTCTTGAGTCATCACTTGCGTCCACCGATAGCCTTACCTGCTAGACTTAGCCAACTCTGACGACTCAGGACACATGAGCCCTGAGTCCTCACGAGTCCTGAGTCCTCATGAGTCCTGAGTCCTCACGAGTCCTGAGTCCTCACGAGTCCTCACGAGTCCTGAGTCCTCACGAGTCCTAAGTCCTCATGAGTTCTGAGTCGTCACTCGAGTCTGCTGATAGACTTACCTGACTCCAGATAAGTCAGATAAGTTTTGTTTCTCTGCCGAGTGAGTAAGTGACTTATGATGAGTTCTTCCTCTTGTTGACTTCTGTAGGCAACAAACTTATACAGCATAAGTTTGTTGCCTACGTTGTGAGTGAATTAATACTCTGCGGAATTCTCTTCTTCTTTGTCTTCTTCTTCTTATTATTATTATTAGTGTGGATATGCTTTATTATGCCTTGAGTGAACGTACCAAGGTTCTTGCTAATACTGGAATCACTTTCTAAAGTGACTCAAGTGACTCACACAACCCGGCTCATATTAGTGAGTGACTCAGAATGATCCGAATCCCTCCAAAGATCCGAGTAGTATATTACTATACCTCATCATAAATTTTCTTTCACTTACATGTGCATAGCCTTTGAGTTTGCTTTGTACGTATGTGCTATTTGCAATAACTTGTAATCTGTTAATAGGATCAGAGACTGCATTTAGTAAATCATTTGTGTCATTTGTTGGTGCTATATTCAGTGTTGTGCTGTAAGAGAAGTGGAAGTGAGAAACAGACAGATCAGATCTACAGTGCAGCAAGTCTTTCTCTTTTCATCGCTTCCATGTCTTTCTTTCTTCACCTCGTTCTGAGATAAAAGACAGTCATGTCTGTCTATCTGCTGTTCAGTCACACTCTCCACATCCTGAGTGTTCAGTGACATGTTCATAACAGTGTCAATGAAATCTATTCTAAAATAAAATAGTTTAAAATGATTTTTATGAGAATTTACAGATAAACAAATTATTAAACATTGTTGTCGTCAGTGTGTCTGGATTCTTATGTTGCCTTGTTATTAACACATTAACCTGATAGTTTTACCTGATGCAGGCAGGTTCTAAAGTGGTGATAGGAAGAGAAGCAAGAAAATGTCATCTCCTTGACTGAGATATACTGTTCTGTTCTGCAATTCTCACACTGAATGGGACCATCATTAATTCATTTATCCAAAATAATTTCTGCCAGCGATTGTTTGATGTCAGCAAAAGTGGTTTCAGAGCAAAACTCAGGACATTTTGTGGGGGGACAGTGGGTAATGACTTCCTAAATGACATCACAAACCCTTGACACTCACTTTTTATATTTTTGGGTTGTTCATACGTCCATCCCATTCTTATGAACCGAATATCTTAAGAATACCTTGAGGAAATCTGTTCAGTTTTACTAGAAATGTTCATTTGGACTGATCAGATTTCAGAGCCATATGTCAAAGGTCAAAGGTCAAGGTCACTGTGACAAAACATGTTTTTATTCATAGTTGAAAATTTAATTTCATTAAAGCTCACAAAAAACTAATACAGTGATAAAATGACATGAAGGTTCAATTTATAACTACAAGAGAGAGCAGATGAGTGTTAAGAATATGGAATATATTGGTATGAAGACATGGAATGTAAGGGAGGGACAGATACAGTGCATCATCAGAATTCCCCAGCAGTCTAATCTTATAGCAGCTTAACTAAAAGATGATTCAGGTGGGTCGATGACCCACCTGAATCATCCTTAACTATAAGCTTTATCATAAAGGAAGGTTTTAAATCTAACCTTAAATGTAGAAAGGGCATCCCGGACCAAGGTCATGAAATTTCACTGTAAATCATGATGCTATAACTCCAGATCATCAGAGGAAACTGGGACCATAATCCACATATGGTTGGCTGTCCAGTCCTCAAACTGTGGTGCTTGTATATTAATCTCCAGGTGTTGAGTTGACTGTGTGTAAATCATTCACACTGAATTTGATATTTCCATGGCATAATACTGTCATGGCCATAGCAAAAATACACTTGTATGCATTGTATGTAGACAGGCATGTAGGGTTGTTTAACCTTGATGGAAGTATGAACCATTTTATCAGTGAAACTCCAATGTTGATATTTGCATTTATTTCCTATATATCAATATTCATATCTATAATGCAGGACTTATTGTAGTAAATGAATGCAAAGGACCTGGGTGACTCCTCAGTCATACTTTATTCTATAAAGACCACATAGGAACTCATTCTCCCTGAGAGACGTGGAGAGCATGAAAGTGTTGTTGGCGTGTTTTCAGAAAGCCCGAGTAACACAAGGTACTGGCCTGTTATGGTGTGGGCGAGCAAGCTGCAGAGCCTGTTGTCTAGGAGATGAGATTATTAATATATTTCTGACTTAACTCTCCCTACTCCTTTATTTTTAGCTTGAACCCTTAAGATTGCTCCATGTACTTTTTTTCACTCTGTTGATATTTATAATACTCCATTTTAAACCAGGCTACACACAAGTACCCTTAAACAACAAAATGAAATATTAGTGTATATATGACACAAGTACCCTGAAACAACAAAATGAAATATTAGTTTATATATGAGAAATCCCTCCCGGTGTCATGACCCCACAATTCAGTTTCTCTGTTGGAGATTCACCTGTTCAAGTGCCTTAAGCTGTACGACAAAACCATCAACTCTGATACTTGAACATAATTCACCTTCTGCAGGGAGGAAGTGTTACCCTTAAAATTCTCATATTACAGATGTTCTCCCACATTTATATTGAGGGGAGTAGTTACACACCAGAACACCTCCAGCTTCTGCTACGTACAAGGTAAAAAGAGCTCAGCTAGAAACACCAGCATGCTGAGTTTCACACTGTGCTGGAGCAGAGCTGCCTGTAGTGTTACACAATAGCTGGATATGACCCTACAGGAATAAAAATCCTCTGTGCCACAGAATCATCTCACTCATTGGTGCCTGAGTCCAGGTGAAACCGGTTGTGAGCATTTCAGTTCATGCAGTAATTTTAGACTCCGTGTTGCACAGTAATATTGTGAGTCCTTTAAATAGACTGAGATGATCCCTAATTACATGTTACACTGTTCAAACCCCAGCCTCATTCTATATTTAAATATCTGCTTTGCACAAATAGTTACATGTTTGATCAATCAACAAAGCTAGCCACATGTTAACAGGGATTTTCAAAACAGTCCATTTGTTTGAATGTAACAATGAACTTTAAACGCTACATGTATCAAAAATTTCATATTCACATGCATCATATTACTATTGCAACATAAAAGGGGAAGCTCTTATTGATGTTTTATTGTCTTTTAGCTTGCTGTTGTTTTGGTGTTAGATCTCATAGCTTCACTGTCCTGTGCCACTGTCAGCACTGCCAGCACAAATCTCCACTGTGAATCCTGGCCAGCACAACTTAGCTGACAGACAAAGTTAGCAACTAGCTGTTAAACCAGACTCTTTTTTTATTGGATTTAGCTGATAAATATTTTTAGTTTCCCCTGGTATTGATATTTCAGTTATTTCTCATGATGACTTATAACGACTTTAAGTTTCAAATTATCCAACAATGCAATATAAATGCTCATTTTTAAAAAGCTAATAAGACTGTGGTTGTTCTGTTCTATAGTTTTTTGGTTTTTTTCAGTTTTAGTTTTTTCCATTTTTTCACTACTGTTGGATAGATTTCAAATGCTAATAATCTGTTTCCCTTGAAGACTGTGTTTCAGATCGATATGTCCAAGATGCTATTTTGTTAGTTTTGTCATGATGTCTCTGCAGTGAATAATTTCATCATTAAACAGAGGAAAAGGTTGTCTTTAAGTGTCTCTGGTCTATTATCCTATTATCCTGTGTCTCACATTCTGGAATGAAAGGAATAAAATAATGTAATGAAAGATTTGTTAAATGCTGCGTGGGAGGATGCATAACACATATAGTACACTTTGGAAACCTACAGGGAACACTCAGCTGTCTTACGGAGTGATGAAAAGCCCCTGTCTTGTATAGGGTAAGCATCTCTGAATGCTATTTTTGTATTCCCAGCAGATAGCATGGTGTTAACTTGACATAGACAATGTTTGGCACACACAAACCATGTATGAGTATGAGAGTGTGAACTCTCTGAGCTGAGGATGACACAACAGTGTCATTCTCCCACTGGGCCTCATTTACTCACTTGTGCTGAGAACAAACCTCTTTGTGTCTCTTGTGGTTGACATGTCTGACAACAAACAACCACACCCTTTAGTGAGCCTGAACGCCATCAAATCTACAGGTATTTTCAAATTTTCATTTTGTAGTCAGCTTCTTCAAATTTTGATGGTAACATGTTGGGACAGTCTTTGAAAACTGTTTGTTCAATCAATAACATAGTGCACATATAATAGGAACACTCTCATGATAATTAGTTGTTACGTTAAATTTACAAAAAAGCTGGGCCATAACTCAACATGTATGTTAACATTTTAAAAGCATCAAGCAACTTAAATGTTTCAGTGTGTTACGTAAAGGGATGCTATTTTCACAGTGATTTCAGCTCTAATTTTCAACCAAACTAAGTCATTCAGAGATGAGTGACATTAGGATCAGCGTATTAAAACATATATTCTAAAAGTACACATCTAATTTGAGTGTAGGAGAAAAGATGTTTATCCATCTGTGTCTGTCTTTACTGTAAGATTTCTGCAAAAATCAAACTACTGGTGTTAGGTGGTCATGTTGTCAGGTTGTCGCTGCAAAATGCCATAATCAGTTTTACTAACAAGGGAAGTCTTTAAACCATAAACACAGTGTGACCAGTCTGGCCTACCCAAGTCTGGCCTAACTCTAACTATCTGTATGTGACTAGTTATTTTGTAGGAATGTTTTTATTTCTAACATGTATTAAGGGACAAATTCAGATACAAATAGGGAATTTTTGGAAATGACTCATAGGTAAATAAGTATGTACTACTCTCTGAGAAGTCAGTGTGGTTGTCACAGAAAGGTTTTCTGTGCACCAACTTGAAGTGCACAGGGATTAAAATGAGGCATAGGAAAGTGCCCTGTGGGACATGACGTTATACAGGGCACTGGGAACAGGAGGCCACACTGTACAGCGGGTGTGTGAGTGTATACATAGAGTGTGATCTGGTACAGTCTTGTTTCTGAGCTGTAAAGAAAATGTTGAGGCAGTCAAAGACAACTGCTGATGATGGGAGAATCTTTGTAACAGACTTAAATAGTTACTCTCCAGACGCTGAGTGAGAGGACCAGTGCTGCAGATGGGCTCTATCTCTGTAGTATAAGAGCTGTTGTGTAAAGCTGATTCACACAGCCCACACCTCTTCTGTATGTGGGAGGGAGCGTAATGAGGGCATCTTCTGTTTGCAGGGGGTGAAACAGAACTGGGAGAGTGAAGGCATTTCTGAAGAGGCACAAAAATAAAACAGCCTGGTCTCAGACCAGGGATTTTCTGGAAAGATATTCAGTATTTTACTTACTACATAAACTTAACCTTCTGTGGCATATTGATAATCTGTCTGTGGCTGTTTTTTTATGCAGATTCTGGAGAGATGAAGTCAGAAGTATGGTTTTGTAAACAAAAAAACAGTTTAGGTCAATGTCATCCCATATTGTCACATAGTGTGACACCTACACCTACAGTGTAGCCTGTTGTGTATGGTGTAATGAGAGAATCAGCATTTTCTCAGGTGAGAAGAAAAACCTGCAGAGCAACTCATAGTACTATTAGTTCAGTGTTAGAAAATAAAACACACACACACATTGATTTTTATGTCCAGCGGAAATTCAGATATTTTTGAACGTTTTATTATGAATATGCCATCACACCAGAGGATTGAAATGTGGGCATTTTCAACACAGCCAAGTTTTTGTTTATTTCCTGAGACTTGCTTATTTATTTAAGAGGACATTAGTCAGCAGAAAAAAGCCAAGTGGGCTGGTAAAGAGTTCCATTAAAAGCCTGGAAAAGCTTTTGTGTTTGATGGATCTCACTTATAAATTATTGTAATGGCTTCATCTCATGGTATGTATGGCTGGTAGTATGACATGGAATCTATCTACCTACCTACAGCACCTACCTACTTACCTAAACACCCACCCACCCGTCTCTCTGTCTATGAATCTGTCTGTCTTTCTATCTATATGAGAGGGGTCTTGAAATATGACTGCAGAGGACAAATTATATTGTCATACCACCATGCACTTTATTATGTCAAATATACCCAAATGACAATACTGCTTTGCTTCCCACAGGATTACACATTGACTATGTACTTCCAGCAGTACTGGAGAGATAAGAGGCTGGCCTATGCAGGGATCCCTCTCAACTTGACTCTGGACAACAGAGTAGCGGACCAGCTCTGGGTGCCCGACACCTATTTCCTTAATGACAAGAAGTCCTTTGTGCACGGTGTCACTGTAAAGAACCGCATGATTCGACTCCATCCAGACGGTACTGTTCTGTACGGCCTCAGGTGAGCACACCCATCCAAAATTCAACATTACAGATTTTCTCAGTCACGTTGGTGCATTTTTCAAATCTTCATTAACATTTGTACATCAGTTGGTGCATTTCTCAAAACAATAAGTGCAAACTGCATCACATAGTGGATACGCTGTAAAAGCATGTGTTTGTGTCAAAATGCTTAGTTTATGTCTCAAAAGCAAGTGTTTATGTCAGTGACTCTGACACAGTACAATCAGAATGTCAAGTCAATATGTCATTGTATTTGAACAAGGTAGTCAGATGTCAGGTTGTCAATTATGAATTGACAACATGACACAATTATATTTATTCTGTAGTTTCTTTTCTAATCCAGAGCAAGGCTAGGATCTTGCTAAAAATTTGTAAAAAATTGCCATAGTCTAATGGTATCATTTATGATCACCATGGTGCAAATGGCTTCCTTCTTTTCCACTGCTACAAAGTAGTGCTGCTGTCCTAACTGATATGGTACAATAGAGTAAAATTACAGGAATGTAAAACACACACACACAAAAAAAACAAGATTTATTAAAACTATATTTACATACCATATTTCCAGCAAGGTGTACTAGACATAGTACAATCCACCAATTCTGTAATACAGAACAGTATTGTACTGTGTCACCTAGATGAGTAGATTCAAAAAACATTCTGTAGCCTACTGTGCTTTGCAAGTATATGAATTATATACAGTGCACACATTGCAACACTCATTAACACACCTGTTCTCCTGATAAAGTGTTGGTATAACTGTGCACACAGTGGTTCTCCCAACATTTGGCTGTACTTTTCAGGCAGCCTTAGTTATTGTGAGACCATGATTGATAACATGATCTATAACTACAGCCCTTATTTCATCTGGAACATGCTGTCAGCCTAAGTGTAAAAAAGCATTTGCAAAGTGACAAAATGAACAAGAAATTGTTCTTATGATGTACACAAGTGACTAGTGGATGTGGAAATTGAACAAGCAGTTTAGAGAATTTCCATTTTGTTCTGAGAAATGCACCAAAGCAACCGAGAAAAACTGGTATGTGCAGGCTTTTAATGTTGAAACACCCACAAAGGTTGATGGTAGATGATACAAAAGTATGGAGGATTCCCTCCAAATGTAGGGCAGATGAAGAGAGAGAAGTTATGAAAAAGAAAATGCAAATTAATGTTTAAGTTATCCTTTCACTAGGATAATATGAATATTAAGAGTGGGTTTATCAAGATAAACAACTACTAGTGCTAAGTTTCTAGCTGTGTGCCAATAAACCATTGCAGAAAATGATGATGCAGTATATTCTCATTCCAGTGATGCAACAACTACTCAAAGACACATTGCACTGTCTACAGATAAATGAAAATTTTCTTTTTGCCTTTCAAGTGTCTCATATCTAATCCAGATATGATAAACTTTAACACTTTCAGATTCTGGATAAGCATCTCCATTAGCCATGATAGGAAACAGTATTGGTCTTGGTTTCTGGTCTCTGTCCTAACACACTCCAGATCAGGTCAAATCTGGAGTATTAGAGATTATATATGAAGCTTGGAGAAACTGATGTGTTTACACATTTTCAACATCACACCACCTCCCAAGATGGTTTCAATAATTAACTACTATTATATTAGCTATTGCTCTAATAATGCTTGTTGGTTGCATTTCCTCTTAGCTCATATGCTGCTGTGATCCAATCTGCCCAAGATGCTTGAAGCGGCTGAATGCTTTATGTGTTTTCTCGAGGCTATTTAAACTACACTTCTTATGACTTAATGCTAGCACAGCAGGTCTCATATCAACTCATATCTCATAACTCCCCTCATATGTTTATTTGGACTGTGCCTCAAGATTGGATTCTCAATATAACACTGCAGCTCTGAAAAGCCTAGAAGTGCCATTAGCAGCCATTGGCAGGGAATTTTTGTTTCCAAATAATAATGAATGTTATTACTTTGCCAGGATGTTTGTGTTTTACTGTTATAATTTGTTCAGTTTGAAATTAGTATGAAAATAAAGGATATCTCTATGCATTTGCATTTATATCTTACTCTGTCATGTTTCTAAATTTAATTTTCATGATTTATCTTCTTAGAGCAAGGATACCTAGAAAGTATATTTCTCTTTTGGTTGGTGTTTTGGTTCAGAATCACGACAACAGCAGCCTGCATGATGGATCTGAGGAGATACCCGCTGGACGAACAGAACTGCACTCTGGAAATTGAGAGCTGTAAGTTTACACCCCACGCCTTGTTCTTGGTAAAGAAATGTAGCAGACAGATCTGCTTCTTCATCGCTTAAAAATATGAACAGCGCTGTTATTCTCATAAAAAAAAAGTTCTCACATCATATCACAGAGGCAGAAACTGCACTGACTGCTCGATTGCTTTCAATTTATTAAACTGTCATGTCTCTGTGAGATTGCTCACTTCAGCCTCTTCAGTTAGAGATACTTCATCTGCACAGGTTTTAACCAGACAGTGATCTCCATAGCAGAGCACATAATAATTAGTACAACTTCATGCACTTTGGTGATTTATCTGGCACTCTGTGCTGCCATAAACTACTTACAGTCCCCTACATGTGGTATAAGTCTGTCTGCCCTCAGTGACACATGTCCAATGGAGATTTACATCTCATGAAATCAGCACTTGGTGCATGTGGTTTGTAGGATTTATTGTAAATCAGCTGCAGCAAGCACACACACCAAGAATTCACACAAGATTTCACAAAAAAAATGCATTCATAGTTTTAGATCTTTCAGCGGTCATGAGACTCACACCTCTCCTTGTTTCCCTACAGACGGTTACACAACAGATGATATAGAGTTCCACTGGAAAGGAGGAGATTCTGCTGTGACTGGGGTAACACGCATTGAACTCCCGCAGTTCTCGATTGTCGACTACAAACTGGTCTCCAGGAATGTGGTCTTTTCCACAGGTGAGGCAAGAGGTGGAAGTCATGTGACTGTAATAATCATTTCTATTGAATACGTTTCTCACTATGGCTGAAAGATTATTTATTTCTTCATACCATTAGATATTCATTAAAAAAAACAACTGAGGTATTTTTATTTACCTCTTTTTACCATTAAGTTATTTATCTAGAGTTTAACAAAAATAAAAAAATCAAATTAAAAATTCAAATTAAAACTAATCAGCTGATCAGCTTCAATTTGGAGTGTGTGGATGTGGTTTGATTAGATTTGATTTACAGCGATCACACAGCCCCATAATTTACACTTCAAATCTGGATCACTCACCAAAAGTTTGAAAAGCAGAGAGTCAGCAAGTTTTTTTTTGTTTTACTCCCATCATTCATCTTAAGTTCAACATGAGGCCACAAATATCACCAAATTTCGCTTCCCTGAGAGAGTGAACACATTCTTAATTACAGTATTTAAATCATCCCAAGACCTCACAGTAGAACACCAGGACTGAGATAATAACAGATACAATTATCCCAGTGTTTCTTCATGTTCTTGATAAAAGAATGGTGGCTGTACTTACAGGAGGGTGATGTATTCATGAGGCAGAGCGCCAATGACATGAATTATTCTCTTATAATACAAAACCTCAGAGGCACCAAAACAGTAATCCTTACAGCTACAGAGAGACCTACGTGAGTGCATGTGTGTGTTAACATTTTATATTACATTCTGCATTACTGTGTCTGGGCACAAATAATCTCAAGGCTAAATTTCATCAGATGATTTACAATTCGAACCACAGTTAGTTGTTTCCATGGTGATGTAACCAGTTCAGGAGATCATTGTCATAGGAACCAAAACAAATTATTAAGATAGCCCCATCCCATTGTCCCTCCTGAATTAACCAGGGTTTTTTTCCCCCTTCTTCTTCCACTTGTTTTCCTGCAGGTGCCTACCCCCGACTGTCTCTGAGCTTCAAGCTGAAAAGAAACATTGGATACTTCATCCTACAGACGTACATGCCGTCCATCCTCATCACCATCCTATCCTGGGTGTCGTTCTGGATAAATTATGATGCCTCGGCTGCCAGAGTTGCATTAGGTATGATGTGTCCCACTGTGCAGTCGATCTGACCTCAAGTCTTTGGTTTCCCCTTCACATACATGTCTCTGGTGTTTTATGGATTTGGACGCACAGAGCTGGTGAATGGTGACAACGTCAATCCTGAGCAAAGACAGGATTATGACAGAGCATTTCTTCAAGAAAAACTGCATCAATATCAACAAATTAATGTAAACGGGATAACATAAAAAAATAGAGAAAGATATTAACATTATTAACCACTGTCCCTCTCCTTCCACACAACTTAATGCATTGCTCTGGTCGTTGTGATTGCACCTTTGTAGGAGAATGTGATTTAGCACTCACCAGGTTTTCTAGTTACTTGATTGCCCTACAGCTACAATTTTTTTTTTCTGCCTTTGGCAGTTTGGCAACTGTTAATTTTAAGCCTTGTACAGTATATAATATCATACTGGCTCCTCTCATAGTGTTCTCCAAAACAGTGTCTTACATTATCAAAAAATGTGCAATTTTAATACATCTGTAGGGCAGGATGGCAAAAACTCATCTGCTCTCATTAGTTTTAGATTTATTCATGTTACCACGCAGAAGAAAAACAAAAGTTTTTACTGTATAAGCTTTAACTGTCATAGCAATTTTTAATGATGTAATGGTTCAATTAAGTGTCACAGTGAGTCTTAGGAGCCAGCATGAACTAGTACCAGGACCCTGCAACTAGCTCATCTAAATAGAAGATAGTCAGTCTGTGGACTTAAACTTTAGCTTTTCCTGTCACAAAATCTGCTTCCAATGTTGTCATAGGAATAAAGCACAAGGAGCAGCAGTAAAGGGAAAAAGGTGTGGCAATAAACTATTAACACTTTTACAAAAACACAGTTTACACCCCCTGTGAGATTAGTGTGATATGAGTGTTGATAAAAATACTTCTTAAAAATAAAACTAAGCTGCTTTTTTTTCTGAGAGGATTTTCATTTTCACTGCTGTGACTCCACATTTTTCTTCAGAACGTGATTTGCAAATCTCCCTTCCCACTTTCCTCTTTGTCAATTTACGAACACTTAGACCATCAGTCTGATGTTGTTGTGCTGCAGTTACACAGCATTGTGCTCACACAGGTTGGAATGGACATACCAAGACACAGATAGAAGGAAAAACAAAGAGGTGGCACTCAGGTGTGGAAGGTAATGAGGATCCTCTGGATGGATGGCTTCACAGCAGAGAATGCGTCTGTGTTACATGGGATTTGTTTATGATTGATGGCCTCTCTATCCCCTCTGAGACATTGTGCAGTGTAAAGAGCACTTGCTGCGAGATCATGTCAAGCTCAAGAAATTTACCGTGACCTGAGGAGATGATAACTTGCATGTTGTTGGACAGAAGACGAATTAAAAATAGAGGATGTGACCTTTCCCCACTGAAAGTGATATTTTCACATATTTATTTAGAATTTCTGAGGCACTAATTAAACTTTATGGTTACATTATCAGAGTCCAGATGTTGAAAAAAACTTAACCATACATTTTTAGGTCATTTTAGGTGCAGCACCAGTAAGTATTGTATAATAACAAAAGATTTGTAATGTGATGGGTGCAGCTCACTGTGAAGTCAAGTCTGCCATGCCCATGTGTAAAGGCTTTTAGCCTCTTTTAGCTTTTTGTTATAGTTTATTTTTTATTGAAAAGATTAGTAGAAGATGATTAATGTCACTCAAAATACCTTTTAGTCCTCAATACATTGGAGAAAGATTGTAATTTTGTCATTGAATTCTTCCAAAAAATGATTTCAGTCATACATGAAAAGATATGACACCTGTGTGTTTTCTTTAAGTATGAGACAGCTGCTGTGTGTTGTAATATTAGACTGAGTTGGATCTAAGACTCACACTTTCCAGTGGCCTCTGGGATTAACACTTATATGAGCCTGAGTTCACCGCTGGAAAACACCCTACCTCCTCTAGCTGCATTGATCTCTGCTGGAATATTTTCTTTAGTGGAAATCCTCATTCACCTCCTATGCACTCATCATGCAGTGTAAGAACGAGAAGCATGCTGCAGCATTCATTAAACATCAGTTGAGCAGAGATGGTGATAAGATGGATGTGGTACATTTCAGGGGAGGCCCGGTGATCAGCACCTCCTCAGGGTGAGACCTGTTCAGGGTGACACATTCCTCTGGTTCATCTGCTCCAATGCATCCTCGTTCAGAAGACCACTGTCTGACACAACACCCCGAGGATGATGCAATTTAGAAACCATTTTCACTTACTGTACTGTCCAAATCCAAATTCATTTCTGTTTATGCGATGATTCACTCTAGGTTTCCAGCCTCTCTGCCATTATGGTTGCGTGAATATCCTGAACAAAACTAAATTTACAAGGATAGCTATCAAACAGTGGAAAATGGCATCTCGTGCGGGACTCATGCTGTGTATTTACTTGAAAATGTCTCTGGGGCTGTAGGGTCTATAGATGTATATCAGGGAATTGACCATTTGCTAAGAGCTCTCTTATTTCTAGCGAACAGATGTTTATTTTGCTGACTAAAACAACAACAGTCGCCCGCAGATTTGTTGGAACTTGTTAATTAAGCTAACATCAGCATGGGTTTGTTGAAAATACTCCCTTTAATAGGCATTCAGTATTTCAAGTCTTTTTGTTATTAAAATAAGAGCCCTGTAAAAAAGGATTAAATTGGATTTTCCTCATGAGATAATGATCATGCAGAAGACATATAGCCTTAGTTAGTCCTAGTGTTATGTGTATATTAAGGAAAAAATTGTTGTGTGTGCTACTGTGCTAATGTAGTCCTTTTTTGATTTGTAGCTGATGTACATGATTTAACACAAGTCTGTCATTGATGCTATTGTGCTCCATGGCTTTTTAAGTCACGCTTAGCTAACACTTTTACTTGTGAGCTAGTTAGCCCACCATGCTAACAATTACAGAAGATATTACAGCAAGCAGTTTTACTTTTATGTTTTCAGAAAGCTAATATTATCAACATAGTCTCATGCACATCACTTATAATGTGAAATAAAATAGCTCTTGATGATGTTTTGCTTACGTGAGTGAATTAAACTGGGCGGTGATAAAAACGTATTAATTTGTTTATACATTTTACTGCTGTAATGTCAGATACGTCTGTATTGCAGTAAAAACATTTTGGGTTTGAGTAACCTTCTCTTCAGAGCTCTGAGAGAATTTAGATTCTTGCTCTTCCCTTTGTTATGCAGAAATCGATGCCATGTACCTGCGGCACTCTCAACACCCTCACACATATTGTACAATGCAACATTTCTGGTCTAATTATGTAAGACTTACAAAATAGACACACACCATCCAGGTTGGTGAGCCATCCAGGAAACACAGCAACAACATACAGATATGTTTATCGTTGATGCTGCACATTATCAAGAGAATTACAACAATGTTGTGAATCTCTTAATGCTCCTTGTGCTGTGTGAGCTGTAAAATAGAAAACCAGAGCTGTCTCTCCTCACCTAAACTTTCAACTTTACATTCAATCTTTCTCTGTGTCATCAAGGAAATATAATCTGAACAGATTTGAATCTTTTAAGCTTCCTGCCTTTTGAATTGTTTATAATCAGGTTTAATGGAAAATGGATCTGCAGCAGCTGAAAATGACTCATGTTCAGACCTTGACAGAAAGATAGTGTTCTATCTTAATGAGTTAATGGCATTCTACCTTCTTTTTAGAGATTGGGTCATGACAAACCAATCCACCTCACTAATTTAATTTGCCAAGCAAATGTATTTTAATTAGACTTGTAATTACAAAATTTCTTACAGTAGCTGAGCAGCTGGACAATCTTACTCTGAGTTTCATCAGCATGATGACCTGATAATCCACCCACATGCACTCACTGAGGGTTCAGGTGGTATGGCAGACTGCTTAGTAAATTGTTTGAATTCAACCACTGACTGACATGTTACTGATATCAACAGATGGAACAGATAGAATAAAGTTGACTTAACTGTCATTATTATGTGTCAGTTTTCACATGTGATGATGATGATGATAGCATAAAAGTAACAGGCTGCCTTGATTAGCTGTATTGTCTATGGTTTTCACCTTTGACATAAAGTCTGTGTTAAAAACTATTTTCATGTTTTTGACTCTGTCCCTCCCATTCCCCCCTAGGCTCAAGACCACTTTGGAGGAATCCTTTTGAATTTGGCAACCCACAGATTCATCCCACTTCATTCAAAGTTTAACTGTTTCAGATGTTGGTGACCAAAGGACAAGTTCACAGTTACTTCTCTCTTATGAACCTCATGAACACAGCTAATTTTTAGCAGGAAATTATTCTTTGGAATTAGTCTAGTGATGTATGATACACGTTATTTTATGAAAGAATAAGTGCCTTGAAGATATTCATGCTAACTGGCACTTAACTGATTGGTGGTTGTAATTCTAGTTTAATTTTAAATTTAACTGTATGGTGCATAACTGTAGCACAATAATAAATCACTGTGATAAAAATCCCTTAAAGGTGATATGTGCTGCGGTAATGTATTGCGTAACTTCCCTTCTGTCGGTGATTGTCTCTCACCTACCACTGTCTCTCTGTGGTGAAAAAACAGTTTGCATACTTACTTTTCACACACAAGTGTTTGTTAAAGCGTTTACTTTCACACTTAAGCACAAACTTTTAGCTAACTAGCATATAAGCACTTTGCTATGGCCTCTCCTCTGTCTCGCTCTCTTCTCCCTCTCCTGCTCTCTCTTGTGCAGTGTGTCAGATGTTCAGTTATTCCTCTGCCTCCTTTACTAGTAATTGTACTTGCATAAAGTGTGTAGTTTGTTCACTGCTATATTGGTGAGGCTTAGCGAGTTAGAGGCATGGTTCTGTACCATAGAGATAGTCATTTATGCTCGCGTAGTTAGCCAGTCGCCGGTAGCTGGTGTAGACTAACCTAGCGTAGCATCTCTCAAAAAATGTCGGGCTCCCTAATTTTCTCTGGACCCCTACCCAATGTGACCAGTGATGACATGTATAGCTGTATGTCATTATTCAACTGCAGCTAACGATAACGAACACAACTAATACTGGTAGATTATTAAATATAAGATCACTAAACCTAAGCCCAGATATAACTCATTTGAGAGTCCCACTCTTAGTCTTTTACATCTGTGATAGAGGATCCTCTAGGGCCTGTTGCTGCCAGCTCATTAGAGGTTGATGGCTGACACCTGGCTGCGTGTGGCCACCTGGTCAGAGCAGAAAAGCTCAGCTCGAGGAAGCCACTCTCTCTCAACTCTCCGGCCAGGCTGGACCTCCCGTCCAACATGTGGGGGTTCTTGGGGCCTTTGTTTAGTGGTTTTCTTGGTTTTGGATTAGGTTTTTGCACACGCACACACTCATTCATACACACATGCACTCACTCGCTTATACACCTGGCCACACACACACACACACACACACACACACACTCAACTGTAACATCTACACGCATCCAGGCCACACTACATACTGATTACTTATAGTAGTTTTTCTGAGTTCATTAATAAATTAGTTTTGTTAAAACCTGAATGCCATGTGTGGACTTCACAATTTGTCCATTTCCTGGAATATGGAACGTGACAAAATGGGGGCTTGTCCGAAGCCAGTGTTTTTAGTAGGAATTGTTTGTTTGCTGATGTATTCTTGTGGAGAGTTACACTGAGTTGATAGCTTGGAAATAAACGGTTAAGTGTGGCAATTTTTTTACTGGTGTTCCCCTCTGTTAGGTAGAGCAGCAGTCTTTAATAGAGGGTCTGCTGATTTTTTTTTTTTTTTTGTCTTTATTATTATGGGTGGAACCCTAGGAGGGCCCTTGGCAAACTCAGCAATGTCACTGAAGACTAGGGTTGAGTGTAGATAGTTTCCTGGTTAGGCAGTTAGTAGGGGGGGAATCCAGTGTTGGGGCCAGTTTGTATTGTATTGTATTGCATACTGTGGCCACCCACCCTGCATGTACTGTTTCACCAACTGCAGCTTATCATCCTGAAGTGTTCTGTCTGACCATGTCAAGCTTGCTGGGGGAGATGGGCCATGCCTCTTGAATGACTTCCTCATATACCTCCAGCTCGCTGGTCAACTCTGCAACATCCTGCGTCATCTCCTGCTGAGGGTGCCTGGAGAGGGTGTCTGCAATGACTAACTGCTTCCCTGGAACATACTCAGCAGTTGGGTTATATTGCATCATGCACAGCAGCAGTCTCTGACATGTAATGGGCACAGGGTCTACGTCTTTGCTGTTAATGAGTAGAATGAGTGGTTTGTGGTCACTCTGCAGTGTTAATGTGTCTAGGCCATACAAGAACTTAGAAAACTTTTAACATACCCAGATGACAGCAAGACACTCTTTTTGCATTTGTGCATAGTGCTTTTCAGTATCAGCAGTGGTGCCATGACAGTTTGGCGCTCTCAGTGTCCAATGGTATTTGCCAGAAACCACTTGCCGCATCCAGGAGTGAGAACACTTTTGTGTTAGCTTAGGCAGAATTGTGGACAAAATAAACTTTTCTTGCTTCACAGCTCTGTTTAAGTTCTTTAAATCCAGACATATTCTAATCTGTTCTTTGTTTTTTTTTGGTACTGGTACCACTGATGCGCACCACTTAGTTGGCTCTTTAATTTCTGTGATGAAGCCACTGACTACCATACAGTTGACACACTGTATGGGACTGCTCCTTCTTTCAGTGTTATCTTGACTGGTTTTACCTGCAGGATTCCTACTTCTGCAGGGTATGGGATCTTCTGCTCTTTTATCTCTGCAATGTGTTTCACTAGTCCCATCGCCACGGCAACATTCCTCCCTAGAAGGTGGCTGCTATCTCCACTAATCACATGCACTTAAAATCTGTACTGCTTCTGGTTTCGCTGAATGCTTGCTACAAAATAGCCTAGATAGCTCAGTCTGCCCTCTGGACTATCCAGTCAAGTGTCTTCTTTCTTGAGTTTTGGCTTGTTCTGCATTAAGCTAAAAGTCTTTTCAGATATGACACTTGTATCTGTCCCGGTATCAATTTTAAATTTCACATGAATACCATGGATGGGTAATTTTACAGTCCATGCATCATTCGAATCTGTCACCTCTGTGATTTTGCATAGAAATTGAGTCTGGCTTTACTCGTTGCCATCTGCGTGTGCACTGACCTCATTGACTATGTACGAACGACATATAGTAGCCAAATGTCCCATCTTTTTGCATGTGTGGCATTCAGCATTCCTCGCTGTGCATCTGTCACCTTTAGCACCTACTGCTAGTGCATTGCTCACTAACATGTCCTTTCACTTGCTCTGACAGACGCAGTCGACCACTTTGTCAAGAGTTAAATCAGGAGTCAGCTGCAACTTTTCAGAAAGTTCTTTGTCCAGTATGCCTATTAGTCAACAATCACAAATATTTTTGTTCTTGTTGTCTGCAACCAAACATGTGTCCGCCATTTTGTGTAAGCTTCTAATGTACTCCTCTGCACACTCACCATGCTTCCTCTGGTGGAAGCGGACTCGCTCATGGATGACATTAACCTTCGGCACAAAGTAATTGTCCAACTTGTCTAGCGCTGTGTCGTACTTATTCTTGTCACCTGCAGCATTAAAGCGAAAAGTTTTGAAAACTTGTTCCGATTCCTTTCCCAGTGAATAGGGCAGTGTACAGACCTGTACCTCTCCTGGTTCCTTATGCAGTTTCATTGCTATCCTGTACCGCTGGAAGTTATTCGTTTCACTCAGAACAAATTTCAAACTACTAATTTGTAGTCAAACTACTAATTTGTAGTCAAACTACTAAGTTTCAAACTACTAATGTATTTCCATTTCCAACGGAAATACATTAGTATTTTTTTTCTGTCGGGAAGCGACACATTAACCATCATTTAATCACGACATTTTAGTCCTTCATTGATTTCTGTATTTTAATTGTATTTTGTCGGTAGGGTTGCCACCTGTGCTGTGAAATGACCTATGGAGTCGTCCTTTATTTTGGAATCTAATGTTGCGTCCCGTGTTGAACCAATATGTGATGCGATTTGTTCCGTATTTCGATAAATGTCCAATACACATGTCTGTCAAACACACATCAACAATAAATCTGACAATAATGATCAAAATAAAACACAGGCAATACTTAAGCCAGCAAAATTATTGTGGCGAGATCTACGCAGGACCCCCGGCTTCAGTCCTCTGTGTGTCTGGTGCTGTCACGGTTGCCTAGAGACAGACGCCACACGCCGGTGCTGCTCACAAACCCTGCACCTTAAAAATGTCCACTACAACCAATCCGCCACCACGTCCTCAAAAGTGAGAATGCTTGCAAAAGTACCGACGTGAGTGGTAAGAGGCACATCTTTGAATACATACTGAACGCATTTTTTTTCAGGACTCATGAGTCCTGAGTCCTCATAAGTCCGTCACTCGTGTCCACCGTTAAACTTACCCGCTAGACTTACCTGACTCTGACAACTCAACTCACTCTTCTGAGTGAATGAGTGACTTGCGATGAGTTCTTCCTGTTGTTGACCTCTATGGCTGCTCATACTCTGCTGATCCACTCCACAAACATTTAGACCACAAGAAAATATATTATTTTTTCGTAGTGGTGACACTGACCTCATAATTTTTTTTGTAAGCCTAATTTAGATTTAGATAATAAGTCAATATGCTTTATTGTGCTTCGAAGCCAAGGTTCTTGCTAACACTGAAAACACTTTCTCAAGTGACTCAAGTGACTCACACAACCCGGCTCACATTAGTGAGTGACTCAGAATGATCCAGATCCCTCCAAAGATCTGAGGATTACATTACTAATATGAGCTTATTTTCCCCTATAATTTAATTTCTAATATTTTAATTACTCTAGTTTCTATTTGTCTTATAACTTTTTTTGTTTTTTTTACTAACTTTTGTCGTTTGTCCGTTACATTGTTGTTTCATATCATGTGTTTAAAAAAAGAAAAACATCTACATTATACTGGGGATATCACAGTTGACCTGCACAGCACCAGTGTACAATCAACTCACTTATCCTACTAATTTTTATTGCCATCAACTCATCAAGACACTGTAGTTTAAAACACTAGTTTGTTTTTTCTAGATCCTGTCACACACATGGTAAAAACATTAGGCTAAATCAATTCAGTCAGTCAGTTTTTGCTTCTATGAACTTTTTGTTCAAGTCTTTATCCTCTGTGTTTCTCTCTAGCTGCATTTTTTACCACCTAAACCCTGTAAAGAGTCTCTGGTCCCTGACCTTTGCCCTTTACCATGGATGCATCAGCGCAACTGGTGCGCCAAGCCTTCACTTTAATAAATCAGTGAGGCCCCGATAGCTCCAGCTCACACAACATCATAATATATGCATTAAGCATGTTGTGTGTAGCCCTCCCTACTTCCCCAAATTTTATCTCCCCTTTTCTCTCTCTTTTTTTTTTATATTTTATTTTTATTCATTTATGATTTTTCATAAACCATTATTATTATTACTACTACTACAGTGTAAAAGTGTGTGAGTTATTGTACAGAGTTATTGTAAACAGCAGGAATGATTTCCTGACAGTGGAACTGGATGAGTCTGTTGGAGAAGGAGCTCCTGTCTCTTTAACATGTTGTGGAGAGGATAGGATGACTTGATGATGGAGAGAAGTTTGTTCAACAACCTCCTGTTTCTCACTGTCTCAAACTTCTCCACTTTATGGCCTGTGATGGTTTTGGCTTTCAGATTATTTTGTCTCAACAGGTCATCAAACTTCAGGATTGTCTTGAAGACATAAAGGCCTGGATGACCCAGAAATTTTTACTTCTGAACTCAGACAAAACTGAAGTTACCATACTTGGCCTTAAACATCTCAGAACATCATTTTAAGATCACATAGCTAATCTTGACGGCATTATCTTGGCCTCCAGTTCTACTGTGAAGAACCTTGTAATCTTTGATCAGGGCATGTCCTTTTAATCTAATTTTAGACAAGTCTTTTTTTCACCTACGCAATATTGCAAAAAGCCAAAACATCCTATGTAAAAAGGATGCTGAAAAGTTAATTCATGCATTTGTTACCTCTAGACTGGACTACTGTAACTCTTTAACATCAGGGTGTTCCAGTAACAAAAACGTTTAGTAAATCCAAAATGCTGCAGCACGTGTACTGACAGGAAGTAGAGATCATATTTCTTCTATACTGGCTGTTCTTCATTGGCTTCCTATAAAATCCAGAATAGAATTCAAAATTTCCCTGCTTGCCTTTAAAGCCCTTAATGATCAGGCTCATTATATCTTAAGGAGCTTGTAGTTCCTTATTATCCTTAAAGATCCCTTTAATCACAAACTGCTGGTTTACTTGTCATTCCTAGAGTTTCTAAGCTTATAGTTAAGGATGGATAGACTGCGGGGGAACTCTGACAATACACTTCACCTCTTCTCTCTCTCCCTCATTCTTCTCGTCTCTCCATCACACTCCATGTCTTTATATCAATATATTACATATTATTAACACTCATCTGCTCTCTCTTGTAGTTGTGTCGTTCCCACCCCTTTTTCTTTTACAGGTAGCTTTGACTCCAGAGCAGTTGGATCCAGATTCTATGCTATTGATGTGGCAAACAACTAAATAAATATGTAGTCTCTACTGTCTCTTCCTGGTCTCCTGCTTTTCTTTCTCCCCCTCTCCCCCGTTCTCCTCCCCTCCCTTTCCTCTGTTTCTTCTCTTACTTTTCTCTGTTTTCCTTTCACCCCAAACGGTCAAAGCAGATGACCATTCACTCTGAGCCTGGTTCTGCTGGAGGTTTCTTCCTGTTAAAAGGGAGATTTTCCTCTCCATTGTCGCCAAGTGCTTGCTCATTGTGGAAATGTTGGGCTTCTCTATGTAAAGTGCCTTGAGAAGTCTTTGTGATTTTGTGCTATATAAATAAAATTGAATTAAATTAAACTGCAACAGCCCCTGTGAATGACTGGGTTTTCAGCTAAAACTGATGATGATAATTGATAGTAGTGAGCCAGAGATCCTAACCAGGTTTTCTTTTTGTGTACACAAAGGGTTACATTAGTATCAAGACTAGGGACATAATTTTTTGTGTATTAACAAGTGACTGGAAGGCTGTGTCACATAACACAGTTGTCTCTGAAAGACTTCATCTGTCTGTTTGTGACTTGTGTGTTCATATTGTTCAACATTGCAACTCTAATTTGTTTTCAGGGATCACCACTGTCCTGACCATGACAACCATCAACACCCATCTGAGGGAGACTCTTCCCAAGATCCCCTATGTCAAAGCCATAGACATGTACCTGATGGGCTGCTTCGTCTTTGTCTTCTTGGCACTTCTGGAATATGCCTTCGTAAACTATATCTTCTTTGGACGTGGTCCTCAGATGCAGAAGAAATTGGCAGAGAGGGCACAGAAGGCAAATAATGACCAGAATAAATTTGACAGGCCAAAGGTAAGTCAACAAGTCCTGGTCTTGTAAATGTCTTCAAACAATCTTAACGCGTTCTTCAGTAAACTTAATGACATGAGGATTTGTCCTGGGGCTGGAAGTTATAATTCACAATTATATAATGATGATGTTATATATATCACACAAATTAAATTAAATGGCACTTGATTCTTCCCCTCCTCAAACACCTGACCACAGCTCAGACAAAGGGGTTTGTGTTTGTCTTTCCTATTCAGTCCATTCTAGAAGAGGGCAATTGCAAGTCTTCATCTGTTAAACAGTCCAATCAGGTACAAGGGCATCGTCACTCACACCAGGTGAGTGTCGGTCGCTGCCTGTTGTGTGTAAAACCTCCAGAGAAACTTTGCTGCTGCACAGCAAAGTTTGACCTCTTCATGTACCAAAGGATCATGTTTTATCACCACATCTGTACCAGTCTCCTCTGTGTGTCGCGTTCACAATCACACATAACATATTCCTCTTTAAATCACACATACCACTGTGGTGTCTGACCTTGTGACCTATTGTCTTTATGTCCTTGTGGTTTCCACTGAAATCAACATGTCAGGAAGGCTTGTAATTCTAAAATCCAGAATTATTGTACTTTATGATTTACTATCAGGGCTTCTCAATAGTACTACTATAGTACTATAGCACTGCATCTGATACAGAGCAAAACAATCTTTAATGCAGAATTGTATTCTCTATCCTACTCACGATAGAGCTTAGTTGATACTTACACTTATCACTCACAACATCACAACCACTGGCAGGATAGTGAGGTTGCAAAGTCACCTGCCAGTGGGTGGGATATATTTGGCATCAAGTGAGCATTTTGCCCTCAAACTTGATGTTAGAAGCAGGAAACATGGGCAGAGCGAGGATGTGAGTGACTTTATTATGGTCAAACTGAGTCAGAGCATCTCCTAAAACTGTAGCTATTGCAGGATGTTCCCAGTCTGCAGTGGTCAGTACCAAACAAATGTGGTCAATGAAAGGAAAGTGAACCAGCAACATGGTCGTGGATATGTGTTGGCCAGTGTGGCATGATGGAACTGAACAGCTACTGAACTGGACCACAGAGCAATGAAAGAAGGCGAGCTGGTGGTACACCAAAGAGTGACAGGACCCAAAGTTTTCCAGCAGAACATTCTCCAAAGCATCAGATAGCCTCCACCAGCTCACCTTCTTCCATCCTGGTGAAATGACATTGCTGAAGACCAAGTTCACCCCTTCACAATAACATTATTCTCTAATGACATCAAGCAGGATAACGTTCCTGCCACATGGTAATAGTGGTGCAGGATGTTTGGGGAAGAAAACAACAAGTTTAAGGACTTGGGTTGGCTCCAAGTACCCCAGATCTCAGTCCAATCATGCAAACAAGTCCGATTCCTGAAGGCTCCACAATAAAGAGCGCTTAAAAAGAGAGAGGGGGCAGAGGGACAGGGGACTTGCTCAGACCTGTTCAGACATGCGCACACACACACACACACACACACACAGGTCTGCAGCAGGTAGTTTATTAGTAGTAACACAATGAAGCGATCACAGAGAAGACAATCGGTAGCAACATAATGTAAGCCTAAGTTTGGTTTGGCACTTGCTACTGCAGGTAAAGGCAGTTTAATTCTAAACAAACTGTTATTGAAGTTGTTGACTTTCATACTGTGACCACAAACTGTAAAGTCTTTTACAGTGATGGTTTCTATAAATAAGGAACCATATTATATTTTTCAAATTTGCAGTGGTGTTTCTCCAGTCTGTACAAAATTTGAGACATTATAGGAAAAAAAAGATTTCTACATACATCATTTTTGGAAAATATTGGCAGTGACTGCAGATATTTATATCGGATATCGCTATTAGCCAAAATTTTCACATCAATGCATTCCTAAGTACAATGAAACATAGAATTACAACTCATGGAGAAGAATGTAGCCTATAAACTCCAGGAGAGAAATGTACTGTAAATGTGAGCAAGTGTGTTGGAAATACTCAGTGGCTGCCATTAGTTTGTACCAAAACTGACTATGTAGAAAAATAAATATTTATCTTGTTATTTCCTGTCTTGTCTTGTGTCCACACTGTTGTATTACTGTGTACAGCATGTGCCTCTATTTTGCCACATGGGTCTCTGATTTATTTGTTTTTGTGTGGTAAGAAATAGCTGTCATGACGTTAGTGTTTGAGCCATCCAGTACAACCTTGAGCTGATTTGTGTGAAGTGATTTAACTCTGGGACAGGAAACCTGCTTTTGAAGGCCACTCTCTGTTTCCCATGCTACAATCTGTCAACCTGCAAGAAGACGCCAGCCTCAGGGTCCGACAAGCACTGCACATGTCATCAGTCACGAGAGCCTGAGCTCATAGCCCATTTTTAACATGGCTCCTCTCTGTTGTGCCTAGGTCGACTCCCAGGGGAATATCTTGCTGACAACCTTGGAGATCCACAACGAGGTAGGAGGCAATGAGATCACAACCACCCTGAGCGAGACTCACAACTCTTCCTCCATGATATTCGACAACTCTGGGGTGCAGTACAGGAAGGCAAGCACACCAGGGGAACAGGGCCGCCTCAGCCTCGATAGAAATGCACATCTAAAGAAGACCCGTCTGAGGAGACGATCGTCGCAGCTCAAAATCAAAATTCCAGACCTCACTGACGTGAACGCCATCGACAGATGGTCAAGGATAATATTCCCCTTCACCTTCTCTCTCTTTAACCTCATCTACTGGCTTTACTATGTCAACTAATGCACTGACATTTTTTAAACACATCTGTCTCCATGTTTCTGAATGAGACACATAGAGTGTAACTAATACATTTTTTTTTATTATAGCAAGCGTGACTTTGAGTGAACTGTCACTCAGACTGTGTGTGTCTGTACTGGCACAGTAACAATTTATCTACAGAACATGTTTTTCAAGTACGTCCATGTAAATTACTGCTCTGACTCATATGGACATTGTACAGTATCTCTGTCACTCTGTTATAAGATATTGCGATATCACTAATGGACAGGGATTCATGGTATTATTACATCACATTATTTCCTAGTCTAACATGGACAAATATGTCCGTATATGCACTGGTCAAACTCTGAGTTTATGATCTGGAAATGATTTGCACTGAAAACAGATTTGAAGGAGTAGTTTTGGGAATACGCTTTTTTCCCCAAGAATGAGACATGAAGACAGACTCCACTCTCAAAGTGTATCTAAGGTAGATATAATGCTACCCCCAGCAAGTACAGCTTAGCTTACCATAAAGACTGGAAAGGGGGCAACAGCTACACGTATTTCCAAAAATCCCTAAACTATTCCTTTATTTTTTCCCCTTGATACCACTAACTGTTGACTTGATGTTTACTTCTGTAGGTGCACACTGGAACTATTATGACCTTGCTCCTGTGATCAACAGAGGCTCAAACACTGTGAGGATGTCAACTGTGATTTCAAAGCCCAGTTCTGATAAATAAGAGAGTCTGATGGAATCCATACCAGCATTTTATATAATCGTTATTTGGTCATTTACTGCCTCTGTTTTACAAAGTATTAGTTTATCATTTTGGAAAAATATGCTTATTCACACGTAGAAGAGAAGACTGACTCTGCTCTGCCTGTTGAATATGAAACTAAAGCAATCTTATGGTTAGCTCAGCTTCAAAACTGGAAATATTTAGACATACATAGCTTGGATGCATCAAATTTAAAAACAACACTGTGTATCTCAATGATACATTATATCACATTTGTTTCATCCATGCACAGACTATAAAGCTGAAACCTTATAAACACTAGCTCTAAGATTCAATGTCACATTACTTCACAATTGTTTTATCCAAACGTTAAGCTAACAGCTAACACATGATCTTTATCTTAGCTTATCTCAAAGACTGACATTACTGCAACGTTAAAATTTTCTAGAAATAAAATATGTTGTTTTATTTGTGCAAATTAAACAAATGAGATATCACGTGATACTTAACTTTTAGGGTTTGTGGTATGTGGCCACCAACTATTTTTGCTATGCTAGGCTAACAGACTGCAGGCTTGTAGTTTCATATTTATTGCACAGTCATGAATTGTGTCAATCTTCTCATCTAACTCTCTTGGGTTAGGTGAATGAGAGTATTTCCCCAAAACATGTAATACATTTATTTTCAACATTTACAATCATCCATTTGCTATAACTGAAATGTCATGTCCCCAACAACGAATGGACAATATTTGTCACATGATAGTAGAAAAATAGGGGTGAGTCGTTTCTTTTTTTGTCATTGTGCTTTCAGAACTGTTGTCACAAGATTTTACTGATTCATTCAATCTAGGGTTCAAAACAGGGACTTTTTTCTTCCAGAATGGATGTTGTTTTGGAGAATGTGTGCTGACAAATTGATTGTGAGTCTCTGTCAGATTTCTTGATCTTCCCTGAAATTTGATGTACATACTGTAACTGTGCACATTTCTCTTTCAGCTCACATTAATTACATGTTATCAACAATGTTTTGCTTGGTTAATTCTGGCCTTGCTATATTGTTTTGTCAGTCTTTACACAACATTCTAATTTCCTATTTGTGTTGGTAAACATAAAACACAATATCACAGATTGTGATTATTTCCATTCTTTCCTAAAGGAGAAGTTGGATCATGTAAAATACAGTAAGTACACACACACAAATATATATATATATACACACACACAGTATCATCTCCACAACACCAACTGTTGGTGTAGACAACTCGCGACGAACCATCTGCACAGCTTGGTTGAGCGACTTGCAGCGCGTAGGAGTGGCACCACCTGTCAGGAGTCCACTCATCTTAGCGACACCAGTGTGCACCCGCCTGACAGACCCTAACATCTCTTAACAAATCAAATTAAATACATCACTAACACACCAGCACTGTAAAAACCACTCTCCAAAGTAGTGTAAATGCTTGAAATATTTACTACACTGTGTCTTTAAAACTGTTGTTTGGTTCAGTTGATAATTGCTAAAAATTACCGCTTCAGCTTTTTCTGTTTGACTTCACTGCACTGGTTTTGCAGATATAGATTATTATGTGTAATATATTCCACTTAGTACAGACATAGGTCAGATACATATTTTTTACTTTAACTCCCCACTATTTAGACTTAATACTCTCAATACCATAATGTTTAATTTGCATAATTATTACCATGTTTAGCATGTGAGCAATTGCAAATTAATACTGACAGTTTAATTATTTATATAGTTTAGCAAAGTTATTAGGGTTTATCTGGGGAATATGATCAACTGGTGATTTTTGACATGTTAAATTATTCATGACACCAGAGGAATTTAATTGAGTTGAGTTTTATTCATTTACACCAAATCATAAAAAACATTTATCTCAAGGCACTATAGAATATTATAGAGTAGGAATATTCACCAGAGTGTCACCAAAGTGGAGATTGCTCCTCTTGAAATCAAGAATGTTAGCATAAAATATCATAGATTAAATCTAAAGGCTGTTGAGACAGATGAACATTGCTAAAATTACTAAAAATCCACCTGAACTGAATATAACACCAAAAATATACTTGACACTGAAAATGAATGGAAAGATAATTATATTGTACAGTTGTACGACATGATAAAATCACAGCATGAATATTTTCCTGCAGTGATATCATAGACCTACAGGTCATTTTCTCCTTTTTTCTCCATTTTTCTCAACTATAATTTATGTAAGATTATAATAGATAAGATCCCTGTTTTATCATATATTGTATCAACAACTCAGAGGTCACGGCAGTGTGTCACCCAATGGTGGTTCAATTTTCATAACCTGCAAGACAACAGTAACTGTGCCTATCATTCATTAGTTACCTACAGTCTTCATTTATTCTGCCCGTACTTTTTTATGCTATATTACTTTTCCACACATGTTAGTCATTCTAATCTCAATGCTGTCACTAAGCCTGTTTGTTCCTTATTCCACTGCTTGTGTTAATGTTGTAATTGGTGTAATGTGGGATGAATGGATTGCGAGTATTCAGCTGTGTTATATGCCAGAGCTGCAATAATTCAATCTGCAAATTATAGCTGATTTATAGAGCCGCACTTCGGATGAATGAATAGCAGCTGTGTATTTGGCTGTGCACTCATCATTACTATGATGTGACATGCCAGCACCATATTTAGGACTGAAATTTGTCCCCTTCTCTCTCTTTTTCTCTTGCATTACCATGAAATGAAATCGGCAACCCCTGGTATTCTGTGCTCTGATTAAATGGCTGCATCATGCTGACAGATTAGATTAATCAAACTCCTGGAACAGTTCTTGGTTGTAATAACTAATAGTGATTATATTGAAACTGGGATACTGAACACGTTACATTCCCCTGTCTGTCTTAATAGTACAATACACAATAACATTTTACACAGTAGTGTGCTTCCGTCTTTGTGTGCACTGTTTTTGGGAAGTCCACTTCCTGTTTCAGCAAAACATGTCCAAAGGCAGAAAAACAGGGTGTTTCAGTTTGGAAGTATGTGACCTCAGCCCCTTACAATGCCTTGGAAAGATGCCAATTGTAATCCAAGCCTCACTAACATTCATGTGGCTGAGAAGAAGCAAATCTTGATTGAGCTTCCATTCAGGTTGACAGCTCAATTTAATTCAGCTTGTTTGAGCAATACGCTCTACTGTCAAATACTGATGAAACAGGTGTCCATATACTTTTGCACATGTAGTTTGTTTTTAAATCAATCATGTTCAGAGAATATTCTTGTTTTATGGTATCTAATTAGGTCATATTAAATACCTGATCCTATTAGACTGGTTACCACAACTTATGAATTTATGTAGTTATTACATATAACTGCATACATTCATCAGTTGTGGTCAAAAACATATTGTGTGTGGTCACAATGACCTTTAATCACCAAAACGAATTTGAAACTAATGTTTCTCAATTGGAAACTTTTTCGTGTCTGTGCCACATATTTTTTTCTGACACATTGGCCACATTAGGAAGTATCACATTAACCATAATTTAATCATGACATGTTAGTCCTTCATTTGATTTCTGTATTTTAATTGTATTTTGTCGGTAGGGTTGCCACCCGTCCCATAAAATGACCCATGGAATCGTCGGTTGTTTGGCAATTGTTGATTTGTTCCGCATTTCCATAAATGTCCAATACACAGGTGTGTCACATACACATCAAATCTAACAATAATGAACAAAATAAAACACAGGGAATACTAAAGCCAGCAAAATTATTGTGGCGGGATCTATGCAGGACCCCCTCCCCTGGCTCCGGTCCTCCGTGTGTCTGTGTCACGGTTGCCTAGAGACACACGTGCGCTGCTCACAAAACTTGAGCCTCCATCACGTTCTCAAAAGCGAAAAAGCTTGTGAAAGTACCGACGTGAGTGGAAAGAGGCACATCTTTGAATACATACAGAATGCTTTTTTTGATTAAATATGACCAAAAAACGCCGGTTATGACTAACCATCAAAACCTGCGCCTTAAAAATGTCCACTACACCCGATCCTCCATAAACCATAATTTAATCACAACATGTTAGTCCTTCATTTAAGTTCTGTTTTTTTAATTGTATTTTGTTATATTTATTATGGTTTTTGTGATCATATTTATGTTTTCAATTTCTTAGTTTTCGTCTTTAGATTATACTGTAACTGTTTTTTTTTTTTTTGTTTTACTGTATATATATTTTAGGCTATTATTTGTTATTATTATTATTTAAGTTAAAAAAAAAATAGCATTATTGTCCCGTACTTTTTTCTGACGTTTTTTTCTTCAGTTTTTTTTTTTTTTTTTTTTGTATCAAATATGACCAAAAGGCACCGGTTATGACCCTCGCCGTTGTTATGATAAAGTCCCAAGCCAAAGCTCCAATTTTCAGCTTCTACAGTCTCATTGCTGTCAACCCACTGTCCCCAACCCAGTCTCATCTCAAAACGTAAGATTACCACATTGGTCCACTTGGCAAAACATATCATCCATTTTTAAAGAACATTCACAGTGTAGTAAACCAGGTTACATATACGCAGTATTCTGCAAGTATGGCAAAAAATAAGGGACAAACTATATATAGCCTACAGTGTTTTTAATCAATTGAATATGAGCTTATTTCCCCCTAAAATTTTATTTATACTGTTTTTATTACTTTAGTTTCTATTTGTGTTATAACTTTTGAATAAAGCTTCCCCCTGCTATTGTTGTTACAAAATTGTTACATTTCATGCGTTTAAAAAACAAAAACATCTACATTATACTGTTGATATCATGGTTGACATGCACAGCACCAGTGTACAATCAACTCACTTGTCCTACTAATTTTTATTGCCATCATCAACTCATTGAGACACTGTAGTTTAAAACACTAGTTTGTTTTTTTCTAGATCCTGTCACCCACATGATAACAACATCAGGCTAAACTAATTCAGTCAGTCAGTCAGTTTTTGCTTCTATGAACTTTTTGTTCAAGTCTTTATCCTCTCTGTTTTACCATAGGTGCATTTATTACCACCTAAACCCTGTAAAGAGTCTCTGGTCCCTGACCTTTGCCCTTTACCATGGATGCATCAGTGCAACTGGTGTGCCAAACCTTCACTTTAATAAACCAGTGAGGCTCCAATAGAAGAATCAAAATATTTTATTTTTTTATTCATTTATGATTTTTCATTACTTTTTTGTACCGTTATTATTATTATTACTACTACTACAGTGCACAGAGTTATTGTACAGAGTTATTGTAAACAGCAGGAATGATTTCCTTACAGTGGAGCTGGATGAGTCTGTTGAAGAAGAAGCTCCTGTCTTTGTATCATGTTGTGGCGAGGATAGGATGACTTGATCATGGAGAGAAGTTTGTTCAGCAACCTCCTGTTTCTCACTGACTCAAACCTCTCCACTTTATGGCCTGTGATGGTTTTGGCCCTCAGATTATTTTGTCCATTCTCCTAGTAAATCTCTGAGACAAGTCCCTTTCTCCCATTGGATCCCAACTACAAACCTCAAAATGATATATATACTGTATATACATATGCGCGTGTGCACACACGAACACAGACAACCTCCTCACCCGTAATGAGATGCCACCAGGTCTCGATACTCTAACTTTTGTCCATCTCTACTACATCCCACCACCACAGTGTCATCAGAGAACTTTTGCAGGTGACCTGACTCAGAGTTGTACTGAAAATCAGAGGTGTACAGATTGAATAGAAATGAAGACAGTACAGTCCCCTGAGGTGCTCCTGTGTTACTGACCACCACGTCATCAGGGAGTTCCCCAGCTCAGCAAATTGCGAGGTCGACCCTCTATGCTGCCCCGATGATGATGATCTTTGATTTTTAACCCTGTAATCTGCATCATACCCCTCCACACGTCCCCGGTGTTGTTTGGCTGGATGTTATTCTCCAGCTTCCTGCCTTATGCCTCCTTACACTCCTTCAGTTTCAACTTGAGCTCATGCTGCCACCTTTTCAACTCATCCCTGTCAATAGACCTAAAGGCATGCTTCCCTTTATTGAGAAGAGCCTTCAGGTCACTGGTGGTCCAGGATGTGCTGTTGGGTTAGCAGCAAACAATCATGTTTGTGACAGTGTTTTCCTCAGTATGATGTGAATGAGTCCATGTTGTGCTGTCAAAAAAAAAAAAAAAAAAAAAAAAAAAAAAAATCTGTTGTTTAATTTGGGTTTTCTTGAGACTTGGTACCCAGATTGTGTAGGTAAGATAATTAATGTGTTAATTTGTGAACAAAGAGATTATTTGCAAGTTTTGAAATAAACATTTAAAAAAAATATTTTTCTAGATTGATGAGTACCAGTCGTGTGAACACCATTTTAATGGTGTTCATGGTTAATGGTTAATGGCAAATGGTATATTTTCAGATGCTCTGATACTCTGTACAACTACTCACAGACTGTTGCACTGTAGTAGTAGTAGTAGTAGTAGTAATGGAGGTAGTAGTAATAATGGTACATAACAGTAATGAAAAAATAAATTTAAAAAAAATGTAAAAAAAAAAAAAAAAAAAGAATGGGAGAAAAGGAAAGAGGGAGAGGAACTTTGGGGATGTGGGGAGGGCTACACACAGTATGCTTAGTGCATATATTATATTGGCGTATGAGTTGGAGCTAATGGGACCTCACTGGTTTATTAAAGTGAAGGTTTGGTACACCAGTCACACTGATGCATCCATGGTAAAGGGCAAAGGTCAGGGAGCAAAGACTATTTACAGGGTTTAGGTGGTAATATATGCACCTATAGAGAACAGAGAAACACAGCAACTTAAAGACTTGAACAAAAAGTTCATAGAAGCAAAAACTGACTGAGTGACTGAAAGAAATTCAATAAAAAGGAAACAGGGAAGGAAAGATTGTGATATGATGTCACCTGCGCAACTATTTGGTTTGTAGTCGAACGAATTACGTATTTTCAGAAGCTTATATATCAACAATTACGCCACAAATATAGCCTTGACTCACACTAATAGTTATCATTTAAATCATATACAACATATGCGCAATCCAGGGTAGAAATCAAAGTGGGTCGGAAAATAATTTTTATCTCTCCATTCACTGTAATGTAATTTTTTTTTCCGATCTACTGGAAGGGGCGTGGCTCTCTATGGGTTGACAGCAATGAGACCATAGAAGCGGGAAACTGGAGCTTTGGCTTGGGACATCACCATAACAATGGCGGGGGTCATAGGCGGTGCCTTTTGGTCATTTAATACAAACAATCCGGCTGAAAAACAAATTCAGACAGAAGTATGGGACAACAATAATACATATTTAATTATAAAAATATAAACAGTAAAAAAACAGTAACAGTAGAGTCTAAAGATGGAAACATGGATTACGAACTTGAAAACATAAGTATGATTATAAAAAACCATAATAACTATAATCAGTAGATGGACAAAATGCAATTAAAATACAGAAATTAAATAAAGGACTAACATGGTTTAATCACAACATTAAATGATTCCTGACAGAAAAAAATACGTGGCACAAACACGAAAACATCTCCAATTGAAATACATTACTTTAAAATTAGTTCTGAGTGACACGAAAAACTACAGATTTTTGTGTCACTCAGCATGATTTAATAGATGGTTGGTAATAACCAGCGTGTTTTGGTCATATTTAATCAAAACAGCGTTCTGTATATTCAAAGACGTGCCTCTTTCCACTAACATCTGTACTTTTGCAAGCGTTTTCGCTTTTGAGGACATGGTGGAGGATCGGTTGTAGTGGACATTTTTAAGGCACGGGTTTTGTGAGCAGCGCTGGTGTGTGGTGTCAGTCTCTAGGCAGCAGACAGCACCAGACACACAGAGGACCAGAGCTGGGGGAGGGGGTCCTGCATATCAAATGCAAATCAAATGAAGGACTAACATGTCGCGATTAAATGACGGTTAATGTGATGCTTCCCGAAAAAAATATGTGGCACAGATACGAAAACTTTTCCAGTTGTGCAATTCGTTGTGAGTGACACGAAAAACTTCAGAAATGTGTCACTCCGCATGATTCAATAGATTAAATTTCGTGACTATATCATGAATTACTGTGAGACTGGGTTGCATTGTATAAACCTTTGGACAGAGCCGGCCTCTCCATTTCTAATCTTTATGCTAATCTTTAAGCCAAACTAATCAGCTGCAGGATGTTGCTTCATATTCAGATGTGGGCAGAGTGTAGCGTCAGTAAGTTCTTAAAATATCAGTGCCTAAATGAGTAATATAAATTCATTTATATTTGTGAGTTTATCCAAACTATAGAAAAACACTACCTACTGACCCACATTGACAGCTCCATTTTAAACACTGTTTAAAACTTATAGGCAACACTTTTTTTTTTTTTTTAATTAATTAATATTATTTTTCAGGCATTTTATCTTCCATGATAGAGACAGCCAATGAAGAGAGATAGGAAATGGGGAGGAGAGTGGGAGAAAGACACACAAGACAGTTCAACTCAGTTGTTGGTCAAAATTACTGACTGTATTTTTATGACTGTAATGCTTTGAATAACTCAAAGCATTACAGCCAATATGCTCAAATTATACAGCCGCTATTACAGCTCTGCCTTCTTATTACCACAATTAATATGACAATGAAATGTGACAAGGAAATAAACTATTCAAACAAATAGACAACAGATGTACAGTATCACTGCCGTGTTAGTTGCATTTAACCACCTGAACTCATCACTTTTATTAGCTCACCTGAGCTGGCCTTGAACGAGCAGAGCTGCTCACCACTTGGGTTTTATTTTGTCCAGATGGTTCTGCTGCAGTCGCATTAGATAAATAGTCTATTGTTATTAAGACACATTATACTAATAGATCTGCCATATTAAGTTTGCAAAATGATACAGTGCAAAATGTTAATTTTATAACTATTAACCTTTTTCAGAGGCCAGGTAAAAAAAAAAAACCCTCAGTGCCAATGCTAGATCCTGCCTAATAATTACGTTGTTGTTACTGGTTCATTACTATCACTCATGTATTAAACTAATGAAATATCCATGACACCCTTTGGTCCCATTAACTACTAAAGAAAAGATTGCAAAGATGCACAGTTTCCTATTAAGGAAACTGAAATCATGTGTACGTATGTATGTACACACACACGTGTATGTTTGAGCTATCCAGTTACCCAGAAATACATTTTAACTGTGTAAGTGTTGACAAATTAAAATTGTCAGGGAGTTCCCTTTAGTTCAGTTTTAGAGTCTATTCTAGTCTTTCTAGTCTCAAAATAGCATGGACCTCCTGAAGTCAACCACCAACCCCTTTTGTTTTCAGCTGTAGTTGGTTAATCCTGCACCATCTCATGAAGTCCTCCACTAGGCTCCTATACTCCTCCTCTTGACCATCTCAGATGCACCCCACAATTGCAGTGTCATCTGAGAACTTCTGCATGTGGCAGAACTCAGAGTTGTACTTAAACTCTGTTGTGTACAGAGTGAACAGGATGGGAGAGAGGACACTACCCTGGGGGGCACCAGTGCTGCTGACTACAGTGTCCGATATGCAGTCCCCCAGTCTGACAAACTGAGGTCTTCCTGTGAGGTAGTCTGTAATCCAGGACGCCAGGCATGGATTCACTCTCATCTACAGCAGTTTCTCACTCAGTAAGAGTGGTTGGATGGTGTTGAAGGTGCTGGAGAAGTCAAAAAACAAGATTCTCACGGGGCCATTCCTGCTGTCCAGGTGAGAGTATGTCCTGTGTAGCAGATAGGGGATGCCGTCCTCCACACCCACCTTCTTCTGGTAGGCAAACTGCAGTAGGTCCTGTGCATGTCTGACCTGTGGTCTCAGAAGACGGAGTAACAGCCGTTCCAGTGTCTTCATCATATGCAAAGTGAGTGCAAGCGGTCTGAAGTTGTTGAGTTCGCTGGGGTGGGTCTTCTTGGGAACTGGTATGAGGCATGATATCTTTTACAGTGTAGGAACCCTCCCCAGGCGCAGACTCATTTTGAAGACATGTTGAAGTGGCTCTTCCAGTTCCACAGCACAGGCCTTGAGCATTTTTGGACACACTCTGTCTGGGCCAGCTGCTTTCCTGGGGCGTAGTCTTCTCAACTCTCCTCTGACATGATCTGTGGTGATAGTGGGGGGTGGGGAGGTCCCTGCTGTGTCTGATGGTGTTGGTGTAGGTGGAGGGACGGGTGGCGAGGGAACGAGGTGTGTGGGGGGTGGATAGCAGCCAAGGTGGGGGAGGTGTACAGTGCTCAGTAGAAGAGGCTGGTACGGGGAGGTGTTGGGGTGGTCGTTGTAGCAGCAGCAGCAGAGACTGGGACGTTGAATCTGTCGTGGAAGTGGTTGAGGTGGTTTGCTCCCACCACATCACAATCTGCTTTGCTGCTTGTCTTCTTGCAGCCCGTGATGGTCTTAATGCCATCCCAGACCTCCTTCAGGTTGTTTTCCTGCAGCTTCTTTTCCTCCTTGCTTTTGTATGCCTCTTTCACCTCCTCCAGTCTGACTTTGAGTTCCCTCTGTACATGCTTCAGCTCAGTCAGGTCTCCATCCTTGAACACCCTCTTCTTCTTGTTAAGGAGGTCCTTGACATCACTGGTAATCCAAGGTTTATTGTTTGGAAAGCACCATACAGTCCTTGTGGGAATTACAATGTCCATACAAAAGTTCAGGTAGTCAGTCGTGCAGTGTGTGACCTCCTCAATGTCCTCATTGTGTGGTTCCTGTAGCACGCTCCAGTCAGTGGACTCAAAGCAGTCCCTCAGAGCCCTCTGCCTAGGGGAGTCCACTTCCTGAAGGTGCGTGTTGTTGTGGGTTGCCTTTGCACATGTGGTCTGTACTGAAGCTGAAGAAAGGCCAGGTCAGTTTCACTGTTTTTGCTTGTGGGACAATCCACAAAAAACTCAGGCAAGATGGAGTCCAGTGTGACATGCTTAAAGTCCCCAGAGATGGCTATGAAGGCCTGTGTGTTGTGTTTGCAGCCTTGCAACTGTGGAGTGGATGACATCACACACAGCATCTGCGAGCGCTCATGGAGGGATGTAAACACACACAACAATGGCAATGGTGACGGCAAGCTCTCACCTTAGCGCCAGCTCTTATAATTCTGTTTACCATCAATTTAAATGTGTCTTCATTACTATCATTTTGGTATTCTGTATTCTAAATGTGTAGCTAATTTGCATGTATTTTTGTATTCAAAGACAGTAATTTAATCACAGTTTGATCAATGATTTTAAAACTGATGTTGTGCAGATTGACTTGAAAATGTTAGACTTTCTTACTCCATACACCAGGCTCAAGTTTAGATAACTAGCTTTTATTTGATTGATAGAATATTTCTACGTAGAAAATTAAAAATGTAAAGACTGAACAGATCAGGACCATCCTCTCCATTTTGATTAAACACCTTCCTCTATTTTTCCACTATAGTGTGATTAATAAATCTTCAGTAATTCAAAATTCAAACTCTTGCATAGGGTAGCAGTTGTAGAAGAAAATTGCTGTGTTCCAGGAAAGTTATTGCAAATAATTTTGCAAAAAGACAACACTGCTAAGTTTCACATGACGAGATAATCACTTCAAAAGACCCAATATGTCTCCAACCTGCTGCGACTGTGATGTATTTCCCCCTTTTTTCTTTACAATTGATTAGATATCTCAGAGTGGAAGCTTTCTGGACTCGACTGTGCACTGTCAGCAGTCTCTGCAAAGCACAATGTCTCAGCTTTTCACTAGATCCAATTTATTGCCTTTGTCTCCCTCCCACTTTCAATGATACACTCATTATTACAATCAGCAGTAATGCCCAGGTCTTTGAGTCTGTTTGTCCAGGCATCTATGTTTGTTTTAATGGCCTGGTGCTGGCAGGAGGTAAAATGAATGTGATTAGTCAAGTGTTTCTAAATAACCAATCATGGAGCCAAATTTTTACCCACACTGCACAGCGAGTTGAGTTATCCACTATGTGAGCTGAGACACAGAAAGGTCAATAAAAAGCAAATGTTGGGAGGACACAGGAAAACATTCTGTGCTGATCCCCACTATCCTTAGTCTCCAACTGAACCTGCTCCGATATTTTTTTTCTTTCTTTTATTTGTGAAAACAAGCGTTAAGTGGTAGAGTGGCAACTGTTTTGTCTTTGTTTTTCATGATCATTTTCCCTAAAGTGCTTTTTCTTATCTGTAAAACAGGTAAACATTTTTGCTTGCTCTGAGAAGCAAGTGCATTTTTTAACCTCCCTGTTTTCTCCTCCCTGCCAACTGAAAAAAGGAAGGTGAATATTTTTCACTTGTCAAGAAGGAAAAGAAATATCTCACTTGCCTTTTAGGGCTCCAGTAGTTTGTCATTTTCAAATTCATGACATGTTTATATCAGGATACCACTTTTTTGTCAAACAATCAGACACAGTTACTAACACAGAACTGATTCACCAGTTCAGTGCCAACCGTTGAGAGGGTACAGTATGTCTGACATTACTGTACTAATAGGAAGTACTTTTTACTGCTTGAAACAACATAGTAAAGATATGAAAACACTAATTAAGTCCTAGAATAGTTCAAGTTTATCTCATTATCTCAAGTGTCTCATTTATCTCTGGTGACAGATCTGACATCAGCTGTTTGGCTGAGGTTAGGGGTAGCGTTAAAGATAACAGTGAATAGTTGAACAGGGTTTTGATCCTTGCTCTGTGATGTGACATGTACACAATAAAATTTTGGTTGGATCTGTAATGCCTCATAAACTTCCTAAAAAAATCTCTTTTTTAGGGTGTGGATATTAAAATGAAAATGACCCATGCTTTTTGATTCTCTATCACCAAAGCCCTCAGCCAAACACAGCCACAGTGGTTCACACCCACATCTGGTTATCCAGGCTTCTAACCTGAGATAGGGCTTCCCTGCCTCTACTTCCTCTGATAAGGAAGAACAAACACAGCAGATCACAGCCTTGTTGTCCTGCCTAAAAACATCGCTGTGACATTGGATAACAATATGACTTTATCCACTTTACCAGCAAGTCTCAGCACTGAAAGAACTAGCTGGCAAAGCAAAGTCAGCCCTGTACGACACCCACCCTTAACCCTGCATGTAATGAAGCATACTGTAGATCATTGTAATATTTCTAAATAATATTAGCTCTATGAAGCTCTACTACCTTGGCACATGCAATCGGTAGCTGGCGAGACGCCCAGAAAGCCTTTAAATTAACAAGGATAACTGTACATATGTTGTGTTTACCTGATTTCACTGAGGCTGATCATACAAGCACACACTTCTCCTGCAGCCTCAGGCTTCTCTTTGCAGAAATCTAAAAAGAATATTTAAACATCAGTTATAGAAATAGAAATTAAGTAAGTAAGTATTCACACAGGCACATGGCTGTCTTTTGGGCCAATACACCTAACTGTGTAATAAACAATAGCAGTGATTTGGGCAGTGAGATAGCTGTGAATTGATGTGTAAAAGAGAATTTAAAGGTGCTATAATCAATACTTTCATATTAGCAGTGTATCAAATGAGTGTGTGGTGTGAAAGATGTTGCTCCCAATCATGAACCAGTAGAACATGATCACAAACTGCTGTTCCCCTCAGTTCATTGATCTGGTTTTACAGCTCACAGGCTTTACAGTGAGCTGTAAAACGGGGCTCTAAAAATTTTCATCAACCAAGCTCTCTGATGCCATGGGCAGCTGATTGTTATGAGCCCAGACGCCAAACAACAAAGACAGCAAGTGGTGGAAACCAACATTGAGCTAAAGGAAGTGCGTGATGTCAGATGACCAGAAACATAACTCCAATTTGTAGTTTTAGGGTTTGTAATGATGGTGGGCTAGACCCAGAAGAACAAGCCCCCAAGGAATGTGTCTGCCTGAGTGGTAGGACACCAGCAGTAGCACTTTTGTGCTCTCCCTCTCTTATCCCCCACACACACTCACCCTCCATTGTTATTTTCCCCCTTCTTTTGGACTATATTGGACCTTGGAGCTGGAGTAACAACTTGCTGACTTGCCTTGTTTAGATTTGTATACCATTTGGTATATATGTGTTGACTGCTTGAGCAGCTGCTGCCTGACTGCTTGAGCACCTAATGTCCTTCGATAGAAATGTGCACTGCAATAACTGATATGTATTTGGCCAAATATATATTTTGTATATCTTTGGTTTACTTTCTTTTTGTATAATACACTATCGTACGATACTCCCTATTATCTGTGATTTTCTTTATATTCTGTGCTTCAGACTAATTTACTCCTCCCATACCTTTTACATCTGGTCAGCCTAATAATTTAATTTAAATTCCCTTAACACTTGCTACATAACCAAATCTGAAAGTACTATCAGAAATACTTGTGATGCTGCTACTTGTAAAACACTAAACAATGCATTGGCGAGAATATGAATCTGTGAGGAGAGAGAGAGGGAGAGGGAGAGGGTCTGAGAGAACAGAACTTTCCTGTTTGCATTTAATGTTGTGTTAAAAACAAATTAGAAATTTGCCTCTCCAGGTTAGACGAAGACCTGGTGAGGCAAGGCTTCAGCAAGGCTGGAATTGGGCATATTCGTCTTTCTGAAGGATGCATGAATCAAACCATGTTCAAGGTTATCCTTGAAAACTAGCTTCCTTCTGCTCTGACAATATTCCCTAACTCAGAGGACTGGTTTTTCCAGCAGGACAATGCTCCTTGCCACACAGCTAGGTCAGTCAAGGTATGGATGGAGGACCAGCAGATCAAGACCCTGTCATGGCCAGCCCAACCTCCAGACCTGAACCCAATTGAAAACCTCTGGAATGTGATCACGTGAAAGATGGACATTCACAAGCCATCAAACAAAGCTGAGCTGTTTGAGTTTTTGCACCAGGAGTGGCATAAGGTTACCCAACAGCAATGTGGCGAACATGCCAAGGGGCATTAAAGCTGCCATTAAAAATCAGGGTTATTCCACCAAATACTCATTTCTGAACTCTTCCTAATTTAAAGCATTAGTATTGTGATGTTTCAAAATAAATATGAACTTGTTTTGTTTGCGTTATATGAGGTCTGAAAACACTGCATCTTTTTTGTTATTTTGACCATTTGTCATTTTCTGCAAATGAATGCTATAAATGACAATATTTTTATTTGGAATTTGGGAGAAATGTTGGCAGTAGTTTAAACAATGAAACTAAAATGTTTATTTTACTTAAACACATACCTGTAAATAGTAATACCAGAAAAAACTGATAATTTTGCAGTGGTCTCTGAAGTTTTTCCAGAGCTGTATATATGAGAGCATGTATGGTCCTTTTGAAACTTGCGGCAGTTGTTTGTCTGAGTAAAATGTAAGGATGGATTTGTATCCTTTTGTATTTAGTTTCGTTACAATGTTACCAGATGTGGATGAATGGCTTCAGAGATTTTAGAAATGGATTCTCAAGTAATATTTGTCCTTGGTGGTGTCTTTGTCATCAGACAAGGACCGCGGGGAATCCTGGTGGAGCACAGAGAGACTGAATTTGGGAATAAAGTTAACAGGCTGCTCGGAGGATACCACAGGAACTTAGATAGAGAAGAAATAAAGCTTTGTCTTTGTCCTCAAATACTTGAGATATAAAGTTTATATACATATATTTACACATATACATGTAGAGGAAAAGGGAATTGCCTCTTTATGAGGATTATTGATATTGATTAACAATTATTAATAATAAACAATCAATTAATTATTAACTGTCTGTTGAAGCCAGGCACCACCTCTTGCCGACGTCTAAGAAGACTGTTTTACGTTAGAAATTTAGAATGAAATTTAACAAATTTAGACTGTTATTGACTTGATTTTCTCTCAATCTCAAGGTTGAGTTCCAATTCAGTTGATCTGATCGTCTCTAGCACAAATGAACCAAACACAAGAACTTAGTCTAAATATAACAATATTTAATAAACAAAGATAAACAATAATAAACAATAACAATAAACAGTGAATGGATTATAAATGAATGAGTGGTGAATACACAAGTAAAGACTAAATAAACCAGCAGACTTAAATGTACAAATTAACAAATTAGTAAGTGAATAAACAAATGTGTATGAATAAATGACTTAGTGTGTGTGTGTGTGTATGTGTGTGTGTGTGTGTATTATAATTGGGTCAGGGTGAAAGATATCTAGTTGAACGGGGCTAACGATCTTAATATTGAAGTCTATGAATAACTAATTTAAATAAACTGTAATTTAGTTTTCATACTATCAGACCTCAAACCCAAGAGCAGGGGCTCTTCAGGACTCGGGAACTGACGCAGCGGCGTGACGAGTCCCGGGTGGAATCTTTCGGGACCGACGAAATCACGGCGCGCATGTTTGGTCCTGGGCGTGTGTGAGTCAGACTGACTCAGCGACCGCTGCCGATGCTCAGGCTGGTGGTGGATGCTTGGATCAGATGTTCCGATCTACTCGAACTCTTTGCGGGTCGAGGATGATAGCAGGTCTGATCAGTGTAGATGTTTCTCGATCATAGATGAAGAATTTGAACGTGTGGCCGAACAATACAAAAACAAAAACTTTTTAAAAAAATCGACGCCCTAATGTAATAATAAAAATAATAATATGTTATAAAAAGACAAACAAAAATAATTAGCTGGCGAAATTAAGAAAACTTTAAGTTGTGTTTCAACTTAGTTACAAGAAAAAGTAAACTTATGAAAAAGATTGTCTTGAGAACTTAGAAAATAAAATGAGAAGAAGACTAGAACTGAAGAGGATAACTTGAAGGTGTGAAGAGCAAAAGGGAAGAGAGAAGAGGGTAGAAGTGTCAAAGTGAAGAAGAACGAAGTATAGATATAAAAGTGAAGAGGATGAAATGGGCGAGACCTGCGTGTAAGACTCTATACACCTTGAGGGGCGTGACGTCACCCACCCCTTAGCTGCAATAAGATCTGTAACGGTGCGGCTGCCTGTTACCGTTGAGAACGGTTAATATTGATAACAAAGACACCAGAGACAATCAAGCTGGCGAACACAGCCTTTAATTATTGTTATTAGATTCTTTTACGCAGGAACGGATCGGCAGTCGACAAAGTGAAACGGCATCTGCAACACACAAGCATAACTACGTCAATAAGATGCCTTACGTTTAGGGGGTGCCGACTGAAGGTTAAGGATAATAGACAAGTACAAACATTTCACATGTGGCACACAATAGCGAACTTACTTACCGGACAGCGGTGCAGTAACTTCCGCGTTGTGGTCAAAGGACCCGACGGTAGCCCAAGAGGGACAATTTAACCGTTGCCAGGGTGACGTCGGGGACGTGCTGGATCCATTTCTGTGGGAGAAGAGGTGTGTTTGTGGGGGTATTGAAGTGTATGTTATTTATTATATTTGGAATGAAGGTATGAAAGGTATTTTGTAACCGGAATGTGTTTATGCGATATTAAAGGCGTTAATAGGTTTGTTTTATCAAAATTGAATATAGTAGACATAATTGATTTTCGGTAGGAATGATGGTCTGGACCAGGTGCTTAAAGCCCAGGGGAAACTTGGCTTTAAGGCAGTCAGTTTGAGGTGAGGGATTGAACACCTGAGAACTGTGGGCATACTGAAAGCGAAAAGAGAACTGTATTATTGATTTAATTATTTAATTAATTTTGTTATTTGAGGAAGGTTAGTTGGTAGATAAATGATTTGGAGTTTTTCTTTTTTGTGTTCTATTTTTTTTCTCCATTGCTGAAGGAAAATAAAAGTACCTTTTTCACCATCCATCCTGGTTCGCTGCTCTCCTCTTTTTAACTGCAAGGCTCGTCCGGCAACAAGATCCCTTGGTTTAATTTGCCACGAAATTCTGATTTAGGATGTTTTTCACAAGCTTGGAGTCTAGGGGCCTGCAGTCCCCTCTTCCTCCTTCATGGTGACCCAAGTATGTGATCCTACATGTGAGAACTGAACATGTGTGATCTCTACACAATTTCATATTCCATATATTCCATATGAATATCATTATAATGGCATTTATAATTTGCAGCAACTTGACTATGACTGTGACCTTATTGGAGGGACTGGTTCTTTGCTATGTAACAAAAAATAGTAAGACATTTAGGAATGCATTGGTGAGTAGTTCTCAAAACAACTGAATACTTCCTGTATAATATAATGATCATTGAAGGTGATAATAATAATAATAAATAAAATAAAATAATAAAAAAAATAAAAATAAATAATAATAATGTAATAATATATATATTATATGTCTTAAATGCTGTGGTAGCATTGCCTCTAGTCCTACAGTTTATCACTGTCCTACAGTTTTTCACTGTAGGACTAAGATGTTTTATGAATAACTTATTTCCTTACAAGGATCTAGTTTTAACTGTGGGTTGAAATTCAAACATTCAATCACAAAGTATTTTCATGTATCAATCTGACACAACTACATTCAAACTTTCAAACATTCAAACTTTCTCTTTAAATGTGTGTGTATATATATAGTGTCAGATTGATACATGAACATTTCCCTTTTTTTCCTCAAGATCACAGATGGAGTTAACCTTAGATGATGTTATTTTTCAACTTATATTTCAGACATTGCCTTCAGAAAGTGAAGGCAGTGTGTTCACATTTTCTCTGGTGTATTTTTCTTGACAATTTCTCAAAAAGGAGAAGCTGAAATATTACATTTACATCAGTATTCAGACCTTTTACTTGGTACTCTGGCAACTATTACAGTGACAGTGTCCAAAACCACACTGACAATAAATTGAGCATTGATTGTGTTGGTGCCTGTTTTCTGTTCACAAAAATGTCTTTGTTTTTATGGTGCTGTAAAGCTGACGTGTCAAATGCATCAGCAACACCTGGGAAGTTCACAATGTCCATATATGCCCTTTGTGAGTCTGCAAGGGTTTGAACATCCAGAGTGAATGAAATTAACTGTTTCACAGAGTGAGGTTGTGAGTCCTAGAGTTGTTTGTGATCACTTCTGCTTCTATGCTGAATTCTTGCCAATTGCTAAATGTCTTAAATGCTGTGGTGGCATTGCCTCTAGTCCTACAGTTTTTCACTGTAGGACTAAAATATTTTATGAATAACGTATTTCCTTACAAGGATCTAGTTTTAACTGTGGGTTGAAATTCAAGCATTCAATCACAGAGTATTTTCATCAGTGGAGGCAACTCATAGTATCTGGAATCTTTCTAAATGCTGTACCAGGAGTAAATGTGCAAAATTATACTGCACGATAATGCATAATGCAGTGGTGGGACCAAGTCATTGTTTTGCAAGTCCCAAGTGGGTCTCAAGTCTTTGCCCTCAAGTCCCAAGTCAAGTCCTGAGTCAAGACTGACAAGTCTCAAGCCAAGTCCAAGTCCTGCACTTTGAGTTTCGAATCCTTTCGAGTCCTTTTAAACACATATACATATATATTTTCACAGATCATGTATGCTTTTAAAAATCTGCATTTATTTATGAAAACAAGTGCAATTGAAATTGCAGAAAAAATAGTGCTGACAATGCACTTCCTAATTGCACTATAAACCAGTCATTTTTAACATTTAACTTATATTTTGCAAGAATATTCTTAATTTTAAACCATTCCTTTACACATAAACACATGACAAAACAAGTGCACCTGCAATTATTTGTGCAAAAGTGCTAACATTGCATTTCCATGGTATATTGCATTTTAACTAGTTCCACAGCAGTTTCTGTCCTGTCCTCCATTTATCATATCTCATATTGTCTGTGTATGTGTGTGTATATGTGAGAAACATAACAAATACATGAACATAACAATGAACAGCATTGTGCTTTTAATATGTCAGGGACCTATGCTGCATTGCATTTGCAAAAGTCTGTAGGTCATTTGTGCACGATGGGGACGTAGTATGATGCCACCATTGCTGAAAACTTGCTTCACTGGAGCACTGGAGGCAGGCACAGCCAGGACTCTGATGGCCACTCGGAACAGTGAAGGAAGAGTCTTCATGTTCAGTGCCCAGAACAAAAGGGCGTTCTGTTCTTCGGCTATGTCAAGGTAGTGACTTAGCTGTAGTGCTGGAGTGGTCCCAACATCCTTCTTCTGCCTCTTACGGCATGCAGCAAACAGCCCTTCTCCTTCTCTAAGGTCCTCTTGCTTATCTTCATCAACAAGAGGCACAGGTTGCTCAATCTCTGCAGCATCTTGCAAGATCAATTCTGGAAAAAATGTAAAAACAATAGCATAAACAAAAGAGTCCTTAGTACCATTTGTACTGGTGATGCAGTATGTTAGACTGAAATACTTAACTATTGTTGCAGTCCATTATATCAGATTATAAGGGGCAGGGTTAGACTCTGTAACATTTACCTTTAACTCGTGCCACATCTGCCTTGACCTCACAATTGACCAGCACATGAGGCTCCACCCACAACAGAGAAAAGGCTGGATCCAAGAGCTGCTTTGACGTAGACTGGATCTGAAAAGGGGGCCGTGATTCCATCTCGTGTCCTGGCCATTTTCACGTTGATGAAGATTCCAAGAAATCTTTTGTTCAGAGATGCCTGGAGACACCTGACCAGGCCACTCAGGAAACTGACTTGAGGCTTCAGCTTCTCAAGGTGGTGGTTGAGGGACAAGACAGATGGAACAACAGCACTGATTGTGATGACCTTCTCACCTTGTGTCAAATCAGTCACTTCTCCAAATGGTTTCAAGATGTCCACGAACTCCTTCAACAGACAGCACCAAGTTTTAGATGACTACACTGAAGAACTGCCTTCACTTGCCTCAGTGCTGAATTCCATCTTGTGCTTTTTGTTCCCCAAATTCAGCATCAAACACATCTTTGAATGTTGTGCTTGAGTGCAGCAGAGAACTAAGTTTCAATAACTTTGAAAGAGAATGAGATACCACTTTTGTTTCTTTCAAACCATCTCCCACCACCAGCTGAAGAATGTGCGCAAAACACCGCAAGCGCTGTTTCTTTGACATAGCAACATCTACTGTTTGCTGATCTTCCAGGGTTAAGTCACACCAGAGTTCAGGGTCATCAAGATGATCTCTGGCTGTATCCTCTTTGCCTCTTTCTCTATCCAGTGCATAGTGACACTGAGGAATCCCCTCATCTTTCAGTCAGACCAAATGTCCATAGTGACTGAAACATGGTCAGTGCTGCTCAACTGAGTTTTTAATTTTGAACGTCTCTCTTCAGCAAGGTTCTCTGTTTTTGATGTGTTCTGCAACACACTGGGCTGTACTTGCTGTCAAGTACTCAGAAAGTGCTGAAAACTCTTGTTCTCTACAATAGACAGGGGCAAGTTGCAATCAATAATCAAGTCGGACAGTACTGCATTGGTGATAGCTTTCTGCTGTGGATGGCTCATGCTGACTCGATTGTCCAGGAATTGAGATTGAAGGCTGTTGCGGTTCATTTGTGATGCTTTTGTTCATCTGGTATTCTTCAAATCTGTAAGACGTAAGCATTTTGTCAGATGTCAGAAAATCCCTGATAACAAATAAATTGTATTAAAACTACTCTTCATTATTCATTATTAATATCAATTTTAACATTGTGTTAATATGAATTGTATTGTGTGTGTGTGTGTGTGTGTGGTAAACATTACATTATAGTTGCTGCTGTAGCAAGGTATGACTGCATAGCGTGAGTGAGCATATTCTCAGCTGTGCGTCAGCAAGCCACTCTGCAGGGCATCTGAACCCTATCCATTGGCATCGTACCCTACATGGCGGGTGGATATTCTGCTTCCACCATCTCTACTGCTTGGTTGTGATGTATGATAGGCGCCGGGTGCAGCTAGTGTTTTTCGGGTATTTGCAGCATTCCAAGAACATGTTGTTAAATGAGTGTTGCTCGTTGTTGCTAAACAGAACATATAGCTTTGCCTATATCAATATCGTTGGCTTGTTTAGCGCTGCTCATACTACACTGCAACTCAGCTGAGCTGCGTTTGACCTTCTGTTCACCAGTTGCTTGAACAGTTTGAGTTGTGCGACACGAATACTACAAATAGCTCTCTGCCAAGTGCTGAACTCAATAAGAAACGTGGCAGCAGCCTGGCTACCCAGATATACTTCTGTGCTTAGACTATCGCCTTTGCATGTTGAAGATACTGTTTACAAACAAAGTTATCATTCCAACAACAAATTAATGTCCCTGTGAAAAAGGGGGTTCTCTCCAACCCCCACTTCACATCAGGACTGGCTACACCCAAAGGATGAATCAAGGAAAGAAAGACAGGCAAGTCCAAGGTCCAGTGAATGACGAGTGAATTTATTTACAGTGCACAGTGAGAATAAAAACAGCGAACTGAAAACTAGGGCAAAGAAACAAAAAACAGCCTCAAATTGGCAATGGAAGGCAAAACAATTGAAAACATATGAAAAATACTAACAAATGTAGAAATTCAACCTCACAGCAAGCTGAAGCAATAACATGCTCTCCCAACCACTCTCTCCCCCAAACTGAGGCTTGCTCCCCTTTTTAAAGGTCTCACCCCCAGTGACAGACTGGGTGAGACCATCCTGTCCCAGAGAGAACACAATAGCGCTAGATGCTAACCTGCTAATGCAGCTCATCGCTCATCATCATGTACTCGTGTGAGTGTGTGGTGTGTGTGTGTCGGGAATGTGGGAGAGTTATCAGTGGTCATGTATGACTATGTGTGGAAAATGTATGGGTTAGGCCCCTGCTATCCCTCATTTTCCACAGTCCCCTACACAGATAAACTAGCAAGTAACCAATCCCATAATCGCTCACTTATTTATTTTTATCATTTTTTATTTTCAAACAACTTATTTCGTGCTTCCCACGCTTGGGATGTGATGTTGGCCGGCGCCAGTGATTATAGATTCGTTGCATTCTCTTCACTTGCATGGTTATTGATCTGTAGTGGGCCCGCTGATTATCACACTTTAAGAAAGTAGATGAAACAACTCATCCACAGGATCTCCTGTCATAAATTACACTCAGACAGGCCCGAGGAATGAAACTCTGAGTGACACCCCTCCATAACCATAAAAACCACCTTTCCCTTATCTGATCGAAGTCAACCTGGTACCACATTCCATGGTGCAAAGAACACTCCATGTGCTCATATCCAAACCTAAAGACTCATTTACATTCTTTATATAGCCATCCAGACTTCAATTATGTATCATTGTAATATTATTTGTCTTTATTGTGTTGTCACCTGTTATGATTATGATATACAGGAAGTATTCAGTTGTTTTGAGAACTATTTACTTATGCATTCCTAAATGTGTTACTATTGTTTGTGTCAAATTGCAAATAATCTTTCCTTTCTGATAAGGTCACAGTTAATAATAAGTTGCTGCTAATTATAAATGCCATTATTATGATATTCAAATAACACATGGAATATGGAACTGTGTAAAGAGCACACATGTTCAACATTAATGTGTAGGATCACATACTTTGGTCATGGTGAATGGAAGAAGGAGGAGGGGCTGAAAGGCCCCAGACTCCAAGCTTGTGCAAAACATCATAAATTAGAAATTTGCGGCAACTGAAACAAAGGGATCTTACTGCAGCTTGGGGATGACGTCACTCACCTCAAGGTGTAAAGAGAGTGTTACACGCAGCTCTCATTCACTTCTTTTGATTTCTTCACTGCTTCTTCTTTTGTCTTCGCTTCTTCACTTCACTTCTTCACTTTGACTCTTCAGTCCTAGTTTTCTTATTTTATTTGCTTAAGTTCTTGAGACAATCTTTTCATAAGTTTACTTTTTCTTGTAACTAAGTTAAAACGCAACTTAAAGTTTTCTTAATTTCACCTGCCAACATTAATAACTTTGTTCGTCTTTTTAGAACCTATTATTTTATTATTACGTTAGTGTGTCGAGTTTTTGTATCGTTTAGCCAAATGTTCAAATTCTTCATCTACAATCAAGAAACGTCTTCACTGATCAGACCTGCTATCATCATCCTCGACCCACAAAGAGGTCAAGCAGATCAAAACATCTGATCCAAGCATCCACTACCAGCCTGAGTATTGGCAGCGGTCACCACTAGGAGGCAGACACTGAGTCAATCCGATTCACACACGCCCAGGACCAATCCTCTGCGCCGTGGTTCGTTGAGTCACGAGAGATTCCATCTGGGACACGTCACACCTCTGCATCAGTTTCTGAGTCTGGCAAAGCCCCTGAACGGCTGAAGCAGGTTGCTCTTGGGTTTGAGGTCTGATAGTATAAAATCTAAATAGTTTATTCAGTTATTTGTAGACTTCGACAGTACGGTCGTTAGTCTCACTCAACTAGATTCCTTTCACCCTGACTCAATTACACACACACACACACACATATACACACTATGTCATTTATTCATTTACATTTGTTCATTCACTTACTAATTTGTTCATTTGTGCATTTAAGTCTGCTGGTTTATGTAATCTTTACTTACGTATTCAGCACTCACTTATAATCCATTCACTGTTTATTGTTTATCTTTTGTTTACTAAATAGTCATATTTAGACTAAGTTCTTGTGTTTGGTTCATTTATGTTTGAGACGGGGGATCAATTAATCGGAACTCAACCTTGAGATCGAGTCACAATCAATTAATAACAGTGTAAATTTATTAAATTTCATTTTCAGTCAAAACAGTCCTCTTGGATGTTGGCAAGAGGTGGCGCCCTGGCTTTAACAGACTGTTAATGATTGTAATTGATTGTTGATTATTAATAATTGTTGATCAAAACTAATAATCTTCATAAAGAGGCACATTTTGATGTTTCTGCTACAGATCTCTTCCCAGTACCTTGCACCAACACCAGAACCAAAACCAGAGTAGTTCAAGTAATGGCAATGAAACCGATTTCGACTGCATGAATTGGGTTTGCTGGGTGAACCAATTGAGACACCCATCTCTGCACACTGCAGCGTGGCTGTATTTACTGCTTCGGAATTGCACACATTATTATGGAAATGAATGATACCTTGAATACCTTCAGGGTCTGAGAATGAGGCTTTAGACAGGCTAGATGGCTGGCTACGCAGATTATTTGGGCACAGATTGAGGAATAAAAATGATGACAGATGAGCATGAAGGAGCCCGGGCTTGAAGATCTTGCCGATACTGCTCTCCATTACCTCGGAAGTCAGAACTCGGAGCTGGGAATGACGTTCACAGCCAAGTTATCAGCGTTCCAGTTACAAAGTTGGAGAATTTGCCAATCCGCTGATCTAGAGTACAGTGGATGTGGCTGCACAGCTGTAGCAGTGTGTGTGTGTGTGTGTGTGTCTTTTATAAAGGCAAAACAAACAACATCAGTGATCATCCTCTCAATCAGGTTGCCAATCAACAGAAGCCTCTAGTCACCGACACTCAAAGCATTTTAATCTTATCGGTTAACGGGCACCGATCTACCAGGCTATTGTTAGCTATTGTTAGCATGCGCTGTTCGTAGTTCATATATACTACATGAAAAATGTAAATTACACTGTTGCAGCATATCCATATATATATATGGTGAACAACACTATGTGCACTAGTGATTTAGATTGACAAAAACTAATTAGAAGTGACAATAAACAGAATATTACAGGGGCCTCTACTACTGTTTACACTTGGGGCAGCCATCTTTGATTCAACTCGGTCTCAACTCAGGGGTGGTGAGGATGTCCGACTATTTGAGTTGGAATCCGACTGATTCTCGTCTGATTCATGCAGTGTATAATCTAAAATAAGTCAAAAATCTAAATTGGAAAAATACGGCTTACAGAAAATGAGTAGCACTTGTGAAGCTCCTCCATGGCCAGGTCTGATGATGCCTGGTGCGCTCCCAGGTGCAGAGGAGCTGAGCTATCGTTAGCGTTGACTCCTTGTCCTGCCAGAACTAATGCTAAGCTCCATTTAAACGGCAGTTAAACATTTCCTCAATTTCCTTAGTTTTTCTACCTATGATCTCGCTGCCTTGAAACGAATACCAGTCTGTTGGTCCACCTGTGATATATCTCAGCTACTACATAGATAGACATTAAATTCTGTACTAGCATCCATGTCCCTGATTTTTCCTCTAGCACCATTATGTGGCACTTACTACTGCCTCTGTGTCACCCCATGTGTCTGGTGGGCAGGATCTCCTGTACCTGGTTGTTGTTCTTGTGCTATCCAACTTTATCTAATCCATTTATTTCTATACATAGATTCACCTCCCCACAACACATCAGTGCAGGGAAATTATTAAAAATCATTACCAACATCTCATCCAGCCTACTCCGTTTTTCATAATATGAACATGTGAAACTGGGTGTAATTCCATCCTTAGTTACTTTCCTGCTGCTGGATGTTTAAATCAGGTTGGTCTGGGCCAAGCTCCTTTATCCCGTTTTTTTCAGTATGAATGGAATTTTTGGTAAAAATCAAACAAAACCAAAATCAAAACAAAATCATTTCTGTCTATGTCTTGCGCTGTGACATTCGTGCTTGCACACTTGAATGCCAAGATGGGATATGTTTTGAATGACAGGTGTCAAGAACCAATCATAATCAATAAATGCTGTGAAATTGGACGTGATTCACTCTGCACCCGGTACCAGGGGCATCGGGAAACAAGAGGTTTAAAGCTAGGTTCTCATGCAATGTTTTAACCTGCTGTTATTAATGCTTGCAAACAAGCGACGTCTGCCATTCGACAACCAGCAGTGATAGACTGTTCAGTGATGTTAAAATGATGGATAAATACAATCATATTGACATATTTCTTTAGTTTTTCTACCTATGACCCTGCTGCCTTGAAAATAATATTATTCTGCTGGTTCACCTGTGATATACCTCAGCTACAAACACAAGTTCTGCTAACACAAAGCAACAGAAAGGTGGCGGCTGTGGTGCACCATCAGACCTCACAGCAGCAAAAAAAAAAAAAAAAAAAAACAGACTTTTTTGTCATTGCAGTTTTTGTCACTGCAGTGTATCTTTCTGGACTTCTTATATATTTTCAGGGCATATTTTCCAGCTCTCTTTCTGCTTCTTTTAACTGAGCAAACAATCATTTACCTTGACATGCTCAACATACCCATGTTACACCATTTATCTCATTTATACAAAAGCATGTCATTTCTGTCTACGTGGAAATCTGGCTCTTAAGACTTATATTTTAAAATTTAATATACATTGAGTTTTTTCTCACAAAGCTCTCTGGTAAGCTATCTCTGGTGAGTATCTCCCTCTGAGTATGAATCGCTTGCACTGCCACTGAATGTAAAAATGCAAAAGGTGGGACTGTACTTACCAAGGTGTTGTCCCTTAGCGGGGCCTGTGGTGACAATATGGCAGCGCAACATGGCAAATCACATTGATCTTGTCAGATCTATGTATATATAAATGGAAAATAAATTCAAAGCCTGGATGGAGGTAATTTAAAAAAAAAAAAAGATTTTTGTTAATGGACAACCTGAAAAATTACACACTGGGGCTTTTTCTAAGAGTGCCTTGAAAATGCAAATACCAGTAAATAAATACAAAAGAAAAAGCAAAGTTTTAGATCAAGATGGTGCCATGTACAGTTGCTTCGGTGCTTCGCTCCGTAGTAGTTTTTGTTTATTTGTGTCGTTTTAAGTTGTCCTTCCATCACCCAATACACACAGGAAGAACTTCTAAGGACTGAGCACTCAACTGGTCACACTTTTTTGCCGTTTTCCACTGATCCTGGCATCTTTCAGGAACTTTTAGTTGAAGGAACGGCAGCTCTCTCTCTCTATATATATAGATATTCAGGAGACACAGATGGGGCAAACGAGTCGGCGCACTCGTTAAGCTCAGATAGCGGGGATTTCGCACAGTGCGAAAATGGCAAATGTCCGCTCCTTGAACAACAAAATGGATGAGCTGCTGCTTCTCAACAGCAGAAATATGGACTTTTGCAGATCGGCCGCCCTGTGTTTCACTAAAACCTGCCTAAGTGAACACAACCGACACAGGACTAAATCTGCCGGGCTTTCATCTTCTCCGAGCAGACCGTGTAATGGAACTCGCAGAGAAGAGGAGAGGAGGCAAAATCTGCTTCTTTGTCAACGAAGGTTGGAAGAATCTTGCAGCCCCCACTTGGAGACATTTTTCATAAACTGTAAACCGTTTTATTCACCGTGGGAGTTCCCCTCATTTATTCTTGTTGGTGTTTACATCCCACCCCAGGTATGTGTCAGTGAAGCCTTACATCACCTGGCTACCAGATAACTGACATGAAGAGGAAACATCCAGACTCTCTGCTCATTGCTCTTGGGGACTTTAATAGAGCAAACCTCAGCCATGAACTGCACAAATACAAACAATATATCAAGTGTCCCACCAGGGACAAAAACATTCTGGATCATTGTTACACAGTTTTAAAGGACGCATATCGCTCTGTCCCCGTGCAGTCTTGGGACTCTCTGATCACTGCATGGTACATCTTCTCCCAGCCTACAGGCAGAAATTCAAATCTGCCAAGCCTGTAGTGAAGACTGTGAAGAGATGGACCACTGGGTCAAAGCTATAGTTACAGGCCTGCACAGACTGGAGTGTTTTTGAGGCTGCTGCTACAGATCTAAACAAACTCACTGACACCGTCACATCATACATTAGCTTTTGTGAGGACATGTGTGCTGACCAAAACCTTCTGTAGATACAACAACAATAAACCCTGTTTCACTACAAAACTCAGGATGCTTCGTTGGACCAAGGAGGATGCCTACAGAAGCGGGGACAGAGTCCTGTACAACAAGACCAGGAGCATGCTGACGAAGGAGATCAAAGCGACAAAGAGGTGCTACACTGAGAAATTGAAAAACAGCTTCTCAGCAAACAAACCTGCATCAGTGTGGAGAGGTCTACAGGACATCACCAGCTACAGGAGACCATCCCCCTACATTGCAGTGAACTGTGAACTGGCTGATGACCTAAATGCCTTCTACTGTAGGTTTGATAAACCAATATTCACACCCATCCCTCACTCCATCAGACAACTCTCACCTCTCCCTACTGACCCCCCACCACCATTCAGAATCTGTGAAGAGGATGTACGTCAGCTCTTCAGGAAACAAAAGACTAGAAAGGCTGTGAAGTCCCCTCCTGCTTCAAACATTCAATAATCCCAGTCCCCAAGAAACCAGCAATCTCAGGACTAAATGACTACAGGCCTGTGACCCTGACATCTGTGGTCATGAAGTCCTTTGAGAGACTGGTGTTGAGCCACCTGAAGGACATCACAGGCCCCTTGCTGGACTCCCTGCAGTTTGGATATCAGGTAAACAGGTCAGTGGATGATGCAGTCAACATGGGTCTGCACTACATTCTGCAACACCTCGACTCCCCAGGGGCATATGCAAGGATCCTGTTTGTGGACTTCAGCTCGGCATTCAACACTATCATCCCAGACATTCTTTTACAATAACACCTCACCCAGCTCTCCATCCCAGCCCCCACCTGTCAGTAGATTACAAACTTTTTGACAGACAGGAGGCAGCAGGTGAGGCTGGGGAAAATCACATCCAGCACCGGGACAATCAGCACAGACGCCCCCCAGGGATATGTGCTCTCCCCGCTGCTCTTCTCTCTCTACACCAACGACTGCACCTCTGGGGATCCATCTGTCAAACTCCTTTGCAGATGACACAAATGTCATCTAGGACAGCGATGAGTCTGCATACAGACAGGAGGTGGGACAGCTAGTCCTGTGGTGTGGTCAGAACAACTTAGAGCTGAACACGCTCAAAACTGTAGAGATGACAGTTGATTTCAGGAGTAGCCCCCCTGCACTAGCCCCCATCACCATCTTGAACAACACTGTGACCACCGTAGACACCTTCAGGTTTCTGGGATCCATCATCTCCCAGCACCTAAAGTGGTACCCAACATAGACACCATAATCACAAAAACCCAGCAGAGAATGTACTTCCTGTGACAGCTCAGGCAGTTCAGCAGAGAAAATCAACCACCATCCAGGACTTATATACATCCAGAGTCAGGAAACAGGCAGGAAACATCTCTGCACACCCATCACACCAAGGTCACAACCTGTTTGAACTTCTCCCCTCCAGTAGGTGATACAGATCATTGTATGCCAAAACAGCCAGACACAAGACAGTTATTTCCCCCAGGTCGTCACTCTGTTGAACACTACTGTACTCTGTAACTCTGTACTTCAGAACAACACCTTGTACATAACTCTGCCACTCTGACTGTCTAATCTGCAATTTGCACTATGTACATTAAAAAAAACAACACACTGCAAATAATATTTAATATTTATATACATATACATAAATATATGTTTAATATCTAAATAGGCCAGACAGATCGACACACTTCTATTCACTATTCACATTCGTTCATATTTATTCTGTACTGCAGTCCTCCAGATCAATATCCATATAATGTTTATATAATGTTTATATATTTTGTGTATATAATGTTTATTCTGTTTTATGTCTGTATGTTTAAATTACACTGGAGCAAAGGAAAAGAACCGGTAGCCAAATTCCTTGTATGTGTTTGCATACTTGGCCAATAAAGCTGATTCTGAATCTAAAGTAAACTTTATTTGTGTTATTATGGAATCAACAGCAACAGAAGTTCCCCACCTATAATTATTCACAACAGGCAGTCACAGTGCAAATTCTTAAGTGAGGTAGATGAGGCAATGGGATATTATAAGAATGCTTATTTTTCAGATTCAGTAGGCACGGTTTCAGTAGTTTGTTATCATCAAGACAGTCATCAGTTTCTTCTGTACAAAGGTGAACGTGTTGTTTTGGATAGTCTAATTGCCATGCAATGGCCAAACAACAGTACAAGCACATCAGTCAACTTTGGGAGATCACTAAAAAGAGCAGCTAATACAACGCAGTGCTTTACTGTCTCCATAGAATGGAGTTACATAACTAAGCACAAATAGTGAATACTATTATGTCATTGAGCACACAGCACACCATGCACACAATGAAATTACCCTCTACATTTAACCCATCACCTAAATGAGCAGGGGGCAGCCTGGACGGTGCCTGGGGAGCGTGTGTGGGGATGCTCAAGGGTACCTCAGTGGGACCCGGTAGCTAGTGGTAGCTGGATACGAACCAGGGACCTTCCAGACCCAAGTCCACTTCCTTAGCCACCACTGCCCATGCCCGAATAAACAGTGTTAATGTCATCATGTTGTCAAGAGAAATGCTCTGAGGGTTGAAGTGGACTGTACTAGGATTGTTGTCTGTGACCACAGTGTGAAGAGCCACAGGAATGTCAGCAATGTCTGGCATTAAGAACCCTTTGGGTATTAAGAGCAGTTTTCCATCTGTGTTGTATGCAGAGACAGGTGATTTGTCATTGAGCTCTGATACAGTGTGAGCAGTCAAAATCCCTGGTAAAAATGTATAGGAACACAGGTGTTCAATGTAATATGATTTGTGTCGTCTGCAAAGAAAGGCAACATCATTGTTAACAAAGAGAATCTGTTCAATTATGCAAAACTGAGGCAGTCTATCATCCTGTCCCACAGAAACAAATATGTTGACACCATGACTTTCCCTCTATCAGTCACATTTTTGTGTCCTTATTCTTTCCATATTTGATCTTTGATTCAAGGAACCTCTGTGCTATTCCAACTGATCTGAGGACTTGCACAGTTTTTACCAAGCAATTAAACTATGCTCTATTCTTCATCACCATCCATGTTTTGCAGTTCATTTCCATTTCCACCATCCATTTCTGCCAACATTACAGTGCCTGACAGGGGACAACTGAAACTTCATCTAAAAAAACAAAAAAAACACAAAAATGTTTTACTTACCAGACCAGGGTGGTCATGGCAAGGAGCAGCACCAGACAAAAGGTAATGACCGTTGACAATGGACTAGTACAGGTTTACTCGCTTAATGTTGCTAAATTAACGAACATTACATTACTTTCTTATATTACTCTCTTAATTTACTTAAAATAAATTAAGTAAAATACTTAATACTTACCTTAATTTCAGTGTGGCAACAGGCCTAGGGCCATATACAATAAACAATATAAATTTATATGTATATATATATATATATATATATATATATATATATATATATATATATATATATATATATATATACACCCCTCGCAATTCATTCTTTTATTCAACCAGCAAGTTTCTTCTTGATTGGAAATGATACAAGATAATAAGACAATGTACAAGAGGCATTGTGGAAAAAAAAATATTTTTCAGTTTTTATTTACATTTGAACAATAAGTGGCACATCCAGAATTATTCATACCCTTCTCAGTGATCAATGAAAAGCCTTTATTGGCTATCAAACTCTTTCTATAATTGCTGACCAGTTTTGTGCATGTCTCCACTGATATTTTTGCCCATTCATCTTAGCAATGAGCTCCAACTCTTTCAGGTTGGAGGGTCAATTTTCACCTTGCCATCACCCTGATCTTTAGCTCCCTCCACAGATTCTCAACTGGATTCAAGTCCAGACTCTGACTGGGCCACTGCAAAACATTAATGTTTCTGTCCGCTAACCACTTTTTCACCACTTTTGCTGTGTATGACTGAGTGTATGACTCCCGCTGCTGCACCCTGGGGGAGTCATACACTCATACAGTTCCACATTTCTGCAGATGTAGCAAGAATGTCTCAATTTTTGCAGGGAAATTCATCAATTCAATTACTGAGTTAAATACTTTTTATTTATTTGGGCCTCTGCACAGTGAACTTGTGCATGCTTAAACATTCAAGATGCAGTAAGCTAAATCCTTTGATTACCAAATCATGGGTGCAGAGTAGAAATCACTGGTGTTTTCCAAGTGTTATGGATCAACAGTAATAACCAAACACAGGTGCTGTGAATAATTAACTAGCGTAGGTGTTTTGAAAACAAAATTAAGATTATATAGTCATTCCAGCAGTTAGACATGGGCTTGTTGGTTACATTCATCAGTCTATCCACTCATTTTGATCTTCCCTAATTTCACCTTAAACCACTGTCCTCGCTGTAGCTAACTTGTGCCCTGTTTGTGTTGCATCAACCCATATTCTTTAAGATGCAGAATTTTCAGTTAGGATTCCCTGTCACAGGTAAGAGAGATACTAATTTTAAACTCATCTTCATTAAAATAACAACATAATTATTTCATTCATCCTGAAGGATTTCTTGACATTTTGTGAACTGGATTTCCTTTGGTCTGGAAGTCTTGTGAGATGCGTGAGGAACAAGAAGAACAAACTGTTTTTACGGCATTTCAGCAGATTGACACACCCCCTCCAGTAGCTCTCGCCAACTAACGGTAAGAAAATAAGAATGCCGTTCATTTTTAGATTATGATTATGGCATAACCAGCGAAAAGGAGGAAGAAGGCTGAGGGGTTAAGGTTGAAGAAGAGAGCAAGAGACTGGACACGGAGCTCCACAAGGGTGAATCTTGGTCGGGTGTTCTCCGAATGGCGAGAGCTCTGAGAGAGCGAAGCAAGCAAAAGTGATGCTGACCTGGCTTTGCTGCTATTGCAGTTGTAAATACATTATACCTATCTTTATATCTGAAGCATTTATGCTACATGTAGCTACTCTGTAGCCTTCATTCTGTTTTTGGTGTTCATGTTAGTAAGAGTTTCCATAACTGGCAACAGCGATGGCTGGATAGCAGCCACCCAGCTAGGCACTTCATTCATTCATATTCCTGTGCCCTGCCTACTATGTGCTATGTGCTGTGGTAACATATTGCATCGCTTCCTACCATTGGTGATAGTTCGTCACTGCTGTGTCTCTCTTTAGCTGAAAAAAAAAAAAGAAAAAAAAAAACAATTTACGTATTTACTTAAGCGCTTAAGGCATTTACTCCCTCTCCGTAGCCTCACACAAAGCACTAGCTTTTGGCTAACTAGCACATTAGCACTTCGCTAAGGCCTCTCATCAGTTTCACTCCCCCTCTCCCTCTCCTGCTCTCTCTTGTGCAGTGTGTCAGATGTTTAGTTACTTATCTGCCTCCTTTAATAGTAATGGTACTTGCATAAAGTGTGGTTTGTTCGCTGCTAGGGGGCAAGGTTTAGCAAGTTAGAGGCACGGTTCTGCATCATTGAAGCTAAGACTTATGCTAGCATAGTTAGCCATTTGCCGGTAGCTGGTGCAGACCGACCTAGCATAGCACCTCCAGCACCCCCAGCAATTCCTGAGCAGCCAGGAAACAAGGGCAGCTGGGTGACCGTCCGTAACAAGAAGCGTAGCCCCAAACCAAAGCCCTAGGTTCACCACCAGCCACTTCACATTCTAGTAAATTTTCCCCATTCAGCGACACACCTGCTGAGAAACCAACTCTGGTCATTGGCAGCTCCATTCTGAGAAACGTGAAGTTAGAGACTGAGGCAGCCACAGTCTGTATCCCAGGGGCCAGAGCGGGCTACATTGAGTCCTATTTAAACTATACATAACTGTAGATACAGTAAGATCGTTATCCACGTTGGCTGTAATGACACCCGGCTATGCCAGTTGGAGGTAACGAAAATTAATGTTAAATTAGTGTGTACATACTCCAAAACTATGTCAGACTCCATAATTTTCTCTGGTCCCCTAACCAATGTGACCAGTGATGACGTACAGCCACATGACATCATTCAACTGCTGGTTGTCGAGGTGGTGTCCAGCCAAAGATGTGGGCTTTATAGACAATTAGAAAAGCTTTTGGGGAAAACCTGGTCTGATTAGGAAAGACAGCATCCATCCCACTTTGGATGGAGCAGCTCTCTTATCTAGAAATCTGGCCGATTTTATGACCGATGTAAAACCTGACAACACAGCACTTAGACCAGGAGGCAGAGTTGCAGTCTGACATGCTTCTCTGTACTTCAGTTAGAGCGGTCACCCACACATAGATGTATTGAAACTGTGTCTGCTCCCCAACCACCCAAGTTTATTAAACGAAAAAGAGGAGTTACTCATAGCAACTTAATTAAGATTAACACAACTACTACAGTAGAATCAAAACATGAGGTTATCAAATGTGGATTATTAAAAATAAGATCACTTCCATCCGAATCTTTGTTTGTGAATGATTTTATAATTGATCATAACATTGACCTATTTGGTATCACTGAAACTTGGCTAAAGCAGGAGGATTTTTTTAGTCTGAATGAATCAACTTCTCCATCCCATGTTAACACTCACATTCCTCGAGACACAGGCTGAGGAGGAGGGGTTGCAGCCATTTTTAACTTTAGTCTAATGACTAATCGTAAACCTAAGACTAGATATAACCCATTTGAGAGTCTCACTCTTAGTCTCTCACTTCCAAAGTGGAAAATGCAAAAAACAGTTCTGATAGATCGTCCACCTGGTCCTTACTTTGAATTTCTAAGTAAATTTTCAGAGATAGTTCTCAGTACAGATAAAGTTATTATAGTGGGTGATTTTAACATTCATATAGATGTTGATAGCGACAGCCTCAGTTCTGCATTTTACCTAATGTTAGGTTCAATTGGCTTTTCTCAGCACATAAACAAACCTACTACTATTGATGTTGACAGTTTAACAATATTTCCTCATAATCCTCTTCACTCTGACCATTTCTTAATAACGTTTGAGTTTACAGTGTTAGATCACACAACTTCTGAGAAGCAGTCTCACTACAGTAGATATCTGTGTGAGGATGCTGTGGCTAAATTTAAAGAGCAGTTATTTATCCAAGTCCCATATATGAATACAATAGAAGATGACTATCTTAAAATTACTGCTGCACAGGTTGATCATGGTTTTGACAGCATTGCATCTTGCCTACGTTCAACACTTGATGCTGTTGCCCCACTGAGAAAGAAGGTGGTGAATCAGAGGAAGAGACTTCCTTCATTTAACTCAGAAACACAGGCTTTAAAACAAGAGGAAGTGGTGTTCCACCAAACAAGAAGAATTTTATGTAGCCTGGAGACAGAATATAAGAGAGCCCTCAGAAAAGGCCAGAGCCTCTTACTATTCTTCTTTAATTGAGGAAAACAAGAATAACCCCAGGTTCCTTTTCAGTACTGTAGCCAGGCTGACAGAAAGTCACAGCTCTGTGGAGACATCTATTCCAATAAACCTTTGCAGTAATGACTTTATGAACTTTTTTACAAATAAAATTGTTGTCATCAGAGATAAAATTAGTTACCTCCTACCCACTTCAGGCACTGATATTTCACCCAGTGCAGCAGACTTGGAATCAGCAGTAACAGTTTCTTCATCCAGACCAACAACTTGTCTCTTAGACCCTGCTCCAACCAGGCTGTTTAAAGACACCTACCTTTAATTGACACCTCCATCCTGGGTCTAATCAATGTATCTCTAGTAAAAGGCTATGTACCACAGTCTTATATAGCTGCAGTAATCAAGCCACTACTTAAAAAGCCTACTCTGGACCCAGGTGATCTAGCTAATTATAGACCTATATCAAATCTCCATTTTATGTCCAAAATCTTTGATAAAGTTGTTGCTGCTCAACTATGTGATTACCTACATGGGAATAGTGTGTTTGAAGATTTCCAGTCAGGTTTTAGAGATCATCATAGTACAGAAACAGCATTAGTGAAAGTTACCAACAACCTTCTCATGGCCTCAGACAATGGACTTGTCTCTGTACTTTTCCTGTTGGATCTTAAGCCTGACTCATGCTCGTCCCTTTCCGTCGATACGCAATGACGCAGAGCCCTCTGTGTCGTTGTGTACCCTGTCCAACCCCCTTTCTGTCAGCTTACGTGCACCTCCCCAACTTTTTAACTATCCGTTGAAATGACAGAGAGCTCACAGAGAACACATAGCTCTAATTATTCCACTAGAGTTACCTCATTTCCGGAATCTCGCTTTGCCAGTTGTATTGCTTCCACAACAATAACATCGCCACGCATCTTCTCTGTAGTTTTCGGCTCAGTATTTACAATAAAGCAATTTGGTGTTCAATGTCGATCAGTTCTAATTCCAACAAATTTCTTCTCTGTGTCGCCATTGTTCGTTGTATGTGGAGGAACAAGGCCAGATTATCAACTATCAGCAATAGTTGATAATCGTAACGGAAAGAAATGTATTGCCACCTATTGTTCTGATGGTGAATTACTTTACGACACCCGCAGCTGACGGAGAACTCCGAATGAATTCACAACTGCATTGATCCAAATGTGTGACTATGCAGTACGCAGTTGGAGGAGCATAATTCAGCCTTTAGTGCTGCGTTTGATACAATTGATCATAAGATCCTTTTACAGAGAGTAGAAGACGTTGTTTGGAATTAGAGGCACTGCCCTATCTTGGTTTAAGTCGTATCTATCAGATACATTCCAGTTTGTTCATGTAAACAATTAGTCTTCCATATGCACTGCAGTTAGTCGTGGAGTTCCTCAGGGTTCTATGTTAGAGTTCCACAGGATTCTGTGTTAGGACCAATCCTCTTTGTCTTTGTCCTAATTCGTTACATTCCCTTAGACAATATCATCAATATAAACTTCCATTGTTAAGCAGATGATACCCAGCTGTACTTATCTATAAATCCAGATGAAACTAACCAGATCATCACACTTCAGAATTGTCTTAAAGACATAAAGGCCTGGAGTTATCATACTTGGCCCTAAACATCTCAGAACATCATTTTCAGATCATATAGCTAACCTGGATGGCATTACTTTGGCCTCCAGTTCTACTGTGAGGAACCTTGGAGTAATCTTTGATCAGGACATGTCATTTGTATCTCATATAAGACAAGTCTCTGGCAGCTTTTTTCCACCTATGCAATATTGCAAAAATCAGAAACATCCCGTCTACAAAGGATGCTGAAAAGTTAATTCATGCATTCGTTACCTTTAGACCAGACTACTGTAACTCTCTATTTTCAGGGTCTTCCAGTAACTCCATCAAATACCTTAAGTTAATCCAGAATGCTGCAGCACGAGTACTGACAGGAAGTAGTACCAGAGATCATATTCTTCCTGTATTGGCTGCTCTTCATTGGCTTTATTTTGGCTTTATTGTGGCTTGTGGTTCCCAGAGTCTCTAAGACCAGAATGGGAGGTAGAGCCTTCAGTTATCAGGCTCCTCTCTTGTGGAACCGGCTCCCAGTTTGGGTCCGGGAGGCAGACACCTTTTCTACATTTAAGGTTAGACTAAAAACTTTCCTTTATGATAAAGCTTATAGTTGAGGATGGTCCAGGTGGGACATGGACCCGCCTGGACCATCTTCAACCATCCTTTAGTTAAGCTGCTATAGGATTAGTCTGCTGGGGAACTCTGACAATACACTGCACCTCTTCTCTCGATCCATCACTCCTCTTGTCTCTGTCTCTCCCTTACACTTCATGTCTTTATATCAATGTATTACATATTAACCCCCCCGCCCATGTCTTTCTCTTTTTCATGTAGCTTAGACTCCAGAGCAGTTGAATCCAGATTCTTTGCTACTTATAACGACATTATTATTATTGTTGTTGTTGTTGTTGTAATAGTAATGGTAATTTGGCTTTAAAAACTACTTAAATATGTACTCTCTACTGTCTCCCTGGTCTCCCTCCCTCCCTACTGGTCTCCCTCCTTTTCTTTCTCCCCCTCCCCCCACCCTCCTCCCCTCCCTTTCCTCTGTCTCTTCTCTTTCTCTGTTTTCATTTCACTCCAACCGGTTGAGGCAGATGACTGTCCACTCTGAGTCTGGTTCTGTTGGAGGTTTCTTGCTCATTGTGGAAATGTTGGATGTAAAGTGCCTTTAGACGAAGGTTTTTATGATCTGGCACTATATAAATAGAATTGAATTGAATTTAAATTGAATTGTTCATGATATATTCATGTATGATTGCAGCATGCACTCCCTGACTCCGAGCATCATCGAAGAAGAGCATGATGACTCGCCAGATGAGGAGGCGGGCACCACTCGTGGAACAGCTGGCCAAATCACGTGTCATAAGATGACCTGACACCTCAGAACCCCAAGAACAGTACCTCTTTTCCCACTTCCCACTTCCAGCATCTTTGTCATAATGCAACAAAAAAACCCTGGAGTTACTAAGTGCCCCTTTTATACTGCTGTGTGCTGCAACTCAGTTAAAACCTCCCACTGCTGCTCGCAGATGCCGGGTTATTAACCCTTCCAGTGCTGCTTGCTTCTATATCAAAGGGTTGTTGGCATCGTTACCAATCCTCCTGTTTAAAGTGATCAACTCTGCTCTGAACGCACCACACATTGTGTAAATTGAGCCCTCCCCTTCTGTGTGTGAAAACTTTCTGCAATTCTTCACTGCTAAAGTCACTTCAACCAGAGCACTCCTGCTTATGATCTTTCAGTGTTTGTCCCCTGTCCTACTGTTTTTGATTTATTCGAGCCTGTGACCCTGCCTTTTGTGCAGGAGACTATGGGGAATTTAAAGGCTTACCCAATGACCCTGTTGCAACTCAACATTTTAAGAATGTTTTCCCCACTGTTGGGCCATATTTACACAGCATTATTAACAACAGTCTACCCTCAAGAGGGGTTCCTGTAAATCTTAAACATGAAGTTGTGCAGCCACCTGCTCTTATGGCTAATTTTAGGCCCATTTTTAAATTGTCCTTCCTTTCTAAAATCTTACAGAAGATTGTTTAATCCCAGCTCATGGACCTTTTAAATGAACAAAATGTTCTTGAAATTTTCCAATCTGGCTTTAAAACATTGCACAGAACAGAATCAGCACTTCTAAGAGTTTTTAATGACATCTTTTTAGCTACTGACTGTGGTCACTGTGTAATCATTGTCCCTCTCTTAGCTCTTAAATCTAACTTCTGCATTTGATACAGTGGAGCATGACATCCTGATTGCTCATTTGGAGCAATGGGTGGACATTAGGGGCTCAGCACTGGAATGGTTCAGGTCCTACCTGTCTCATTGGACATTCTGTCAGCCTTGGTGACTCTGTGTCCTCCACTGCTCCTCTCTCGTGGGCTGGGCCCTCTTTTATTTCTTTATATCTTCTCCCTCTTGGTTCAATTCTCAGGAAGCACAGCATTTTAATTCACTGTTATGTTGATGACAGCCAGATCTATGCCCCCCTTAAAGAGGCTGATTTATTCTCCCTTAAAGCAGTCCTAGAACACATTTTTTCAACTACTGCAAACTGTTCTTTAAGTCTCTATATAGCAAATGTAATTTTTTGGGGGCTGAGAATGACCCAGGACTACTGCTAGAGGGCTTGATACAACCCCATGATAAGGCCCTACAATAACATGACTGGTTTTCCCCCTCCTTTCTGTAAGCTCATTAATAATGAAATGAGCTGTGCGCCGATTGGTCGGTTTACCCCGAAGCTACCACACTGCATTTTGTTGTCTGAAAAATAATCAGAAGCGACAAACAACAACTAGTAACTATGTGTTACATTAGCTGAATTAACACTAGTGTTACAACAAGCCCAGAGTTTGCTGTAAGTGATGTGTCTTTAATAGGATTCTGGAAAACGGTGAACCAACTGCGCATGGATGCAACAGTAGACTGACCAAGAGCACTGGTCAGGGGTGGGGAGGGGGTGTTGACCAGACAGTATATAAATCAAACAAAAGGCATTGTTTAGACAGGGGAAATACACTGGAAAGGTAAGGCCCAGGAACGGGGTTGACCAAGGTGTGAAGGCCCCAGAGCTGGCTAGCAGGGGTACCTGCTTAACTTAAACGGCACCTCAGCATGAGGTAGGAAAGGCGATTGCAGGTGGAAGGTAACAAAAGACAGCACAGCATGGGTGGTGGGTCTCAGCCAAGGTGGGGGAAGAGGGGAAGTTGGATATTAGTAGATCAAGGGAGCCAGTTCAGGAAGGGTTAAGGTAACATATATCTGTTAAGTAACCTGTCTTCCAATGTCTGTCTGTCTTGTTCAAGTTTCTATATTTTCATCATCAATACACATCATGAATTCTCATGAGAAATGCCCATTCGATGAGCTTTTTTATCAGATCTTAAATTCTTTATGCACACTCTTTTACCTAATGAAAATAAACATCATACCACAGCAACTATAAGACGAATAGAAGTCTTCTACTAAGGTCAATGTCATGCTAGTTATTGACTGAAACAATCCACCAGCACATTTAAATCTGACTGATTTACAAATATTCTGTCAGGAAAATGGTTCAATAGGCAACATTTTTATAGTCACATTTACTGAAACTATCACTGTTATCTGACAGTAGTACATGAAACCAGTAATTTGATAAAATGTCAAGCTCCTCTGACTCCACCTACAGCTTGTAAACAGATTTGCAAAAATCCACCCCTCCTGGTGTGTTTCCAAATCCTGCATTGTCAACAACTGTCTACACAAACGAAGACAAGTAAGAATAAGCCAGATGAAGAAAAGAATTTTAAAATAAAACTTGTGTGAACATTGGAGTGGCTTCTCTAAAGGTGGAGGGAAATACGGGATTTTAAAGGATTCAAGTTTGATGCGGTTGTGTCTTTTTTATTGTGTCTTTATGTAACTCTGACTTGATTTGTGTTAAGATTTACAATGGTACTAACAGCTAATATCAAGTCTGAAGAGGCTAGTTTTTACTTCCATGTGTTTATACAGAGTAAGTTAGTTGTTGAGCATCTTGTTGCTGTGGATACAGTACACTGTAAAACCCGATAAGTTAATTCAACTCATTTAAAAAAAAAAAACTGTTTACATCAAAAAATCTGAGTAAAAGTTACTTAATTTTATAAATATAAGAATAGTTATTAATTAAGTAACTTGTACTAATAATTTTAAGTAACACTAACTTAATTTTGTGAGTGAGAGAAACATTCCTGTTTAATTAATTCAATTCAATTCAGTTTTATTTATATAGTGCCAGTTTACAAAAACATTTATCTCAAGGCACTTTACGTAGAGAAACCCAACATTCCCTCAATGATCAATACATTACATTAGGCTTATTATAAGTCTAATGTAAGTACAATCTCTGAGAACTGGCTGAGTAGTAGTATCTCTGATGATGAAATCAAGCTGGATAGTTATGTTTTATATAGAGCTGACAGAGGTTCCAGAGGTGGAGGAGTGGCCACATATGTTTCCTTTAATTTATCCTCTGAGCTCATCGTACCCAAGGAAGATCCTATGTATTTTGAATGTCTATTTGTTAAAATTATTCTTCGTAAAAAATAAACAGTTGACTATAGGGAATATTTACAGACTTTCTAATTTTCCCTCAGATTCAACAAAGTATATGCTATCTACCATAAACTAATAGGATTGTACAAATGAAATTATAATTTTGGTAGCTTTAAAAGTAATTGGCTAGATCGCTCATCTCTTAGTGATAGAAACTTGTTTGATAGCATAGGTCTATCCCAGCTTATTAAAGAGCCTACTCAGGTTGACCATAGATTCAAGTCTTTGTTAGATTGGATTCTTGTTACTCACTCTGATAGAATTATAGACTCCGGGGTATTACCTGACTGTTTCAGTGAACACTCCACTGTCTTCTGTACTTGGAGGATTAAACTACCTCACTTGCCACCTAGTAGAAACATTGACACTAACCTTTTTGTCATAGTCTACTGTAATGGTAAAAGGTATACCTCAAGGCTCTTTGTTAGGACCACTTTTATTTTCTATTTTTATCAATGATCTACCACAGATATGCTCAGACTGTCATATTCACCTATATGCAGATGATACTGTGATTTATACTTCTAATAGTGTTATCTCAGAGATCCAGCATATACTTCAATCTAATTTAAACAATATACAAAAGTGGTTCCTTTCAAGTAAACCTTTATCATACAAGAAAAATAATATATAGCGTGTTGTTTGCTACCAGGTCTGCCATTAAGCATCAAAATAACTATTTATCTCTTAAGTTTTTAGATCGCACACCACTTATGAAAGTTGATGAATTTAAATACTTGGGCCTTTGGCTTGATTCTCAGCTGTTCTTTAAGGGTTATATTAATAACACTGTTAAGAAGATAAACTGTAACCTAAGACTTTTATACCGTTTAATCAATTGCTTTAATCTTCAGACTAGGTTACAAATTTTTTCCCAGTTATTACTTCCTTTACTTGATTATGCAGATTTTGTGTACCAGAATACGTCAGAGTCTAATCTTCTACCCTTAAACATTGCCTATAATAAAGTTTGTAGATTTGTTTTGAGGTGTCCTTATAAAACTCACTATTGTGTTAAGTATGAATCATTGAATTGGTTATCACCTAAATCTAGAAGACAATTTCACTGGCTACTGTTTATTTTAAATGTATTTTCTTTAATTATCCTTTGTACTTAAAATAATACCTAATTCCTCATAGGCCAGCATACAACTTAAAGCCCCCTCAGACTGGAACAATCTGCCAAGTTCTCTTAGATCTATCACATCCTTCCAGACTTTTAAATCATCTCTTTATTTATTCTAAAACAATATGCTCCTGTTATAATTAGTGTTTTTTTTATTGTTTGTTTTTGTTTCTTCTTTTAATTTTATTTCATGTGTATGTGTATATGTTATATATTTATTTTTACTTAATCTCACTTTGTTAATTAATTAATTAATTGTATTTATTCATTTATTTTACCCTTCAGTATTCTAACACTATACTAACATGGATACTACAATTACAATGACAATTACTGTGTGTAGCCCATTTGATGTGTCTATACTAGGGAACTTGTGGATCTGTGTTTGGTTTGATGTAGGAGAGCTTCTAGATATGTGAGTGTATGTGTGACTTGTCTTTATGTAATGTGTTGTTTCTCTGTGTTCATTTAGGGACCCCCTTGAAAATGAGATGGTGCATCTCATGGGGCTTATCCCAACAAATAAATTCAATAATTAAATTTTAATAGGCATTTTGTTCAAACAGTACAAATAAAAATCAAGTATAAGAAACTTAAACATTCTTATTATCTTCAAAATAAAATACTTAATTTCTCAGTAAGAAATTACTCATGCTATGTTTACTTAACTTTTTGAGTCCAATTAAGTTGTTCTAACTTCTCTATCTTTAAAAACTTTGCTTGTTTTCAACTCAAACTTAGATGATAACATACATATTTTTTTTTACGTTTCTTTAACTCAAAATCTGAAAATTCAGATATTCAGAGTAAACACTAAAAAACACATGAACACAGACAAAATGCAAGTTCCTGTTTTATTAACATTATGTAAGAAATTACTTAAAAGCACTCACTTAAAAACAACTATAAGCCATAAACAACAAATATATGGCAAGAAGTTTTAAACAAATTCAACTTCAAAAACCATTAAACAAAGACCTGACAGAACCTGGACATTACAAAACATTCAGACATGCAAGATATTCAGCTGCAAAAAGGTCATTTTTAAGAGTCAACATTCCAGGCCTCAACATTCCATCTTCCAGGCCCATCAAGACCTTCTGGATAAAGTCAAATGTATTGACCATGTCTTTACGGTAGCTGAGATGCAGGGCATACATTAGGCCAAGAAGCATAACCATCCAATGTGGGAAGCTCAATAACTGAATTACCCTCAATGTCAACCCCAATCCCCCAGGAGTCCACCTGGTATGTCACTAATTTTGGGATCGTCAGACTCAGATACCTGGACAACAGAGAAAAGTTACCCATGACCCAAGATTACCTAAGCGATCAATCAATATGAGATTTGAAATAAAACTGATGTTAATCTTCATTACAGAACATTGTGTTAGTAAGGGCAACATTTTATATATGCAGCTCAGAAATCACTCAAATTGTAGCTTCAAGCCTGGCACCTGGTGTTTTTCCATTCAAGCTTGGCAGATTTTGCTAAATCAATGCATGAAACAGATTTTATGAAATTGAAGTACAATTTAGAGAGTAAGAATGATTCCTACTCTTACATACAGTCAATAATTTGTTTTGATTTGTAAGGTAAACATTTATAGCCAAGTATTTATTATCTTGTCTAAACATGTGGTACATTATTATTATAGTATTGTAGTGTTGTTATGCCTATAGGCTACAGATTTTAAAGCTAATACTAACAGTAATGACATCTGAGCTAAAGAAGATACTGTAATTAATTATTCTTTACTGACACAAAGACAATTATATTTGATGATGAACAATTAGAATTTTGACTTACATCCAACAGTTTCAGAAACCTGGAGTCTTCATCGTGTAGATACACAGGTAGCGCACAGAGGACAGCAGTGCGTTTAACATGAATGTCAATCTGTACCTGAGTGGGAGACCATATTCTTTAATACTATACATCACAAGAAAAAGCAGCCATAACTGCAGAGATAACCACTCTAACAAGTATAATCCACTGTAGTATCACTATCAAGCAACAAGAAGCCTAACCAACTCACCAGGAGGTAATAAGAATTGAAGAGCTGTTCCAAAAGTTCTGCTACTTTGCCTGTTCGTGCAGCTTTCTTCCTAAACAAGCTCTGAAGTCGGGGGGCATGTTGATCCAAATCAGCATAGAAGTGGTTGATGTTTGTGATCCTGTCAAACTCTGCACAAATCTGCCAAAATATAAAATGCATTTTTAAGTCAGAGTATTGTGTGTATGTGCCCTGTAGACAATGTAAAGATAAACGGATGAAATCAGGCTACACTACTGAACAATAATGACAATACATAGACATGTTACATAATAACATAATATACTTATAATATACTTACATAATATATTATTAACATAATATAAATCCTTGTCAAATTTAGGGAAAAACATGCAGATCCTTACACTACCAAAAGCATATACCAAGTTTTATGTAAATCTGAGTAAACCTGTCCAAGTCATCGCTGACACAGCTAGACAAAGGTGTACTACAGAAAATATTTTTACCTGTGACTCTACTTTAAGGGCAGGCCAGCGTTTCCAGGCTCTCACGAACAGGCAGGTCATCATTGATGACTTCTTTGCACCTCAGGGAAAAGGTAGTCTACATTAAATTTGAAATCAGGGAAAGGTTTTGATCCATCTTCGTGGCTTCAACTACAATTTGGAGTCTCAGTTGCACAAGGCTTACATCATCTTCACCTCTTGGGAAATTTGGGAGGTAATTAACCTCAGCCCTTTTTGGTCTTTTATTGTTAGCATGGGGAGCTTTTTTGTCTGGGTTGTTTCTACTCCTCTTCCCAGAATTTACAGCAATCTCATGAAATCCAGCCCGACTCAGCTTGGTGCAGTAGTTCCCCATCTTAAACTTCAAACTATTTTTCCAACCATACCATCCTGTCTGAGAGCTTGGCTGTTTTAGACAAGGATGTTTTGTGACAAGTGCTTCTGCTACCGCTGAAACTTCCTTATCTTTGGGGTATGCTTTAAAGCTATGCATTTTGGCTGCAAGGGTCTCAAGGACATCATGCTTTTGGCCCTTAGATAACTTTAGAGTTTTCCCTGTTCTCTCGGATGTAGTGTTTCCCTCACTGAGTACGAGTTCTACCTCATAAGAAAAAATGGGCACTGGAAAAACATCAGGCCATCTCTCAGTTTTCTCTGGAATTATAGCATGGGGCAATGTTATTGTGTCATCTGATGCTACTGAACTTGCGTCACTCTCAGACCTTACAACTTTTAGTACAGCTTTCTGTGGAAGCTCCTCAATATCTACAAGGGAACATAACTGTCCATCAAAGTCTGGATCTTGGTATGATAAACTGAAGTCAAAGTCTAGCTTAAACTTTTCTTTCATCATGGTTTTTTAGCTCATCCACAGATTCTGGACATGAAGGCAAAGTCATCTTCCAAACAATGTCTGTGGAGGTATGAAGATGAAGTAGGAAGGTTTGAGCTTCCATTTCATATTAACAAAGATAGAGAATAGAAAAAACAGATTGAAGAACATTTGGTTTGTCAACAACATCAGGTATATCCAGCACATTTTCAGTTCTCAATGAAAAACATGACAAATTTGGATTAAGTGTCCTTAGCCTCAAATCTACACTATTTGCAAAAAACAACACAATCATTTAAGTTAGTCATTCTAGGCTGATCATGGTGGGCAATGAGCAGTGTCACTAATGGCATACTAATTGTGAGATTACCAGTGTACCTTTTCTTCACAGTGCTACATAAGACTCTATAGTCTCCACATTTAAATCGTATACCTATCTGATTAAAATAAATCTTTTTTGTGTCAACATAAAATTTCCACCAATATTGTATGCTGTGAGACTTACTGTGTCTTTTATCTCTGAAAGCTGATGCACAGAAAAGTGGTCTGAAGATGTCAGCTCAAATGATCTTACATGCGCACTGTACCAGCATTTGTAGTTTCTGCTTAGAAATAAGACAGAGTTATTCACAAGCTGTATCTGATCAGTCCTGCTGAATTTTGTCCCGCAATCTGCCCTACAGAAACAAGTATTCCATTTGAATACTCTGCACCACGTATGGAGACCTCTGATGTACTATATATGTTTTGGCTGTCTGTCTTTGTCTCTATGAAGTCTTTCACGACTTGAAGCAGTGTGGCAACTTGGACAGAAGTGACAGTTGAGGCTTGTGTGTGGGGTCTGAAAAATGAAGCTGTGCTGAAATGATACACCATCATGTGCTGATGCCTGGTAGTGAGAGTTTTCACATTCTTGAAATTGTGTGTCACGTATCACCCTTTTGAAAAAGCGACGTCTTCCTTCGAACCTCATGGTCCACAGGTGAACAAGAGGCCCAAAATGCTTTGTTAGTTCTGGGTAGTGCTCAACATAATGATACTTGGGTCACAGCTTAAAGTCTGGAAAGACCACTTAAAGACCTTGTCTGTGATAACTAATTTTAGACTGCATGTACTGGATGGATTCCTCTTTGAAAGATGGAGACAACACCAGCTGCACAATGTCTCTGAGGTCCATCAGTATGGCCCATGTTTCTCATTCAGGGACTTTTTCTTCCTACCATCAGGGGTAATAACCTCAACAATGACGAATCATCTCAAGGATGCACAATGCCAACTCAACTGGCACAATGCCTTCAAAAAGGTCAAGAAGTATATCAGGCGGGAAACCAGTGATGGGATAAAAATGCTGCAATGCCTTGCTGAGAACACGGTCACCTTTAACACCAAAGTGATCTGTATTTTCTCCTTGCACAACACTCCACACATGAAGATTGTGGCAAGTCTTCATTTTCATGTCAAATTCTACTTCAGAAACTTCACTGGACTGTATCTGGTCTGCAGTACAGCAACAGACTCAACAGACATAGTTTGCTCTGAAACACTGCCCAAAGCAAGACCATGAGCAGCCAAATTATCAGCTGCCACACACAACACAGTGCACCTGATGCACTGACCGACAGTTTCAATAAAAATGCCATCCTGCTCAAGGCTCTGCAAGTCTTTCAACAAAGTTGAAAAAAACACTCTAATAACCACACCTCTGCAGATCAGGTACTTTGCACAGGAGAGCTAGCTGAATAACATGAAGGCTGGACCTATACTCGCTATGTAAATTGGCAAGCAACCAATATACTGCACAAAGCTTGTGGATCTTTCTAGCGGTGGCTAAATGATTAGCTAGTTCAATGTCATCCACATACAAAATCAGAGACAATTTCAGTTCTCCTGCTTCTGACAAAAACTGATTTTCTTTGAAGTATGTTCCATTTTCATGAGACATGTACATTCCAGGTGGTGATGGTTTGGCTTCTTTAATCTTGTCAAGAAGATCAGTATTTTCGAACATTGTTTGAAGCATCTGAAGTATTGGAACATACACAGCTGTGTGTCCATTGCAATCTACATTATATATCACTGGCATTACCAGAGGGTATTTGCTCCTTACAAACATTTTCCTCCCTTAGCAGTGGACAGCTCTGCACCTTCTGAGGTAGCACTGAGAAAAATGTTACTTTCCATGATAGCTTCCTCTAATTCATAAAGAAGGATAGACTGACTGTGCTCTTGAAAAACTCTGATGACAGAGTCCCTCACAAGAGGTTTGGACAATATAATATAATATAATATAATATATATATATATATATATATATATATAAATCTCCTTCTCACCCCTCCTGGGTGGTATCTGTGTGTGTTATTCTCAAGCTTGGGTCCTCTACCAGAGGCCTGGAGTTTGAGGGTTCTGCGCAGTATCTTAGCTGTTCCTAGGACTGCGCTCTTCTGGACTGAGGCTTCAGACATTGTTCCTGGGATCTGTTGGAGCCACTCTCCCAGTTTGGGGGTCACTGCCCTGAGTGCTCCTACTACCATGGGGACCACACTCGCCTTGACCTTCCACATATGTTCCAGCTGTTCTTTTAACCCATGGTACTTTTCAACCCCTTCGTGTTCCTTCTTTATGATGTTGGCGCCAGCTGGTATTGCCACATCTATCACCACTGCCTTCTTCTGCACTTTGTCCACCACCACTGTGTCCGGTTGGTTAGCCAGGAACTGTTTGTCAGTCTAGAAGCTGAAGTCCCACAGAACCTTGGCACTGCTGTTCTCCGCCACCTTCTGTGGCACGGTCCATTGGGATTTGGGTACTGCTATTCCACATACTGGGTGCAGATGTTCCTGTACACTATTCCAGCTACCTGGTCATGCCTCTCCATGTACGCTGACCTGACTAGCCTCTTACACCCTGCCCCTATGTGCTGGACTGTCTCAGGAGCATCTTTGCACAGTCTGCACCTTGGGTCTTGTCTGCTGTGGTAGATCTTGGCCTCTATGGCTCTTGTACTTAGGGCCTGTTCTTGTGCTGCCATGATTAGTGCCTCTGTGCTGTCTGTAAGTCCAGCCTTTTCCAGCTACTGGTAGATCTTTTCGATATCAGCCTGTCGGGAAGACGTGTACACGGCTGGATGACGCCGAAGAAAGGTATGAGACAATGATCAGGTTTCCCAGTTCAGTGTTTATTGTGCAAAAAACTCATCGTAACAACCAGAGGATGGGAGACAAAGCATCTGTGTAGATCTAACCAGCAACACAGACTGATCTTAACTGGTGCCTTATATACTGTGCCACTGGTCCTCACCACTGGACACGTCCACCCACAGGTACTCCAGAAATATTATCAAATGGCTACTTTATTCATGACAGTTTCATCTTATAAATTTACCAGATAATATTTATAATAATTCTTTTTCTGCTTTTCCTCTCCAAACAAACCCATAAAAAATATTTAGAATATAGACAAATAAACACCAAAATTTTTAACCCCCTTTCCTATCCTGCCCCTTGGTATCTCCGGAACATTTATCAAGGTGCCCATGTCCCTGGGGGAATCCTTTTGGCGACACACCCTGGAGCAGACACTGGACCGGACAGGTAAGTGTTTACACCAACAACAAACTTGAACTATGGCACTAGCTACAGCACTAACCCATATGTTTACCACCCGATCTTCCTCCACACATATTTACCATCCAATCTCTGCAGACTCTTACTATTTTACTATAATTTCCAATAATTTCCATAGTTTGATCAGAGCTAACATCACTCTCCTCTTACAGGCGGAGCCAAGTACCTACTCCCACCCCAGCCTGAAGACGCGCAACCACCCGCGGTTATAAGGTTCAATAAATAACAAATTAAAAATAGAGTCCTTCAAATATCTATACAAAATGTGCAAATGTGCAGTGTGCAAAATGTAATGTGCAAACCTTGGTAAATAAAGTGCTATTGTAGCTAAAGTGCAAAGCGCTGTCTTTTTCATAGTCAGTACATTATTAGGCAAATTATACATTACTTATTTGTAATATTTACAAGGCCAAAGCCATCAGTCTCAGGTAACGAAATGCACTTCGTTACACGGCCACTTCTTCAATTTGATGGTGGTACATGCCATATAGGGGCTTATTCCTCCAAGTTGTCTGTTCCTCTTCCTCTGCACTCTCATTGGGTTTCTGCTGTCTGAGGCATTCACTTAGCAGTCCATCCTTTGTGGCCATTTTCTTGATGTATTCTTGGATGCTTGATGTTTCATCTTGGATCGTGGCCTTGATGCTCACGAGTCCTCGGCCTCCTTCTTTCTTCTTAGTGTACAGTCTCAGGGTGCTGGATTTGGGGTGAAACCCCCCGTGCATGGTGAGGAGCTTTCTTGTCTTGATATCAGTGGCTTCTGTCTCCTCCTTTGGCCAGCTTATGATCCCAGCAGGGTATCTGATGACCGGCAGTGTGTACATGTTGATGGCTCGGATCTTGTTCTTGCCATTCAGCTGACTTTCAGGACTTGCCTTACTCTCTGGAGGTATTTGGTTCCTTACAGTCTCCTCATTGTTTCCATTATCTTGTGGGATACCAAGGTATTTGTAGCTGTCTTGGATATCACCTATGTTGCCCTCTGGTAGGTCAACCCCTTCAGTTCTGATCACCTTGTCTCTCTATGAGACCTTCCGGCCACACTTATCCAGTCCAAAGGACATCCTTATGTCATTGCTGTACAAATTATCCAAATAAAACCAATAGTAGCTGATGCCTCAAAGCTAAATGATAATCTACCTCTCTATTAGTATGTTTCAAATCAAAGTTCAAATGTTTAGGCTCTTGAAGGGTGGTAGTAGTTCAGATCACATATACTACATTGTGCAAGTTACCAAGTTGTCTGTTGTCTTTCTATTGTTTTTATTGTTATTGACTCTAAGACCACACATGAGGAGAAATGTATCAAAAATAGTCAGAAACAGGTTAAATTCTGCTGTGTGAAGAGGAGGCAGCTTCCATGAACCAGATTGTTCAGTGCTGGCCTGATTTTAACTGGAAACAGGGTCTGAACATGTAGGTTAGAGGATTTAAAGTGCCATGAAACCACTGTGACAAGATTTTCTAGTGAAAAGATGATTTTGTTGTAGCACATTTGAGGTCTGACACTCCTCTTGTTTAAATAGTTTCAATTTCAGATTCAAATATAAATTCACCTGTGATTTCAGCCAAAGCTGTTTGTAGGTCAGGACTCAGTTTGTTGTTTTCATTCAGCATTTATGAAAAATACGATCATTCGGATGCTCTCACCCTCATGTCTCCAGCAATCACATTCTTCTGTCTGACACAGACTGGGCGACAGGCAAGGTGAAGATTGGAGGCTCAGTTCAATCACAGCTTGAGTTGTCAAAGTTGTCATGTCCTTACTTTTTACAGATTTCAGTTATCATTTACTGGTGGTGATAAGTAATTGGCTTTAGAGCTTATGGTTCTGATGTCTCTCTACCACATAGACTTTTCCAAAAGTATTAATCCAGTGCAAGGCCGAACAGTCCTAGACAAGTGACTATTGACTAAAATTAGAATTTCCTGTCCAAATTAATTCACTGACAAGAGGTGACCTTGTACTCTTGTCCTAGATTTAATCATTACACAAATGAGATTTTCTCCAGACATCCTAAACACATCATAGTTTGCAAACTCCAGACTAACATTAAACAGGTGACTTTGTAATGACATTTTTACTTTCCATTTAATCTACATTTACATCTGTAACTAGTGTAAATAAACAACACTAGTGAGTATGATTTATTTGAAACCATGCTGATGGTATGGCTCTATGGATGAAAAATGCCAGGTAGTGTCTGTGTTATTATGCAGATTTAAACATCTGTAATCTGTCAGAGGGATGAACTTGGTATTTTGCTCAAACATTCAAAAATCCTCTGACTTTAAGTCCCTTTTCACTTTCTCTCGTGTTAAAAATCTCAACATCTATTCAATGAAGTGGTAGAGTGAAAAGAGGTTCAGATTGAAACAGAACAACTACTGAATGAAGTGGCATGAAATTGACTGCAAAGATTCACACTTCTCTCATATTAATGGTGATCATCCGGTGTTTCATCTAGTACCATCTTCAGGTCAAATGTGCCCAAATTTGCACCTGCAGTATGCAATATCAATCTCTTTCTGTTCATAAAGAACATCAGATTATCTATAGTTGACTATGCTGAATCTAACATGTCATAAGATCTCTGTCACAATCCTAAAACCAGATAATAGGTGAATGACCTCGAACAGCTAGAGTTCCACTTCAGAGAATTAGTCAGACCTCTAAGTTAGACATCTATTCTTGTTGCTGGTTACTACTGTTTGACAAAGTGAATCTAGAATTCCTCTCTAAAAACAGTAGTATCAGGCAGTATCTATAGCATGTGTGCTGTGAGAGGCAGATTGTAAAATGTTTGAACTGAATAAAAATCTGCTAGTTTTTTTTTTAACATGAAGCAGCATGTATTTGTATAGTAGAGTGTTTAGCTCATTATCACATTATGTGAGTGAAGTAGAAAGTGAGATAGGTGAAGAGTTTTAATCATCCCTCTGTGTGCTGTCTCTGCAACAGCACTGCATCTCGTCTTGATTATGGATGTCATCTGCAGTAACTGATTACCTTTGTTACAACAGCCTTGAGCCACTGTACATTTTTCTTACAACATTATTCTTATAGCTGCAACTTCACTCGAATCAGCAGTTTTACTTTTCGTTCACTGGGAAATCAGTGAGGTCAGCAGTTATTCTCTATCAGAGTGACAAACATAATACAAATACCTATCCTGTGGATCACTCATGAAATGCAGTGATACAGCGTCAATAAGATTATTCACACCTTGTGTGTCTGACTTTGTTTAGGCGGTATGCAGGAATAAAAATATCATGTAAGTAATATATAAAATGATCTTCACAGATGGTCATTAAAAAAATAGCAACCATCCCTGTATCCATCTTGTCATTTACATTTCTGGTTTCCTTGTGTTTTTTCTTTCGTCTTTTTTTTAACACCTACAGATCACTTTGGAGGTGCTAAACATCCCACTGTCTCTAGGCAACAGAAATATGCAGTTTTGGTATAGACATTATCTAATTTCATAGATTCACGATTCATGTCCAAAGTTTTTTCACTTAAGGGCAAATGTACAAATAACAGGTTTGTAATGTAGAAAGATTTCAGATGTTCCAGTTGCATTTTACAGAAAATCCATGGTCTACAAAGCATCACAGTATCTCATTATTAAACGCTAGCAGTCAGGAGAAGGGTTTTAAAAAGTTTCCAAGGTGTTAGATAAAGCATTTAGCACAGTGAAAACAGTCATCAACAAGTGGAGAAAGTAGTGTGTCACAAAGGTGAATCTTTGTCCATACAAGTAATAGTGGAACTTTTTAATACGCCACACAAGGGCGAGGGCTTCACGGTCAATCTATACATAATTCCGTTCTGTACTTGTCAGTGAACTTGAAGCAAATGCTATGGAATGTCCAGCTCCATCTTTCATGGTGTATGACAGTACACAGCCAATTCCACACGGGCTAGCATCACAGACCAGTTTGATGGTTTGTAATGGGTCATAATGTGTGAGCAGTCCATCTGATATTATCAGTCTTTTTGTTTCTTTGAATGAATGATGACATTCCCTTAGACCACTCCCATTTCACTCTAGTCTGCAGCAGTGCAATGAGTGGGTGCAATGTGATAGGTAGGTCTGGGAGGAACATGCAATAATATTTAATAAGTCCTAAATATGACCTCAGCTGTGACACATTCTCAGGCTTTGGTGCCAGTGTTGCAAAGATGTCATCAATATGTGGAAGTGGGTTCTGCACAGTATTCAGAACAGGACTGATGGTCACTTTGAAGTTTCCACATATACTGACAGATTCAGACTTTGCTTTCTGAATTACTGGGGCAGCAGGCGTTGCCAAGTCACTCCATTCAATTTTTGATAGGATACCATTTGTCACTAAGCTCTGAAGTTTAGCCTCCACCTCTGGACGCAAAGCATATAGCACTGGATGAGCTTTTTGGAGTTTGGGAGACGCACCTTCATCCAGCTCAATCCTTGCTTTTATCCCTTTTAGTGTACCTATCCCTTAGTGTACCCTCAAACACCTTCTTGTGGATATCGAGTAGCTGTGACAGTCTCTCTGAGGCACTATGTGGGCTGTCATTTTCTGTCTGTGCCACCTGCAGAGCTTTAATGGTATGCCAGTCCAGTTTAATCTTCCTTAATCATTCACATCCAAACAGTGGTGGCCATACATTTTCCAGCACATATATCATCAGTTGTTGAGTTTTGCCCTTGTATGTCACTGTCACTTTCAGTTTACCATTGGGGCGCACCTGTACACCTGTGTAGGTGTTGAGCTGCACAGAGGTCTTTAGCAGTAGTAGGTCAGGGAATAGTCTTGTAGTGAGCATTTGAAATGATCAATAAAGCTGATCCTGTGTTAAGCTCCATCTTTAGGTTGATGCCAGATGTGGCGGAAAAAGTAAAGAGACTGTGAAAAAGATGAAATTTTCTGAGTATTAGTTTATTACTGCTTTCATGAAAGAGGATCCAAACCAACAGAGTGACAAAGCAATATGGAAGGAAAAGGTGGAGAGCACATTCTCATCAGCATTGTATATGTACACAAGACAAAGAAATCATGGTCTGGATTCTGAGGTGCTTTCCAAAGGTTGGTCATGGTTGTTCAACATAAGACATAACTCAAAATAATGACAGTTCGTGTAGAGTTCACTAAACAGCACACAGGAGTGAATGAAACTGTGTCTTACAAATTTTGTGAGATCATTGTTCTCAGTGTAGATTCCCCATATTACAGAAGAGAATGAAGACAAAGTACAAGGATTAAAATATTTCCGCTACATCAAAGAAGAATGATTAACATGATATTGCCCTTACATCAAAGAAGAATTAACATAACATTTCCCCTTCACCAGACACCTGTGGTGTGACCCAGATAACTTGTCTGTCTTCATTACTGTCTCAGATACTCAGATACTGAGTATCTGACATACTCACCACTGCGATACTCACTACTGTCAGATGACTCAGATGTTGATCCATCTTCATTTACAGGCACTTTGTGTCCATGTTTACCTTTGTATTTCATCTTTTTATCCTTGTGTCCTTTTCCTCTTTGTGCTTCCTTGCTGTTGACTTGTTATTTCTGTCTGCACACTCTATGTGTCCAAGTCTGTTACACTTTATGCAGATTTTGTCCTTAAGCCAGCAGTCATTTGCATTGTGTGATGTTTTACCACATCTATAACACTGATGCTGTTGGTTCCTTCTATCTCTAATTGACATTTTATATATGCTGCTGTCCACTGCCTTTTTCTGTAGCTCCAAATCATCTTTGGCTGTTATCTCCACTGACACGGCAATAGCCACTGCTCTCTCCAGTGTGAGATCCTTCTCTGACAACAGTCTCTTTTGCATGCTCTGACAATGCATGTCATGTAAAAGCATCAGAGATCCTGGTCCAAATTCACAAAACTGATTTAATTTGCACAGTTAAGCAATATATTCAGAGATGCTTTGAAATGAAAATGAAATCTCTCAGCTATCACAATTGCTTTGGCCTCAGATGAAGATCAACATCATAACAAAGTTTTCAAACATCTGAGTGGCAGGGCTTTCCAGAAGCTAGCTGAATTCTGAGCAGGTTGTACGTCTTAAGGCAGTTTATGCTTATCAACAAAACCGTGAACTCTTTTGAAGTCCTCCGTCAGTTGGTGGGTGCCGTAAAGTAATTCACCACCAGAACAGTAGGGGGCGATATGTTTCTTTCTGTTATGATTATTAAATATCATTGATTGTTTATTTACCAGCAGGCTCTGTTCCTCCACAAAATGAACTATGGAGAGTTCATTTTGAAAAGATATTTGTTGGAATTGGAACTGATTGACATCGAACAACAAATTGTTTTATTGCAAATGCTGAGACAAGAACTAAAGGGGAGACATGTGGCAATGTTATTGTGGAAGGAATACGATTAGCAAAGTGAAATTCTGGAAATGATGTAATTCTAGTGGACCAATCAGAGCCATGTGGTTTCCATGTGCTCCCTGTCATTTCAACGGGTAGTTAAAACTGGGGAGGTGCATGTAAGCTTACAGAGAGTGTCGGATGGGCTATGCAAGAACACAGAGGGCTCTGCGTCTTGTGTATCAACAGATGTGGACAAGTATAAATCAGGCTTTAGTGTGTGTGGGAACTTTCTTTTTCTCACTCACGTCATTTGCTGTATAGTTCAATCCTCTCAATATAAGAATCCCAGTGTTTATTTATACTGCTAAATTCTTCTATTTTCCTGACAAAAGCTGTAATAGCAGGTGATTACCTGAAGAGGACACTGTGAGGGTAATCAACAGGGAAAAGCTTATCGCTGCTGTGGCAGACTTCCCCGTTATCTGCGACCAAAATATGTTCTCCTATAGAGATCACACCATGTTAAGATGATGACACAGTGTGAGTATTTATAGAACACATTTTTGCTTGCTTTAAGCGGGAATGCATTTAATTTGCTTATTATACTACTGCTCTAGCCAATAAATGTTAGGTAGTTTTAAGCAGGAGTGCATTTTATTTGCTCATTATTATATTTTTCAGAGTTAAGTGTTTTTAGGCATTTTATTCTCTTTTTATTTACCAAACGATGTCAGGCGCTTTTATTACGTTATTACAGGTGCAATTTATTACATTACCCTATTATTATATAATCATTATTTACTATTATTGTCATCATTATTTTTCTATTATTAGTATCGTTCTATTCACAGTGCGTCTTGTGTGTGTGTGTACAGTTAATAGTCATCTCAGTAAAGACGTCATTTGTTTACAAAGTGCCATGTGAAGAGGGGGGTCCCGTTATTTGTTTGCATCTTGTGGAGTTTGTTTACTTGCTTTTTTAAATCGTTTGTAGCTTTAACTGTATTTGTGGATGTAGAAATGGTTTATATGAGGTTTTAGCTGAGATTCTGATGTTTCTGAGGAAACTGGCAGGGAAACGTATGTGTGCGTGCTTGCTGACTGAGGGTGCTAGACAAGTGCAGCTCCTTTAATTGATAAGCTAAATCGAATCACGTGGTGAGTGAATTGAGCAAATTCAAAATTTATTGACAGCAAAACTTCTTCAGCGTCTTTAGCGACTTACTCGCTTTGGTCGCTTTCGGTGTGAATACACAGTAAATTTTACCCACATCTAGTGGTGAGGTCCTTCACCAGAACCAACTGAATAGTGTTCTTTAGCCTGTGTGCACATTTCTTTCTACGGTGGCGGAGAAGTATCAGCAAGATGTAGTCCTTATATTTAGGAAATACAGTAATACAGACAGTTTTAACATTTAATGTGGAAAACTAGCGAGTAGCCCGCTAGCTTCATGCTAACATGTAATGGAAAACACCATAGATGGGCTAACACAATTAGTGGTTGCGGTAATATTAACTCAGCAAAAGATTGTAAAAGATTAAGCATATAAATGTTCCTACCAGAACATTCCAACTTGTTGATGGAGATAATTACTAATTAATAATGTAGCTGTGAATGAAAAAATGATTTTTGTTAATAGACAGCCTGAAAGATTACACATTGTGCATTAAAGGGAAGAAATTAAACATATTTAAATGTTCAGAAAAACGTTTATTTTTTAATGCAAGATAACATTCCACAGTCTTGCAGTATTGCACAAACCCTGTCAATCTCCCCCACCAGCAGATTGATAAAGATTATGGGTTGGAGGGGTATGGGTAGGGGCAATAAGAGCAGTGGGCAGTTGGGTGGGAGTGATTCTTGTCTTTGAGAGTCACTCCCACTTTTGTGCTGCATTTGATTGTGTCTGGTTCATTTATTGAATCAAAAGACAATTCCTTTATTCCTTAAAATTACATGGCAGCAATTTCAGTCCATTTTCCACTTGACTGGAGAAGGTTGCTGATGACAATTTTTCCCTGATGATGATTTCCAATGAAGCTGGACTGAGATACAGGGAAGATGAGAATGCAGTACCTTTTGGCTCAACCAGGAGGATTGCAATGTGGTGAAGGGAGGCATCTTCCCTAATAAACAATATCAACATCAGTGGCACTGCCCAAAGAGCTCACAGACAGACTTGTGGCAAGATACGGAACTGGACAAGGTTATTAAAAAAATTCTGCTACACTTAAGGTTCCTAAGAGCACAGGATCCTTAATCCTTAAATGGAAGTTTGGGACGACCAGAACTCTTCCTAGAGCTGGACGTCCATTCAGCCAAACTGAGCCATTGGGGGAGAAGAAGCCTTGGTGAGAGAGGTAATGAAGAACCCCAAAATCACTGTGGCTGAGCTCCAGAGATGCAGTGGGAAGATGGGAGAAAGTTCTAGAAAGTCAACCGTCATTGCAGCTCTCCACCAATCGGGGCTTTATGGCAGAGTGACCCAACAGAAGCATCTTCTCAGTACAAGACACATGAAAGCCTACAGAATTGAGTTAAAAGAGAGTTAAAACACATAAAGAACTCTCAGACTATAAGAAATAAAATTCTCTGGTCTCAAGAAACCAAGACCAAGAACTTTTTGGCCTTAATTCTAAGTAATTCTAAGTCTAGTATTTGTGAAGCCGAATGAGTCTGTTGGAGAAAGTACTCCGCTGTCACTGTACTGTGCTATAGAGGGGATGGGATAAATTATCCATGATGGAGAGAAGTTTGTTCATCGACCTCCTATCTCTCACTGACCCAAACCTCTGCAGTTTGTGGCCTATGATTGTTTCAGCCTTAGAGATTATTTTGTCTATTCTGATGCTGCTCCCCCAGCAGACCACAACACCATAGATGACTTCAGCAACCACAGGAAAGTCTCCAACATCTTGTTGCATATGTTGAAGGATCTGTGCTTCCTCAGAAAAGAGTCTGCTCATCCCCTTCTTGTACACAGCATTGACATTGTCCCTCCAGTCCAGTCTGTTGTTCAAATGGATACCCAGGTACTTGTAGTGCTCCACAACTTCAGCCTCCTCATCCGCTATGATGACAGGTTCAATTGCAGCTCTTTTTCTCCAAAAATCAACCACCATCTCCTTGCTTTTGGTTTGCTCCTTGTAGGAGATAATTTGCACTGCTCCACTCCACAAAGCCTGCCACCAGGTCTCTGAATTGCAAATCCTGCCCATCTTTGAAACATACCCCCACCGCAGTGTCATCAGAGAACTTCTGCAGGTGCACATCATTGTCTTGTCATCGTCTACCTTTGTTTTTGTATGTTACCAACAAATTGTTTTAGATTTACAGTCTTTTGGAACGGTGGTGTTATGGATTTAGAAATTAAATAAAAAACATTCAAAGGCATTTTCTTTTGTTTGGGCAATTGTAGGTTGCACCTGTGATTAGTTGACCGCATCTAAGGCTAATGAGCTGAGTTAATCCATGTGTGAAACACACCTGAGGCTGATTAATCTGCCTGTTAAAAGGAGGTTCTTCATTCCCTTTTCAGGAAAAGCTCTCTGAGGGTTTTGTGTTGAGGCAAAGCAGATAAAGATTTTAGGTTGTTTAGTAATCAGTGTATGGTTTGTTCGTTCATTATTCTGTTTCCAAAACCCAGAACAAAACTGAAAAAAAAAAGCACTTGATTCAATACTGTGTTTGCGCATGCTTTGTGTGGGAATGATTACCCTGTCTGACCAGTATAAAAAAGGTGGGGGCAGCTTAAGAAACCTTGTTGTTACATTTCAGGCCTGATAGCCTATAGTTATGGCCACACTTGAGTGTTTTAGTGAACTCATTTGTGAGCTTTTTGAAAGTGGCAAGACATACCTATAAGTAACGCTCTTCAGTGCGTTGGTGCCCAATGCTGCTCTCCTATCTTTTCATTAGTGAGATCCTCCCCCCTCAAGCTGAGCCGCCAACTGCCATGGAATAGGATGATGTTTAACCCTTCCACACAGCAATACTAAAGCACTGGGTGAACCAAAGATGTTCAGAAGGACTTTGACTGAACTGAGCTTGTGAAGATATGTAATAAAATGGAATGTCTAAACCCTGTGCTTATCGCATTCAAATTAAACTAAACGTCAAGTCATTTTTTTTTTTTCATTTTGGTTTAAAAAAACAAGTCACTTTTTGTTTTGGAAATGGAATAATGAATGAATAAACCATACACAGATTTTTATTCACCAGCCTTTGAGTTTGGTCTGCCCCCCTTTCAGTGACTTCTTTTTGTTATTTGTTTTTTTGTAATTTATTTATTTGTAACATTTGGGTCTTTCCAACACTTTTGACTTTCCATCATTTCTTAGAACCTCCTTTGTTAGTTTCCTTGAGCATTACACCTGCTATTTGGTTATTTTTGAAAAGAAACATAACAAAAGACTTAAGAACAGTTCAAATACCAGAGCAAAACCTACAGGTTTTTGCTAGAGATGAAATAGAACTTCATCTTTTAGTGCAACCATGACTGAAATCAGTAAAGGAACAGCTTCACCAGAGGAATGTTAAGGTTTTGGAATAGTCAAGTAAGAGTTCAGACATGAAATCATTTAAAAATCTATAAACTGACATGAGAAAGGCAGATGCACAGATGTGGAGGCTGTTGCAAGTAAGATAATACTGTCAAGTCAGGAAGTGTAATTCTGATAGACTCCCAAACTAAAAAGACAGTAAGCTGTGGTAAAATCAAAAATGCTTCAAATGTTTGTGTTAGGATGTGCACATTTATATAATCTTTAAATAAATAATAAAAAATGTAATTTTGTTTTACCCAAATGATGTTTGTTTTTGACAAATATTGCTGGTTATAAGTCACATTAAAGATGGAAAACATTCTGAAATTATTTACAACTCATAATCTTGATTTGACTTTTTTCTTTACAAAAATGTGGTAGTTTAATAAGGGTATGAAGGGTTTTATATCTAACATGGTTGTGCAATCAATCTTCTCTCTGAGTCTGCTGATGTCTGATAGGAGAGAGAAAACACAACTGAGGAGAAAATGATGTTACTTTTGTCATAAAACACCCACAGAATGCCAATTTATATCAATCTCTCATTTGTACCCATTGAAACACAAACAACACTACCACATTGCATTGGAAGTAGTACAGCAGAGCTCTGATTGGAGTATCATGCCCCCTTCTGGAAGGTTGCTTACTGTCTGTGACGGAGGATGAACTGTAGATTGCATCTCTGTTGCATCTCTGTCACATCTGCTCTGTGCATTTCAGACACAGAACTGTCTCACACTCTAATACACACAGTCATCGCTGTGGTTTTTCCATTCTTGTTAAGTCTCTTTTTTTATATTGCTGAGGGAAGTTTACTTTTCTAACAAATGACTCCTTAAGGATAACTTGAAAAGGAGGGTGTGAATGTATCGCTCAGAACAAATACAGTGAATTTACTCAGGCATAGTAATGTAAGTATCTCTACTGTTGCCATGTACTTTACATGAACTTTCATGTTACACTTAATTAATTTCATGTTCACATTTGTCTTTATCGCTGTTCTCACATCCACATCATATGTGGAAATAAGCCTTTTCCTAACAATGACAGAAGTAATCACTTAATGAATTGTCAGTCAGTTGATTAATCAATTAATGGTGAATCATATCCATATTTTGGCCCAGTATCCCTGTGGCATTTTTTTACATGTCATATGTCTTAACTTACTTCCTCATTGCTCTCAAATATTTCTGTTAAATTAATACGAAATCTATCACTTTTTCAGTTCCTAGTGCTAAAAATGGGTTTAATATGTGATTCTCCTCATATATCAGCTATTAAACAGATAAGAACAGATTTTATTTTTGCAATGTTTTGCTAAATATCAGTTATATTTATTTTTTCCCTGGTTATGTTGAATTTAAAAATTACACATAGTTGATTAATAAGAATATTAAAATGTATAAATAGTTTTTGTTTAGAAATATTATTTCATGGTTGTGGGATGTTTTTGAGAAGAAAAGAAATATTTTGTACAAATTTATTTTGTACGAGAGTTGTATGGAGGGATACCTCCGCTTTCGGGAGGGAGGTCACAGTGCGCAGAGAGAACTGGTACTGGGTGATCGCCAGGTGTTGAGAGCAGGTGTGGCACTAGCAGCGAGAGACTCGGGGTTTGTCGAAAGACACCTGGAACTGACTGGGAGACGGACTCTCCACTGCCCCCGAGGCGTTCGTGTTGGATGGAGGCGCTTCGGCTGGTCTGCTGCTGGGAACTGCTCTAGTGATGAGGGGCCAACTCATCCATCTTCAATGGCCGGGTTTGGACGCACACCGACAAGTGGAGGTATTTCGCAGCCAGGTTTGGCTGACGCACCTAAAGTGGTGGTATTCCCAACCACTTTTGATCATGAGCTCCAACTAACGCGCGCCACCGAAATCAAGTAAGAGTGCACTCAAAAAAACAAAGATGGGTTAAGTTTATAAAACCAATTATTATCTGGGATATTGATATTTGTTTGTTTTTTTCCTGTAAAGTTTAATATAATTTTTCAGCTGAGATCTTGTGTTGGTCTTATTGAGTATTGTTTATTTCTTAGTGAGTGAGAATCATACATTACCGTAGGCCGTTATTAACTAGTAGTAATGCCTCCTTTACCATAAGATAATGAACGAATGGTTTAAGGCTTCATCTTATCATAAGATAGTAACACTTAATACACGAGCCGGTGGTAAAGGGGTTACATTTTGGGGGCTCATCCGGGATTTTGCTTTGTTATAGTTAAACTGAAAATGAGACTGTTAATGTAACTGTCTTTATTGTTGATAATGGGAAAATATTTAGTGTAGCTACATAAACTGTTTTAAGTTGTCTATTTTTCTGTTTCGAGCAAAGAAAAATGGAATCAGTTAAAATTGAAGCTTGGTGTAAAAAGAAACAGCTTATGAAAATGCAGTTGTTTGAGTGATATTGGCCAAGATGTTACAGATGTAGAAGCAGATGTTAACAGCTTTGAAGTTCAAGTTAAAGCATTTGGGAAACCTGAAATAGTTGACTAGCACCATTTGAATGAACAGAGGTAGGCTACCCAGTTGCTGCTGCCATTGGGCACGGATGCAAAATTCTGACATTCAAAAACCTGGTAGATATGATCATGTGCCTTCAGGGTCTGTTAATGGAAGGAACCAAATAATCTGTTAATAATATTTATGTTGAGTCATTGTGACAATGAAAACAAATTATTCCTTGATCAGATTAACCCACGGGCTACAATCATTGGATATGATAACATAGTGTGAGTGAAGCATGCTCTCAGCTGTGCATCAGCAAGCCACTCACTGTTGCAACCCCCCCAAAACCAATAGCAGATGCTGCATCAGTTTACAATTTAGGTGCACTGCAAGTCTGGATGCTTTCTTCCATGAAGCTAATCCTACAATCTCGGGATAAGCCGAGTTCGAATGTACAATACATCACAAAATGTTGAGTCAACAGAAACACGGAATGCTAAACCTCTGATCGACAGTGCTGGGATACCATTCAGGGCCCTCGGCCCATTCACTCCTGGTATCGTACCAACATGTTGAACAATCAGGACTGTAGCAAAGGAATTAGCCACTGAACTTGTGAATCCTAAGATAACGTGGGTGGCGATGCTGATCTTGCCATATTTTTTTTCTCTCTCTCTAGTATTAACACTAGCTATGATTTATGGAATGGAGATTAATCAAGTGGACAAAACATGCAATCCAAAGATGCTTTGACTAGTTCTGGTTACTCTCAGCAGACCGCAGTCTGTCATGTTTATCTAGACTATATTTTACTTTACTACAGGTGGCAGTTATCTCCTATGCAGACGCCTGTAACAGATCTGAATTGGGGTTTAATGGAACGATGAACATGAACATTTTCGCTCTCAGCTTGCCGTCTGTCTTAGGCCTGATGGGAATTGTGTTCCCACAACCTGTGCCCTGTGACCTCATTCCCCATACCTATGCCCAGATTATATGACACATCAGATGCTTCTTATAGTTTCACTCTGCAGGTCAACTGAACCCTATCCATTGGCTTTGTACCCTACACGGTGGGCAGATATTCTGCTGCCACCATCTTTACTGCTTGGTTGTAGTGTATGATAAGCTGGAAAAGGGGCATGTCATGCCAGACAGGGGGGTCATTAGCGCACGCGGGCCCGCGGGCGACGGTGCGCGCAAAGAGCGGACCCACTGTTCAGCTCACTTCCTTTACATTCCCCACTGGCGCCTGCGTGTTTTCAAGTAAGCTGGAAAAAGCCCCGTTTTTTTTTTTTGCTGCTGCGTTGGCCTTGAGCGCAGCAAGGCGACAGAGAGAAGTTTGCCACCACTTTCAGGCGGGAAGTGGTGCCCGCTGACAGCTTCAGGCTCTCCCGCCCAGGCTTGGCTTTCCACACGAGAGGAGAAGGGTGCACCGCTCCCTCGCGGCACTGCAATGCGGGGTCGATGCGTGGAGTGAACGGAGCAAGCCCCTTTTCAGCTCCCGCTCTTAAAAATGGGTTTAATATGCGAGCCCCTCATGGGGATATATCAGATATTAAACTGATAAGAACAGATACTACACTTGATCTTAGCCAAAAGGCCGAGAAGCGATGAGCTCTGAGCGTCTGACGTCCAAGTCAAGCTTTTGGCACCAAACTCGCTCGCCACGGTTCCTTGCTTTGTTGGATTGCGAACGACGGGTGCCGCTTAGCGCCTCCTCCCCCAAGTTCTGCACAGTGTGCAGCCCCACTTCCTCGATGGGGACGGCTGTTTGATTTTTCACAACCCCAAAGGGCTCGGCCTCACAGGGCAGAGCCTGCCAAAAATAGCTTGAACTCGTCGGTGCTCCTCTCCACGGAAATCTTTAGTAAAAGGCGAAAGATTTGTGCGTTATGAAGAGAAACCAGAGTCAGTACAGGGCCCCCCCCCACCACAGCAGCCGAGGTACCCATTTGTCCCATTCTCCAGCTTCACGGTGGGCCTCCCGTTGCTGGCCATCGTCAAACATTACCACATCTGACCATCTAGGGTGGTGTTGATGCTTGGCTTTTCTCTCAGAAGAGAGCCTTTCAGGTGCCCACCCTGCTCCACCCCCACGCTTGTACTTTGAACACAAAGCCCAGGGGAGAGCGCGAACGCAGATCCCCACTACCAGAAATTTTGCAGTCGAGATTCCCACATTTGGGGAATTCGCAGGGGTCAGCACAGCCGGAGTGCAATGGCGGAGCCTCGCCCTGGGTGAACCACCTTCTTGATCATGGTATCTCCCCTGCCAGGTAAGTATGAGTTGGAAGCCTGGCAGACAGGGGGGTCATTAGCGCACGCGGGCCCGCGGGCGACGGTGCGCGCAAAGAGCGGACCCACTGTTCAGCTCACTTCCTTTACATTCCCCACTGGCGCCTGCGTGTTTTCAAGTAAGCTGGAAAAGGCCCTGTTTTTTTTTTTTGCTGGCGCGTTGGCCTTGAGCGCAGCAAGGCGACAGAGAGAAGTTTGCCACCACTTTCAGGCGGGAAGTGGTGCCCGCTGACAGCTTCAGGCTCTCCGGCCCAGGCTTGGCTTTCCACACGAGAGGAGAAGGGTGCACCGTTCCTCGCGGCACTGCAATGCGGGGTCGATGCGTGGAGTGAACGGAGCAAGCCCCTTTTTCAGCTCCCGCTCTTAAAAATGGGTTTAATATGCGAGCCCCCTCATGGGGGATATATCAGATATTAAACTGATAAGAACAGATACTACACTTGATCTTAGCCAAAAGGCCGAGAAGCGATGAGCTCTGAGCGTCTGACGTCCAAGTCAAGCTTTTGGCACCAAACTCGCTCGCCACGGTTCCTTGCTTTGTTGGATTCCGAACGACGGGTGCCGCTTAGCGCCTCCTCCCCCAAGTTCTGCACAGTGTGCAGCCCCACTTCCTCGATGGGGACGGCTGTTTGATTTTTCACAACCCCAAAGGGCTCGGCCTCACAGGGCAGAGCCTGCCAAAAATAGCTTGAACTCGTCGGTGCTCCTCTCCACGGAAATCTTTAGTAAAAGGCGAAAGATTTGTGCGTTATGAAGAGAAACCAGAGTCAGTACAGGGCCCCCCCCACCACAGCAGCCGAGGTACCCATTTGTCCCATTCTCCAGCTTCACGGTGGGCCTCCCGTTGCTGGCCATCGTCAAACATTACCACATCTGACCATCTAGGGTGGTGTTGATGCTTGGCTTTTCTCTCAGAAGAGAGCCTTTCAGGTGCCCACCCTGCTCCACCCCCACGCTTGTACTTTGAACACAAAGCCCAGGGGAGAGCGCGAACGCAGTCCCCCACTACCAGAAATTTTGCAGTCGAGATTCCCACATTTGGGGAATTCGCAGGGGTCAGCACAGCCGGAGTGCAATGGCGGAGCCTCGCCCTGGGTGAACCACCTTCTTGATCATGGTATCTCCCCTGCCAGGTAAGTATGAGTTGGAAGCCTGGCAGACAGGGGGGTCATTAGCGCACGCGGGCCCGCGGGCGACGGTGCGCGCAAAGAGCGGACCCACTGTTCAGCTCACTTCCTTTACATTCCCCACTGGCGCCTGCGTGTTTTCAAGTAAGCTGGAAAAGGCCCCGTTTTTTTTTGCTGGCGCGTTGGCCTTGAGCGCAGCAAGGCGACAGAGAGAAGTTTGCCACCACTTTCAGGCGGGAAGTGGTGCCCGCTGACAGCTTCAGGCTCTCCGGCCCAGGCTTGGCTTTCCACACGAGAGGAGAAGGGTGCACCGTTCCCTGCGGCACTGCAATGCGGGGTCGATGCGTGGAGTGAACGGAGCAAGCCCCTTTTTCAGCTCCCGCTCTTAAAAATGGGTTTAATATGCGAGCCCCCTCATGGGGGATATATCAGATATTAAACTGATAAGAACAGATACTACACTTGATCTTAGCCAAAAGGCCGAGAAGCGATGAGCTCTGAGCGTCTGACGTCCAAGTCAAGCTTTTGGCAGCAAACTCGCTCGCCACGGTTCCTTGCTTTGTTGGATTCCGAACGACGGGTGCCGCTTAGCGCCTCCTCCCCCAAGTTCTGCACAGTGTGCAGCCCCACTTCCTCGATGGGGACGGCTGTTTGATTTTTCACAACCCCAAAGGGCTCGGCCTCACAGGGCAGAGCCTGCCAAAAATAGCTTGAACTCGCCGGTGCTCCTCTCCACGGAAATCTTTAGTAAAAGGCTAAAGATTTGTGTGCTATGAAGAGAAACCAGAGTCAGTCCAGGGCCCCCCCACCACAGCAGCCGAGGTACCCATTTGTCCCATTCTCCAGCTTCACGGTGGGCCTCCCTGCTGGCCATCGTCAAACATTACCACATCTGACCATCTAGGGTGGTGTTGATGCTTGGCTTTTCTCTCAGAAGAGAGCCTTTCAGGTGCCCACCCTGCTCCACCCCCACGCTTGTACTTTGAACACAAAGCCCAGGGGAGAGCGCGAACGCAGTCCCCACTACCAGAAATTTTGCAGTCGAGATTCCCACATTTGGGGAATTCGTGAGGGGTCAGCACAGCCGAGTGCAATGGCGGAGCCTCGCGCCTGGGTGAACCACCTTCTTGATCATGGTATCTCCCCTGCCAGGTAAGTATGAGTTGGAAGCCTGGCAGACAGGGGGTCATCATTAGCGCACGCTGGGCCTGCTGGGCGACGGTGCGCTGCAAAGAGCGGACCCACTGTTCAGCTCACTTCCTTTACATTCCCCACTGGCGCCTGCGTGTTTTCAAGTAAGCTGGAAAAGGCCCTGTTTTTTTTTTTTTTGCTGCTGCGTTGGCCTTGAGCGCAGCAAGGCGACAGAGAGAAGTTTGCCACCACTTTCAGGCGGGAAGTGGTGCCCGCTGACAGCTTCAGGCTCTCCGCCCAGGCTTGGCTTTCCACACGAGAGGAGAAGGGTGCACCGTTCCCTCGCGGCACTGCAATGCGGGTCGATGCGTGGAGTGAACGGAGCAAAGCCCTTTTTCAGCTCCCGCCTTAAAAATGGGTTTAATATGCGAGCCCCCTCATGGGGGATATATCAGATATTAAACTGATAAGAACAGATACTACACTTGATCTTAGCCAAAAGGCCGAGAAGCGATGAGCTCTGAGCGTCTGACGTCCAAGTCAAGCTTTTGGCACCAAACGCGCCGCCACGGTTCCTTGCTTTGTTGGATTCCGAACGACGGGTGCCGCTTAGCGCCTCCTCCCCCAAGTTCTGCACAGTGTGCAGCCCCACTTCCTCGATGGGGACGGCTGTTTGATTTTTCACAACCCCAAAGGGCTCGGCCTCACAGGGCAGAGCCTGCCAAAAATAGCTTGAACTCGTCGGTGCTCCTCTCCACGGAAATCTTTAGTAAAAGGCGAAAGATTTGTGCGTTATGAAGAGAAACCAGAGTCAGTACAGGGCCCCCCCCACCACAGCAGCCGAGGTACCCATTTGTCCCATTCTCCAGCTTCACGGTGGGCCTCCCGTTGCTGGCCATCGTCAAACATTACCACATCTGACCATCTAGGGTGGTGTTGATGCTTGGCTTTTCTCTCAGAAGAGAGCCTTTCAGGTGCCCACCCTGCTCCACCCCCACGCTTGTACTTTGAACACAAAGCCCAGGGGAGAGCGCGAACGCAGTCCCCCACTACCAGAAATTTTGCAGTCGAGATTCCCACATTTGGGGAATTCGCAGGGGTCAGCACAGCCGGAGTGCAATGGCGGAGCCTCGCCCTGGGTGAACCACCTTCTTGATCATGGTATCTCCCCTGCCAGGTAAGTATGAGTTGGAAGCCTGGCAGACAGGGGGGTCATTAGCGCACGCTGGGCTGCTGGGCGACGGCAGTGCCGCAAAGAGCGGACCCACTGTTCAGCTCACTTCCTTTACATTCCCCACTGGCGCCTGCGTGTTTTCAAGTAAGCTGGAAAAGGCCCCGTTTTTTTTTGCTGGCGCGTTGGCCTTGAGCGCAGCAAGGCGACAGAGAGAAGTTTGCCACCACTTTCAGGCGGGAAGTGGTGCCCGCTGACAGCTTCAGGCTCTCCGGCCCAGGCTTGGCTTTCCACACGAGAGGAGAAGGGTGCACCGTTCCCTGCGGCACTGCAATGCGGGGTCGATGCGTGGAGTGAACGGAGCAAGCCCCTTTTTCAGCTCCCGCTCTTAAAAATGGGTTTAATATGCGAGCCCCCTCATGGGGGATATATCAGATATTAAACTGATAAGAACAGATACTACACTTGATCTTAGCCAAAAGGCCGAGAAGCGATGAGCTCTGAGCGTCTGACGTCCAAGTCAAGCTTTTGGCACCAAACTCGCTCGCCACGGTTCCTTGCTTTGTTGGATTCCGAACGACGGGTGCCGCTTAGCGCCTCCTCCCCCAAGTTCTGCACAGTGTGCAGCCCCACTTCCTCGATGGGGACGGCTGTTTGATTTTTCACAACCCCAAAGGGCTCGGCCTCACAGGGCAGAGCCTGCCAAAAATAGCTTGAACTCGTCGGTGCTCCTCTCCACGGAAATCTTTAGTAAAAGGCGAAAGATTTGTGCGTTATGAAGAGAAACCAGAGTCAGTACAGGGCCCCCCCCCACCACAGCAGCCGAGGTACCCATTTGTCCCATTCTCCAGCTTCACGGTGGGCCTCCCGTTGCTGGCCATCGTCAAACATTACCACATCTGACCATCTAGGGTGGTGTTGATGCTTGGCTTTTCTCTCAGAAGAGAGCCTTTCAGGTGCCCACCCTGCTCCACCCCCACGCTTGTACTTTGAACACAAAGCCCAGGGGAGAGCGCGAACGCAGTCCCCACTACCAGAAATTTTGCAGTCGAGATTCCCACATTTGGGGAATTCGCAGGGGTCAGCACAGCCGGAGTGCAATGGCGGAGCCTCGCCCTGGGTGAACCACCTTCTTGATCATGGTATCTCCCCTGCCAGGTAAGTATGAGTTGGAAGCCTGGCAGACAGGGGGGTCATTAGCGCACGCGGGCCCGCGGGCGACGGTGCGCGCAAAGAGCGGACCCACTGTTCAGCTCACTTCCTTTACATTCCCCACTGGCGCCTGCGTGTTTTCAAGTAAGCTGGAAAAGGCCCCGTTTTTTTTTTTGCTGGCGCGTTGGCCTTGAGCGCAGCAAGGCGACAGAGAGAAGTTTGCCACCACTTTCAGGCGGGAAGTGGTGCCCGCTGACAGCTTCAGGCTCTCCGGCCCAGGCTTGGCTTTCCACACGAGAGGAGAAGGGTGCACCGCCCTCGCGGCACTGCAATGCGGGTCGATGCGTGGAGTGAACGGAGCAAGCCCCTTTTTCAGCTCCCGCCTTAAAAATGGGTTTAATATGCGAGCCCCCTCATGGGGGATATATCAGATATTAAACTGATAAGAACAGATACTACACTTGATCTTAGCCAAAAGGCCGAGAAGCGATGAGCTCTGAGCGTCTGACGTCCAAGTCAAGCTTTTGGCAGCAAACTCGCTCGCCACGGTTCCTTGCTTTGTTGGATTCCGAACGACGGGTGCCGCTTAGCGCCCCTCCCCAAGTTCTGCACAGTGTGCAGCCCCACTTCCTCGATGGGGACGGCTGTTTGATTTTTCACAACCCCAAAGGGCTCGGCCTCACAGGGCAGAGCCTGCCAAAAATAGCTTGAACTCGTCGGTGCTCCTCTCCACGGAAATCTTTAGTAAAAGGCGAAAGATTTGTGCGTTATGAAGAGAAACCAGAGTCAGTACAGGGCCCCCCCCCACCACAGCAGCCGAGGTACCCATTTGTCCCATTCTCCAGCTTCACGGTGGGCCTCCCGTTGCTGGCCATCGTCAAACATTACCACATCTGACCATCTAGGGTGGTGTTGATGCTTGGCTTTTCTCTCAGAAGAGAGCCTTTCAGGTGCCCACCCTGCTCCACCCCCACGCTTGTACTTTGAACACAAAGCCCAGGAGAGCGCGAACGCAGTCCCCCACTACCAGAAATTTTGCAGTCGAGATTCCCACATTTGGGGAATTCGTGCAGGGGTCAGCACAGCCGAGTGCAATGGCGGAGCCTCGCCCTGGGTGAACCACCTTCTTGATCATGGTATCTCCCCTGCCAGGTAAGTATGAGTTGGAAGCCTGGCAGACAGGGGGTCATTAGCGCACGCTGGGCCCGCTGGGCGACGGTGCGCGCAAAGAGCGGACCCACTGTTCAGCTCACTTCCTTTACATTCCCCACTGGCGCCTGCGTGTTTTCAAGTAAGCTGGAAAAGGCCTGCTTTTTTTTGCTGGCGCTGCTGGCCTTGAGCGCAGCAAGGCGACAGAGAGAAGTTTGCCACCACTTTCAGGCGGGAAGTGGTGCCCGCTGACAGCTTCAGGCTCTCCGCCCAGGCTTGGCTTTCCACACGAGAGGAGAAGGGTGCACCGCTCCCTCGCGGCACTGCAATGCGGGTCGATGCGTGGAGTGAACGGAGCAAGCCCCTTTTTCAGCTCCCGCCTAAAAATGGGTTTAATATGCGAGCCCCTCATGGGGGATATATCAGATATTAAACTGATAAGAACAGATACTACACTTGATCTTAGCCAAAAGGCCGAGAAGCGATGAGCTCTGAGCGTCTGACGTCCAAGTCAAGCTTTTGGCACCAAACTCGCTCGCCACGGTTCCTTGCTTTGTTGGATTCCGAACGACGGGTGCCGCTTAGCGCCTCCTCCCCCAAGTTCTGCACAGTGTGCAGCCCCACTTCCTCGATGGGGACGGCTGTTTGATTTTTCACAACCCCAAAGGGCTCGGCCTCACAGGGCAGAGCCTGCCAAAAATAGCTTGAACTCGTCGGTGCTCCTCTCCACGGAAATCTTTAGTAAAAGGCGAAAGATTTGTGCGTTATGAAGAGAAACCAGAGTCAGTACAGGGCCCCCCCACCACAGCAGCCGAGGTACCCATTTGTCCCATTCTCCAGCTTCACGGTGGGCCTCCCTGCTGCTGGCCATCGCCAAACATTACCACATCTGACCATCTAGGGTGGTGTTGATGCTTGGCTTTTCTCTCAGAAGAGAGCCTTTCAGGTGCCCACCCTGCTCCACCCCCACGCTTGTACTTTGAACACAAAGCCCAGGGGAGAGCGCGAACGCAGTCCCCACTACCAGAAATTTTGCAGTCGAGATTCCCACATTTGGGGAATTCGCAGGGGTCAGCACAGCCGAGTGCAATGGCGGAGCCTCGCCCTGGGTGAACCACCTTCTTGATCATGGTATCTCCCCTGCCAGGTAAGTATGAGTTGGAAGCCTGGCAGACAGGGGGGTCATTAGCGCACGCTGGGCCCTGCTGGGCGACGGTGCGCGCAAAGAGCGGACCCACTGTTCAGCTCACTTCCTTTACATTCCCCACTGGCGCCCGCGTGTTTTCAAGTAAGCTGGAAAAGGCCCTTTTTTTTTGCTGGCTGGCTGCTGGCCTTGAGCGCAGCAAGGCGACAGAGAGAAGTTTGCCACCACTTTCAGGCGGGAAGTGGTGCCCGCTGACAGCTTCAGGCTCTCCGCCCAGGCTTGGCTTTCCACACGAGAGGAGAAGGGTGCACCGCTCCCGCGGCACTGCAATGCGGGGTCGATGCGCGGAGTGAACGGAGCAAGCCCCTTTTTCAGCTCCCGCCTAAAAATGGGTTTAATATGCGAGCCCCCTCATGGGGGATATATCAGATATTAAACTGATAAGAACAGATACTACACTTGATCTTAGCCAAAAGGCCGAGAAGCGATGAGCTCTGAGCGTCTGACGTCCAAGTCAAGCTTTTGGCACCAAACTCGCTCGCCACGGTTCCTTGCTTTGTTGGATTCCGAACGACGGGTGCCGCTTAGCGCCTCCTCCCCCAAGTTCTGCACAGTGTGCAGCCCCACTTCCTCGATGGGGACGGCTGTTTGATTTTTCACAACCCCAAAGGGCTCGGCCTCACAGGGCAGAGCCTGCTGCAAAAATAGCTTGAACTCGTCGGTGCTCCTCTCCACGGAAATCTTTAGTAAAAGGCGAAAGATTTGTGCGTTATGAAGAGAAACCAGAGTCAGTACAGGGCCCCCCCCACCACAGCAGCCGAGGTACCCATTTGTCCCATTCTCCAGCTTCACGGTGGGCCTCCCGTTGCTGGCCATCGTCAAACATTACCACATCTGACCATCTAGGGTGGTGTTGATGCTTGGCTTTTCTCTCAGAAGAGAGCCTTTCAGGTGCCCACCCTGCTCCACCCCCACGCTTGTACTTTGAACACAAAGCCCAGGGGAGAGCGCGAACGCAGTCCCCCACTACCAGAAATTTTGCAGTCGAGATTCCCACATTTGGGGAATTCGCAGGGGTCAGCACAGCCGGAGTGCAATGGCGGAGCCTCGCCCTGGGTGAACCACCTTCTTGATCATGGTATCTCCCCTGCCAGGTAAGTATGAGTTGGAAGCCTGGCAGACAGGGGGTCATTAGCGCACGCTGGGCCTGCTGGGCGACGGTAAAGCGCTGCAAAGAGCGGACCCACTGTTCAGCTCACTTCCTTTACATTCCCCACTGGCGCCCTGCGTGTTTTCAAGTAAGCTGGAAAAAGGCCCTGTTTTTTTTTTTTGCTGGCGCTGCTGGCCTTGAGCGCAGCAAGGCGACAGAGAGAAGTTTGCCACCACTTTCAGGCGGGAAGTGGTGCCCGCTGACAGCTTCAGGCCTCCGCCCAGGCTTGGCTTTCCACACGAGAGGAGAAGGGTGCACCGTTCCCTGCGGCACTGCAATGCGGGGTCGATGCGTGGAGTGAACGGAGCAAGCCCCTTTTTCAGCTCCCGCTCTTAAAAATGGGTTTAATATGCGAGCCCCCTCATGGGGGATATATCAGATATTAAACTGATAAGAACAGATACTACACTTGATCTTAGCCAAAAGGCCGAGAAGCGATGAGCTCTGAGCGTCTGACGTCCAAGTCAAGCTTTTGGCACCAAACTCGCTCGCCACGGTTCCTTGCTTTGTTGGATTCCGAACGACGGGTGCCGCTTAGCGCCTCCTCCCCCAAGTTCTGCACAGTGTGCAGCCCCACTTCCTCGATGGGGACGGCTGTTTGATTTTTCACAACCCCAAAGGGCTCGGCCTCACAGGGCAGAGCCTGCCAAAAATAGCTTGAACTCGCCGGTGCTCCTCTCCACGGAAATCTTTAGTAAAAGGCGAAAGATTTGTGCGTTATGAAGAGAAACCAGAGTCAGTACAGGGCCCCCCCCCACCACAGCAGCCGAGGTACCCATTTGTCCCATTCTCCAGCTTCACGGTGGGCCTCCTGCTGCTGGCCATCGTCAAACATTACCACATCTGACCATCTAGGGTGGTGTTGATGCTTGGCTTTTCTCTCAGAAGAGAGCCTTTCAGGTGCCCACCCTGCTCCACCCCCACGCTTGTACTTTGAACACAAAGCCCAGGGAGAGCGCGAACGCAGTCCCCCACTACCAGAAATTTTGCAGTCGAGATTCCCACATTTGGGGAATTCGCAGGGGTCAGCACAGCCGGAGTGCAATGGCGGAGCCTCGCCCTGGGTGAACCACCTTCTTGATCATGGTATCTCCCCTGCCAGGTAAGTATGAGTTGGAAGCCTGGCAGACAGGGGGGTCATTAGCGCACGCGGGCCCGCGGGCGACGGTAAGGCGCGCAAAGAGCGGACCCACTGTTCAGCTCACTTCCTTTACATTCCCCACTGGCGCCTGCGTGTTTTCAAGTAAGCTGGAAAAGGCCCTGCTTTTTTTTTTGGCTGGCGCTGCTGGCCTTGAGCGCAGCAAGGCGACAGAGAGAAGTTTGCCACCACTTTCAGGCGGGAAGTGGTGCCCGCTGACAGCTTCAGGCTCTCCGCCCAGGCTTGGCTTTCCACACGAGAGGAGAAGGGTGCACCGCTCCCTCGCGGCACTGCAATGCGGGTCGATGCGTGGAGTGAACGGAGCAAGCCCTTTTTCAGCTCCCGCCTAAAAATGGGTTTAATATGCGAGCCCCTCATGGGGGATATATCAGATATTAAACTGATAAGAACAGATACTACACTTGATCTTAGCCAAAAGGCCGAGAAGCGATGAGCTCTGAGCGTCTGACGTCCAAGTCAAGCTTTTGGCAGCAAACTCGCTCGCCACGGTTCCTTGCTTTGTTGGATTCCGAACGACGGGTGCCGCTTAGCGCCTCCTCCCCCAAGTTCTGCACAGTGTGCAGCCCCACTTCCTCGATGGGGACGGCTGTTTGATTTTTCACAACCCCAAAGGGCTCGGCCTCACAGGGCAGAGCCTGCCAAAAATAGCTTGAACTCGTCGGTGCTCCTCTCCACGGAAATCTTTAGTAAAAGGCGAAAGATTTGTGCGTTATGAAGAGAAACCAGAGTCAGTACAGGGCCCCCCCACCACAGCAGCCGAGGTACCCATTTGTCCCATTCTCCAGCTTCACGGTGGGCCTCCCGTTGCTGGCCATCGTCAAACATTACCACATCTGACCATCTAGGGTGGTGTTGATGCTTGGCTTTTCTCTCAGAAGAGAGCCTTTCAGGTGCCCACCCTGCTCCACCCCCACGCTTGTACTTTGAACACAAAGCCCAGGGGAGAGCGCGAACGCAGTCCCCACTACCAGAAATTTTGCAGTCGAGATTCCCACATTTGGGGAATTCGTGCAGGGGTCAGCACAGCCGGAGTGCAATGGCGGAGCCTCGCCCTGGGTGAACCACCTTCTTGATCATGGTATCTCCCCTGCCAGGTAAGTATGAGTTGGAAGCCTGGCAGACAGGGGGTCATTAGCGCACGCTGGGCCCGCTGGGCGGCGACGGTGCAAGCAAAGAGCGGACCCACTGTTCAGCTCACTTCCTTTACATTCCCCACTGGCGCCTGCGTGTTTTCAAGTAAGCTGAAAAGGCCCTGTTTTTTTTTTGCTGGCTGCTGGCCTTGAGCGCAGCAAGGCGACAGAGAGAAGTTTGCCACCACTTTCAGGCGGGAAGTGGTGCCCGCTGACAGCTTCAGGCTCTCCGCCCAGGCTTGGCTTTCCACACGAGAGGAGAAGGGTGCACCGCTCCCTCGCGGCACTGCAATGCGGGGTCGATGCGTGGAGTGAACGGAGCAAGCCCCTTTTTCAGCTCCCGCTCTTAAAAATGGGTTTAATATGCGAGCCCCCTCATGGGGGATATATCAGATATTAAACTGATAAGAACAGATACTACACTTGATCTTAGCCAAAAGGCCGAGAAGCGATGAGCTCTGAGCGTCTGACGTCCAAGTCAAGCTTTTGGCACCAAACTCGCTCGCCACGGTTCCTTGCTTTGTTGGATTCCGAACGACGGGTGCCGCTTAGCGCCTCCTCCCCCAAGTTCTGCACAGTGTGCAGCCCCACTTCCTCGATGGGGACGGCTGTTTGATTTTTCACAACCCCAAAGGGCTCGGCCTCACAGGGCAGAGCCTGCCAAAAATAGCTTGAACATGTCGGTGCTCCTCTCCACGGAAATCTTTAGTAAAAGGCGAAAGATTTGTGCGTTATGAAGAGAAACCAGAGTCAGTACAGGCCCCCCCCACCACAGCAGCCGAGGTACCCATTTGTCCCATTCTCCAGCTTCACGGTGGGCCTCCCTGCTGCTGGCCATCGTCAAACATTACCACATCTGACCATCTAGGGTGGTGTTGATGCTTGGCTTTTCTCTCAGAAGAGAGCCTTTCAGGTGCCCACCCTGCTCCACCCCCACGCTTGTACTTTGAACACAAAGCCCAGGGGAGAGCGCGAACGCAGTCCCCCACTACCAGAAATTTTGCAGTCGAGATTCCCACATTTGGGGAATTCGCAGGGGTCAGCACAGCCGGAGTGCAATGGCGGAGCCTCGCCCTGGGTGAACCACCTTCTTGATCATGGTATCTCCCCTGCCAGGTAAGTATGAGTTGGAAGCCTGGCAGACAGGGGGGTCATTAGCGCACGCGGGCCCGCTGGGCGACGGGTGCGCGCAAAGAGCGGACCCACTGTTCAGCTCACTTCCTTTACATTCCCCACTGGCGCCTGCGTGTTTTCAAGTAAGCTGGAAAAGGCCCCGTTTTTTTTTTGCTGGCGCGTTGGCCTTGAGCGCAGCAAGGCGACAGAGAGAAGTTTGCCACCACTTTCAGGCGGGAAGTGGTGCCCGCTGACAGCTTCAGGCTCTCCGGCCCAGGCTTGGCTTTCCACACGAGAGGAGAAGGGTGCACCGCTCTCGCGGCACTGCAATGCGGGTCGATGCGTGGAGTGAACGGAGCAAGCCCCTTTTTCAGCTCCCGCCTTAAAAATGGGTTTAATATGCGAGCCCCTCATGGGGGATATATCAGATATTAAACTGATAAGAACAGATACTACACTTGATCTTAGCCAAAAGGCCGAGAAGCGATGAGCTCTGAGCGTCTGACGTCCAAGTCAAGCTTTTGGCAGCAAACTCGCTCGCCACGGTTCCTTGCTTTGTTGGATTCCGAACGACGGGTGCCGCTTAGCGCCTCCTCCCCCAAGTTCTGCACAGTGTGCAGCCCCACTTCCTCGATGGGGACGGCTGTTTGATTTTTCACAACCCCAAAGGGCTCGGCCTCACAGGGCAGAGCCTGCCAAAATAGCTTGAACTCGTCGGTGCTCCTCTCCACGGAAATCTTTAGTAAAAGGCGAAAGATTTGTGCGTTATGAAGAGAAACCAGAGTCAGTACAGGGCCCCCCCCACCACAGCAGCCGAGGTACCCATTTGTCCCATTCTCCAGCTTCACGGTGGGCCTCCTGCTGCTGGCCATCACAAACATTACCACATCTGACCATCTAGGGTGGTGTTGATGCTTGGCTTTTCTCTCAGAAGAGAGCCTTTCAGGTGCCCACCCTGCTCCACCCCCACGCTTGTACTTTGAACACAAAGCCCAGGGGAGAGCGCGAACGCAGTCCCCACTACCAGAAATTTTGCAGTCGAGATTCCCACATTTGGGGAATTCGCAGGGGTCAGCACAGCCGGAGTGCAATGGCGGAGCCTCGCCCTGGGTGAACCACCTTCTTGATCATGGTATCTCCCCTGCCAGGTAAGTATGAGTTGGAAGCCTGGCAGACAGGGGGGGGTCATTAGCGCACGCTGGGCCTGCTGGGCGACGGTGCGCTGCAAAGAGCGGACCCACTGTTCAGCTCACTTCCTTTACATTCCCCACTGGCGCCTGCGTGTTTTCAAGTAAGCTGAAAAGGCCCTGTTTTTTTTTTTTGCTGGCTGCTGGCCTTGAGCGCAGCAAGGCGACAGAGAGAAGTTTGCCACCACTTTCAGGCGGGAAGTGGTGCCCGCTGACAGCTTCAGGCTCTCCGCCCAGGCTTGGCTTTCCACACGAGAGGAGAAGGGTGCACCGCTCTCGCGGCACTGCAATGCGGGTCGATGCGTGGAGTGAACGGAGCAAGCCCCTTTTTCAGCTCCCGCCTAAAAATGGGTTTAATATGCGAGCCCCTCATGGGGGATATATCAGATATTAAACTGATAAGAACAGATACTACACTTGATCTTAGCCAAAAGGCCGAGAAGCGATGAGCTCTGAGCGCCTGACGCCCAAGTCAAGCTTTTGGCACCAAACTCGCCGCCACGGTTCCTTGCTTTGTTGGATTCCGAACGACGGGTGCCGCTTAGCGCCCCTCCCCAAGTTCTGCACAGTGTGCAGCCCCACTTCCTCGATGGGGACGGCTGTTTGATTTTTCACAACCCCAAAGGGCTCGGCCTCACAGGGCAGAGCCTGCCAAAATAGCTTGAACTCGTCCGGTGCTCCTCTCCACGGAAATCTTTAGTAAAAGGCGAAAGATTTGTGCGTTATGAAGAGAAACCAGAGTCAGTACAGGCCCCCCCCCCACCAGCAGCCGAGGTACCCATTTGTCCCATTCTCCAGCTTCACGGTGGGCCTCCCGCTGCTGGCCATCACAAACATTACCACATCTGACCATCTAGGGTGGTGTTGATGCTTGGCTTTTCTCTCAGAAGAGAGCCTTTCAGGTGCCCACCCTGCTCCACCCCCACGCTTGTACTTTGAACACAAAGCCCAGGGGGGAGAGCGCGAACGCAGTCCCCCACTACCAGAAATTTTGCAGTCGAGATTCCCACATTTGGGGAATTCGCAGGGGTCAGCACAGCCGAGTGCAATGGCGGAGCCTCGCCCTGGGTGAACCACCTTCTTGATCATGGTATCTCCCCTGCCAGGTAAGTATGAGTTGGAAGCCTGGCAGACAGGGGGGGTCATTAGCGCACGCTGGCCTGCTGGGCGACAGTGCGCAGCAAAGAGCGGACCCACTGTTCAGCTCACTTCCTTTACATTCCCCACTGGCGCCTGCGTGTTTTCAAGTAAGCTGAAAAGGCCCCGCTGTTTTTTTTTTGCTGGCGCTGCTGGCCTTGAGCGCAGCAAGGCGACAGAGAGAAGTTTGCCACCACTTTCAGGCGGGAAGTGGTGCCCGCTGACAGCTTCAGGCTCTCCGCCCAGGCTTGGCTTTCCACACGAGAGGAGAAGGGTGCACCGCTCTCGCGGCACTGCAATGCGGGTCGATGCGTGGAGTGAACGGAGCAAGCCCCTTTTTCAGCTCCCCGCCTTAAAAATGGGTTTAATATGCGAGCCCCTCATGGGGGATATATCAGATATTAAACTGATAAGAACAGATACTACACTTGATCTTAGCCAAAAGGCCGAGAAGCGATGAGCTCTGAGCGTCTGACGTCCAAGTCAAGCTTTTGGCACCAAACTCGCTCGCCACGGTTCCTTGCTTTGTTGGATTCCGAACGACGGGTGCCGCTTAGCGCCTCCTCCCCCAAGTTCTGCACAGTGTGCAGCCCCACTTCCTCGATGGGGACGGCTGTTTGATTTTTCACAACCCCAAAGGGCTCGGCCTCACAGGGCAGAGCCTGCCAAAAATAGCTTGAACTCGTCGGTGCTCCTCTCCACGGAAATCTTTAGTAAAAGGCTAAAGATTTGTGCTATGAAGAGAAACCAGAGTCAGTACAGGGCCCCCCCACCACAGCAGCCGAGGTACCCATTTGTCCCATTCTCCAGCTTCACGGTGGGCCTCCCGTTGCTGGCCATCGTCAAACATTACCACATCTGACCATCTAGGGTGGTGTTGATGCTTGGCTTTTCTCTCAGAAGAGAGCTTTCAGGTGCCCACCCTGCTCCACCCCCACGCTTGTACTTTGAACACAAAGCCCAGGGGAGAGCGCGAACGCAGTCCCCCACTACCAGAAATTTTGCAGTCGAGATTCCCACATTTGGGGAATTCGCAGGGGTCAGCACAGCCGGAGTGCAATGGCGGAGCCTCGTCCTGGGTGAACCACCTTCTTGATCATGGTATCTCCCCTGCCAGGTAAGTATGAGTTGGAAGCCTGGCAGACAGGGGGGTCATTAGCGCACGCGGGCCCGCGGGCCCGCGGGCGACGGTGCGCGCAAAGAGCGGACCCACTGTTCAGCTCACTTCCTTTACATTCCCCACTGGCGCCTGCGTGTTTTCAAGTAAGCTGAAAAGGCCTGTTTTTTTTTTTTTTTTGCTGGCGCGTTGGCCTTGAGCGCAGCAAGGCGACAGAGAGAAGTTTGCCACCACTTTCAGGCGGGAAGTGGTGCCCGCTGACAGCTTCAGGCTCTCCGGCCCAGGCTTGGCTTTCCACACGAGAGGAGAAGGGTGCACCGCTGCCTCGCGGCACTGCAATGCGGGTCGATGCGTGGAGTGAACGGAGCAAGCCCCTTTTTCAGCTCCCCGCCTTAAAAATGGGTTTAATATGCGAGCCCCTCATGGGGGATATATCAGATATTAAACTGATAAGAACAGATACTACACTTGATCTTAGCCAAAAGGCCGAGAAGCGATGAGCTCTGAGCGTCTGACGTCCAAGTCAAGCTTTTGGCAGCAAACTCGCTCGCCACGGTTCCTTGCTTTGTTGGATTCCGAACGACGGGTGCCGCTTAGCGCCTCCTCCCCCAAGTTCTGCACAGTGTGCAGCCCCACTTCCTCGATGGGGACGGCTGTTTGATTTTTCACAACCCCAAAGGGCTCGGCCTCACAGGGCAGAGCCTGCCAAAAATAGCTTGAACTCGTCGGTGCTCCTCTCCACGGAAATCTTTAGTAAAAGGCGAAAGATTTGTGTGTTATGAAGAGAAACCAGAGTCAGTACAGGGCCCCCCCCACCACAGCAGCCGAGGTACCCATTTGTCCCATTCTCCAGCTTCACGGTGGGCCTCCTGCTGCTGGCCATCGCCAAACATTACCACATCTGACCATCTAGGGTGGTGTTGATGCTTGGCTTTTCTCTCAGAAGAGAGCCTTTCAGGTGCCCACCCTGCTCCACCCCCACGCTTGTACTTTGAACACAAAGCCCAGGGAGAGCGCGAACGCAGTCCCCCACTACCAGAAATTTTGCAGTCGAGATTCCCACATTTGGGGAATTGCAGAGGGGTCAGCACAGCCGGAGTGCAATGGCGGAGCCTCGCCCTGGGTGAACCACCTTCTTGATCATGGTATCTCCCCTGCCAGGTAAGTATGAGTTGGAAGCCTGGCAGACAGGGGGGTCATTAGCGCACGCGGGCCCGCGGGCGACGGTGCGCGCAAAGAGCGGACCCACTGTTCAGCTCACTTCCTTTACATTCCCCACTGGCGCCTGCGTGTTTTCAAGTAAGCTGAAAAGGCCCGTTTTTTTTTTGCTGGCTGCTGGCCTTGAGCGCAGCAAGGCGACAGAGAGAAGTTTGCCACCACTTTCAGGCGGGAAGTGGTGCCCGCTGACAGCTTCAGGCTCTCCGCCCAGGCTTGGCTTTCCACACGAGAGGAGAAGGGTGCACCGCCTCGCGGCACTGCAATGCGGGTCGATGCGTGGAGTGAACGGAGCAAGCCCCTTTTTCAGCTCCCGCCTAAAAATGGGTTTAATATGCGAGCCCCTCATGGGGGATATATCAGATATTAAACTGATAAGAACAGATACTACACTTGATCTTAGCCAAAAGGCCGAGAAGCGATGAGCTCTGAGCGCCTGACGCCCAAGTCAAGCTTTTGGCACCAAACTCGCCGCCACGGTTCCTTGCTTTGTTGGATTCCGAACGACGGGTGCCGCTTAGCGCGCCTCCCCAAGTTCTGCACAGTGTGCAGCCCCACTTCCTCGATGGGGACGGCTGTTTGATTTTTTCACAACCCCAAAGGGCTCGGCCTCACAGGGCAGAGCCTGCCAAAAATAGCTTGAACTCTGTCGGTGCTCCTCTCCACGGAAATCTTTAGTAAAAGGCTAAAGATTTGTGCTATGAAGAGAAACCAGAGTCAGTACAGGGCCCCCCCCCACCACAGCAGCCGAGGTACCCATTTGTCCCATTCTCCAGCTTCACGGTGGGCCTCCCTGCTGCTGGCCATCGCCAAACATTACCACATCTGACCATCTAGGGTGGTGTTGATGCTTGGCTTTTCTCTCAGAAGAGAGCCTTTCAGGTGCCCACCCTGCTCCACCCCCACGCTTGTACTTTGAACACAAAGCCCAGGGGAGAGCGCGAACGCAGTCCCCCACTACCAGAAATTTTGCAGTCGAGATTCCCACATTTGGGGAATTCGTGAGGGGTCAGCACAGCCGGAGTGCAATGGCGGAGCCTCGCCCTGGGTGAACCACCTTCTTGATCATGGTATCTCCCCTGCCAGGTAAGTATGAGTTGGAAGCCTGGCAGACAGGGGGTCATTAGCGCACGCGGGGCCTGCTGGGCGACGGTGCGCGCAAAGAGCGGACCCACTGTTCAGCTCACTTCCTTTACATTCCCCACTGGCGCCTGCGTGTTTTCAAGTAAGCTGAAAAGGCCCCGCTTTTTTTTTTTTTTGCTGGCTGCTGGCTTTGAGCGCAGCAAGGCGACAGAGAGAAGTTTGCCACCACTTTCAGGCGGGAAGTGGTGCCCGCTGACAGCTTCAGGCTCTCCGCCCAGGCTTGGCTTTCCACACGAGAGGAGAAGGGTGCACCGCTCCCTCGCGGCACTGCAATGCGGGTCGATGCGTGGAGTGAACGGAGCAAGCCCCTTTTTCAGCTCCCGCCTTAAAAATGGGTTTAATATGCGAGCCCCCTCATGGGGGATATATCAGATATTAAACTGATAAGAACAGATACTACACTTGATCTTAGCCAAAAGGCCGAGAAGCGATGAGCTCTGAGCGTCTGACGTCCAAGTCAAGCTTTTGGCACCAAACTCGCTCGCCACGGTTCCTTGCTTTGTTGGATTCCGAACGACGGGTGCCGCTTAGCGCCTCCTCCCCCCAAGTTCTGCACAGTGTGCAGCCCCACTTCCTCGATGGGGACGGCTGTTTGATTTTTCACAACCCCAAAGGGCTCGGCCTCACAGGGCAGAGCCTGCCAAAAATAGCTTGAACTCGCCGGTGCTCCTCTCCACGGAAATCTTTAGTAAAAGGCTAAAGATTTGTGCGTTATGAAGAGAAACCAGAGTCAGTACAGGCCCCCCCCCCACCACAGCAGCCGAGGTACCCATTTGTCCCATTCTCCAGCTTCACGGTGGGCCTCCTGCTGCTGGCCATCGCCAAACATTACCACATCTGACCATCTAGGGTGGTGTTGATGCTTGGCTTTTCTCTCAGAAGAGAGCCTTTCAGGTGCCCACCCTGCTCCACCCCCACGCTTGTACTTTGAACACAAAGCCCAGGGAGAGCGCGAACGCAGTCCCCCACTACCAGAAATTTTGCAGTCGAGATTCCCACATTTGGGGAATTCGCAGGGGTCAGCACAGCCGAGTGCAATGGCGGAGCCTCGCCCTGGGTGAACCACCTTCTTGATCATGGTATCTCCCCTGCCAGGTAAGTATGAGTTGGAAGCCTGGCAGACAGGGGGGTCATTAGCGCACGCTGGGCCTGCTGGGCGACGGTGCGCGCAAAGAGCGGACCCACTGTTCAGCTCACTTCCTTTACATTCCCCACTGGCGCCTGCGTGTTTTCAAGTAAGCTGAAAAGGCCCTTTTTTTTTTTTTGCTGGCGCTGCTGGCCTTGAGCGCAGCAAGGCGACAGAGAGAAGTTTGCCACCACTTTCAGGCGGGAAGTGGTGCCCGCTGACAGCTTCAGGCTCTCCGCCCAGGCTTGGCTTTCCACACGAGAGGAGAAGGGTGCACCCGCTCTCGCGGCACTGCAATGCGGGGTCGATGCGTGGAGTGAACGGAGCAAGCCCCTTTTTCAGCTCCCGCCTAAAAATGGGTTTAATATGCGAGCCCCTCATGGGGGATATATCAGATATTAAACTGATAAGAACAGATACTACACTTGATCTTAGCCAAAAGGCCGAGAAGCGATGAGCTCTGAGCGCCTGACGCCCAAGTCAAGCTTTTGGCACCAAACTCGCCGCCACGGTTCCTTGCTTTGTTGGATTCGAACGACGGGTGCCGCTAGCGCCTCCTCCCCAAGTTCTGCACAGTGTGCAGCCCCACTTCCTCGATGGGGACGGCTGTTTGATTTTTCACAACCCCAAAGGGCTCGGCCTCACAGGGCAGAGCCTGCCAAAATAGCTTGAACTCGCCGGTGCTCCTCTCCACGGAAATCTTTAGTAAAAGGCGAAAGATTTGTGCGTTATGAAGAGAAACCAGAGTCAGTACAGGGCCCCCCCACCACAGCAGCCGAGGTACCCATTTGTCCCATTCTCCAGCTTCACGGTGGGCCTCCTGCTGCTGGCCATCGCCAAACATTACCACATCTGACCATCTAGGGTGGTGTTGATGCTTGGCTTTTCTCTCAGAAGAGAGCCTTTCAGGTGCCCACCCTGCTCCACCCCCACGCTTGTACTTTGAACACAAAGCCCAGGGGAGAGCGCGAACGCAGTCCCCCACTACCAGAAATTTTGCAGTCGAGATTCCCACATTTGGGGAATTCGCAGGGGTCAGCACAGCCGGAGTGCAATGGCGGAGCCTCGCCCTGGGTGAACCACCTTCTTGATCATGGTATCTCCCCTGCCAGGTAAGTATGAGTTGGAAGCCTGGCAGACAGGGGGGTCATTAGCGCACGCGGGCCCGCGGGCGACGGTGCGCGCAAAGAGCGGACCCACTGTTCAGCTCACTTCCTTTACATTCCCCACTGGCGCCTGCGTGTTTTCAAGTAAGCTGGAAAAGGCCCTTTTTTTTTTTTTTTTTTTTTTTGCTGGCGCGTTGGCCTTGAGCGCAGCAAGGCGACAGAGAGAAGTTTGCCACCACTTTCAGGCGGGAAGTGGTGCCCGCTGACAGCTTCAGGCTCTCCGCCCAGGCTTGGCTTTCCACACGAGAGGAGAAGGGTGCACCGCTCCCTCGCGGCACTGCAATGCGGGTCGATGCGTGGAGTGAACGGAGCAAGCCCCTTTTTCAGCTCCCCCGCTTAAAAATGGGTTTATATGCGAGCCCCCTCATGGGGGATATATCAGATATTAAACTGATAAGAACAGATACTACACTTGATCTTAGCCAAAAGGCCGAGAAGCGATGAGCTCTGAGCGCCTGACGCCCAAGTCAAGCTTTTGGCACCAAACTCGCCGCCACGGTTCCTTGCTTTGTTGGATTCCGAACGACGGGTGCCGCTTAGCGCCCCTCCCCAAGTTCTGCACAGTGTGCAGCCCCACTTCCTCGATGGGGACGGCTGTTTGATTTTTCACAACCCCAAAGGGCTCGGCCTCACAGGGCAGAGCCTGCCAAAATAGCTTGAACTCGCCGGTGCTCCTCTCCACGGAAATCTTTAGTAAAAGGCTAAAGATTTTGTGCTATGAAGAGAAACCAGAGTCAGTACAGGGCCCCCCCACCACAGCAGCCGAGGTACCCATTTGTCCCATTCTCCAGCTTCACGGTGGGCCTCCTGCTGCTGGCCATCACAAACATTACCACATCTGACCATCTAGGGTGGTGTTGATGCTTGGCTTTTCTCTCAGAAGAGAGCCTTTCAGGTGCCCACCCTGCTCCACCCCCACGCTTGTACTTTGAACACAAAGCCCAGGGAGAGCGCGAACGCAGTCCCCCACTACCAGAAATTTTGCAGTCGAGATTCCCACATTTGGGGAATTCGCAGGGGTCAGCACAGCCGGAGTGCAATGGCGGAGCCTCGCCCCTGGGTGAACCACCTTCTTGATCATGGTATCTCCCCTGCCAGGTAAGTATGAGTTGGAAGCCTGGCAGACAGGGGGGTCATTAGCGCACGCTGGGCTGCTGGGCGACGGTGCGCGCAAAGAGCGGACCCACTGTTCAGCTCACTTCCTTTACATTCCCCACTGGCGCCTGCGTGTTTTCAAGTAAGCTGAAAAGGCCCCTTTTTTTTTTTGCTGGCGCTGCTGGCCTTGAGCGCAGCAAGGCGACAGAGAGAAGTTTGCCACCACTTTCAGGCGGGAAGTGGTGCCCGCTGACAGCTTCAGGCTCTCCGCCCAGGCTTGGCTTTCCACACGAGAGGAGAAGGGTGCACCGCGCCTCGCGGCACTGCAATGCGGGTCGATGCGTGGAGTGAACGGAGCAAGCCCCTTTTTCAGCTCCCGCCTTAAAAATGGGTTTAATATGCGAGCCCCTCATGGGGGATATATCAGATATTAAACTGATAAGAACAGATACTACACTTGATCTTAGCCAAAAGGCCGAGAAGCGATGAGCTCTGAGCGTCTGACGTCCAAGTCAAGCTTTTGGCACCAAACTCGCTCGCCACGGTTCCTTGCTTTGTTGGATTCCGAACGACGGGTGCCGCTTAGCGCCTCCTCCCCCAAGTTCTGCACAGTGTGCAGCCCCACTTCCTCGATGGGGACGGCTGTTTGATTTTTCACAACCCCAAAGGGCTCGGCCTCACAGGGCAGAGCCTGCCAAAATAGCTTGAACTCGCCGGTGCTCCTCTCCACGGAAATCTTTAGTAAAAGGCTAAAGATTTGTGCGTTATGAAGAGAAACCAGAGTCAGTCAGTCAGGGCCCCCCCCACCACAGCAGCCGAGGTACCCATTTGTCCCATTCTCCAGCTTCACGGTGGGCCTCCTGCTGCTGGCCATCGCCAAACATTACCACATCTGACCATCTAGGGTGGTGTTGATGCTTGGCTTTTCTCTCAGAAGAGAGCCTTTCAGGTGCCCACCCTGCTCCACCCCCACGCTTGTACTTTGAACACAAAGCCCAGGGAGAGCGCGAACGCAGTCCCCCACTACCAGAAATTTTGCAGTCGAGATTCCCACATTTGGGGAATTCAGGGGTCAGCACAGCCGAGTGCAATGGCGGAGCCTCGCGCCTGGGTGAACCACCTTCTTGATCATGGTATCTCCCCTGCCAGGTAAGTATGAGTTGGAAGCCTGGCAGACAGGGGGGTCATTAGCGCACTGGGCCCGCTGGGCGACGGTGCGCAAGCAAAGAGCGGACCCACTGTTCAGCTCACTTCCTTTACATTCCCCACTGGCGCCTGCGTGTTTTCAAGTAAGCTGGAAAAGGCCCTGTTTTTTTTTTTTGCTGGCGCTGCTGGCCTTGAGCGCAGCAAGGCGACAGAGAGAAGTTTGCCACCACTTTCAGGCGGGAAGTGGTGCCCGCTGACAGCTTCAGGCTCTCCGCCCAGGCTTGGCTTTCCACACGAGAGGAGAAGGGTGCACCGCTCCTCGCGGCACTGCAATGCGGGTCGACGCGCGGAGTGAACGGAGCAAGCCCCTTTTTCAGCTCCCGCGCCTAAAAATGGGTTTAATATGCGAGCCCCTCATGGGGGATATATCAGATATTAAACTGATAAGAACAGATACTACACTTGATCTTAGCCAAAAGGCCGAGAAGCGATGAGCTCTGAGCGTCTGACGTCCAAGTCAAGCTTTTGGCACCAAACTCGCTCGCCACGGTTCCTTGCTTTGTTGGATTCCGAACGACGGGTGCCGCTTAGCGCCTCCTCCCCCAAGTTCTGCACAGTGTGCAGCCCCACTTCCTCGATGGGGACGGCTGTTTGATTTTTTTCACAACCCCAAAGGGCTCGGCCTCACAGGGCAGAGCCTGCCAAAATAGCTTGAACTCGCCGGTGCTCCTCTCCACGGAAATCTTTAGTAAAAGGCGAAAGATTTGTGCGTTATGAAGAGAAACCAGAGTCAGTACAGGGCCCCCCCCACCACAGCAGCCGAGGTACCCATTTGTCCCATTCTCCAGCTTCACGGTGGGCCTCCCGTTGCTGGCCATCGTCAAACATTACCACATCTGACCATCTAGGGTGGTGTTGATGCTTGGCTTTTCTCTCAGAAGAGAGCCTTTCAGGTGCCCACCCTGCTCCACCCCCACGCTTGTACTTTGAACACAAAGCCCAGGGGAGAGCGCGAACGCAGTCCCCCACTACCAGAAATTTTGCAGTCGAGATTCCCACATTTGGGGAATTCGCAGGGGTCAGCACAGCCGGAGTGCAATGGCGGAGCCTCGCCCTGGGTGAACCACCTTCTTGATCATGGTATCTCCCCTGCCAGGTAAGTATGAGTTGGAAGCCTGGCAGACAGGGGGTCATTAGCGCACGCTGGCCTGCTGGGCGACGACGGTGCGCAGCAAAGAGCGGACCCACTGTTCAGCTCACTTCCTTTACATTCCCCACTGGCGCCTGCGTGTTTTCAAGTAAGCTGAAAAGGCCCCGTTTTTTTTTTTTTTTTTTGGCTGCTGGCCTTGAGCGCAGCAAGGCGACAGAGAGAAGTTTGCCACCACTTTCAGGCGGGAAGTGGTGCCCGCTGACAGCTTCAGGCTCTCCGCCCAGGCTTGGCTTTCCACACGAGAGGAGAAGGGTGCACCGCTCTCGCGGCACTGCAATGCGGGTCGATGCGTGGAGTGAACGGAGCAAGCCCCTTTTTCAGCTCCCGCCTTAAAAATGGGTTTAATATGCGAGCCCCTCATGGGGGATATATCAGATATTAAACTGATAAGAACAGATACTACACTTGATCTTAGCCAAAAGGCCGAGAAGCGATGAGCTCTGAGCGCCTGACGCCCAAGTCAAGCTTTTGGCACCAAACTCGCCGCCACGGTTCCTTGCTTTGTTGGATTCCGAACGACGGGTGCCGCTTAGCGCCTCCTCCCCAAGTTCTGCACAGTGTGCAGCCCCACTTCCTCGATGGGGACGGCTGTTTGATTTTTTTCACAACCCCAAAGGGCTCGGCCTCACAGGGCAGAGCCTGCCAAAAATAGCTTGAACTCGCCGGTGCTCCTCTCCACGGAAATCTTTAGTAAAAGGCTAAAGATTTGTGCGCTATGAAGAGAAACCAGAGTCAGTACAGGGGCCCCCCCCCACCACAGCAGCCGAGGTACCCATTTGTCCCATTCTCCAGCTTCACGGTGGGCCTCCCTGCTGCTGGCCATCACAAACATTACCACATCTGACCATCTAGGGTGGTGTTGATGCTTGGCTTTTCTCTCAGAAGAGAGCCTTTCAGGTGCCCACCCTGCTCCACCCCCACGCTTGTACTTTGAACACAAAGCCCAGGGAGAGCGCGAACGCAGTCCCCCACTACCAGAAATTTTGCAGTCGAGATTCCCACATTTGGGGAATTCGCAGGGGTCAGCACAGCCGAGTGCAATGGCGGAGCCTCGCCCTGGGTGAACCACCTTCTTGATCATGGTATCTCCCCTGCCAGGTAAGTATGAGTTGGAAGCCTGGCAGACAGGGGGGTCATTAGCGCACGCTGGGCCTGCTGGGCGACGGTGCGCCGCAAAGAGCGGACCCACTGTTCAGCTCACTTCCTTTACATTCCCCACTGGCGCCTGCGTGTTTTCAAGTAAGCTGAAAAGGCCCCTTTTTTTTTTTGCTGGCGCTGCTGGCCTTGAGCGCAGCAAGGCGACAGAGAGAAGTTTGCCACCACTTTCAGGCGGGAAGTGGTGCCCGCTGACAGCTTCAGGCTCTCCGCCCAGGCTTGGCTTTCCACACGAGAGGAGAAGGGTGCACCGCTCCCGCGGCACTGCAATGCGGGTCGATGCGCGGAGTGAACGGAGCAAGCCCCTTTTTCAGCTCCCGCCTAAAAATGGGTTTAATATGCGAGAGCCCCTCATGGGGGATATATCAGATATTAAACTGATAAGAACAGATACTACACTTGATCTTAGCCAAAAGGCCGAGAAGCGATGAGCTCTGAGCGTCTGACGTCCAAGTCAAGCTTTTGGCACCAAACTCGCTCGCCACGGTTCCTTGCTTTGTTGGATTCCGAACGACGGGTGCCGCTTAGCGCCTCCTCCCCCCAAGTTCTGCACAGTGTGCAGCCCCACTTCCTCGATGGGGACGGCTGTTTGATTTTTCACAACCCCAAAGGGCTCGGCCTCACAGGGCAGAGCCTGCCAAAAATAGCTTGAACTCTGCCGGTGCTCCTCTCCACGGAAATCTTTAGTAAAAGGCTAAAGATTTGTGTGCTATGAAGAGAAACCAGAGTCAGTACAGGCCCCCCCCCCCACCACAGCAGCCGAGGTACCCATTTGTCCCATTCTCCAGCTTCACGGTGGGCCTCCCTGCTGCTGGCCATCACAAACATTACCACATCTGACCATCTAGGGTGGTGTTGATGCTTGGCTTTTCTCTCAGAAGAGAGCCTTTCAGGTGCCCACCCTGCTCCACCCCCACGCTTGTACTTTGAACACAAAGCCCAGGGGAGAGCGCGAACGCAGTCCCCCACTACCAGAAATTTTGCAGTCGAGATTCCCACATTTGGGGAATTCGCAGGGGTCAGCACAGCCGGAGTGCAATGGCGGAGCCTCGCCCTGGGTGAACCACCTTCTTGATCATGGTATCTCCCCTGCCAGGTAAGTATGAGTTGGAAGCCTGGCAGACAGGGGGGTCATTAGCGCACGCTGGGCCCGCGGGGCGACGGTGCGCGCAAAGAGCGGACCCACTGTTCAGCTCACTTCCTTTACATTCCCCACTGGCGCCTGCGTGTTTTCAAGTAAGCTGGAAAAGGCCCCGTTTTTTTTTTTTGCTGGCGCTGCTGGCCTTGAGCGCAGCAAGGCGACAGAGAGAAGTTTGCCACCACTTTCAGGCGGGAAGTGGTGCCCGCTGACAGCTTCAGGCTCTCCGCCCAGGCTTGGCTTTCCACACGAGAGGAGAAGGGTGCACCGCTCCCTCGCGGCACTGCAATGCGGGTCGATGCGTGGAGTGAACGGAGCAAGCCCCTTTTTCAGCTCCCCGCCTTAAAAATGGGTTTAATATGCGAGCCCCTCATGGGGGATATATCAGATATTAAACTGATAAGAACAGATACTACACTTGATCTTAGCCAAAAGGCCGAGAAGCGATGAGCTCTGAGCGTCTGACGTCCAAGTCAAGCTTTTGGCACCAAACTCGCTCGCCACGGTTCCTTGCTTTGTTGGATTCCGAACGACGGGTGCCGCTTAGCGCCTCCTCCCCCAAGTTCTGCACAGTGTGCAGCCCCACTTCCTCGATGGGGACGGCTGTTTGATTTTTCACAACCCCAAAGGGCTCGGCCTCACAGGGCAGAGCCTGCCAAAATAGCTTGAACTCGCCGGTGCTCCTCTCCACGGAAATCTTTAGTAAAAGGCTAAAGATTTGTGCGCTATGAAGAGAAACCAGAGTCAGTACAGGGCCCCCCCACCACAGCAGCCGAGGTACCCATTTGTCCCATTCTCCAGCTTCACGGTGGGCCTCCTGCTGCTGGCCATCGCCAAACATTACCACATCTGACCATCTAGGGTGGTGTTGATGCTTGGCTTTTCTCTCAGAAGAGAGCCTTTCAGGTGCCCACCCTGCTCCACCCCCACGCTTGTACTTTGAACACAAAGCCCAGGGGAGAGCGCGAACGCAGTCCCCCACTACCAGAAATTTTGCAGTCGAGATTCCCACATTTGGGGAATTCGCAGGGGTCAGCACAGCCGGAGTGCAATGGCGGAGCCTCGCCTGGGTGAACCACCTTCTTGATCATGGTATCTCCCCTGCCAGGTAAGTATGAGTTGGAAGCCTGGCAGACAGGGGGTCATTAGCGCACGCTGGCCTGCTGGGCGACGGTAAGCGCGCAAAGAGCGGACCCACTGTTCAGCTCACTTCCTTTACATTCCCCACTGGCGCCTGCGTGTTTTCAAGTAAGCTGAAAAGGCCCCCTTTTTTTTTGCTGCGCTGCTGGCCTTGAGCGCAGCAAGGCGACAGAGAGAAGTTTGCCACCACTTTCAGGCGGGAAGTGGTGCCCGCTGACAGCTTCAGGCTCTCCGCCCAGGCTTGGCTTTCCACACGAGAGGAGAAGGGTGCACCGCTCCTCGCGGCACTGCAATGCGGGTCGATGCGTGGAGTGAACGGAGCAAGCCCCTTTTTCAGCTCCCGCCTAAAAATGGGTTTAATATGCGAGCCCCCTCATGGGGGATATATCAGATATTAAACTGATAAGAACAGATACTACACTTGATCTTAGCCAAAAGGCCGAGAAGCGATGAGCTCTGAGCGTCTGACGTCCAAGTCAAGCTTTTGGCACCAAACTCGCTCGCCACGGTTCCTTGCTTTGTTGGATTCCGAACGACGGGTGCCGCTTAGCGCCTCCTCCCCCAAGTTCTGCACAGTGTGCAGCCCCACTTCCTCGATGGGGACGGCTGTTTGATTTTTCACAACCCCAAAGGGCTCGGCCTCACAGGGCAGAGCCTGCCAAAAATAGCTTGAACTCTCGTCGGTGCTCCTCTCCACGGAAATCTTTAGTAAAAGGCTAAAGATTTGTGCTATGAAGAGAAACCAGAGTCAGTACAGGGCCCCCCCACCACAGCAGCCGAGGTACCCATTTGTCCCATTCTCCAGCTTCACGGTGGGCCTCCTGCTGCTGGCCATCAAACATTACCACATCTGACCATCTAGGGTGGTGTTGATGCTTGGCTTTTCTCTCAGAAGAGAGCCTTTCAGGTGCCCACCCTGCTCCACCCCCACGCTTGTACTTTGAACACAAAGCCCAGGGGAGAGCGCGAACGCAGTCCCCCACTACCAGAAATTTTGCAGTCGAGATTCCCACATTTGGGGAATTCGTGAGGGGTCAGCACAGCCGAGTGCAATGGCGGAGCCTCGCCCTGGGTGAACCACCTTCTTGATCATGGTATCTCCCCTGCCAGGTAAGTATGAGTTGGAAGCCTGGCAGACAGGGGGGTCATTAGCGCACGCTGGGCCTGCTGGGCGACGGTGTGCGCAAAGAGCGGACCCACTGTTCAGCTCACTTCCTTTACATTCCCCACTGGCGCCTGCGTGTTTTCAAGTAAGCTGAAAAGGCCCTGCTGTTTTTTTTGCTGGCGCTGCTGGCCTTGAGCGCAGCAAGGCGACAGAGAGAAGTTTGCCACCACTTTCAGGCGGGAAGTGGTGCCCGCTGACAGCTTCAGGCTCTCCGCCCAGGCTTGGCTTTCCACACGAGAGGAGAAGGGTGCACCGCTCCCTCGCGGCACTGCAATGCGGGTCGATGCGTGGAGTGAACGGAGCAAGCCCCTTTTTCAGCTCCCGCCTTAAAAATGGGTTTAATATGCGAGCCCCCTCATGGGGGATATATCAGATATTAAACTGATAAGAACAGATACTACACTTGATCTTGACCTTAGCCAAAAGGCCGAGAAGCGATGAGCTCTGAGCGCCTGACGCCCAAGTCAAGCTTTTGGCACCAAACTCGCCGCCACGGTTCCTTGCTTTGTTGGATTCCGAACGACGGGTGCCGCTTAGCGCCCTCCCCAAGTTCTGCACAGTGTGCAGCCCCACTTCCTCGATGGGGACGGCTGTTTGATTTTTCACAACCCCAAAGGGCTCGGCCTCACAGGGCAGAGCCTGCCAAAAATAGCTTGAACTCGCCGGTGCTCCTCTCCACGGAAATCTTTAGTAAAAGGCTAAAGATTTGTGCGTTATGAAGAGAAACCAGAGTCAGTACAGGGCCCCCCCCCACCACAGCAGCCGAGGTACCCATTTGTCCCATTCTCCAGCTTCACGGTGGGCCTCCTGCTGCTGGCCATCGCCAAACATTACCACATCTGACCATCTAGGGTGGTGTTGATGCTTGGCTTTTCTCTCAGAAGAGAGCCTTTCAGGTGCCCACCCTGCTCCACCCCACGCTTGTACTTTGAACACAAAGCCCAGGGGAGAGCGCGAACGCAGTCCCCCACTACCAGAAATTTTGCAGTCGAGATTCCCACATTTGGGGAATTCGCAGGGGTCAGCACAGCCGAGTGCAATGGCGGAGCCTCGCCCTGGGTGAACCACCTTCTTGATCATGGTATCTCCCCTGCCAGGTAAGTATGAGTTGGAAGCCTGGCAGACAGGGGGGTCATTAGCGCACGCTGGGCCTGCTGGGCGACGGTGCGCGCAAAGAGCGGACCCACTGTTCAGCTCACTTCCTTTACATTCCCCACTGGCGCGCCGCGTGTTTTCAAGTAAGCTGAAAAGGCCCCTGCTTTTTTTTTTGCTGGCGCTGCTGGCCTTGAGCGCAGCAAGGCGACAGAGAGAAGTTTGCCACCACTTTCAGGCGGGAAGTGGTGCCCGCTGACAGCTTCAGGCTCTCCGCCCAGGCTTGGCTTTCCACACGAGAGGAGAAGGGTGCACCGCTCCTCGCGGCACTGCAATGCGGGGTCGATGCAAGTGGAGTGAACGGAGCAAGCCCCTTTTTCAGCTCCCCGCCTTAAAAATGGGTTTAATATGCGAGCCCCTCATGGGGGATATATCAGATATTAAACTGATAAGAACAGATACTACACTTGATCTTAGCCAAAAGGCCGAGAAGCGATGAGCTCTGAGCGCCTGACGCCCAAGTCAAGCTTTTGGCACCAAACTCGCCGCCACGGTTCCTTGCTTTGTTGGATTCCGAACGACGGGTGCCGCTTAGCGCCCCTCCCCAAGTTCTGCACAGTGTGCAGCCCCACTTCCTCGATGGGGACGGCTGTTTGATTTTTTTCACAACCCCAAAGGGCTCGGCCTCACAGGGCAGAGCCTGCCAAAAATAGCTTGAACTCGCCGGTGCTCCTCTCCACGGAAATCTTTAGTAAAAGGCTAAAGATTTGTGTGCTATGAAGAGAAACCAGAGTCAGTACAGGGCCCCCCCACCACAGCAGCCGAGGTACCCATTTGTCCCATTCTCCAGCTTCACGGTGGGCCTCCTGCTGCTGGCCATCGCCAAACATTACCACATCTGACCATCTAGGGTGGTGTTGATGCTTGGCTTTTCTCTCAGAAGAGAGCCTTTCAGGTGCCCACCCTGCTCCACCCCCACGCTTGTACTTTGAACACAAAGCCCAGGGGAGAGCGCGAACGCAGTCCCCCACTACCAGAAATTTTGCAGTCGAGATTCCCACATTTGGGGAATTCGCAGGGGTCAGCACAGCCGGAGTGCAATGGCGGAGCCTCGCCTGGGTGAACCACCTTCTTGATCATGGTATCTCCCCTGCCAGGTAAGTATGAGTTGGAAGCCTGGCAGACAGGGGGGGTCATTAGCGCACGCTGGGCCTGCTGGGCGACGGTACGGGCGCGCAAAGAGCGGACCCACTGTTCAGCTCACTTCCTTTACATTCCCCACTGGCGCCTGCGTGTTTTCAAGTAAGCTGAAAAGGCCCTTTTTTTTTGCTGGCTGCTGGCCTTGAGCGCAGCAAGGCGACAGAGAGAAGTTTGCCACCACTTTCAGGCGGGAAGTGGTGCCCGCTGACAGCTTCAGGCTCTCCGCCCAGGCTTGGCTTTCCACACGAGAGGAGAAGGGTGCACCGCTCCCTCGCGGCACTGCAATGCGGGGGTCGATGCGGAGTGAACGGAGCAAGCCCCTTTTTCAGCTCCCCGCCTAAAAATGGGTTTAATATGCGAGCCCCTCATGGGGGATATATCAGATATTAAACTGATAAGAACAGATACTACACTTGATCTTAGCCAAAAGGCCGAGAAGCGATGAGCTCTGAGCGTCTGACGTCCAAGTCAAGCTTTTGGCACCAAACTCGCTCGCCACGGTTCCTTGCTTTGTTGGATTCCGAACGACGGGTGCCGCTTAGCGCCTCCTCCCCCAAGTTCTGCACAGTGTGCAGCCCCACTTCCTCGATGGGGACGGCTGTTTGATTTTTCACAACCCCAAAGGGCTCGGCCTCACAGGGCAGAGCCTGCCAAAATAGCTTGAACTCGTCGGTGCTCCTCTCCACGGAAATCTTTAGTAAAAGGCGAAAGATTTGTGCGTTATGAAGAGAAACCAGAGTCAGTACAGGGCCCCCCCACCACAGCAGCCGAGGTACCCATTTGTCCCATTCTCCAGCTTCACGGTGGGCCTCCTGCTGCTGGCCATCACAAACATTACCACATCTGACCATCTAGGGTGGTGTTGATGCTTGGCTTTTCTCTCAGAAGAGAGCCTTTCAGGTGCCCACCCTGCTCCACCCCCACGCTTGTACTTTGAACACAAAGCCCAGGGGAGAGCGCGAACGCAGTCCCCCACTACCAGAAATTTTGCAGTCGAGATTCCCACATTTGGGGAATTCGCAGGGGTCAGCACAGCCGGAGTGCAATGGCGGAGCCTCGCCCTGGGTGAACCACCTTCTTGATCATGGTATCTCCCCTGCCAGGTAAGTATGAGTTGGAAGCCTGGCAGACAGGGGGGTCATTAGCGCACGCTGGGCCTGCTGGGCGACGGTGCGCGCAAAGAGCGGACCCACTGTTCAGCTCACTTCCTTTACATTCCCCACTGGCGCCCCGCGTGTTTTCAAGTAAGCTGAAAAGGCCCTGCTTTTTTTTTTTTTTTTTTTTGGCGCTGCTGGCCTTGAGCGCAGCAAGGCGACAGAGAGAAGTTTGCCACCACTTTCAGGCGGGAAGTGGTGCCCGCTGACAGCTTCAGGCTCTCCGCCCAGGCTTGGCTTTCCACACGAGAGGAGAAGGGTGCACCGCTCCTCGCGGCACTGCAATGCGGGTCGATGCGCGGAGTGAACGGAGCAAGCCCCTTTTTCAGCTCCCGCCTTAAAAATGGGTTTAATATGCGAGCCCCTCATGGGGGATATATCAGATATTAAACTGATAAGAACAGATACTACACTTGATCTTAGCCAAAAGGCCGAGAAGCGATGAGCTCTGAGCGTCTGACGTCCAAGTCAAGCTTTTGGCACCAAACTCGCTCGCCACGGTTCCTTGCTTTGTTGGATTCCGAACGACGGGTGCCGCTTAGCGCCTCCTCCCCCAAGTTCTGCACAGTGTGCAGCCCCACTTCCTCGATGGGGACGGCTGTTTGATTTTTCACAACCCCAAAGGGCTCGGCCTCACAGGGCAGAGCCTGCCAAAAATAGCTTGAACTCGCCGGTGCTCCTCTCCACGGAAATCTTTAGTAAAAGGCTAAAGATTTGTGTGTTATGAAGAGAAACCAGAGTCAGTACAGGGCCCCCCCACCACAGCAGCCGAGGTACCCATTTGTCCCATTCTCCAGCTTCACGGTGGGCCTCCTGCTGCTGGCCATCGCCAAACATTACCACATCTGACCATCTAGGGTGGTGTTGATGCTTGGCTTTTCTCTCAGAAGAGAGCCTTTCAGGTGCCCACCCTGCTCCACCCCCACGCTTGTACTTTGAACACAAAGCCCAGGGGAGAGCGCGAACGCAGTCCCCCACTACCAGAAATTTTGCAGTCGAGATTCCCACATTTGGGGAATTCGCAGGGGTCAGCACAGCCGAGTGCAATGGCGGAGCCTCGCCTGGGTGAACCACCTTCTTGATCATGGTATCTCCCCTGCCAGGTAAGTATGAGTTGGAAGCCTGGCAGACAGGGGGGTCATTAGCGCACGCTGGGCCCTGCTGGGCGACGGTAAGCGCGCGCAAAGAGCGGACCCACTGTTCAGCTCACTTCCTTTACATTCCCCACTGGCGCCTGCGTGTTTTCAAGTAAGCTGAAAAGGCCCTGTTTTTTTTTTTGCTGGCGCTGCTGGCCTTGAGCGCAGCAAGGCGACAGAGAGAAGTTTGCCACCACTTTCAGGCGGGAAGTGGTGCCCGCTGACAGCTTCAGGCTCTCCGCCCAGGCTTGGCTTTCCACACGAGAGGAGAAGGGTGCACCGCCTCGCGGCACTGCAATGCGGGTCGATGCGTGGAGTGAACGGAGCAAGCCCCTTTTTCAGCTCCCGCCTAAAAATGGGTTTAATATGCGAGCCCCTCATGGGGGATATATCAGATATTAAACTGATAAGAACAGATACTACACTTGATCTTAGCCAAAAGGCCGAGAAGCGATGAGCTCTGAGCGCCTGACGCCCAAGTCAAGCTTTTGGCACCAAACTCGCCGCCACGGTTCCTTGCTTTGTTGGATTCCGAACGACGGTGCCGCTTAGCGCCTCCTCCCCAAGTTCTGCACAGTGTGCAGCCCCACTTCCTCGATGGGGACGGCTGTTTGATTTTTCACAACCCCAAAGGGCTCGGCCTCACAGGGCAGAGCCTGCCAAAATAGCTTGAACTCTGCCGGTGCTCCTCTCCACGGAAATCTTTAGTAAAAGGCTAAAGATTTGTGCTATGAAGAGAAACCAGAGTCAGTACAGGGGCCCCCCCCCACAGCAGCCGAGGTACCCATTTGTCCCATTCTCCAGCTTCACGGTGGGCCTCCCTGCTGGCCATCACAAACATTACCACATCTGACCATCTAGGGTGGTGTTGATGCTTGGCTTTTCTCTCAGAAGAGAGCCTTTCAGGTGCCCACCCTGCTCCACCCCCACGCTTGTACTTTGAACACAAAGCCCAGGGGAGAGCGCGAACGCAGTCCCCCACTACCAGAAATTTTGCAGTCGAGATTCCCACATTTGGGGAATTCGCAGGGGTCAGCACAGCCGGAGTGCAATGGCGGAGCCTCGCCCTGGGTGAACCACCTTCTTGATCATGGTATCTCCCCTGCCAGGTAAGTATGAGTTGGAAGCCTGGCAGACAGGGGGGTCATTAGCGCACGCTGGGTCTGCTGGGCGACGGTGCGCGCAAAGAGCGGACCCACTGTTCAGCTCACTTCCTTTACATTCCCCACTGGCGCCTGCGTGTTTTCAAGTAAGCTGAAAAGGCCCCCTTTTTTTTTTTGCTGGCGCTGCTGGCCTTGAGCGCAGCAAGGCGACAGAGAGAAGTTTGCCACCACTTTCAGGCGGGAAGTGGTGCCCGCTGACAGCTTCAGGCTCTCCGCCCAGGCTTGGCTTTCCACACGAGAGGAGAAGGGTGCACCGCTCCCGCGGCACTGCAATGCGGGTCGATGCGCGGAGTGAACGGAGCAAGCCCCTTTTTCAGCTCCCGCGCTTAAAAATGGGTTTAATATGCGAGCCCCTCATGGGGGATATATCAGATATTAAACTGATAAGAACAGATACTACACTTGATCTTAGCCAAAAGGCCGAGAAGCGATGAGCTCTGAGCGTCTGACGTCCAAGTCAAGCTTTTGGCACCAAACTCGCTCGCCACGGTTCCTTGCTTTGTTGGATTCCGAACGACGGGTGCCGCTTAGCGCCTCCTCCCCCAAGTTCTGCACAGTGTGCAGCCCCACTTCCTCGATGGGGACGGCTGTTTGATTTTTCACAACCCCAAAGGGCTCGGCCTCACAGGGCAGAGCCTGCCAAAATAGCTTGAACTCGCCGGTGCTCCTCTCCACGGAAATCTTTAGTAAAAGGCTAAAGATTTGTGCTATGAAGAGAAACCAGAGTCAGTACAGGGCCCCCCCCCACCACAGCAGCCGAGGTACCCATTTGTCCCATTCTCCAGCTTCACGGTGGGCCTCCTGCTGCTGGCCATCGCCAAACATTACCACATCTGACCATCTAGGGTGGTGTTGATGCTTGGCTTTTCTCTCAGAAGAGAGCCTTTCAGGTGCCCACCCTGCTCCACCCCCACGCTTGTACTTTGAACACAAAGCCCAGGGGAGAGCGCGAACGCAGTCCCCCACTACCAGAAATTTTGCAGTCGAGATTCCCACATTTGGGGAATTCGCAGGGGTCAGCACAGCCGGAGTGCAATGGCGGAGCCTCGCCCTGGGTGAACCACCTTCTTGATCATGGTATCTCCCCTGCCAGGTAAGTATGAGTTGGAAGCCTGGCAGACAGGGGGGTCATTAGCGCACGCTGGGGCCTGCTGGGCGACGACGGCGCTGCAAAGAGCGGACCCACTGTTCAGCTCACTTCCTTTACATTCCCCACTGGCGCCTGCGTGTTTTCAAGTAAGCTGAAAAGGCCCCTGTTTTTTTTTTTTGCTGGCGCTGCTGGCCTTGAGCGCAGCAAGGCGACAGAGAGAAGTTTGCCACCACTTTCAGGCGGGAAGTGGTGCCCGCTGACAGCTTCAGGCTCTCCGCCCAGGCTTGGCTTTCCACACGAGAGGAGAAGGGTGCACCGCTCCTCGCGGCACTGCAATGCGGGTCGAAGCGCGGAGTGAACGGAGCAAGCCCCTTTTTCAGCTCCCGCCTAAAAATGGGTTTATTATGCGAGCCCCTCATGGGGGATATATCAGATATTAAACTGATAAGAACAGATACTACACTTGATCTTAGCCAAAAGGCCGAGAAGCGATGAGCTCTGAGCGCCTGACGCCCAAGTCAAGCTTTTGGCACCAAACTCGCCGCCACGGTTCCTTGCTTTGTTGGATTCCGAACGACGGGTGCCGCTTAGCGCCCTCCCCAAGTTCTGCACAGTGTGCAGCCCCACTTCCTCGATGGGGACGGCTGTTTGATTTTTCACAACCCCAAAGGGCTCGGCCTCACAGGGCAGAGCCTGCCAAAATAGCTTGAACTCGCCGGTGCTCCTCTCCACGGAAATCTTTAGTAAAAGGCTAAAGATTTGTGTGCTATGAAGAGAAACCAGAGTCAGTACAGGGCCCCCCCCACCACAGCAGCCGAGGTACCCATTTGTCCCATTCTCCAGCTTCACGGTGGGCCTCCTGCTGCTGGCCATCGCCAAACATTACCACATCTGACCATCTAGGGTGGTGTTGATGCTTGGCTTTTCTCTCAGAAGAGAGCCTTTCAGGTGCCCACCCTGCTCCACCCCCACGCTTGTACTTTGAACACAAAGCCCAGGGGAGAGCGCGAACGCAGTCCCCCACTACCAGAAATTTTGCAGTCGAGATTCCCACATTTGGGGAATTCGCAGGGGTCAGCACAGCCGAGTGCAATGGCGGAGCCTCGCCCTGGGTGAACCACCTTCTTGATCATGGTATCTCCCCTGCCAGGTAAGTATGAGTTGGAAGCCTGGCAGACAGGGGGGGGTCATTAGCGCACGCGGGCTCTGCTGGGCGACGACGGTGCGCGCAAAGAGCGGACCCACTGTTCAGCTCACTTCCTTTACATTCCCCACTGGCGCCCGTGTGTTTTCAAGTAAGCTGAAAAGGCCCCTGTTTTTTTTTTTTTTTTGCGCTGCTGGCCTTGAGCGCAGCAAGGCGACAGAGAGAAGTTTGCCACCACTTTCAGGCGGGAAGTGGTGCCCGCTGACAGCTTCAGGCTCTCCGCCCAGGCTTGGCTTTCCACACGAGAGGAGAAGGGTGCACCGCTCCTCGCGGCACTGCAATGCGGGTCGATGCGTGGAGTGAACGGAGCAAGCCCCTTTTTCAGCTCCCGCCTAAAAATGGGTTTAATATGCGAGCCCCTCATGGGGGATATATCAGATATTAAACTGATAAGAACAGATACTACACTTGATCTTAGCCAAAAGGCCGAGAAGCGATGAGCTCTGAGCGTCTGACGTCCAAGTCAAGCTTTTGGCACCAAACTCGCTCGCCACGGTTCCTTGCTTTGTTGGATTCCGAACGACGGGTGCCGCTTAGCGCCTCCTCCCCCCAAGTTCTGCACAGTGTGCAGCCCCACTTCCTCGATGGGGACGGCTGTTTGATTTTTCACAACCCCAAAGGGCTCGGCCTCACAGGGCAGAGCCTGCCAAAAATAGCTTGAACTCTGCCGGTGCTCCTCTCCACGGAAATCTTTAGTAAAAGGCTAAAGATTTGTGCGCTATGAAGAGAAACCAGAGTCAGTACAGCCCCCCCCCACCACAGCAGCCGAGGTACCCATTTGTCCCATTCTCCAGCTTCACGGTGGGCCTCCTGCTGCTGGCCATCGCCAAACATTACCACATCTGACCATCTAGGGTGGTGTTGATGCTTGGCTTTTCTCTCAGAAGAGAGCCTTTCAGGTGCCCACCCTGCTCCACCCCCACGCTTGTACTTTGAACACAAAGCCCAGGGGAGAGCGCGAACGCAGTCCCCCACTACCAGAAATTTTGCAGTCGAGATTCCACACATTTGGGGAATTCGCAGGGGTCAGCACAGCCGAGTGCAATGGCGGAGCCTCGCCTGGGTGAACCACCTTCTTGATCATGGTATCTCCCCTGCCAGGTAAGTATGAGTTGGAAGCCTGGCAGACAGGGGGGTCATTAGCGCACGCTGGGCCTGCTGGGCGACGGTGCGCGCAAAGAGCGGACCCACTGTTCAGCTCACTTCCTTTACATTCCCCACTGGCGCCGCGTGTTTTCAAGTAAGCTGAAAAGGCCCTGCTTTTTTTTTTTTGCTGGCGCTGCTGGCCTTGAGCGCAGCAAGGCGACAGAGAGAAGTTTGCCACCACTTTCAGGCGGGAAGTGGTGCCCGCTGACAGCTTCAGGCTCTCCGCCCAGGCTTGGCTTTCCACACGAGAGGAGAAGGGTGCACCGCTCCTCGCGGCACTGCAATGCGGGTCGATGCGTGGAGTGAACGGAGCAAGCCCCTTTTTCAGCTCCCCGCCTTAAAAATGGGTTTAATATGCGAGCCCCTCATGGGGGATATATCAGATATTAAACTGATAAGAACAGATACTACACTTGATCTTAGCCAAAAGGCCGAGAAGCGATGAGCTCTGAGCGCCTGACGCCCAAGTCAAGCTTTTGGCACCAAACTCGCCGCCACGGTTCCTTGCTTTGTTGGATTCCGAACGACGGGTGCCGCTTAGCGCCTCCTCCCCAAGTTCTGCACAGTGTGCAGCCCCACTTCCTCGATGGGGACGGCTGTTTGATTTTTTTCACAACCCCAAAGGGCTCGGCCTCACAGGGCAGAGCCTGCCAAAATAGCTTGAACTCGCCGGTGCTCCTCTCCACGGAAATCTTTTAGTAAAAGGCTAAAGATTTGTGCGTTATGAAGAGAAACCAGAGTCAGTACAGGGCCCCCCCCACCACAGCAGCCGAGGTACCCATTTGTCCCATTCTCCAGCTTCACGGTGGGCCTCCTGCTGCTGGCCATCGCCAAACATTACCACATCTGACCATCTAGGGTGGTGTTGATGCTTGGCTTTTCTCTCAGAAGAGAGCCTTTCAGGTGCCCACCCTGCTCCACCCCCACGCTTGTACTTTGAACACAAAGCCCAGGGAGAGCGAACGCAGTCCCCCACTACCAGAAATTTTGCAGTCGAGATTCCCACATTTGGGGAATTCGCAGGGGTCAGCACAGCCGAGTGCAATGGCGGAGCCTCGCCTGGGTGAACCACCTTCTTGATCATGGTATCTCCCCTGCCAGGTAAGTATGAGTTGGAAGCCTGGCAGACAGGGGGTCATTAGCGCACGCACGCTGGGTCTGCTGGGCGACGGTAAAGGCGCAAAGAGCGGACCCACTGTTCAGCTCACTTCCTTTACATTCCCCACTGGCGCCTGCGTGTTTTCAAGTAAGCTGAAAAGGCCCTTTTTTTTTTTTTTGGCGCTGCTGGCCTTGAGCGCAGCAAGGCGACAGAGAGAAGTTTGCCACCACTTTCAGGCGGGAAGTGGTGCCCGCTGACAGCTTCAGGCTCTCCGCCCAGGCTTGGCTTTCCACACGAGAGGAGAAGGGTGCACCGCTCTCGCGGCACTGCAATGCGGGTCGATGCGTGGAGTGAACGGAGCAAGCCCCTTTTTCAGCTCCCGCTTAAAAATGGGTTTAATATGCGAGCCCCTCATGGGGGATATATCAGATATTAAACTGATAAGAACAGATACTACACTTGATCTTAGCCAAAAGGCCGAGAAGCGATGAGCTCTGAGCGCCTGACGCCCAAGTCAAGCTTTTGGCACCAAACTCGCCGCCACGGTTCCTTGCTTTGTTGGATTCCGAACGACGGGTGCCGCTTAGCGCCCCTCCCCAAGTTCTGCACAGTGTGCAGCCCCACTTCCTCGATGGGGACGGCTGTTTGATTTTTCACAACCCCAAAGGGCTCGGCCTCACAGGGCAGAGCCTGCCAAAAATAGCTTGAACTCTGCCGGTGCTCCTCTCCACGGAAATCTTTAGTAAAAGGCTAAAGATTTGTGTGCTATGAAGAGAAACCAGAGTCAGTACAGGGCCCCCCCCCCACCACAGCAGCCGAGGTACCCATTTGTCCCATTCTCCAGCTTCACGGTGGGCCTCCCTGCTGCTGGCCATCACAAACATTACCACATCTGACCATCTAGGGTGGTGTTGATGCTTGGCTTTTCTCTCAGAAGAGAGCCTTTCAGGTGCCCACCCTGCTCCACCCCCACGCTTGTACTTTGAACACAAAGCCCAGGGGAGAGCGCGAACGCAGTCCCCCACTACCAGAAATTTTGCAGTCGAGATTCCCACATTTGGGGAATTCGCAGGGGTCAGCACAGCCGGAGTGCAATGGCGGAGCCTCGCCCTGGGTGAACCACCTTCTTGATCATGGTATCTCCCCTGCCAGGTAAGTATGAGTTGGAAGCCTGGCAGACAGGGGGGGTCATTAGCGCACGCTGGGCCTGCTGGGCGACGGTGCGCGCAAAGAGCGGACCCACTGTTCAGCTCACTTCCTTTACATTCCCCACTGGCGCCTGCGTGTTTTCAAGTAAGCTGAAAAGGCCCTGTGTTTTTTTTTTGCTTGCTGCTGGCCTTGAGCGCAGCAAGGCGACAGAGAGAAGTTTGCCACCACTTTCAGGCGGGAAGTGGTGCCCGCTGACAGCTTCAGGCTCTCCGCCCAGGCTTGGCTTTCCACACGAGAGGAGAAGGGTGCACCGCTCTCGCGGCACTGCAATGCGGGTCGATGCGTGGAGTGAACGGAGCAAGCCCCTTTTTCAGCTCCCCGCCTTAAAAATGGGTTTAATATGCGAGCCCCTCATGGGGGATATATCAGATATTAAACTGATAAGAACAGATACTACACTTGATCTTAGCCAAAAGGCCGAGAAGCGATGAGCTCTGAGCGCCTGACGCCCAAGTCAAGCTTTTGGCACCAAACTCGCCGCCACGGTTCCTTGCTTTGTTGGATTCCGAACGACGGGTGCCGCTTAGCGCCCCCTCCCCAAGTTCTGCACAGTGTGCAGCCCCACTTCCTCGATGGGGACGGCTGTTTGATTTTTTCACAACCCCAAAGGGCTCGGCCTCACAGGGCAGAGCCTGCCAAAATAGCTTGAACTCGCCGGTGCTCCTCTCCACGGAAATCTTTAGTAAAAGGCGAAAGATTTGTGCGTTATGAAGAGAAACCAGAGTCAGTACAGGGCCCCCCCCACCACAGCAGCCGAGGTACCCATTTGTCCCATTCTCCAGCTTCACGGTGGGCCTCCCTGCTGCTGGCCATCACAAACATTACCACATCTGACCATCTAGGGTGGTGTTGATGCTTGGCTTTTCTCTCAGAAGAGAGCCTTTCAGGTGCCCACCCTGCTCCACCCCCACGCTTGTACTTTGAACACAAAGCCCAGGGGAGAGCGCGAACGCAGTCCCCCACTACCAGAAATTTTGCAGTCGAGATTCCCACATTTGGGGAATTCGCAGGGGTCAGCACAGCCGAGTGCAATGGCGGAGCCTCGCCCCTGGGTGAACCACCTTCTTGATCATGGTATCTCCCCTGCCAGGTAAGTATGAGTTGGAAGCCTGGCAGACAGGGGGGGGTCATTAGCGCACGCGGGCCTGCTGGGCGACGGCAAGCGCAAGCAAAGAGCGGACCCACTGTTCAGCTCACTTCCTTTACATTCCCCACTGGCGCCCGCGTGTTTTCAAGTAAGCTGAAAAGGCCCTGCTTTTTTTTTTTTGGCTGGCTGCTGGCCTTGAGCGCAGCAAGGCGACAGAGAGAAGTTTGCCACCACTTTCAGGCGGGAAGTGGTGCCCGCTGACAGCTTCAGGCTCTCCGCCCAGGCTTGGCTTTCCACACGAGAGGAGAAGGGTGCACCGCTCCTCGCGGCACTGCAATGCGGGTCGTCGATGCGTGGAGTGAACGGAGCAAGCCCCTTTTTCAGCTCCCGCCTAAAAATGGGTTTAATATGCGAGCCCCTCATGGGGGATATATCAGATATTAAACTGATAAGAACAGATACTACACTTGATCTTAGCCAAAAGGCCGAGAAGCGATGAGCTCTGAGCGCCTGACGCCCAAGTCAAGCTTTTGGCACCAAACTCGCCGCCACGGTTCCTTGCTTTGTTGGATTCCGAACGACGGGTGCCGCTTAGCGCCTCCTCCCCAAGTTCTGCACAGTGTGCAGCCCCACTTCCTCGATGGGGACGGCTGTTTGATTTTTTCACAACCCCAAAGGGCTCGGCCTCACAGGGCAGAGCCTGCCAAAAATAGCTTGAACTCTGCCGGTGCTCCTCTCCACGGAAATCTTTAGTAAAAGGCTAAAGATTTGTGTGCTATGAAGAGAAACCAGAGTCAGTACAGGCCCCCCCCCACCACAGCAGCCGAGGTACCCATTTGTCCCATTCTCCAGCTTCACGGTGGGCCTCCCGTTGCTGGCCATCGTCAAACATTACCACATCTGACCATCTAGGGTGGTGTTGATGCTTGGCTTTTCTCTCAGAAGAGAGCCTTTCAGGTGCCCACCCTGCTCCACCCCCACGCTTGTACTTTGAACACAAAGCCCAGGGGAGAGCGCGAACGCAGTCCCCCACTACCAGAAATTTTGCAGTCGAGATTCCCACATTTGGGGAATTCGCAGGGGTCAGCACAGCCGGAGTGCAATGGCGGAGCCTCGCCCTGGGTGAACCACCTTCTTGATCATGGTATCTCCCCTGCCAGGTAAGTATGAGTTGGAAGCCTGGCAGACAGGGGGGGGTCATTAGCGCACGCGGGCCCTGCTGGGCGACGGTGCGCAAGCAAAGAGCGGACCCACTGTTCAGCTCACTTCCTTTACATTCCCCACTGGCGCCCGCGTGTTTTCAAGTAAGCTGAAAAGGCCCTTTTTTTTTTTTTTGCTGGCGCTGCTGGCCTTGAGCGCAGCAAGGCGACAGAGAGAAGTTTGCCACCACTTTCAGGCGGGAAGTGGTGCCCGCTGACAGCTTCAGGCTCTCCGCCCAGGCTTGGCTTTCCACACGAGAGGAGAAGGGTGCACCGCTCTCGCGGCACTGCAATGCGCGGGTCGATGCGTGGAGTGAACGGAGCAAGCCCCTTTTTCAGCTCCCGCCTAAAAATGGGTTTAATATGCGAGCCCCTCATGGGGGATATATCAGATATTAAACTGATAAGAACAGATACTACACTTGATCTTAGCCAAAAGGCCGAGAAGCGATGAGCTCTGAGCGTCTGACGTCCAAGTCAAGCTTTTGGCACCAAACTCGCTCGCCACGGTTCCTTGCTTTGTTGGATTCCGAACGACGGGTGCCGCTTAGCGCCTCCTCCCCCAAGTTCTGCACAGTGTGCAGCCCCACTTCCTCGATGGGGACGGCTGTTTGATTTTTCACAACCCCAAAGGGCTCGGCCTCACAGGGCAGAGCCTGCCAAAATAGCTTGAACTCTCGGTGCTCCTCTCCACGGAAATCTTTAGTAAAAGGCTAAAGATTTGTGCGTTATGAAGAGAAACCAGAGTCAGTACAGGGCCCCCCCCACCACAGCAGCAGCCGAGGTACCCATTTGTCCCATTCTCCAGCTTCACGGTGGGCCTCCTGCTGCTGGCCATCGCCAAACATTACCACATCTGACCATCTAGGGTGGTGTTGATGCTTGGCTTTTCTCTCAGAAGAGAGCCTTTCAGGTGCCCACCCTGCTCCACCCCCACGCTTGTACTTTGAACACAAAGCCCAGGGAGAGCGCGAACGCAGTCCCCCACTACCAGAAATTTTGCAGTCGAGATTCCCACATTTGGGGAATTCGCAGGGGTCAGCACAGCCGGAGTGCAATGGCGGAGCCTCGCCCTGGGTGAACCACCTTCTTGATCATGGTATCTCCCCTGCCAGGTAAGTATGAGTTGGAAGCCTGGCAGACAGGGGGGTCATTAGCGCACGCGGGCCCGCTGGGCGACGGTGCGCGCAAAGAGCGGACCCACTGTTCAGCTCACTTCCTTTACATTCCCCACTGGCGCCTGCGTGTTTTCAAGTAAGCTGAAAAGGCCCCTGCTTTTTTTTTGCTGGCGCTGCTGGCCTTGAGCGCAGCAAGGCGACAGAGAGAAGTTTGCCACCACTTTCAGGCGGGAAGTGGTGCCCGCTGACAGCTTCAGGCTCTCCGCCCAGGCTTGGCTTTCCACACGAGAGGAGAAGGGTGCACCGCTCTCGCGGCACTGCAATGCGGGTCGATGCGTGGAGTGAACGGAGCAAGCCCCTTTTTCAGCTCCCCGCCTAAAAATGGGTTTAATATGCGAGCCCCCTCATGGGGGATATATCAGATATTAAACTGATAAGAACAGATACTACACTTGATCTTAGCCAAAAGGCCGAGAAGCGATGAGCTCTGAGCGTCTGACGTCCAAGTCAAGCTTTTGGCACCAAACTCGCTCGCCACGGTTCCTTGCTTTGTTGGATTCCGAACGACGGGTGCCGCTTAGCGCCTCCTCCCCCAAGTTCTGCACAGTGTGCAGCCCCACTTCCTCGATGGGGACGGCTGTTTGATTTTTCACAACCCCAAAGGGCTCGGCCTCACAGGGCAGAGCCTGCCAAAAATAGCTTGAACTCGCCGGTGCTCCTCTCCACGGAAATCTTTAGTAAAAGGCTAAAGATTTGTGCGTTATGAAGAGAAACCAGAGTCAGTACAGGGCCCCCCCCCACCACAGCAGCCGAGGTACCCATTTGTCCCATTCTCCAGCTTCACGGTGGGCCTCCTGCTGCTGGCCATCGCCAAACATTACCACATCTGACCATCTAGGGTGGTGTTGATGCTTGGCTTTTCTCTCAGAAGAGAGCCTTTCAGGTGCCCACCCTGCTCCACCCCCACGCTTGTACTTTGAACACAAAGCCCAGGGGAGAGCGCGAACGCAGTCCCCCACTACCAGAAATTTTGCAGTCGAGATTCCCACATTTGGGGAATTCGCAGGGGTCAGCACAGCCGGAGTGCAATGGCGGAGCCTCGCCCTGGGTGAACCACCTTCTTGATCATGGTATCTCCCCTGCCAGGTAAGTATGAGTTGGAAGCCTGGCAGACAGGGGGGTCATTAGCGCACGCTGGGTCTGCTGGGCGACGGTGCGCGCAAAGAGCGGACCCACTGTTCAGCTCACTTCCTTTACATTCCCCACTGGCGCCTGCGTGTTTTCAAGTAAGCTGAAAAGGCCCTGCTTTTTTTTTTTTTTGGCGCTGCTGGCCTTGAGCGCAGCAAGGCGACAGAGAGAAGTTTGCCACCACTTTCAGGCGGGAAGTGGTGCCCGCTGACAGCTTCAGGCTCTCCGCCCAGGCTTGGCTTTCCACACGAGAGGAGAAGGGTGCACCGCTCTCGCGGCACTGCAATGCGGGTCGATGCGTGGAGTGAACGGAGCAAGCCCCTTTTTCAGCTCCCGCCTAAAAATGGGTTTAATATGCGAGCCCCTCATGGGGGATATATCAGATATTAAACTGATAAGAACAGATACTACACTTGATCTTAGCCAAAAGGCCGAGAAGCGATGAGCTCTGAGCGTCTGACGTCCAAGTCAAGCTTTTGGCACCAAACTCGCTCGCCACGGTTCCTTGCTTTGTTGGATTCCGAACGACGGGTGCCGCTTAGCGCCTCCTCCCCCAAGTTCTGCACAGTGTGCAGCCCCACTTCCTCGATGGGGACGGCTGTTTGATTTTTCACAACCCCAAAGGGCTCGGCCTCACAGGGCAGAGCCTGCAAAAATAGCTTGAACTCGTCGGTGCTCCTCTCCACGGAAATCTTTAGTAAAAGGCGAAAGATTTGTGCGTTATGAAGAGAAACCAGAGTCAGTACAGGGCCCCCCCCACCACAGCAGCCGAGGTACCCATTTGTCCCATTCTCCAGCTTCACGGTGGGGCCTCCCGCTGCTGGCCATCGCCAAACATTACCACATCTGACCATCTAGGGTGGTGTTGATGCTTGGCTTTTCTCTCAGAAGAGAGCCTTTCAGGTGCCCACCCTGCTCCACCCCCACGCTTGTACTTTGAACACAAAGCCCAGGGGAGAGCGCGAACGCAGTCCCCCACTACCAGAAATTTTGCAGTCGAGATTCCCACATTTGGGGAATTCGCAGGGGTCAGCACAGCCGGAGTGCAATGGCGGAGCCTCGCCCTGGGTGAACCACCTTCTTGATCATGGTATCTCCCCTGCCAGGTAAGTATGAGTTGGAAGCCTGGCAGACAGGGGGGTCATTAGCGCACGCTGGGCCTGCTGGGCGACGGTAAGCGCGCAAAGAGCGGACCCACTGTTCAGCTCACTTCCTTTACATTCCCCACTGGCGCCTGCGTGTTTTCAAGTAAGCTGAAAAGGCCCCTTTTTTTTTTGCTGGCGCTGCTGGCCTTTGAGCGCAGCAAGGCGACAGAGAGAAGTTTGCCACCACTTTCAGGCGGGAAGTGGTGCCCGCTGACAGCTTCAGGCTCTCCGCCCAGGCTTGGCTTTCCACACGAGAGGAGAAGGGTGCACCGCTCCCTCGCGGCACTGCAATGCGGGTCGATGCGTGGAGTGAACGGAGCAAGCCCCTTTTTCAGCTCCCCCCGCTTAAAAATGGGTTTAATATGCGAGCCCCTCATGGGGGATATATCAGATATTAAACTGATAAGAACAGATACTACACTTGATCTTAGCCAAAAGGCCGAGAAGCGATGAGCTCTGAGCGTCTGACGTCCAAGTCAAGCTTTTGGCACCAAACTCGCTCGCCACGGTTCCTTGCTTTGTTGGATTCCGAACGACGGGTGCCGCTTAGCGCCTCCTCCCCCAAGTTCTGCACAGTGTGCAGCCCCACTTCCTCGATGGGGACGGCTGTTTGATTTTTCACAACCCCAAAGGGCTCGGCCTCACAGGGCAGAGCCTGCCAAAAATAGCTTGAACTCGTCGGTGCTCCTCTCCACGGAAATCTTTAGTAAAAGGCGAAAGATTTGTGCGTTATGAAGAGAAACCAGAGTCAGTACAGGGCCCCCCCCACCACAGCAGCCGAGGTACCCATTTGTCCCATTCTCCAGCTTCACGGTGGGCCTCCTGCTGCTGGCCATCACAAACATTACCACATCTGACCATCTAGGGTGGTGTTGATGCTTGGCTTTTCTCTCAGAAGAGAGCCTTTCAGGTGCCCACCCTGCTCCACCCCCACGCTTGTACTTTGAACACAAAGCCCAGGGGAGAGCGCGAACGCAGTCCCCCACTACCAGAAATTTTGCAGTCGAGATTCCCACATTTGGGGAATTCGCAGGGGTCAGCACAGCCGGAGTGCAATGGCGGAGCCTCGCCCTGGGTGAACCACCTTCTTGATCATGGTATCTCCCCTGCCAGGTAAGTATGAGTTGGAAGCCTGGCAGACAGGGGGGGTCATTAGCGCACGCGGGCCCGCGGGCGACGGTGCGCGCAAAGAGCGGACCCACTGTTCAGCTCACTTCCTTTACATTCCCCACTGGCGCCCGCGTGTTTTCAAGTAAGCTGAAAAGCCCCTTTTTTTTTGCTGGCGCTGCTGGCCTTGAGCGCAGCAAGGCGACAGAGAGAAGTTTGCCACCACTTTCAGGCGGGAAGTGGTGCCCGCTGACAGCTTCAGGCTCTCCGCCCAGGCTTGGCTTTCCACACGAGAGGAGAAGGGTGCACCGCTCCCTCGCGGCACTGCAATGCGGGGTCGATGCGTGGAGTGAACGGAGCAAGCCCCTTTTCAGCTCCCCGCCTTAAAAATGGGTTTAATATGCGAGCCCCTCATGGGGGATATATCAGATATTAAACTGATAAGAACAGATACTACACTTGATCTTAGCCAAAAGGCCGAGAAGCGATGAGCTCTGAGCGTCTGACGTCCAAGTCAAGCTTTTGGCACCAAACTCGCTCGCCACGGTTCCTTGCTTTGTTGGATTCCGAACGACGGGTGCCGCTTAGCGCCTCCTCCCCCAAGTTCTGCACAGTGTGCAGCCCCACTTCCTCGATGGGGACGGCTGTTTGATTTTTCACAACCCCAAAGGGCTCGGCCTCACAGGGCAGAGCCTGCCAAAAATAGCTTGAACTCGTCGGTGCTCCTCTCCACGGAAATCTTTAGTAAAAGGCGAAAGATTTGTGCGTTATGAAGAGAAACCAGAGTCAGTACAGGGCCCCCCCCCCACCACAGCAGCCGAGGTACCCATTTGTCCCATTCTCCAGCTTCACGGTGGGCCTCCCGTTGCTGGCCATCGTCAAACATTACCACATCTGACCATCTAGGGTGGTGTTGATGCTTGGCTTTTCTCTCAGAAGAGAGCCTTTCAGGTGCCCACCCTGCTCCACCCCCACGCTTGTACTTTGAACACAAAGCCCAGGGGAGAGCGCGAACGCAGTCCCCCACTACCAGAAATTTTGCAGTCGAGATTCCCACATTTGGGGAATTCGCAGGGGTCAGCACAGCCGGAGTGCAATGGCGGAGCCTCGCCCTGGGTGAACCACCTTCTTGATCATGGTATCTCCCCTGCCAGGTAAGTATGAGTTGGAAGCCTGGCAGACAGGGGGGTCATTAGCGCACGCTGGGCCTCAGGGGGCGACGGTGCGCGAAAAGAGCGGACCCACTGTTCAGCTCACTTCCTTTACATTCCCCACTGGCGCCTGCGTGTTTTCAAGTAAGCTGGAAAAGGCCCCGTTTTTTTTTTGGCGCTGCTGGCCTTGAGCGCAGCAAGGCGACAGAGAGAAGTTTGCCACCACTTTCAGGCGGGAAGTGGTGCCCGCTGACAGCTTCAGGCTCTCCGCCCAGGCTTGGCTTTCCACACGAGAGGAGAAGGGTGCACCGCTCTCGCGGCACTGCAATGCGGGTCGATGCGTGGAGTGAACGGAGCAAGCCCCTTTTTCAGCTCCCGCCTAAAAATGGGTTTAATATGCGAGCCCCTCATGGGGGATATATCAGATATTAAACTGATAAGAACAGATACTACACTTGATCTTAGCCAAAAGGCCGAGAAGCGATGAGCTCTGAGCGTCTGACGTCCAAGTCAAGCTTTTGGCACCAAACTCGCTCGCCACGGTTCCTTGCTTTGTTGGATTCCGAACGACGGGTGCCGCTTAGCGCCTCCCTCCCCAAGTTCTGCACAGTGTGCAGCCCCACTTCCTCGATGGGGACGGCTGTTTGATTTTTCACAACCCCAAAGGGCTCGGCCTCACAGGGCAGAGCCTGCCAAAATAGCTTGAACTCGTCGGTGCTCCTCTCCACGGAAATCTTTAGTAAAAGGCGAAAGATTTGTGCGTTATGAAGAGAAACCAGAGTCAGTACAGGGCCCCCCCCCCACCACAGCAGCCGAGGTACCCATTTGTCCCATTCTCCAGCTTCACGGTGGGCCTCCCGTGGCTGGCCATCGTCAAACATTACCACATCTGACCATCTAGGGTGGTGTTGATGCTTGGCTTTTCTCTCAGAAGAGAGCCTTTCAGGTGCCCACCCTGCTCCACCCCCACGCTTGTACTTTGAACACAAAGCCCAGGGGAGAGCGCGAACGCAGTCCCCCACTACCAGAAATTTTGCAGTCGAGATTCCCACATTTGGGGAATTCGCAGGGGTCAGCACAGCCGGAGTGCAATGGCGGAGCCTCGCCCTGGGTGAACCACCTTCTTGATCATGGTATCTCCCCTGCCAGGTAAGTATGAGTTGGAAGCCTGGCAGACAGGGGGTCATTAGCGCACGCTGGGCCTGCTGGGCGACGGTGCGCCGCAAAGAGCGGACCCACTGTTCAGCTCACTTCCTTTACATTCCCCACTGGCGCCTGCGTGTTTTCAAGTAAGCTGAAAAGGCCCTGTTTTTTTTTTTTGCTGGCGCTGGCCTTGAGCGCAGCAAGGCGACAGAGAGAAGTTTGCCACCACTTTCAGGCGGGAAGTGGTGCCCGCTGACAGCTTCAGGCTCTCCGCCCAGGCTTGGCTTTCCACACGAGAGGAGAAGGGTGCACCGCTCCCTCGCGGCACTGCAATGCGGGTCGATGCGTGGAGTGAACGGAGCAAGCCCTTTTTCAGCTCCCGCCTTAAAAATGGGTTTAATATGCGAGCCCCCTCATGGGGGATATATCAGATATTAAACTGATAAGAACAGATACTACACTTGATCTTAGCCAAAAGGCCGAGAAGCGATGAGCTCTGAGCGTCTGACGTCCAAGTCAAGCTTTTGGCACCAAACTCGCTCGCCACGGTTCCTTGCTTTGTTGGATTCCGAACGACGGGTGCCGCTTAGCGCCTCCTCCCCCAAGTTCTGCACAGTGTGCAGCCCCACTTCCTCGATGGGGACGGCTGTTTGAATTTTTCACAACCCCAAAGGGCTCGGCCTCACAGGGCAGAGCCTGCCAAAAATAGCTTGAACTCGTCGGTGCTCCTCTCCACGGAAATCTTTAGTAAAAGGCGAAAGATTTGTGCGTTATGAAGAGAAACCAGAGTCAGTACAGGGCCCCCCCCACCACAGCAGCCGAGGTACCCATTTGTCCCATTCTCCAGCTTCACGGTGGGCCTCCCGTTGCTGGCCATCGTCAAACATTACCACATCTGACCATCTAGGGTGGTGTTGATGCTTGGCTTTTCTCTCAGAAGAGAGCCTTTCAGGTGCCCACCCTGCTCCACCCCCACGCTTGTACTTTGAACACAAAGCCCAGGGGAGAGCGCGAACGCAGTCCCCCACTACCAGAAATTTTGCAGTCGAGATTCCCACATTTGGGGAATTCGCAGGGGTCAGCACAGCCGGAGTGCAATGGCGGAGCCTCGCCCTGGGTGAACCACCTTCTTGATCATGGTATCTCCCCTGCCAGGTAAGTATGAGTTGGAAGCCTGGCAGACAGGGGGGTCATTAGCGCACGCGGGCCCGCGGGCGACGGTGCGCGCAAAGAGCGGACCCACTGTTCAGCTCACTTCCTTTACATTCCCCACTGGCGCCTGCGTGTTTTCAAGTAAGCTGGAAAAGGCCCCGTGTTTTTTTTTGCTGGCGCGTTGGCCTTGAGCGCAGCAAGGCGACAGAGAGAAGTTTGCCACCACTTTCAGGCGGGAAGTGGTGCCCGCTGACAGCTTCAGGCTCTCCGGCCCAGGCTTGGCTTTCCACACGAGAGGAGAAGGGTGCACCGTTCCCTGCGGCACTGCAATGCGGGGTCGATGCGTGGAGTGAACGGAGCAAGCCCCTTTTTCAGCTCCCGCTTAAAAATGGGTTTAATATGCGAGCCCCCTCATGGGGGATATATCAGATATTAAACTGATAAGAACAGATACTACACTTGATCTTAGCCAAAAGGCCGAGAAGCGATGAGCTCTGAGCGTCTGACGTCCAAGTCAAGCTTTTGGCACCAAACTCGCTCGCCACGGTTCCTTGCTTTGTTGGATTCCGAACGACGGGTGCCGCTTAGCGCCTCCTCCCCCAAGTTCTGCACAGTGTGCAGCCCCACTTCCTCGATGGGGACGGCTGTTTGATTTTTTCACAACCCCAAAGGGCTCGGCCTCACAGGGCAGAGCCTGCCAAAAATAGCTTGAACTCGTCGGTGCTCCTCTCCACGGAAATCTTTAGTAAAAGGCTAAAGATTTGTGCGTTATGAAGAGAAACCAGAGTCAGTACAGGGGCCCCCCCACCACAGCAGCCGAGGTACCCATTTGTCCCATTCTCCAGCTTCACGGTGGGCCTCCTGCTGCTGGCCATCGTCAAACATTACCACATCTGACCATCTAGGGTGGTGTTGATGCTTGGCTTTTCTCTCAGAAGAGAGCCTTTCAGGTGCCCACCCTGCTCCACCCCCACGCTTGTACTTTGAACACAAAGCCCAGGGAGAGCGCGAACGCAGTCCCCCCCACTACCAGAAATTTTGCAGTCGAGATTCCCACATTTGGGGAATTCGCAGGGGTCAGCACAGCCGGAGTGCAATGGCGGAGCCTCGCCCTGGGTGAACCACCTTCTTGATCATGGTATCTCCCCTGCCAGGTAAGTATGAGTTGGAAGCCTGGCAGACAGGGGGGGTCATTAGCGCACGCTGGCCTGCTGGGCGACGGTGCAAGCGCAAAGAGCGGACCCACTGTTCAGCTCACTTCCTTTACATTCCCCACTGGCGCCTGCGTGTTTTCAAGTAAGCTGAAAAGGCCCTTTTTTTTTTTTGCTGGCGCTGTTGGCCTTGAGCGCAGCAAGGCGACAGAGAGAAGTTTGCCACCACTTTCAGGCGGGAAGTGGTGCCCGCTGACAGCTTCAGGCTCTCCGCCCAGGCTTGGCTTTCCACACGAGAGGAGAAGGGTGCACCGCTCCTCGCGGCACTGCAATGCGGGTCGATGCGTGGAGTGAACGGAGCAAGCCCCTTTTCAGCTCCCCGCCTAAAAATGGGTTTAATATGCGAGCCCCCTCATGGGGGATATATCAGATATTAAACTGATAAGAACAGATACTACACTTGATCTTAGCCAAAAGGCCGAGAAGCGATGAGCTCTGAGCGTCTGACGTCCAAGTCAAGCTTTTGGCACCAAACTCGCTCGCCACGGTTCCTTGCTTTGTTGGATTCCGAACGACGGGTGCCGCTTAGCGCCTCCTCCCCCAAGTTCTGCACAGTGTGCAGCCCCACTTCCTCGATGGGGACGGCTGTTTGATTTTTCACAACCCCAAAGGGCTCGGCCTCACAGGGCAGAGCCTGCCAAAAATAGCTTGAACTCGTCGGTGCTCCTCTCCACGGAAATCTTTAGTAAAAGGCGAAAGATTTGTGCGTTATGAAGAGAAACCAGAGTCAGTACAGGGCCCCCCCCCACCACAGCAGCCGAGGTACCCATTTGTCCCATTCTCCAGCTTCACGGTGGGCCTCCCGTTGCTGGCCATCGTCAAACATTACCACATCTGACCATCTAGGGTGGTGTTGATGCTTGGCTTTTCTCTCAGAAGAGAGCCTTTCAGGTGCCCACCCTGCTCCACCCCCACGCTTGTACTTTGAACACAAAGCCCAGGGGAGAGCGCGAACGCAGTCCCCCACTACCAGAAATTTTGCAGTCGAGATTCCCACATTTGGGGAATTCGCAGGGGTCAGCACAGCCGGAGTGCAATGGCGGAGCCTCGCCCTGGGTGAACCACCTTCTTGATCATGGTATCTCCCCTGCCAGGTAAGTATGAGTTGGAAGCCTGGCAGACAGGGGGTCATTAGCGCACGCTGGGCCCGCTGGGCGACGGTGCGCCAAGCAAAGAGCGGACCCACTGTTCAGCTCACTTCCTTTACATTCCCCACTGGCGCCTGCGTGTTTTCAAGTAAGCTGAAAAGGCCCTTTTTTTTTTTTGCTGGCGCGTTGGCCTTGAGCGCAGCAAGGCGACAGAGAGAAGTTTGCCACCACTTTCAGGCGGGAAGTGGTGCCCGCTGACAGCTTCAGGCTCTCCGCCCAGGCTTGGCTTTCCACACGAGAGGAGAAGGGTGCACCGCTCCCTCGCGGCACTGCAATGCGGGTCGATGCGCGGAGTGAACGGAGCAAGCCCCTTTTTCAGCTCCCGCCTTAAAAATGGGTTTAATATGCGAGCCCCTCATGGGGGATATATCAGATATTAAACTGATAAGAACAGATACTACACTTGATCTTAGCCAAAAGGCCGAGAAGCGATGAGCTCTGAGCGTCTGACGTCCAAGTCAAGCTTTTGGCACCAAACTCGCTCGCCACGGTTCCTTGCTTTGTTGGATTCCGAACGACGGGTGCCGCTTAGCGCCTCCTCCCCCAAGTTCTGCACAGTGTGCAGCCCCACTTCCTCGATGGGGACGGCTGTTTGATTTTTCACAACCCCAAAGGGCTCGGCCTCACAGGGCAGAGCCTGCCAAAAATAGCTTGAACTCGTCGGTGCTCCTCTCCACGGAAATCTTTAGTAAAAGGCGCTAAAGATTTGTGTGCTATGAAGAGAAACCAGAGTCAGTACAGGGCCCCCCCCACCACAGCAGCCGAGGTACCCATTTGTCCCATTCTCCAGCTTCACGGTGGGCCTCCCGTTGCTGGCCATCGTCAAACATTACCACATCTGACCATCTAGGGTGGTGTTGATGCTTGGCTTTTCTCTCAGAAGAGAGCCTTTCAGGTGCCCACCCTGCTCCACCCCCACGCTTGTACTTTGAACACAAAGCCCAGGGGAGAGCGCGAACGCAGTCCCCCACTACCAGAAATTTTGCAGTCGAGATTCCCACATTTGGGGAATTCGCAGGGGTCAGCACAGCCGGAGTGCAATGGCGGAGCCTCGCCCTGGGTGAACCACCTTCTTGATCATGGTATCTCCCCTGCCAGGTAAGTATGAGTTGGAAGCCTGGCAGACAGGGGGTCATTAGCGCACGCGGGCCCGCCGGGCGACGGTGCAGCAAAGAGCGGACCCACTGTTCAGCTCACTTCCTTTACATTCCCCACTGGCGCCTGCGTGTTTTCAAGTAAGCTGAAAAAGGCCCTGCTTTTTTTTTTTTGCTGGCGCTGCTGGCCTTGAGCGCAGCAAGGCGACAGAGAGAAGTTTGCCACCACTTTCAGGCGGGAAGTGGTGCCCGCTGACAGCTTCAGGCTCTCCGCCCAGGCTTGGCTTTCCACACGAGAGGAGAAGGGTGCACCGCTCCCTCGCGGCACTGCAATGCGGGTCGATGCGTGGAGTGAACGGAGCAAGCCCCTTTTTCAGCTCCCCGCTCTTAAAAATGGGTTTAATATGCGAGCCCCTCATGGGGGATATATCAGATATTAAACTGATAAGAACAGATACTACACTTGATCTTAGCCAAAAGGCCGAGAAGCGATGAGCTCTGAGCGTCTGACGTCCAAGTCAAGCTTTTGGCACCAAACTCGCTCGCCACGGTTCCTTGCTTTGTTGGATTCCGAACGACGGGTGCCGCTTAGCGCCTCCTCCCCCAAGTTCTGCACAGTGTGCAGCCCCACTTCCTCGATGGGGACGGCTGTTTGATTTTTCACAACCCCAAAGGGCTCGGCCTCACAGGGCAGAGCCTGCCAAAATAGCTTGAACTCGTCGGTGCTCCTCTCCACGGAAATCTTTAGTAAAAGGCGAAAGATTTGTGCGTTATGAAGAGAAACCAGAGTCAGTACAGGGCCCCCCCCCCACCACAGCAGCCGAGGTACCCATTTGTCCCATTCTCCAGCTTCACGGTGGGCCTCCCGTTGCTGGCCATCGTCAAACATTACCACATCTGACCATCTAGGGTGGTGTTGATGCTTGGCTTTTCTCTCAGAAGAGAGCCTTTCAGGTGCCCACCCTGCTCCACCCCCACGCTTGTACTTTGAACACAAAGCCCAGGGGGGAGAGCGCGAACGCAGTCCCCCACTACCAGAAATTTTGCAGTCGAGATTCCCACATTTGGGGAATTCGTGAGGGGTCAGCACAGCCGGAGTGCAATGGCGGAGCCTCGCCCTGGGTGAACCACCTTCTTGATCATGGTATCTCCCCTGCCAGGTAAGTATGAGTTGGAAGCCTGGCAGACAGGGGGTCATTAGCACGCTGGGCCTGCTGGGCGACGGTGGTGCGCGCAAAGAGCGGACCCACTGTTCAGCTCACTTCCTTTACATTCCCCACTGGCGCCTGCGTGTTTTCAAGTAAGCTGAAAAGGCCCCTTTTTTTTTTGCTGGCGATTGGCCTTGAGCGCAGCAAGGCGACAGAGAGAAGTTTGCCACCACTTTCAGGCGGGAAGTGGTGCCCGCTGACAGCTTCAGGCTCTCCGCCCAGGCTTGGCTTTCCACACGAGAGGAGAAGGGTGCACCGCTCCCTCGCGGCACTGCAATGCGGGGTCGATGCGTGGAGTGAACGGAGCAAGCCCCTTTTTCAGCTCCCGCTCTTAAAAATGGGTTTAATATGCGAGCCCCCTCATGGGGGATATATCAGATATTAAACTGATAAGAACAGATACTACACTTGATCTTAGCCAAAAGGCCGAGAAGCGATGAGCTCTGAGCGTCTGACGTCCAAGTCAAGCTTTTGGCACCAAACTCGCTCGCCACGGTTCCTTGCTTTGTTGGATTCCGAACGACGGGTGCCGCTTAGCGCCTCCTCCCCCAAGTTCTGCACAGTGTGCAGCCCCACTTCCTCGATGGGGACGGCTGTTTGATTTTTTCACAACCCCAAAGGGCTCGGCCTCACAGGGCAGAGCCTGCCAAAAATAGCTTGAACTCGTCGGTGCTCCTCTCCACGGAAATCTTTAGTAAAAGGCGAAAGATTTGTGCGTTATGAAGAGAAACCAGAGTCAGTACAGGGCCCCCCCACCACAGCAGCCGAGGTACCCATTTGTCCCATTCTCCAGCTTCACGGTGGGCCTCCCGTTGCTGGCCATCGTCAAACATTACCACATCTGACCATCTAGGGTGGTGTTGATGCTTGGCTTTTCTCTCAGAAGAGAGCCTTTCAGGTGCCCACCCTGCTCCACCCCCACGCTTGTACTTTGAACACAAAGCCCAGGGGAGAGCGCGAACGCAGTCCCCCACTACCAGAAATTTTGCAGTCGAGATTCCCACATTTGGGGAATTCGCAGGGGTCAGCACAGCCGGAGTGCAATGGCGGAGCCTCGCCCTGGGTGAACCACCTTCTTGATCATGGTATCTCCCCTGCCAGGTAAGTATGAGTTGGAAGCCTGGCAGACAGGGGGGTCATTAGCGCACGCTGGGCCTGGGCGACGGTGTGCGCAAAGAGCGGACCCACTGTTCAGCTCACTTCCTTTACATTCCCCACTGGCGCCCTGCGTGTTTTCAAGTAAGCTGGAAAAGGCCCCTTTTTTTTTGCTGCTGGCGTTGGCCTTGAGCGCAGCAAGGCGACACAGAGAGAAGTTTGCCACCACTTTCAGGCGGGAAGTGGTGCCCGCTGACAGCTTCAGGCTCTCCGGCCCAGGCTTGGCTTTCCACACGAGAGGAGAAGGGTGCACCGCTCTCGCGGCACTGCAATGCGGGGTCGATGCGTGGAGTGAACGGAGCAAGCCCCTTTTTCAGCTCCCGCTCTTAAAACTGGGTTTAATATGCGAGCCCCCTCATGGGGGATATATCAGATATTAAACTGATAAGAACAGATACTACACTTGATCTTAGCCAAAAGGCCGAGAAGCGATGAGCTCTGAGCGTCTGACGTCCAAGTCAAGCTTTTGGCAGCAAACTCGCTCGCCACGGTTCCTTGCTTTGTTGGATTCCGAACGACGGGTGCCGCTTAGCGCCTCCTCCCCCAAGTTCTGCACAGTGTGCAGCCCCACTTCCTCGATGGGGACGGCTGTTTGATTTTTCACAACCCCAAAGGGCTCGGCCTCACAGGGCAGAACCTGCCAAAAATAGCTTGAACTCGTCGGTGCTCCTCTCCACGGAAATCTTTAGTAAAAGGCGAAAGATTTGTGCGTTATGAAGAGAAACCAGAGTCAGTACAGGGCCCCCCCCACCACAGCAGCCGAGGTACCCATTTGTCCCATTCTCCAGCTTCACGGTGGGCCTCCCGTTGCTGGCCATCGTCAAACATTACCACATCTGACCATCTAGGGTGGTGTTGATGCTTGGCTTTTCTCTCAGAAGAGAGCCTTTCAGGTGCCCACCCTGCTCCACCCCCACGCTTGTACTTTGAACACAAAGCCCAGGGGAGAGCGCGAACGCAGTCCCCCACTACCAGAAATTTTGCAGTCGAGATTCCCACATTTGGGGAATTCGCAGGGGTCAGCACAGCCGGAGTGCAATGGCGGAGCCTCGCCTGGGTGAACCACCTTCTTGATCATGGTATCTCCCCTGCCAGGTAAGTATGAGTTGGAAGCCTGGCAGACAGGGGGGTCATTAGCGCACGCGGGCCCGCGGGCGACGGTGCGCGCAAAGAGCGGACCCACTGTTCAGCTCACTTCCTTTACATTCCCCACTGGCGCCTGCGTGTTTTCAAGTAAGCTGGAAAAGGCCCCGTTTTTTTTTTTTGCTGGCGCGTTGGCCTTGAGCGCAGCAAGGCGACAGAGAGAAGTTTGCCACCACTTTCAGGTACCCACGGTACCCACCTTCTGACTTGTTTTTGTCAATCAAAATCACTCATGCACATAGTATTGTTCACTGAATATATATGGAAATGCTGCCGTAATGTAATTTACATTTTTCATGTTAACTATAACACAGGTTGTGCTAACAGTGGTTAACAATAGCCTGGTAGATCAGTGCCCATTAACTGGTAGGTTTAAAATGCTCTGAGTGTCAGTGACTATCAGCTTGTGCCAATCCATAGCTTGATTGAGAGGATGATCGACGATGTGGTTGTTTACTTTGCAATTATAAAAGACCCACACAGATACACTGCTGCAGCTGTGCAGCCACATCCACAGCGGATTGGCAACTTTTCTGACTTTGCAACTGGAATGCTGATAACTCAGCTAAGATGTCATTCCCAGCTCCGAGTTCCGACTTCAGAAGTAAATGGAACACAGCATATATTTTGTGGGGTTTAGTTTGTTGCTATGGTGACATGCAAGGATACAGATCACGTGGTGGTGGTGTGTCAGCAGGTAGTAGTGAAATTAGATGTTTCTATCAACCAGCCAGCATGTCCAGCAAGTAAAGTTTTTCTCCTGCTTAGCCTCTTTGTGACTAATAAACAGGCCATAGTCGCTCCACAACCGCAATAGGTAGTTACATCCACAAACGCCAGTTAAAACTGTACTGTGCCAAAAGGAGGCCATATGTTAACAGTGTCCAGAAGCACCGTTTAATTCTCTGGGCTCTGAGGCATCTGAGATGGACCATCACACAATGGAAACGTGTACTGTGAATCAGTATTTCAGGGATGCTCATATATTTCAACAAGACAATGCAAAACTACATACTGCACACATTACAAGGTCCTGGCTGCAAAGAAAGAGGGTAAACAGGTACTTGACTGGCCTGCCTGCATCCTGACCTGTCTCCCATAGAGAATGTGTGGCACGTTTTGAAGCACAACATGCGACAATGAAGACCCCATACTGTTGCCCACCCTAAGACTTAAGACATTTCATCACGTGGTGTCTTCAGTCTCTAAACGTCTTTTAAGTGTTGTGAAAAGGAATGGCATGTATATATATATATATATATATATATATATATATATGTGTGTGTGTGTGTGTGTGTGTGTGTGTGTGTGTGTGTACTTACTATACTATATATATCAGTGTTGTGCAAGTTCAAACATTTCATTAACTGTTCATGTTCATAGTTCACCATTTTAATTTTGAACTAGTTCAAAGTTCAGTTCATTTTATTTTTAGGTGAGATATGAAAATGAAAGTCTGAACTTGTTTTTCAAACTATGACTTCAATCACGTTGCCTACTTTCTATCCTAAAACTGTTCACTGTAGATCTTAAATTCTATCACACAAAATGGAAGTTTTTGCATATATAGTATGGACAAAGGACACAAAATATGATTTTTTGTTTATGTTTTATTTGTCTGTGGCCCCAATACTGTTCCTCTAGAAAAGGACCGGAAAAGAAATGTATATTAAAAAAAAATATAATAAATAATTTTAGTGTGACAGAAGGGCATCTTTGCTTTCAACTTTTTTTATCAACTAATGTACCCAGTAAACAAATATGAAAAAAGAAAATGCATTCTTATTTTGCTATATTTTATTACTGTTGTAACATGGAATTAACAATGTTGCAATTGAAACAAGTTGCAATAGACAGCTTAACAAATCAGTGTCTTACATGCATTTGAACAGAAAATATCTTTATGGTCCTATTTTTTTAATCATTCACCCTTTTTCAAGCACTATTAAAAATAATCACACACACATAAGGAATCCCGATGTTGCAGTAAGTAATAAGCAGTCCACAGACTAGGCCTACTGTTTCAGTCCAAACTGTTTTTTGTTGGCATTTGATAGCAATTGTTTTTCAAAGTTGATTTTTTTTTTCTTCTTTTTTTTTGGCATATCCCAATTTGTTTCTCCTGGGCCTAAATATCTGGCCACCAGTGCTGAAGAGCCTCTCCACTGGAGCACTTGATGGGATTGCTGTGTTATATATGATGAAGAGCTTTTTTAGTTTGAGTAGGAGCATGTACTCCGTAAACTCATGGTCGGGGCGTCCAGGTAGATGTCCATCTCAGACTTATTGACGGTTGATGGGCTGCGATTGAACTTAAAGGAGACATATTATACCTCTTTTTAAACAAGTTAGAATAGGTCTATGGTCTATACAAAACATGTTCGTGAAGTTTTTTTTTCACAATATCACTCTCACATAATTAGATCTCAGCAGCTCTATTCTTGTCAGTTTCAGTCTCTTACAAATTGACCTGTTTTAGGGCTCTGTCACTTTTATGCAAATGAGCTGCTGCTGGCCACGCCCCACCTGTCCCACGTTTACGCTGCGCATTTACTGCACGTGAAAATGGCAGAAAACAGAGATGCTTACCAGCTCAATATATTTGAACCTGAGTCGTACCCAGAGGAAAAGGAACCAGCAGCACAAACACCACAAACGTAGCAAGCAGTTTCTGAACGGTAGGTCAACTTTTTTAATCTGTTGTGATAAACTAATCACAATACATTCACCGCGACTCAGTAGCTTTGCTACTTCCGTTAGCAACAGTAACCATGTTCTTGTTACAGTCTACCTCTGGCAGACTATAACCTACTGTTCAGCCTGTTGCACATAAACTATGTAATGTTCCTTAATTTTTGGCATAATGCCCGTCTCTTTACAATATCTTGTAAACTTTTACAACATTTGCTTGCATTTGAAACTTTCCAAAGCTCACAACACTCAATTTGATTTTTTTTCTTTTTTTATATATGATGCCATTTATAAATATGCTAGTCTGTATTAGCATAGCACTCACCTTACAAGTCAAACGATATCTGCAGCAGCTGGAGGAGAGCCCTCAGTGTGTGAGCTATCATTCAGGTTTACACCTGGTGTGTCTGAATGTTTATTCTCTTTAAATGCATCCAACCTCTACAGAGCTGATCATGGGGCTTTACAGCTACTTATTAGTTTTTACCAATATTTATGACAAATCTATGACAACATACTGTTTTTGTCAGTAAACGGTTTTAGTTTTACTTTATTTGTGTTCATAAGTCACTGGAGACCTTACATACTAATACTTATAATTGGACAGTGCACCACAATGGTTGGTTTTTTAGTTATTATGTATATAGCTATTATCTGCAAATACAGCTGGTATCAAACATACACACAAGACATTTAGAAATAACAAAAAATATTTATTACACAAAGGAAAAACATATTTTCAGCCACCTTGAAATGTGACAATTGTAGACAACTGACAGATTATTTAATGTGCCAACTGACACAAGGTTCAACTTTTAGTTGTTACAGGTATCTTGCCTACAAGACTTTTGTGAGTTGGTGTTGGGGATTCCTTGGACACAGGATAAGTGTCGTCATCCTGTCGTGTGTGTGGTCCTGCGTGTTCATCAGGAGTTTCCTGACAGCCAAGGACAATACGTGGACTTCAGAATGCCTCCCATCGATTAAAGGGAGAAACGTAGTTGGCGATCACCTCCTTCTCTGGATGCTCATACTCTGAAGACAGGTCATCAGGGATGTGTATTTTCAGGATTTCGTCCCTGTAGGCTGCTGGGTCCACAAAGACCTGTCCCATGATAAGGCCCAAGTCTTCTACGTACCCTGTATAATATCTGACAATCACAAACACTTCTGTAACTATGTACATAGTTTCACAAGTATTTCATTGTTCAGTTTTTTATTTATTTATTGTTTTATTTAGTTTAAAGATACTGAAGTGCAATAGTATATGTACAGATAATGTAATGTAATGTACATAATGTACAGATCTTTTATTGTTGAAAAATAAAAAATATATAACTTACAGAATGTTGCCTGTATTTTGATGGGTTTCACCCTGCACTCTCCCTGGTCCCTGGTCTAGAAAGGGTCCTGATCTCATCCAGAGTTCTCACTGTAAAGGAGGGCAGCCAGGTAGACTCTTGTACAGTAAAGAGAAAACCAAACATGAAAATACTGTCATGTACAAATCATCAACATTCTGTGTAATCAAAGCATATATATATATATATATACTTTGATTACACAGAATGTTGATGGAATTAATATATCAAATATGATAAGTCAATTAAAATGTCATGAAATGCTACTGCAGATATATATATGCTTTGATTACACATAATGTGAAAGCTACAAACAAGGTAGCAAGTAAACAAACTCCACAAAAAGACCTAAACACAAACCGCGACCCGCATCCATTGTGGGTAACATGACGATATCTAATTCAAGTCTAAACAACATTTAAGATTTATACAGCCATAAAATGACTCGATTAGCTGTGCGCTACATTTATAATTTGGAGAAAACCACTCCAAGCCGGTGCAGGGCTAGCAGTGACGTTAGCTTTAGCTTGTGCTGAATGGCAAAACGCCAACAAGCTAGAAACACAAAATTCATTTGAAAGTACTTACTTACCCTCGTCTGCTGACTTGCCACAGGCAATAGGTACAGATCCCTCCGTCAGACGAAGTCTGCTGGTTAATCCTGCTGTGTACTGTCCTGAACAGGTTCCGCACACCACACAATTCTAGCGACTATTGCTGGGACATCATGGAAAATAAAATAGAGCCACGCTGTTTGTTGTTTCTCTTCGCCTGGGAGAAAATGCACTGAGTTGTGTTGGTCATTGCAGCCACCAACATGTTTTGGATGAGAGGATGGCATGCAGTCAGACCTTGGGTAGCCCTAGGCTTCAAACTCTCATCCAACAGACCATTCAAATCATTTTTCAGTTGCACAATGGTAGGAACCAGGTACACAATGTGTGTTTTTCCCCCTGAAGGATGTTAAGTGCACACACTAAGGGACCCATCACACTCACAAACTTGTGGATGAAGTCGATTTCTTCTGGAGTGAAGCGTCGAAGGCCAAACTCATCGCAGACAGTGTGCAGAAGGAGTCTATCACGCAGGAGTAGGGTCCACTGGCACTGACAGGTTGCTGGCCATTGAAAGGAACATAGAATGCCAACGTGTGCCATTTGGAGTGACAAAGCCAATCTTAAGCTTTTCCTCAACACAATCTGAGGCTTTCGAACTCTGTTCCACAGAGCAGATGCCTTAGAAAACACAGGCCTCGCTAATGTTTTGTACTGCCTATCAGTTACGTTCTTTGCATCTGCGGCAACTAGATTTAAGGTGTGGGCCATGCACCTTCTGTGAGGGGGAAGGCAAGGATCCTCTAACTCTGAGAGAGGTGCAGCCTCAAGCCCATCATCGTCTTCATCCAAGCTCTCACTAGCAGGGGTAGATCCTGAGTTATTATCTTCAGTTGTTTCATCAGCTGCTGCATTAATAGCAGCACCCTCTCCAAAACAGTTAAATGCTTTTACAAAATTTGAAGCATTGTCAGTCACTGTGCACACAATGTTGTTTTGAATTTAAAATTCCAAGTACACATCTGCCAGCACTTTTGCCAGTACATCATATCTGTGTGATCCTCTGACACAACAGCTGACCAGTAGTCAGCTGTTGTGCATACAAAGTCAATTCAGCAAGTTCAGCTTTTAGGTTATTGATAACTTCAATAAATTCTTTATTCAGCAGCTACCTTCTTGAAGGCACGTGTCTGCCTGGTTGCAAACCAGTCACTAGTTTTACGAAGGAGTATTTTTCAACCCTTGTCTACCTTTATTGCACACAGTACAATAATGATTAGGTCTATAGGGGAGAAGACCCCAGGGGATAAACTATAACACTAATAATGTTAATAGTAATAAGAAGAGAAATACAAAATTGAAAAATAACATCACTCTAGCCTGTGGCACACACTGATCTCTCATATACAAGTTATGACTCACAAGCTAGAAGAAAACAAAATAAAAAGGGAAAAAGGCTGATATAGTGATGAGCAGTACCACATTCACACAGGTTCACATAAAGAGAACTGCAGCTAACCACACAGTAAGAGTCTGTTCCATGTTAAAGCGATATGAAAGAAGCTAGGCCTGTAGCTATACATGTGTCACATGGCCACCACTACCAATGTCCATGCCAATCCTGAATGGAAGCACACCAGCACTGCTCCCTCGACACACTTGCCAGGTTTAAAGCTGCTCTGGCAGTGCTTGCTGCACCAGTCACTGGTATAGGAAACAGCACCCTGACCACACCGCTACACCGACAGAGATACACTACTGCCGTGAGGACCCCAGGTGCCTATCCGCAATCCTAACCAAGGAACACTCAGGTGGCCTACTCAATGCCCACCGTAATCCAACTGATGATGTAGCCATAACAGCTACGAGTGAGTGAACTGACATGGGACAAGGGGGAGTATCAGGAAAGAGGAAAAAATAAACTAAAATGACAGGTCCTAACATGAACCGCAGGCTATATATATATATATATATATAATTAGAAAAAAGTATGCACAAACCACTGATGTCATGATACCCTGAGACAAGAAAATATTTAGGTACTGGCTGTCACCTTAACCACCCCAACTACAGTTGTGGCTTAGGACATAGAGCAGGCTGCCCGCTAATTAGAAGATTGGAGATGCAATTCCCACTTTTTCTTTTTCATGCCCGTAATCCTCAGGTAGATTACTGATCTTTTTTGTCTTGAAAGGAATGGCATGGTGTGAACATGATAGAGCACTTACGTATTTAATAAATTTAATATTAATAATATTTAATAATAAAAAGTACTAGATGTATGTGTGTGTCTGGGGTGAATTGCAGCTGTAGGTTAAGGCCATTTGAGTGGCCGGTATGAATAGAAAAGCGCTGCTTATGTACAGTCCATTTACTACTTTAATAGAATTTGATTTATTTCTTGTTCCTGGTCATTATTCCTGTACCAAACTGCAGAAAGATAGCTTTGAAAATACCACATACAGTTAAAATTAAAATGACTACAGATGCATATTACAGTCTATTACCAGCAGGGGGTTTGAGTGCACATGAAGCCAGAGAGGAAGTCTTGAGAAAGAACCCTTTTGCAAACCTATTGGCTAGATGGCTAGATTTTATTTCCACTTAAAAAGCACAACCTGATTTAGTTATGTTGCCATTGTTTCATCAGGGCTGTAACTGACTTTACCAGGCCAGAGTTGGGCCTGTTGTCTCAGATCCACCTCACTCCAGTCATTCATCATTCAGAAATTAAATTGTTCTCCATGTCAAAATGACACAGTTTAAATTCAGCTATTCGTTTTTAGCCCAGTAGCTGGAGACTCCTGCAGCAAATTGCTGGGGACTGCCCAGAGACAGGACTTTGATTTATCTCCTCTCTGAGATCTGCCTGCCAAGAGGACAATCAGTCTCTGGAGGCCCAAATATTTCAGAGCTTTGAGTCTCATGTTTGCTCAGTGTATTACAGGACTCATGAGTCCATATTTCCATATTAGAAAATCTGAAAACAAATTGCTGATGCCTTTGATACTCCTAAAACAAACTTGACCCCATGTGTAGGACCCTCAGACAACCCTTATTGTTGTGATATAGGAACCAGATTTTATTCAATAATGTTATATTATTTGGCAATACAGACAATAATATTCTACAATAGTTGCTCAAAATTTGTTAAGTTATTTTTACTTAATGAGATCAAATTGTATTTAACTACTAACTATTAATTTTTGCTTAACATGAGGAGATAAATTTAGCAACTGTGTTAAAGACTACATGAAATTCTACAAAAGCATGCATGTGAAATAGACAGCAGGATAATTGGTTTAATTAATGACGCAATTCTACGCATTGCAATCTATTTAACCATATAGCAAAGCTTTTGCACTGCAAACTATTGTTCTTCTGTATGTTTCTTCTTATTGTTTTTCTTCCTTCCCTTTTTCGTTTTGTTTCAACTAAAATACCGTTCATCAAACACAGACAAATTAAACATCAAAACATACGTCTCGATCAGACTCGGTATGTTATTATTTTTTTTCCACAATGTAGTTCACAGAAAATTCCACATAGAGAATGCATTGGAAAAAAAGGTTAAAAAAAATCTCAAATTTTCAAGGTTTCTGCTGCTCTGGCATACTTTCTGCCACAGAGACAAACCTGACCCAGGCAGCCAGGAGGCCCCACACCAAGATGCAGAGGTGCACGTTTGTGAGCAGCGCTGGTGTGTTATGTCTGTCTGTAGGCAACCATGACAGCACCAGACACAAAGGACCAGAGCCAGGGTCCTGATCCCGCTACAATAATTCTGCTGGCCTTAATATTCCCTGTGATTTATTTTGATCATTATTGTTAGATTTAGTGTTGACATGTGTGTGTATGTATGACAGATGTGTTGGACATTTATGGAAATACGGAACAAATTGCATCCCATGGGATGCAACAATTAATTGCCAAATAAAGGACAATTCCGTATTTTATGGGACGGGTGGCAACTCTTGTCTAATTAGATTAACAGGTGATGGAAATGGTTGCTGATGCGCATTTTGTTAAGCTGAATTATTATAAATGCGCATTACAGATGCGATTATGTTGGATGGAAACCTCGCTAGTATGTGACCACCACTCGTAATAAGCAGTTGCAGAGAAGACAATCTGTAAAGTCTGTCGAGGATGGAGAAGCGTTGAGTTTTTGTGTGAACTGTAAAGTTATTGTCAATGGAAGCATTACAAGTTGTAAACTCGGACCTTTCTGAAATAGCACTTCAGAGGGGCATTCAGGTGTGATCTTCCCATAAAAATCGTACAAATGACCTCATTTGAACACATTATTAATCATAAGTTTATTAATAACCATACACTGTAGAGAAGATTTTAACGCCATAGATCTATCATTGTCCTTTATCTGCATCTCCTAGCGGCAGGTCGCGCACCACAGGGGGTCCGCGACCTGCCAGACTAAAAAGACTGGGCTACATTGGGCACAAGCATTTAAAGACTGGGCTGACTGCATTGAGCAGCTCCAGGGGTTGAAGTTTTTCACCAAGCTCGACCTCCAGAGCACTTACAACCTCATCTGTATCCAGGAAGTAGACGAGAGGAAGACCGCCTTCAGCCACTGGGAGTACCTCGTCATGCCCTTCAGACTCACCAATGACCCGGTGGTCTTTCAGTCGTTCGTCAACAACGTGCTCCACGACATGCTGGGGAGGTTCGTCTTTGCCAACATTGATGACATCCTGGTGTTCTCCCCAGACCTCCCCAGCCATGTGCAGCATGTGAAGTGGACAAGTGGTTCTGGCGGTCGGAGAGGGTGTGGGAACGCACCCACACTCAAATCAGCTGGCCATTTGTAGCTAGAAGACCGTCGTGGACCGACTTCGCTGGGACGCTCCCAACTTCCAACCTGGGGACCGGGCCTGGCTGTCCATGAAGGACCTCAACCTCCACCTGCCCAGCTGGAAGCGGAGCCCCTGGTTCATCGGCCCCTTCAAGCTTCCAACCTGGGGGCCCGCCATGGCTGGAGCCATGCCTCGGGGGGTACTGTCATGCCCCCCCCCCCCCCCTCTGCTTGCTCATTCTGCGTGCCCGGTGTTCTGATCACCAATTAATCGCCAAGATCCTCAACACCTGAACCACCTCATCACCTGGATCACCCTCACTTGGCCTAGGACTACTTAAACCCCTCAATCCCTCACTCCTTCGTGTGTTCTCATGTGTCCTGCATCTGGTCAGTCTCTATCTCCATGCTTCCGAGCACTCTTTTTTACTCCTGTGTTTTTGGCCTGCCTCTGTCTCCCTCCCCGTGCTGTCACAATTAGTATCACTCTATTCACAGTGTGTCTTGTGTGTATGTGTAGAGTAAATACAGTCATCTCAGCAGAGACGTCGTATGTTTCATAGTGCGATGTGGAGGGGGGGTTTGTGTTGACGTCTTTTTGTGGAGTTTGTTTATTTGCTATATTTAATCGTTTGCTTTAGCTGTGGAACTCAGGGAACAAGAGGTAAACAAACTGTATATTATATTTGTTTCTTCTCTCTATTGATATCTTGTCTTTTATTTTTCGATGGCAGGGAAACATGTGGTGTGTGCTGACCGAGGGTGCCAGACAAGTGCAGTTCCTTTAATTGACAAGT